>CM060442.1:207475558-208943058 GCA_030545235.1 Helianthus tuberosus | reverse complement strand
TTTCATCACTGCTTGAGTTATAAAGTTGGTAGCTAAGAACGACAATTATTGAATAAAATATTGATGGTGTACGTGTGTCAGTGTGTGTATGTATATATACGTATATGTATATCTATGTCTTAATTAAAAAGAATTCATGTAGTTGGGGTTTTAATACGTCTATTCTGTAGGTATATGCGGCTATCATTATTGACATTGTCTCGTTTCATTCCTTAGGGGGGACGGGGTGGTGCGTTATACCACCCCACAACGCGTTGATTCATCACGGCACACCGCCGCCGACCAAGCCACCACGCGTGAACTTTGAAACGCGTTGAACCGAGCACGCGTTGAAGTTTGACGTTGTTCCATGTTGCCGCCGCCTCCATGTTGTTTGCAGAGATGAATTTTGTCTTTATCTATTGAACTTAAATAGAACTTTGATGAAAAGTTCAAATTTAGCCCCTCAACTTTCGAAGCTATTTAAATAGCTATTTTCTATCACTAGTGATACCACCCCGCCTACATTTCTATCACTAGTTATAGAAATTTGGTTGATGACATGACACGATTTTATTGGACAATGAGAGTGATAAATCCTATCACTAGTGAACCACCCCTCCCCCCTTATATAGCCCTGTATTTTCAACGGATAATGAAACTATCATTTCCAATTTCAAGATCTTTCCCTCTCAACTCTCTCTCTCTCTCTCGCTCTCTCTCTCACACGCACATCTGTGTTGTGTCCTGAACATAATACCTAGAGATCCTTACACGCTTAACATACTTAGCAAAAATAAGGTAGATACCTAGGGTATTTTCTGAAGTTTAAAAGAAGAAAGATTAAGATGGTAAGATCAGAAAAGAAGACGAAAGAAAACAATGGTAATACGGTTGGGTTAGGAGTCGGGATGAAGAAAGGACCATGGACACCCGAAGAAGACCAAAAGCTCCTGGCATACATCCAACAATTTGGCCATGGAAGTTGGCGCTCTTTGCCTCCTAAAGCCGGTACGTAATCATGTGCCCTAGCTCCCATGCATGCATCACCATTTATTAATTGTTCAGTATAGGCTAACTAAGCTGGTTATATGCAAGTGACTGCCACTTTACACACAGAAGGCTTTTTTTCATGTGATCTGGCTAAATATACATTGTTTTGATGATATGTAGGGCTTAAGAGATGTGGAAAGAGTTGTCGGTTAAGATGGACGAATTACTTGAGGCCAGATATCAAAAGAGGAAAGTTCACTTTGGAAGAGGAAAGGACCATTATTCAACTCCATGCTCTTCTTGGTAACAGGTACGATTCGATTATATAGAATCCTCAAGGAGTTAAGGGTTACCAATAATGTAAAGTCTTAAAGTCTTTTAACTATCAAACAACCAAGCCTACCCACTAAAATCTCACTCAGAAACTAGGGTTTGAGAAGAGTGAGACATATTAAACATGTCGACTCAAGATGTAAAGTCTTAAAGTCTTTAACAGTCAAACAAACAAGCCTACCCACTAAAATCTCACTCAGAAACTAGGGTTTGAGAAAGTGAGACATATTAAACATGTCGACTCAAGACATGTAAAGTCTTAAAGTCTTTAACAGTCAAACAAACAAGCCTACCCACTAAAATCTCACTCAGAAACTAGGGTTTTAGAAGAATGAGACATATTAAACATGTCGACTAACCCATAAGATAGATAGAGAGATTGCTGTCAGTGAGATTTTTTCAACAACCATAGTTTTGTTATTAAAATACAACAAGAAGTAATTGGGATATAGAATCTCTTCCTGCGACTTCTTGCATGGTTTGTTCTAATGTTATTACCTTTTTTATGTGTAGATGGTCAACTATTGCTGCTCACTTGCCAAGAAGGACTGATAACGAGATTAAGAACCATTGGAACTCACATATCAAGAAGAGGATGACTAAAATGGGTATTGATCCAACGACCCACAAGCCAAATAATGGCACCCAACACTTAGGCTCCAACCTCAACCACATGGCTCAATGGGAAGCTGCTCGGCTAGAGGCAGAAGCAAGGCTTGTTCAGAAGCCAAAAATCAAGTCAACCCAACTAACCTATGTTAATGTTTCACCGCCTTCTATCCAAAAAACACCCACAAAAGTTCCACCTCCGTCTCTACCATGCCTTGATGTCCTTAAAGTGTGGCAAGGGAACTTATGGTCAAATTACTCTATCAACAATGAGAGTCTACAATCATTTATCTCGGCCTCAAATTTTTCGGTTGCAACACCAGCCATTCCCCTATCGAACCAAGTCGAAAGCAATGGTTCATGCGATCAAGGTCCTACCACCGAACACAATGATCAAACCGAAACACAAATAGGACCGTTTGAGGAAATCAAGTACACTAATGATGAAAACTTCATCAATGACAATCTATTGAGATCCCCTGAATTCTGGGAAGAATTTGTTGTTCTGGATGGTGGTTGGAATAGTGTAGCCAATAACTTTGCCATGGTCTGTACACCACCAGCCTCTCCTGTATTTTAATAAATTACCATGGCAATTAAGAAAGGTAATAAATGATAGAAAAATGGGTTAAGATTGGTTTCATTTAGGTGTTAAGAAAAAAAATGTAAAACCAGCAGGTCTATGACCAATAATAACGTTCATGAAATCAACCTTTTTTAGTAAATCTAGCAAGTATCTTTAGAGGATTTATTGAGGAAATTTTCTTTGTAGACAGACTAGTTGCATGTGTGTGTCAACACTTTTTTTTTTTTTTTTGAGAAGTGAAATTCATTAAGTGTGTGTCAACACTTAATTACCTCATTAGGGTTTTAACTTTTTAACATTAAAATTGGTTCATAATCAAAGGCTGGTCAAATGGAACTTGTAAGATTTTATGACGAATTTGCTGCATTTATGAAACCACCTGACAATTTATGAAATAATATTTCACGTGAGCAGCAGTGCCTTTAGTATCAAATCTAGCGTATCATTTGAAAGCGGTGGAGGTATCCACACACCCCCCAAAACTATCTACAAACCCCCTAACCCTAAATGACCCTCATTGCCCAATACGCCTCAAACTGGCCCCACCCATACGCCTCTCATTGCCCAATACGTTTGAAAAGTATTTATACACCCCCTACCATCTAATTAATGTCAATCATTGGGTGTCAGCCAATGATTACCAATAATTGGGGTGTGTGGAACTTTATTTTAATAGGGTATTTGTATGGGGAAGTTGTGAAATATTAAGAAAATTAAAAAAAAAAATTATAAAATGTTGTTATAAAAAATTGTGTTAGTATTATAAAAACTTCATATTTTTATGAAATGAATTGTGTATATTATTAAATGCCAATTTTTTATAAGTATTATTAAATGTCAATTTTTTTTTTTATAAAACGAATTGTATATATATTATAAAATGCCAATTTTTTATAAGTATTATTAAACGTTTTATTAAATATCAACTTTTTTATTTATCAATTATTATTATGTGTTTAATTTTATTAAATGGGTATATTATAACGTTTTATTAAATGTCAACTTTTTTATTTATCAATTATTATTATGTGTTTAATTGTTTCCATAACGCAATGTGTATGTTAAAAAATGTCAACTTCTGAAAGTCTTTAGTTGTTTTTCAATTGTCGTTTATTAACCATAACGCAACAAGAAACGTAATTCAAAATGTAATTAAACATCGTTTTATATTAATACACAAAACATGCAACTTTGATACAAAATGCGACTAAACCCTAGATCACTAATTGTTACATATTTTTGAATTCCTGTACATGAAAACGATGGGTGCAGCATACACAATACAAAGACAGCCCGGCTGTCTTGAAATTGCGTACCGAACCCTACCTTCCAACGGGATTCTGCTTCACATCTACCACACTGAAATGGCACAAGGGATCAGGAGGTTGGAGCAGTGGAGTCGGCATTTCGTTTATCAACCACCGTCCAGTCTTCCGCCTCTTGTCAGGATGGTGAGCGAAGTGGCATTCCCGTTGGTGGAAGGCTCATGAGAACACTAATGAACTCCTCTCTTGGAAGGACATGTTACGGGGCGGACCGCGTTGGCTAGCGTAACTTGGAGCTGACGAGTCAACAGGCTACTCCGATAACACGTAATCCTAGATCGGCGTTCTAGTGCATGAATCTGAAATACGAACGTAGTTTCTCCATAAGGATTACGCTACCACCACTGTCAAAACACCGACTTTCGATATCCTGTTAATAAAAAATACAATTTAGCATTAGACTCGGCATTCGAAAATATATTGTAAAAATTTAAAAAAAAAAACAAAACACCACCACAGCCGATCCACCACCACCACCCCAGCCGATCCACCACCACCACCACCAACACAGCCGACCCACCACCACCACCACCACCACCAACACAACTGACCCACCACCACCACCAACACAGCTGACCCACCACCACCACCCCAGCCGACCCACCACCACCACCACCACAGCCTACCCACCACCACCACCACCCCAGCCGACCCACCACCACCACCACCACCCCAGCCGACCCACCCCCACCACCACCACCACAACCACAACCCCAACACCACCACCACAACCCTAACCCCAACCCCAACACCACCACAAACCGCCAAAATAAAACCACAAAAAAATAAGGGTAAACAAACCTTGAATATTCCGACCATATAGACCGATACGAGAGTAAAAACTATACGAGAGACGCGTGTGGTCCCCTTCCGGATTGTCATCGTGTGGTCCAGAACTCGTCCAAAAAATAACTTTTGTATTTGGATATGTACTTGTTCTCGGTTAAACTATAAAAGGAAGTGAAACTGAACTTCAATGAGACCCGTATGGGTCGATGAGAGGCATATGCAAGTGGGGTGTCATAAATGTCCTGTCAACTTTTCAGAAAAGGTAGGTGGATATGGGTCTCATCGGGCTATACGAGGCATATGGGCTGAAAAGTTGTCAGGATCCGTACCCACCATACGCGCGTATGGGCCTATGAGCGGCATATTGGTTTGGTTTTTTTTAAAAAGCTTGTATATGTTGGTTGCAAATGTCGGGTATTTTTGTCATCCTTACTTGCCACAGAAATATACACCATCTTCACAATCACAAATTCACAATGGTTGTTTGCAGATGTGGTAGGACGACTGCACTAAAATGTCACCAATGGGGATAGCCTAAGAACATCTTGGACTGAAGCTAATCCCAGACGTCAATTTTACACTTGTCACAGTATGGTATGTTTTTAATGTATTTTTTTTTCCATTAACCCTTGTATATTAGTGATTTTTTTTTCGTGTCAGCGTTCTAAGTGCAACTTCTTTATTTATTAATTATTATTATAAAACGTCAACATTTTTTTAATTAGTATTATAAAACTTCTACATTTTTTATCAAGTGTTAGTATAAAACTTCAACATTTTTTTTAATTAGTATTATAAAACGTCAACATTTTTTTAATTAGTATTATAAAACTTCTACATTTTTTTATCAAGTGTTAGTATAAAACGTCAACATTTTTTTTAATTAGTATTATAAAACTTCTACATTTTTTTTATCAAGTGTTATTATAAAACGTCAAATTCTCTATAATCCAGAACGCAAATGTAAGTGAACATTCTTTGATAAAATAACACAAAACACAACACTTTCATACAAAATGTAATACAATACATAGCCGAAACCCTAAACCCTACACACTAAATCGCTAACTATTACATATTATTACTTAGATTCACACGAACCCGTTGTGTATCTGAATCAGGTTCTCAAACAAACCGTGAAATCGAATAGTTTCTTCGTACAACTGTGGCTAATGGAAATGCATGAAAAATATGATGAAGAAGTTGATTCTCAATTTGATGAACCTGTTCTTATGACAAACCCTTCATCAATTGAGATTTTAAATACAAGGCAATGTCACTGGCATCTACCGACGCCCGGTAGTTCCGTGACCACCATATACCATCACGCGTCTGAACCGGCTTTTAAACCGGATGGAATCTACGAAGAAACTGTTCGATTTCACGGTTTGTTTGAGAACCTGATTCAGATACACAACGGTCTCTTTGCTTCGTCCACTAGAACTATTTGTGTATGCATTCTTTTGGTAGTTAACAACCAAAAGAATGCATACATAAATAGTTCTAGTGGACGAAGCAAAGAGACCGTTGTGTATCTGAATCAGGTTCTCAAACAAACCGTGAAATCGAACAGTTTCTTCGTAGATTCCGTCCGGTTTAAAAGCCGGTTCAGACGCGTGATGGTATATGGTGGTCACGGAACTACCGGGCGTCGGTAGATGCCGGTGACGGAACTACCGCGCGTCGGTAGATGCTATCAAGAGTGCACCCGGAATCGACAATATGAGAGTTCCGTGCTATTTTAACGGTAACATCTGACAATGTCGGAGTTCCGGGTGACTTGGCAATTGATGTTGGATGATGCATCCCCCACCGCCAAGCACCTCACCCTAGACCGACGTCCCGGCGTATGAATCTGAAATATGAGCTCAGGTACTCGTTTGAATCTGAAATATGAACGCAGTGCACTTCTCCATAAGAATTACGTTTCCACCACCGTCAAAACACCGACTTTCGATATCCTGTTAAAAAACATAGAATTATAGTGTTAGACTCGATATTAGAAATTATATTGTAAAATATAATAAACAAACAACACCACCACCACCACCACCACAGCCGACCACCCACCACCACCATAGCCGACCACCCACTACTACCACCACCACAGAACACCACCCACCACCACCACCGCCCACCACCTTCCACCCACAACCTAACCACCACCAAAACCACCATCCCAACTACCACAACACACCACCACCACCACCACCACCACCACAACCTACCACCCTCAACCACCTCAACAACCACCACAGCCTACCACCCACAACACAACACCACCTCACCACCGTCAACCACCACAACCCACCACCTCAACCACCACAACCGACCACCTCACCACCGTCAACCTTAACAAACCAACAACACAGCCCACCACCCACAAAACAACACAACCACAACCACAACTGTCAACCACAAAAACCCACCACCATCGTCAAACCCCCACCGCCGTCAATCCCCCACCACCGTCAAACCCAACACCGCCGTCAATCCCCCACCGCCGTCAAACCCAACACCAACACTACCGTCAAACCCAACACCACCGGCCATAATTTAAAAAAAAAACCAAAATAAACAAAGGAAAGATGAAATAATACACTAACCTTTTATGAAAATATGGACCGTATAGGTTGATACGTTCTAAGCCGAGCTATACGAGAGAGACAGTGTGTGTTTCTTGGTGTTTTAGTGTGTGGGGTTAAAAAGTTTTAGATCTATTCTCTATTTGGTCAAACCTGAAAAGTTTTTTTTGAATCAATGAGGGGTGTATAGGGCAATAAGGGGCGGATAGATTTTTGAATCAATGAGGGGCGTATGAAGTGTATAAAGGATATACTATAACCAATTAATCAGCTCATGTACAGGAGGATAAACTGGTTAATGCTTGTGTGTTCTATGCGAAGGGTGCGAGTTCGAAACCTGGGGGAGGCCGGCCTGATACAGAAGGACCCCTCCCTTTTTTATTTGACATTTTTTATTATTCAATAATAATAATAAATAATAATAATAATAAATAATAATAATAACAATAATAAATAATAATAATAATAACAATGAGGGGCGTATAGAGCAACAAGGGGCGGATAGATTTTTGAATCAATGAGGGGCGTATGAAGTGTATAAAGGATATACTATAACCAATTTATCAGCTCCTGTACAGGAGGATAAACTGGTTAATGCTTGTGTGTTCTATGCGAGGTGTGCGAGTTCGAATCTAGGGGGAGGCCGGTCCGATACAGAAGGACCCCTCCCTTTTTTATTTGACATTTTTTATTATTCATTTAGTTATATTAAAATTAATTCCTTTTATTAAAAAAAAAGAGATTTCATTTTTAGTTTGAGTCAACAATTTTAAATCCCTTTAAAACAATAGTTTTCTTTTATTTTGTATAAATAATCACAATAATATTAATAATAATAAATAATAACAATAATCAATAATAATAAACAATAATAATAACAATAATAATAATAATAATAACAACAATAATAATAATAATAATAATAACAATAATAAATAATAATAATAATAACAATAATAATAATAAACAATAATAATAACAATAATAAATAATAATAATAATAACAATATTAATAATAAATAATAACAATAATAAATAATAATAATAATAATAATAACAATAATAATAATAATAAATAAATAATAATAATAATAACAATAATAATAACAATAATAATAATAAACAATAATAATAACAATAATAAATAATAATAATAATAACAATAATAATAATAATAAATAATAACAATAATAAATAATAATAATAATTACATTAATAATAATAAATAATAATAATAATAAATAATAACAATAATAATAATAATAACAATAATAAATAATAATAATAATAACAATAATAATAATAATAAATAATAATAACAATAATAATAATAATAACAACAACAATAATAAAAATAATAACAATAATAAATAATAATAATAATAACAATAATAATAATAATAAACAATAATAATAACAATAATAAATAATAATAATAATAATAATAACAATAATAATAATAATAAATAATAACAATAATAAATAACAACAATAAATAATAACAATAACAACAATAAATAATAAATAATAATAATAACAATAAATAATAATGATAACAATAACAATAATAATAATAATAAAATAATAAAAACTAATAATAATAACAACAATAAAGAATTTCACGAAAAAGAATTTGTTAACTTGGCAAAGGTGTTAGTAGATGTATCGTATTAGACAGGGTAGGGCGTTAGTATATAGTAATAGAACTTCACGAAAAATAATTTGTTAACTTGGCAAAGGTGTAACATCCGTGAAATATAGTGTATGCAACAATTTAAAAAAAAATATTAGTTAGGGTGTTTTATAACATAAAAACCCTTAATTACCACATAAAATTGTTAAAAAACTTAATTTCATATAAGTCGTATAGGGCAATGAGACCCATATACAACTCATATAAGGTGCTTATTGATCAACAAGCCTCCCCGGTTGACACATTATGAGTGTCTCATTGACCGAAAAGCCTCCCCTGGTGGTTTCCAGGAGAGGCTTATTGGTCAATGAGACACTCATAAGATGTCAACCAGGGGAGGCTTGTTGATCAATGAGCACCTTATAGGAGTTGTATATGGGTCTCATTGCCCTATACGACTCATATGAAATTAATTTTTTTTAACAATTTTATGTGGTAATTAAGGGTTTTTTATGTTATAAAACACCCTAATTAATATTTTTTTTAAATTGTTGCATACACTATATTTTACGAATGTTACACCTTTGCCAAGTTAACAAATTCTTTTTCGTGAAGTTCTATTACTATCTACTAACGCTCTACCCTGTGTAATACGATACATGTACATTGTCACCCATTCATAGCTTCTATACGTCGGTGAGGTATTTCAAAGTCCATTTCGTACCGACATCGGACAATCATCCCGTTAACTTAGCAATAATAATAATAATAATAATAATAATAATAATAATAATAATAATAGTAATAATAATAATAATAATAGTAATAATAATAGTAATAAATAATAATAATAATAATAATTATTATTATAACAAATAATAATAATAATAATAATAACAACAATAATGATAATAATAATAATAATAAAACATATGCACATTTAAAAAAAAAACGATGTTATATTTAGTCCCGGCAAATCGGTCGGGCCGGGGGTCGGGTACGGTCTTTGACCCATGACGATATAATATGTACCTGATCGTCCGTCGTTAACCAGTCGCGTGAAAAGCCGCTGAAAGTTATAATTGTATATCGTCGGAATGGGAGAATTACACAGTCGAGACCAAGAAAGCTTGAATATTTTCCAGTCTTCATCCGTAAATTTTGCCCGATAGTGTTTTAGAATATTCTGTGAGATGTGCCACCTACATAGCAATTTGGAAGCTTTTGAGAATACTTTATCGCAAGCATTCATCAAAGCTTGATCCCTATCTGTTACAATTACACGTGGCTCCATGCAATCTACCAACAATTCTTTGATCTTCTCCAGGACCCATAAGAAGTTATCTTTTTTTTTTCTTTAGAGACAAACGCATGAGCCACACAAAAAGACTTGTGTGTCGATGTCACACCCACAACTTGAATAAACGGAAGCTTATACTCATTCGTCTTGTAGGTAGCATCAATCATCAACACATGTGGGAATGCACGCCACATGTTGTACGAGTCCGGATGAACGAAAAAAACCACCTCGACCGCGTTTGTGGAGGGATTCACTCTGGTGAAATAAACGTACCTTTCTTCTTGCAACATGCTCTCCAATATCTGCATTGGAGTTCGATCGCCGTACATTTTTCGTTTAATCTTTTTAATCATGTTTTGTACGTCTTGTAGAATGCACACGCTATGTGGGTACTGATTTCTTATGGTTAAATGTATATTTGTAGGCTCCATGTTTTGCAGATAAAGTCTCTCCACCAGTGATTCTTCGTCCGGGGTCAGCCTTCTAGCAAACGCGTGGCTCTCGAGAAATTCAGCAGGCTCATGGTTGTGAATATTTTTCTTCTCCACAAGGCTCCAACTACCACTACTTGAGTCTAGTTTCCCTATCAGACTAAAAGGACAGCCAACCCTTTTGCTACCGGAACGCCGAACAGATGCTTTACTTTTGTGTTCGCCGCCACAATCGCATTGTAACCATATCTTCACTGTCCTTGCTGACGCACCTTCGCCTTTTTTCCTCGTTCGTTGGGTGACAATGACGTAACCTTTCGCAACTTCTCTTTTGTATACCCAATTCTTCAATTCTTCAAGTGACCCAAATACCTCAAAAAAAAGGTTCATTAGAAATCCACATAAATGAAATTAATATATTAATTTGTCGAAAAAACAATAAAGAAACTCGGGTTCAACATCGGGTTCGGGTTAATATGTATGACACATTTTAGGGTTTGTATGAAATTTCGTGTCATACATTTTCTATTTTTAATCAGTATACATGCGTCGTTCGTGTTCGTGCGGTTCATTTACAAGCCTAGTAATCTATTTTTAAGAAAATATTTCACCAGAACATATATAATATTTCACCAAAATGATAACGAAATCGGGTTAATATGTATTACACAATTTCGGGTTGGGTTCGGGTTAAGGTCGGGACGGGTCAAACATTTTCTAGATTTCTCCTACCTAATAAAAATTATATACATACGAATAACACGTATACAAAATCATTTTATCCACTCTAAAATTATATCAACATTATGTAACACGAATAACACGTAATTGATGGTTATGTCATACCTTTTTTTTGTTTTTTCTCGTCATTAGCACCTTCCTCGTTAGCAGGTTCCTCGTTAGCACGCTCATCGTCGTGAACACCTTCCTCGTTAGCAGGTTCGTCGTCGTCAACAACCTCCTCAAAGTGCATTACACCTTCCTCGATTTCGTTATCATTTTCCTCAAAGTCCTTAGCACATTCCTCGACTTCGTTATCATTTTCCTCAAAGTCGTTAGCACCTTCTTCGACTTCGTTATCATTTTTCTCATACTCCTTAGCACCTTCCTCATACTCTAACTTGTGTTTGTTTTCCGTATACGAATGGTAAGTCCCGTATTCGTGTCGCGGATAACTTTGGGCAATGTAAGATGGTTCCCCCTCATCTACAAACACCTGGTTCAAGTCAGGTAACGTGGGTCGCACACCCCCGTCATCACAACGAGGCACGGACACAACCTCCTCCTCACCTCGATCAACGCCGGATAACCAATTTCGGAGACGTACGACTGGTTCGAATCTTCGCCAAAAATATTACCAATGCCCCAAAACGACATCTTTATGCTTCACGGTCTCAACCAAATTTTTTAGTTAAGAGTCTTCAGGAGTTCAGTCGGAATTTTGCGAGTTTGAAAAAATTTGGAAGCCATAAATCCTGTATGCTTGGGTAAACAAACATTTTTGCTCGATAAGGGTCATATGGGTCACTTTCACGCTTTTTCAGACTGAACCCCTTTCATGTCAGTAATTATACCTTAAATTCATCAAAAGTCGTGCCGATAAGCCTCTCATTGCTCAATGAGAGACGTATAGGGTTTAATGCTACAACTACCACAACCTTATATGCCTCTCATAGGACAATGAGAGGCTTATCAAAACCCTTTTTTCTGGCACATTAATTGCTTTCACACTATATACTCCCCTTATTGCCCTATATGCCACCTCGGGGGGGGGGGGGGGGGTGTGCACTCAAAAAGTAGGGGTGCGTCAATACCCTCACCGTTTGAAAGTGTGTTGATTAATGGAGACCATGATGTCTTTCTCAATTCACGTAAACTATGTTTGAAATATGAGAAATGCTGGTTTACCCAAAAAAAAATTAACAAGATGATGTTACTTTACTAAATACAAAAAATCATATATAACAATTCATGTAGTTAGCTACTGGGTTGTGGGCTGATTGGTCCGTGTGGCATGCTATGATTGGACAACATGGTGACTTTAATTAGAAAATCATATCCCTAATGTTTGTTACTAAATATTAATAAATTCAAGAAATAAATCCAAAATAAATATTCATGTGGGAACAACAAACCAAATTTTTTTCTCATCAACTATCCAAGTATTTTTTTAGCAGCTTCGCTTTTTTTTTTTGTTTTGGCTAACCTCGATGAGATGAATTGAGCAATACCGGTCGAACAACATCGATATAGGTATTCGGTTGTATAATTTTACGTCCTCTTGATTGCTATATCAAGTGCCGATATATACCGTTGTAACGAAATAAACTAGTGTCAACTGTAAGTGCAGTATCCGGTGACTGAAGATATCAGTGTCAGACAGAACTGATAGCAACAGTTAAGGGGGAGTCTGTAAGTGCAGTTCTTGCCGGGTAACTGTGCTTTATCCGTTGTTAAAGCACTGGATCGATGACGAACATCAAACATTGCACTTGATTCAAGACATGAAGAACAATCATAAACACCAAAGATAGAAAGATGTAGAAGATGAACCCTTTATTATTGAATCAGTCATCACAGATTACACAAACCAAAGGAGTATACATCATCTACAAGCTGGTTTAGATCACAAAGATCTAAACCTAGCTTTCTCTCACTAACACATAGTATCCCTCTCTCTCTAGAATTCACACACTGATGGAGAATGGATGGGATTTGTGAGAGATGCACCAAGCTCTAAAGGGTTGCCCTAATCTACCCTATACAACACATATATATAGACTAGGGACTAAACTGGATAAAACATATTGTCCGGGATACAAAACAAATAATTCGGAAAACAATGATAATCAACGTATTCCGAGTTTAACATCATAAACTCGGAACTGATAAAACTTCCGAATCCTTGACTTGGCTTTGACTTTGTTGACCTTTGACCAGAACTGATAAAGCACAGTTACCCGGCAGGAACTGCACTTACAGACTCCCCCTTAACTGTTGCTATCAGTTCTGTCTGACACTGATATCTTCAGTCACCGGATACTGCACTTACAGACTCCCCCTTGACTGATGATATCACGGCTGCTTTCAACTTTGGCTGAGACTTGATCTTTCTGGCAGAGCACAACGATCTTCAACTCTTCTAATAAAAGACTTGCTGACGATCACTTAAGGCCGCTTTGAGAAACCCGAAGAATCCAACATCAAACACTGTAGATCCTCCCCCTTAAACTACTCCCGAATCAAGTTAACGAGAACCGACCTACAACCACATGTAAGAATATCGCTCGATACATTAATCTTCAAACCTAACCGATAGCAGAAAGAAACATTGGATTTCCAATGCCCAACCTTGAACACTTCAAATTCCACAAAGACATGAAGCTCAGTTCGATAAGTTAATAACAAACTGAACTTTGTAAAAGTACATCCACCAACTTGATCAAAAGTCTTCAACCCTTCATGTATGATCTCATCTCCTCATGTATCCTCATGATCAATCTCCTATCTTCACAAATCCGCTGAATCCCCGATGGCTTTCATCTCCGACCTTCCCCTCAAATCAAGAAGCCCCACATTATTTCGAGACCTGAACTAATCTTCTCTACTCTAAACAGCAACTTAATAAGGCTCAATCTTCAACTAGTCGTTAACCGAGAATTCAGTTTCATCACGTCAACACTTGATTAATAACACAAACACACGTGACAAAACTCCATCACACATGAGTTATTTCATGCACAAGCTTTATATTTACGAAGAAAATAGGAAATTTTTACTCCCCCTTTTTCTTTGTAAACAATACAAAAGTCCAAGCAAGTCTAATTCTCTTCACCTCCTCACTTGATCCGGACAACATAAGTACCATAAAACTTTTCGATAATCCGAAACCGACTTCAAGTTTCCAAACTACACATAATTCTGACTCTTAGTTAGTTATCCGGTACCCCAGGTAACCCGGAATAACAAGAAAAACTCGGAACATGCACAACTCGAAACTTCCGAACAACACAAACTTCTAAATTTAGCTAAAAATCCGGTACCCCAGGTAACACGGAATTCTAGAAAATTCGGAACTCGTAAAACCCGAAAGCTCTTGAAACCTCGAATCAGATCATCGGAACAATACTTAGAGTACAAAGAAATTCGGAACAAGCAAAGAAATCCGAAAAAACCCATAAATTCGATTTTTTTTAAGTCCGAACTTGGCCTTATAATTCCGAATTTAGTATCAAAATACATAAATTCTGACTCTTGTCCCTAACATAACCTTGGACAAAAGTCCATGGCTTAAACTTGGACAATTGTCCATGACTTAAACTTGGACAATTGTCCATGACTTAAACTTGGACAATTCTCCATGACATAAACTTGGACAAAAGATTGGACACCAAAACTTGGACACCTAAACCTGGACACCAAAACCTGGACACCTAAACCTGGACACCTAAACCTGGACACCAAAACTTGGACACCAAAACTTGGAGACCTAAACTTGGACACCAAAACTTGGACACCTACACTTGGACACCAAAACTTGGACACCAAAACTTGGACAAAACTCGGATTAGATGTTGATAGATTAACTCAGACATGAATAAATGAAACTCGGAACCAGTTAAATGAAGTGAAACTTGACCAAAACTCAGAACCAGTTAAATGAAAACTCGGAATGAACCAAAACTCGGATACTGAACTGAAACAAAACTCGGAAACTGAACTGAACTCAAAACTCGGAACTGACTTAAACTCAAAACTCGGAACTGTCCGGAACTGACTTAAACTCAAAAATCGGAACAAATCCATTATCATTAAAAATTCGGACCAAGTTTAAAACTCGGACAAGCTTAGAACCAGCTTCCAGATTATCTCCCTAGTGTGACTTCACACTAGTTCACCAATACCCCGGAAACACAAACACAGAATGGAAACTCGGACGGGTATAACACTTACAAAAATCCGGACAGAGCCTTTTTCAGATCAAAACCCTAGCTCTACTAAAAACCCAGCAGTTCTCTCCAACACAGCTTGAATTACTTCATATCTAGACCAAAAACTTCACGTCTTCACGATGTTTGGCGGAAACAAACATCAAATAAAGAGCAATGGTGATTCGGAAGGCGGTTAGACCATTCCGAATCGGTAACCATGCTCTGATACCACTGTTAAAGCACCGGATCGATGACGAACATCAAACATTGCACTTGATTCAAGACATGAAGAACACTCATAAACACCAAAGATAGAAAGATGTAGAAGATGAATCTCTTTATTAACGAATCAGTCATCACAGATTACATACCAAAAGAGTATACATCATCTACAAGCTGGTTTAGATCACAAAGATCTAAACCCTAGCTTTCTCTCACTAACACATAGTCTCTCTCTCTAGGATGTGCACACCAGGAGGAACAAGAAGTTAGGAGAGGTGCACAAAGCTTCTTCCTCAAGGGTTGAAATTCAAGCTGTGTTGTGGAAGCTTAAACTCAAAACTCGGAACAAATCCATTATCATTAAAAATTCGGACCAAGTTTAAAACTCGGACAAGCTTAGAACCAGCTTCCGGATTATCTCCCTAGTGTGACTTCACACTAGTTCACCAATACCCCGGAAACACAAACACAGAATGGAAACTCGGACGGGTATAACACTTACAAAAATCCGGACAGAGCCTTTTTCAGATCAAAACCCTAGCTCTACCAAAAACCCAGCAGTTCTCTCCAACACAGCTTGAATTTCTTCATATCTAGACCAAAAACTTCACGTCTTCACGATGTTTGGTGGAAACAAACATCAAATCAAGAGCAATGGTGATTCAGAAGGCGGTTAGACCATTCCGAATCGGTAACCATGCTCTGATACCACTGTTAAAGCACTGGATCGATGACGAACATCAAACATTGCACAGAGAAAGCTAGGGTTTAGATCTTTGTGATCTAAACCAGCTTGTAGATGATGTATACTCTTTTGGTATGTAATTTGTGATGACTGATTCGTTAATAAAGAGATTCATCTTCTACATCTTTCTATCTTTGGTGTTTATAAGTGTTCTTCATGTCTTGAATCAAGTGCAATGTTTGATGTTCGTCATCGATCCGGTGCTTCAACAGTGGTATCAAAGCATGGTTACCGATTCGGAATGGTCTAACCGCCTTCCGAATCACCATTGCTCTTGATTTGATGTTTGTTTCCGCCAAACATCGTGAAGACGTGAAGTTTTTGGTCTAGATATGAAGAAATTCAAGTTGTGTTGGAGAGAACTGCTGGGTTTTTGGTACCAGCATGACTAGATATGAAGAAATTCAAGGGTTGAAATTCAAGCTGTGTTGGAGAGAACTGCTGGGTATTTGGTCTAGACGTGAAGGTTTTGGTCTAGATATGAAGAAATTCAAGCTGTGTTGTGGAAGCTACCAGCATGACTACTTCTGTTCATCCGTTAACGCCGATGATGTCTTCTCAGATTCCTACAGTACCGCTTTATGGGTCGTTATCTTCTCCAATGGGTACGGGCAATTTGTTTGCCTTATCAGGAAGTTCTTCCTTGTCACCGCGGCCTAGTGTTTTCAACGGTATGCGAGGGCCAAAGACACGGAAAGTCCGTCCGAAGGTTGCTTTTGGTCGAAGTCCGCCAGTGCGATCGAAGAAAGGATCTCAGAGTCCTACAGCTTTACCGTCTTCAGGTCCTAAGCCATCCGGTGCACAACCGTCTGGTTCTAGACCTGCTGCTCCTAGACCTTCGACAGCTTCTGCCTCGAGACCGTCAAGTTCTGGTCAAGAGCAGAATTTTCAAGACTTTGTTCATGACAAATTTCAGGATGCTGCTAAGGTCATGGTACAACATAAGAATCAGATCGCGAAGCAGCAGAAGGAAATTGATTACTTGAAGAAAAAGGATGCGGTTCGAGATCGGCAAATGACACATTTTTTTCGTCTAACCAAAGGCCAAAGTATTTAGTTGGGAAAGTTCATAACGCAAGATGCCTCGACTTCAGCCCGACAGGAGACTTTGGCTAGGGCAACGGATCGGCTTCTCGGTATTGTGACGGATCTCGTGTCACTCCTTGCTGCTCAGGGGGAGAATTCGGATTTTCAGATTCAGGATCAATGTAAGATAGATGAGCTAAAGAAAATCAGAGATGATCTCGACAAGGACAAGGATCTCGACGCAGCGATGCAGGGGGAGCAGTCAAGGAGCGCACGTGCTCCTGAAGCTGCAACCTCGGCTCAAGTTGAGGGGGAGTCCTCGGGTGCAGCCGCAGGGGGAGATAAAGGTCCTGTAGATGCTGATACAGGTGCCTTATCTGATTCTGAATTGGATCCTGCTGTTGATTTGGTTTTAGGAGATGGTGAAGTGGTTGCATCACTGGTTGAAGACTGGCGAACTGATGATGAGCTAGCTGGTAAGTTCGAGTTCATTGAGACTGCACAAGGGAAAAGGATCGAGTACGAGTCCCTACCGGTTAACATTGATGATCTTAGAAGCTTTGTGTTTGGAAGTGAAATGCCTGAAGAAATCTATAATCCTATTCGAATTCCCGAGGAAGTTAGTTTAGCAGCTCGCAAATGGTTTAAACCTCTTCCCGACGAAACTCAAAGGAAGAGGTATATGAACACAAAAGGTGAGTATTCGGGTCAGATTCGAAGTTGGGATTTTGATGAACAACACAGCTTGGTGATGATCAAAAGGACCGATGGGGTACAGTATTTCAGGCCATGGGCCAAGTTCCTTCAGACTCTTCCAGCTCGTGATCTCCATCGCATTGCTCAGCTGAATCTCAACAACGATACGAATGTTGCTAGCATCAGAGGATTAATTCCTCATCTCGTTGCTGAGAGTCGAGCAAGTAAATGGAAGACCTTCAAGCCAGCAGTTGGTCGGGGAGTTAAGTACCTCAATAAGTTTACCGGCAAGGAAGAATGGAAGATGGTCTATCCTCCAGCGAGATGCCTCCGTAAAATCCCTATGCGCAAATTTGATCTAGATAAATTTAACAGCTTAGGTTATTGGTATCTCAATGGCAAGACTGGGGAAGCGGTGATTACCAAGAAGAAAGTGACTGATGAGATTGCAAAAATTCTGGATCCGATTTGGCTTGTCAACCTAAGGGAAGCACATCTGAAGAAGCTTCGACGCCTGCCTCTGAAATACCTTAAAGAAGATCGTGAGCTAGCTGATCAGTTCATCAAGGTAGTTCAATTCTGTGTGAAGAACAAGGTATGGGCAGGAAGCGAGTACTCGAAGCAAGGATGAAGAATTCAAGACCACATGAAGACCATGCACTGATCAAGGGGGAGTTTGTTAATGCACTTTGGGTGATGAGTGCATGCCTTCCAATTGTTAGGGTCTTTATTGTACATGTCTTGAAACTTAGTCCAAGGTTTATCCTTGGACAATTTGTCCAAGTTTTTGTCTAGACTTTTGTCAGGGGTTTATGTTAGGGACAAGAGTCAGGGTTTTTGAGTAGATTGTTTTGTCCGGTCTTCTAGTATGTCTTGGAGTCCGTGGTTTGTCTTATTTGGGCTTTGGGCCCTTATCTCTGGACAATGTGTTGTCCGGAGTTTGTCTTGTATATATACCTTTATGTGGAATAGACAAGATGGCGATTCTTTGTGAAATTCTGTGCACCTTTCTAACCCTAATTATTGTATGTGTGTTTTGTCTGGCGGCTACTGTGTATGACGTCATACATCTTCCTCATCAAGAATACTCTGTGTATTCTTGATTTCTCTCACAGATCTTTGCATTCTAGTGTTTCATCTACAGTGGTTGATCATCAGGTGGATTCCGCACACCTGTTGGTTGCATTAGCTGAGTGAGATCTTGGATTTGGAGTACTAACAGTGGTATCAGAGCATGGTTACCGATTCAGAATGGTCTAACCGCCTTCCGAATCACCATTGCTCTTGATTTGATGTTTGTTTCCGCCAAACATCTTGAAGACGTGAAGATTCTGCATAAAACTTGAAGAAAATGAAGCTGTTCGTCGGCTATGATGGTTTTTTTTTTCTTGTTGCAGTTCTAGGGTTTTGATCCAAAAAGGGATTGTCCGAGTTTAAAGTTTTGTGTTTGTGTTTCCGGGGTATTGGTGAACCAGTGTGAAGTCACACTGGGGAGATAGTCCGGAGACTGGTTTCTGAGCCTTGTCCGAGTTTTTCTTTACACCTTTTACTTGGTCAGGGTTTGTAGGTCCGAGTTTTAGAACCTCTATTAGGTCCGAGTTTAGTGGAGTCTCCTTGTTAAGTTTCAAACTAAGTCTGAGTTTTAAATCCAGAACTTGAGAGGTCTGAATTCCGAGTTTATGCCCTTTATTCCGAGTTTTGAACATCCGAGTTTTGAACAGGTTCTAGTTGAAACATATTTCTCTGTTTTCGAGTTTTACATTAAGCACTTCGTTACGAGTTTTGTTGTTTGAAGTTGCGAATTTTCATGTGGTTCAGTTCCGAGTTTTTAACAACCGATGTGTTTCTGTTTCGAGTTTTAACAACTGATGTGTTACAATTCCGAGTTTTAACAACCGATGTGTTTCAGCTCCGAGTTTTAAAGTCTGTCCGAGTTTTTAAAACAGCACCAGCTCCGAGTTGTTTAAATCTTCTCAGTCCGAGTTTTTAACTATTTCAGTGTTCCGATTCTTTTTTTTAATCAGCTCCGAGTCTTTGTTTAAACAGTTCCAAGTTGTATAGCTCCGAATTTCAATCTGTTAAACAGTTCCGAGTTTTTAACAACTTTCAGTAGTTCGATTGTTCCGAGATTAGTCTTTCGGATAGCAGCCCCCGGGTTTCTTCAGAGCTTCCTTTATTTCTTTGCTTGTTTCGAATTCCTTTGTATTTTACATACTGTTCTGATGATCTGATTCGAGGTTTCAAGAGCTTTCGGGTTTTACGAGTTCCGAATTTTCTAGAATTTCGGGTTACCTGGGGTACCGGATTTTTAGCTAAATTTAGAAGTTTGTGTTGTTCGGAAGTTTCGAGTTGTGCATGTTCCGAGTTTTTCTAGTTATTCCGGGTTACCTGGGGTACCGGATAACTAACTAAGAGTCAGAATTATGTGTAGTTTGGAAACTTGAAGTCGGTTTCGGATTATCGAAAAGTTTTATGGTGCTTATGTTGTCCGGATCAAGTGAGGAGGTGAAGAGAATAAGACTTGCTTGGATTTTTGTATTGTTTACAAAGAAAAAGGGGGAGTAAAAATTTCCTATTTTCTTCGTAAATATAAAGCTTGTGCGTGAAATAGCTCGTGTGTGATGGAGTTTTGTCACGTGTGTTTGTGTTATTAATCAAGTGTTGACGTGATGAAGCTGAATTCTCGGTTGACGACTAGTTGAAGATTGAGCCTTATTAAGTTGCTATTTAGAGTAGAGAAGATTAGTTCTGGTCTCGAAATAATGTGAGGCTTCTTGATTTGAGGGGAAGGTCGGAGATGAAAGCCATCGGGGATTCAGCGGATTTGTGAAGATAGGAGATTGATCATGAGGATACATGACGAGATGAGATCATACATGAAGGGTTGAAGACTTTTGATTAATATGGTGGATGTACTTTTACGGAGTTCAGTTTGTTATTAAGTTATCGAACTGAACTTCATGTCTTAGTGAAGTTTGAAGTGTTCAGGGTTGGACATTGGAAATCCAATGTTTCTTTCTGGTGCCGATTAGGTTTGAAGATTAATGTATCGAGCGATATTCTTACATGTGGTTGTAGGTCGGTTCGCGTTAACTTGATTCGGGAGTAGTTTGAGGGGGAGGATCTGCAGTGTTTGATGTTGGATTCTTCGGGTTTCTCAAAGCGGCCTTAAGTGATCGTCAGCAAGTCTTTTATTAGAAGAGTTGAAGATCGTTGTGCTCTGCCAGAAAGATCAAGTCTCAGCCAAAGTTGAAAGCAGCCATGATATCATCAGTCAAGGGGGATTCTGTAAGTGCAGTATCCGGTGACTGAAGATATCAGTGTTAGACAGAACTGATTGCAACAGTTAAGGGGGAGACTGTAAGTGCAGTTCCTGCAGGGTAACTGTCGCTTATCAGTTCTGGTCAACCAAAGTAGAAGTCCAAGTTAAAGTCAACGATAATGAAGAATTCAAGACCACATGAAGACCATGCACTGATCAAGGGGGAGTTTGTTAATGCACTTTGGGTGATAAGTGCATGCTTTCCAATTGTTAGGGTCTTTATTGTACATGTCTTGAAACTTAGTCCAAGGTTTATCCTTGGACAATTTGTCCAAGTTTATGTCTAGACTTTTGTCAGGGGTTTGGTTTTTGTGTAGATTGTTTTGTCCGGGTTTAGTCCCTAGTCTATATATATGTGTTGTATAGGATTAGGGCAATCAGGAAGAAGCTTTGTGCACCTCTCCTAACTTCTTGTTCCTCCAGGTGTGCACATCCTAGAGAGAGAGACTATGTGTTAGTGAGAGAAAGCTAGGGAGCTTGTAGATGATGTATACTCTTTTGGTATGTAATCTGTGATGACTGATTCGTTAATAAAGAGATTCATCTTCTACATCTTTCTATCTTTGGTGTTTATGAGTGTTCTTCATGTCTTGAATCAAGTGCAATGTTTGATGTTCGTCATCGATCCGGTGCTTCAACATCAACTGAAATTTTACCGTAACAAACCAAACCGATAACGATTGAATTCCAATACTGTCACATGCCAAACCGATATCGATCAAATTCCCGCCACGAAGCACAAGGAGATACCACTAGTTAACATTTATTTAATATACATAATTGGAAATTGGAAAATTGCTTTGAATAGTATGTTTTAATAGTATTTTTTCTTTTAAAATAATATTTATTTATTTATTTGTTTTAACTAATAGCATAATTTTTATTCCACACGAAAAAGGGCAATTACAAAGCAATGGCAGGTAGTCGGGCAACAAGTTGCGCCGCCACCCCCTTTTGAATAGAAAAACCAATTCTACTAAATACAAAGTTTGAAACCTTTAGCGACGAAGAATTACTATTAACGACTTTTTGAACCCGATTCAAAAGTCGCACAGCGTCAGGAGCGAGACCACCAAAGGTATCAAACGCAAATGGGACAAACACATGTTGATTCTCCAGGCAGGCTTTCTCATGTTTTGCCACTTTGCTCGCCTCTGCCTTGAGCGCCCTACAACAAAGCCCTTGTCCTTGAGCCCGACAAGGGGGGAGACTCCAGTTAGATCTACACAAGCGTGTTTCCCCCCTTCCCATCCAAACACAAGGATGTCCGCCGGGCGTAAAGTGGACCTCCCCTCTATGGGGTCAGTCAGGAAATTTACTGGAGCCTCCTTTTTGGCAGAGATCCCGGCCCGCTTAAGAACATCACATAACACATCTCTCACCCAATCATGCCGATATTTAAACCCTGGTAGCTCTTTACAGTGGATCGCGTGCTCGCCGAAAGAATCCAAACACGTTTTGCGGCATACCGGACATGGCTCATCAACTGGGAACAAAGGAATCATCAGTCGGTATCTAAGGATATCACGGTATTCCACAGCCGACATGTGTTGCCCCAAGCCTTCAATAGGTGCGACAGACAGAAAATCCTGAGCATGTGGGGCACGTAGACATTCAAACACAGCACTTTGCCGAGGGGATAAAACAAACTTCTCTTCAAACCTCTTGACAATTTCGCCATATAAGGCATTCGCCAGAATTTTCTGGGATTTAGGAGGGGCGGTGTCTTTAATGTAGAAACCGCCAATATCAAGGTCGGGAAGAGAACTATGCAAAAGGTCCAACGCACTCCTGTAATCGGAGTCTAAAACATCCCCACCACATTCTCGGAGTATGTGGTCTTGTAAACCCCAAGATTGGGCCCTTGAAGCCACGAAAGCATATGAAGAGGCATCCTCGGCCGTACAAATCCCTAAGCCTCCGAACCGGGTCGGGAGAGAAGCCAACCTCCACTAGAGATCTCCAAAAAAGGCACCCCCACAAACAACAATATCCTCTAATGCTCCCCGGAGGCCTTCATCAAAAACAGAGACAGCTCCCCCGACCAAAGAAGGTTGACACGTTCGAAGACCAAACAGTAATTTAGCAACACTCATACAAGAACGAAGCAAGAGGAGCTCGCTCTGAGGGTCCCGTAGGCGTTTAAGGCAACTCATCAGCTCGACTGCACAGTTCGCTCTTTTAAGAGCCATACCACTAATAAACTATGCATCACGACTAACGGCACCCCCCAGGAGTTTCACACCCAACACCGGCCTCCCAATCCCCAGAGGGAATAAGCCCCCCTGAACCTTTACACCATTGCAGGTTGGCCAGAAAACTTCAGTTTTCTTTATATTTATTTACATATGCAATTGAATATTATTTTATACATATAAATTTTATACATATAGAGAAAGTATAATGTACTTCACGCCTTAACCTACATTAACGTACGCGACCAGATACATAACGTGCGTGATTATTTTTTTTGACCATCTCAACGTGCGTGATTATACTTCCATGCGTGATTATCACTTCTCATGCGTGATTATCACCAAAAATCTGATCCCATGCGTTATTTTTGTGTCCCATGCGTGATTATTGCCTGATCCGACGGTTTACAGCGTCGCGTACGTGAAGTACGATAACGCGTAATGTATGTTAACCGCACTCTATACATATAAATAGAAAGTGGACATGAATAGTACTTTGGACAATAATAATTTTTGTTTTAATAATGTTTTTCTTTTTTAAATAAAAGTTTTTTATTACTTACTTCTCTAATAATTTGTGTTTATTAACATTAAAAAAATATAGATACTTAGTTGTATTTATTTTTTTTACTCGACATTTCGGCATAAATTTTGTGTGAACCGATTCGATGATGAGCTGAACTGATTGCGATCGAACAACATAGGTACCAATAGCAGTATTAACAGAAATGGTACTGATATTCGATTTAATGGTTTATGGTTTCTGAACAATGTAAAACATGTGTAGATATATGATGGGTATACCACAACTTGGCTTTTTGGGTTTTATTTTTCGATTGCTAAAAAACTTTCTTTATTATTTAAGCATATAATAATATGTGATTATTAGCTTAAAAATTCTAGATACATGCATAGTTGATATTAGAATAGATTATTATTTTTATATTTACTTTTAACCTTAAAACATATTTCTTTAATTTTAACTTTTAATGATTTTCTTTTTTAATATTACTGATACTGTCTGAACAACATCGGTACCGATACCGTATAGCATCGGTATATTTTTTTTATTACTAACGTCATCATGTGCTACTTATTATGTACGAATCGATACAAGTTCTACTCGAACGGGTCATATATAATTGATTTTTTATTATCTCAAACCAAACATATACCGACCAAACAACATCAGTATTCGAACATGTCATATATAGTTGATATTTTTAATCATCACAAACCGAACATATACCGACCAAACAACATCGATAACTATACCGTATTTGTTTTTATAGAATTCTCGACGTGGTGATATAAAATTCAATGAACACAAAGTAATATTCATAGTAAAGTATTTTTTGGTATCGTAAGCTATATCGACTATCTGTACAATACCTGTATTGTAACCGAACGATACCAACCAAACAACACCGTTGGCGGTGCGGGTATTTGTTTTTATGGGTTTTCAATCGATGTAAAAACATGTCAATTGGCAGCAATTGCTATGTCGAGTGCCAGTATCGTATTGATACTGTATTAAATCAGACCGAGAATAACCAAAACCCCGCAGTGAAACGCGCGAGAATCCTACTAATAACATATAAAGTAAGAAGTATTCATTCTTTAAAAAACTAGCTAGGCACAGGTTAGCGGGAAGCATATATGTATGTATTTAATATAAAAAATATTTACAATGGTAATAAATTAACTATACAAAACTTACTAAAAAGTAATGATACTGAATCAAAACAGAATAAGCATCCTATTAATTTCAGCACTCAAATGACTTTAAACATTTCTTCTTACATCAATGGGATTTGAGATCTAAGAGACTTAATTTTCAATTGACTACCTCCCCCATTTATTTTATTTCTTGTCATTTACTTTTATTTTACTTTATCAACATACCCCTTCATCTTATTATCCGACTAGATAATAACAAGGATTGAGTAGTTGGAGACATTGAAGCCTTGGCCCACACTTTGTTTTGAACCACGCTATACTGTTTGGTGCACAAAAAACCCGAACCCGGACCCGGACCCGAAAAAAAAACCCGGAACCGGGTATTATAAAACCCGGGTTTTTAATACCCGAACCAGACCCTACCCGTAGGGTAGGGACCGGGTATGCATATTTGATCTAAAACCCGAACCCGGAACCGGTTTTTTTTATACCCGGTTTATACCCGAAACCCGGTTTTATAAATACCCGAACCCGAACCCGGAACCGGTTTATACCCGAAACCCGGTTTATACCCGAAACCCGGTTTAAAAAAACCCGATTTTGATGTAATCTTGTTTAATTATGTATGCATTAAGACTTCTAGTTCTTATGATTTTACAAAATTATGTATGCACTTTGATGTAATGAATCTTGTTTAAGTATTAGGTTTCTAGTTCTTATGATAAACAAAATTATGTAATCCACATATTTCTTTTCAAAGCCCAAAAGAACTAAACCAAAACCCCACTAAATCTCGTGACAATGCATGGCTGGTTCTGGTTGTTCTCATTTGATTTTTTTCGGCCCAACATGCAATTGCTTGAGCCACCTGCATCACTCGTCTAGCCTTCTCCAGCCACAACCGCAACCGCTCTACCCGATGCGGTTTTTTCCCAACCCGATGCGGGTTTTTTAATACCCGGTGCGGGTTTTTTCCCAACCCGGTGCATACCCGAACCCTACCCGATGAATACCCGAACCGGACCCGAACCCGGAAATAGGGTATTATAATACCCGGGTTTTATAAAACCCGACCCGAACCCTACCCGGACCCGGGTATATAGGGTATACATTTTTGGTAGAAAACCCGGACCCGGACCCGACCCGGTTTTTAAAAAAACCCGATTTTTTAAAACCCGATCCTACCCGAACCCGATCCTACCCGAAACCCGGTCCTACCCGAAAACCCGATTTGTGCACCAACTGTTATACAATAGGTACATTTGCCTGTTTGTGTGTAAAATTAGAACCATTTTTATAAATTTAAAACGAGATTTTTGCATGAAAACCTTACAAAAAATATACACACTTTGCATGCATCAGTTTATTTTGATATCTACTTTGCTATGTCTGGCTAGACTTTTTTTTTTAATCCATTTAGATTCTGATGGTTTGATGTTTGGATTGATTTTAGTGTTTGATTTATTTATGAGATTCTGATTTTAGTTATGTCGTGTTGTTAGATCTTATGCTGTGTATGATTGCATGTTATACATTGGTCATGTGATTTTTTTTTTGGTTATGCCAATCTTTATAAGAGGTTATGCTTGTTTGATTGTTGACCATTAGCATGAGGCTTGATATCTTACCATGATAATAGACAAGTTGGTAACTAGACTAGTAAAAATGTGTGAGCTACTTAGATGATAGATTTGAATAAAAGAGTCTATGAACTAATTAGGGTTTTTTTGTGTTAGTCTGATTACGAATTGTAACTCGTCGGTAACCTAATCGTCCAGGCTTAAATACAACAATTCTAAGTCATAAGAGAATGTAATATAAATTGCAGAAACAGTTTTCATAAGTAAACTTAACCTAAATGATTTTTCCAACATTGATGATTCAATTTTTAAATTGTTTGTTTCTAAATTTAGTTGACTTAAAACATTCTCAAAACTGTGTTATTGTAAGTATACATTTAATTTTCTTTTCAAAACAAAACCAAACATGCTTTCATCAACTAATATTAACTTAGGACTTAGTATAGTAAGTTGTCATGTGCACGGGTTCAATACTCGGTACTTTAACTATGCTATACTTCATATCGATATATACTTGCCTACACGTCTCTTATAGCTTATTAGTCGATTTATCATTTTATAAATTTAAAGCATGAATATGTGCATCTAATTTAGTAGTATTTTTATGGTTACTATTTGCGCACATCAAGGATAAGGTCCTACAAACTGTTGTGATGTAGGACCAAGTACCTCAAGATCACGAAGTTCATCATCAAGTTGTTACAATTATGATACTCCGAGGTTTGTTGAGCGGAGATCATGTTTTGAATGCGGTGAGAATGGACACATTGTCAGAAACTGTCCATATCTCACGAAAGGAAAGGCAAAAGTTGATGCCCCCCGTGGTAACAGTTACCATAGGAGATCTGTTTCACCAAAACAGGACCCTCGTGTTGTTAAACAACGAGAAAAGAAACAGGAAAGGAAACAAAGAAAGGAAGTTGAAAAGGCTTTGAAACCAGAGGTTATCCAAACACAGTCTATTAAATTAGAAGTTAAAAATGAAAAACAGAAACCTATTTGGAAACCAAAACCGGTAACTGTTTCAGGGGGAGCTCCATCAATTCCGAATCATCAGGAAATGGATGTCACAATTCTCGATGATGACGGACGACCCAAGTCTGTGAAGGCTTGGGTCCCCCTCTCCAAAATCTCTGAATGAGTGTGCAGGATGTTCCAGGAGGAACTATTGATAGTCTTAGGATTGTTGATAGTGGAGCGTCCATGCACAAGATCGGCGACATAAGGCTCCGAAACATTGTTATTTCTAGGAGTATATTGTTACCTTTGATGGAGAGAGGAGAAAAGAAGACAAAAGTGTCCGATGAAAGAATAATGATGAAAGAATTTGAAAAACTTCGACAAAATGAAAAACATACCAAAGTTTGATTGTTGAAGGCTTTGATCGGGTCAACAGGATAGATTCAAATGAAATGTACACGCCTGCAGCATGTCTGAAGCTTTTCGAAGATTCATGGATTTTTCTTCCAAAAGAAGTTCAAAGTCCACAAGATGAACGTGTAGTGTACTTTTCTCCACGGTGTGATTGAAGAAAATGTGTTTGTTGATCAAACCAACTGGGTGTGCGGATACCTTGAAGTGGATTGAACAACCACACACTACTTCTAAAGGAGAAAGACGAAGACCTTTGCTAGTGCAAAAGTATGTAGAAGACATCATGTATGGACTGTCCAAAGATGATGTGTACAAGCTTCCCCACATGTTCCACTTGCCTCTTACCAGCCGGACCCGGAGGTTTTTGATCTTGTTGTTGTGAAGAGAATTCTCGGTTCACTGAAGTAGCTGCAAAATCGATCTTGAAATCCATACCGGGTGGATATCCAGTTTAGGAGTGCACTCAGATTCCTGTCAATGCACAAAGAAGTTGCAGGATTACGATTTTGAATTTCTAATCTCTCCTATCCTTATCGATATATAAGCTGCTCTATAAATTATTAACATCTCGTACAGCACTCCTTGACCAGACACGTTGATCTCGAATATCACCTCACACGTGATTGTTTCAATATGAAACTCGTCAATGTTGTTTTGGTCCACACCGATTACCAA
This sequence comes from Helianthus tuberosus, assembly GCA_030545235.1. Classification (NCBI taxonomy): domain Eukaryota; kingdom Viridiplantae; phylum Streptophyta; class Magnoliopsida; order Asterales; family Asteraceae; genus Helianthus; species Helianthus tuberosus. The sequence continues at coordinate 208,914,049 of CM060442.1, read as the reverse complement.
CGTGCCAACTCATTTTTCCAAAATTCGATAAATCATTTTTGATTAAATTAAATTTTGGTAAACGGCATCGAGGTAAAACATGAGTTAATCAACATCAGAAAATCATTTTTGTAAATATTTATTTGTGTTTTCTTAATTTCTCGTACTTTTTGCATTTTAGGGGGAGTAAAAACACGAAAAATACAAAAACAGTGAAAATTTTCAAAAATACAAAAACATCGAAAAATTTCAAAAACACAAAAAAAAAATAGAAAAACAAAAATGAGTTTCCTGGTGAGCAAAAGAGAAAATGATAGTACATCAGTGGTCTGTCGAAACCTCTTTGAACTTAAAATGAAAAACGATAAGCAGCTCTATATTCGATGTATCGGTAGGCTCACAATCATTTTAAAGTGTGCAGGGTGATATAAACCTAAATCGACTGAAGACTGTGTGGGAACCGCTCATTGGCATATGGTCTTGGTACCGAAATTTCGTTTGATAGATTGCCGAGGTTCTGAGATACGTGGTCTTTATGTTGTTTATCATTTGGGTATCATGGTTGTTTCTTTTACCGAAAACAACGGGGAAACAAGTCTAGATATTCCATGATACCATACATACGTGTAAATATCATTCAAACATGTATATAATACATGATGCATACGACCTCAATAAGTGATAAACAATCACATGTCCCAATCAATAAATGATAATATATCACAGCTTTTATGCAGGAGTCAAGTTCGTCTCTTTGTCGGTACGATGGTACTAACCTGTTCACGTACTTGCTCTTGTGCCCTGCATGCATCGAATATCAAGTTCCTCATTAATAAGTGATTTAATCACATAGGGCCTGTATTCATCCAAAAATAAGTGAGTATCTCACATCATATACGTTGAAAATAGATGACAAATGGTATACTTACCAGTAAGATGAACTCTCGTGCATATCTTGATACGGGAATGTGTCGTGTGTGGATGAACACCGGTCGGTAAGTATAAATCATACCTTAATGTATCCCCTAACCGCGAGTGCATCTGATAAGTTGAGCTTATGTGGACAACAATACCGATAATCATTATAGGATGCTTATCTTAATATTAACTAATTGAACAACAAGAGTGTTTTGATGTGACGGTACACTGATATGATTCTCTTACCCTCGAAACTCGCAAAAAGATGTCTGTATATATTTATTTAATGCTTTTAGTTTCTGCATCTCGGTATATATTCATTTACCGCTTTCCGTCTTTACTTTTGAAATATTCAAAATACCAAAAAGATTTTAGGTGTGTTTTAATATAATCTTTTTAAAAGCCAAAAAGATTTTATTTCTATTTTATTTTTGATTGCCCGATGTTGGATCTCGAGTCTTTACCACCTGAAACCTGATCGAAACCTAAAACAATTGCATCTTCATAAATGGTCGAAATTAGCAAGTTTTGAAAGTTAAAATCCAAAATTGATCAAATTTTTAAACTTTCAAACTGTTGTCGGACGGTAGTTGATTGAGAGTTGGTCACATGTGTGTTGTTTGTATATGTTGACTATATTCCAAGCAGTTGTTCTCATTACGGGTTTAGCTTTCTTGTATGTGCAGATGCGATATCCAAACCAGCTAAAGGCGAAGAGAACGTGTTAGAAGACAAGCTTCGGAATGAAGACACAACATGGATGCAATCAAAAGATCAAGATGATCGAGTTGCCGCTGACCACTTCTCAACACCGCAAGGATCTAAAATTCGAAGATCAACGCTTCACGAGCAACGTTCAAAGGAGAGCTTGCTGATACACTCCCGGTCCTTGACACGTGAAGACTCTAAAAAGATCCAACAACTATGTGAAGAACGAAGCCTCACGAGCAGCATCTAAGAGGGAGTTTGTTGATACATTTAGTGTGGATTCAGCTGGTTTCGGTTCGCCAGCGTTACCAAGTGAAGAACGAAGCACGATATCATCCGTCGTGACTCGGAACGCATTCAACTTCGCACTTTTCGTAAAACAGTTGCGAAGTGCAAACTGTTTGTTACCCTTCTGCATGTTGTTGATCTGTCTGCATGTTCTCATGTTATATGCATCTCTGCTGATTGTTTGCAAAGTGTTGTTGCTGTACAATCATTCCACGAAGAACCTGGCATACATGTGAACGAAGAACCATGCATGGCGAAGAACCTGATTGTTCTTCGTCTTGATTCACGAAGAACTGAACCACTGCAAAGAACATTCTTCGCTGCAGGTTAGTTGCTGAAAAGGGTCCACGAAGAACATGAGACGAAGCATGTTGGACGAAGAACCTTGAGTTCTTCATGAATCTTCACATTCTTCGTGGGCTTTCAGTGTATATTTGGGCCCAATAGGTTGTTCGTAGGATGTGGATAAGGTTAGTATAAAAAGTCATGTTGCAGACAGTTTACTTTAAGCACACAGATAGAACAAAGTTAGTGTATTCAGAGAGAGTTTGAGAGCATTTTTCTGGTTTAATCTTCTTGTAACAAACTTTCTGAAAGTTATACATTTGAGCTTTAAAACGTTGAATCTTTGTGTTTTGTGTGTTCTTTAACTCGGTTTGCATACCCATTTGGATTCCGCACAACCGGGTTTGTTCCGTAACAAGGATAAGGTTAACTAGATCCTCTTCGATACTCGGTACTTTAACTATGCTATACTTCATATCAATATATACTTGCCTACACGCCTCTTATAGCTTATTACTTGATTTATCATTTTATAAATTTAAAGCATGAATATGTGCATCTAATTTAGTAGTATTTTTATGTGCATCTAATTTGGTATTGTTCTGTTAGCTTGTAATCAGGCCGCTTTGTAACGTTATACTACCGGATTAATACAAAGAAGTTGTTTATCGGTCTCTAATCTCTCCCGTCTTGAACATAATCACACACTAATCATGGTTTCGGTCTGAATCCTGAACTCACAATTGGTATCAGAGCCATGGTACCCGATTTAGTGAATCTAACAATTTGCTAAGTCACATGTGCTCTAAATCTGTGATTTTTGTTCAAGATGTAAATGTGGTGTAAAGAAACAAAAGTACAGATCTGGACCCAAAAAGTATGGATCTAGACGAAACAGACCATACATAAGAGTTGGGTTTTATGTTTTACACCAAAATTATCAAGTTTTCATCATCGTTTTGAGGTATTTTTCATCAAATTCTCATATCTGCAAGTAAACAGTGGCTGTGTTCTTGAAGAGGGGTGGCGGCTGTTGAAGAAGCACTAGGGTTTCTTCATTTCAGTACCCACGAAGAATTCAATGGTAGACGAAGAATCCCATCCATGAAGACTCCCTTAGCCGAAGAATTTGCACCTGCCGAAGAAACCCCTCCACGAACAATATTCTTCGTTGGTTTTTGTTTGTGACGAAAAATCTTAGGGACGAACAATATTACCTTCCAAGAATCCAACTTATGAAAAACCCCCTCACGAAGAATCATTCCACGAAGAATCAACTGAGATGAACAACCAGTAACCACAAAGAATCTGGTCTCCACGAAGAATAGTTCTTCGTCGACTTGGATTCTTCGCCGATTACCTTGAATGAAACAACAGTTCTTCGTGAGCTATCAGTCTTCGTCTGATTCAGCTATCAGTCTTCGTCAGCTATCAGTCTTCGTCTGATACAGTTACCAACAGCTATCAGTCTTCGTCTGATACAGTTAACAACAGATGGAATCAAGGTGGATGCCGACTGAATTGGTTTTCAGAGAGGTGTTGGAAGTGAGTGGCGGCTGGGATTTAAAATTCTGAGTGGGTGATATCGCAGAGATATAGAGAGGGAATCGGTGAAGATGACAATTGCTGGTCTTGTGTATCGCAGAGAAAAGAAGAAGAAGATACCAGGATGATGTCGACTGAAAGTTAAATTTTTAGGGTTTGTTGTTTGGATGTCTGGCTGATATCTGTGTATCGAAGTGATAGGAGAAGAGGTCAGGCAAACGATGTGAGCGACTGGTGGAATTTTAGGTTTGTTTGACTTTTGGGCTTTATTAAATGCCTTCTAATGAAGTGGGCTGCATGATGATAACTTTTGGGCCCCAATGAATGTTGGGATTTGTTCTGATGACCTTCAAGAGTACGATGGGCCAAATTGCTTTAACAATTTTTATTTGGGCCGTTTTTTTTATTGTTACTACAAATTGGTGGGCCATTGTTGAAACACAAAACAATTACTACATTATTGGGTCACCTGCAAAAATGATACGACTGAATGAGTTTTCGTATGGTAGCACATTATTTCATGGTTCTCAAAATGCTTAGGTTGGTTATTGGACTACACAAATCATTGAAAATGATTGGGCTATGCATCTAGCAAGTGGCAAGGAGTGGATTTGTTGTCTCCCAGGCAGATTTGATAAATACATATCCCTTGATCTAAAATGCAAAGTCCCACTGAGTAGACTATTAGAAGGACTTGACAAATATAGATCACTTGATAGAAAATCTCACTCCTATCGTCTTGAGTCTTAGTATACCCCCAGAGGGACTTGAACCCTCGTTTTCTCCGTGAAAAAGAGAGGTCGTAACCGCTGGACCATAGGGGCCTATGGCCACATTGATTCAAAAAGAAACTCGAAATAATAGGTCTCGGCCACCTCTAATAAAAAAGCACTAGAAATACAATAGGTAATAAGAAGAATACCATAGGTAATTAATGCCTAAGGCGGGGGCCCACTTGGTGTGAAATGAAAATTTGATTTGAAATTATTGGACCGAACAAAAGGCCCAGTAATGTTGGAACAATTTTTTTTTTGGGCCAAATTGTTTTTGGGAAATGATTAAAGATGGGATCTTTTGAACAAATGTTTTAGATGAGACATGGAGTCGTGGACCCGTCTCTATTCCATGAGTTGCAAAGTGGGGTCGGGTGTTTGCGAAAGATATTTGAGTTTATTTTTACCGTCAAATTCGTACGGGTTCGGGAGCGCGCGGGATGATGAGGCATGATGAAAACTTGATTTTTGTTAAACGTGGGGTAGTCACGATTACCGGTGCAAATGTCAAAATTGGTGACATGACTATTATGGGCCAAAAATGGTATATTTTTTCTTCCGCACGTGAAAATTTGTTTTGTTATTGGTGTGCGTAAATGCTCGAAAGAATTTTGTTTATTGTCATATTCTCGCATTTGGTAACGATTGAAGGAACCTAGAGAGCCAAGACCGGTCCTAACGAGTTCACAAAGTCGAAGAGTTATGCCTATGATGGAAGTTTTTGGATTAGGTGTTAGCAGAACTTTGGGGGGATACAAGTCGGATCCTACGGGGCTAGGGGACTTTCATTATCAACTAGAATATGGAAAGAAGAAAGTCGCTTTCGTGATTTTTAGAAAAACCGAGAGTGTTTGTAAGATTCTGCTCAGTGGAGAGAATCTGTTCAGTGTAGTTGACGATAGTTCCGCTCAGTGGAGGGAATTTGTCAAGGTTTAGAGATTTTACCAAAGAAATGGGGGGATAAAAATTTTCATATGTTTTGGAATTTCTTCGGTAAATTTCTAAACGCAATCACAGGTGGTAGAGTTTGTGATTTTCTGGTCACACCATAGGTTCTACGTGGAATGTTTTGCACAGACACATATTTGAGGATTTTAATTAATTCTCCAGCTAGCGTGAAGGATTTTGCACGGAAACATACAGGTATCTAAAGTCTACAGTAGTTTCAAAACACTGTTCACTAAAGACCTGGGGAATCTTTATGAGATTTTACAGGGATCTGGGTGTAATTCAATTCGTTGAGTTAGCAAACGATGTACTTGGTAAAGCTGACATCCTGAGTACTGATGCTGAAGATCCGTAGTGCATTACGTGGTCAACTTCACAAAGGCGAGACAATGAGATCTGGATGTAGTTCAACTAAGCATGCTGGTTGAGCTTGCAAGTGATATACTCGGTCTAGCTGACTTCCAGAGTGTTGATGTTGATGATCAAAGTGCATTACTTGGTCGATTCCACAAAGATGGTTTACAAAAGACAGTTCACCAGAAAAATCTACCAATGTAGTATGCTTGAATGAAATGGAGCTCTTATGACAAGATCAAGACTTGATGCAGTTTTTAAAGAATGGAACCTTTATCAAATGCCGGTTGGAGTATTGGAAGATCAACGAAAGATCGGTCAATTTAGCCTTGCGAGGAGATTGCACAACACCTAACACGGATACGCGTACTTTGAGGGGGAAATGTTATACGAGAAGCTTCAAGGGTTTTGTATTGCTATGAAGATTCAAGTGAAGATACTACTTACCTGGATCATCGGTCAAGGGTGAATTTGTTAACACAGAGAAGATAACATCAACAAATACTTGACTGAAGATCGATTGTAGTTGCATTTTCAGCATTCGACAGCAACGGACGAGGGGGAATTTGTTGGTGCAGTATTTTTGTCTCTTGTTGTTCGAATAGATTAGTTTTATTTTATGTTGATTATGTAATAGTTTATGAAACAGTCAAACGAACGTGTATTGACCCGCTCGTTTGAAGTGGTCAAACAAGAGGGTTATGTGTTTGACCGTGTGTGTTTGCAAGACAAGTAGGTGTGGCTATAAATACCAACCCCTTGGTCATTTGCAAAGTGATGAAGATTTTAGACTTTGGGGGAGAGATCACCACTTGGTCTCTCCCCGGATGTATACTCCTTTGGTATTGTTCGGTTAGCTTGTAATCGGGCCGCTTTGTAACGTTATACTACCTGATTAATACAAAGAAGTTGTTTATCGGTCTCTAATCTCTCCCGTCTTGAACATAATCACACACTAATCACGGTTTCGGTCCGAATCCTGAACTCACAATCGTGCTGAGCTGTGCTGATTTGAAGAAGAGAAGAGCCTTAAAGGATGGCGCTTCAGGTCTTTCTTTCATAAATCATGGGTGTTTGACACCGGATGTGGTTGACGTGGTGTTGGAGTGCGTATGATTTTTATTATATTTTAAAGTACTTTTCACTCTTTTATTAAGTTATAAATTTATGGAAAAATTACAAGTTTTGTCCTTTATCTTTATAGTACTTTACAGGCGGTGTCCTTTTTTTCAAATGTTGACAGGCGGTGTCCTTTAGTAGGTATTTTGTTACACGTCTTGTCCTTTAGCCCTAACCCAGTTAGGTTTTTTTGTTAAGTCTGGTCAAACATGGGTAGTTTAGTCTTTCTACCTATTTATTTATAAATCTTTTTAATAAAATAAAACAAAAAGAATTTAAAAAACTAATATCTATTTAAAAAATTAAAATCTCTCTCTCTCTCTCTACAAACACACAGAGTTCTCTCTATTTCTCTCTCTCTCTCAGCCTTTATCTACGACCACCATCTCCACCTCCCACCACCACAACCATCCGCCATCCTTCTCAACCATCATCCACCACCACCTCCCACCACAACCATCTGCTGTCGCCCACACTTCTACCACCAACATCATCTCCCACCTCCCACCACCACCACCACAACAACCATCCGCCGCCGCCCACACATCAACCACGATCATCATCTCCCACCTCTGAACACCACCACAACCACACCATCCGTCGCCGCCGCACCCACCCCAACCCTAACCAAACACCTAGCTACTGTCAACGGACCTCGACGGAACAAAAGGGAATCTGTATGCGGTTTCACCCTCATCAAAATTATCAGAGTTCACCCTCATCAAAATTCATCAACCGGTGCAAGATTCAAATTCGAGTGTGTAGAGATTACCTTGTTTGGATCTGTATGCGGTTTCGATTGTGCAGGGGAATGAAAGGGTTGACTTGAAGGTATGGTGTGTGATTTTGAACATTTTTGATGATGGTGGTGCAGGTGAGTAGGAGATTCGATTCCACAGCAGATCGAGCACACAGCAGATCGCCGGCCACCCAACTGCCCAACATCATCTTCATCGTCGATACAACTACATCGCTGGAGATTCGATTTCTTTCTGTATATATAGAGAGAGAGGGGAAGAGCTTTAGAGAGAGAGAGAGTGGATTTGATTTCTTTCTGCAGATCGTATTCAGAAAACCCTAAAAGTTGAAGATTTTTTATTGCACATTGGAAATTAGGGTTTGTGGGGGTTATAAAAGGGGGAAATGAAGTGGTGGGGTGGAAAAGACATAATTACCCTCATGTGCTTATCATGTGCCACAAATTAACTGAGTTTTTTAACCAGGTTGGGTGGAAAGGACAAAACTTGTAACAAAATACCTACTAAAGGACACCGCCTGTCAACATTTGAAAAAAAGGACACCGCCTGTAAAGTACTATAAAGATAAAGGACAAAACTTGTAATTTTTCCTAAATTTATAAAACACAATATAACACTATCGCTATCTATAAGACGCTAGGGAAAGTGCACCCATCGTTGGCGTAGTATAGTGATGGTAAGATGCCCAGGTCCTCCAAGGACACAAGTGCTTTTAATACCGGAATAACATCGATGTCTAATCTAATTAAATTTTGAGCAAAGATTTTTAATAAGTAAAATAAAGAAACAAATAGACAAGATAGAATCACTTGTTCCGACTCATCTTTTATGTATCCTTTGATGATTTTCGCACTTTGGGTATTTTACGAGATTATCTTAGTTATAGTGGCATGTCCCTCTTTTGGAGGCAACGCTACCCTCAGCCATATTGGCCTGAGCTAGCAGGGATACAGTCCCTAAGGTCGAATTATTGAAAGATAATAAAGTAAGTTATTAATGCAAAATGTGGCATGTCCCTCTTTTGGAGGCAATGCTACCCTCAGTGTAACAATCCTAAATAAACCGACACCCTCGAATATTTTCCGACACCCCAAAATATTTTAAAATGTCCCAATATGTCTTTAAATACACCCCGTATGTGAAAACCGACCCCGAAATACAATATAGCATTAAAAATAAATGAAAAACATAAATATTTAAGTTGAGGCGGGCCGCGTAAGGTACCCCATAACCCTTACGCGGGTCGCGAGAGGCTCAAAAGGTGGCGCAGCCCGGTGCGACCACGTGGCCCAACACATGTCGAGCCTAGTTGCTGATCCGGATCACCTACGCATTGACCTGGGGTCAACGCGGGCCGCGTAAGCCCTATCTTTGTTTTACGCGGGCCGCGACAAGGTCAAGATCATCACCTATATATAGAGGCCATCGGGTTTCATTCAGAAATCGTTCAAAATCGTTTCTTTCTCTCAAAATCTGAATATTAGGCAATATAAGCGGGTATTATACCCCCCTAAATAGCGAAGTTCTACTCCGTTGTAAGTATTATAACCCCTGGATACATATTAGATACGCTGCCCGATTGATTTAGGGTTCCGTAACGGCTATCGTGGTTCTGCCGGACGTATTCGTTGGAATGCCGTCTCGGGGAGGGTATTACTAATGTTAAAATGGGTTATTATACTAACGCTTGTGCTTTTGTGTAAATTATAGATTGTCACCAGGAAACCCTTACGGAAAATCTAAGACAGCAATGTGAGTTGATCCACTTTTTGTTAACTGTTTTTACAAAACCTCACTTAATTAATTATATATTAAACAGTTATTGAGTATTTGTAAGAATACAATTATCATGAGTATGTTGGGGTTTTGTATACAAAATTTGTTACCACCTGGTCAAGGAGTAACACCCCCAATGAGTGCAGAAAACGTACAAGAACTTAGGAAATTTGGTGAGCAAATTTTAGAGAATAGTGAACGAATGTGACAGGTGGGAGAGCGACTCGTCTGGAAGTACGACGAGCGCAATATGGATTTCTGGATGAATCCATATCTGTAGATGTGATAATGGTGGAACGGTAATAGTAATAATAATAATAAAATAAAATAAATAATAAAATAATATAAAATATGTGTGTACGGATGCCTACTATTATTAGTGTAATTTTATTTCAGTCGGTATTGTAATTTTTATTTCAGTATTGGTGTGTAATAGATGCATAGTATATGAATAGAGTAAAGTCGCAATGATCGACGCTTTTGCCCAAAATGCGTGTCATGTGATTGGCTATATTAAAATATTATTTTGTGATATATTAATATGTGGTAAATGTTTAAAATTCAGATGGCCGACGAAGGAAATCAAGGAAATCTGAATAATGATAATCAGAGTAACATTAACTTGGTTAATGAGAATCCAAGCGTCAATAACAATGGAAACCAAGTGGATAATAGTGCTATCCAACACATAGTGGCACAAGGAATCATAGATGCAATGCCATTTATTATTCAAACGGTTCAGGAAGCGAATAATAAAAGTAAACATAGCAGTAAGCGACCAATTGAACCAGAATACAGTGTGAACAATGGCCCTGTACTTCAAGTGCCCATTCCCAAAAGAAGAAGAACCATGTCTTACAGTTGTTTTTATAAAGAATTCTGGTCCTGTAAACCAATAGAATTCTCGGGCAATGAAGAACCTATTGCAGCTCTACGCTGGATCGAAAAGACTGAGGCTGTTCTGAAAATAAGAAAATGTGCGGAAGAAGACAAGATAATGTTTGCTTCCAATCTATTTAAGAACTCAGCCTTAGAGTGGTGGAACACTATCCTCCAGTCTAGAGGAAGTGATAGGGTATACAATATGGAATGGGAAGAATTTAGGAACATGGTAGAAAGGAAATTCTGCCCTCCTAATGAAAAAGAACAAATAGCAAACAAATTCCTAAATCTTAGGATGAATGGAGTGGATAGTAAGGGGTACACAAAGTTATTCTTTGAATATGCTAGAATAGTACCAACCCTTGCATCACCTGAACCAGTATTAATCTCCCGTTATATCTGGGGATTAATTGGAGAGATTAGACATGTAGTCAAGGCAGCTAGACCTCAAACCATAGAAGAAGCTGTAGAACTAACCAACACCTTGACAGATGAACTAGTCTGTACAAGAGAAGAAGACCAGAAGAGAAACCTAGCACAGAGGCATACTTAAGAATTCCGTTCTGGGAATTACAATCGTAGGAATATGGGTTCTACCTCTGCACCATTCTGCAAGGTCTGCAAGAAAAAGCATTCGGGAAAATGCTCCACTCTTTGCAACTTCTGCAAGATGCCAGGACACAAGGAAGAAGATTGCAGGAGGAAATCCAGTAATGGATTGTGCTTCAATTGTGGAGAAAAAGGTCATATCAGGCCAAACTGTCCAAAATTGGCTCCAGCTATGAACAACAGGAACACTAAAAATGCTAGAGCATTTGTTCTAACCGCAGATGAAGCCAAGATGATTCCAGATGTCATAGCCGGTACGTTTTTAGTTAATGATGTTTTTGCTAAAGTATTATTTGACTCTGGTGCAAACAAAAGTTTTATTAATACTTCGTTTTGCAAATTTCTAAATCAGTCATTAACTAAACTGCCACAAGAATGTCAAGTAGAGACAGCTAATGGAGAAACTGTTAGGATTTCTGAAATCTTGCAGGGAGCAAGAATAGAGTTTTTAAACCAAAAGTTTATGACAAATCTTTATCCCATGAATCTGGCAGGATTCGACGTCGTTTTAGGAATGGATTGGTTAATAGCCAATAAAGCCAGTATTTTATGTGATCAAAAGTCAATCCAAGTAAATTCACCAAAAGGTGAAAAGATCATAATTAAAGGAGATAAACCATCTAGATCCGCGAAATTTATCTCTATAATGAAAACTGCAAGTTATATAAGAAAATGATCTATAGTGTATTTGATTTCCATAATCACTAACACTAAAGGAAAAGAACTAAAAGACATTCCAGTAGTATCTCAGTTTTCAGATGTATTTCCAGAGGAATTACCAGGATTACCGCCGAATAGAGAAGTTGAATTCAGAATTCATCTACTGCCAGGAACGGCACCGATTGCCAAAGCACCTTACCGTTTGGCACCCGCAGAAATGCAAGAACTGAAGAAACAATTAGACGAATTGTTGGAAAAAGGATTCATACAGCCAAGCTCATCGCCTTGGGAGCGCCAATTTTATTTGTTAAAAAGAAGGACGGATCAATTCGTATGTGCATTGACTACCGTGAATTAAACAAGTTCACAATTAAGAATCGGTACCCATTACCAAGAATCGATGATCTGTTCGATCAACTGCAAGGAGCTCGATTTTTCTCTAAAATCGATTTAAGATCAGGATATCATCAATTAAAGGTACAGGAAGAGGATATTCCTAAAACCGCATTCAGAACAAGGTATGGCCATTATGAATTCACTGTCATGCCATTTGGTTTAACCAATGCCCCAGCTGCATTTATGGACATGATGAACCGAATATGCAAGCCATATTTGGATAAATTCATAATTGTCTTCATAGATGATATTCTAATTTATTCTAAGAAAAAAGAGGATCATGCAAAGCATTTGCACGCACTTTTAAGTATATTAAGAAAGGAAAAGCTTTATGCTAAGTTTTCAAAATGTGAGTTTTGGTTAGAACAAGTACAGTTTCTCAGACACTTAGTTAACCATGAAGGAATTCATGTGGATCCCACAAAAATCGAGGTGATTACTAAATGGAAAACCCCTGAGTCATCAACTGAGGTTAGAAGTTTCTTAGGATTGACCGGTTATTATAGAAGATTTATTCGAGATTTCTCTAGAATAGCCATTCCTTTAACTAAGTTAACCTGTAAATCCATTAAGTTTGGATGGGGACCAAAACAAGAAGAAGCATTTAGAATTCTTAAGCAAAGATTAACCCATACACCCATACTAGCATTACCAGAAGGAACTGAAGACTTTGTAGTCTATTGTGACCCTTCTAAATTAGGTTATGGATGTGTATTAATGCAACGCCAAAAGGTTATAGCATATGCATCTAGACAACTTAAGAATCATGAAGAAAATTATTCAACCCATGATTTAGAGTTAGGAGCAATAATTTTTGCTTTGAAAATTTGGAGACATTATCTTTACGATAGTAAGTTTACCATATTCACTGATCATAAAAGCTTAAGGTATGTTTTCGGGCAAAAAGAATTGAATATGAGACAAAGACGCTGGATGGAATTGCTTAATGATTATGATTGTGATATCCAGTATCACGAAGGAAAAGCAAATGTAGTGGCAGATGCTTTAAGCCGAAAGTATCACGAAAAGCCAAAAATGGTACGTTCTCTTAAATTAAATCTGCAAGTAGATTTAAATGATCAGATAAGAAAAGCACAAGAATCAGTAATCAAGGATGATACTGAAAAACTAAAAGGAATGATTAAGGAATTAGAACAAGGAACAGATGGAATTTGGAGATTCCATAAAAAGAGAATGTGGATACCTAAATTAGGAAACTTACGCCATCATATATTAGAAGAAGCCCATAAGTCTAAGTATACGATGCATCCTGGAAATGATAAAATGTATCAAGATTTATTAAAGAATTTCTGGTGGATAGGAATGAAAAAGGACATAGCAGCCTATGTTTCTAAATGTTTAACATGTTCGCAAGTTAAAGCTGAACATCAGAAACCCTCAGGTTTATTACAACAGTTAGAAATGCCAGTGTGGAAATGGGAATTGCTAATAATGGATTTTGTTACTAAATTACCCAAAACAAGGAAAGGTAATGATACAATAAGGGTGATTGTAGACAGGTTAACCAAGTCAGCTCATTTCCTACCAATGAAAGAAAATTTCAGTATGGAACAGTTAGCTAAATTGTATGTAAATGAAATCGTTTCATTACATGGAATACCTTTATCAATTATTTCTGATAGAGATAGCCGTTTTACTTCTCATTTTTGGTCAAGTTTCCAAAAGGCAATGGGAACCAAGTTAAATCTAAGCATAGCTTATCATCCTCAAACGGATGGACAAAGCGAAAGAACAATTCAGACAATGGAAGACATGCTTAGAGCTTGTGTAATTGATTTCGGAGGTAATTGGGATGATCACGTGCCTTTAATAGATTTTTCTTATAATAATAGTTATCACACAAGTATCAATGCTGCACCATTCGAAGCACTTTATGGACGAAAGTGCAAAACCCCAGTCTGTTGGGCAGAAATTGGGGAAAAGCAACTATCTGGACCTGAGATAGTGCAAGAAACAACTGACAAGATTATTCAAGTCAAGGAACGACTGAAAGCAGCACGTGATCGACAGAAAAGTTATGCTGACAACCGACGAAAACCATTGGAATTTCAAGTAGGAGATAAAGTATTGCTAAAGGTCTCTCCTTGGAAATGAGTGGTAAGATTCATCAAACGAGGAAAGCTAAGTCCTAGATATGTTGGACCTTTTGAGATTATTAAAAGAATAGGACCTGTAGCTTATCAGCTACAACTGCCAGAGGAAATGGCAGGAATACATGATGTGTTTCATGTATTTAATCTCAAGAAATGCTTAGCCGATGAATCACTGATAGTACCTCTTAAGGATATAGAGGTAAATGAACAACTCAAGTTTGTAGAAAAACCTCTACAAATTGAAGACAGGAAAGTCAAGAATCTCAAGCATAAGAGACTAGTGCTGGTCAAAGTGAAGTGGGACTCTAAAAGAGGACCTGAGTACACATGGGAGCTCGAATCAGAAATGCAAAGGAAATATCCACACTTGTTCCAGTAGATCTCGAGGACGAGCTCTAAAACAAGGTGGGGAGGATGTAACAATCCTAAATAAACCGACACCCTCGAATATTTTCTGACACCCCAAAATATTTTAAAATGTCCCAATATGTCTTTAAATACACCCCGTATGTGAAAACCAAGCCCGAAATACAATATAGCATTAAAAATAAATGAAAAACATAAAAATTTAAGTTGAGGCGGGCCGCGTAAGGTACCCCATAACCCTTACGCGGGCCGCGAGAGGCTCAAAAGGTGGCGTAGCCCGGTGCGGCCACGTGGCCCAACACATGTCGAGCCTAGTTGCTGATCCGGATCACCTACGCATTGACCTGGAGTCAACGCGGGCCGCGTAAGCCCTGTCTTTGTTTTACGCGGGCCGCGACAAGGTCAAGATCAGCACCTATATATTGAGGCCATCGGGTTTCATTCAGAAATCGTTCAAAATCATTTCTTTCTCTCAAAATCTGAATATTAGGCAATATAAGCGGGTATTATACCCCCCTAAATAGCGAAGTTCTACTCCGTTGTAAGTATTATAACCCCTGGATACGTATTAGATACGCTGCCCGATTGATCTAGGGTTCCGTAACGGCTGTCGTGGTTATGCCCGACGTAGTCGTTGGAATGCCGTCTCGGGGTGGGTATTACTAATGTTAAAATGGGTTATTATACTAACGCGTGTGCTTTTGTGTAAATTATAGATTGTCACCAGGAAACCCTTACGGAAAATCTAAGACAACAATGTGAGTTGATCCACTTTTTGTTAACTGTTTTTACAAAACCTCACTTAATTAATTATATATTAAACAGTTATTGAGTATTTGTAAGAATACAATTATCATGAGTATGTTGGGGTTTTGTATACAAAATTTGTTACCACCTGGTCAAGGAGTAAAATTTCCACAAGTCGGGTCTGACAGTACCATGGATGTTAATTGTGATGTCTTGGAAACAAATATAATTGCGGGATCGCCCTCAATACTGTACAATGGTTTTTATTGAAACTTGATTAAACTGGGATTCACTCACCAGTATTTCCCACTGACAAATGTTTTTAAAACGCGTTTCAGGTAACAAAATGTGAAAGCCAAATAGAAGCCAGCTGGACAGCACTGAAGGCTTGGAAAAGTGGCAATAAAGTTACCTAAAATAAAATAGATGTTTTTATTTAATAAAATAGGATTTATTCCTATGAAAATGTGTGTAATGCAAACTTGGGTTTTATCCCATATGTTTAATATTATGAAAATGTGGTATTTTACTCTGATCAAATATTTCCTAACTACGGTCCTGATGAAAAAATTCCGCTGCCAAATTAGATAATACGCGATACCACCGAAACTGGCTCGCTGCCGCCCGTTCCCAGGGATTAGGGATCGGGGGTTGCGACACTCGGCCATATTTATGGCTGAAAACAGTGGGTTTACACGGCCATGTGCCCGGTAGGCACGGCCCCGTGGCCGTTGTACTTGTTGTACCATCCAAGATTTCTGAATATGAGAGTTGACCATGGCTCGTGTCCATGAGACACGGCCTCGTGTCCCTTGTCCGCTTCTGTTTGTCTTCTTCTTCATGGAATCTTTGGTGGGGTAAGGCCCCATGCCCGGCAGGAACAACCCGTGCTTAGCTTTTGATCTGTTGTTCTTGGTTTTGGGGTAAAGTTCAGATGGTTGGTATATTGTATCAACTTCCCTTCTTTTGTATTCATGCTAGTTTTTCCGTTAATTTGTTCCTTTTGTACATTTAAGCTCTTTTAATCCTGAAAATCAAAAGTATACAAAGAAACACACTTTTTCAAACATTAGTACTAAAAGGGTTGTTTTTATACCTTATTTGATATAATTTATGTGTTGCATTTGGTGCTATTCAGTGGTTGTCACATTTACAATAGTTTACAGGGACTAAGTAGGGTTACAGATATAAACGCAGGCGACTTGGAACTCCATGTTGATAATGGAGCATAGGTTTTAGTTGTTGGTTCATATTGTGTATATGTTACTGTGCGAATAGACTAGATAGAGCGTGTGTTGAATATTGTATAGTCGTATGTATGAAATAGTAAAAAGGAGCGCATGGCATGAACCTACGCATGAGTCCTACGCACAAACTATAAATCTGCTATTTCGTATTTGAAAACTGGAAAATAGCTTGAAGCCGTGGATGCTAAAATGCAATCCATGTATGATAACCAAGTTTGTGAATTGGTTAATTTTCCTCCTGACTATTGAATTGCAGGAAGCTAATGGGTTTTCAAGAAGAAAATTGACATGGATGGTAATGTACCTACCATCAAAGCAAGGATTGTACTGAAAGGGTTTACAAACTCGATTATGAGGTAACTTTCTTGCCAGTAGCCATGCTTAATTCAATCATAATTCTAATTGTCAACGTTACCTATTATGATTATGATATATTACAAATGAATGTCAAAACGTCTTTCCTAAATGGGTATCTTACTAAAGACATCTATATGGCTCAAGTCGAGGGTTTTTTATCCAAAGAATCCTGATAAGGTAGGTAAGCTAAAGAAATTCATTTGGATTGAAGCAAGCATCTCGATTATGAAATCCTCAGTTTAATTAGAAATCAAAGAGTTTAGGTTTATCAAGAACGAAGATGAGTCGTGTGTTTATAAGAAGGTAATTCGGAGCACAGTTGTATTCCTTATAATGTATGTATATGGCATACTACACATAGGAAACGACATTCCAACCTTGGAAGATGTTAAGACGTGGCTTAGAAGGTGTTTTACAATGAATAATCTTCATGAAACTACTTATATTCTGGGAGTAAAGGTCTGTAGAGATAGATTAAGGTGGCTTAAAGGTTGTAGTCAACATGCATATATTGAAAAAGTCATTTGACATTTCTCAATGCAAGACTTCAAGCATGGATTCTTATAAGTGGCACATGGAAAGATCTTGAATAATCTCACATTCCCAAGACGGACGGTGAGAAGATACTAATGGAAAGAGTTCCATATGCTTCTAATGTAGGATCACTCATATATGTCATGTTATGTATCAGACTTGATGTGTCATATGCTTTCAGCATAGTGCTTGCATTTTGTATATTTTTTATATGTATCAACGTAATCCAGGTGAGGGTTGATATGACTTAAATTATACAGTAAAATCATGTTAGTTTCCTTTTTTGTATATTTTTTTACTACAAAATTAATAAGAACGGATAGAATTGGATATTCGGAAGAAACATGCATAAAATATGGATAAAGTAAAATTAAGGAGTCATCAAAAGGAAAATAGTAAGACCCGTACTAGGGTTAGGGTATGGCCCATAAAAACTAACCGACATAAGTAGTGGACCAGGCCAAAACGATAAGAAAATGGTTCGTACCTTAATTAGGTACGGCCCGTACCGAATTTAATGAAACCCTAAATCGTGGCTTATGTAAGTAGAAGCGGCTATAAACATTGGGGAGAGAATAAAGACAACTGTGAAAGTTCTAAGACGTGAAAAAGATGTTGAAACCATCAAGTAGAAGAACAACGAAGCAAAAGAGATTGATAATTTGATGGTCGAATCATTCGGTTTGCTTTATGCTTACTGTTTGGTTTGAGTATCTTCTTTTGTTTTTCAATACTCTACAACCATGTTTTACTTTTGTTTGACTTTTACTTTTCCATGTCTAGCTAAACTCTTTTAAGTCATTTATATTGTGATGATTTGGTGTTTGGATTGAGTAATTTTGGTTTGATTTATTTATGAGATTGTGATTTTAGTAAATTTATGTTGCTAGATCTTATGGTCTATATGATTGCATTTTGTATATTGGTTTTGTGATAGATTTTGCGTTTTGTTATTGATTTGTGTGGTTTTGTCAATCTCTCTAAGAGTTATGAATATTTAATTTGACATAGTGTAACATCTTGCCTCCCGTACAGTCAATATTGTCCACTTCCCTCCCAATGGGTTGCCCATCCACGAACTCACATATTTGTTTTTTTTCTTTTCCTGGTGTAGACTTCCTAGGAGGTCACCAATAGTGGTACTACTCCAACCTAAGAACGCTTAACTATGGAGTTTTCATCTGCTTCAGAGCCAATACGCCCAAAATGTGTTGGTGATTATAGAGGCAGGGCATTCATTATGAACCAAGAATCTCTCCTAGTTGCTGCTGATACGGGATTTTTCTAGGGTGTTACAATGGTCCATGTCAATCTTCTTTGTATCGTTAAAATCACCCCCTCAGGGACTCAACGTTCTCGATGAGGTTTGCTCCACCACCCCGAACAACATAGGAGTGGCTCTAATACCATTTGTAGAATTCGGCCTCTCATGCCACAAATATTGTCCGCTTTGCCCCCGATAGGTAGCCCATCCAAGAACTCACATATTTGATTTGGTTGCCAAGGAAGAGACTTCCTAGGAGGTCACCTATCCTGGTACTAGTCCCACCTGAGCACACTAAACTTTTAAGTTTTCATCGGCTCCATATCTAATGCGTCCAAAATGCATTGGTGATTAAAGAGGCAGGGCATTCATTATGAACTAAGAATCTTTCTTGACTACGACTGATGTGGGATTTGCATAGGGTGTTACCATTTACTTAGGGTTTTACTTAGTTGTAAGCCCCACGTCAATTGAGCAGGAGAATTAAACCTTCCTTATAAGTGGTTGGAAACCTTCTCTAGGGCGGCACGTTTTGTCTAAGTGAGCAATTCGTTGAGTGAAAATAAAATCGTGTGTTCCTAGATAGGCAACTCATAGGGGGCAAAGCGGACATTGTTTTGGCATAGGTTTCGTGGGATGTTACAAATTGTATTAGAGTGAATGGCCTAGCTTGTGTGCTAGCAAGCATGTTGGGCTCCCTAAAGGGGTGGAATTATAAGCCCCACATTGTTTGAGGAGGAGAACGAAACCTTCCTTGTAATGGGGTGGAAACCTTCTTTACCAAGTCATATCGAGTAATTCGTCAGGTGAAAGTAAGAAATTCGTCAGGTGAAAGTAAGACCGTGAGTTCCCAGATGGGCAACCTATCGGGGGTAAACCATACAATATTTTGGCATGACTTACTTGGGAAATTACATATATACTATCTTCATGTTATATTGTCGACTGTTAACCTGGGTCTTGAGCATTTGACTGATAAAGCATGTGAGATACTTAGGGAATAGATCTGAATTAAAGGATCATGTAACAGATTAGGGTTATATGTGTTAATCTGATCACAAAATGTAACTCATTTGTCGCCTAATCGTCCAGGATGTAATACAATTCTAAGTTATAAGGGAAGCTAATAAAACGTGCTTCATGAAATCACGATATTTCGTGTGTGCCAATAACACTTGTGATTTCATTCTATGAGATCAACCTATCGGTCTTTAATCCGTTCTAGCACTTAAAAAGTTCTTTTGCACTTCATCTAAATCTTACGAATCAGTTTTATAACTTAAATCAATCTAACTTATCTTTCCGACATTAATGATTCAATTTCTAAATGGTTTGTTTTTAAATCTGATTGTCTCCCATAAAAATTCTAAAAATTGTGTTCTTTTAAACTTCCATTTACATTTTCGTTCTAAACAAAACAAATTTTCTTTCATTTATTAAGTATTAACGTAGACATGCTATTAAAAGCTATTGTATCCACAAATTCGATACTCGATACTTTACCTATACTATACTACAAAACGATATGTATAATGCCTACATGTATGTCTTAGAGTTTATATGGTGATTTATGATTTATAAATTTAAAACTTGCATCTGTGTATTTGATTGAGTAGTATTTTTATAAGTACTATTTGCACACGTCAAATTTTTGGTGTTGTCGGGGAAACGTTGATTTTAAAAATAGTCTTAGTTGGTAGTTTAGTTGTACTATTTTCTTTCTTTGTCTTGGGTGCTTCACTTTGTTATGTGAACCTGTTAGGATAGTTGCTTTAGCTACCCAAGTTTCTTTATATTTGCTTAGGTCAACTATTGAAAAACTTATGATACTGCACCCAAACGTAAACTCCGAAAGAGAATCAAGAACAAGAATAAAAAAGGAATATCTAAAAAAGATTGGAAGAAAAACTCGTTCTACATGAAGAAAAAATGGTTGGACTTCCTCCGAATGGAGCACACTCTAGTGTTATCGGACCCGCTGGAAGTTTCTTATTCCACCTCAAATCATTCAAATGATTCAGAAAACTATCAATTTGAAGGTTTCATTATCAGGACCCAAATGCATATACCTCAATCTTTGTGGAGGTGTGTTATACTTTCAAAATCAATGGTGCGTTTAAGGATGCAATCAAACTTATAATGTTTCTATTCTCTCTACCTGACATGGCCAAGGCATGGTTATGTTCATTGCGAGCCTGTTCAATCACTACCTGGGCTATATTATCTTAAAATCTTCTTGGGCTATATTAGCTTAAAAGCTTCTGACAAAATACTTTCCATTCCAACACACACCACTTGCATTATCGCTCTCAAGCACAGTCCAAGATCAACCCTATGAATAGAGGTTCCCCTCGACACTTCAACCATCGCATTCCAACACACACTTGGTTTAGAAGGAAGACCTTTTAAGGTTCTTGCCCTCCTCTAACCCATTCAACCATCGCATTCCAACACACACTTGGTTTAGAAGGAAGACCTTTTAAGGTTCTTGCCCTCCTCTACCCCATTCTATCATCCTAAGGTCATCTTTCTTAGATTCAAGAACTTGTAATCAAACACCACACTTGGCTTTGGTTGGTTCACTGGAGCCATAGTTAATCCAGCAATTGTTGTTAGCCATGTAAAGACCATTATTGGCTAAACTTCTTATATCTCTTTGGTTTAGATGGACTTTGATGTTTAGATCAACCCCTCGTTGATTCGAACAAGTATAATTTCATGGTCGTGCTCAAACTAAGAGTTTGATAACACCACTTTGAATATTAATCAAGAACGAGAATAGTTAAACATCACATGAGAATGAAAGTTGATCCATGTCTCATGTTCGACAGATTTCTATTACCAAAAGGATAACCGATACGTAACCATGGCTATTGCGTATAGTTGACAACTTATAGAGTATCACACCTTACCAGAAGCAATGAGATACAACTAGGAATCCACCAGGGTCTGGGTTGACAAATGGTCGAGACTGGTGCAAGTGGGAGACTATTGGTTTAGTATGCCCAGATATCCACGTGTAGCAACACTTCTGATGACTTAAGATCCAAAGAATTACACTTTAGGTATCAAATGAAAAGAATATTTAAAGGGTTAAATATTTTAATATGAAATGACGATAGGGAATAAATTATAACTATAAGTTAAATAATTTGCAAAGTTAACTAAAAAGGTTTTAGGTAATTATTTATAATTCGATTATAAGTTATTTAATTCAATAATTATCAGTTGTTGATAATTAATTATAAAAAAGATTATAAACTTATAATATCAACTAAATAATTATTCATATAATTATGGAATTCAAATTTTATTATTATTTTAATGGTAATTAACAAATTTAATAGTAAACCCTAACTTGTTCTTTAAGATTTCATAGGGTTTTTTTGATAAGTGCACCGCATGCCTCATCATCGACCACAAGGGTTGCCGCCACGATTCGCCGGTTACCACCACCAACCATCGACTGCCATTGCAGCTCTATCGCCATTGCACCACTATGCCACCCATGGTCGCCATTGTCATCACCAAAATAAAGCTAATTTGTTTTAGTCCTCGGATGGATCGCGGTCGAAAACTGAGGTTTCAGGTGTTCGTGTTATTTCGTGTTAATGGGTCTAGCGACCTCAAGGTGTTACCAAATTGCTTATTGTTTTTGTGAAAATGTGTGTTTTTGATAAACACCCTAAGGTTGGTATTATTCAATTCTATATTATATTGTTCCCGTTGTTTATAACCGCCATTTGGGCTAATTACAGCCGTTCAAAGTCATCAACTTTTAATCTCAGCCGTATAAAGTCACTAAATTCCTTCTAGAAGCAGCAGTTCATGGCAGTTCAGCACTCTCTCACCCATGATCTTGCGGTTTCCTGCAGTTTATCAAGATGCACCAATCAGAAATGCAGGTTGCAATGCGGTTTAAAATGTGTTCCTTATTTTCAGGGACTTAGTGGGGGAGTGGACACTTAGCTGCATATTTTGCTGGCTATATAATACCAGATCAGGTAGTGTAAACTTCTGTCTTTTTTTCGCTTTTCCTGTATTCATACAGCAAGACATCTGCAGCAATGGATCTCTCGGATGACTTCGTGGACATTTGTGAAGCCGACGACTCTGCAATGAAAGTAAGTAGGAATGTAAATTGTTAGTAACCAAAGCATACAGGGAGATTGAAATGTTAAGAATTCTAAGCTTTTATTGCAGTTGAGTTCCAATGCAACAACCAAAAAGATTGATATTGAAATGTTTAGCCCAGAGAAAGATTCTTCTATGGTACCTTTTTTTATAGTGCATATTTATTTTAGCTATCTAAATGTGGATGGTTTCTAATTGTTTGTGAATTGCACCAAATATTTAGTATTCTAATATATGGTAGCAATTGTAATTTTTACAGCTGGGTATTAATGCAATGACACCGAAGAAGAATCAAATATGCAGCCCAATGAAAGATTCTCCGAATGTATCGTTTTAAGTCACAGCTAATGTATAAACATTGTTTTGATATTTAGTCTGATTTGTTAAATTCTATGAATTTATTGTTTCAGACGGACACCGGAAAAGTAGAGATCATTTCATATGGCCAGTATTTTAGTCCATTCTTTCTATATATTATAGGTAACTACTTATATAACTATTTTAGTTATGCATATCTGGACTTTTATTTCAATTATTTTGAAAATAAAAGAACATTTAACTATTATAAAAACACAAACGAATTAGTGAAAACCGCTACTTACACCTTCTATTTTATTTATAACAGTAATGTTTATTATTAAATACACAATTAATCATCAACATATATGCTATAATTTATTATAATAGTCAATAAAACAATAAGTTGTTACGTGTTAAATTGTTTTATGTGTTACAAAAATTGTATACCAACTATGTATAAGGAAAACTTAATCTAACTGTTTGGTTGATTTTGTTGTTAACACATTATGTAATATGTAATATAGTTAACATATAAAACATAGAAAAATCAATTGAAAAGAGGAAACTGCATTTAAACTAAAAATACTTGAACAAACAAACCTTAACAAACACTGTCTTGAAAGGCAAAACATAAAAGATGACTATGACAAAACAGGACTTAAACTGAGTAAACTTAAATTGCAACCCATCCAACATGATCGTTGCATTTTTTAATTATACGTGGAATCTTCGATCTTTTCAATGGACCATCCAAAGAGTCTGTTGTATCACTTAGATCAGACTCCAAATCATCTTGTTGTTTTGCCTTATAATCATCTTTCTGGCCATTTGAATCTTCACTTTGGGTAATATCAATGACCTCATCCCATTTCCAAGTTAGGAGCGCATGCTTTCTTTTAGCTTGTTTTTCTACGTTCTGAAACTACAAGAACTAAAAACATTAGTATAATACATTTAAAAAAAACATATAGGTGTGAAACAATCATGATATACTTCTGCAATTATAACTTTATTTTAAAAAAAGAACAGGTGGTGTTTTTTTAAAATAAAGTTATAATTGCAGAAGTATATCATGATTGTTTCACACCTATATGTTTTTTTTAAATGTATTATACTAATGTTTTTAGTTCTTGTAGTTTCAGAACATAGAAAAACAAGCTAAAAGAAAGCATGCGCTCCTAACTTGGAAATGGGATGAGGTCATTGATATTACCCAAAGTGAAGATTCAAATGGCCAGAAAGATGATTATAAGGCAAAACAACAAGATGATTTGGAGTCTGATCTAAGTGATACAACAGACTCTTTGGATGGTCCATTGAAAAGATCGAAGATTCCACGTATAATTAAAAAATGCAACGATCATGTTGGATGGGTTGCAATTTAAGTTTACTCAGTTTAAGTCCTGTTTTGTCATAGTCATCTTTTATGTTTTGCCTTTCAAGACAGTGTTTGTTAAGGTTTGTTTGTTCAAGTATTTTTAGTTTAAATGCAGTTTCCTCTTTTCAATTGATTTTTCTATGTTTTATATGTTAACTATATTACATATTACATAATGTGTTAACAACAAAATCAACCAAACAGTTAGATTAAGTTTTCCTTATACATAGTTGGTATACAATTTTTGTAACACATAAAACAATTTAACACGTAACAACTTATTGTTTTATTGACTATTATAATAAATTATAGCATATATGTTGATGATTAATTGTGTATTTAATAATAAACATTACTGTTATAAATAAAATAGAAGGTGTAAGTAGCGGTTTTCACTAATTCGTTTGTGTTTTTATAATAGTTAAATGTTCTTTTATTTTCAAAATAATTGAAATAAAAGTCCAGATATGCATAACTAAAATAGTTATATAAGTAGTTACCTATAATATATAGAAAAACAAACTAAAAAATTAAGTAGCCAATAATATCCTGTTACATGTTAACAAATTCCGTGTGCCATTTTGTTTTTGTAGTGTGTGTGTTTTCAAACAAGAGGCCTATTTAGGTATTTAAAAAATATTTCTCCTTTATAGGTTTTTAAAAAAAATAAGTTTTCTATTATTTAAAGCGAAAATGCAAAATAGCATTCAGTTATATAAATAACAACGCGAAAAGTATAAGATGTTTTGAAAAAAAAAACCTATAAAAAAAGACGGTTAGTCAGTCTACTTAGTCACGTTAGCATGATCATCGGGCCACTAAGCCATGATCAAGTAACTACCTTAGGTTTTTAGAAATTAATTTAAACGTTCGGTTATGTTATGTTTATTTCTAAGTCAGTCCACTTACCCACTTGTCATGATCCTTGCTCACTAATCCATGATTGAATAACTACCTAAGTTTTACTCAATTAATGAACTGTTTACTCAATTATATAGTCTTTTCAGGTTCAGTTTAGTTTGAGTTTCGACTATTATCAAATTGAGTGCCATTGGAAAACCAGTTTGAACAATAAGGTACGTCATTCGAAAATCTTACTTCAGCCGATTTTAGATATTAAAGCATTATTATTATGTTTATAAGCTTTTAATGTTTAGAACCATGTGTGCAAATAAAATCATTTAGGCTTGTAACAATAGTAATAAGTTTTTAAATATAAAAAAAAATAGTAATATGCTTCTCAACTAAATTAAAATGTCAATTGCTAAGTTGACAGAATTACATGTTCAGCAGTTGTTGAACTTTTATAAAGATCACTAATATTCGTATATTACTGTATTTCTAGATTCTAATATCCGTACCTAACGAGTTATGAAAAAGTTGAAGGGTTGCCTCTACTCATCATCTGAGTCGAACACTAAGTTGCCTGACCTTAGTCCTGACTTAATAATGTCAGGGATATTGCCAAGACTTCCTGTAAAATGTGTAGGTCGTGTAAAGAAGGTGTGTAAAGAATGGTTGTCATGTATATCGTCGAGTTAGTTTGTCATGATGCACTGTAGACATATGTGTAAGGGGTCTAGACAAAAAAAAATTAGTATTGGACAGGAATCATGCTTTATTCGCAACACGGGTGTTGATTTAGTCGGTGAGAAAACCATGATTACCCTACCGTTTCATGTCCGTCCTTCTGATGTGTGGATTTTATCAAGCTTGAATGGGCTCTTATGTGTTTGTTTACGCAATACGTTTGAAATGCTTATTTGGAATCCGTTGATCCGTAGCTGCCATCAACATATCTGATTCTAAGTCTTATGGTTGTTTCAAAATCTATTCCGATGTTGTTGGCCTATATATCGATTCCTCTAATGATTACAGAGTTTTACATATAAAACGTGGTCGTTTTACAGTTGATGTTATGGCTTATTCAAGGAGGACCAGTCATTGGAGGAGAATACAGTTTTTACAAAAAAAGCATTACCATACTAATGGTTATGTGTGGTCGGGGGGTACTTTTTGTGAGGATGGTTTATATTTTACTGTATTCCAGTTTTGGCTTGCTGGTGATATTGTCATAATTCGATTTGATGTGAATACAGAGACGTTTACAGAAATAGGATTTCCATATGTTGGCATTGGTGAAACATGCCAGGGGAACTTGGTTAATATGAATAACAAACTTCACGTGTTTGTTAGTCATGGGTTTGTAGATATGGTTGTGGATCTATGGCGTTATGAAGGTGATTATTGGACGAAGGTCATGTCGTTTCCAAAGATCAGTTATATTCCAACGCCAGTTTGGTGCTCAATTACACATGTTAGTTCAGAAGAAAAGTGTCTTGTGATGACAGAATGGGGTGAGGTTTATGAAATAGATTTGAACAAGAAGACATGTGACCTTTTCATACCAAGCGATTGGAATCATGCTATACGCACAGCAATGTATGTGGAAACTATTGTGCCGGCAAGTCTTCAGTAACACATGTTGTTTGCTAATGCTTTATTTTTATTTTTTTTGCTTTGAAATGTTTGTTGAATTTTGAAAAATTCCTTCATTGGATGTCATGTTCTTTTTTTAGTTAATGTTTGCTTTTTATCCTACTATTTGTTTATGTATTATTTGTTTATATAGAATTGCTTATAAATTATGTTTATATAAAAATAAATTTATATTTTTAATTGTTATTGTATTCCAATGTCAGTTTACATAAAAAGTTTTTAATAAATATGTCTTCATTAGTGGAAAAAATAACTTATATCAAATAGTTTAATATTTTTGTTGATACGTTTAAAGAAGTTCAGCTTTGTTTATAAAAAATTCAAATGAAAACATAGCTGGTATATAAAACTTATAGGTTTAGTAACTGATTATGCAGTTATTTTAAAAATATTATCAATTTAGCTCACTTTCCCACTATGCCATGATTTATTAACTGTCTGAATTAATATTAACTTCCATGAGAAAAATTCGGATATTAGCTCTATATAATGTAGTTCTATGACCTTACAGTGTCGCTTTCTTTCTTTCAATTTTCTTTACCATAAAAATCATCATATTGAGTTGCTTTGGAGAGCCAGTTGGAAAATTAAGGTATGTTTTCCTAATCTCTTTAGTCTATCTTTTATTACAAATCGGTTTGTATGTGTGTTTGCTTTTATAGTTTAAACAATGCAATCATGACCACTTAGGTGTTTGATATGTGTTCTAATACATGTAGACCGATTTTTTATCAACTGTGAACAATCTACCAGTGTCAGATCAAAACTAAGTACACTTAAGTGTTATATCTAAAACATATATGAAAAACAAGAATTGTGCAAATTATACCCTTAAATTCAAACAATTTTATATTAAAGCAAACACATAGGCATAATAAGAAGTATGAATCAGTGGTTAGAAGGACTTACAATGCCATAATTTTTTATTAAGACCATGGGTTGCAAGATGCAGAATATGTCCGTAAGCTGATTCAAACTCTCAAGGATAAGCCTAGCTTCTGTCTTTCATATGAACCTTGTTGTTAGCACATTAAAACAGACAAAACCTTCACTAATTGATACAATACTGTAGTCATAAACATAAAAAATAAAACTTACAAAGTGTCTACCAAGTATTGGATCCAGCACAGCCACCATTTGTTTATGTTCTAGAGCTTATCTAGGCCATGTCTTTAACTCGGTGGTAACATATTCACAGTCAACGAAAAATCCTAAGCCCATTAATCTACCAAAACACAGATCTGACATGTCTGCATAACTGAAACCCTAAATTCCGAAAAACTCTAATCGAATATGAATAAGCATAATACCATCAATCCACAACCGTTAACCCTAAAAATGCCGTAATACAGATCTGAT
This sequence comes from Helianthus tuberosus, assembly GCA_030545235.1. Taxonomy (NCBI): domain Eukaryota; kingdom Viridiplantae; phylum Streptophyta; class Magnoliopsida; order Asterales; family Asteraceae; genus Helianthus; species Helianthus tuberosus. The sequence goes on along the minus strand of CM060442.1, from coordinate 208,885,752 downwards.
ATGTTTGAATAACTGAAACCCTAAAATCCGAAGGGTATTTATCGAATATGAAGATCCCACATCCATTAACCCTAATCGATCATCAAAGAAGCTGTTAATCGTCTATGAAGAACCCTAATCGAACAAAATAGTATGATGTATAATACGCTAGGGTTTAGAGAGGTAAAAACCTTGAAATTTTGAATTGATTGAACTGATAATACGTATGACGGAGAAGAATGGAGTGTACACAAGTATAATCATGGTGAATAGCCATGGAAACTATTGATGACGATGAATACGGGATGCAGAGAGGAGAAACTTGGACAAGAAAGAGGGCTGGATTCATCGCATATGTGGCTAGGGTTGAGTTAACAGCCCTTATGTAGTATCTGTTTCTTAATTTGGATTATCCGTATGCTGTATCCAAACCGGTCCGTCTCATGTTTCCCTGATCCGGTTTGGTAACCTGACCCAAAATGCAAATGTGATATATCTGGCCCATATGGATACAACTTCATAGTTTAGTTTATAATAATTGTTTTATTGTTATTAGTTAACATATTTTTGTTGTTTTATTTTTTATTTTTATTAGCCATAACATTATATCTTTCATTGTGATAATACATGTTTTATTTGTAGGTTATAATATTGTATAAATATTCAAGACGTATTATTAGTATTTATCTTATGTTTGAAGCCTACGATGATTTAATTTATTTTTCTTTGTAAATTGTGTTTTTAGATAAAAGCGGTATGTCGTGCCTTCCATTTTTATTAGTAATGCTGGATATAATTGCAAGACTTCCACCAAAAAATGTTGCTCAATGTAAGCTTGTCTGCAAGGAGTGGTTAGCTTTCATTTTAGAACGTAAGTTTCTAAGGGCTCATTATCATTACATGCGTGCATCGGCTGATCAAAAATTGTTGATGGTTGGTTGGAAGACTATCGATGTACATTCCTTGAATTATAAGTCCCCGGGATTTATTTTACCAAGAGATGTTACCCTCCCGTTCTATGGTCATCCGTCTAGAATGTTTTTTTTTTTGGCAAGTTTGGATGGTATGTTGTGTGTTTGTCTCCAAAACACTTGTGAGTTGGTTGTTTGGAATCCATTGACGACTAAGTTCAAGAAGTTGGCAAATTCTAATTCGCAAGGTTTCTACAAAGTTGATAGTGATGCTCTAGGTTTTTTTGTTGACTCTTCTGATGATTACAACATTTTACATATTAAACGTAGACGAGGTACAATGACCATTTACATTTATTCGATGGGGCTAAATTCATGGAGTATTGTACGCTTCCTAAAACACCGTCGGTACCACCATTATACCTACATTTGGTCGCCAGCAACTTTGTGTGGTGGTGGTTTATATTTTGTCGTTACCCAATGCCATGGTCGTTCAGATGGATTGATGGTTATTCGTTTTGATGTGAATTCAAAGTCATTTTCTGAATTATGTTTCCCCAATGTATACGACGATGAAGTTAGTGGAAGTTTAGTTAACATAAACGAGGAGCTTCATATGTATGTTTGTATCGGAAACTACGACTGTAGACGAGAAATTGTATTGTGGAGGCTTAAAAATAAAACTTGGATGAAGGTTTTTGCATATCCTTATAAGTTGTGGATGCCATTATCAATTATGTGTTCTTTCACATACTACAATTTACAAGGGACATGTCTTGTGATAACGAAGTTTGGAAGAGTGATTGAAATTGATTTGCAGCGGGATCATCTAGATTATTTCTGCCCTATGCTTTTCTATAAGCAAATGCATGGTGCGGTTTACACAGAGACCATAGCTTCCCCGGATTATTAGTTTTAGAAAGTTTTATCTTGTAATTTTTGTAACTTTGAGTTTAAGTGGTACCTTGTACTTGTCACAATGTTTCTTATGTTGTTGCTTCTATTTTGGTAATTTCATGTTGCGATTTTTAAATTTTTAGTTGTGCTTGAGATATTGTATATGTTACTAGCATTTTATGTTTTGTGTGACATTATAATTGACTCTTGTCATGCTTTTCTAAAGATATTTGTATCGGAAGGTGTTGATATGAGTGCACCTATATCAAGTGATTCCGGTTCAATCTCTTTGGCACCTTCGCATGAAACGTCAGCATCTACACGTGTTGAATGTCGTAGGGGCAGTGGTCGTATGGGCCGTCCTTGATTGCGGGAGCGACTTCCTATTGTGACGCCTGATGTTGCATCCTCACAACGGTGTTCTTACGGTGTGGTTTTCGATGTTCTTGTATTTCTTATGATTTTTTCATATGCTAACACCCCTTATTGTTCGTATGTTATGGGGTTTGCATGTTTATATTTACCATGTAAACCCTTTAAACCTGTTAGTGCTACTGTTGCTGTGTATGCAATTGGTAGTTCTAGTAGAAATGTGGTATGCTATATGCGTATGCCAAATGAAAATGTGCAACCTTCACCGAACACTTCAATTTTGGGTTCATTTGCGGGTATACGTACCACTCAGGAAAATATATCTTCTAATGCAACGATTGAAGTTGGGCGTAGACGGACGGGCCAAATGGGGCGTCCTCGATTACGTGATCGCCCTTCTGATCTAACGTATGAGGCTACAAGTACTCAAAGACGTTGCAATGGTATGTTTGATTGAGTTCTCGTGTTTGTTATGTGTTTTCACACAATAGCCCCCATGATTTTATATTACGTGGGTTAAGCCTTTTAAATTGAATAGTTTTATTGTTATCTTTGCTTTTTTTAGTTGATCGTATCAACAGAGGCGTTGTGCATTATACCAGTAGAACAAATGGAGCTGTTCAATCTTCATTAGCTTCAACGGTTTCCCAAACATCTGGTTGTCTACGTACGAATCAGGCGGAAGTACCTTCCCGTGCAAACGTCTTTCAAGACGAAAACAGACATCGTAAACATCATATTTTTTCTTGTGATTCTTCGTATATATGAACGACACCTTATACGACATTGATAGTGTTTGCTTACACTTTACTTACTTATTTTAGGGCAATGTGCGTCGTATTGGGATTGCGGTGATGCAAACCATGTATGTGTTCATTGTGAAGCTATGCTTTGGTATGAGGAATGAACTCTTAAAGTTTAACTCCACGTGTGCCAAGTTTTTCGTTATGTTGTAGTGAAGGAAAGGTTTGCTTGCCATTTCTTCGACGTCCTCCTCAAACATTGGGTCGTCTTCTTGATTACAATGGGGAATCACGATCTCGGGTGTTTAGAGAAAACATAAAGCTTTTAAATGCGATGTTTGCATTTACCTCAACCGGTGGGAGAATATCTACGGATTTAAATGATGTTCGTGGGCCTTATACATTCCGTTTGAATGGCCACAACCATCATAATATTGGATCATTGTTGCCTATGCATCCTAATAAACGCCCTAGATTTGTACGTTTATGACACGGAAAATGAGATTGATAATCGCTTTTATGCTTTGCGAATTTGTGTGTCGCCAATCTCTGATCAAGTCATCCTACGCACATTGGTGAATGACTTGCTGTTGATGCTTGATGCGAACAATGCATTTGTGCAGGCTTTTAGGATGGCACGTGAAAGGTTTAATGACAACTCAATGCATCGTCTTACGCTTCGCTTGCTTGGTACGCGAAATAGAAGAGAAGGACAATATTCTTTGCCTACTGTTCCTGAAGTGGCTGCATTGATTCCAGGTGACGGAAATCCTATAGACTCACGTGATATTATTATTGAAGAACGTGGTAGTTGTAGTGCAAAGCGTATATCTGAATTGCACCCAAGTTTTATGGCGTTGCAGTATCCTTTGTTGTTTCCGTATGGAGAAGATGGATTCCATCTTAATATTCCTCTATGTAATATATCTGCATCAAGTAGGCGGCAAACGGTTTCATTAAGAGAATATTATTCTTACCGTTTGCAACTTAGGAGGAATGAAGGTAAGACATTACACAAATCTGGTCGTTTATTTCAGACGTATGTTGTGGACTGTTATACAGCTATCCTTGAACATGAGATGAATTGGTTTAAACTAAACCAAAACACTATTCATTTGGATTTGTATAATTGTTTATATGATCGTATCGCTGATGGTGAAACAAGTTGTCAAGCAGTTGGTCGACGTGTTATCCTGCCAGCAACATTTGCCGGTGGGCCAAGATATATGATTCAACAGTATCAGGATGCAATGGCTATTTGTCGTTGGGCCGGGGCTCCGGACCTTTTTATTACTATGACATGCAATTCAAAATGGCCGGAAATTACTCGACACATTCAAGCAACAACCCTTGGTATGAGTGCATCCGACCGCCCAGACATTGTTGCCCGTGTTTTCAAAATTAAACATGATGAACTTATCAAAGACATAAGGAAAAGGAATATTTTTGGACGCACGAAAGCAGGTTTGTTACTAGCATTTCCATTATATAAATATTATACGATTTTTTTATTCTTTAGCCAAGTGTAATCTTTTTGTTTTGCTCTTTTTTGTTTAGTTATCTATGCAATCGAGTTTCAGAAACGAGGACTTCCACACTCTCATATTCTGCTTTTTTTTACAACCTGAAGATAAGATTAATACGGTTGACAATATCGATAAATATATATCTGCTGAGCTTCCTTCGGAGGTGGAAGACCCTATAGCTTTCGGTATTGTTCATACGCATATGATGCATGGTCCATGTGGTTTGCTCAACCCTTCAAGTCCTTGTATGCATAACGGTGTATGTGATAAAGGGTACCCAAAGAATTATTGTGAGGAGACATTCATCTGAAATGATGGTTGGCCGTGTTATAAGAGGCCCAATAATTCAAGAGTTGTTAAAGTTGGTTCTCAAGATATTAAGCTTGATAATCGGTATGTTATTCCTTATAACCGTGAATTGTTGGTGAAATATGGTTGTCACATTAATGTTGAGTGGTGCAACCAAGGGATGTTAGTCAAGTATCTTTTTACTTATATAAACAAAGGCCCAGATCGTGCAACTGTGGTTTTGGAAGGTGCTCAAAATAGGACAACGTTTGCGTCCTTATTACATAATGAAAATGAAATTGAGGAATATTTAAATTGTCGGTATATATCTTCTATTGAGGCATGTTGGAAGATTTTTGAATTTGAAATGAAGTACCGTGATGTTGCTGTTGAGCGATTACCTTTTCATGAGGAAGGGTGTAATAGAGTGTATTTTCATGATAATGATGAGGTTGAGGAAGTTGCACAATGTGCTACGGCTAGCATGTCAAAATTTACTTAATGGATGCGTGCAAATGAAAGGTTTCCGCATGGTCGTTCTTTGACATATGTAGAGTTTCCATCAAAGTTCACTTGGCATGAAAAGGACAAGGAGTGGTTGCCACGACATAGGGGGTGTGTATTGGCCGCATTTATTATGTGAGCCCATCGATGGGTGAAAAGTATTACCTCCGTATGTTATTAAATGTTCAACGTAGGCTATTAACCTTTAAAGACATTCGTACGGTTGATGGTGTTGAGCATCCAACTTATATGTCTGCTTGCAACGTGTTGGGTTTATTAAGAGATGATGTTGAGTGGGTAGATTCAATACGTGAAGCTTCTCAATGGCAGTTGGGGAATCAACTTCGTGATTTATTTGTCTGCATTCTATTGTTTTGTACGGTTAGTGATCAACGAAGGTTATTTTTTGATTGTCTACCTTACTTATCAGATGATATTGCTTAGAATCGACGCACAATACTAGAGAATGATGATGTGGTATTCACAGATTAAGAGATTCCCGATTATACATTGATTGAGATTGAAAGAGTTTTAATTGGTCATGGTAAAAGTTTATTGGATTTTCCTAATTTGCCTCAAATTGATCGTCAATTGATTGATACTATGGAAAATCGGTTGATTATGGCTGAGCGCATCTACAATATTGAATGCTGAACAAAGGGAGGTGTTTGATTATGTATGTGATTATGTTGATAGACGGACGGGTGGTGTTGTTTTTGTTTTTGGTAGTGGAGGGACGGGAAAAATGTATTTATGGAAGACTCTCATTTCCTGTATGCGTTCACGTGGCCAAATCGTCTTGTCTGTTGCTTCTTCTGGGATTGCCTCTTTTCTACTACCTGGTGGTCATACAGCGCATTCACGTTTTAAGATTCCCTTTGAACTTGATAAGGATTCTTGCTGCTCGATTGATGTTGGGACGGATCTTGCTGGGCTGATTAATGATGCTGCGCTTATAATATGGGATGAGGCACCGCTACAACATCGTTATGCATTTGAAGCGGTTGACCATACTTTTAGAGATATTTGTCGAAATAATATACCTGGTGCAGACCGTCGAGTATTTGGAGGGAAATGTGTCGCTCTTGGAGGTGATTTTCGAAAAATTCTTCCTGTAATTCCGCTTGCTCCGCGTAGTGAGATTATTGCTTCGGTTGTGAATAAGTCATCGACTATATGGGGTGCATGTAAGGTGTTTTGTTTAACAATTAATATGCGGTTGAATAGTTCAAGTGTTAATGGCGATGTTGTAATACAGCAACGAGATTTCAATAAGTGGATTTTAGATATGGGGTCTGGTCGTCTTCCTGCAATTTCGCTAGACGAGGAAAATGAGAGAACTTGGATTAATATACCTCGCAATCTATTAATTCATGTTTCAGATAATCCTATTGAAGCAGTTGTTTCAGATACATTTCCTAATATTGAAGAACGATTCACTGATGTTTCTTACCTACAGGAGCGCTGTATTTTATCATCGACTAACAATGAGGTTGATACGATTAATCTACATGTTCTTGATAAGTTGCCAGGTGACAATTATGAGTTATTTAGTGTCGATTCCATTTGTGCAAGTACAAATAATATTGAAGAAATGCAGGCTATGTATCCTACGGAGTTTCTTAATACTTTACAGTTTTCTGGCATACCGAATCACATATTAAAGTTAAAGGTTGGGGCACCAATCATATTGCTACGTAACTTGAATCTCAAGAAAGGATTGTGTAATGGGACCCGTTTAGTGATTACTCAAATAAGTCGGCGTGTTATTGAGGGCGTTATTATTACGGGTACGCATGTTGGAGAAAGAGCTTTTATTTCTAGAATCGATATGACTCCAACTTCTACATGTTGGCCTTTTCACTTTAAGAGAAGACAGTTTCCCGTGAAACTATGTTTTGCTATGACAATTAATAAAAGTCAGGGCCAAACATTTAAACATGTTTGTGGTTACTTGATAAAGCCTGTTTTTCACATGGTCAACTTTATGTGATTGCCTCTCGTGTTACATCTCGAGCTGGTCTACGATTTTATGTTGATAATGATGGCAAGTGTTCTAACCATTTAACAAGGAATGTTGTTTATAAGGAAGTTTTTTATAACTTACCTTTGATGTCAAGTGATGCATTGGTCTAAGTGTTTTGTATGTTGTTATTGAGAAATGGAATTGCTACCATGTACGCTTCTATAAAGGTAGCATATTACGTCTCTCTTATTTGAACACTTGTATTTAATGTTTACTTTGTTTATATACTGGTTTGGTTGACTAAATATGCCATTTGTAATTACTTTGTTTTGCATGTGGTGTTTATGTGTTTGGTTGTTATATATAGATATATATTTCCTTTACGTATATTTTGTTATTAATATAAGTTTGCCATAACATTTTTTGTTTCCATGTTTTAGGTTCACATAATATAGAATGGGACATCGGTATATTTCAGACTTGATGCCTGGTATTACTGACCAATGGCAAGTCACTGTAATGGTCACACGTTCTTGGACAACATACATTCCTAGCTCAAATCGTATATTGTCATTTGATGTCATCCTTTCAGATGAACGCGTAAGGCATTTTTTTAATTAATTAAAAAAACTATAATATATATGTTTTGTAATGTTGCATGTTTTCCTTGCAGGATTGTTCAATTCATGCAAAAATTCCTTTTCATTTGATGAATCTTTTTACTAATCGTTTGGAGGATGGTTGCGTATATAGGCTATATGGTTTTGAGGTTCTTGTATACGACTCATGGTATCGTCCGTTGAAACGTGATTGCTATGTTAAGTTTATGCGATGTACGTCAGTTAGTCCATCAAGAGTTCAACCAAGCTTATTTAGACGTCATGTTTTTTAGCCGATGCCTTTTAAGATGCTTGGATCACGCTTGAAGAATGACATATATCTAACAGGTTTAGTTGTTGTTTTTCTCTTTGCGTCTTCATGTCTATATATAACTATATTTTTTATGTAGATGTTGTGGGTGTTCTTCGTGTGTGGGGTTATCTTGATACTGATTTGCGATCTTCACAATCAAATAATCGGGAAGTACGACGAATTGTTTTATCCGATGAATTGTAAGTTTTTTAGATTGTTTTTATGGCGCGTTCTATCTTTTTTATTTTTTTTTTTGTTTTGCTTATTTTGGAATGGTTATGTTTTTATTAAATATAGTGGTAATGATCTCAATGCTTCTATATGGGGCCAACTTGCACTTAAGTATACTGATGAGGACATGAGGCGTCATGCTACTAATACAGTTGTTGTTGTATTAACATCTTGCAAGGTTCGATTGTTTTCAGGTATGTGTAATGTGATAGATGAAATATTAGTATGTGTATTTTTAATATATATACTTGATCCATTGGTGTTTTTTTTTTTTTTTTTTTTTGTTAGGTGCTCCTTGTGTGATGTCAACAGTTGCATCTAAATTATATATTAATTTGTCATCACCAGTTTGTGATGTCTTCAAGACAATGTATATTATTCCTTGTATTAAAGCTTATTTATGTTTCAAAGCATAGTATGTTGTAATGCAAGTTATTTTACGTCCTTTGAAGGTTACCGGTGCCTGTTTTATTTAAAGCTAACACACCACAAAATGAAGACTTGCACGTTGTTAGTATTGCTGATGTTTATCGATCTATTCAGGCAGGAGTTTATAAGGTATTGGCTTTTATCCTATCTTATATCTTTTCTTTTTGGTGTAAATCAATTATTTTTTATAACGTTTAACTTGCTTTTGCAATGTTTTTTTAATTGTTACCATATATTTTTTGCTTTGCAGGGCACATTTTATAACATCTTTGGTACTATAATTGATGTTGATTTGTTTAATGATTGGAAGTATGTTAAATGTTCTAAATGTCGAAAGAAGGTGCGGTTCATGGATGCTACCTATTATTGTACATCATGTCAACAAAATGTTCTCAATCCACAGATAGCGTAAGTCTTTACACATTGTTGTATTTCTATATTGTTTACTTAATTATATGATGTTGGAACTTTTGAGATCGTTCATACTTGTACTGGATTAGTTTTATATTAGTTTGTAGCTTATTTTAATGTCTAGGGGCTTATTTTGTAATTAGTTGAAACTAGCAAACCTGACTTGGTGTAGTTAAGATTCCAGCATAATTATAATTATGCTAGCAAGTCAGGATCTATAAATACCCAAGCATTGTAGCCCTAGCCAAGCTTTTGGCTCTTTGGTGAATGAAGTGTTGTTTACATTAAATCTCTTGATATTGTGCTCAAATCAGATTTCCAAGGTGCTTTATTGATTTATATACTTGTTTGGATTCAATACAACACTTGTTGTATTCATCAATCCATTAGCTTCATCTTCATTCTTGATTGTTCTTAACTTTTTCATAGTGCAAACACTTAATCAATAAGTGTTTTGGACTAAAACAACCAACCACTGTGATCCGGATTGATATTGGGATCTACAATTTGGTATCAGAGCCTTAGTGCTCTTGGTTGTTGTGTTCTTGTTAAGATTTTTCAAAGTTTTGAAGGTTTTTCAAAGTTTCAAGGCTTTTCAAATTTTTGGACTTCAAATGGATTGATTTGGTGTGTTTAATCGATAGGTTGTTGTTAATATGTGATTAGGGAGTCATTTTGGACATTTTGATACATCAAAACATGGTTTTTGAGTCGTTTTTGAGTGATTAGAGGGTTTTAGTTCGTGTTAAACCCTCTGGTCAGCGAAATTAACTTGAATACAGCAAAGAATTTTTGAAGCCAGCGAAATTATCTTTGAATATAGCGAAGTCATGTTTTTTAATATAGCGAACAATTATGAAGACATCGCATAGTCATTAATTTCGCCGACCAAAACTCGAGCGAAATTGTTGATTGCCGGCGAAATAGTGTCAAGAGACCCTTTAGCGAAATTATCGAAGGCGACTTCGAGAACTGTGATATAGAACCACAGCGTTCTTATTATTACGGTATACGGAGAAATAAGCCTAACTAACGTGTGTGCTTCTTGTATCAGCGGAATTAGCTTCTTCGCTCGTGCAGGAATATAGCGAAGATAGGAGATCAGTGAAGATTACCGGCGAAATTGGTCCTGTTTCTCTTATCTCTGTCAGATCTCCGGCGAATTTACCACATTTACCGGCGAAATTGTTCTCCAGCATTCTTATCAGCGAAATTAACCTCTGATCAGCTTTCCTTTGTCAAAAACAAGCCAAGATGTCGTTGAATCAGCTAAGTCCAATTGCTCAAGCTGAACTTGAGACCGGAACCACTACTAGGCCACCAAAGTTGAAAGGAGCTGAAGATTTCAGTACCTGGAAGACTCGTATCCAGTCGTTCTTCGAATACACGGACTACAATCTGTGGCTCTCAGTCACCGCTGGACCCCACATTCCAACGGTGGTTCGAGGAGATGCGGTAGTCACTAACAATGACGCCACAACCTTCACTGACGAATAAAAGGCCCTAATCCAACGCGATCGCCGTGCACATGCCGCCTTAACCATGGCTCTGTCAACTGATGACTGCAACATGTTTGAAGAACATCGAACTGCAAATGCACTCTGGAATGCATTGATTGAGTATTATGAGGGAAATGAAGAGCTAATTGAATGCAAGAGAGACATGGTGCAAAAGCAATATGACATGTTTTGTGGAGTTCGTGGAGAAAGTCTTTCCGATCATATCAGTCGCTTTCTGAATATGATGACCAAATTGAAGAAGGCAGGAAATCCTGTCACTAACCGTGCTGCTATAAAAAAGCTGTTGGACTCACTCCCAAAGGAATGGAGTTTGTAATGCATGATGATCAAGAAGGATTTCCTCAATAATCCAAATCCTGTCACTTTGTCCGACTTAATTAACACTCTAAGAGCTTTTGAAATGGATGTCAACAAACGAGAAATGAACACTGCTGGCTACATCCCAAAGACCCATCCAACTTCTGCTGGAATGAAGAATGTGGCATTCCTTGCTTCAGGTGGCATCAGTCAACAAGCCTCTGACATGATCTATGCTAACACTTCCGCAAGCGCATCAAAAGCTCCACAACCTAGTGAGAAGACTGTCACGGTTGGTGATACACAAGCATTGAAAGTGTCTACTGAAAACGTGGCACTTTTTAACATGTTTCTGAGTAGCTATGAAGCTTTAATGTCAGGAGAGCTCAAGAAGGAGATGCTCACTGCTGAAGACATGTATCAGGTTAATCCAGATGACATGGAGGAAATGGATTTGAAATGGCAGATGGCCATGATCACTCTAAGGTTGAAGAAATTTCAGGACAAGACCGGGAAGCGTTTGGGTCTTGGAAAGGCTGGTTTTGACAAATCCAAACTGAGATGTTACAACTGCAAGAATCTGGGTCACTTCAAGCGTGACTGCCCCTTGTTGAAAGAATGAAACATTGAAGCTACTCCTGCTGTAAATCAAATCACTATCGAAGAAAACAAAAACAACGCGTCTCCTAACACACCAAAAGCCTTAGTCGTTGAAGATTATGACTGGAGTGAAGAAATTGCTGAAGCCAAGGAACAACTCAACAAAGCTCTTATGGCAAAGATCTCAAGCGAGTCCTCATCAAAGCAGTTTGAGAAACCGACAGCTGGAATTCCAAAAGGTGACAACATTGCTGACAAGGGTCTGAAAAGCATTCTCATCTCCCCGGAGCCTGAGAAAGAAAAGAATTCTGAAGAAGCTAAGGAGCATGTTCCTAAGGAGTCATCTGACCAGAAGAAAGACAAAGAAAAAGTGTCAGCCGCAGCAATGAAAACAGAATCTTCGAAAGAAAAAGCTGACAAAGACTTGGTAAATAGTATTCCACATAGCTTTAAAGTAAAGTTATGCACACCAGCATGCGTTGATGTCGTCGCACATTACAAGTCTCTAAATCTAGAATTTGAGAGACAAAAAGACAAAGCTTTAAAATTTAACAAAGAGCTTAAACAGAACAAGGCCGTATAACAGAGAAAGTTGAATTCAACTTTAGCTGAAATGCAAACTCTAAAGGAATTTGTGTTTAGAAAAGATTTTATCATTAACGATCTCACAGATAGACTAGAAAAAGCTTTGAACGAAAAGAATAAATTGCAAATTGTCATAGACAAATGGAATGTCAGTCAAAAGGCCTTTACTGACATCAAAAACTGCCAACGACCAACGTATGTGAAAGACGGGATCGGGTATAAGGATAGGCAAGGAAATGAAAGAAAACTCTTCTTTCCACCACATAGCAAAAACTATGTGCCTATGCCAACTCCTCATCCCGAAAACGATCTCATTGATGAAAAGGCCTCTGTAGAACAAAACGACTCTTGTGAAAACGAAACAACCGCTAACATTTCTAAAAGTAATGCAGATCAAATTGTGTGTAAAGAAGTTGTGTGCGATGAGGATGGAGACTGTGGCGGTTCAAAAATAGGAATAGGTTATTCAGGCGACAGTTATTCCACTGTTAACTGGTTCGCCTAGAACTGTTCTAAGAAAAAACAATATTCGGGATGATTGTAATAATTTAATTAGGACGGATGAATGTAATGGCCATGTGCCTAAATTTAAATCTTCGGATAACTGTAAGGGCCATGTGCCTACATTTGAGACCCGTGATCGTGAACATGCTGTGTTTGAATGTCATGATTTAAATTCTGCTTTTTGTGATGATAAAAATGTTTGTGAATCTCCTGTATTTGTGCCAGAATTGAAAAAGAATAGCTTTGGAAAATTCCTCACCGAGGGAATTCCAGAATTTATTCCATCTCGAACAGGTATGACAGATTCAGAAAAGAAAGTCGCTGAAGATCACAGCAAAGAAGACTCAAGCACTGCTGCATCAGAAAAGGAAAAAGAAACTTCAAGTCCTGATGATGAGCAAAAATCAGAAACTTCAAGAGAAGATCAAACAACAGAAGGCAAGAGCTCCGAAAATTCAAACGACGAAACAATTGAAGATCAAGATTCAGAAAGTTCAAGTGAGGATCAAAGCTGCAGTGATTCAAGCTACGAAGCAAGTGAAGAGTTAAATTCCAGTGAATATCAAACATCAGAAAGCTCATCAGATTCCGACAGCGATGAAGAATGCTTAGAAGATGAAAGTCGAGTTGACAAGAAAATGAAGAAAGCAGAAAGCTCAAGACACTCATCACATACATCATCTTCTAACACCAAAAGGCCCAGACGTAAACGATGTTTTCGCTGTGGTCATTTAGGACATACAGCGAAACATTGTAAAAACAAGAACTTTTCTAAACCAGAATATGATTTTGTTAAGAACTTCACAGATCAACTTGATTATCTTAAGAAATCTGTTAAAAATCTGGTCAATTCAACAGCTTATTTTTGGAAGCAAAAAGAGGATATAGTGGGACAAAACCACGATAGATCCAAAGTAAAGCAAATATGGGTTCCCAAATCAAACTAATTTGTGTATATTCTTGTATTTCAGAATAAACTCCAGAAATGGCTTCGTATGCTCATGGAATATATCTGGCATGTCGACAGCGGATGTTCAAGACACATGACAGGCTTGAAGGAGCTTCTGAAGAACTTTCGTTTTATTGATGGTGATTTCGTGTCATTCGCTGGAGACGAGAAGGGAGGGAAGATCATTGGAATAGGAGATGTGGTGTCTGAAGCCCTCACGTTGGAAAATGTAAACTATGTTGCAGAATTGTGCTACAATCTCATGAGTGTATCACAAGTCTGTGATAAAGGAATATCGGTGCTTTTCAATGACATGGAATGCTTATTTCTCAAGCCTGAATATGTCTTTCATGCAGAAATGATCATGCTCACTGCTCCAAGACAAAACAACACTTACGTGCTCAACATGAAAAATGCCAAGACAAATGACAACTTGACCTGTTTGATCTCAAAGGCTTTAGAATCGGAGTCACTGCTTTGGCACAGGCGATTGGGGCATGTAAATTTCAAAAATATGAATAAACTCTCTAAGTTAAACTTAGTGAGAGGACTTCCGATAAAAGAATTTCCTTTTTCTGAAAAATGTATAGCATGTGCCCAGGGAAAGCAACACAAGAAATCGCACAAGTCCAAAGCAGTGAATACGATTACTGCGCCTCTTCAGTTGATGCATATGGATCTTTTTGGTCCAATTAGTGTTAAAAGTCTTGCTAAAAGTTCTTACTGTTTGGTGATTACAGATGATTTCTCTCGTTTTTCATGGGTTTATCTTCTTGAGGCAAAGAGTGAGACAGCTTAAATTCTCAAGTCATTCATTCCCTTGATTGAAAACGTGACCAGATTAAAAGTGAAGTCGATCAGAAGTGATAATGGTTCCGAATTTAAAAATCAAACATTCATATCCTTCTGTGCAGAAAAAGGAATTCATCTTCAATACAGTGCAGCCAGAACTCCTCAACAAAATGGAGTTGTTGAACGTAAGAACAGAACGCTGATCGAGGCCGCAAGAACCACGCTGGTGGATTCAAAGCTTCCAATCATCTTTTGGGCAGAAGCAGTAAATACAACATGCTACGTTCTAAACAGGGTTCTCATTGTAAAACCACACGGAAAAACGGCATATGAACTTCTCTTCAAAAGAAAGCCGCTTATTGACTTCTTCAGACCATTTGGATGTTCGTGCACTCTTCTAAACACTCAATAAAATCTCATCAAGTTCGAAGCCGTGGGTGATATCTGCTACTTCATGGGATATTCATCCACACAGAAGGCCTACAGAGTCTACAACAAAAGAATGAAGATGGTGATTGAATCATATTATGTTGATTTTCAAGAAGGAAACTATACCAACACTGGAAGTACCCCCGATTGGTTTTATGACGTGGGTGTGATTTTCAACACCTTCGAAATTCCAGAAGATACTTCAGAAGCAGAACCTGTTAAAGATGCTCAAGTTGAACCTCTGTTTGACTCTTCAGATATTGGTATAACTCCGTTCACTACCCGTTTCTCTCCATCCTCTGCTGATCCACTTCTCTTTGTGGATGAAGCAACTGGTGACACTTCGCCTGAGAACACCCCAGAAAACGGTGCTTCTTCTTCACACACGAATGTGGATGAACCAACTCAAGAAGATGACCCTCCAGTAATTTACGTGGACGAACACTTCACCAACCTTCCACAGCAGATTGAGTCTCAGACAAATGTAGGATACAAGACAAATCGCAATCATCCTCTTGAGAATGTCATAGGTGCAGTTGAAGAAGGAGTACGTATACGTGGTCAGTCATCAAGTATCAACAAAGGTCTCTATGCAGCTTTTCTCTCGCAATCCGTGCCACGTGACATCGAAGAAGCTATTCAAGACTCTAGTTGGGTTCAGGCCATGCAGGAAGAACTATCTCAATTTCGCAAACTCAAAGTTTGGGAGTTATTAGATTTACCTGAGGGAAAGTTTCCGATTGGTACAAAATGGGTCTTTCGTAACAAGACGGATGATCGTGGAGTGGTGATCAAGAACAAGACTAGATTGGTGGTGCAAGGTTTTCGTTAGGAAGAAGGAATTGATTACGAAGAAGTTTTTGCTCCAGTCGTAAGATTGGAGGCAATCAGAATATTCCTGGCATACGCGTCATACAGAAATTTCAAAGTTTTTCAGATGGACGTAAAGAGCGCTTTTCTGTATGGGAAGGTAAAGGAAGAAGTCTACGTGTGTCAGCCTCCGGGTTTCGAAGATCCTCATTTTCCAGGTCGCTACTACAAGTTGGACAAAGCCCTCTATGGTCTTCACCAAGCTCCACGTGCTTGGTACGAGACTTTGTCAACTTATCTTTTGAAGTGTGGATACACCAGAGGAACGATCGACATGACTCTCTTCACCAAAAGAATCGGAGAAGACGTAATGCTGGTCCAGATTTATGTGGACGATATCATCTTCGGGTCAACAAATGAGGAGTTATGTAAAGAATTCGAGACCGTGATGAAGGCAAAGTTCGAAATGAGCATGATAGGAGAACTCACGTTCTTCCTAGGACTAGAAGTGAAGCAAAAGGAGGACGGCATTCTTATTCATCAGGCTAAGTACATTCGGGATATTCTCACGAAATACAACATGAACGACTGCAAAATTGCAAGCACTACATTTGCCTCTCAGACGGAGCTTACTCTAGATCCGCAAGGAAAACCAGTGAACAAGTCCTTTTATCGCTCAATGATAGGCTCTCTGATGTACTTAACTGCAAGCAGGCCTGACATTATGTGGGCAGTCTGTCTCTGTGCTCGTTTTCAGACTAATCCCAAAGAATCACATGAAACCGCTGTGAAGCGCATCTTCCGCTATCTTAAAGGAACTCCGAAACTAGGTCTTTGGTATCCTAAAGATAGTAATTTTGATCTTATTGCTTATTCTGACAGTGATCATGCAGGTTGTAAAGTAGATCGCAGGTCTGTATCAGGAGGATGTCAATTCTTGGGAACTCGTCTGATCTCTTGGCAAAGCAAGAAGCAGACAATGGTGTCCACCTCCACCGCTCAAGCCAAATACACTGCGGCCTACAGTTGCTATTCACAATTTCTCTGGATACAAAATCAGCTGTTGGATTATGGAATCAACATCATGAAGACTCCTATATTCATCGACAATGAGACATGTCTGGGAATTGTGAAGAATCCCATCCACCACTCCAGAACAAAGCAAATCGAAATTCGTATTCACGCAATTCGAGATGCCTACGAGAAAGGATACATTCAAGTGGTGCCAGTGGATACAACACAGCAACGGGCCGACATTTTCACAAAAGCTTTCGATAAAACTCGATTCAACCAGCTGGTAACCTGGTTGGAAATGGTCAATTTCCTTGAATGGAAATGAATCTTGTTGTCCAAAAGCTTTCGTAAATACTCTATCTTTTGTCCATATTTAAAAAAATGTTTGTTAAAAGTAAAACAAGTATCGTTAAACGTTGCCCACCAAAAAGATTTTCTGAAAAATTAAAATTTCATTTTCGGGCAAATGGGCTCTCGAAAATAAAGATTTTAGGGGGGATATTCCAGAAAATCAAAAATTAGATGCTTGTATCTGACTCCTGTTAGAGGAAATGATAGAAAATTGCTAACACTTTGTCATTTCTTGAAAAGCAGAAAACAAAAGAAATCGGGGTACCAAGCAACGACGTGTCGGTAGATTCAGCAACACCAACGAGTAAACTGCTGTTAGGGAGCAAAACATAACGTCTACACAAGGATTCTGGCTTTTCTCAGGCATTACGCATCATAGTGGGTAACACGTTGCGGCATATGGCTTACTGGTCTTAAATCTTGCGTTGATATATTGCCAAAGTCTGAGATCTCGGGTCTTTATATTGGTTTTTCATTCGGGGATATCATAGTTGTTCTTCTGCTGCATCCAGATACATGCTGACCTAGACGCTATGATATCTTTTCATAATAAGTGCCTTAAAAAAAAAAAAAAAAAAAAAAAGGCCAAACCCTTTCATAATAAGTGCCAAAATTGGCCAAAACTTTAGATGGATTAGTTTGGTCTCTCTGCTGTACGAAAGTACTGACCTGTTCACCAAACTATTTGTCTTCGCCCTCGATAGTTTCGGGATCTCTGTTGTACGAAAGTACTGACCTGATCTCCACTCTATCGTTGAAAAGAATGAATCCAATATACTCACCTGTTATGAGGAACCTTTGTGCATACCTTGATCGCGGGGGTATGTCCTGATGTGGGACTCACGGGCGTAATGTTTCTATTCTCAATAGCTTGTGTGGCGGCCATAGAAGTCTTGTCAATATTACCGAAAACATGATAAAAGCGCTCTCCGAAGGCATGTTGAAAAAAGGATGCATGGATTTAAGCGGACAAACATACTGGCAGTTTTTCTTGTGCCTTGGTTAGTAAATAATAATAATAATAAATAAGAAATTGACAAGTGTTGGCAATATGATCTTCTGCAGGTAAGTCGACGAGCGTGGAAAGAATCAAGTATATCAGCAAAAATGAAACCTCCCAGAGTTGAAAATTCGAAGTTCGGAGTCAAAATGGCCCAATTTTTCCTCAAATGTGTAAATATTTCATAAATTATAGTGTTTTAAACAAAAATGGGCACGTTTTTCGAGAAAGTTTGAAATTCACGAGCGAATTTAAAAACTTGGTTTTTGAAAAGGAAGTTTCAATCAATGGCGGCGAAATTAAGATACCAGCGAAATTATTTATTTCGTTGGTTATCTAATATCACCTATAAAAATATCTTAACCGTCATATATTTCAAAATTTTCAAAACCTTCTAATCATCTTTCTCTCTAAACTCGGCCATACTTCACAATCGGTTGTTTGTCAAAATAAGTTTCAAGATCATCTGCTATCTCACATTGTTTTCGGTCAAGTCGATAGGTAATCCGCACCACTTCTTCACTTATAAATCTTCCTGATTAATGATTGTTGTTCAAGTGCTTATGATTATCTTTTTAATTCGAAACTAGACTTCATGAATCTGTAAATATTAAGATGATTTGGGGGTAGTTGGACATAGGATCATCGATATTTAGAAACCTGTTAAGTTTGTTGATGATCAGAGATAATCAGAGGATGATAATTGTTAGGGTATAAGAAGGGTTTTTAAAGAAAAACATGATGCCAGCGAAGATACGATGAACGTGGCGAACTCAGCGATTTTATCATGAATCAGGGAATTTCAAAAGTCTCGAACGCGAGTTCGAGCAACCGGCGAAATAATCTATTTCGCCGGTAAGTTGGCCTAGACTATTGTCTTCGCTGATGAACGAGTTATGTGACCAAACCCTATCTTTGCCGGAGATAATCAGCGAAATTAAATGGATCTCACTTGTTTATTACCGGCGAAAACATTAAATACCAGCTCCTGTCACCGGCGAAAATATCATTAGCAAAACTGATCAGTTCTCTTAGTTGTTGCCGGCGAAATCATCCTTGATCAGTTGTTGTCACCGGCGAATTAACCTGATCCTGGTGACGGACATCAGCGAAGACAGCATTCTGGGCTGTCAGCGAACTTATCTCTTTTTCTAATATCTTTTTCCTTTTATGAAATGTAAATATCTTGTAAATATTTTTCTAAAATTCTTTTTTTAAACTCTTTATATTTGTAAATATCTTCCTTTTTATTATTAAATAAAATATTTGTCTTTTATAATATGTAAATATTTATGTAAATATTCTTTTCTATCTTTTTGTCAAGAACTTTCTAACTTGCCTCGTTTCTCATGTCAAAAACAGGATGGTGAAAATTATTGAGTGGGATAAGACGTTGAAGCACAATCAGAGTATCAACTTCGAGCAAATACCACAGGATTTTCAGGACGCAGCAAGATGGATACGGTCAAGCAGAATTGGTTACGCGGTTGAAACAGCAGTTCCCATTTATCGCATCCACATTCAAGAGTTCTAGGAAAATGCGAAGCCTGAAACTATCAACAAAGCCAGAGGGATATCTTCAACAGTTCGCAACAAACGTATAGAAGTGCCTGAAGAAAGGATTCGCAAGGTTCTGAAGCTGAAAGATAACGCAAAGGATCTGATTCGCTTGAGCAAGGATGACATCTTGGATGGTTTCCGTGGCATGGGATACGTGGGAGACTTCAGTTCAAAGAAAGAAATAAAAAGAAATGGACTCACGAGAGACTGGAGATTCATAGTACACGTAATTGCTATGAGCTTAGCTCATCGTAAAGGTGGATATGATGGACTGAATCTGGAATGGTCGGCAGCAATGTTGAACTTGTGTGTGAATCAAAAGTTCAACATCTCTGGTCTAATTTTCAATTACATGCTCTAGAATGTAAGTGGGTCGACTTGGGCAATGTACCCCAGATTCATCCAGATGCTGATCAATGATCAATATGAAAATCCACCACATGATGGAAACCTCTACACCTTTCATGTTCCCACAAGTCGACAATTCACAGAGATCAAAACAAATGAATGGGTGATGTTACATGATTGGATGTATTCTGCCGAGAGACTGCCATTGGTCAAAGAAGCTTACAGAAAATACAGAGAGGCACTTCAAGAAAAACAACAAAGAATTGCACAAGCTGAAGCAGAGGCTGCAGAAAAGGAAGAACGATCGAAAGGAAAAAGAAAACGAAAGCAAGCAGCCGAAGATGAGCCTCCAAAGAAGAAAAAGGCATCTGAAAACCCAGAAAGACTCATGGGTGCAAGCTTCAGAGCTGCTGAATCTGAAGAACATCGCCAACATATCCAAGATATGAAAGAAATTCACGCGATGGAAGAAAAAGAAAAGAGAGAAAAGAGTCTTAAAATACGAGAGATGTCAGAATCTGAAAGACCAGTTGTAGTGTCGGAAGAAGAGCAAACATTGGATGATTTTGTTGATACGTTACTAACAGATCCAAATGAAATCTCTACAAGTAAATCAACTCCCCCGAAGAAGAAATCAGCAGATGAAGGATCTTCCAAGTTTCCTCAAGTCAAACCAACGAGAATTTCAAAGCCTCCAGTGGTACCTCAAAGGGTTCGTCCATTTCAAGAGTTATATGATAAACTTGTTAAAGAGACTGGTCCAATTTCAGCCAAAGAAATCTGCCTTCTCAAAAATCAAGTAAATGACACGAACATTTTAAGAGAAAAGTTAAAGGACCAGCGGAAGAAGAACAAAGAGATGAATGCCTATGTTGCCAAGCAATCAAAATTCATAAGATTCCAGCAGCAAGGGATTGAGAAATTGTACAGAATGATAAGGAGTATATGTGCCAAGACAGAGATAGATCCTATGTTTTCTTTCGAGGAAGTTTTCGACTTTGATGCCTTCATAGAAGAAGAAACAACTAGAAAAGCCAAAGAAGTCGAAGCTAAGAAAAGACGTATAGAACCAACGGAAAGAGTAACTGAAGGTGATGAGAGTGATGAAGAAGAGGTTGATAGGGATGATATGCCTACCAAATTTATCGAGTGGGGATTGGAAGAGGAAGTCGTGTATGAGCAGGAAGATGGAAAGACTTTCTCCCCACAGCCTCCCGAGTGGTTCAAAAAGGAAAGAGAAAAACTCCCCGACTTCTATCAGGTAATAACTGTTGAGAAGACTGAGGCCACTGACAAAATTATCAGTTGGATGTATAGCAACCTCAGGGGAATGTTTGTGGTTAAAAGAAGAGGTGGCGTGATTCAATACTTCCGAACAGGGTTTGATCTCTTTTCACTTCCAAGATGGGATCTACGTGAGCTCGGCCGACTGGATATACTAAATCCAGAAGATAGAAGCGTTGGCGGGGATTTTGAGCGCATAATTGCTAAAGAATGCAACAAAGGTTTCCCAAATCACAAGCCGCAGTGTCCCAGACAGAGAGTGTCCAAAACTATAAAAGATCCTATCACTGGAAAAGGCAAGGTGACGTGGGTTATTAACCCTGCAAAAGTTTTCACAAGAATCAAGCTCCCTGAAGAAGTTCCTGTATGTCTAAACAACTTCAAGAAGTGGTTTTATGACAGCAAGACTGGTGAAGCAGTGATTCGCTCGAACGAAAATGAAGATATTCGCATATTGGATCCAATGGACGTCTTTATGCTCGGACTCTCTGATCTTACGGTGTTAAATGCGAGTCGTATAAATGTGGGAGCTGGAAACGCTAACCTGGAAGAGGCCATGCTATTTCAAAGAGCAGTGGAGAGAGCTTGGAAGATAAAAAGAGACATGCTCGACATCGTCGATAAAATTGAGAAAAGGAAGGAAGCCGCTGAAAAGAAGGAAGAAAGAAAGAAGAAAAAGCACGAAAGAAAGAAAGAAAAGTCTTCCTCATCAACGAAAGCGCCCACCACCACAACTTCTCAAGCAACATCATCACCTCCGACTTCATCCACATATGAAGTCACTATGGAGGATCCACCAACAAGTGAAGCTGTTATTATCCAAGAAACTCCCGTCACAACAATCGAAATTTAAGCATCACCAGAAGCAGCAGGGCATGAAGAAGTCCCCCAAGAGCCTGAGAAGAAAGCTACAGAGAATCCAGTGGAAACTACAGAAGAATGAAAAGGCAAGTATGCAACGATCTAGGGGGGATATTGTTGGAACTTTTGAGATCGTTCATACTTGTACTGGATTAGTTTTATATTAGTTTGTAGCTTATTTTAATGTCTAGGGGCTTATTTTGTAATTAGTTGAAACTAGCAAACCTGACTTGGTGTAGTTAAGATTCCAGCATAATTATAATTATGCTGGCAAGTCAGGATCTATAAATACCCAAGCATTGTAGCCCTAGCCAAGCTTTTGGCTCTTTGGTGAATGAAGTGTTGTTTACATTAAATCTCTTGATATTGTGCTCAAATCAGATTTCCAAAGTGCTTTATTGATTTATATACTTGTTTGGATTCAATACAACACTTGTTGTATTCATCAATCCATTAGCTTCATCTTCATTATTGATTGTTCTTAACTTTTTCATAGTGCAAACACTTAATCAATAAGTGTTTTGGACTAAAACAACCAACCACTGTGATCCGGATTGATATTGGGATCTACATATGATTTTGACAGTTTCAAGTTGGTTGTCCGCATGGTTGATAATGATGTTGAGATGACGTGCGTTCTTTTTTATGATGTTGTGATTGCACTTATTGGCATTACTACGGAGGAGTTGCTTTCTAAAAGTTTGTCTGAGGTTTAAACCAAATATTTCGTTAATATCTTATTTTATATGGATGAATGATTTGATTTATTTGCTAATGTTTGTCTATGTCAATAATAATGTTATTCTGTTTCTGCAGGGTGTTAATGATCCTTTATGGGCTCACACATATTTGGTTGATTCTTTATGTGCTAGGAGTGTTACATTTCGGATTAAGATTGATGAATATAACTTGGCACCTCACTATTCTTATCGCTTTACTGTGTCAAAGTTCATTAAGGATTATATCAAATCGCATGCGAATAACATTAGTTTATCTACGATTAGTACTTGCACGGATGATATAGATCATGTTTTTAAAGACAATGAAGATGAATGTGCAGAGTTTTTTTCAAGAGTCTCAACTAAAGAAATGGATATGGCTGATGAATTGTTATGGGGACCAATCATTTCATCAGTCTCGTCTAATGAAACACCATTGGTATGTTATTCTTTTTTAATCTTCACATATTGCATTGATTGTAATTTGCTTGATTGCATTGAATTTTTTTTCTTTGCAGGTACAGTCGTTTGATTATGAAGAGGATAATGGTTCTATTATTAATACAAGAAAGTCGGATACTGGGGATGTTACAACTGCTACCACATCTGTTGTTGAGTGTTCCAATGAGCGTGATCAACAAGTGAGGCCTAAACGAGCAAGACGAAAGCCAAAGAAATATACTGATTAGATAATATCTGTTTTTATGAATCATTATGCATGTTTTTTTGTTGCTTTTTGTGATAAGACTTTTGTTACTTTCTATGTTACTTATGTGAACCAGTTGCAAACTAAAAAACTTGATGTAGTGTTGTTTGTGCACTTATTTTCATAATGTTTGAAGTCAACATAAAATGTCGAACTTATAAGCATATATGTATTTTTAACTATTAGAATTATTGAATTTATTGATTTGTTATTGATATTGTTAATTTTAAGGTCTAAGTTTGGTTAAGAAATTGAGTTATTAGATAGAGAAGATGTTTGAAATTGATACGTTATTTGCGTATATCATACTTTGTTTGTGAATCTATCATTGATAATGATTTTAACTCTACAAAACAAGAAAGTCTGAATTTTCTTTATTCGATATTTAATAGTGCTACAAAATTATGATTTTGAAAAATATTAAAAATTACACACTCCATTTAACTTCCCAAGATATCTATGACTCTTGCCTTCTTCCATGCAATTTCATTTTTCGTTTTACTTTGCAGATCAGCTAGCATATCACAAGTTTTCTGATCCTGTTTCAGCAGTTGTGTGATAAAGTCTTCTGCTTTTTCTTTAAACTCTGATAGAGGAGAATGGAGAACTTCATCTAGTAGTGCAATGCTACTCCAGGTTTGCTTATAATATTTGTTACTGATGGTAGTAACTTTTTGGTTGAGTTCATCTTTTCCCTGTTCTTGGAGTGACCATCTTGAAAATGCCATTTTAACGGCGTTAGTATCCGCCCAGTGGTAGAAGGTTTTGTTTGCCATTTAGAAACAGTGTGAGTGTTTTTGGATTGTTTTTTTTTATGAACAGTTTTTTTAAAATGTTGTGTTTATGTATTCAACTAAACTAATCATGAGCCTTTTATAGTGTTTGAAATGTTTGATATAGTAAATGAAGAGATGTCTCCTAATTATGATAACATGTTTTTTAAGGTTTAAATTTTGTCCTTTGGGTTTCTAGATATTTAATTTTACGTGGTTTCCCATGAAAACTCATTTTTGAAAGGTTTTGCATTAAATTCACAAGGTTTTTGAATATAAATGTACATGTTTACATTAAATGTACACGTTTTCCCCTCTTAAATCATTAAATTTACATGGTTTTTAAATATACATTTTTCTTTAATGGTTGCATTTATATCTGACCTTTGGGTTGTTCCATATTTACTATATAATACGATTGCCAATTCAATTGCTCTTTCATCATACACTGATTCATCCAGTGAAATAGAAGAGCAACTGTTATTGTTTTGCATCAGTTTTTTTAAATACATGAAAATGGCATCATATACGTCTGCCCAATCGGACGATTTAAAGCAGCGTTTTATTAAACAAATCGAAGACCAAGTTTTTGCTGATAGGTCTACTCTTCAAGAGTTGAAGAGGTGTTTTAACAGACTGCAACTTGGTATGTTGTCAAGAGAACAGGTTTCGAGAGACCTGAGGGCGATGCCTACGACTTCTGTTGGTGACATGTGTGTTTTGAGTAATATAGAGTGTAGAGATAGAGATTTTGAGTTCATGAAAAAGATCAAGGACATACATCGAGAGGTTCAGTGCTCAATGGAGTTGAAGTTAAAGTTTCTTGATTCTTGCTATTAGAGTTTAAGTGTGATTGTTTTCTCTTTTGATATGTAATTGTTACTTTTTTAATACTTCTATTTTAATCGTATTAATATTTCTTGTCACAGTTTATTTTTACTTACTTTTTTTTAGTTTAAAGATATAGAGACATTGTTCCGTTTTCAAGTAAAAGTCAATTATATAGTTTGTCTTCTAATTGATGATGCAGTTTATTTTTATTTAAAAAAAAAAGCTAGGCCAAACACTCCCTAAATGAATAAGTCATAAGTTACTACAAAATAAGGTAACCCAAACATCCCTTTTGTTTCATTTATGGTGTTATTAGCGAAACATGCCCCTAATCTAATCGATCGATGATATGAGCCTGGGATATAAGCCTGCCAAAAAGCTAGGCCAAACACCCACTAAATATACATGCCCTATGTCGCATACATGGGTCATAAGCCTGCCTTTTTTATAAACAATAAATAGATTTTGCAGCCCAATATTGATTCATTTTAACGCTATTTGGCAGGTCAGGCCCAAATCATATATCAATTTATAAAACCTTTTTTTTAAATCTGGTGCCCTATTGATTTGGTGGCCAAAGCCCAAGCCTCAAAAAGCTTGGGCTTGGGCTGGCCCTGTTTGTAACATAGCCCAAGACAATTGACATAGATATTTCAGTTATATATTTTAGACATCCCGAACCAAAATTACGATAACATCCTAATGGGATGTGACTGTTAAAGTTCTACATGCAGTTAGAAAAGGAAAGTTGTCCATCAAACATAACAAAAACATAAACCATTGAATCCGAAAAAGTTGTCAGAATTGATATCAACAAACTTCGAAGTAGACCTTATCACCTGCCACACTTTTTTCTCCCACCAACTCAAACCTCATCACTTTGTCCTTAGTCATCCCCGCTTCGTCCAGGATATGCTGCCAGTCCGCATACATTATGACATGGTTGTCATATCCACTTTTCTTGGATCTGTCCTTACACGTAGCGGTACCAGAAACTTAACATGGCCAAATGACAGCATAGCATTACAGTAGCTATTGATTTGGTGATTCCGAACAAAGTTCTTCGGTATCGTCTGTAAAAATAAATTATTTGTTTTGTTATTCAATCTCCAACATTATAATGAAAATAAAGTATATTAATAGATAGTATTTAATTACCAGCATGTGTGTTTCTATGGCATGGTGTTCAAATTGTTTCTGGTAGCTGGGGCGGCTGTTGTGGTGGCGGTGCTTGGTGCGGTTGCATTGATGTGTAGTGGTTGCATGAAGTCCAATGCCATCTTTGTTAAATATCAAGACATTGAAGTTAAAGTGCTCTTGTGGAGTGCTTCCCATCCATTTAAAGAGTAGTTGGTAGTCCTCTTCAATGTCATTTTCAACACAAAAGGTGGTCTAACCTGACCCCATGAAACCGACAGCTAATCCTTTTTCATTTCCAGGAGGGAAAGCATAACAAACATCGACCTTGCAACTCTGCTTAGGGCCGTGTACTTTAGCAAACAAGTTGTCGATTTTTAAGCGCCTCTCGGACAGCAGCCACAGCAACCCATGCGGTAAATCCTATAATTCATACATTTCATAAATGTGAGATTAGATTTTATTCAAAACAGAGAATATAAATTAGAAGTTTCTCTCTCAGAAAATAGAGACAATAATATATAAAACAAGGTAGCAAAGTTCTACCTGTTGATAGTATGTTTCTGCTTTAGCTTCTACCAAACAACTATGAATGTAATCTCTTCCTGAGGAATGCTTTCTAATTTCCAACGTGTCAGTGTTCAAAAGAAGTACCTCAAATTTAAGTTCTTTCAATCTTTTGAAACATTGTTTGTCTATATTCTGATGTTTTAAAGATTATCCATTCGGGCCCATGTAGTGTTTTTCTTCTTCGACCCAAGCTTTCGACTGCAACTTTGTATTTCATTCCCGTATAATCAATAAGCTTGATTATTTCACAGTTTTTGGGAAGCTGGTTACTCAATATTTTTGGTAGTTCCTATATATACAATTTTTTTATTTCAAACACAAATGTTAGGATAAAAATCAAATACTTAAAAGAGATGAAATCAGATTTGGGACAGGATGTATCTTACCAGTCGGTCTTGCAGGTCGTTGCAATCAGCCACTTTGATTAGTATTGTAAACTCCATCTGAATGTTTACAAAAAATAAAAATCACATACTTAAAAGAGACGAAATCAGATTTGGGTCGGGTTGGTAAGGATGAGTTCGGGTAAAGATGAGATTAGAAAAAAATTTAAAAAATGAGCATCACACATCAGCCCGAATGAACAAAGTTCTTGAACAAAATTCAAAACATGAACTAATGGAAGTGAACCACAACTAATGTTCGAATCATATACATACAAGCCCTCAAAACTATTTGAAAAGTTTTTGTTTTTTTCAGTTTTTTTAATCAATAGTTCAAATTTAAAACTAAACTAAAAATAGTAAAACAATAACATCTCCGGTTGCAAGGTTAGAATGGGTTTGGGTCAGGATGGGCCAATTGAAAAATGAGTCAGATGGGTTTTGGGTCAAAGTGATTTGTTATTTCATTTCCTTATTTTTATTTTATCCATCTAGAATTATGTGTTTGGGCCAACATTGCCGGGACCAGCCCTAAATAAATATTTGGAAAAACCGAAAACTTTAAAACTTATAAAAACAATAGAAATCGGTTGAACATATAGGTGATGTGACAACCTGAGTTTTCAAGGTCCTTCCCGACACGTTGCTTGCTTTCACAGCTATGTTTTATAATTCGTTGCGTTGTAACGGATGCGCGTTTGTTATGTGATTATTTTGTTATTAATTGGTTTTATGATTAATGAATTGGATTTAGACTTTGCAAACTCAATAACTGTTTGATAGACTTAACCCTTACAATCTCTCATTTGACGAAACATTGGACCCCCGTTGCAACCCGAACTCGACGAAACATAGTTATGTTTCATCATCACCTTCACTCGACGAAACTTGGGGAGTTTTGCCGAGTCATTGATGTTTCGCCGTCGCCGAGTGGGCTTGTGGCCCAAGCACACATCAGTTATATTTAACCTCCCTATTATTCGCATAACTTTACGTACGATCATAACTAGCGAAACCCTAGGCACTCTCTCCTCTCCTTTACACCCGACGGCAGTCACCATCTCTCCCAAAACTCTTGCTAGCTTCATCTCGTAACCGGTCAGTATGGGATTATCCGATTAGATCTGCTTGCTTCACTGATTGATTGTTTTGTTATATGTGATCTTTTGTGAATATAAGATCTTGTTAGAAGCCAGATTGTTATATTGTGTTAATTAGGGTTTCGAACATTTCATAATTCCAATATTATTAATCGGCTATTCTTGATTAGCGGATGCTGTCATAGGATCGAACCTGAAGGTTTAGATCATGGTTAAATGATGATCCTTATAGTATTAAACCAATGGATCAATGTAATCACCAATTACAGTAGTGTTGTTATATTCTAAGTCCGGGTTATGGGAATTAGTTGAGGGCTTGGTAAACTATGATAACAAAAATGATGATGTTGGTATGTTAAACCCAGGAACCGATTGAAAGTGTAATGTGCGAATCATAACAGTAAACATTAGGGTTTGGATGAAACATTGAAACTGCCAAGTGCAGTTGACGAAACTTAGAATGGCGAAACAAGGGAGATTCGTCGACAAGCATCTCGGCGAAACTTGTGGGATTTTCGTCACCTTTCACCCCGACGAAAGGTGATCTTTCGTCATAAAGGGGGTTTCGCCGTATAAGTTGCTGAGATGAACAGTAGGTATTGTGATGTAAGAATGATAGATACTTGTGTGTGTGTAAACTATTCATGCTACCTGTCAATGACAATAGGAACTTGGTATGATTAACTGGTGTAACAAACTCACCTGTTACGTATGTGCTAATTGTGACATTCGCATGAGATGTAAACTTGTAATAGAAATGTGTACTGATTACTGTTATGATGTGAACTGGTACATGATGCAAACTGTGTGAAAGCAATAACTTGTTTAATCGTGAGACTGATATGCATTGGTAACCACGTTAGGGTTGGTTGATTAACTTGGAAACGGGTAACTACACAAACCGAGCAAACAAAGGTGAGTTCACTGCTCTTTTTCCAAGCATGCATCCCGGGGAGGGATATCGGGTAACGTTCCGGGGAGGAATGTCAGGTTATTGGGATGTTTGTTATTTTACTCATTTCTATCATATAAGACCCCTTACATCTACCGATAGTTGTCGGGGAGGCAACGAGGTTATTAGTTGATAGCGCTATTAGGTTTGGCACCCTCACACCGTAACGGGGAGGACGGGCGTGAACTAATTACCTTAAAGCATCACCAATGTTTTGATAGAGACATTGGGGTTGAGCAAACACATCGTGTAGCCATCTGCTGTAATCGAGTTAATAACAACATCAAATCAAATCGTTGAACTGTTTTATACACATATCTGGTAACTAGACGCGTTAACAAAACTTTGAACTCACCAGCGTCGTTTGACACACTTGTCTGCATGCTTGCAGGTCGTTAGGTTCTTGATGTGGACTTGCTATCTGGGAGTGCTGGAGTGGTCATGAGTCGAGACTCTTGGATACTCGCTTTATTGATTATGAACATATGTTTTGAAACATTTGAATTACTATTTACATTATGCTTCCGCTAAATACTTACTTTGGTTTAACTCATGACTTGGATTTATATTTTGAAATGAATGGAATGTTTAATTAAATATTATGCGTAGTTCAATGTGATTGGTGGCTTGGATCCTGGTACATCACACGTCCAGCGGTGTTTCCGCATGTGGTATTTGGGGGGTGTGACAGTTTGGTATCAGAGCCACTGGTTATTGTGAACTAGGTTTTAAAACGTTTTTATAAAACCAGACTATAACTGAACAACTTTGAAAATCGACCATGACACTCAGCTCCAGATTGCAAGGTTCGTCTTCTGTTTACTTTATGCATTACTTGTTTAGTAGTCACACACTCACAGCTTACATGAAACGACATACTAGATACTATGGTGATTTGATAGTGTGACACTACTCTCCGACTTTTATGAATCGTAATCCTGTAATACCTTCCGTTTTGCTACTTGAATGCGGGGGAAACTTTTAGCGCAAGTTAAGAGGCACTGAGATAAGCATGCAAATTGCCTTATTATTATGGGTGCACACATAATAATAACGCGAGGTGCATGTAAGTGCCAGTGAGGCTTAACGAGTGTGAGAAGGGTTCTGCCCTATTGTGTGTAAACTTGGTAGTTTGTATATTTCAACGTGCGATTTGACTCTTACCTCATCCCGACTATTAAAATTTGTTCCCTCTTCTTATATAGAATCATGAGTGGACGAGGTCATGGACGTGGTCACATCACGATGACCCAAGCTGAGCTGACAAACTTAATCAACACACGGCTGAGGCTTTGGCAGCCTACCAAGCTGGTACGAAATGTGCCAAACACTCTTTAATCTTGTGTCACGTACACGACTCTTACCCCTGTAATGTGTTTTCTTTCGTCTATTAGGTCAGCAAGCGCAAAACCAAAACAATCCACCTGATTGTACGTTCAAGATGTTCATGGATTGTAAGCCCCAGACGTTCAATGGGACTGAAGGGGCTGTAGGACTCCTGCGATGGTTTGAGAAGGCAGAATCGGTGTTTGCGATGTGCAAATGTCCTACTGGGGACAGGGTGAAGTATGCTACGGGCACACTCAAGGATGGTGCCCTGACATGGTGGAATGCCCAGGTTCAGATGTTGGGCATCGAGGTGGCGAATGCCACTACTTGGGACGATTATAAGGAGTTGATAAGGGAGGAGTATTGTCCTCGGGATGAGATTCAGAAACTGGAGAATGAGTATTATGATCTGAAGAAGGTGGGATCTGAGATTGAAGCATACGTGAAACGGTCTCATGAGTTGGCTACCATGTGCCCGAACTTGTCCCGACCTCCGCACCGGAGAATAGAACTGTTCATCAAGGGATTAGCTCCACGAGTGAAGGGTTTGGTTACTGCAGCGAACCTCAACAACTTACCTCAGATTATCCGTTTGGCTCACAAGATCACCGATCAGGAGGTGGAGAGTGGCTCGCTGCCACCGCATGTTTCTGCCACTACTGCTGCTGCAACCACAGCTACTACGCCTGCTAGTGATAACAAGCGGAAATGGAACGACGCTGACAAGGCAACCAGTGCCAGTCAATCTCAGAAAAGGCCTGACAACAGCAACAACCGCAGTTTCAGTCAGTTGTCCTTAGTTAACCAAGGCCAGGGCAGCAATCAGAATCAGAGCTCCTATGTTGGGAAAAAGCCGCAGTGCAACAAGTGTGGCTATCATCATTATGGGCAGTGTGTCCGGACTTGTCGTAGGTGCGAGAAGGTGGACCATGAGGCCAAAGACTGTAGAGCCCCGCAGCCAAAGCAGCAGCAGCAGCAAAATCAGCAGCATCAGCGACAACAAAGGCAACAACCCCATCAGAACCAGGGCTTTAAGAAGGGGTGTTTTCAGTGTGGGGATGAGGGCCACATTAAGCGGGATTTCCCTCAGTTGAATCAGAATGTTAACGACAACAGCAACCGCCAGAACAATAACAACAATGCTGGAAACAACAACAATAATGGCAACAATGGGGGCAATGGTGCTCGTGGTAGGGTATTTACGATCGGTGCTGGTGATCCTAGGAACGACGGCAATGTCGTGACTGGTACATTTTCTGTGAACGATCTTTTTTCTTCTGTATTATTTGATTCCGGTGCCGATTGGAGTTATGTGTCCTTAGAGTTCAGTAAGCGATTAGGGTTAACTCCAACACCTTTAGAGGTTAAGCATGTAGTAGAATTAGCCGATGGCAAAACGATTCAAGCTTCGCACATCCTATTTGGGTCTAAGCTAGATCTTATGGGTCAAGTGTTTGATATTGATCTCCTTCCTGTTACCCTCAGTAGTTTTGACGTAGTGGTTGGTAAGGATTGGTTGTCTAAACATTAAGCTGAGATTCTATGCAAAGAGAAGATTGTACGTATTCCTCTCCCTGGTGGAGAGTCATTATCGGTTCAGGGGCATCGCAGTGGTGCGATGGTTGGTATCATCTCAGCTATGCAAGCGCAGAAGTGTCTACGAAAGGGGTATCCTGCTATTCTAGCACTTGTTACTGACACTCCGTCTGAAGAGAGAAGGATCAAGGATATGCCAGTCGTATGCGAGTTTGCCGATGTATTTCCTGAGGAACTACCTGGTTTACCTCCTCACCGTCAAGTGGAATTTCAAATTGACCTTGCGCCAGGAGCGCCCCCAATTGCTCGTGCTCCTTATCGTTTAGCACCTGGAGAGTTGCAGGAGTTGTCTAATCAACTGCAAGAGTTATTGGATAGAGGCTTTATTCGACCCAGTTCTTCGCCTTGGGGAGCCCCAGTTTTGTTTGTAAAGAAGAAGGATGGGTCCTTTCGCATGTGTATTGATTATAGGGAACTCAACAAGGTGACTGTCAAGAACCGTTATCCATTGCCACGCATCGACGACTTGTTTGACCAGTTGCAAGGGTCAAGTTTTTATTCGAAAATCGACTTAAGATCGGGCTATCATCAGGTGAGGGTCCGAGAAGAGGATGTTCCAAAAACGGCTTTTCGAACGCGTTATGGACACTATGAGTTTTTAGTTATGCCATTTGGGTTGACTAACGCGCCAGCGGTCTTCATGGATCTCATGAACCGTGTATGCAAACCGTATCTCGACAATTTCGTTATTGTATTCATCGACGACATTTTGATCTACTCGAAGAGCAAGGAAGATCACGAGCGGCACTTATGTCTTATTTTGGAGCTCCTGAGGAAGGAGCAACTCTATGAGAAGTTTTCTAAGTGTGACTTCTGGATTCGGGAGGTACATTTTCTTGGACACATCGTTAATGAATTAGGGATACATGTGGATCCTGCAAAGGTTGATGCTGTCAAGAATTGGGCGGCACCAAAGACTCCTTCTGAGGTGCGACAATTTCTTGGTCTCGCTGGGTATTATCGTAGATTTATTAAGAATTTTTCGAAGATCGCGCAACCTCTCACCTCGTTAACACAGAAGGGCGTAGTATACTCATGGGGAACGAAACAAGAAGAGGCATTCCAGTTATTAAAACATAAACTCTGTAGTGCGCCGGTTTTGTCTCTACCTGAAGGAACAGAAGATTTTGTGGTATATTGTAATGCTTCCATTCAGGGTCTTGGTTGCATGTTGATGCAACACAACAATGTGATCGCTTATGCTTCTCGACAACTGAAGGTTCATGAGAAGAATTACACGACTCACGACTTGGAGTTAGGGGCCGTGGTGTTCGCGCTGAAGATCTGGAGGCACTATCTGTACGGTACCAAATGCACCATCTACACCGATTGTGACAACTGTGTTCTGTAATCGTCGTACAATGTAAAACAATATCAATTATTAATAAAACAATGTGCTTTGGTGTTATTATATGTGTTTTGGTGTTATTATGTGTGTAATTGTGTTTGATGATTTTACAATTTGACTCGATTCCAATTTCAAGCTTTAAATCGCTTTCTGGAAGGTTATACGCAAACTGGTGCGTAAACGCAGTCAGTATAACGCGACAAACACTCCGGAATAGTGACATAGGCTTAACATACCTTAAATAACCTCCACATAACTTAGAAATAAGCTTTGGATGGTTTGGTGTGCCAAAATCAAGTTTGTTCGATCGCAGGGACTATTTGTGTCAAACTGTGAAACTATACCGATTTGTATAGTAACGAACATTCCGGAACTTGATCATAAGTTAAACATACCCTAAATATCCTTTACATTGCTTAGAAATAGGCTTTGAGGGGTTCGGTATGCTAAAATAAACTTTATTGATCAATAGGGACTAAAAGCGTCAAAAAGTGCACAAGTTTGCATTTTCGTGCATATCTTACGTTCTGAATATATCCGGACATCCAGAAATTTATGTAATCATTAAAATATTTTATTTTAGTGATTGGCTTGATAAAATTCCATTCGTCGCGTAATTTGGATCGTTTTTGCGTTCGAACCGACATCCGAGATTTTTTTGAGCATGTTTCATGTTCCCTATACTTTAACTTCATTTTAGAGCCTTGAAATGGGGTTAACGGGGTTTAAACGCATCGAAAAAGGCCTTAAACATGTGCAGGGACCAAAACTGTAATTATTTGAAACTTTCATGGAGCTGGCACCTGGTGGCGCTGCGCCACCACCATCTATCTTCTCCGTGGCGCGACGCGAGCACCTCATCTGGGCAGAAACTCCATTTTTGCAACAGCAGGTCCATTTTCAGCACTTAACTTGAAGTTTAGGGGCTATTTTGTAACATTTTCAATACCGTTTGCTGGTTTTGGGGCACCCCTAGTATCCCAAAACCATGGGCCATATGTGTACGGTCCAGATTGATGCTCGTTTATCGAGGAACGATCTTAACGGTTCTTGGTTTTCTATAAATAGCAACACCCACTTCACTCTCAAACTCACACCTTGATTCAACTTCTACTCTAAGTTGAGGTTTTAACACCTCATACCTGAGTAACTTTGAATCAAAACACCTTCTTGGACCCTTTGTAAGTCCTCTTCTTGCTTGTTCTTGTATTTTAAGCATGAAAGTCAAACAGAGTTTGACTTTCAGCTTTGACCAGTCAATGGTCAACACAAAGTTCATTTGAACTTTGCAACGTGAGCGTAATCACGATGGTTATAGTCCCTCGTGACTATACCTACTGATTACCACATTGACTAGGCGTAGTGACGAGTCGTAGTTTCGGCCAAAATGCGTATTTATGCGTATTTTGTAACCAAACTACTCTTGGGTATCAAAACCGTTTGTTTTGATATCAAAACATGTTTTCTAACTAAACTAAACTAAACATGTCTTAACATGTTTAGCTCGTCACTTTTAGTTTAGTGCTTGTGTAGAGTCGTAAGTCAAGCGGACTAAACACCCGCTTAGACTTTCGAACTCGACCCGTTTGGTCGATCATTAGGATCCGACCAAACATGGTTAGTGACCATAGTTGCATAGGGAATAACCTTCCGAGGTTATACCTTATGGTCACTTAGGTTTAATTTGTTGTATGATAAGTAGTTTATATGCCTTAGGTAAATGACCAAAATGCCCTTTTCATGCATAATTGGTATTTAAGCATATGTAACATAAACCTTTGTCACGTAACAGATTATGCAACATATTTAAACATGTTTAGGCATATAATACTTGTCATAGGACTAGTTAGACGTCTCAAACGCGCGTTTGCGCGAACGATGCGTTAAAGTAGCGTAAGCTACCTTAATGGGTCGCAATGGGTCGAAAGCACTTAGGTTAGGTTCCGATCTAGAATGTAGACTTTGTTAAACCATATCACATGAGTTCCAACACTCATTTGGTTTACAAGACCTCATTCTATCCGATCTTCCGATTGAGGTGTCGATTATTTGACTAGTGATTCGATTACTAGGTGCTGCTTGATTTCTCTGGTTTACTTGAGTTTGTTGAAGTTCTATTGATTGAGGATACTTTGCACTTCATGTGAGTACATAGTTCCCCTATTTTACTGTTTTCAATTATTTTGGGGTGATTCATATGTATCAAAACGATTTTTGATATTTTAACAATGGTTTCAAAAACGATTAAGATGGTTTATACTAAACTAATAACGATTTCAATAATGTGAATGAAATTGTTGGTTGTAGTTACATAACGAATGACATTCATTAATTTTGGCCGAACCGACCAGTATTAGGTTATGGTACCACAGGATCTGACAAATCCCGTTATCATATTGCACCCGTGGTTATGTGTGGGTTAGGTGGGTAACGACTGAATCTGTGATTATTAATTTACCCTTTGGTGGTTTGTTAATGCGAGAAGCGAGATAGTCGAGTCACGAAGGTTTGAATGTTATTAGCGAGACGACCAAAAATAGTTTTCACAATTAAAACGAGGATGATTTGGAAACGATTTAAACGAGTTAACGATTTTGAAACGATTTGAACAAGTTAAACGAGTTGGATAAACGATTGGTTTTTGGTTAAGTGTTTAGATAACGGGACGGGTGTAATGTGGTGAAAACATGGTAGATACGCCGCTGGTACTTCTTATATATAAGTGTTTTCAACATACTACATACCATGACGTTATTTAGTTCACTTGGGTAAACGATTTTAAAACGATGTCACATAACGATGTTTTCGAAAGGATATAAACCATACGAGTTTTATTAACAAGCTAATACGAGACGTTTTACAATTTGGTTTACTAAAACAAATGTTTTTGGGTTAAGAATCATGGCTACGAGGTTTTATAAATTATAACCCACTTGAATTTAGTTGGTTAAATTATGTTGCAATATTATACACATTTCAAAACAAGGTTTTTATTAAGGTATTGCAACATGTAAACTAGCCATGAATCCGACACTCTTATAAAACCTATATGCTCGCCAGCATTTCTTTGCTGACTTTGTTTTTACATATGTTTCAGGTGTTGTTGCTTGATGTTGATTGCTAGGATGCATGAGTCACATAGGATCTGGACGAGGCCTTAGTGACATAATAACAGTGATAGTCGATATGTAACTTGTTTGTTTCGTGTTAAAACAATGTAAATTACTTGATGAATAAATAAAACGAAACTTTTTGTATTCCATGGTTGTGAAACAATAATTCTGTTACAACACTCCCCAACGTTTCCGCCACGATTTGTTGTTTTACGTGGTCGGGGTGTGACAGAAGAGTTGGTATCAGAGCCAATGGTTATAGGGAATTAGGTTATTAGTAATGCTTTGACCTAGACTATAACTTTTAGGACCCTAACGCAAGTGGATTTGCATTTAGATTTTTAAAACAAAACCGTCACCTACCCTTAGGTGATAACCACAATGAGAACACAAATTCGAATCCGCTTCGAAGATTAATCATCTGTTCTAGGATGATTGATTACTAGGTTTTGAACCCTTCCAGTTTGACTCATATTTGGCTTAGTGCCTTCTGAGTTTTCAAAATCTCGTCAAAGTTTGGGTCTAAATAATGTGAACATGTGCAAACTGGAAGAGTGAATGCATGTACCCTGAGTTTTCTGTCTAAGGCTAGAGTGTTCGTACAAATCCACATAATCGGACCAGTCACTCTTACCTGGGAACTCTTGGGGTGAGTGTCTACTTATAGGCGAGCATGTCTTCGCGATACATTATCTTGACTCATTTACTTTGATTAGTCACTGCGTGTCGTTTGTTTGTTCGAGGTAACGAACAAATGATCGCCTTCCTTATGTTTTGTCGATATTTTCAATACCTCTTTTGTTTTTCCTAATTGTCGACCTCACTCGTTTCTCATATTCCTTTTAGACAATGCCTCCTCGATGTGATGCACAATCTTTTACTGCTGAAGAAGTCGCAACCCTTGTCTCTCAGCAAATGGCTGTTGTGCTTCCAGGCGTTGTGACCCAAATCCACGAGTTATACAACAACAATAATAATAATAATAATGCACAGTGTAATTTCAAGAATTTCAATTCTGCTAAGCCGCTAAAGTTTCCTGGGTCACAAGGAGCAACTGCGCTCCTGCAGTGGTTCGAGAGTATCGAGAGCACATTCAGACATGTGCAATGTCCGAATGAGCGAAAGGTTGAATTTGCATCAAGTGTGTTCGAGAAACATGCTCTTACGTGGTGGAACGGAGTGATGCGTGATAGGGGTGCCGAAGTGGCATTGGCACAGACATGGGAAGAGCTTCGAGCTCTCATGATGAAAGAGTTTTGTCCCCGTCACGAAATTCGGGCTTTGGAACGAGAGTTTGACGATCTAAAGCAAGATGGGGGAGAACACCGTGCTATGGATCATTTTGAGGAACTCAGTCTTTTGTGTCCTACTATGGTTACCCCGTTCGAGAAAGCGATAGAGAGGTATATCGATGGTTTACCTGATTCCATACAGGATATTGTGACTGGCATTAATCCTACTACTGTTCGTCACGCGATCGAGTTTTCTGCTACCCTGACTGAGTCTCAAGTCAGGAAGGGTAAACTTACCAGCAAGGGTGATAAGAAGAAGTCGACCGATTCTGTTAAAGGCAAGGATAAGGGTAAGGAGAAGAAAGGTGAGTCGTCGAAGAAGTCGAGAAAGCGAAAGGGTGCTCAGAATTTTGCAGTAACAGCTCAGAACCCTCAGAACCCACCGGCTCAACCGCCTGCGAAGAAAGTGTATGCTGGTACCGCACCCCATTGTGCTCGCTGCAACGGTCATCATGTTGCACAACAAGCTTGCAAGCAATGCACAACGTGTGGTAAACTTGGGCATCTGGCCAACATTTGTCGTCTGGGTCAGAATCAGGTTGCTCAAGTTCCAGCACAGGTTCAAGGGAATGCTGCGAGATTCCCACCGGGTTCATGTTTCAATTGTGGAGAATTTGGTCACTTCCGCAACAACTGTCCGAGGTTGGTGAATGCAAATGCGAATCCGAACGTGAATGTCAACGCGAATGTGAATCCCGCTCGTGGGCGAGCGTACAATCTGAATGCAAACGAAGCGAGGGATGACAACGAGGTTGTCAATGGTACGTTTCTTGTTAACAATTGACCTGCATCTATTCTTTTTTATTCTGGTGCCGATAGAAGTTTTGTTTCGTTATCTTTTGAGCCTTTACTTGCGATACCTAGAACTAAACTGAGGAAACCCTTATCTGTCGAAGTTGCTACTGGTAAACCTCTTGTTCTCGATTCTGTTATTTGTGATTGTCAGTTGAACCTTGATGACCATCTTTTTCCTATTGACCTCACACCATGCAACTTGGGAGTTTCGATATTATCGTTGGAATGGATTGGTTAACCAAATATCATGCTGAGGTAGTTTGTTTTGATAAGATTGTTCGTATTCCTCTTCCGTATGGCGATGTTCTGGAAGTTCGTGGCGAGAAGCCATCTGGTGGTTTGAAGCTTCTGTCGTGTACAAAGGCCCAAAGTTATTTGCGAAAAGGATATGTTGCTTTTCTAGCACATGTCACCGAGGAGAAAAGCAAGAGCAAGAATATTCAGGATATTCCGATTGTTCGGGATTATCCAGAGGTGTTTCCTGATGAACTGCCTGGTTTGCCTCCAGTTCGTCAAGTCGAGTTTCATATTGACCTTGTACCCAATGCCAACCCGATTGCGAAAGCACCTTATCGTCTTGCACCGTCTGAGATGCAAGAGTTATCAAAACAGCTTCAAGAGTTATCTGATAAAGGATTCATCCGTCCGAGTTTTTCACCATGGGGCGCTCCTGTCCTCCTTGTGAAAAAGAAAGATGGATCTTTTCGAATGTGTATCGATTATCGTGAGCTTAATAAGCTTACCATCAAGAATCGATATCCCCTACCTCGAATTGATGATCTCTTCGACCAGCTGCAAGGTGCTTCATGCTTTTCCAAGATCGATCTGCGTTCTGGGTATCATCAACTTCGTGTTCTCGAAGAAGATATTCCCAAAACTGCTTTCCGCACGAGATATGGGCATTACAAGTTCACTGTCATTCCTTTTGGTTTGACAAATGCCCCAGCTATCTTTATGGACTTACTGAATAGGGTATGTAAACCTTATTTAGACAAGTTCATCATTGTGTTCATCGACGATATTCTCATTTATTCGAAGTCTCGAGCCGATCACGAGCAACATCTTCGTTTGACATTAGAACTCCTAAAGAAGGAACAACTTTATGCTAAATTCTCCAAGTGTGAATTCTGGCTTAAAGAAGTTCATTTTTTGGGTCATATAGTCAACGAACAGGGTATTCATGCGGATCCATCCAAGATAACTGCTATTAAGGATTGGAATACACCGACGACACCTACAGAGATTCGATCTTTTCTTGGTCTTGCTGGTTATTATCGTCTATTCATTTCTAATTTCTCAAAGATTGTGGTTCCACTCACTGCTTTGACTCAGAAGAATAAGCCTTTTAAGTGGGGACCCAAGCAAGAAGAAGCGTTTCAAAGGCTAAAACAGAAGCTATGTGACGCTCCTATTCTATCGTTGCCCGAAGGAAATGATGATTTCGTTGTCTATTGTGACGCGTCGAATTTAGGCCTTGGTTGTGTTCTTATGCAATGAGGTAAAGTTATTGCGTATGCATCCAGACAATTGAAAGTTCACGAGAAGAACTACACAACTCATGATCTAGAGTTAGGTGCGGTGGTTTTTGCTCTCAAAATTTGGAGACACTATCTTTATGGCACGAAGTGTGTGGTTTTCACAGACCACAAAAGTCTCCAGCATATTCTTAATCAGAAGGAGCTGAACATGAGGCAACGACATTGGATTGAACTCTTGAACGATTATGATTGCGAAATTCGCTACCATCCTGGTAAGGCGAATGTTGTGGCCGATGCGCTTAGTCGAAAAGAGCGAGTCAAGCTTCATTCTATTCGCACTTTCTCTGATATTTAATCTCGTGTTCTTCAAGCTCCACGGTCTTGTGTGATCAAAGGCTTATTGAAAAATGAGCTACCGCTTCAACTCGAGCTTAAACTCGAAAGGAAAGACGATGGTTTGCTCTACTTCAAGGATCTTTTGTGGATTCCGAAACAAGACGATCTCCACACTTTAGTGATGGACGAATCTCACAAGTCTCGATATTCTATCCATCCTGGTGCTGATAAAATGTACAAGGATCTTCGTACTCAGTATTGGTGGCCTGGTATGAAGAAGGATGTTGCCTTGTATGTGTCGAAATGCCTAACTTGTCTCAAAGTCAAGGCTGAACATCAACGACCATCTGGATTGCTTGTACAACCAGAGATACCGGTTTGGAAGTGGGAGAACATTGCAATGGATCTCATCACTAAATTACCGCGTACATCTAAAGGTCATGATGCTATTTGGGTTGTTATCGATCGATTAACGAAATCAGCTCATTTTATTCCGATTCGCGAGGATCTATTTGCTGATAAACTTGCAAAGATTTATGTTGATGAGATTGTATCACGACATGGTGTTCCTTTGGATATCATTTCCGATCGTGATGCTCGATTTTCATCTCATTTCTGGAAGACCATGCAATCTGCTTTGGGAACCCAACTAAATCTAAGCACTGCTTATCATCCCCAAACAGATGGACAATCTGAGAGAACGATTCAAACTTTGGAGGATATGCTTAGAGCATGCGTAATAGACTTTGGTGGTAATTGGGATTCTCATCTTCCAATGATCGAGTTCTCTTACAACAATAGTTATCATGCTAGTATTAATATGGCACCATTCGAAGCTCTCTACGATCGAAAATGTCGTTCACCTGTCTGTTGGATTGAGATCGGTGAAGCTCAGCTTACTGGACCTGAGCTCATTCTGGAAACAACAGACAAAATCAAGAAAATTCGTGATAATCTTGTGACAGCTCGAAGCCTTCAAAAGAGTTATGCGGATATGCGACGCAAGCCCTTAGAATTTCAAATCGGAGACCGTGTCCTACTCAAGGTGTCACCTTGGAAGGGAGTGGTGAGATTTGTAAAGAAAGGAAAACTTACACCCCGATATGTTGGACCATTTAAGATTGTTGAAAGAATTGGAAAGGTTGCCTATCGACTAGAGCTACCTCCAGAGCTTGGAAATATTCATCCGACTTTTCATGTGTCCAATTTGCGAAAGTGTTTAGCTGATGCTGATCTTCACATTCCTCTCGACGAGATCCAAATTGATGAAACGATGCACTTTGTCGAGAAACCTGTGGAGATAACGGACCGTGCAGTCAAACAGTTGAAGAACAAACGGATTCGATTGGTCAAGGTTCGCTGGGAATCCAAATGTGGCCCAGAGTTTACTTGGGAACATGAAGACCAGATGAAGACGAAATATCCGCATTTGTTTTCACAAGTTTCCTCTAGTTAAAATTTCGGGACGAAATTTCCTAAAGTAGGGGAGACTGTGACAACTGTGTTCTGTAATCATCGTACAATGTAAAACAATATCAATTATTAATAAAGCAATGTGCTTTGGTGTTATTATATGTGTTTTGGTGTTATTATGTGTGTAATTGTGTTTGATGATTTTACAATTTGACTCGATTCCAATTTCAAGCTTTAAATCGCTTTCTGGAAGGTTATACGCAAACTGGTGCGTAAACGCAGTCAGTATAATGCAAAAAACACTCCAGAATAGTGACATAGGCTTAACATACCTTAAATAACCTCCACATAACTTAGAAATAAGCTTTGGATGGTTTGGTGTGTCAAAATCAAGTTTGTTCGATCGCAGGGACTATTTGTGTCAAACTGCGAAACTATACCGATTTGTATAGTAACGAACATTCTGGAACTTTATCATAAGTTAAACACACCCTAAATATCCTTTACATAGCTTAGAAATAGGCTTTGAGGGGTTCGGTATGCTAAAATAAACTTTATTGATCAATAGGGACTAAAAGCGTCAAAAAGTGCACAGGTTTGCATTTTCGCGCATATCTTACGTTCTGAATATATCCGGATATCCAAAAATTTATGTAATCATTAAAATATTTTATTTTAGTGATTGGCTTGATAAAATTCCATTCGTCGCGTAATTTGGATCGTTTTTGCATTCGTTACGACTTCCGTCGTAATTAACCGAATAACACAACCGTACGACCAAACGAACCGACATCCAAGATGTTTTTGAGCATGTTTCATGTTCCCTATACTTTAACTTCATTTTAGAGCCTTGAAATGGGGTTAACGGGGTTTAAACGCATCGAAAAAGGCCTTAAACATGTGCAGGGACCAAAACTGTAATTATTTGAAACTTTCATGGAGCTGGCACCTGGTGGTGCTGCGCCACCACCATCTGTCTTCTCCGTGATGCGACGCGAGCACCTCATCTGGGAAGAAACTCCATTTTTGCAACAGCAGGTCCATTTTCAGCACTTAAGTTGAAGTTTAGGGGCTATTTTGTAACATTTTCAATACCGTTTGCTGGTTTTGGGGCACCCCTAGTATCCCAAAACCATGGGCCATATGTGTACGGTCCAGATTGATGCTCGTTTATCGAGGAACGATCTTAACGGTTCTTGTTTTTCTATAAATAGCAACACCCACTTCACTCTCAAACTCACACCTTGATTCAACTTCTGCTCTAAGTTAAGGTTTTAACACCTCATACCTGAGTAACTTTGAATGAAAACACCTTCTTGGACCCTTTGTAAGTCCTCTTCTTGCTTGTTCTTGTATTTCAAGCATGAAAGTCAAACAGAGTTTGACTTTCAGCTTTGACCAGTCAATGGTCAACACAAAGTTAATTTGAACTTTGCAACGTGAGCGTAATCACGATGGTTATAGTCCCTCGTGACTATACCTACTGATTACCACGTTGACTAGGCGTAGTGACGAGTCGTAGTTTCGGCCAAAATGCGTATTTATGCGTATTTTGTAACCAAACTACTCTTGGGTATCAAAACCGTTTATTTTGATATCAAAACCTGTTTTCTAACTAAACTAAACATGTCTTAACTTGTTTAGCTCGTCACTTTTAGTTTAATGCTTGTGTAGAGTCGTAAGTCAAGCGGACTAAACACTCGCTTAGACTTTCGAACTCGACCCGTTTGGTCGATCATTAGGATCCGACCAAACATGGTTAGTGACCATAGTTGCATAGGGAATAACCTTGGTTATACCTTATGGTCACTTAGGTTTAATTAGTTGTATGATAAGTAGTTTATATGCCTTAGGTAAATGACCAAAATGCCCTTTTCATGCATAATTGGTATTTAAGAATATGTAACATAAACCTTTGTCACGTAATTGATTATGAAACATATTTAAACATGTTTAGGCATATAATACTTGTCATAGGACTAGTTAGACGTCTCGAACGCACGTTTGCGCGAACGATGCGTTAAAGTAGCGTAAGCTACCTTAATGGGTCACAATGGGTCGAAAGCACTTAGGTTAGGTTCCGATCTAGAATGTAGACTTTGTTAAACCATATCACATGAGTTCCAACACTCATTTGGTTTACAAGACCTCATTCTATCCGATCTTCCGATTGAGGTGTCGATTATTTGACTAGTGATTCGATTACTAGGTGCTGCTTGATTTCTCTGGTTTACTTGAGTTTGTTGAAGTTCTATTGATTGAGGATACTTTGCACTTCATGTGAGTACATACTTCCCCTATTTTACTGTTTTCAATTGTTTTGGGGTGATTCATATGTATCAAAATGATTTTCGATATTTTAACAATGGTTT
Source organism: Helianthus tuberosus (assembly GCA_030545235.1). Taxonomy (NCBI): domain Eukaryota; kingdom Viridiplantae; phylum Streptophyta; class Magnoliopsida; order Asterales; family Asteraceae; genus Helianthus; species Helianthus tuberosus. The sequence continues at coordinate 208,841,436 of CM060442.1, read as the reverse complement.
CAAAAACGATTAAGATGGTTTATACTAAACTAATAATGATTTCAATAATGTGAATGAACTTGTTGGTTGTAGTTACATAACGAATGACATTCATTAATTTTGGCCGAACCGACCAGTATTAGGTTATGGTACCATAGGATCTGACAAATCCTGTTATCAGACTGCACCCATGGTTATGTGTGGGTTAAGTGGGTAACGACTGAATCTGTGATTATTAATTTACCCTTTGGTGGTTTGTTAATGCGAGAAGCGAGATAGTCGAGTCACGAAGGTTTGAATGTTATTAGCGAGACGACCAAAAATAGTTTTCACAATTAAAACGAGGATGATTTGGAAACGATTTAAACGAGTTAACGATTTTGAAACGATTTGAACAAGTTAAACGAGTTGGATAAACGATTGGTTTTTGGTTAAGTGTTTAGATAACGAGACGGGTGTAATGTGGTGAAAACATGGTAGATACGCCGCTGGTACTTCTTATATATAAGTGTTTTCAACATATTACATACCGTGACGTTATTTAGTTCACTTGGGTAAACGATTTTAAAACGATGTCACATAACGATGTTTTCGAAAGGATATAAACCATATGAGTTTTATTAACGAGTTAATACGAGACGTTTTACAATTTGGTTTACTAAAACAAATGTTTTTGGGTTAAGAATCATGGCTACGAGGTTTTATAAATTATAACCCACTTGATTTAAGTTGGTTAAATTGTGTTGCAATATTATACACATTTCAAAACAAGGTTTTTATTAAGGTATTGCAACATGTAAACTAGCCATGAATCCGACGCTCTTATAAAACCTATGTGCTCGCCAGCATTTCTTTGCTGACTTTGTTTTTACATATGTTTCAGGTGTTGTTGCTTGATGTTGATTGCTAGGATGCATGAGTCACATAGGATTTGGACGAGGCCTTAGTGACATAATAACAGTGATAGTCGATATGTAACTTATTTGTTTCGTGTTAAAACAATGTAAATTACTTGATGAATAAATAAAACAAAACTTTTTGTATTCCATGGTTGTGAAACAATAATTCTATTACAATACTCCCCGACGTTTCCGCCACGATTTGTTGTTTTACGTGGTCGGGGTGTGACACCGATCACAGAAGCCTTCAGCATATCTTCGACCAAAAGGAATTGAATATGCGACAGCGTCGCTGGCTAGAATTATTGAACGACTACAATTGCACCATCAAGTATCACTCGGGCAAGGCTAACGTGGTAGCCGATGCCCTTAGTCGAAAGGAATCAAAACCCAAACGTGTTCATGCTTTGCAGCTCACCATTCATTTTAACCTGCCTGATCAGATCCATTCAGCTCAGGCCGAGGCATTGAAGGAAGAAAACTGTGAAGCTGGGTATTTACGGGGTATGGAAAAGCGACTCGAGAAGAGATCAGAAGGTATTTACTATTTTATGGAGCGGATATGGATTCCGTTGTTTGGTAATCTTAGGGAACTTGTGATGGATGAAGCGCACAAGTCTCGATACTCTGTTCACCCAGGTTCGGATAAGATGTATCAGGATCTCAAAGTCATGTATTGGTGGCCAAAGATGAAAGCTCACATCGCGACTTATGTGAGTAAGTGTTTGACTTGCTCGAAAGTTAAAGTGGAATACCAGAAACCGTCGGGATTGCTGCAACAACCATAAATACCCATGTGGAAATGGGAGCAAATCGCAATGGATTTTGTCACTGGACTACCGAGAACTCAAAACGGAAACGATACCATTTGGGTAATCGTTGACCGTCTCACAAAGTCAACACACTTTCTGGCAATCAAGGAAACAGATAAGTTCTCCCAACTAGCTACTGTCTATCTTAAGGAAGTGGTTTGTAGGCACGGGGTGCCGACATCCATTATTTCTGATCGTGACCCGCGTTTCATCTCAGATTTGTGGCAGTCGATGCACAAATCATTCGGCTCGCGTCTCGATATGAGCACTGCTTATCACCCGCAGACGGATGGTCAAAGTGAGCGAACCATCCAGACACTTGAGGATATGTTACGAGCATGCGTGATTGATTTTGGCAAGGGTTGGGAGAAACACTTGCCACTGATAGAGTTTTCTTACAACAATAGTTACCATACTAGTATTCAGACAGCTCCATTTGAAGCATTGTACGGACGAAAGTGTCATTCACCCCTCTGTTGGGCTGAGGTGGGTGACAGCCAGGCCACAGGCCCTGAACTTGTGTTGGAAACTTCAGAAAAGATTGTTCAGATCAGGAATAGGATGGCAGCAGCGCGCGACCGTCAGAAAAGCTACGCTGATAAGCGTAGGAAACCTTTGGAATTCAAAGTTAATGATCGTGTCATGTTGAAGGTCTCACCCTGGAAGGGTGTGGTGCGTTTTGGAAAATGCGGCAAGCTTAACCCCCGTTATGTAGGGCCATTCAGAATTCTGGAGCGAATTGGTAAAGTGGCCTACAAGTTAGAGTTACCTGCTGAGTTAGGTAACGTCCATGATGTGTTCCATGTGTTGCAATTAAAGAAGTGTTTGTCTGATGAAACACTGATCGTACCGTTTCAAGAGCTGAAAATCGATGACAAGTTGCAGTTTGTCGAAGAACCAATAGAAATTATGGACCAGGAGGTCAAGGTCCGTAAGCACAGCCGTATTCCGATAGTGAGAGTTCGTTGGAACTCAAGACGTGGACCGGAGTTCACGTGGGAACGCGAGGATCAGATGAAGCTCAAGTACCCACATTTATTCCCAGATGACAAGTCCAAGCCTGGCAAATCTAAATCTAATGCAACTAGTGAATTTCGGGACGAAATTCCCTTTCAAGTTGGGGATGATGTGGTACCTGCGGAATATCCACAGTTATCGTGAGTTAACGTCTTGCTGTTTGTTTTGGATTGCTTATCAAATTTTAGGACGAAATTTCTTTCAAGTTGGGGATGATGTGACAACCCGAGTTTTCAAGGTCCTTCCCCGACACGTTGCTTGCTTTCACAGCTATGTTTTATAATTCGTTGCGTTGTAACGGATGCGCGTTTGTTATGTGATTATTTTGTTATTAATTGGTTTTATGATTAATGAATTGGATTTAGACTTTGCAAACTCAATAACTGTTTGATAGACTTAACCCTTACAATCTCTCATTTGACGAAACACTGGACCCCTGTTGCAACCCGAACTCGACGAAACATAGTTATGTTTCGTCATCACCTTCACTCGACGAAACTTGGGGAGTTTCGCCGAGTCATTGATGTTTCGCCGTCGCCGAGCGGGCTTGTGGCCCAGGTGTGGCCCAAGCACACATCAGTTATATTTAACCTCCCTATTATTCGCATAACTTTACGTACGATCATAACTGGCGAAACCCTAGGCACTCTCTCCTCTCCTTTGCACCCGACGGCAGTCACCATCTCTCCCGAAACTCTTGCTAGCTTCATCTCGTAACCGGTCAGTATGGGATTATCCGATTAGATCTGCTTGCTTCACTGATTGATTGTTTTGTTATATGTGATCTTTTGTGAATATAAGATCTTGTTAGAAGCCAGATTGTTATATTGTGTTAATTAGGGTTTCGAACGTTTCATAATTCCAATATTATTAATCGGTTATTCTTGATTAGCGAATGCTTTCATAGGATCGAACCTGAAGGTTTAGATCATGGTTAAATGATGATTCTTATAGTAATAAACCAATGGATCAATGTAATCACCAATTGCAGTAGTGTTGTTATATGCTAAGTCCGGGTTAGGGGATTAGTTGAGGGCTTGGTAAACTATGATAACAAAAATGATGATGTTGGTATGTTAAACCCAGGAACCGATTGAAAGTGTAATGTGCGAATCATAATAGTAAACATTAGGGTTTGGATGAAACATTGAAACTGCCAAGTGCAGTTGACGAAACTTAGGACGGCGAAACAAGGGAGATTCGTCGACAAGCATCTCGGCGAAACTTGTGTGATTTTCGTCACCTTTCACCCTGACGAAAGGTGATCTTTCGTCATAAAGGGGGTTTCGCCGTATAAGTTGTTGAGATGAACAGTAGGTATTGTGATGTAAGAATGATAGACACTTGTGTGTATACTATTCATGCTACCTGTCAATGACAATAGGAACTTGGTATGATTAACTGGTGTAACAAACTCACCTGCTACGTATGTGCTAATTGTGACATTCGCATGAGATGTAAACTTGTAATAGAAATGTGTACTGATTACTGTTATGCTGTGAACTGGTACATGATGCAAACTGTGTGAAAGCAATAACTTGTTTAATCGTGAGACTGATATGCATTGGTAACCACGTTAGGGTTGGTTGATTAACTTGGAAACGGGTAACTAAACAAACCGAGCAAACCAAGGTGAGTTCACTGCTCTTTTTCCAAGCATGCATCCCGGGGAGGGATATCGGGTAACGTTCCAGGGAGGAATGTCAGGTTATTGGGATGTTTGTTATTTTACTCATTTCTATCATATAAGACCCCTTACATCTACCGATTGTTGCCGGGGAGGCAACGAGGTTATTAGTTGATAGCGCTATTAGGTTTGACACCCTCACACCGTACCAGGGAGGACGGGCGTGAACTAATTACCTTAAAGCATGACCAATGTTTTGATAGAGACATTGGGGTTGGGCAAACACATCTTGTAGCCATCTGCGGTAATCGAGTTAATAACAACATCAAATCAAATCGTTGAACTGTTTTATACACATATCTGGTAACTAGACGCGTTAACAAAACTTTGAACTCACCAGCGTCGTCTGACACACTTGTCTGCATGCTTGCAGGTCGTTAGGTTCTTGATGTGGACTTGCTATCTGGGAGTGCTGGAGTGGTCATGAGTCGAGACTCTTGGATACTCGCTTTATTGATTATGAACATATGTTTTGAAACATTTGAATTACTATTTACATTATGCTTCCGCTAAATACTTACTTTGGTTTAACTCATGACTTGGATTTATATTTTGAAATGAATGGAATGTTTAATTAAATATTATGTGTAGTTCAATGTGATTGGTGGCTTGGATCCTGGTACGTCACACGTCCTGCGGTGTTTCCTCATGTGGTATTTGGGGGGTGTGACAGGTGATAACTGCCAATCGGTTTTGGTAACTGTCAAGCGGTTATGGGAAGTATGTATTTCTGATTTAAAACAAAAACAATAGAAACCAAAACAGTTTTGAGGTAATACTTGAAATTAACTGAAATCAAGAAAGCAAAATGAACATAGTAAAACTTAACTGTAAAATATAGAAGAAAATAAAAAAAAATACCTGATTAAGCTTGAAAGTTCTGATCGGCAAGAAGATTGTAGAAGAAGGTGAATAGTTTCACCGTAAATGAGAGATAGAGAATGTAATGAGTAGATATGTATTTGTTTTGATATTTAATAGGGTTTTAATATCTTTATTGGGGTATGTGAAACTGATTTGATGTTTAATAAAATATTAATATAATAGATTTTGTTATTTAATAGTAAATTTATATGGTTTGTTTATAATTAATAAAGTAATAGATAAAATTTTGTTAAACAAATAGTTTTTAATAGATTTATAGGTAAAGTAATTAATAAAGTAATAGTAAATTTATATGGTTTGTTTATAATTAATAAAGTAATAGATAAAATTTTGTTAAAAAGTAGGTTTTAATAGTTTTATAGGTAACATATGTTTACAATATTTATTGTATTATATTTTAAATAATAAAGGTAGAATAAATAACTAAAAAAACTAAACTTTCTAAATATGTTTATAATTTTGATATATTCTATTTTAAATAATAAAGGTATATTAACTAATAGAAAAAAACTAATCTTTCTAAATATTAAACAAATAGTAGGTCTGATTATTATAATTAATCCATAAAGGTAGAATAACTAAAAAAAACTTACCAATGATTCGATTAAATAAAGCCCAAATTGACCGTCCGCTTCGGAATCAAATATTCCTTGGGTTTTAAATGAATCCTTTAACTTATTGTTAAGAAAAAAATTGTCATTTATACTGAATAGATCTTAACTCATGGGAGTTAAAACTGTTAGATCATCTTGAACGGTCATTGAAAATATAGGAGCATCCCTGGCTTCCTTCTTATCTGTCATGACAATAAGATTGAAGTCAAAATAAGATGTCTAAATTATAACCATATATGTATTTTTAACTATTATAATTATTGGGTGATGAAATATGTAAAAGAGTTTTTGTAATTACCTTACAGATATGAATGCATTCTTCATATGATTCAGCTTATAATTCCAGTTAGTTCCCATCTCCATGCAAATATTAGTGTGATGAATCCATGATTCAACAGATAGCAACTCATAAAGATAAACAAATATTAAAATATTATGTCCCAAATCTAATGATCAAAACTGCAAAAAAGAATAAAAACCGTATATGCGACAAGTTGTAAAAGTTTGTAAATTGAACCCATTTTTTGAAATATTATGTTTTGTATTAAGTTTAGCAACATTTTTTACTTTATGTTTGTAAAAAAAATGTATTTATACTGAAATAAAACACCTTAATTATATATGTTGTTTCCCTCCAAGTAATTTGAAAGCCAAAAACTTCCTAAACCGTCGTATAATTAGTTAAATGAATTAGCGGGCATTGATGTAGTGGCCACTTGTCAGTTTTTTGTGGTGTGTACATGTGTTTTGACAGTATAAGAAGATACTTCCTCCTAAAGTCTTATATGTCTAAATCAGCAAGCAACAGAATGGTCAAAATCGTTCTGAAAAAAATACATAATTCCAAGGTATTTTATGTAGTGAACACATGTTTTAGTGTATTGTGTGATGGTAACAATTACTTTTTAACTGTTGACTTGTGTTAATTGGAAGATGGAACCGGTGTACACGGGTAAGTTGTATGAGCCCAAATTAATTTCGCCGAAGCAGTTTATGTCTGAGAAAAAAAACCAGGTATGAATCTAGCTTTTTTGTATGTATATTTTCTCTTCTAAGTTAACATGTCGCATTGTATTTGAGTATTCATCCAAACATGTATATTGATAAATTACTTGTCTTTAATGCATGTAAGGTGAAACCAACTTACAGGGCTGAAGAAGATGATAAAAAGGTCTATGTATTAGACAATGTGATGGAGCAGTTAATCACCAAAGAACTAAAGGATCCAAATCTAGACCTAGAGCTAGAGCAGGAATTTAGTGATGAGGTATTTTGTTGGTGTGTTCATACGTGTGGTCATATAATATATTAAACATCTTTATTGTAGATTCACCGTTGGGTAAAAGAAAGAACAAACAAAAGGTCGTTATCCCTTGGAGAAGAGAACAAGACAGAAGTAATAGATGTGGATAGTTCTGAAGAAGATAATGGGGAAGAGCATGAGCTTAGTGACACAGCGGATTCCATTGCCTCTTTTAAGAGAAAAAAATAAGATTCGTAGGGTATCAATTCAAAGCCGAAACCGAGTAGTTCGTGTATATCCTAGCTTGTCTTAAGAATGTTTGTGCTAATTATGTTAGTGTGATCACTGAGTTGTTTATGTTTTGAAGTTTGTTATCCTAAAGTACTTATCTAATTTTTGTTTATTTTTTGTAAAGTGGCTGAATTTAGGGTTGTTACATTATGTATTGTATTTTTTTCTTTTCTCATGTTTTGTACTTAATTTGATATGAAGTATAACTCTTAAAAAATTGTTTAGGTATTATATGTTTCATTAAGAAAACATGTTCTCTTTTTTAAATACATTTATATTATTACAGAAGAAATATATTTTTACACTTTAAAAGGAATTGCAACATGATAACCTTTCAAATATTTACAAGTAACAAATGTATGACTACTAAAAGTCAAGTACAAACGTTTTTTTCAAATAATCATGTAAAAGGTATGAATTTAAAAGTAAAGAAGTATATATAAATCAAACTAACATTTGATAAATTGAATACATGTGAATATTATTTTAGTTGTGCCAATATAATTACTAACATTTATACTGGTTGGTACATTTAATATTTAGATTTATATAAAAAGTTGGTAGTTTAATATAGTTAAAAACACAAACTTATAAAATTAACATCTATCCGTAAGTTTTATAACTTACGGTAATATTAAAATTATTAGTTATAAAACTTCAATCTCCACTCACCCACTCTACCACAAATTTCTCACAAATAACTTCCCATAATCCCACATTCCTATTTTTGACATAGTAACTTCCGTTTAGAATAGTATAAATAGTTTAATCAGTATTCTTTTTTATTATTCAGAATGGATAAAAAAATTAAAATCGTGCTACAAAACGGGGCAAAACCAAACAGTGTTTTAAGTTGTCCCCTTTGCAAGAAGGTCTGTCATAGTGTACAACAGTACTATGCACATATTGCTTCCAAAGGGCATATTAAAAAGGTAAAAACTTTCGGGTTTTGTTGTTTTTGCTAAATAAATATATTTTGGTAGGTTTTTAAATATAATTTTACATTTATCAGAATGCTGGAGTTGTTACCACTTATGGATTCAAATGTGAGCTTTGTGATGTAACTTGCACGAGTGCTGAAAATCTGAGTACTCATGTTAAAGGTAAGAAACATTTGAGAACAATGCGTGTTGCGGAGGACATGGCAAAAAAAGATGGGGGTGGAGATGGAGAAAGAGGAGGCGGTCGAAAAAAATGATGGAGTTATAGGGGAAGAAGAAAATGATGATAGTGAAGAGAACTGTGTGGTTTATAGTGAAGGAGGTGTTGTGAATGGTAAAACATGTTTAGTATGTGCAGCTTATTGTAGGCCTAAGGTTGTATCATGTTGCATGTCATGTTACAATTTAGAGTTTAGGTTTACCTTAAGTAATTTGTGTTTCAAGTATGTTTATCATTTGATTTTAAGTTATTTATGCTTTTGAATTATTTTTGTTTCGTCGTTATCTTGGAAGTTAATGTTGTTTTTGAACAGTTGGTTATATTCTATAAGTTAAAATCATACTCACAAATAATACCACCAAAAGAAACAAAACAAACACTCAACAAGCTATCACTAGACAGAGGGTCAGATCAGTGGTTCATCACTCAAGGTGCCACCGCAAACCATGTCAAGGAAGCCACCTACATCTGACAATGCAAATAACTAGACAATAAAAACAAACCAAACAACAAACATGGATAATGCATTACATAGATTCAAACAAATGTCACAGTTAATGCAACAGGGGATGGCCCACCCTGTGTCCCAGCAACCACCGGCCCGACTAGTCCGGCAACAAGTATGCCTAATGCAAGGAAAGGAAAAAAAGTCAAGAAAGAAATAATAGCACCTGATAGCATGTAAGTCCAAGCAAGTCAGTTCTGTAGCGTTCACTTAGGGCTGCAGGATACTAACAGAAGATTAGCAAAAGAGTATACAATGTTAAGCATACTAATAATATGGTTTACTAAAAGTAAGGATATACAAATACATTTCTTATATGTGTATATATACAAGAAGTTTAATTATTATTATTATTGTTATTATTATCCATTCAAATATTTTCTTATGTTAAGTTAACATATAAGTTTTTTAACAATTAGTTCTTAATTTATGGTTGATAAGATTTTTTAAGAGTTTTTAAAAAATATGTCTTCATTAGTGTAAAATATAACTTCTATCAAATAGTATAAGCTTTTGTTACAAACTTTAAAAAAGATCAGTTTCGGTTATAAAAAAATTCAAATAAAAAAATAGCTGGAATATAAAACTTATAGGTTTAGTAACCGATTATGCAGTTAATATAAAGAGATTACTAAGTCAGCCCACTTTCCCACTATCCCATGATTTATTAACTGTCTAAATATAGATTAACTTCCCTGAGAAAAATTCGGATATTAGCTCTATATAATGTAGTTCTATGATTTTAATATGTCGCCTTCTTTCTTTCAGTTTTGTTTATCTTAAAAAGCATCATATTGAGTACCTTTGCAGAACCAGTTGGAGAAATAAAGTATGGTTTCCTAATCTCTTTAGTTTAGCTTTTATTACAAATCGGTTTGTTTGTGTTTTTGTTTTTATAGTTTAAACAATGCAATCAAAAGCATTTAGGTGTGTGATATGTGTTTTAATACATGTAGACCACTTTTTCATCAAATGTGTAGAATCTAACAGTCTCAGGTCATAACTAAGTACAGTAAAATGTTATATCGAAAACACATACTATAACAGTTGTGAACAACAAGAATTGTGTAAATTATACCCTTAAATTCAAACAATTTTGTATTTAAACAAACAAATAGGCATAGTAAGGAGTTTGAATCAGTGGTTAGAGACACTTACAGTGCCATAATATATGATTAAGACCATGGGTTGCAAGATGCAGAATAGGTCTGTAAGATGATTCAGTCTCTTAAGGATAAGTCTAGCTTCTGTCCCTCATTTGAACGCTCCTGTTGGTCCATTAAGACAGACAAAACCTTTAGTAATTGATACGATAATGTAGTGATAAACATAAAAACAAAACTTACAAAGTGTCTGCCAAGTATTGGATCCAGCACAGCCACCATTTGTCTATGTTCTAGAGCTTATCTAGACCACGTCTTTAACTCCGTGGTAACATATTCACTACAACAAAAAATCCTAAGCCCATCAAACTACCGAAACACAAATCTGACATATTTCAAGAATTGAAAACCTAAAATCCAAAAAGTTTTACTCGAATATGAAGAACCATAATACCATCGTTCCACAACCGTTAACCCTAAGAAATGCGGAAATACAGGTCGAACATGTGTCAATAGCTGAAACCCTAAAATCCGAAAGGTATTAATCGAATCCGAAGAACCCTAATACCATAGATTCATAACCATTAACCGAAAAAATGCCGAAATAGAGATATGTAGCCGTTATCTTGCACAAGCGTTCATCAATGAAGGTGTTAATCGAATATGAAGAACCCTAATCGAACAAAATAGTATGATGTATAAGACGCTAGGGTTTAGAGAGGTAAAAACCTTGAAAGTTTGAAACGATTGAAGTGATGATACGTATGACAGAGCTGAATAGAGTGTACACAAGTGTAACCATCGTGAATCGCCATGGAAACTGATGATGAGGATGAACACGGGATGCAGAGAGAAGCGATTTTGGACAAGAAAGAGGGTTGGATTCATCACATTTGTGGCTAGGGTTGACTTAACTAGCATTATGTAGTATCCATTTCTTAATTCGGATTATTCGTCTAATATCCGTATTTCTATATCGAACCCGGCCCTTTTCCAATTTGTGTTTAGATTAAACCTGGCCTGTTAAGCGAATATGGCCCAAAACCTCAATACATTATATAATAACCTGGCCCATTTGTATATATATAGAGTTTAGAAATTGCATTTTTTTTTAATTTTAATTTTTATTGATAATTATTAATTTTTTTGTTCTTTCATTTTTTATTCTTTTAATTTGTTATTAGAGATTTTTTTTTAAATCTTTTATGGTATTTGTATTTGTTTTTTATAGAAGATGGATGAAGATTACACTGTAGCTGATTTTTCTTCACTAACACACTATGGAGTATGGTATAATCTTAGTGTTGTATGTGTTGAATTTACTTGGTTACTACTTATTTTACTTGATAAAGATGTAAGTTCATTTATTTATTTATTTCGTTTTTTAAGTTTACATACATTATATTTAAGTAACATACTTTATATTATAGAGAAGAAGAGTTGCAGCAATTGTCCCCGCTAATTTGGTTCACTTATTTGATGGAATGGAACTCGTGGGTCATGTTTTTTCGGTTTCTCATTTTCGAATTGAGAATTTCAAGTTTAAAGACTATCCAACATACAAAAGCTACGTATTAATTTATGGTCGTATCAAAATAGTTATAAATGAAGGCACAAAATTTACTCCGTGTATACGTGAGGTTTCAAAGGGTTTTCCGTTGTATCCACTGGTGTCGTGCTTTAATGTTCTGAAATACTACAAGGGTTTTCACAAACATATTGTTGGTATACATAAATTCTTTCTATTTTTTTTTTGTTATATATATATATATATATATATATTTATGTGTGTGTGTGTGTGTGTGTGAAAAGTCTAACATGTTGTTGCCTTTATTGTAGATGTTGTAGGAAAAATCGTCAAGGGGAAAAGAATAAAGCATATGTTTACTTTTAAGATTAATTTGCAAGATGCTACGTAAGACACGTTTTTATTATTAATCACCTTAATGTTTTAAGTAACACACACATATAATATATACATATATTTTTAATATATTGTGTTTGTTTATTTTACAGTGGTCACGTTATAAAGTTGCGTTTAGACACATCGAGGCATATAAATATTGTACGAACATATCGTGCAATATCCAGTAAATCTATCATATACGTCTCTCAACTCAAGTTGGTCTATACGGCGTCAAGTATGTTATAGGCTTAATATGTATTTCTTATATATTTTAATTTTTTAAATGACCTATGAACATAATTTGTAACACAAGTCTGCTTTTTTCAGTTAATATGTTGAAGGATACGGAGTTTACTAAAATGGTTATTGAACCAGATGTGCATGATGCACACTTGCTTAGAACTATGCAACGTTAAAATTATTGTTCATGTTATTTAATGTTTTGGATTACTTAGAATTTGGTACTTAATATGTTTTGTTTTATCATTTGTTTACCTTTTTTGTTGAAATTTTTAAATCTTTTCCAGTTTAAGTTAATAATCTTATCTATTACTGTCGTGATGTAGATTTAACTTTATGAACGAATGACATTATATAGGTAATTTTATTCAAAATCCTATGCTAACAATAATTATACTAATATTACTTCCAGTGATAAATGAGTACGAACAATCTACAGTCATGCAAAAGAAAAATGTTTTTACATGGCCATGGACGACAAAGTACTTCTATTGATGATCTTGGTCTTGACATACTTGTGTATGAGATATTAATAAGGCTTCCTGCAAAGGGTGTGGGTCGGTCAAAGTGTGTATGCAAGGAATGGCTATCTCTTCTATCGACACGTCATTTTGCTATGATGCATTGTCGTCACATATCTAAATCCTATAACCAGAAATTTATAGCAATTGGTTCGCGCTTATGTTCTGTATTCCCCCTTTCATGTGAAGATTCAGGTCCATTATTAAACACCAGAATCTTACTTCCATTTGAAGCGGCTTGGAATAAAGTAAATATTCTAACAAGTTTTGAAGGATTGTTATGTGTTTGTTTTCGTAATACTGGCAAATTGGTTATTTGGAATCCATTAACTCATGCATTTAAAGAGGTGTCCAGCTCAAATAGTCATGGTTTATATAAACCTAAGTCAGATGCAATTGGGTTGTATGTGGATAAGACGGATGATTACAAGCTTTTACACATAAAGCGTAGGCGTGGTAAAATGTGGGTTCATGTATATTCAAGTATGTTTGACTTGTGGCACAAAATCACTTTTGCAAATAAACTTCGTTGCTGGCGTGGAGAGCCTATTTGGTCTAATGGAACTTTTTGCAAAGGTGTTTTATATTTTTTGGTTAACTGTTTTATTCAGAATAAGGGTGTTATGTTGTTTGGTTTTGAAGTGGAATCAGAGAGATTTAAGTTGAAAACCTTTCCAAGAATTCCACATGCTAACTTTGATGGAAATTTAGTTGTTCATAAAGAGCTTCATATGTTTGTTACTCATGGCCTTCCTTATTGGACGGTTGATTTGTGGAGGATGGAAGGTGAAAGTTGGGTGAAATTATGGGTTTTCCCTTGCATACAGCCTATTATTTTATCATGCTCTATTACACATATTACAAATACTGGCAGGTTTCTTGTGGTATCAAATGATGGAGTTGCTAATGAAATTGACACGACAAAGAAAGGGGATGATTGTTACTTACCTGTAGTTTGGTTTCACGGTTTACAAGGAGCAATATATACCGAGACTCTTACTTCACCAAATATTTAGTTCCATTAAGTATGCTCTTTTGTTTTGTTCATTTTAATGTTTCGTTGTTTGTTTAGTGACATTATAAATATGTTTTTTCGTTTTGTTTATTATGTTCTATGAGTATTTATGTTATTATGCCGTTAGGGTACCCAGCCTACGGACGGGTCCTCAACTAGTTCTATATTGTTTGCATCTCGAGTCTTGTAGGACGATCCAAAGTCTAGTTTGGATCTCTTTGTATACACACGCTTTCGCTTGATTTAAGCTTGATTTAAACGTTCTAAAACCGCATGAACGAATCCTAACAAATACATCTTCTTATGAATTTTTGACGCTTAGTGTCTTTTTTTTTTTTTTTTTTGGAACAGCAAAGACTAGACTACACTCCTAAATTATCCTGCCCCAAGATTTGAATTTGAGTCATTCCAAAAGAGGAAAACCCTCTTGACCACTAGGCCACATGCCTTAGTGTTTTTTTATTGATTTACTAGTTTCTACAACTTTGTGTTGGTTTAACTTATTGTTTAGCATATAAGTGATTTTTTTTTTATTTTCTTCTTTAAGAAAGCATATTCATGTTCTTGGAAAGATGTTTCCCAAGTTGGGGAAGATATTATTTCGTCTTGTCTTTTTCAATGTAAATACCCACTGTCGTTTTCAGTATGGGCCATTTCAGTTCTATGACACTCCCTAAGACGATAAACACAAAGGGGCCATTTTCATGGTAAATTAGCTAAAACGATAAAGACCAAGGGCCCCGAGGTATGAAGGGGCTAAATCATTGTGGGTCTGTATGTAGTGCCTTGACAAATTGTTTCATATTAAAGGATGTGAGAAACTAGGGACATAGTACTGTTTGTTTTCAATTTTCATGCGTAATTACAACTATCAACTGGTGTCTAAAATAAATATACAAATTATTAACCGTTCTAAATGACAAAAAAAAAAAAAAAAAAACGTGTTAGCTACATTATGGATTTTTTATGCTTTTGCTTTTGGCCAGAACTTTTTATGGGTTTTTGCTTTGGCAATAGTAAATTTAAAATTAAAACTTAAGATATAATACCTTATTATTATATTAATAAATTGAACGATATCAAAATTTATATTATTTTGTTATTATAATTACTTTTGAGCATATTTTTTTTTCTTATAAGTTTTTAAATACGATATTTTATAAATATCTGATATGATATTCTTATTTTTATCTATGTTGCTCTTTGTCGTGATGAACCAAATTGATAACATCCGGTGTCGCGACAAACCGAAATGATTCCGACCGTATAACATCAATACCGATATTAGTATTATCCGAACCAGTACCAATATTCATTTTTATGAACCAGTATCAATATTCATTTTTATGGATTTCAATCGTTGTAAAACACATGTAGATATCATCTTGTGCGTATATTTTTTGGTTCCCATACTGAGTGTTGGTATCGTACATGTGTTGTAACAAACCAAAACGTACCGACTAAATGTCCACCCCAACGCGCGACGCATCCCACTATTTATTTTATTCTTTAAACTACATTTTACGAATCAAAACACATAATGGTTAAATCTCAGCTGGTTAAATAAAAATGATAACAGACTCGTCAGCATAGGATTCACAGTTGAAAGTCATGTTATAAATATATAAAGTTTAGTAAAAAGTTAGTCAAAATGTATTTAGTAATTTACATTGCATATTTACTAATTTACATTGCATATTGTTAAATATGTTCTTATAGAACAGAACAATAAGTTACAAATATTAATAAAAATAAATAAATTTAATAATGATATTTACTAAATATTTAATATTATATAAACTAACATCAATTACCACGTTACCGCTCCCACCTCACCTCCTATAGCGCCTGGAGGGCGCCATCACCCACACCGTCGTCTTCAAGGAGGGGCGCCAATGAAGGGGCTTCACCATGGTAATAAGGAAGAAGGTGAGTTGCAGGTGGGGCCCACATCATTTCATCCAACAAATTTTTTTTTAATTTTGTTTAATATGGGGCGTTATCCCACACCCTGCAAGTTAAGAGAAGTCGTGATAAAGCCCCCTGGCTGAAGTGGATCGGATGTGGCGTGATAAAGCCCTTATGGGCTTTATCTACAACAACCCTCCTAAAATAATTATAACATCTCTATACGTCCTAAAGATACACCTCGAATGCGAAAAACGGCCCGAAATACATTAAATTTAACAAAAAAATCAAGAAAAATAATAATTAAAGGCGCTCGCGGGGCGCGACAGCTAGGCCACCAGGCCGCCCCCTGAGCCGCCACGTGTCGAGATCGTGTCAAGCCTAGCCAGTGATTGGCCAAGGCTAGGGTCTACCCTGCCTAGCTCGCGGGCCGCAAAGACTTTGTCTTCAGCTCTCGCGGGGCGCGACAAAGAGTCGATCAGACCCTATAAATAGATGCCATCGGCATTCAGTTGCAAACCGTTCAAAATCTCAAACTCTCTTTCAATTTCTTTATAGTAGAAGTAATTCTCGGGTATTATACCCACTAAAATAGCGAAGCTCTGCCTCGATGTAAGTATCATAACCCCCGGTTACGTATTAGATACGCTGCTCGATTGATCTAGTGCTCCATAACGCCTGTCAAGGCTCTGCCTGACGTAGTCGTTAGAGTTCTGTCTCGGGGAAGGTATAACTAATGTAAATTGGGTTATTATACTAACACGTGTGCATTGTTTAATTAATAGATTATAACCAAGAAGTCACAAAGGAAATACCTAAATTAGCAAAGTGAGTATTCTTCTTTTTTGTAAACTGTTTTTACAAAACCTCAATTGTTTTAAATTATATAACAGTGATTGAGTATTTGTAATTCTACAATTATTGTCGGTATGTTGGGGTTTTGTATACAAAATTTGCTTACTACACTATGAGTAGTAGCATGACCACAAGTCAGGATTGACAGTACCGTGGGTGGTAATTAAAGTAGATGTAAACAAATGTAATTTGTAACACCCCAAAAATGGGTTTGGTAATTTAAACCCGGTTAATATAAGGGAACGGGTAAAATACCGTTAGGGGATAAAAGTGAACCCGTGAATGAATGCTAACTAGGAATAATTAACCTAGTTGATTATTAATGTCGTTGGTATTAAACGAAGGGTTGTAGCCTTATTTAATTAAAACGAAACATGAGGGACCAAAGTGGGACAACTTGAAAGATGTTTAATTAAAAGAAAACACACACACAAACACACACACGTGTGTGTGTTCTGGATCGATGTCCAGGAGAAAGAACCAAGGGTTCAAACCCTAGTTCTTGAAGAACCTTCAAATTGAAGGGTTAAATGAAGTCTAAATTCACAACCGAACGTGAATTAATGATCACCCAAGCAAGGGGATCATAAGGTATGTCTTAAAACTTAGATTTGATGATCTTGTATGAAGTGGGTTATGATCAATCCACGAATTTGTATGAAATTAAGCATGAATATGTGTTAACATCATCATAGGGAACATGTGTTATGCATAATTTTGACTAATTTGATGTTTAAGGATGTAAACCCACTAGTTGGGTGATTAAGATGACATGAGTGTTCAACATGTCCAATATTCATGAATTATGTTGTGTTAGGATGAACTCTTGTTAGATGAATTGAAAGAAATTTGGTGTTGATATGTTTGATGTTATGTGTTAAATGATACTTGTTGATTAGTAAGAAGATTTGATGAAATATGAATGAACTTGGAAGATTATGCATAAATTAGTTGTACATGGTGCCTAGGAAGTAGTACGCACACCACGTGTTTGATGAAATGTCTAAATGACAATAATAGGTGAAGGTTATGTTATGATGATGTTGAGTATGCTATATGCTTGTTTGAATTGGCTAATGAAAGGCATATGTGGGATATGAACTTGATATGATCGTTCATATGTATAATCATGTATGCTAATAAGAATGTAAATGTAATGACATGAAAGTATAGGAGTCATGTCAAGATGGATGGGAGCGTGGAAGGCTAACGGGCCAAGAAGACTCAATTAAGCGAATGCAAATACGGACGCGTAAGGTAAGTAAATCCCGGACTTACACTTTAGATGTAAAATATATTGTAGTATGATGATTATTGTTATACATGTGAGAAAGTATTAAACAATGGAAGTAAATAGGTAAGTTTATGGAAAAAGGAGTCGAAAGTGGATAGGAAAGTATAATGATGCTAATTGTTTTCTTTTAAGAATAAAATGGAAGTGCAGGTATACTAATAATGGAGAATGAAGGTTAAGTATGGAAGTCAGACGAGAGTGTCCGAATGGATGGACGAATGGACTTATATGAACGAGAATAAGAGATGTCGATGCTTGATTATGCACATTTTAAAGTATGTATATATTATGTCACTGGTTGCTAATGAAGTAATTGGTTATGGTGACTGCAGGTTGTACAGGTTTATGAATGCTTGCTCAAGCTGTGTACGTGGTTGAAGATCGAGTCCAGACATGGATTGTACGTGGGTGTGAATGTGGTCACTTAATTTTATATGAGTATGTTAGTTTTTAATTAATTTATAGAAAGAGATTAATGTATTTAAGTGAAAGAAAGATTATTATGAAAGAAATTTTAGGTATGTACTTTCCGCTGCGATAAATTGGGTTAAAACGTTTTAGGGCGTCACATAATTGCTGAATTGCCCTCAATGCTATAAAACGATAAAACCTGTTTTGATTAAACTGAGATTCACTCGCCAGTATTTCTTGCTGATAAAATGTTTTTAAAAAAGCGTTTCAGGTAACAAAATGTGAAAGCCAATTAGAAGCCAGCTGGAGAGCACTGAAGGCTTGGAAAAGTGGCTATAAAAGTTACCTAAGTAAAGAAAATGTTTTCAATCAATAAATTAGGGTTTATCCCTATAAATATGTTGTAATGAAAACTTGGGTTTTTTCCATGTATTTATTATTATTAAAATGTGGTATTTTTACTCTGATAAAATATTTCCTAACTACGGTCCTGATGTAATTTCCGCTGCCAAATTTATAAACACCGATACCTAACTCTGAGTAGGCCGAGGCCGCCCGCCTCCCGAGGCAGGGGTCGGGGGTTGCGATAGGAGGTGGTATCAGAGCTACAGCCACTGATTTCAGCCACAGAAGTGTTCTGCTGACACCAAAATTCTATCCATTATGTTAGGAAATAATCTATGTGATTACGTGCATATCTGTATATTATTGTTTTGTGCTATTTGACAATTTGTTAGTTTACAGCATGAGTGATCAAGGTCCGTCAGACGCTTATCGTCAATTGTCTAGTTCTCCTAGAGATGAAGGAACTTCTTCCCAGCCTACTCCTTCGGGGTATTCAGCTGACACAGAAGAGGGGATTTTCATATTCAAAGCGCAATCCGAAGAACCATTCCCTACCAAAAAGAGAGGATGGTTCAGTCGGGGAGCACATGAGCGTAGGAAAAGAATGAGGAAGTTACACCAACAGAGGGCTTTAGCAGCAGCAAATAGGGAAATGAACGCACAGACCCAAGATATAATTAATAGATGATTGGCCAATTTTCATATACTATCCACTACTGCCGCAGACCCGAACTTAGAAAAAATCATTGAACCGCAACCACTACCCTTGTTCCCAACTCAACCCATGGAAATAGAACCTAACCTAGGAGACCAGATTCTCATGCCCGCATTCGACCCAAATGAAATCCCTAGAGTCCCAGCACCCAATCCCCTAGCATATGATCCATGGAACGATGAACATAGGGATTACCGAGAACTCTACCCACAGGAGGAACCCATACAAAACCCAGTAGTACCCTATCCTAATCTTGACCCTCTAGATCCATATTGGGATAATGACCAGTATGTCCAGGAAATACTAGAAAACCCATTCCCATATGAAGAACCGATACCCCAGTACCCTGACCCAATACCAGCACCACCACCACCCATGAGTACCGAAAACGTGCAGGAACTCCGCACTTTTGGTGAAGAGTTAGTAGATGAAGGAGACAAAATCAGACAAATAGGGGAAAGGCTCGTTTGGAAATATGACGAGCGTAATATGCAGTACTGGATGAACCCCTAGTCCCAATAGTAATAATAAATATATATATATATATATATATATATATATATATATATATATGTGAGTAGTTTGAAAAAAAAACTAAATTAAATAGATAATCCAATACCTATTGATGCATACTAGTATTGTATTTTAAATTCCAGTTCCAGGTTGTAATAGATGCATATCTATAAAATAGAGTAAATGTCGCAATGTACGACGATTTTGATCAATGTGTTTGTCTGTGTGACTGTTTTATTTTATTAATACCTAGTAAATGTTTATAATTCAGATGGACAATGAAGTGAATCAGGAAAACCAGAATAATGGAACCAATTAGATAACAGTGCCATCCAACATATAGTGGCACAAGGAATTATCGATGCTATGCCTTATATCCTCCAAACTGTTAAAGAAGCAGAAAATAATAAAAGTAACGATGGAAGTAAACGACCACCTACTGAACCCGATCACAGCGTAAACAATGGACAATTACTTCAATTACCTTTTACAAAAAGAAGAAGAACCATGTCTTATGGTTGTTCTTACAAGGAATTCTGGTCTTGCGAACCGATAGAATTCTCTGGCAATGAAGGAGCCATTGCAGCTCTACGCTGGATAGAAAAGACAGAGGTTGTCTTGAAAATAAGCAAATGTGCAGAGGAAGATAAAATCATGTTTGCTTCCAATCTTTTTAAGAATGCAGCCTTAGAATGGTGGAACGCTATTCTCCAGTCTAAGGGAAGTGACAGAGTCTATAATATGGAATGGACTGAGTTTAAGAATATGGTTGAAAGGAAATTTTGTCCTCCTAATGAAAAAGAACAAATAGCTAATAAGTTCTTAAACCTTAGAATGACTGGAATAGACTGTAAGGGTTACACTACTATATTCTTCGAATATGCTACAATTGTGCCAACCCTAGCTTCACCAGAACCAGTATTAATCTCCCGTTACATCTGGGGATTAATCAGTGAAATTAGACACGTAGTCAAGGAAGATAGACCACAAACCATAGAAAAAGCTGTAGAACTAGCAAATACCTTGACTGATGAATTGGTACGTACGCAAGAAGAGAACCAAAGGAAGAACCTAGCTCAAAAGCTTACTCAGGAATTTCGCTACGATAATTCCAACCGTGGGAAAAACATAGGTTCTACCTCCGCACCTTATTGTAAGGCCTGCAAGAAAAAGCATTCAGGAAGATGCTCCACATACTGCAACTTCTACAAGATACCAGGACACAAGGAAGAAGACTGTAGGAAGAAACCCAGCAATGGAGTATGTTTCAACTGTGGAGAAAAGGGACATATCAAACCGAACTGTCCGAAACTAGCTCTAGCCATGAATAACAAGACTACTAAGAATGCTAGAGCATTTGTTCTGACAGCCGAAGAAGCAAAGATGATTCCGGATGTGATTGCCGGTACGTTTTTAGTTAATGATGTTTTTGCTAAAGTATTATTTGACTCTGGTGCGAACCAAAATTTTATTAATACTACATTTTGCAAACTTCTCAATCAACCATTAACTAAACTTCAACAAGAATGTCTAGTAGAAACGGCAAATGGAGAATCCATTAAGATCACTGAAATCTTGCAGGGAGCAAGAATATAAATTTTAAATCAAAATTTTATTGCTAATCTTTACCCAATGAATCTGGCTGGATTTGATATTGTATTAGGAATGGATTGGCTAGTAGCCAATAAAGCCAGTATTTTATGTGATCAAAAGTCAATACAAGTAAATTCACCAAAGGGTGAAAAGATCACAATTAAAGGAAATAAGCCATCTCGATCCACGAAATTCATCTCTGTGATGAAAACAACAAGTTGTGCAAGAAAAGGGTCACTAGTGTATATGATTTCCATAATCATTAACACTAAAAGGAAAGAATTGGAAGATATTCCCATAGTATCTCAATTCTCAGATGTGTTTCCAGAAGAATTACTAGGACTACCGCCAGACAGGGAACTCGAATTCAGAATTCACTTGCTACCAGGGACAGCACTGATTGCCAAGGCACCTTATCGTTTGGCACTAGCAGAGATGCAAGAACTAAAGAAACAATTGGATGAACTTATGGAGAAATGATTCATACAACCAAGTTCATCGCCATAGGGAGCACCGATCTTGTTTGTTAAGAAGAAAGACAAATCAATGCGTATGTGCATTGACTACCGAGAACTGAACAAGGTCATGATTAAAAATCGGTACCCATTACCGAGAATCGATGATCTTTTTGATCAGTTGCAAGGAGCTCGATTCTTTTCAAAGATCGATTTACGCTCAGGATATCATCAACTGAAGGTACAGGAAGAGGAGATTCCTAAGAGCGCTTTCAGAACAAGGTATGGCCATTATGAATTTACAGTCATGCCATTTGGTTTAACCAATGCCCCAGCTGCATTTATGGACATGGTGAACAGAATATGTAAACCATATCTGGATAAATTCATAATTGTCTTTATAGATGATATTCTCATTTACTCTAAGAGTAAAGAAGAACATGCAGCGCATCTGCATACTCTCCTAAATTTACTGAGAAAAGAAAAGCTTTACGCTAAATTCTCAAAATGCGAATTCTGGTTGGAAGAAGTAGAATTCCTTGGACATTTAGTTAATCATGAAGGAATCCATGTGGATCCCACAAAGACTGAGGCGATTACTAAATGGAAAGTCCCTGAATCACCAACATAGGTGAGAAGTTTTCTAGGACTGGCAGGTTATTATAGACGGTTTATCCGAGATTTTTCTAGAATAGCCATCCCATTAACAAAACTAACCTGTAAATCAGTTAAGTTTGAATGGGGACCAAAACAGGAAGAAGCCTTTAGAATCCTTAAGCAAATATTAACCAACGCACCCATATTAGCATTACCAGAAGGAACTGAAGACTTTGTAGTCTACTGTGACGCGTCTAAATTAGGTTATGGATGTGTGTTAAGGCAATGTCAAAAGGTTATAGCCTATGCCTCTAGACAACTTAAGAATCATGAAGAGAATTATACAACCCATGATTTAGAGTTCGGAGCCATAATTTTTGCCCTTAAAATTTGGAGACATTATCTTTACGGTAGTAAGTTTACCATTTTCACCGATCATAAGAGTTTAAGATATGTTTTCGGGCAAAAGGAGTTAAATATGAGACAGAGACGCTGGATGGAAATTCTTAGTGATTATGATTGTAGTATCCAGTATCATGCAGGAAAGGCTAATGTAGTAGCTGATGCTTTAAGTCGAAAGTATAATGAAAAGCCAAGAAGAGTACGTTCTCTTAAATTAAATCTGCAGATAGATTTAAACGAGCAAACAAGGAAATACAAGAATCAGTAATCAAGGACGATACTGAAAAAATGAAAGGAATGATTAAGGAATTAGAACAAGGAACAGATGGAATTTGGAGATTACATAAGAAAAGGATCTGGATACCTAAACAAGAAAACCTACGCCACCGAATATTAGAAGAAGCCCATAAGTCTAAGTATACGATACATCCTGGAAGTGATAAAATGTATCAAGACTTAAGAAAGAATTCATGGTGGATAGGAATGAAAAATGATATAGCAGCTTATGTTGCCAAGTGTCTAACTTGTTCACAAGTTAAAACTGAACATTAGAAACCCTCAGGTTTATTACAGCAATTGGAAATGCCTGTATGGAAATAGGAATTGATAACAATGGACTTTGTTACCAAATTACCCAAGACAAGAAAAGGAAATGATACAATCTGGGTGATTGTAGACAGATTAACTAAGTCTGCTCATTTCTTACCGATGAAGGAAACTTTCAGTATGGAACAATTAGCCAAGTTATATGTAAATGAAATAGTCTCATTACATGGAATTCCTTTATCTATTGTTTTTTATAGAGATAGCTGTTTTACTTCTCATTTTTGGACTAGTTTCCAAAAAGCAATGGGAACCAAGTTAAATCTAAGCACCGCTTATCATACTCAAACGGATGGACAAAGTGAAAGGACAATTCAGACCATGGAAGACATGCTTAGAGCTTGTGTAATTGATTTCGGCGGAAATTGGGACGATCATTTACCATTAATAGAATTTTCTTACAATAACAGCAATCATACCAGTATCAATGCTGCACCATTTGAAGCACTTTATGGACGAAAGTGCCGAACTCCAGTCTGTTGGGCAGAAATTGGAGAAAAACAACTATCTGGACCTGAGATAGTACAAGAAACAACAGACAAGATTATTCAAGTCAAGGAAAGACTAAAAGCAGCACGTGATCGACAAAAGAGTTATGCTGATAACAGGCGGAAACCTTTGGAATTTCAAGTAGGAGACAAGGTATTATTAAAAGTTTCTCAATGGAAATGAGTAGTCAGATTCATCAAAAGAGGAAAGCTAAGTCCCAGGTATGTTGGACCTTTTGAGATTATTAGAAGAATAGGACCAGTAGCTTACCAACTACGACTGCCAGAGGAAATGGTAGGAATACATGATGTATTTCATGTATGTAATCTCAAGAAATGCTTAGCAGATGAATCTTTAGTGGTACCTCTTAAGGATATAGAGGTAAATGAGAAACTTAAGTTTGTAGAAAGGCCTCTACAAATTAAAGACAGGAAAGTCAAGAACCTCAAACACAAGAGATTAGTTCTAGTCAAAGTAAGATGAGAATCCAAGAAAGGACCAGAATACACTTGGGAGCTTGAATCAGAGATGCAGAGGAAATATCCACACCTGTTCCAGTAGACCTCGAGGACGAGTTCTAAAACAAGGTGGGGAAGATATAACAACCCACCTAAAATACTTATAACATCCCTATACGTCCTAAAAATACACCTCGAATGTGAAAACGGCCCAAAATAGATTAAATTTAACAAAAAATCAAGAAAAATAATAATTAAAGGCACTCGCGGGGAGCGACATAGCCAGGTAAGGCTGTCGCGGGGCGCGACAGCTAGGCCACCAGGCCGCCCCCTAAGCCGCCACGTGTCAAGATCGTGTCAAGCCTAGCCGGTGATTGGCCAAGGCTAGGGTCTACCCTGCCTAACTCGCGGGCCGCGAAGACTTTGTCTTCGGCTCTCACGGGGCGCGACAAAAAGTCGATCAGACCCTATAAATAGATGCCATCGGCATTCAGTTGTAAACCGTTCAAAATATCGAAATCTCTCTCAATTTCTTTATAGTAGAAGTAATTCTCGGGTATTATACCCACTAAAAGAGCGAAGCTCTGCCTCGATGTAAGTATCATAACCCCCGGTTACGTATTAGATACGCTGCCCGATTGATCTTGTGCTCCGTAACGCCTGTCAAGGCTCTGCCTGACGTAGTCGTTGGAGTTCTGTCTCGGGGAGGGTATAACTAATGTAAATTGGGTTATTGTACTAACGCGTGTGCATTGTTTAATTAATAGATTATAACCAAAAAGTCACAAAGGAAATACCTAAATTAGCAATGTGAGTATTCCTCTTTTTTGTAAACTGTTTTTACAAAAACCTCAATTGTTTTAAATTATATAACAGTGATTGAGTATTTGTAATTCTACAATTATCGTCGGTATGTTGGGGTTTTGTATACAAAATTTGCTTACTACACTATGAGTAGTAGCATGACCACAAATCAGGATTGACAGTACCGTGGGTAGTAATTAAAGTAGATGTAAACAAATGTAATTGCTAGCTTGTCCTCAATGCTGTAAAAAGATAAAACCTGTTTTGATTAAACTGAGATTCAATCGACAGTATTTCTTGCTGATAAAATGTTTTTAAAACACGTTTCAGGTAACAAAATGTGAAAGCCAAATAGAAGCCAGCTGGAGAGCACTGAAGGCTTGGAAAAGTGGCTATAAAAGTTACCTAAATAAAGAAGATGTTTTCTATCAATAAATTAGGGTTTATCCCTATAAATATGTTGTAATGAAAACTTGGGTTTTTCCCATGTATTTATTATTATAAAAATGTGATATATTTACTCTGATAAAATATTTCCTAACTACGGTCCTGATGTAATTTCCGCTGCCAAATTGATAAACACCGATACCACCAGCTCTGAGTAGGCCGCGGCCGCCCGCCTCTCGTGGCAGGGGTCGGGGGTTGCGACATTATCACGCCACGTCACATAGGGGGCTTTAAATCTCCTTCCTTTAACTTGCATGCAATGGTTTAAAGCTCCCATCATCATTACCGAATTATTATTTTTTATTTATATATTTTATTTTTTAAATTTATATGGCAATTTTAATAACTACAAAATATAAAAAAAAAACATAATTTTATTAAAATAAAATAAAACATGACAAAGTACTAGAAAATAAAAGCTACATATATTTCGCTTGAATTTGTGCCTTACGAGCCTCCAAAATGACTCGGTCCTCCTCTGCTAGGTGTGAAAAGTCTTTCGTGGGAAATTCCATGTCTTTCTAAATTTGTTTCTCCATTTTAGTTCTTGCTCCTTTTCCTTCGTCGAGAGAAGCTTGTTGAGTCTATTGTCGAACTCGTCCAACCTTGACGGGCCATCCGATGGCATTGAAGAAGACGTGTCTCGTGCTCGTGCACCTGCCTTACTTCTATCCCTACCCTTTGGTCGTCGCAGCTCTTGCGGTTCTTGCAGTTAATCAAATTCCTCGAAGTCGTCGTTTAGATTAATAGTAGTACGAGCATCGGACTCGGATGGTTCGGTAGTGGATGTTAATTTGGAACGTTTTGACCTATGGGCGGTTGGGTCAAACAGCGGTACAAGATGCAACTTGGGAGATTTTTTAAGAAGCTCCCACGAAGGTATCATCGTAAACGCATGCTCATGATGCAATCTATAGTCGTTGTAGGAGGTGGTCATAACGTCCACGTCGCTCGAACCGCTTCGTCTTCTAAGATTGTTGACGTAATTATTATGTATGTTGTTGAAATTTACCAACAATCTCATCTTCCGATACGTCTAGCCATGCTTGTGACAACGCAAGTTCTTCCCTAGGCGTCCATTTTTCGACCGTCTTAGAAGCACGTGCTTCAGTCTCACCCTTCTTACGATGCCTTCTCGATCATCCACCTTTTGAGGAAGTGGGCTGGGTTCCGGGTTCGATTTGGGTTTCGGGTACGAATTCGTTTTCGGGTGTCTTTTGTGTTTGGGGTATGTTTTCGGTTTGGGGTACGGATTCGGTTTCAGGTGTGTTTTGTGTTTGGGGTATGTTTTAGGCATGCATCATATTAATACTGTTTAAACATTGTTGGAACTAGTAATCTACACATTCTGAATAACCATTTGTATACATTGGCGTAAAAATTTCAATAGTACCGCAACTTTAAGATACACTATTATCGGTGTCTAAGGATTTATTTATGCCAGACCCACTAGATCATAATCGTTATGCGTGTATTATTTGAACAAATGATACTATACATTATAGCTTGAGTCTTTCCGTAGATTACTCTCTATGTGTCAAACATATAATAGTTCGCAAGCGGGTATTGAATATAACCAAAACATTTTATAAAATTTGGAAAGTATTAAACGTATTCACCTTAGCAGCAATGAGCTACATTTCAACCTAAGTTTTAATAAAAAAACGAAGCATGACCAAATACTAATATATTTTATCATTATTTTGTGGTCTCCCATGATACTAAATACTCGTCCAAGTATCTCATATTTCAAAGACCATCTTACTTGTTACTTACTCGTTCGACAGTATATCAAATAAAAATTTTATATATTTTATTTTGTCTACAAAATGGGGTGTTACATGATTACTACGAGATCTCTGGATGTAGTTTGCAAAAGACTTAGCTTTCCTATTCAAAAAAGGGTGACGGCTAGATTGTTACCAATTTACCTTCTATTTTGATGAAATTTCTATTTATAGAGTTTTCTCAATTTGTATACATAAAACCTATCGTAAAACACTGAGAAACTAAAATTACGTGTATTGTTGGTTTATTCACATGTGAACCTACTAAATCGTAGAAATGTATATAAACTATAAAGGACCACAAC
Source organism: Helianthus tuberosus (assembly GCA_030545235.1). NCBI lineage: Eukaryota > Viridiplantae > Streptophyta > Magnoliopsida > Asterales > Asteraceae > Helianthus > Helianthus tuberosus. The sequence goes on along the minus strand of CM060442.1, from coordinate 208,813,577 downwards.
ACATTCACACGTGAATATAATGTGTAAACAAAGAAATACATATACACATTGCAATCATAATTGATATATTAGTTTTAGAGTAAAGTTATTTTACAAAGGCTCCTAATTGTAAGAAGTGTAAGAAAGATTTATAGAGTGACAAGTGTTCAATAACCTAAAATTAAACCCACTACATCACCACCCAAAACCTAAACACCCACCCCCACCCCACCACCACCCAAAAACTTAACCCCCCCCCCCCCCCCCCAACCCCCCAAAAACCTAAAAAAAAATTCTTAAAAAAACTAAACACCCACCCCCACCCCCACCACCACCCAAAAACCTAAACCCCCACCCCCTCGGCAAAAAAAAAAAAAAAAAAAAAAAATTGGGTGGGTGATGGGGGAGGGGGTAGGTGGGGGTTTAGGTTTTTGGGTGGTGGTGGATGTTTAAGTTTTATTATTATTATTTTTTTTTTTTTGTAGTGGGTTTTTTTAGTAGCCTTTGTACCCTTCTTACAATTAGAAGCCTTTGTATTTGATCCTAATCCATTAGTTTTATTGTGAAAATTCACAATAATATACATTTATAAACATAATTAAAAATTTACACACTGCTTATCCTAAAGTGTTTCGGGTCTTTCGGAATGAAAACTGTTTAATTAATTGTAAACGAAATAAAATAATTTGCCCTTGATTGATTAGTGAAATCGATCTGGAAAGAATATTAAAATAGATTGTTTCTAGTTATATATTGAACCGACCTCCTTATACAATTAATAAGGAAGAAAATGTGCATCAAATGAAGGTCATCAAAGGCAAAAAAGTGAACCCATGTGTGTATGCAGGTAAGGATATAAATGAGAACAGTAGAACAATCATAGCGTTGCATTTCATCAACCAACAAAACGTCATAAACGGAACTTGCCCACCCCTTTACATGATTACATCCACATGTTGCTATCTCAAATGTGCCTTGTACGGCTAGTTAAAATTGACCCTTTAGATAAAAAGCTAATACATACAAATAAAATTCACTAGCTAGGCTTGGCTCAAAGTCTAAACAAATACTTGGCATCTACACTTTCAGTTACTCATTACAATATATTAGACTATCGGGGTGTGGAGGGCTTGGGTTGAAGGCATTGCTCAACACGTGGCAGGTGTGGGCTCCACTAGTCTACACCCAAAAAAGTGGGGTGTGGAAGGGGCGTGGCCACTGGCCAGGCCGGCGTTGGGGTGTCATGTGGCACCTAATTTTCTTTATGCCTAACGGCTAGCCAAACGGTCATTAACACCCAACCGAGCATTGCCAGACACGTTACCCCAAGCCAGCGCCCCATGCCAAGCAGGCAACGCCCATCAAAACACCAACCCCGGATGATATACCCGGCGTTAAAGGGCCAACAACGCATCACGCCCCATTAAGAGCTAATATTGCTCTTAAAACCATTTAACCCAATATGACGTTGTTAAACCTTAATATGACCTTATAAAACTTGATATAATAATTTAAGGTTGTCTTGTGATAACATCTATATACTAAAGTGAGCGCGCATGAATAGCATCTATAATAAATCGATAGAAATATAATAATTTAATATAAGTTTAATAAATTAACATAATATAAAATTAATTATACTATATATTATTCGTTAAATTTTTTTAAAAACAGAATACGTATATGTATTTAATTTTTTCTTGACATTTTGATAGAATACGTAGGTGTGTTTAATTTTTCTTGATAGATTGTAATGTAATTTTTTTCATAACAAAGCTGTAGTAAACATAGAGTGTTTTTTGGTACCGTAGGCTATACAAGTATCAGTACTCAGTACTCCAACGAACCATACTAGTTTTGGTCAAACATTGTTATCGGTATCGTTATTATTGAAACCGGTACGAGTGTTCGTTTTTATGGTATGGCTTTCGATTATTGTAAAACATGACTTAATTCGTTTTAGGTTTTATCTTTTGGTAGCTCTAGCAAGTGTCGGTATTGTAACTGAACCGATATCAACCGAATTTTCATTGCGTAGCGCAGGAGAATCACACTATATATATATGTGTGTGTGTGCGTGCGTGCGTGCGTGCGTGCGTGCGTGTGTGTGTGTGTGTGAAGTATAGGAAGAAAACTCATTTGAGTTGAAAAAAACTCAAGAAAACCCTATATAACATTTTTTTTCTAAAAAAAATAAGGAATGTAACATACATATATTTGAACATTTTTATAAAAAAAATGTAAAAAGCGCCTACTAGTTTTTTTTTAAATGTTCAAAATCTGTATGCTACATTTTTTTGAACATATATATTATGTAATATGGAATTTTGAATATTTTAAAAAAAACTATTCGACGTTTTTTTGTTTTTTTTACAAAAATGTTCAAATATATGTATATTACATTCCTTATTTTTTCAGAAAAAATAAAAATGTTACATAGGGTTTTACAAAGGTTTCTTAAGTTTTTTCAACTCAAATAGATTCTCATTTTATCCTTCCCATATATATATATATATATATGGGGCCGCTAAAATGAAAACCACCCTCAGTTGTGAGAATCGAGATAACCACTTTCCAATCATTAGATCTCCAAGATGATGGATGGATAATATTAAAAGTAATTAAAATTAATATTAAATACTTTTTTTTCTTATTATGTTTTTAATATTTTAATGCAAAAGGGTAGTTTAGTAAATTTACTTTTTTTTGTCTTTTTGTCTTTATTATTTTTTATTACTTTTTTGGTATTATTATATTAGTTATTTTTTTTAAACATAAATTTTTTATTAAAAACCATTTTAAATTCAGAATTTTTTAACAAATCAATTTTTTTGCGCACCGTTTTTTGCACGTCGTTTTTACGCCCGGCTTTTTCACGCGTCGTTTTTTAACGCGCCGTTTTTACGCGCCGTTTTTGCGCGCCGTTTTTACGCCCGGCTTTTAAAAAAAATTACGGATGTAAAAAATCATTTTTTACAAAAATTGTTTTTACAAAAAAAAAAATTACGGTTTACGGGATAAAATTTTTTACCTCAAATCTTTACGTTTTATGTTTTGCGGGATTAATTTTTTTACATAAATTTTACGTTTTACAGATTACATAAAAAAAGTTTTACGTTTTACTTTTTGCGGAATTAATTTTTTTATATATAAGTTCACATTTTACGTTTTACGTTAAAAAGTTTTACGTTATACGTTGTAGGTTTTACAATTTACATAAAAAAAGTTGAGTAAACTGTCATTTTGGTCCCTGAGGTTTTGTCACTTTTGTCATTTTAGTCCAAAACTAAAACCTTTTAAATCTGGGTCCCTATGGTTTCACTTTTATTGCCATTTTGGTCCAAAAATCAAATCACCTGATATTTGACAAATAAAATCTGATTATTTTGTCTTTTTCCTCGGTGGCAAAATGGTCAATCTGAATTTATTATAACATATTATTAATTAAATAAATTAAATTAAATATCTCTTTACCCTAAGCAGATATATGTTCATCTTCTTCGTCTACTCCCCACACCCAAATCAGTTGAGCAAACAATCACCATCGACTCAAGCCGTTGTAACTTCAGCTGCTGCTTAAACCTGCTAATGAAATCATCAGCTTTTGCATCCACTTCTTCATCCACAACATTACTCCCCCTCACCCTCACCCTCACCCTCGCCGTCGCCGTCGCCAGTCGCCGCAAGTCAATATCCTCACCGTCTTCTTCGTCGTCGTTGGCCACCATTCTCATCTCGCTGCATGACTTCTTCATCTCCCCATATAACTTTTTCTTCTTCTTCACCGTTGTCTTCTCGGACTTGCTTTGGATCGCATGATGCTGCTCCTGGTTATGACCCGGATCCGTATCCACAGTCTCCGGTGGTTCGAAAGAGAGTTTGAACGATCTGACTCGTTCTATGACCGAAGGAGGTCGGGCGAGTTGATCAGGTGAGTCGGAGGTGAGTTTTATAGATTTAACTCGTTCAAAGAAAGAAGGTGAATGGGTGGGTTGACTCAGAGCTTGTTTTCCGGTTCCGAATGGTACAACTCGTGGGCGTGAGTTATCTCTGGTGGAACTGGATAGTCAGAGGATAAATGGATTGACTAAGCGAGTCGACTGGTTGAAATGTATGTCGTCGTTTTGGATTCAGATTCAGACGGATACTTGTATTGAGATTATGCACACAATCGCAGACATTGTTGCGGTGGAGATGATCGTTGACCATCAGATCTGAGCAATACTCAAACTAGAATTTGGTGACGTTTGCAGGTCGTCGGGGAACGATCTCTTTCTACACACAATCGCGGACAATATTTGCTCAAATCAGTTAAATTCGAACACTCAAATCTGGTTTTCTAACAATTAGGAATCAATTTGATGTATTGGAACTGTAATTTGCAGGTGAATTAAAGTTAAGGTCTTGGGTGTTCTTGTTGAAGAAGATGAGATGATAAGAAAAATTAAAATGACTATTTTGCCCCTAAGAAAAAAGACACAATAGTAGGATTTTATAAGACAAATATAACCTGATTTCACTTTTGGACCAAAATAGCAATAAAACTGAAACCACAGGGACCCAGATGCAAAAGTTTTGAGTTTTGGACTAAAGTGGCAAAAGTGACCAAACCTCAGATACCAAAATGGCAGTTTACTCAAAAAAAATTTACGTTTTACGTTTTAAAGGAAAATGTTTTACGTTTTACAATTTACGTAAAGTTTTACGTTTTACAAGATAAAAATTTTTACGTAAAAATTTACGTTATACGTAAAATTTTTAAAGTTTTACGTTAAATTTTTAAAGTTTTGCGTTTTACGTTTTACATTAAAAATTTTACTTAAAGTTTAACGATTTAAAATTTACATAAAAAAAAGTTTTATGATTTACTTTTTATTTACAAAATCTTTTTTACACAAAACGAACTCACCCAAAAATCGCGACTCAGTAGGTGTCTCAGATAGATTGAACTTATCATCATCGACTAAAAAAAGAAATATAAATAACCAACAACAAAAATCAAAACAATTTGTGGATTCTTGAAAAAAAAAACGGGGTTTGGCTCAGAGTTTCCAATAATCAAGGCTGCAAAGTGGGCTTATGGGTTCAAAAAACCTACTCTCCACCATCCTTGCCGCGCTATCGTCAACAAAATATACGTTTTTTTTTGCATCATCATCGCCCAATCAACATATCAAACCCACATAATTGCAGTTATCACAAAATACCAACAGAATCAAGAACACAAATCAACATAATCAAGAACCCAAATCAACCCCCAACATACCAAAATACCAACAGAATCTAGAACACAAATCAAACACAACAAAACAGAGACATGAACCCTACAACAACCAAACCGGACCACCAGGACTCACCACCACTGTCGCCGTCAAAACCCACCACCACCGGCAAATCAGATGATGAAGAGGGAGAACCGTGGTGGTTTTATATCTCCGGCCGATGACGGTGGTTTTATATCTCCGGCCGATGACGGTGGTTTTATATCTCCAGCCGATGACGGTGGGGGGTCCAAATCAGAGGATGACGATGGTGGATCCGAGAACTCACTGGAGAAGAAGTTTGACTTCCATTTCCGCCGTGCTACCGGAAGGTGCTCCGGTGGTGGATCTAATAAACTCACCGGTTGAAAAAACTTGTGGGTGCCCAGAGTGTTTGATGGTGGTGTTTGGGGGTCGCCGGAGAAAACGAGGGGGTTGCCGGTGCGGGTGTGGTTCCGGAGCTAAAAATGATGAAGATGATGATTTTCTGAAGATGATGAATTTCTTTATTCATAAGCTGAAGATGATGAATTTCTTCATCTGAGATGAAGAGAGAGAGATGTCAGGGAGTGTTTGAAAAATGTGTAAAGAGATAATGTGATGGAAATGACTTTAAAAAGAGATGGCCATGACACATAAAGTAAATTACCTAAATAGTAAATACCCTTTTGGTTGGCATAATCTGATTGGTGGAGAATGGTTCTCGCGGTTCTCGCAACTGGAGGTGGTTTCTATTTTAGCGCCCCTATATATATATATATAGGGGAAGGTTCATTTGAGAAGAAAATTTTATTGAGAAGAAAAAGAATAAAAGGGTATAATTGTAAAACATTAAATAGTTTTTTTCTCATCTCATTTATTATTATGTTTGACTAATTAATTAGTCATTAAGACTATAATCCTCCACACTAAATATTTTTGCCTACACACATCAAAAGTTATCCTACACATTTTGAAATTTATCCTACACATATTAAAATTTATCATACACAACTCGTAATTTATCCTACACGCCTCGTATTTATCTTACACTATAAATGAATTTTTATTTTTATTTTTTGTGAAAAATATATATCTTAAAAATAAGTTACAAATTTAATATAGTTAGTTATTAAAGATGAAACTACCAATTAATGATGTATGTAAATTTACTAATATACCCTTATAGTTACATTAAGTACAAATATTAAATGAAGTCTAATGAAGCATTCCTATTGGTTGAAATTTCTTCTTTTTTCTTCTTACAAAGAATTTTTCTCATTTGAACCCTCCACTATATATATATAGGGAGCCGCTAAAATAGGAACCATCCCCAGTTGTAAGAACCGTAAGAACCACTCTCCACCAATCAGAACAAAGGGTATTTTGGTCATTTCCTTTAAAATGTCTAATCTCTATCTCTCTCTTCATTAATGTTAGCAGACTTTTACATTTAATCTCTCCTCTCTCTTCTATCTTCTCTTTCATATCTCTCATTTAAATTCCAATCCCTGTTCTCTTTCATCTCTTTCATATTTTTGTTCCTCCATGAGTGAACAATCTGAGCTCCGGCTAGAACTTAATCTATCCACTCTATAAAACCTCCATACAAACCCCATCTTCTGTACTTCAATGGCGTACTTGAAGAAGCTTTTCTAGCTGCTAAAAAGGTTCTAAGATTATTCACTCAGGAGAACACTCATGGAGGAGCCGGAGCCTCCCCGACGGCGACGTTATTTGGTGGTGATTTATGTTCAGGTGAGGGTTTTTACACACCGTATCAATACCTCAAGATCTGTTCAATCGTTTCCCCCAATTTGGATCCTAGGGTTTCGGCCAATCCCGATCTGGTTCGTTTCTTGCTGCCGTTTCTAATTTCTGTTATGATGCAATCGTTTCCCCCTTTGTGTTCTGATACAAAGATTTTCGTAAAAGATCTTAATCTAATTCCTAGAGAGAGAGAGAATTAGGTGTTTGTGTGTGTTTCTATGCGACGATAAAGAAGCGACGGCCGGCGGCCGTTCACGACAACCGCGAAACAGAACGTTTGTTTGTCTCTCCGGTTCTGTTTGGTTCAAACCGTTTATGGTTCAGGTTTGAGAAGGACCAATTTTGAGTTTCGGGTTTGGTGTTGATGGTGTTAGTGGTGTTTAGGTGTGTCGGTAGTAATGGCGGTGGTGGTCATTCACGGTCATTGGTGGGTTCTAATTTGGTGGAAAAAGTAAGTTTTTTAGTTCAAAAATTTGGTTGAATGGGACAAGTTTCGATCGATTACATATTGAATTTAGTTTATTTATAGTGTAATCGGATCGGATTTTGTTGATTCACAGTGAATCATTTGTTTGGTGAATCAGTTGTTTTGGTCTTTATTGACATAAAAGGTTTTGTATAACTTGAATAGGTGGTGCCAATGGTGCCCGGTGGTGCCGATCGTACCCATTTCAGACTGAATCGGTTGTTTTTTGGTTTGATATGGTTGATTGGGTGGCGATGATGAAAAAAAACGTAGATTTAGATGACGATGGCGCGACAAGGACGGCGGAGGGTAGGTTTTTTGAACCTGCAACCCCACTTTTGCAGCCTTTTGATTATCGGATAATCTGAGCCAAACCCCGTTTTTTTTCGAGATACACTTTGTTTTGATGTTGTTTTTTTTTTATTTTTATCCCCCTAGTCGATGATGATAACGATATATCTGAGACACCTCCCGAGTGTGATTTCTGGGTGCTTTCGTTTTTGCGTAAAAAAGTTTTTGTAAAAAAAAGTTAAACCGTAAACTTTTTATCGTAAAACGTAAACTTTTTAACGTAAAACGTAAAAACGTAAAACGTAAAAAGTTTCACGTAAAACGTAAAACGTAAAAAGTAAAAAGTTTTAGGTAAAACGTAAAACATAAATTTTTTTAAGTAAAACGTAAAAAGTTTTACGTAAAACGTAAACACGTAAAAAGTTTTACGTAAAACGTAAAAAGTTTTACGTAAAACGTAAAAATTTTAACGTAAAACTTAAAACGTAAAAAGTTTTATGTAAATCGTAAAAAGTTTAACGTAAAACTTAAAACGTAAAAAGTTTAACGTAAAAAGTGTAAAAAACGGCGCGTTTAAAAAACGTGTAAAAAACGACGCGTTAAAATTACGACGCTTGAAAAAACGGCGTGTAAAAAACGGCTCGTTAAAAAAAACGACACTTGAAAAAGCCCGGCGTAAAAACGGCGCGTTAAAAAAACGACGATTGAAAAGCCCGGCGTGCAAAAACTGGCGCGTAAAACGTAAAAACGTTAACGTAAAAACGTAAAAAGTATAAAAAATCTTTTAAAAAAATCTGAATTTAAAAATGCTTTCAATAAAAAAAATTATGTTTAAAAACTAAAAACTAATATAATAATACAAAAAACTAATATAATAATATAAAAAACTAATAAAAAACAATAAAGGCAAAATGACAAAATAGAGTCTTTTTACTAAATTACCCTTTTGAATTAAAATATTAAAAACATAATAAGACAAAAAGTATTTAATATTATTTTTAGTTACTTTTAATTTCATCAATTGATCTTTAAGATCTAATGGCTAGAAAGTGGTTCTCTCGGTTCTTACAACTGGAGGTAGTTTTCATTTTAGCGATCCCCTATATATATATATATAGGGAAGGGTTCAAGTGAAAACTCCTTTTATCGCGAGAACTCGAGAACTAACTAAAAAACGCCTAAAAAACATACCAAAAACAATTTTGTTTTACAATTTTTTTATTAAAAATCACTAGTTTTTGTGTATAAAAAAATTTGAATATCCAAGGAACGATGTTTGATTTTTTAAGTTTTTGGCGTTTTACCGAGAAAAAGAACGTCACTAAATAAAAGTACATTAAACCTCTAATTTTGGTCATGCTAAACTCAATAATGTTTTGTTGTATGAGATGGACAACATTGTTAATACTCAGTTAAGAAAGATGTCTAACAATGTTGTTCACCCCATACAGCTAAACTTTATTGAGAACAAAACTGAATCTCCAAGAAATGACGGTTTTTGCAATTTTGCAATTTTGTGGTTTATGTATGTTTTGGCGTTTATAAATTGGATGGAAGTTGAGGATAAAGTCAATATGATTTTACTCAATGAGATGGACAATATCTTCACTTAATGATTTTTGTCCATCACATTGAGCGAAACATTACAGACAACCAAACTGAATTTCAAAGAAACGTTTTTGTTTTAGGAATCTTTGATGTTTGGGTTTTTCGTTGTTTCTATGATGAATGGTATATATTAAATATGGCGTTTTGGGTTTGGTGTGTTTAATTGAAGGTCTGAGATGTTGTATATATATGATGTTTTTGGCGGTTGTTTTAGGCGGGATTTTATTATAATAAATGTAGTAATTAAGTCCCATCGTTTCAGACACTGTTTGTTCAGCTTTATCGTTTAAAACATGTTTGGCCTTTTATATCTAATGGCGTTTAGATTAGGATGATGTGTGCTATGTAGGTTAGGGCGGTAATTTATGGCGTTTTATTCATGAGTTGGCGTTGTGTGTAGAGAAGCCAAAAGACCCTTGTACCCTTAATGAAGCGCGCCATGCTAATAAAAGTGATGTTATTTACGAAAACACGACTGCGCCAATCTAGTCCGTAGATTGTTTTGATCGGACGATCCATAACCGTTCTCACACTTTTCACCGTTTCTACACTTTTTCTATATATATATATATATATATAGAAAGTGTATTGTACAAAATTCCTTAACGTACGCTACGTACGCGATGTGAAATCGCATGTTATAAAATATCATGGATGAAATCGCATGTTGATAATTTTAATTAAATCGCATGTTAAATAACCAACATGCGAAATTGTTACAAAAAACCAACATGCGACTTCAACGTGGGATGAAGATCTGACGGCTGAGGTTATCGCGTACGCAATGTACGATAAGCCATTTTGTACGTTAACTGGCCTCTATATATATATATATATATATGATTCAGTTCAATTAAGAATCATCACGAGTTGTGAGCACTATGAGAACTCTTACGTTCCGTGCGAGTTGGGCCACATTTTTTGCACAAACGTAGATGAAAATCTTATAAATACATCTGTGAAAAAATGAATATATATTGTCGAGTCGGTAGTTACACCTGATGTATGTTTTGTTTACGCATGATGTAAATTTGTTACGGCGATGACAATTTTTTTTTACATCTGATGTTAATTTTTGCATGCGACATTTTTTTATTTTATTTTATTTATTTTTTTGTTGAAACAAGTGATTGTTTTTAAGATTTTTTTTTTGAAAGGCCTAGTTCTTATGGTTCTCACAACTCAAGGTAGTTCTCATTTTACCATTTCCCTACATATGTATGTATGTGTGTATGTATGTATGTGTGTATGTGTGTATGTGTGTGTATGTGTGTGTGTATGTATGTGTGTGTATGTATGTATGTATGTATGTATAATTATGTATATATAGGAATTCGGTAAAATGAGAACGACCTTAAGTTATGAGAACCGTAGAAACCAAGATGAGCCATCTAGTTCTTATGGTTCTCACAACTCAAGGTAGTTCTCATTTTACCATTTCCCTACATATGTATGTATGTGTGTGTGTATGTGTGTGTGTATGTATGTGTGTGTGTATGTATGTATGTATGTATGTATGTATAATTATGTATATATAGGAATTCGGTAAAATGAGAACGACCTTAAGTTATGAGAACCGTAGAAACCAAGATGAGCCATTGATCAAAAGTGTTTTAATGGATGAGATTAAAAGACCATAAAGTTGTGTAATTATTGTGCTTTAATTAATGAGTTTTTTTAGTGGTATAAGGGCAATTTGGTCTTTAACCATATCCATTAATGATTGGTATAATTAATAATTTCAATTTTATTTAATGTGATTTAATTAAAATTATTTTTGAAACATGCTGAAAAAAATCAATAAAAAATTAAAGTGATTTAATTAATGCAATAAAAAAACAACAAAAAATTAATGTGATTTAAAAAAATAAAAAAAAATTCGTTTTTAGCGCCCCAATTTTAAAACTTTTTTACGCGCCGTTTTTAAACTTTTTTAGCGCCCCGGTTTTTTACGTATCATTTTTCGCACCCGTTTTTACTCCCGTTTTTTCGCCCCCGTTTTACACGCCCCATTTTTAAACCCCGTTTTTTCGCGCCCTTTTTTACGCTCCGTTTTTACGCCCGTTTTTTACGCACCGTTTTACGCCGTTTTTAACGCCCTGTTTTTGCGCGCCGTTTTTTACGCCCAAGGTAGAATTTAACGGGCGCCCCGTTTTTTGCGCCTTGTTTTTGCGCGCCGTTTTTTACGCCACTTTTTTACGCACCAATTTTGCACGCCGTTTTTTACACCCAAGGTAGAATTTAAAAAAAAAATTACCAGCATTTAAACAAACCCACTAAAAAAGTTTACTAAACCTTTAAACTACACGTAAAAAACTATACGCTAACACTTTTTTACATCATTGTAAACTTTTTTTTAAACATGAATTGTTTAAAATTGAAAAAATAAAAACCTTTTAACCCATGTGTAAAAGCTATATACAAGCCTTTAAAAACTTTTTACACCAAAGTGTTAGAACTAAAAAAAATATACAAGCCTTTAAAACAACCCCGTCAAAAAAAGTATTTCACAGCATTACGCTACATGTAAAAAAGTATACGCTATATCTTTTTTACATCCATGTAAAAATGTTATTTTATTTAAAAAAACATCAATAATTTAACCCACGTGTAAAAAATATATTAAAGGTATACACTAACCGTAAATACCTAATCTAGAACTTTTTTTACGGGTGGTTTAAGATTTTATGAAAAAACTCTAAGTACAAAAATCTACATAAAAAAAATCAACGTAAAAAACTAATTTGCACTCAAACCGCATGCGTAAATTTCTTCAGAAATCTATAAAACAGTCGTAAAAAACTTTTTACACCAAATGCTAAATTTAAAAAAAAATACAAACCTAAAAGAAACCTATAAACCACCCGTAAAAAACTATGTACACCAAATGTTAAAATAAAAAAAATACAAACATTTAAACAAACCCGTAATAAAAAAAGTTTTTTAAAGCTTTACGCTACACGTAAAACTATACATTAAAACTTTTTTACAACGATGTGACAAGGTTTTTTTTATGTAGAGTTTATCGGAAAGCTATGACCACCCGTTAAAAAAAACTTTTTACACCCGAGGTAAAATTTTAAAAAAAATTACAAGCATTGAAACAAACCCCCTAAAAAATAAGTTTATTAAACCTTTATGCTACACGTAAAAAAACTATACACTAACAGCAAAAGAAAATATTACCAAACACGACGACCGAGAAACCCCAACAACAAAAATCAAAACAACGTGTGGGTCTTTAAAAAAAAGGGGTTTGGCTCAAAGTTTTCAATAATCAAAGGTTGCAAAATGGGGTTGTATGTTCAAAAACCTACCCTCTACCATCATTGCCGCGTCATCATCATCAACTGTCGAAAAAGTTGGTTTCGACCTATCACTGCCAACTCAACCCAAAATATCAAAAACACAAATCAATCTAAGATCCAAAATAAAAGGCAATTCACTTTATGCAGATCATAATTTGCAAATTAAAACTCCACTACCCATGACAAGATCTACAATTCAAAAGCAATTTGTACCCCAATACCGAAGAGCCAAAAAATCAGTCAAACCATGTGCACCGTCGGCGCCACAGGGACCACCGGCACCAACCGGGCACTATCGGCACCACGGGGTACCACCGGGCACCATCTGCACCACTTGCAAATCGGTCACCTGTAGAAACAGTTGACATCAAAGAAACTTCAATTAAACCATACATAAAAAAGAGACAGACAGGCAGACAAACAAACAAAAAGGAAGAAAAGATTTAGAAACCTTGCAAAAAAATTGATTTAAACAATGTTTCATTTGGATCATTACTAAATTTGATCAAAACAACCCCATATCTAAATTTTTGAACAACCAAACGTATGTAAAAACTCAATTTGATCCCATCATTCTACCCATTAACCAAACTTATGTAAAAACTCAATTTGATCCCATCACTCTACCCATTAACTTGTTTTCTAATTTCTAGTAATATAGTCACCTCATTAACTTTCAATTAACCTTAGAAATTTACTAATAGCATACGTCTACCTCTACTATAATCTAAATAAGATAACCTTATCTCACATTAGGTATCCATCTCATCCACCTTTCTAAATTTGTAAAAATCATCTCACAACAAGGTAAATTTCTCAACCTACATCTAAATTAACATTACAGAAAGAATGAAACTGAGATTCAGCAAACTACAACCACAAAAACCCTAATTTTTCCAAATCAGATCTACTAAATCAGCACTACCAGTATAAACAACCAAATGTAAAAAAACGCATAAAACAGAGATCTAACCGGAAAATAGAGAAGATTTCATACCTAAACTTTGATGAACCAATCTTGTATAAAAATCACATTGACATCTTCCATGACCGACCAACTCGACATCTTCCATTGCCGTTTCCACCATGGCCGACCATCCTTCTTCCTCATTTTCTCTCTCTCTTACTTTCTCTTTGAAATTGGACACACTCTCTCTCTCGAACTCCATGTCTGGGTGAACGGATCTATGTAACAAAAGAAGGGATTGCTTTGATTTTTATTCAGAACCAGATGTTTAGATCTTCATCAAATAACCCCCAAAAAAGAGGGTTTCGTCTTTAATTTTACTTCAGATCTTCAAATGCACGAGAGAGAAAAGGAGTATTGAAGAGAGGGAGGGAGAGATGATGGGGTTGAATATTCTAAATGAACATGGAACAAACACGACATCAATTTCTATACTCTGATGAACGTTCAGGATGCTCGGTTTAGTGGGGTACACCCTTGGTCCGCCACAAAAACTCCACCACCACCGCTATGTGCGGCGATGCCACCGCTACAATCATCACCGGCCACCGTCGACTGCCGCCATCTTCCGCCTCGCTCTACCAGATCTCACCGGACCTTCGCCAACCGGCACTGCTCCACCGGCTCCGGTCACCGGAGAGAGACGAGAGAGAGAGAGCTGGTGTTGGATACGGATAAGGTGGGAGGGGGAACAAATGAGATGAAGGTGGTGGTGGGTTTTTTGAAGATCTCTGAGGATTTTGAAAGAGATGAAGATGAAGATCACAGATGACATGAAGATGAAGATCTCTGATTTTGAAGATCTCAAATTTTGAAAAAGATGAAGATGAAGATCTCTGGGGTTTTTTGAATATCTCAGATGAGATGAAGATGGTGGTGGGAGGGGGACTAGAGAGAGAAAAACAAATATCTAGGGATTTTGAAAGTGATGGAGAGAGAGAGTGAATAGTTAAAAAAGACAGACAGATTAGACATTTGGAGTAATTGGTCAAAATACCCTTAAGGGGTATAAAATAATAGTGCATGTGTGGCAGAGTTTGATTGGTCAAGAATGGTTCTCGCGGTTCTCGTAACTCGGCTTGGTTCTCAATTGATCCGAAGCCTATATATATATATATATATATATATATATATAGGGTCAGGATCTAGAGAAAACGGTGGAAAGTGTGAGAACGGTGAGAACGCTTATGGATCGTCCGATCAAAACAATCAATGGACTAGAATGGCGCGGTGGCGTTTTCGTAAATAACACGAATTCTATTAAGTACACGCGCTTCATTAAGGGTAAAAGGGTCTTTACACTTCTATACCAAAACGCCAAACTAATGAATAAAACGCCATTACGGGCCGAAACACATCCCTATATAAACAAAACATCTCAGATATAAAAACACACCCCCCAGAACCTGAAACGCCATATTTATACTATATACCATTCATATTACAAACGCCAAAAATCCACAAAACATCAAACACAACTACTCAAAACGCCAAAACACTCAAACATCAAATATTACAAAAAAATCGTTGTTTCTTTCAGATACACTATTTCCCCAGTAAAACGCCAAAAATGGCAAATATCGTTTCTTGTATATTAAATATTGTTCTAAGCCAAAGTTTCGGAGAATGCATTCTTTCATGAGGTGTTGTGACTCAAATAAAATTTTGTTGCATGACATGGACAAATCATAAAACAAAAAGATGCTGGTTTCAGACTTATGTCATTTTTTGTGTTTTGTTATTGATGAATATTATAATGGCATGAAGAGACAAATAACACTGATGAGTTGTTTGAAGATACATATTCAAACAAAAATCTCATATCATTTTGTCTTTCCAAACGGCCACAAAAACACAAGCATGACAAAGCCAAACCACCAGTGAACATGTTTCAAAAAAGAAAGAGACTGATGACAGTGAAGATTTGGAAGATGAATTGTTTCTATTTTTATTTTTTTAATTTTCTTTTTCTGTTGTTTGTTATGTATCTTTCAACTTAGAATAAAAAAATACATTATATCTATAAAACGCCAAAAAAGTCATAATAACTGTGAAAACGCCATAACGCAGTAAAACGCCAAAAAAACTCCCAACTATAATAAAAGTAATTTGGAGAATTTGGAGAAGTATTATAAAAAGCTAAAAATGGAAAAAAAAAACGCCAAAAACTACTTAAAGCCATTAAAAACGCCAACCTTGGAAAATGAAACGTATATGACCCTAAAAACTGATAAAAAGCTGAACAAAAGCAGTAAAAATACACACAGTAACTGAAATGACGGCTACTTTATTAATATCTTTTATTATAAAATAAATCCCGCCTAAACTACGCGCCAAAACATCCTATAAGAGAGACGTCTCTGCACAATCAACTGATCACAAATCAAAAACAAAACGTCATCTTTCCTAAAAACCATTCACTTTAAAACGCCAAAAAATAGTTAAAAAAGCCACAGATGCGCAAACCTAGTTTCTTCTATATTGAGTATGGTTCTGAATGAAGTTTCACTGAATGAATTCTTCTCTGAGGTGGGTATCTCTATAAGCTTTTGCTGAATGAGATGGACAAATATTCATGAAAAAAAAGACAGATGATCATCATGTCACTTTGTTCTTGATGGATAAATTGATGCCATGAAGGGATGAATACATTCGAGTAGGCGTTGGTGTTCAACATGTCACCAAACAAGTATATATCAAACCACAATAAAGGGATCTATATAAGGTATTCAAAAAAAGGTTCAAAACGCCAAAAAGATTAAAGTAGAAGAGGCTGATGACAGTGAAGATTTGGATGAAAAATTAGATTATAATTTTTTTTCATTTTTAATTGTTTGTATCTAATTATCTGTTGTTTAATATCTAATTCTCTACTAATAAAAAAACGTCAAAACGCCTGATAGTGTGAAAACAGTGAGAACGGATGCTAGCAAAGCACGATGTTGCTATATAAAACGCCAAAAATGCCAAACAAGGTATTACTGGAAAAATCAGCACTATAGGCCTGTATCCTAAATGGAAAAACACTTGATAGAAAAAAAAAATAAATAAATAAACATCAAAAAAATAACTGATGTTTTTTACATTATAGGCCTGCATCCTGATCTAAAAACAATAAAAACGCCTAAATTTGCTTAAAACGCCAAAAATGTTTACTATGATCCTGATATAAAAACAATAAAAACGCCGCGTATTTATTAAACGCCAAAAAATGGAAAGGTGATGTAACACACGTTTAAAAAAAATATGAAAGGACAAAAAAGCCCCTCCGCCCTTCTCTATGTCGCGTGACACGTGTTGGGCCAGGATGCGTTCTCACCGTTCTCACACTTTCTACCGTTTTCTCCTGATCCCGTTTCTATATATATATATAGGGTAGGGTTCCAGCGTGAACAACCTCCCAAGAGTGAACTGCGTGAACAGATTTGGACCCTTGATTTCCTTTTTAGTTGTTAAGGGTAGGATTGTAATTATATAAAAATTTAGATTTAAATCATTATTTTAATAATTGATTTAAGTTACATCTTGCCTAATTTAAATTCATTATCCACATTATGTTTTATTTATTAATAAGATAATAATTATCAAAACAAACAATAAATCACCAGATTTCAATTTTAATTTTTATTTCAGATTTCATCACTAGAATTCAAATTTTGATTTTTAAGATTCACGTAACCTTCATATTTCAACGGTATACACATGTGTACTTTGATATAAATAGAACAGTACACATGTGTACTCAGCATCGTACATATGTGTAATTAGCTACATAATACATACATAGAAACAATACCTGTAAAACTATTTTATATTTAACAAATTACAAGTTCCATAATGTTTTCCAAACCAAACAAAAAAAACATATAATTACAAGTTCCAGTTTCGTAAAAACAATAAACCCAACATAATCGAAAAAACAAGAAACATAATCTTTTACAACTATTCGCCACGTTGTAAGCTGAATCATCCTTATCGACCTTCCATCTCCACTTTTCTCGTTAACGACATCTCCTATAATAGCACAAAAAAAACTCAGCAACTAATACTTTGCATAATTCACAAGTGTACATCAACAACTTTACACATTCAATACACAAAAAAATCTGAGATATCATAAAAAACAGACGCTATACACATGTGTACATCGCATTAAAAACAGAACTAAATCATAATACACATGTGTACATCGTATATAATAAGACCCATATAATAGAAAATGTTCCACGGGCAGAATTAACCAGATAAGCTCTTTGGCAACAAACCTTTGAAGAGTTATCCACTTACCCGTCCAGATTACCAACGGTATAAAGAGAAACATTATAGCAACCGTTACACATTTTTTTATTAGATTAGATGGCCACTTATATTTACTTACAAGTTACATCACATAAGCTAGGCAACTTTGGAATGTTAACTGCCAATTATCACATAGATACGAACCCATAATACAAAATTTTCTTGTTTTTTCAAGAATAAAATAACATTTCCAAAAAATCAAAATACAAGATGCAATCAATGCAAACTGGAAATTACTTGATTTGTGAGAGAGAGAGTGATTTATGCAATCAATGCAAAATGAAAATTACACATGTACCCTTTTTATATTTAATTAAATGGAAAAATTTAATCAAATAATTACCATCATGCCACTCACTTTAATCTCAAGATCATAAAAATCAAGGGCCCAGATCAGTTCACGCAGTTCACTCTTGGGATTTTGTTCACGTTTGAACCTAATCCTATATATATATATATATATATATATATATATAGGGTGGGTTTCTAGAGTTAACATTAGTGTATTTGCGAACTGAGTGAACAAATCTTGTCCATTGATCTACACACGTGGATGGCTAGGATTTCATCATCAAATCGTAAAATACACTAGTGTATTTCATCATCAAATCCTGGCCATTGATCTACACACATGTATGACCAGGATTAGTTCGCTCAGTTCGCAAACTACACTAGTGTTCACTCTTGAACCTAATCCTATATATATATATAATTATTATTAATTTTAATTAATATATAATTTGGGAATGTTGATGAATAGTAGTTTTATTTGTATAATAATATATAGTTTTTTTAATTTTTTTATTATTTCAATATTATACTAGATTATTATAATATTTATCTTAAACCTTAAAAATATTTTGATTTATTTTAGCGATTTTCTTTTTTAATATTACTGATACCGTCTGAGTAACGTCCATACTGGTACCGTATAACATCAGTTTAGTGTTTTTTTATAAAGTGATGTATGTTACAATTTTTTTATTAATATGATATAACGTTTTATAAAATTTTGAATATATTGTCGTAATGTGCTTATTATTATGTAACATTCGATAAAAGTTCAATTCGAATAAGTCAAATATAGTTGATTTTTATCGTCACAAACCAAACATACACCGACCAAACAACATCAGTACCGGTGCCATATTCGTTTTTATAGTTTTCTTGACATGGCAATATTTGTTGAACACAGAGTTGTATTCGCAATATGTAGGTCCTGAATACGGATCACCACGTGTTTTGATACGTTTGTTTATGCGTAATTTAAACGAACGTATATGTTGAATACATGATGTAAAAAATGTTTAAGCTTCAATTATAACTTGTCAAAAACATACACACTTTGATTTGGCTCTAACAAGCACAGCTGAATAATTGTCTAAAACAAACTAGGCAAAAACATATAGATAGGTATTTGGTAACAAGCCAAACCAAATGTAACATATGTAACACATCATTAAACCTATACAATCTAGACACCATTCATTTGTTTAACTCCTATGACTCGACGACTACGTGGCTATATACATTTTTGCATCTACATAATAAAGTATTTTTTGGTATCATAAGCTATATGAGTGCCGGTACGATACAGGTATCGTAACGAACTAAATCGATACCGACCGAACAACACCAGTATAGGTATTCATTAGGTATTCATTTTTGTCGTTTCAGTCGATGTAAAACACATGCCAAATGCTATACCGAGTGTTGATATCATATCAGTGTTGTAATGAATCGGACCGATAATGAACAAAAACCCATCTCAAAGCGCGAGGGAATCTCATTACTTATATATGTATTTACATTTACAACTCCTATGAATAGTGATTTTATTTTTTTAGGTATTTGTATTAATTTTTTTACCAATATTTTATTCATCATTTTACTTGATTATTTTCTAATAATGTACATACATTAACTTGTTTTAAAAATCTAACTTCGCAACTATGTTTAATTTTTTCAACACTGTGATATTAATTTTAACAAAAATGGTTGTTGTATCCCTGTCATACCAAACAGTTACGAAATCGATGATGAATAATAATTTATATTTTTAAGTATTTATTTGTATATTAATAATGTTTTATTCATCATTTGGTTCGGGTTTTTTTTTTTTTTTTTTTTTGTAATAACTTGAGTTCTATGTTGTTTTTCAACATTATGATATAAGTTTTAATTAAAACGGATATTGAGCCACTATTGTACCAATCCGAACCGAAATCGATCAAACAACATCTATATGAGTACTAGTATTTATTTTTATTGTTTTAATTACTTTAAATTAACTGATATCGTATTGTTACCATAGCATACCGAACAACATCGGTGTTAGAACCTGTATTCATTTTTTATTGTTTCATGTTTGATAACATATACCGTGGCACTACCATAGTAAACCGAATCGAAACCGACCAAACAACATCAGTATTACCAGTATGTAGTTTTATTGGTTTTACTTTCGATAACCTGATGCCATATCTTTACCATCTTGTACCGAGCAACATTGGTATACCGGTATGTATTCATTTTTATGGTTTTCGGTTTCGATAAATTTTCATTAATACAACTTTGTTTGTGACGATAGATGAAACATCGGTACCAGTATCGTGACGATCTGAACCGATGGATACCGTTCGAACAATTTTTGTATCGTTTTCGGTCGATGTAAAACACGCATTTATTTCTATATTAAGTGCATGTATTGTACTAGTATTAGTACTGTAATGAACCAAAACCAATCAAATACCCACGGTAGCGTATCGCGGCAATGCGCTGAAAAACACCCTAGTTCACTTTATTGGATAACCTAGTATATGATTTAAAACTTCTTGCATATGATAATAAATAGCCATCTTCTCAACTCAATTTAAAATAATAAATAAAAAAAACCCTCATTTGTTGCTTTGACATCATGACATGTAAATTGTTATAAGATGGTTAAAAGGAATCGGACTCCTCGCTGCGATTTTCCTCCTTGGCGAGAAAGAGTTTCCAACAAAAATAAAAACGGTCAAACCTGGGTTAAATCTCCCGCTTCTTCTTGATCAGCTGTTGAGCATTATCGGGACCATGCAGCCGCATTGACACTTCCTCGCGACACCGATTGACCCAGAAACACCGTTAACACTCGTCGACGACCATCCCCGTCACCGGTTCACCATTGAACCACTACGGGCTTGTCCTTGGTTATGACTAGAGATGAGAAAAATAATTGGTTCCAAACCCGACCCGGTAGAACCGACCTGGAACTGGTTCCGGTCCCTACCCGCTTTATTGAAGAACCGGTTCCGGGTTCAAAAAACCAGTAGGTTCTTACCCAGTTCCACATTTTATAAAAAAAATAGGTTCGTAACCGGTTCCTACCCGAAACCGGTTCCTCTGTAAACAAATAAAACCAGGTGCATTAAATTCTAGCATTGATTGACTTTTGCTACCGTTAGAATCGATTCCTAGCCATTGCAA
Organism: Helianthus tuberosus; assembly: GCA_030545235.1. NCBI lineage: Eukaryota > Viridiplantae > Streptophyta > Magnoliopsida > Asterales > Asteraceae > Helianthus > Helianthus tuberosus. The sequence continues at coordinate 208,792,181 of CM060442.1, read as the reverse complement.
TCGATTCCTAGCCATTGCAAATCACCCATTTAATTAATGCATTGTTACCGTTGGAATCGATTCCTAGCCGTTGGAACCGATTCCAGTATAAATAGTGAACAAAATTCATTTATTTTTCACACCATCTTCATCTTCTTCTTGATTCTTTATCTACTCAATAAGCTCTTGATTCATTTGATACTATGGCATCCAAGAATTCCAAAACCACCCATTCTACATTCGTCAACCAAGGTCCTCAATCCGCTCCATATGTTGTTGGGACACTCACACATAATCGCAATATGGAGGTATGGTGCAATTGGGATTTGGTGGAAATGAGTGACGGTTCGCAAAAGGCTCAATGCAAACATTGTGGAGCTTTGTTAAGCAAGGACTCCAATTCAACATTGACGAAACATATAAAGAACAAATATTGCAAGACTTTGAAAGAAGTAACACCCGGTCAAGTGCAACTATCTAAAGATGGTACTATATTCCGTTACGATCACATGTTAGCTCGGGACATGATGGCTAAGTTGGTGATTCAACAATCATTGCCTTTTGGACACTTCGACAACCATCTTTTAACTAAGGTTATTAGAGAGACGCTAACCACGCTACAAACATGAGTGTCGTCGTACTTTAAAACGTCATTGTTTAAATTTATGGGAAAATGCAAGAAAATACTTAATCGATTTTTTTTTTAAATTTAAAAACTAGTGTTAACTTAACTAGTGATGTGTGGTCGGCTCCACATGGTTTACCCGAATCATACATTTGTGTCACCGCTCACTAGGTTGATCCCGATACGTGGCAAATTATGAAGCGTACGATTACGTTTGACAAGTTGACTAATGCAAGAACAAGATTGTTGATGAAGACGAGGAAGACGAAGTAGAAACTAATGATTTAGAAGACGATTGTACCGAAGTGGCCCCACCAAAGCGAGCCGCAAGTCAAATGGCCACACCCACGACAAGTAAACGGTCAAAGAAATAAACCGCAATATGTTTGTATTTTCTTAATATGTTTGTATTTTTTAATATGTAATTTTTTATTCAAATTAAGGTTTTTTTTTTTTAAAGAGTCGATTCCTACAGTATGATTGCAGTGATTTTATTGAGTTACCCGGTTCTTCAGAGGAACCGGTTACAACCCTACCCGGAATCGGTTAGTATCGGTTCCACTATTATTGGTCTGAAACTGGTTAGGAACTAGACCCGGTTCCTTCAAGAATCGGTTCCACCCACAACCATACAAGAACCGGGTCCGGTTAGGAACCGTTCCGGGTATTAAAAAAACCTGATTTGCCCATCTCTAGTTATCACACCGTGTTTTCGCCCTCATACAGCACCACTATGAACCATTGGTGTTCGTCATGTCTTCCTTCCGTTGGAGTTTTATTCCAGCCATGATGCATCCCGCTTTTTGGAATTTCGAATTAACTTCTCACAATTTGGTCCAATGTAATCCAACACCGCCATGACCTCCCATTCATTACACTGATTCCACTTTGCAACTTTGTTTTTAGTCTCTTTTAATTTCAATATTAACAACCACTAGTATCTTCACCTCCCTACATTTGCTTCTAACTTCTTCTTCTTCTGGAGTCTCCTCCACAATAAATCTCGAAAACTTGTCGATATTTTTTCTTCATACCCTTTCTCCACCGTTGTAGCCCCTACAACCAAAAGGGGCTGCTCCCCTTGTTCAAAAACCGACTCTGAAAACCCTAAGCTCTGATACCAATTGTTGGAAAATCATATCCTTGATCAAACATACATAAACATTATATTGAAACACCTTGTTCTACTCTTTTTATTATCAACCAAAGCACATCAATTACAATAACCTTAACCATCTATTTATACTAAACTAAACCCATCCTACTATGACTTAAACACCAATTAACTAATTATTAAACTCAAACTAGATAAATATATCTTATGAGAATGGATCCTTTACATGACAGAAGTTTCGTACGAAGCATACGCGAGTTTGAGAGGAGGACAAGTGTCCTTGGCTTGAAGGGTAATTTAGTCCTTTATCACTTAAACAACTTCCCCCTTGATTTTCAAACGACTATAACTTTCTCATATGTTAATATATTTTTTTTAATTACACCATAATAATGAGCATTTCATTCTCTTTAATTCGAGCAGCGTATTGCTGTAGTTTTCTTAAAAACAATTATTGGATTTTGAATACCCATTAGTTCATTATGTGATTACGTGATTTTGAATACCCAGCACATGACTACGTGAATACCCATTATGTGATTACACATTCAACATAAACCATTACGTGATTACACATTCAATATAAATCCATTACTTTATTACACATTCAATATGATTTGTTATAACTGATGTTATTATGATTATGCTATTACGTGATTACACATTTAATAATAAGAACTTGATTGTTTTATGCTTTATTATGTGATTAAATCTCTAATATACAACATTATGTGGTTATTACAGGCTGATTTTGCTAATGTTTTGTATATAATTTATCTTTAATACATGACTATGCCTGAAATATCAGGTATTCGATATGAAATATTATGCATTACATGTTTTTGTTTTTACGTAATCACTCAGTATGGCATCACATAAAATTCTATAATGAAATCACGTAATCACAAAATGAGTATTCAAAATAACATAGTCACGTAATAATACATAGTCAGCTATTTTTATGTAATTACATAATCACTTAGTGGGGTTTCACATACTATAATGAAATCACGTAATAGGTATTCACATTACGTAGTCATGTTGGGTTTTCAATATCATGTAATCACGTAATAGGTATTCAAAAATCATCTAATTTTTTTAAACTATAACAATAGACTGCTCGAATTAAAGATGATGAAATGCTTGGTGTAATTTTAAAAAAAATATTAACATATAAAAAGTTATAGCCGTTTGAAAATCAAGAGATAAAGGAGTTCAAGTGGGAAAGAATCAGAATACAATTTCTCTATTTGTTTCTTCAATTGTTTGAACCTCGTAATTACGAAATGTCATCCCTAGCTTTGAGCCATTGATCTACCAAGATCAATAGCTCTACTTGTCGCCTACCCTTCGCATGACTTCCTTCACTTATACAAGATCCACAAACTATATCTTCTTAAATAAAATAAAATAAAATATTAAAAATTATCTGGAAAATAATAATAAATAAACCAAACTTTATCTTTAACTATTTAAATTATCTAGACCCACTTCAACTCTGATTAAGATTAACCCTTTAAATTTGCTAGTGATTGCAAATATCTTGTTAGTTAAACTGGTCATGATATCGGTTAAAAAAAAATACTCAAAATGTACTAATTTGCATTATGGAAAATAAGGACTACGTCTTGTTACAAAACAATGGTACAAAAAAGCTCATTGAATCTGGATAGCAAAAATCTAATACTAATAAAAGAATCCCTTTAGATAATGACACATGACGTTCTCTTCATCAATTTAGTAATAATATTGTTATCAAAATGTCATGTGACAATTTCTTATGCTACGGCAACCATAATAAATAATAATAATAAGTAAATTAATATAAGAATCATTATCCACCTTAATAAATAATTCTAAATAAACCTCATCTCCCTCAAAAGAAATTGATATACCATGATGCTAGGGTTAATAAATTATACTATACGATATAGAGATAAAAAAATATAAGAATTACTTTATCTCTTGAATATACCGATTTTATAGATTAGATATCAAGATTATTTTCGCCTCTATGACATAGATAAAAGATTATTATATTTTTTAATATGTTTGTGTTTAATATGAATATCCTTCAAAATTCAAAAGCCTTTTAATCGTTAGTTTATTTTTATCTGTAACGAAACTATTATATATAATATTAAAGAAGAGAATTTCTACAGTTCTCTTCTACAGTGTTTATTATTATTATTATTATTATTGTTGTTGTTGTTGTTGTTATATATTTCATCCTTTAGTTTATTTTGTCATTCACTATAAACTTTCATTTGCACCTCATTTAGTTTAATTATTGCATTCTTTTTCTTTTACTTTAACCAAATTACTTTAATACCCTAAACATTAATAAAGTTATTATACAACTCCTAAACCGATCGAATTCCTATCGTTTTCTTTTTCGTTTTACCTTTATTTACCTTTGTTATTTATTGCATTGTTTTACTTTTTCTTATTTTTTTATCCTCAAAGCCGGGTTACGAAAAAATAACATAACACATTTAAATATTGTTTTGTCATGGTGTGCGATAAGTTCTGAATTTCAATCACATCCATGCGCAACGCGCAAGTAACTACTACCCTAGTTATTATTATTATTATTAATATCTCCAATTTAATTATTTATGCATTATTATAATAACTTTATTTTTAAATATAACACCTCATTAAGATTAACCACATATATTTTTAAAACCAAATTATTTAAACTATTAATTATTTATAAAAATGGTAAAGTTACAAACAAAATATATCAAATCTAATTTAACTTTTAATATAGGATTATTGTCACGTGTGACTCTCTCCTTCAACCTTACGATTTAAACTTACATTTTATTTTAAAATAACTTTTGTAATCCTTATCCTTACTAATATAATAAATTTAATTTAAATATGTTAATAACCAGATTAGGATGCACTATTTAATTAATAGTATTAGTTTAATACAATGAATTTTGTTAAATATTATGGTAAAATAAAAAAATACAATAATTAGATCTTTTTAGTAAAATATCCTTATTTTGGTACTAATCGGAATAACACGATAATTAGATTATACTAATATTACACTTTTTTAACTATGTGATCAAGATTATATAGAAGTATGATTTACATTTATTTTGATATTTTACGTGTGTAATACACGGGTTTGTAACAGATATAAATTAAAATATTATTCAGTGTAAGTTTATTTTATATTTAATCGGTGTGATACACGTGTTTATATGGCACGTCGTTTCTTGCCGTTCAGAAAAAAATTGTTGTAGTAAGGAGTTTAATATAAAGCCAAATGTCACGAACGAGAGTAATTTACATCCATAGACGTACTTAACGGGTGCAAACGAGCGGAGCCGAGCCCGAGCTCGATTAACTTATGAGAGCTCGGGCTCGAGCTCTGCTCGTTTGTATTTTCTCAAGCTCGGGCTCGGCTCGTTTATTATCTATTAATTAATATATTAAATAAAAATAGTATAAATAATAGACTTTTTAGGCTCACAAGCTCAATAAGTGAAGCTCGGGCTCGTTTACTAAATAAGCTTATTTTTAGGTTCGAGGTTGGCTTGTCTACAAGTTTAAATAAGCTCGGTTCGACTCGACTCGTTTACACTAAGGCTCGACGAGCCTAACGAGCTTCACATGCGAGGCTCGAGCTCAGGCTTGATAAACAAACGAGCTTTATTTTAGGCTCAAGCTCGGCTCGGGCTCGATAAGGCTCGGCTCGTTTCGAGCTTTTTCTCTAGCCGATCTCGAGTAGCTCACGAGCCGCTCGGCTCATTTGCACCCCTAGACGTACTGATGTCATAATAACAAAATAATAGGTGAATCCAATAGTTGTAGGTTTTATAAGCATTTAAGCCATGCAGAAATTATTGTACCCACGTCACGTTCTTCACTCATAATTAATATGTCTCTTACAATACAAACCTAAGTTTATCAGATTCAGAATATTTAATATTTAATAATAAATACTTATTATTATTAACATAATTAAAAGCCTAGCAGCTAACAATTAACAAATATAACTTCAATTTAAAGGCAAAGTGTATCTAACAAAAGAAATAACGAAAATATCATTTTGATCAGCTTTTTTCTTTATTAAGATAACTCTTTCAACTGGATTTTTTTTTATATGTGTAACATTATATGGTCATGTTTAAGAAAAAGATACCATTTTTAGGGTTTAGATGATCAAATTCTATTGGTTAAAAAAAGATGGTGGATCATCTTAACTTTTCTATACAACAATACTCCATTTTTTGTTTATAGCTGACATGTATCATGTGGTTGCTTGGTCAGTTGTACCAACTGTGAAAACCATGTAAATTTCTGTTTTTAAGACTAAAAACGTGTCATTTGTGAAACATGGTATATATATTTTTAATTGATCTCGTTTAATAATCTAAATTCTAATAAAAGACTCCTATTAATGTCACGTGTCATTTTCTCATTTAATCTTAAAAAATTTAATTATATTTTATTATATATCACTAGCGGTAAGACCCGTGTGCAAACACGGGTCGTTTATTAGAAAACCATGCATAACAAATATAAATGATGAGTATAGTTATATTTATATAGACATATAAATAAAATAAATAAATAAGTCAGTCGGTCGGTAAATACTTAAAGTTTAGAGTATAAAAACTTAAAGTTTAGATTGTGCTGAGTCTTGTTTTTCTTCCATAAGTGTCTGAAGAACCATTTTGATAATGTATTCTTCTTGAGCCTTGTCTTCTTTTGTTAATTCGTCCATCTGCTTTTGTTTCCTTCTTTGATAAAGGATGGTAGCATGTGGAGCAGTGAGTCTCCTGATTGGCAATTTTTGTTGTTTGACTGGAACCACTGCTTCCGGATAATCAGGCTTTTTAGGAGCAGTGGGATCTCTCTTCCTTAACTCTTCCAACCTTTTGTAGGTAGCTAACACCTTTTCTTCTGTCCACCTTGTAACCTGGTTCCTTGACACATAATCAGCAGTTATCAGCTCTTCTTTCATTCTTTTCAGTTTCAAGGTCCTTTCTGGTACATTTTTCTTGTAATTGGCCCAAACTGAAGGAGTTTGCTTTACCTTGTCTTGAATCATCTTTTGAATTCTGGCTGTCTCCTCTTGCAGTTCACTGATGGTCCATTCTTTGTATTGATATTTTTCTGCCATGTACTTCTTGTATGCCATGATGTATTCAAGATAGTCATTTCTCATGCTTTCATCATCTTTTTCTGATAATTTCTGACAAAGGACTTTTGAGAACTGCTCTAAAGTTCTAACTTTGGTGAGCAGGTATTGATAATTTCTTTGAATCTCTTTGTCAGACTTTCCCTCTGTGTCTCTTTTAGATATATCCTCTGCTTGTTGGGCCTTTATTTTGAGATATTCTTCTATATTTCTTGGCAAAGGATAACCTTGAACAGATGGGAGTTTCCTCTTTTCAGGATCATCTTCAGAGTAGAAGGATTTGATTTCCTCCCTGACTGCTGGAAGATCTAGAGGATATTGTACTCCTGCAGGGACAATGGCAGTGTTTTGATTGAAGGGTTGAACTGAAGATAATGGAACAGGGTTTGGAATGGTGACAAGGGACAGTGGTTGTGTAGATGTTAGAGTTGGGGAAGTGTCATCTTCCATTACAATGTTTGTTATCCTTCTCCTTTTGTGCTTTGGAGAAGTTGGTGGTGTATTTGTGGGTTGAGTGGCAGTGATTGAAGTAGTGGGTATCTGACTAACAGCTGTTGAAACAACTAGTTAAGTTAAATAATGGTATGGTGCGTTGTGGTTGCTTTGAAACGTAAAGTAACTTGAATTTATACTGTCTATTGAAAACATATTATATTTAACTTGACTCGTTTTAGCTTATAATGCTTTTTAAGTTAAAGAATGGTACAACACGAAAACATATTATATTTGACCCAACTGATTCCTAAAAAAATTATGTCGAAACATATAACTTTATGTTATACCGGCACACATATAAAAAACGTACATGTAAGTGTGATAGTGTAACAAAACTTATAATTGTAGGAATATATAATGGTATAAAGTCTAGCTCCAACTATAATGAATCGAAGCACAACAACAGAAATATAACAACCCTCCTAAAACCCTTTAACACATCCCTAGCGTTCCTACTATACCCGTATACGCATTAAAGGACCTAATATACCTTTATATTTACAAAAAATCAAATAAAAACAAATATATAAGGGTCTCACGGGTCGCGACCCGGCAACCTCATGTCTGTCGTGGGGCGCAACGGCATAAACCTGCCGGACACACAATGACGTCACGTGTCAACAAGTGGCACGGCTATATTCGCTGACTAACCAAGGCTAGGGCCTAGCCTAGCCTCTCGCGGGCCGCGAAGGGAGAGTGTCACACCCCGATCTCCGGTGGGCCCGGATGGGTACAGACGTGACAGTTGGATAACAATTATCACAGTATAATAATATGCAGCGGAAGTATTGGATTAAGATTATTAAAATAAAGCTTGAATGTAATAAAGTATTATAAACGTTCGATACAAGCCCACAGGAAGGATCTAAATAAACAGAGCTTTAGACATCATAGGCCTTAAGCTTCAGGAGTGCAAATTCCTTACCCTTCATTCTAGCCGACCTGTAATCCCAGCCTATAATAAGGTTCGGTACCTCATGTTCAATCTTTTGAAAATACGTCAGCCAAAGCTGGTAAATACAATTAACTGACTCTTCGGAAAATAGTTTTTCGAAAAGAGTTTTATACATATAGATAACCCGTAGGTGATGTTTTAAATATATCTTGGGATTATTCTTGTTACGAGATTATATATTTGATTTAACCCATTGGTTGTCCGGACATGGTATCATGTAACGCCCCAAAATCTGAATGTTAATATTTGTCGTGTGTTCCTATATGACACGTTATGAAATTAATAACTAGGCTATTTAACCTAGTTAAGGGTATGGTCAAAAGTATTGAATGATGAAGATAGGGTCAGTTATGTTTTAAAGGCAAACCCGAGGGACTAAAGTGGAACAAATGAAAGTTAAGTTATTAAATATCTAAACACACACAAACACACACATACGTGTGTTCGAGAAAGAGCCAGGAGGCTCCCATGGAGCCTCAAACCCTAGTTTCATCTTTATGCTCAAATCGGAAGGCAAGATGAGGCTCAAATCCATAACCGAGCATGGATTAATGATCACCAACACGAGGGGATCATAAGGTATGTCTTAAATCTAAGATTGGTGATCATGGGTAAAGTGGGTTATGTTCTAATCCATGAGTTTAAGTGGAATTGAGCATTAGTATGTGTTATAATCATCATATAGAACATGGATTATGAATGGTTTGTGCTAATTTGATGTTTAGATGATAAACCCATTAGTTATGATGATGAAGATGACTAGACTCATCACCTATGTCCAATTCTTGTTGAAAGATTGATGTATTATGTGGGCATGATGAATTATTGTTAGATGAAAGTATAGGAATATGATGATGTTATGTTTAATGTTCATTTGGAATGATATATGATGATTAGTAGAAGGATTTGATGAGTTATGTATGAGTTTAGAAGATTCGTGCATGAATTAGTTGTACGGTATGCTTAAAAGGTAGTACTCACATCAAGTGTATGATAAAATGTATATAGTGTCGTCCGTATAGTCGATTATGATGTTACGGGTATATGATGATAAGTCGATAGTTGAGTATGGTTAATAGTTGACTTTTGAAAGTCAACTAAGTATAAGAAACATGATTTGACTCGTTGTCGTAAATGTAGGTTGATGGGAAGTCGTATGGTACATGTTATAGCAATCCGTGTTAAATGTAATGACATGATGAGTTACATGAGTTTAACGTATATGGATATGATTATATGAAGTTGATTATGTATTTTAATGCTTGTTAGAAATGACTAAGGAAAGTTAAGTGGGAATTATGCGAATGATATGAATGTTACATGTACAAATGAGTATGCTAATAAGAGCGTGGTTTCGATGAAATGAAAGTATAGGAATCACGTCGTGACGGACTCAAGAAGGAGTTGTTAACGGGTCAAGATGAGGCAAGGAATCGGATACGAGCACGGACGCACAAGGTAAGTGATTTCTGGAATCACTTCTTATGTTCGGATAGGTGATATGGTGTTTTAATTTACTAAACATGATGGTTGAGGTTAAATATGTGACGTAGTTTGATGTCGTAAAGGATGGGATTTAAAGTATGACCAAAATGCCCTTGATGGGTATTTTGGGCAAACGATCTTAACAAGTAGTTTAGGAACAAGTTATTTGTTGAGTATAATGTTTTGAACAAGTATGGAAACGAAGAGTATGGTCTTGGTATTCCATAAACCAATTGATGCGCAAATACCCATAACGGGTCAAATAATTAGAATGTGACAATAAGTCGAAAGGGCGTAAGATAAGAATTTCATTAATCCGGATGTGGGATTTTAGGTTTGTATGATAGAATGTGAATTTACAAGCATGTAGGAAGAAACGGGAGGTTAAACGGGTAAACGGATCAAAAGTTATGCACGTTTTAGTGCGTACGGACGACGAAACGAAACTGCAGAAAAGTGATGTTTCTAGAGGGCGTCGCCGACGGGCTCTCAAAACCACAAAAAGTGGGCGACGGCTTAACTGACTGGATACGGGAAAAATTGGGCGACGGGCATTTTAAGAGGCCGTCGCCGACGGGTACATACCCCGTCGCCGACGGGCTGTCTAGCCCACTTCTCCGATTTCTTAGTTTTGCACTTCCGAATGATCCGTAACGCATCCCGGTACATCGTTTTACGACCCGATGATGCGTAAAGCTTCTCGTGAGCATATAGGAATGCACCTGTGTAGATAAGCAAGTATGTATGTTTGTATGTATGTATCCGTACACGTTTGTAGAAGTGTATGTAAGCGTGTATGCGCGAATGTATGTAAGATTATAGTGTGTAAGCGAGTACATAAGGATACATATGAGGACGTATATGAGTAGGCAAGTATAAGTCGGGTACATTGCAATGGGTGATTGAAAATATGAATGTAGGAATGTATGTAGGTGTATACGTAGGTATGTTGTATAAGTATAAGTGTATGTATGTAAGGGTGTATGTATATAGTATGTATATGTAGTCAAGTGAGTATGTACGAAGGTATACACGTATGTAAGATGTGAGAAGGTATGGAATAAGTATGTATGTATGTATGTATGTAAGTATGTATGTATGTTTGTATGTATGTATGTATGTATGTATGTATGTATGTATGTATGTATGTAAGTACGTATGTATGTATGTAAGTACGTATGTATGTAGGTATGTAGGTATGTAAGTATGTATGTATGTATGTATGTATGAAGGGATGTATTTATGTATGCACGTACGAATGTATGTAGGTACATAGGTATGTATGTTGCTATGTGTGATCGTAAGGGTATGTATAGATTGTATGAAAGTATGCACGCATGCATTTAATGAAATTGAGTACTAACGATAATGACAGCGTGCCTAGTGATGAAGTGTAATGCAGGAATACCAAGTAAGTCTCACTACGGATCTTATGATCAGAAGGAAAGCCGGGATGTAAAGAGTTAATGAAATAGAAAGTAACGTGAACAAGTCTTGTATGCTTATGATACGTACTAACGTTATGAATTCTATGTGGTGAGCGCAGGTAATACAAGCCATGAGGATTACTAAGGAGTAGAGATCGAAGATCGAGTCATGGGACGGATTGTACGGGAATGCTTTAAATATGTAATTTAGTGTCGTTAAGTTATGTTCTTATATTATAAAATGAATTTTTAGAATGTCAAGATGTATGTCATGAAAGAAATTTTCAGACTCGAATTTCCGCTGCGTCGTTTTAAGGTTATACGTGTTAGGACGTTACAAGTTGGTATCAGAGCCCTGGTTTGAGAGAATCAAGTACAAGAAAGTAAGTACTTGAACTCAAACTTGTGTGCTCTAATGATAAGGAACCCGTACAATCTAAGACTCGATCAAGATCCAAAGGTAGAAGCGAATGTAAGTATGTACTTATGTATAAGTATAAAGAAACTGACGGTATGTTATGTGCAAGGTAAGTATAAGTGTTTGAAGAGGATGATCCGTGAATGCAGTCTAGGATGAATACTAAGGCAGGCAAAGAGGTAATAAGACAAATAGGCAAATGAGCCCAGGTACGTGAATTTAATATGTGGATGTAAGTAATGGTAAAGTTCATTAAGGGAAGGAAAATTTTAAGATGAAAGACAATGATAGTATGGTAATGAAGTATTGGAAGCAATACACGCGCCGAAACCTAAGTCTACGGACATAAGGTGACAATTACATGAAGGCACGAAACTATTATGTGGATTGTGTACCTGGCCAGTACACGAGAAACGTATGACGTTCGTGAGATCATGATAATTGTTACAGGTATGTCCGGTAGAGTTGGGTAGCAGGCGGACGTGTGGGTGAAATGGGAAGTAAGACTCTCGGGAAATTGAGAGTACTATGAAAGTATGAAAAACATGCCTGATAAGAATGAAGAATGTTGAATCCGTAAGAAAGTGCGGATCAACAGGATATGAATGAAATGATTGAATCCGCGAGATGGATTCAAGGAAGGAAAGGTATGGATGAAATGTTTGAATCCGCGAGACGGATTCAAGGAATGAAATGTAAGAATGCAATGTTTGAATCTGCGAGACGGATTCAAGGTAAGAAAGGCATGAATGCAATGTTTGAATCTGCGAGACGGATTCAAGGTATGAAATGCATGAAGTGAATGTTCGAAACCGCTAGACGGATTCAAAACATAGAAATAATGAAAGGTATGGATGCTACGATTGTGTCCGCAGGACGAGTTTAAAGTATAGAAATGATGAATATAGGCCACATCGCGATGTGTCAATAGTTTGACCGTGGTTGTGTCAAACGAATCATGTGAGTAAATGTAAAGTAACTGAATGAAAGAACGATCATGATTGGCACGCAAACCTAAATTTTAAATTTTAAAACGAAAGAAAGAAGTTTTGAATAAGTTATGTGTTAAAAGTGTTGGTAATCGACTACTAAGAGTCAAAATGAATGACGGGCTAATACCCGGACAATGGTATAAGTACGCAGAAGAAGGAACCTAGAGGTGATGAAACCCATCGATTTGGTGGGAGGTTGTGCACGAGCGAAGGCACATTGCACGGATGAATGAAATCTAGTCTAGTACGGCTAGTACACGTGAAGAATGTGGACAGGTCTGATCTACGGATCGCTGAGGTATGGAAGGAAGTCGAGGTAAGTAAAATGCTTTAATTTATGTCAGATAAGTATAAATTAATAAGTTGAAAACGCCCTACAAAATGCATGGTGGAACGAGTATGGTATAGTACAGAATGTTAGATTCCTAACAGTTGATATAAGAAGAAGATTATGTCGTTAAGGAATGAATCTCAAAGGTCTTAAGTGAAAATTTCGAGAATTCGCTAAACTCTCGTATAATGAATTTGCGTGACACGTGGGTTTATGTAAACTAAATAATGCATGAAATAAGAAGAATAGTAATGTAGAATGAACAAGGTGAATGGAAGATAACGTAAGAGTGTGTATGGTACAAGTAGTTATAGAAAAGATAGAATGATGTTAACTTTGGAGTGAAGCGCGTATATGTGGCTATGAAATAGTAGTTTTGTGCGGTAACAAAACAAGAACTAGATGCTAAATAATTTATATGTAGAATGTAATCTTAAGAGATAGGATGATTGTAGTAGATCCGTTGTGAACGGATCATACGAATGTATGTATGATTATAGATTGAGGAAGTATGTATATTGACCCGTTATTGCCAGGTCAAGGAAATGAAAATGATATGCGAAAGTATGATAAGGAAGGTAAGAAAGGTTTCGGGGACGAAACCTCAATTAAGGGTGGTAGACTTGTAACGCCCCAAAATCTGAATGTTAATATTTGTCGTGTGTTCCTATATGACACGTTATGAAATTAATAACTAGGCTATTTAACCTAGTTAAGGGTATGGTCAAAAGTATTGAATGATGAAGATAGGGTCAGTTATGTTTTAAAGGCAAACCCGAGGGACTAAAGTGGAACAAATGAAAGTTAAGTTATTAAATATCTAAACACACACAAACACACACATACGTGTGTTCGAGAAAGAGCCAGGAGGCTCCCATGGAGCCTCAAACCCTAGTTTCATCTTTATGCTCAAATCGGAAGGCAAGATGAGGCTCAAATCCATAACCGAGCATGGATTAATGATCACCAACACGAGGGGATCATAAGGTATGTCTTAAATCTAAGATTGGTGATCATGGGTAAAGTGGGTTATGTTCTAATCCATGAGTTTAAGTGGAATTGAGCATTAGTATGTGTTATAATCATCATATAGAACATGGATTATGAATGGTTTGTGCTAATTTGATGTTTAGATGATAAACCCATTAGTTATGATGATGAAGATGACTAGACTCATCACCTATGTCCAATTCTTGTTGAAAGATTGATGTATTATGTGGGCATGATGAATTATTGTTAGATGAAAGTATAGGAATATGATGATGTTATGTTTAATGTTCATTTGGAATGATATATGATGATTAGTAGAAGGATTTGATGAGTTATGTATGAGTTTAGAAGATTCGTGCATGAATTAGTTGTACGGTATGCTTAAAAGGTAGTACTCACATCAAGTGTATGATAAAATGTATATAGTGTCGTCCGTATAGTCGATTATGATGTTACGGGTATATGATGATAAGTCGATAGTTGAGTATGGTTAATAGTTGACTTTTGAAAGTCAACTAAGTATAAGAAACATGATTTGACTCGTTGTCCTAAATGTAGGTTGATGGGAAGTCGTATGGTACATGTTATAGCAATCCGTGTTAAATGTAATGACATGATGAGTTACATGAGTTTAACGTATACGGATATGATTATATGAAGTTGATTATGTATTTTAATGCTTGTTAGAAATGACTAAGGAAAGTTAAGTGGGAATTATGCGAATGATATGAATGTTACATGTACAAATGAGTATGCTAATAAGAGCGTGGTTTCGATGAAATGAAAGTATAGGAATCACGTCGTGACGGACTCAAGAAGGAGGTGTTAACGGGTCAAGATGAGGCAAGGAATCGGATACGAGCACGGACGCACAAGGTAAGTGATTTCTGGAATCACTTCTTATGTTCGGATAGGTGATATGGTGTTTTAATTTACTAAACATGATGGTTGAGGTTAAATATGTAACGTAGTTTGATGTCGTAAAGGATGGGATTTAAAGTATGACCAAAATGCCCTTGATGGGTATTTTGGGCAAACGATCTTAACAAGTAGTTTAGGAACAAGTTATTTGTTGAGTATAATGTTTTGAACAAGTATGGAAACGAAGAGTATGGTCTTGGTATGCCATAAACCAATTGATGCGCAAATACCCATAACGGGTCAAATAATTAGAATGTGACAATAAGTCGAAAGGGCGTAAGATAAGAATTTCATTAATCCGGATGTGGGATTTTAGGTTTGTATGATAGAATGTGAATTTACAAGCATGTAGGAAGAAACGGGAGGTTAAACGGGTAAACGGATCAAAAGTTATGCACGTTTTAGTGCGTACGGACGACGAAACGAAACTGCAGAAAAGTGATGTTTCTAGAGGGCGTCGCCGACGGGCTCTCAAAACCACAAAAAGTGGGCGACGGCTTAACTGACTGGATACGGGAAAAATTGGGCGACGGGCATTTTAAGAGGCCGTCGCCGACGGGTACATACCCCGTCGCCGACGGGCTGTCTAGCCCACTTCTCCGATTTCTTAGTTTTGCACTTCCGAATGATCCGTAACGCATCCCGGTACATCGTTTTACGACCCGATGATGCGTAAAGCTTCTCGTGAGCATATAGGAATGCACCTGTGTAGATAAGCAAGTATGTATGTTTGTATGTATGTATCCGTACACGTTTGTAGAAGTGTATGTAAGCGTGTATGCGCGAATGTATGTAAGATTATAGTGTGTAAGCGAGTACATAAGGATACATATGAGGACGTATATGAGTAGGCAAGTATAAGTCGGGTACATTGCAATGGGTGATTGAAAATATGAATGTAGGAATGTATGTAGGTGTATACGTAGGTATGTTGTATAAGTATAAGTGTATGTATGTAAGGGTGTATGTATATAGTATGTATATGTAGTCAAGTGAGTATGTACGAAGGTATACACGTATGTAAGATGTGAGAAGGTATGGAATAAGTATGTATGTATGTATGTATGTATGTAAGTATGTATGTATGTTTGTATGTATGTATGTATGTAAGTACGTATGTATGTATGTAAGTACGTATGTATGTAGGTATGTAGGTATGTAAGTATGTATGTATGTATGTATGAAGGGATGTATTTATGTATGCACGTACGAATGTATGTAGGTACATAGGTATGTATGTTGCTATGTGTGATCGTAAGGGTATGTATAGATTGTATGAAAGTATGCACGCATGCATTTAATGAAATTGAGTACTAACGATAATGACAGCGTGCCTGGTGATGAAGTGTAATGCAGGAATACCAAGTAAGTCTCACTACGGATCTTATGATCAGAAGGAAAGCCGGGATGTAAAGAGTTAATGAAATAGAAAGTAACGTGAACAAGTCTTGTATGCTTATGATACGTACTAACGTTATGAATTCTATGTGGTGAGCGCAGGTAATACAAGCCATGAGGATTACTAAGGAGTAGAGATCGAAGATCGAGTCATGGGACGGATTGTACGGGAATGCTTTAAATATGTAATTTAGTGTCGTTAAGTTATGTTCTTATATTATAAAATGAATTTTTAGAATGTCAAGATGTATGTCATGAAAGAAATTTTCAGACTCGAATTTCCGCTGCGTCGTTTTAAGGTTATACGTGTTAGGACGTTACATATCATTAACCCCCAATTATATCAATTATCAAGTAAACGGATTAAACCGTATTCTTACACTTTTGCGCAATCATAGGCGACTTACTTATGTAATAACCGCCCCAAGAGGCATAATTGCCATCCCAAGTTTACATTAAATAAGTCAAGAGTTTTTACCTTTTTGCTAGCTTCCAATCAATAAGACTATATTTGGCAAAGAACCGCAAGTCTAAGTATTATTGACCCAAGTCCGATTATCTGGGGGTACTATAGTCTGGAATGAATAGATTTATTATCTATTAGAATGCATACGGGCCAAAGGTAGTTCCTTTAAACATGACCCAATACTTAAGAATAGGTTCACTAGATTAAGCGTATATTGAATAGAATGTGGTTTAAACCCAACAATTTCTAGGACTTGTATAATATGAGTAAACATTGTACATTCTGGATTTTGAGATTAAGATGATAAGGTTAAACCCTTTTTGGTAAACTTATGTAAACTAGTTACGTAAGTCTAACCGTACGCGTATAAGCGATAACGGGTAACCGGATGAGTCATGAACAAATTCCATATGCCAATATACTTTAAAAAAGTTATAATATCAGTAGGATATTTGATGTGGGGTAAAATACACATATTTGTCCCGTGTAAATTGTATAATTTTTGTATAGTTTTTATTTATTCTTTTTAGTTTTTAGTGTTATATTATATTATTTTGTGTTAGGCCAGGTCCTGGTGCAAATGGAGCAAAAATCGAGTAATGTGAAAATAACCAGCCAGTCGAGTAGAGTGGGGCATCAGTGACTGAATTAAAATTGCCATTATTTTTCTTGAGTGGGCCGAGCCCACCTATCTTTATATAGTAAAAGTGGCTAAGGATGTGACAAATTTAGAGCATCTTTGAAAAAAGGCATTCAAGTCTATTGATTTAAGAGAACTAGTTTATTTTCCACCCGCACGTTGCGGCGGGGACCCAATGACTACAAAACGCGTGTAAACAACGGCAAACAAATACCGAATATCAAAATATAAATAAAAATGACGTGGTAAGGATAGTCACTCCGTCCTAAAAAAACGATTTTAAATAACCTAATATATAATAATAGGACCCACATGTCTTACACGTTGGAATTTCGGTTGTTTTCCTTTCAGTTATTACGGTGCTAACACGTTAAAATATGGATGAGCTCGGTACCGATAACGGCACCGAAATTACCGATCCGGAAAATCTTGAAATTAGGTACCGGCACCGAAATTACTCGGTACAATACGGTATGGTATTTGAAGGGTAAGATCAATAAATACAGATATGGTGCTAGACCGGTGTCGAACCGAAAGTAACGATTCTAAAAACGCCAAAAGGTGGATACCAAATTAGTACCGAAAATGATTTGGTATAGTAAATTTGGTACCGATACGATACCGGTTTGATTACAGAATTTGATACGATTTGCTCATCAATAATCTAAATATCCGAGTTAATTTTACATGCTACAATTCATTCATTAAAAAAAAGGACAAAAAATAAAGCAAAATAAGTTGTTGTGTATATAAAACCTCATTCAAATGAAATACAGTTTACTTACCGTGTGTATGAAAAGTAATCTAAACGGTGCAATTACTTGCATTGCTACGGGATTTGATGAGCTCGGTACCAACCGGTACCAAAAATACCGTTACCGAAATCCCCAAAAGTGGGTACATGTACTGAATATACCTGGTACGGTACGGTTCGGTAAAACCTCATTCAAACGAAATACAGTTTACTTACCGTGTGTATGAAAAGTAATCTAAACGGTGCAATTACTTGCATTGCTACAGGATTTTTGAGGGTAAAAACCGGTGAATACCGGTGCCGAACCGGTACCGAAAATACACCCGGTTTAATAAATTTAATACCGGTATCGGTACCCGATACTATTTGCTAATCACTTAGTAATCTAAACGGTGCAATTACTTGCATTGCTACAGGATTTTTGAGGGTAAAAACCGGTGAATACCGGTGCCGAACCGGTACCGAAAATACACCCGGTTTAATAAATTTAATACCGGTATCGGTACCTGATACTATTTGCTAATCACTTAGTAATGTTACTATTAAATTATATTTTTAAATTTAATATGTTATATGTTACTGTTCATTCATTTGGTTTTTTAATATATAGGATTTTTGCTAATCACTTAGTAATCTAAACGGTGCAATTACTTGCATTGCTACAGGATTTTTGAGGGTAAAAACCGGTGAATACCGGTGCCGAACCGGTACCGAAAATACACCCAGTTTAATAAATTTAATACCGGTATCGGTACCCGATACTATTTGCTAATCACTTAGTAATGTTACTATTAAATTATATTTTTAAATTTAATAATATGTTATGTTACTGTTCATTCATTTGGTTTTTTAATATATATATATATATAATATAATATAATATAATATAATATAATATAATATATTTTTAAATTTAATAATATGTTATGTTACTGTTCATTCATTTGGTTTTTTAATATATAGGGTAATTGGAGGTGGCCATAATATTATCAGAGAGGAGATAAAAAAAAAAAAAAAGGAAAACAAAAACCTATTGTCACGAATGATAGGATTAGAATAAATCAATTTTGGCTGGCGGCTATTAATAATGTATTGGGCAGCAGCAATTATTTGTGTGTGGGGGCGACACAATGAAAAAAGAAAAATGGGCCGCCAAAATCCTGAGCCCAGCATGTCATGTTTACGTAGAGATTTTTGGGGCTTGTGGAAAATATAAACAATTGTTTTATGAAACCCTAAAGAACCATGAGACCATTAATATATTACTTGGGACAAAAGGCAAGAAGATACAAGAATATTCTGGACGCAAGCAGATATCACGAAGGACGAATTTAAAAGTAAAAAGATTATCATTCTTTGGAGTGGAGTTCGATGAGCAGGGAGAAGAAGAAGGCTTCGAGGGTTTAAGCCACGATCAAGATTCAATTCCGGGTTTGCAAATAATTAATTTATTAGTTTCGATATACTTTTTGTTATCAAACTTGATACTATGAATTGTTTGTTATTTGAGACTTGCTTCTTTTCAATGACTTTGATTGGCTAAACTTATTCAACTATCTAGACTTGGATGAATGATTTCTAACAGTGGCGGAGCTAGACTTTAAAACCAGGGGTATCCAAAAAAAAAAAAATTACGGTGTATTCATATAAAATCCTTTATAGGGGTATCCTCGTATTTTTTTTAGGGGTATCCTTTGTATAAAATCGAAAAAAAAAACAAAAAATTAACACTGCGAAACACTGCGAACACGAGTTTGAGCCGTAGCCCGTGCTACGGCTGCTTCTATGATGTCTCCGCCCCTGATTTCTAAAGTTTTGATTTTTATTATGGATTTATGAATGCTATGGATTATTTATGAATTGTAAACGACTTGTTCTATCGGTTAGATGTGTATGCATGCTTGATATTGTTTGAATATTGATTATTGTTTCGTATGATTCTTGGTGACGGTCTTTATCACATAATAAAGTCGTGCTAGGGTTTTAGATTTTGGTGAGTGTCTATATTGTAGGAATCCGTTCGTGCAAAAATTAAATAAAACTTTATTAACTTGTAATTACAGAAACAAAAACAGAATGAAAATAAAACAGTACAATTACAACTGAAAAATGGAAAAACAGGAACAACAAAAACGAACAGAAACACTGTTCTTGGCTGAGGATCGTGTTAGACACGGGTCCCTTAAAACAAATTTCGTGTCTCCCAGGAGAACACGTTTGTTTCCAAGATACAACAGCCCGAAGCAGTTGCACTGCCGGTCTTGACTCCAACCCGAAGGTATACCTTGAAGCTTGAAAGAATAGAGAAGAATTCTGCAAGGAGAGATTGAATTGCTGTTGGTTTTCAGTATGTTTCTGCAGCAGGGGTAGCAACCCTTATATACTGCTGGTCTAGAATCGAAACTGAAAAACAAATTAAACGGGCGAATTAAGTTGCATTGGACGTCTTCAATGCACTTTAATTAGTCATTTAATTCACAGTCAAAAGCATTGACTTCATCAGTTTCGAATGCTGAAGTGTAACTGCCCAGTGTAACTGCACTGTCATAACTGCTGGAAGCTTCTGCGCGCGCCCTTGTCTGCACGCATGCGCCATACTGGCTTAGTCCCATGCGCACCTGTGCGCGTGCGCTACGTCACCTGTAAGCCTCTATGAGCACGCCACACAGTCGCGCTGTTTTGGCTCACTTTGGTGCGCCGCGCACGTCACCTTAGTGCCCATGCTCCTTGCGCAAGTGCGCTCCAGCATACCACGTGTACTCGAGCACGTATGCGCATGACTGCCACGTCATGCGCCCCTGCGCGCGGACCCACTAGGGTCACGCGCCTGCATTCCACGTTACCAACCACTTGATCCTTGCAGCCCCTGTGTTGCACCACACGCATGTGGTCAAAAATACAAAGGCGGCTCTCAAGCGGCTCGCGGCGATGCGAACGTGCGAAGTGCAAAGTGCGCCATCAAAGCGCCACATTGGGCCTCATCGCCCACGCCACGCGCGCGCGCGTGTGCGAGTTAGGGTGCTCCGCACCCTTCGCGAGTACACTTAGTGAGTGCTTCCATGAAACAATAAGGATGGAGAGTTCCCACTTAAATACCCCTTTAAGTTTCATCTCTCCTCCTATGTGGGACAAGGTGCTACTTTCCCATTTATTTCAGCATTCAAGTTTCAAACACCAAACTTTGAGCGTCGATATCTCATTCATCTTAGCTCCGTTTTGGACGCGGTTTAGTTCGTTGCGAAGCTCTTCCGACATAGAACACAAACCCATAAATAAATATATAAAATCCGCTCATTTTATTATATTTATTTCTAGTCCAAAATAGGAAAAAATCATTTTCCTATATTTGTGAAAAATGCTATTTTCACAAAATTTCCAACATATATCACATAATAAATCTTTACTCTTTAAGGTGAAATTACGTAACTAACATTAGAAGTAATATTCGGTAATCTTATGAAATCAAGTATTCTACTAATTATCAATAGCTGAAAGGTGCGAGGTTATTGCTAGGTCTAAGTCATTAAACTGAAAGGTAGGAGCTTCACTAGGAGTAAACCTATTGGCTAATGTCTAGCAAGTCTAATTGAGAAAACAAGTCTATCCTTGGTTTAGATCTCGACAGGGAGTGAGCCTCGTAGGATACTTTCATAAATCCATTAGGTGTCTTGAAAAAGAGTCTAATAACTGGTAATTTAAACAACCTCTAGGGTGTCATAGCGTGCTCTTGAGAAGGGTTAGGAGTCCTTTAGATTTCCCGAAAGGTGAGCACTTTATGATCCCGGTTCTATAGTAAACAACTTCTAAATAAAATCATAACTAAAATCAATCTGGATTACAGTCTAGGTAGCGTTTCCCCCATCTGAGTAAAGTCCAAAGTAATTCGTTTAGTTAATTTAGTTAATTAATTTAGTTTAATTTTAATTGCATTCTTAGAATTTTTAGAACCCCCCCCCCCCTAAAACATAAAAATAGTTAAGTATTGCGTCAGAGTCAGTCTAGATAAGGTCATTAGCGTAATTCGATAGAGACTCGTGGGTTCAATATCCGGACTTACATTAGCTATACTAGAGTCGATCGGTACACTTGCTGGTTAGTAGTTTAGTGTGTCTTAGTGAGTCTAGAGTATTACTTAGAGTCTAGAATTAGGTTAATTTAGTTACTTTTATTAAACTACTTTTGAGAACATCAGATATCAACCTGTATGCCCGTTAAGGTTTTAAAATCATACTATGCCTCAAAAGGGCATTTTGGTAATTTTACAATTTATAAAAGGAGCTTGCGAGTAACTGATGTCATGGTCACAAACATTCTGTAAAAATGGTTAAATTATGATATCATATCAGTAGGATATCAAATATATGTGTGGTTTATGCTTTAAGACCAAGCTATGCACCGCAGGGGCATTTTGGTCATTTCACACATAGTTTTGGGAATTTATTTGGGATTCTGGGTTCATGAATTATACCTACTGTAAAAATATTTGAAATGGTTTATAAAATCAGTAGGTAATAAGTCTTGGTTCCTAAATATGGTTTAAAACCATACTACGCGCCTAAACGGCGTTAATGTCGTTAAATGACGATTTATGAGATGGTTTATGAAATCTGATGTTATGAACAGCTTTGAATAGCTAAAATATTTTATTTTTCATAAAATATTAGTAAGCAAAAGGTTTGGTTTGAATATTATGCTTAAAACCCATTTTATGTGCCATAAGGGCATTATCGTCATTTATCGGCATCGTTTACGAACTTGAAGTTAAACTCAGTTTACAATCTGACTTAGCATCCAAAATAATCCTAATTATAATATCATATCAGTAGGTAATGAGTTTTATGCTAAAATTATGTTTAAAACTCATTTTGGGTGTAAAATGGCATTTTAGTCCTTTTAAAAGCATAGTTTACGCTTATATGCGTAAACTCAGTTTATGACCAGATTATAATCATCAAAATATTCTAAACATGTTTACTTATCAGTACATAACTCATTTGCATGCTCATTTATATTTAAAACATTATTTTTAAACAAAAGGGCATATAAGTCAAAGTACGGCATAATTACGGAACATGTGCATAAACTCAGATTACTAGTCCGATAGAATGATATAACCTTATAGGGTTATACTATATTATATTACGATCATTACGGGACCTAAAATATGTAGCATACTAGCCTATTTCGGTTTATAACCAAAAGTCAATGTAAACGTCAAACTACGCGACTTTCGGATGCGAACCGACCCTAAACCTGGAATTGATGAGCCGAACATGTTTACACATGTTCTAATAATTATTATCACGTTGTTTAAGTGATAAAACATATTTTAGAACACTTCTAAACTCATATCGCAATTATTTTAAAAACTGACCCGTTGACTTTTAAAACATTAATATGTTGACTCGTCAATTGACCAAGCAAACTTGATTCTTAGGAGACGCCCTTTTTAGTGATTAACACCTACCTAATAACGATCACGTAGCCATGTACATTGCGAACAATGGCTTGACCGTTTAAGGTCTAACTAAAAGTCAAATCGTTTATCGTAAACGCTTGACTTTTCGGCTTTAAAAGCCAAATAAAAGAACTAGTCACGAAAGGAACACTCACAAGTGGTCCTAGGGACTGAAGAGAACTCAATGGGATGCTCCTTATAGTCAGGAACTTCCAACTTAGAGTGATAGGATGAAAGCAATGAAAGGCGCAAAGAAAATGGCTACCAAGAGCCTCTATTTATACTTGAGCATGACTTCCTAGGATCTTTCCAAGTGTTTAGGGGGCTTCCAAGATCACTCTAAGTGTTAAAACAGGTGTTAAACACCAGCTTAGATCCCTAGTTTTCGATTTTGTGAGTGAAGGAGTGGTATGTGTGGGCTGCAAGGAAGAACCTGCAGCTGTAAGTTGGATTCTGCGTAACTAACGCCGTCGCGTCGCACGGCAGCCTAGGGGGCGGTTGTCGCGTCGCGCTAGAGCATCACCAGGTTTCAAAAGTTGGCAATTTTAGTCCCTGGTCCTTTAAAACCTTTATATACTTTCATTTTCGACATATTAATCCCCTCGAAGCCACTTTAAGTTTTATATTTGATACTTTTGACCTTCAAGAGAGGTTATACATATTCCCGAGAGTGTAATCGAACATCGTTAAGCTTCGGGTTTCGTAAAAAGGTCACTCAGAGGTAAGAATTAACATGTTGACACTTTTAACCCTTCGATGTACAAACTTTTGAATTATTTTGCAAACGGTTTCGTTTATCCAACAAATGGCTCATTAATAGAATACGAATACCATATAAGGTCACTCGGAGGCTTAGTTTAAGCATGTTGACACTTTTAGTCCTTCCACATTCAAAGTTTTAATTGTTTGGCAATAATAGTCCCTCCTAGTCAACGTTTGACATAATTAGGATTAGGGACACGTGTCAACACATTATTGGCCATGATTTTATGAGGTGTTACATCCTCACCCCCTTAAAAAAAATCTCGACCTCGAGATTTGCTCAGAGCAATACGGTTAGTTCCGTATCGTAGTAGGTTTCAACCTCTTAAGAGTATCATGGGCCACAATGGAAATCCCATTTCACATTTATGAGGGAAACTTGGAATTTTAAAAAATTTCATGGTCCATAATGGGCAAGGTTTTCAGTAACCTTAAGCTCACGTTTAAAATGTCATGCCGAAATATGACAAGTCCTTATCAGCTGAGCATTTCGCTGAAATTTCCAAAGAATAGAATATATTTAGTATCATAATTCGATACTTCAGACAACAGTACTCCATAAGGAGATTCGATGTTGTCTTTATATAGCTTATCTTGTCGAAATTCAAGAATTTTTCCTTAATTGACAAGAAGCGTCGACTTAGCAAGTTTGTCGACTATATTTCACATCGCGTCGCTGTCGCGATTTATTTTAGGTAACTGGGAGATTGGATTCGTTGTTACCATTTCCCAATTCTATGTGGGATTTTCTAGTTCATTATACAGACCACAAATGGTCTACGATGTTCGGCTCACTTGCGAACATTCTAAGCATTATGCTTCCTGGGTGGCTATGGACTTCTCATGTCCATCCACACAAAGGTCTTCAGCTTTCGATTTTAATTCATCAAAAGTTACTTGTGTCATGTAGATGACACATCCTTCTTTCAATCACTTGGATGCCTCAAGCATAAAAGCTTCCTCGGGCAATCCATAGTGTTGATCTTCCACGGATGGTGAATATATCACTAGATGGGGATTTTAAATTTTGATAAGTTTCTTACTTCAGACAATGTGGATTTGGTTTTTCAACTAACCAATCCATGTCTAAAAACATATCGATTCCAGCAATATTTATAGATAAAAGATTATCAAAGACAAATTAATTTGTGAAGGATATATCATATGTGAAACCATCTAGATTGGCCACTTGATTTTATAAATAATATTTAAGCCTTGAAAAGGTAGATTTAAATTTTATTATTTACAGTCGATGAAGCTTTAACTGGCTCCATAATTTAAAACAATTTTCTAGCAAATAATTCATTTACGGAAAATAGATCCGTAATGGTATGCCTTGAACTGCTTCTGCTGTAGCAGATTGGGAGGCTCAAACATTGCCTTTCTTGCCATCAGTGGCCTTGTTCTTCCCGTCAGTCGCCCTCTTTGGGCAGCGGGTCTTTATATGCCTTTTTCTCGCCACATCCATAGCACGTGGCGTCTTTCAAGTCTTTGCATTCATGAGACTTGTGATCCATCTCCTTACAGATGCCACAACCCGTGGTCTGCTCATGGAAACATTTTCCGAAGTGTTGCTTCCCGCAGGTTTTACATTCAGGTTTTGCCTCATTCGGCTTGGACTGGTTATAATTCGAACCACTCTTACCCCTTTGTAATCCTTACTTGGGGTATCATCACGCTTTCGCTTATGATCCTCCTCGGCCTTAATCGCCTTTGCTCTTATTTCATCTTCAGTGAGAGATAGAGCCAGATCCATAGCGGATCTAAAAGTTGCAGGTTTGGAGGATTTAACCATCCCCTTGATTTCTGGAGTGAGTCCTCCAATAAACCGCGCAATGCGCTTAGACTCGAGGGTAATTAAATATGGCACGAGTCTTGATAAGGAGTTGTATTCAGATACATAGGCTCGACACTCGAGGCCTTTCATGGTCAGCCTTAGAAAGTCAGATTCAACTTTCTCCACCTCGTGAGGTGGGCAATAAATCTCGCGTATTAATTCCACGAACTTAGACCAACTTAGGTTGTACATTGCAACCTTGCCAGTGGATTGGATCAGCGCCTTCCACCAAGTCAGAGCATCCTCTTTGAAGGACTGGGACACGTATTTAACAGTGTCCTTGGCGGCACAACCGCTTATATCAACAACAGTTTCCATTTCATCCAACCACTTTAAAGCATCAATAGCTCCAAACTCACCCGTAAATTCACGGGGTTTACAAGAAACAAAGTATTTATATGTACACCCCTTCTTAGAGCCATGCGACTCAGCTTTCTTGATACTCTTAATACTCTGCTCACTCCTAGTTGAGGAGAAACGAGTCTTTTCAGTCTTATGAGTATTAGAATGGGGTTTAAAAACGGAGTTCTCTTTCTGTACTGATGGTTTTGGCCCTTTAAATGTGGCCATAAATCCAGCCAGGGCTTTACCGACTTCATCGGCAACTATGGATCGAAGACGATTCTCTTTGTCATTACGGTTCTGGTGCTTTAAATCATCACCACCGTTTTTCTTACTTGCTTTGCCAATACTCATGCTTGTCATAAGTTTAACTGAAATAATATAGCCATCAGTGATACTTCGAGAACTAAAATAGCAAATCAATTTATTTGCATTAGATCTTACAGATCTATATGTTTATATATCAATTTGACTAGCCCTGCTTACCACAATTGGTAATGGGTTTAGCCATATAACTCATCGGCTTGTCACAAAGGATATTTAAATATAGCACATTAGCTTGTCACGAAGGACATTTAAATATAGCATATTGGCTTGTCACGAAGGACATTTAAATATAGCACATTGGCTTGTCACGAAGGACATTTAAATATAGCACATTGGCTTGTCACGAAAGACGTGAAAGACATGGCACAAGGGCCTGTAACAAAGGTTGTGAAGGATATGGCACAAGGCCTCGTCACGAAGGACATTGAATGATATGGCACTAAAACCTTGTCATGAAGGACATTGGAAGATATGGCACTAAAGCCTTGTCACGAAGGACATTTAGAAGATATGGCACTAAAGCCTTGTTACGAAGAACATTGGAATATATGGCACTAAAGCCATGTCACGAAGGACATTGGAATATATATGGCACTAAAGCCTTGTCACGAAGGACATTTAGAAGATATGGCACTAAGCCTTGTCACAAAGGACAATTAAGATATATATATATATATAAGCCGCGATCTCATTTGATCCAAGGGCTTTAAGGTTTGAACATAGTTCATTACCTTTGGATAAGGGGTCGTAGACCGCAACTGTCGTCAATTGACGATATAATATGGCCCGCAGGTGATTCAATTGACATCACAAAAGGATGTTCCAATAATAATAATCATCGTACTATTGATATTAGTCATGGTCGCATTGATCATACAGACTACATGGCTTGGGTATAGTCCACCACTTTGAACAAGGAACCATAAAGGTCACAACTATCATTGTCTTATCGACAATAGAGTAAAGTATAGCTTGTAGTCACTTCATTACTAAAGATGTTAATAATATGATCATCATACTGATGATACTAGCCAGGATTGCACTGATTATATAGACTATGAGACTTGGCATAGCTCACCCCCTTGGGCAAGGAATCATAAAAGATTACAACTGTCTTTGTCACAAATGGACAATATAATATAGCCCGTAAGCAAAATATCTCCAAGGATGTTAAATATGATCATCATATTGATGATTTTAGTCATGATCGCATTGATTATATAGACTATTAGGCTTGAGCATAGCTCGCCACCTTGGACAGGGAATCATAAAGATCACAATGTCAATGTCTCAAATGGACAACATGTTATAGCCCGTAGGCAAAACATCACTAAGGATGTTAAATAATATGATCATCGTATTAGATGATATTAGTCATGATCGCATTGATCATATAGACTATGAGGCTTGGGTATAACCCACCACCTTAGACAGGGAACCATAAAGGTCACAACTGTCATTGTTTTAACTGACAATGCAGTATTATGATTCCTATCCTTCCACATAGTTTAGAACGGTTGAAGACTTGGAACAAGTATCATCATAACGTTGACGAAGATTTTCCTCCTTTCCACACAGTTGGGAATTAGTTGGAGTTTTGGAATAAGTTTCGTCACAAAGTTGACGAAGATTTTCTTCTTTCCACACAATTGGGAATTAGTTGAAGATTCAGTGATACGTTTAAGCCAACATATTAATATGGTTGCTCTACTTCCACACGGTTGGGAATAGTTGGAGATTTGGAACAGATATCGTCACGAAGTTGGACAAGAGTTTTCTCCTTTCCACGCAGTTGGGAATTAGTTGGAGATTTTAATGATACGTTTTAGTCAACGTATTGAATATGAATCCTTTTCCTGGGTTGGGGATGCGTCTTAGTTGACGTTGAAAATATAAGTCACTCTCCGTAGTGGGAGATTTGGAAATACATTGCAGTTGACGTTTAAATATAAGTCCCTCTTCATATTGGGAGGTTTGGGAATTCGTCGCAGTTGACGTTTAAATATAAGTCCCTCTCCACATTGGGAGATTTGGGAATACGCCTCAATATAGTCAGCGCATATGATACGGCTCGATATAGTCACTGTTTTAATATATATCGTTCTCCGTATTAGGAGATTTGGGGATGATTAGCATCATATGGTTATATGAAATTTCTATCTCCTTTCCACACAATCGGTAATTAGTTGGAGATCTTAGATAAGTGTCATCCCATAGTTGGACGAGAATCACTTAAAGATTTTTAAGATTATATTGGTGTGAGGGAATCAGTTTTCCACTACTATCACATTTTCAACCACTACCATTGGTGGGAAGTATATATTTAAGACAGGGTCTTTTATCATGGTCTTATTTACTAGTCTTAATTACATAAGAACTAGTAGACCGAGTAAATTTGAAAGAAATTTATTTGCTTGATTGCTAGCGGTTCTTCGACTAATTTGTCTTCACCCAATAGAGTTGGCACATTTAGTCCTTCTCCTTTAACATAGTTGGGAAAAATTGGAGATTTCAGGACATGTCTTATTTGACGTTTTAATTATATGCACTTCTCCTTAGTTGGAGATTTGGTATACACCTCAATATAGTACAGCGTATACGATACGACTCAATATAGTACACCGTTTAAGTATATACCCTTTATCCACATTGGGATATTCGGGGATACGCCTCAATAAAGTACAGCGTATTTGATACGGCTCAATAAAGTACACCGTTTAAAAATATACCCCTCTCCTTATCGGGAGATTTGGGGATACACCTCAATATAGTACAGCGTATATGATATGGCTCAATAAAGTACACCGTTTGAAAATATACCCTTTCTTCTTATGGGGAGATTCGGGAATACGCCTCAATAAAGTACAGCGTATTTGATATGGCTCAATATAGTACACCGTTTAAAAATATACCCCTCTCCTTATCGGGAGATTTGGGGATACGCCTCAATATAGTACAGCGTATATGATACGGCTCAATATAGTACACCGTTTATAAATATATGCCCCTTCTCCTTATCGGGAGATTTGGTGATATGTCGTCTCATATTCGGATGAGAATTAGACACTTTTTCAACCACTCAATAGTGGGAACATGTGCTTTTGGCCTTCTTCTATCGCTCAATCAAGAGGTCTGTTTAATAAGGTAGGAGCAATAAAATGTGACCTTCGTATCATTTGAAGGAAAATAATAAAATGGGCTCCATAAAATCAATGTTTTTTCTTATGGCAGTAATATCGCCAAAGTATATTAGATGCTTACTATTAGCCGATATTAGTACAATATGACCGTTGGGAGATCTCAGTGGTTCCATGCATTAAACCGTCATACTGGCCAGACATGAAAGCAATCTATGGGACACACTACGATACTGTCAATTATCATATGGCACTTTTATCAAACTAAGTTTGGCATTCATAGTTTGTTAAAAATCAATGAAATAAAAATCATTGTCGTATTCCTGTTGGAGGAATTGCTGGCGAGAGTTGCCGAATTTTATATAATGTAATATACCCAAATGGGTTTGAATAATTGAATTCCAAGACTCGAGATTATATGCTTTAAGCATGAATCAGAAAAAGTGATTCTTTTTTCTGCTTATTCTCTAGAATGGGAGAACATTTGAATCAAAGAATAGAAATTTTAGTGCAAAGTGCACATATATCTTTGCCATGATATGGCTTTCCATAATTGTTATTTCAATCAGCTGGTGAGATATCACCGGAATGTCTATCGAATATGATAGATTTCGGATAAATGATATTAGGATATCACATAAATATCAAAAGATATAATATCAAGTGACGAGGTTTGGCATCCTCGTATCGGAGTCATCGTCTCCAAAACATATGTAGTTCGCCATATGGAACTTCAAGCTACTCAATGGTGGAGATCTGTCACACCCCGATATTTCCACATATTACCGATGGGCCCGGCGGGGAGTATCGTGACGTAGTTGATATCATCATAGTCAATACACATAATATAATAGCACAGTGGAAGGCTTGGTGAATAAACTATTACAAACCATAATGTCTGAGTGTCCGAATGATAGAATATACAGACTGGGTTGTAATAAGATCCACAGGCGGATCATAAAAGTTCAAAGAAACAAAATGAAAGACTTCAGGTATCTTAGGGATTTGCAAGATCCTCTTATACGACACCTAATAGCTCCAGCCTATTACAAGAGGTACCTGTCAATCAATCTTTAGAAAATACGTCAGTTTACACTGGTAAATACAATTAACTGACTCTTTTGAAAAACATTTATGAAAATTGATTTAAGTGCACATGGGACAAATCATTTATAACTTGGGGCAATTATTTAAAGATAATCTTGTATACAGATTTACATGTTTGTCATACAATTGGGGCCGGTTGGAAGCCGGTCGTGATTAACCGACTCACCACTTATAGAACCCACAAAGGAGTTATCCCCAACATGTGGGTTTATATTTTAGCATTTGCATCTGTCAGGTGTATGCCTACACCCCGTGCATAGGTCGTGGCCATTTTCAAATGAAATGAGCCGAGGATATCCAGGACACGGTCGAATTAACCCCCAATGCTTATGTTATCAAACAAGACAGATTAAAACGGGTTATGTAAATTTATTAATCACAATCCGATTAAATGATTTCATACCCGACCAAGTGGTATTATTATAATACCATATCCCAAGCCCGTATAAGGGAAAATAAGTTAAAAGTATTTACCTGAGCTTAAAGTGAAGGCAGTGTTGTAAAAGTCGCTAGGCGGTCCCTAGTCGGCTGACTGGGGAGTTGGGAGTAATCGGAGTACTCGGAGAGTACTCGGGGAGTACGCGGACATGGTAAATATAAAGAAAATTAATTGTTATATATTATTTATGTGTTAAAATAAGCATAATTCATGTCAACTGAGTATAAACATGTTTAAAGTTCAAATATTCTGAATACAAGTCCGACTAGTCTGAGTACAAGGCCGAGTACAAGGCCGAGTAGGCCGATTTTGACTGAGTTTGACCGATTAAAAGTCAACAAACCACGTTGACCGCCTAGACCGACTAGGCCGACTACGTCCGACTATGTCCGACTAGGCACCGAGTACTCCCGAGTAATCCCGAGGCCGACTAATTGAGACCGCCTAGGAGGAAGTCGCCTCGGAGGGGGTCCGAGGACCGAGTACTCGCCCAGTACTCGGCCGAGTAATCCGACTTTTACAACACTGAGTGAAGGTAACTCAGTCGTAAATCCTAAAGCTTTATGATGGTACCTTCTACTGGATGCTATTTAATATGTATAGAAGGTTTAATAACCTATTAGGATGCTAACGGGTCTTTGGTTAAGTCAAGGACTTAGACCGGCTAGCTAGAAAGAAACTTTACGGTTCTAAACGCTAGATTAAGCGGAGACCGGAATAGAATGTGGTTTAGACCCGACAAGCTTGGATACTTGTATAATATGGGTAAACTAATCACATTCTGGAATTTGAGGATTTAATGATAAGGTTAAACCCGTTTCGGCTATTATAAGTAAACTAGTCACATAAACTGATCCGAACGCGTAAACGCGTAACGGCTAACCAAATAAATTATATACAGGTCTTAATTGTTATTATGCTTAAAATATGTTAATACATCAGTAGGATGTTAACATATATGCCCAAAAAGTGATTAAAACCAATTTAAGTCCCGTAAGGGCATTTTGGTCATCTTAATAGTTATAAAAGAGATTTTATAACAAACTGAAGTTCTGGTCTTTTGTAATCAGTAAAAATATTTAATTTATCTCATTACATCAGTAAGATATTACACATATGTGAGGTTTATCATTTATGGCCAAACTATGCCCCGAAAGGGCATTTTGGTCATTTCACGTAGGCTTTTAAGGACATTTTTGGACATCTGAGTTCATGACTTATACCTACTATAATAATATTTAAATTTGTTTAAAAATTCAGTAGGTAACAAGTCTTAGATGTTAAATATGGTTTTAAACCATACTATGCACCTAATTAGTGTAAAAACGCTAATTGACGATAATCAAGATGTTTATGTAAATCTGAGATTTTGATCAGTTTTAAATGTTCAAAATAATTTATTTAATGTATGAAATCAGTAGGAAAAGGTTTAGCATTCAAATCATTTGTTAATCTCATTTTATGCTTAAAAAGGGTATTATCGTCATTAGTCGAATTATACAAGAACTCAATGTTTTAAACAGATAATAATCTGACCAAAAATCTTAAAATTCCTTAAAAATAGTATCTTAACAGTAGGTAATGAGTTTTGGTTCAAAATCCAAGTTTAAACATGCATTATGCAAGATATCGCAAATTAATTAATAAAAAGCTTCTAATTACGATATCGAGCATAACTCCTATTTGGGACCAAGAACTGATGTCAAATTTTCGGGACAAGCTTATATATCAGTAGCAAAGGTTTGTGTCCACTCACATTTCTAAAAATCTCATTTGTGTGTAAAAAGGGCGTTTATGGCATTTATAAGCATATTAACGATCAAGAGCATATAATTCAAACCACTAATGACCATGCAATATAACTCCAGGGGGTTATACTACTGAGTAATGTGGTTCTAATGGAAGCTTAAAACATGGGAGAATTAAGCTTAAACGGGTCAGAACTGAAAGTCAAAGCAAAAGTCAAGCTTTTGCGACTTTCGGTTATAAACTGTCCTTAGACTGATAATTGTCGTGTTAGGACTGATTAAACATGTTCTAATATTAATTACCAAGTCATTAGAATGTTAAAATGTAATTTGGAACCTCTGTTTTATCAATTTAAATCATTTTTAAATTTCCTGTCCAGTTTGACTTTTTGTCAAACTAGTTTGACCCGACAATTAACTAGTCAAACGGAATAATTAGGAGGTGCCCTTTTAAGGGTTAATCACCTACCTTAATATGGTTCCATAACCACTTTCGTTTCGGTCAGTGGTTGGACCATTTGTGATTAAA
Organism: Helianthus tuberosus; assembly: GCA_030545235.1. Taxonomy (NCBI): domain Eukaryota; kingdom Viridiplantae; phylum Streptophyta; class Magnoliopsida; order Asterales; family Asteraceae; genus Helianthus; species Helianthus tuberosus. Next base: position 208,758,341 of record CM060442.1, on the reverse strand, counting down.
CCGAAAGTCAAAGCTTAATTACGATAAGTTTAACTTTTCGGTTATTAAGCTAATTAAAACGACTAAGCAGGGATTAGGACTCTTACTAATGGTCCTTGCTATCTTTTCTACACTTGTAATTCTTCTCCTAGTGCTTGCTTGCTCCAGAGATGGTTGTTTTGAAAGTTGTTGAAATGAAGTGCATAAGAACATGAACTAGTGCCTCTTATATAGTAATTCCCAAGTTCATGGATTACTTCCAGCTGTTATGGGACCTCCTAGGATCACCCCAGATGTCCTAGTGGATTAATAAAACCGTTTAACAGCCCATGGGATCGATACAATTGAGAATAAGTCGGTTATGCAGCTGAAACCTGCATCTGTCCACATAATTCTGTGCTGGGGACTCTACGCGGCCCGCGTAAGGTATAGAGGGGGGCTACGCGGCCCGCCTGGAAGTGGGAAACAGGTTAAACAAGTTTTAAACGTGTCCAATTCAGCCCCTGGCCATTTAAAACCCCTTTTAACCTCATTTTTTTTGGCATATAAGGTCCTTGTAGTTAGTTTGTAGGGACTCAAGGAAGTATAACCAAACTTCGTTAGGCTCGGTTTCGTTAAATATCACTATAAATGCAAGTTTCGTCAAGTTGACACTTTTCACCCAAAGTCTTGAAAACTTGCTTAACGTTATCGAAACCACGTGAAATTTATACCACTTATTCTTGAGAGTATATTTGAATACTTCGAAGCCTCGGGTTCGTTAAAAGGTCACTCAGAGGTCAGAATTAACATGTTGACACGTTTAACCCTTGTAGTTTTATAATCTTCCGATTATTTTCACAAACGGTTTCTTATATCCAATCAATCACTCGTTTAAGAATATATTCATCACGTATGGTCATTCAGAGGCACAAGTTTGGCATGTTGACACTTTTAGTCCCTGTGGTTTCATATTTTCACTGTCTGACAACTTTAGTCCTTTAAACTCAATCTTGTACATAATTAGAGCTTAGGACACGTGTCTTTACATAATTGAACACGTTCTTACGTGGTGTTAGAAGATCCTTGAGTCCGTGACCCATCATAGATTCTTCATCTTGTCCGCGACATCTTGGCGGTGTAAAATCAATAACTACTATATAGATTAAGAGTAGTCTTATATTCAGGTCTAGACTCGGACTTTTTTTAAAGGAATTTACATTTTGTGATATTTGAGATTAGACACAAAAGACTAGTGTCTAATTCACTCAAATTATGGCTCTGATACCAACCTGTCACACCCCGATCTCCGGTGGGCCCGGATGGGTACAGTCGTGACAGTTGGATAACAATTATCACAGTATAATAATATGCAGCGGAAGTATTGGATTAAGATTATTAAAATACAGCTTGAATGTAATAAAGTATTACAAGCGTTCGATACAAGCCCACAGGCAGAATCTAAATAAACAGAGCTTTAGACATCATAGGCCTTAAGCTTTAGGAGTGCAAATTCCTTAGCCTTCATTCTAGCCGACCTGTAATCCCAGCCTATAATAAGGTTCGGTACCTGCTGTTCAATCTTTTGAAAATACGTCAGCCAAAGCTGGTAAATACAATTAACTGACTCTTTGGAAAAATAGTTTTTCAAAAAGAGTTTTATACATATAGATAACCCGTAGGTGATCTTTTAAATTTATCTTGGGATTATTCTTGTTACGAGATTATATACTTGATTTAACCCATTGGGTTGTCCGGACATGGTATCATTAACCCCCAATTATATCAATTATCAAGTAAACGGATTAAACCGTATTCTTACACTTTTGCGCAATCATAGGCGACTTACTTATGTAATAACCGCCCCAAGAGGCATAATTGTCATCCCAAGTTTACACTAAAATAAGTCAAGAGTATTTACCTTTTTGCTAGCTTCCAATCAATAAGACTATATTTGGCAAAGAGCCGCAAGTCTAAGTATTATTGACCCAAGTCTGATTGTCTGGGGGTACTATAGTCTGGAATGAACAGATTTATTACCTGTTAGAATGTATACGGGCCAAAGGTAGTTCCTTTAGACATGACCCAATACTTAAGAATAGGTTCGCTAGATTAAGAACATATTGAATAGAATGTGGTTTAAACCCAACAAGTTCTAGGACTTGTATAATATGGGTAAACATTGTACATTCTGGATTTTGAGATTAAGACGATAAGGTTAAACCCTTTTTGGTAAACTTATGTAAACTAGTTACGTAAGTCTAACCGAACGCGTATAAGCGATAACGGGTAACCGGATGAGTCATGAACGAGTTCCATATGCCAATATACTTTAAACAAGTTATAATATCAGTAGGATATCAACCTGTATGCCCGTTAAGGTTTTAGAATCATACTATGCCTCATAAGGGCATTTTAGTAATTTTACAATTTATAAAAGGAACTTGCGAGTAACTGCGGTCATGGTCATAAACATTCTGTAAAAATGGTTAAGTTATAATATCATATCAGTAGGATATCAAATATATGTGTGGTTTATGCTTTAAAACCAAGCTATGCACCGTAGGGGCATTTTGGTCATTTCACACATAGTTTTGAGAATTTATTTGGGATTCTGAGTTCATGACTTATACCTATTGTAAAAATATTTAAAATGGTTTATAAAATCAGTAGGTAACAAGTCTTGGTTCCTAAATATGGTTTAAAACCATACTACGCGCCTAAACGACGTTAATGTCGTTAAATGACGATTTATGCGATGGTTTATGAAATCTGATGTTATGACCATCTTTGAATAGTTAAATTATTTTATTTGTCATAACATATTAGTAAGCAAAAGGTTTGGTTTGAATATTATGCTTAAAACCCATTTTATGTGCCATAAGGGCATTATTGTCATTTACCGGCATTGTATACGAACTTGAAGTTAAACTCAGTTTACAATCTGACTTAGCATCCCAAATAATCTTAATTATAATATCATATCAGTAGGTAATGAGTTTTATGCTAAAATTATGTTTAAAACTCATTTTGGGTGTAAAAGGGCATTTTAGTCCTTTTAAAAGCATTGTTTACGCTTATATGCGTAAACTCAGTTTATGACCAGATTATAATCATCGAAATATTCTAAACATGTTTTACTTACCAGTACATAACTCATTTGCATGCTCATTTAAATTTAAAACCTTATTTTTAAACAAAAGGGCATATAAGTCAAAGTACGGCATAATTACGGAACATGTGCATAAACTCAGATTACAAGTTCGATCATATAATATTACCTTATAGGGTTATACTATATTATATTACGATTATAACGGGACCTAAAATCAGTAGCATACTAGCCTATTTCGGTTTATAACCAAAAGTCAACGTAGAAGTCAAACTACGCGACTTTCGATTGCGAACCGACCCTAAACCTGGAATTGACGAGCCGAACATGTTTACACATGTTCTAATAATTATTACCGAGTTGTTTAAGTGAAAAAACATATTTTAGAACACTTCTATACTCATATCGCAATTATTTTAAAAACTGACCCGTTGACTTTTAAAACATTAATATGTTGACTCGTCAATTGACCAAGCAAACTTGATTCTTAGGAGGCGCCCTTTTTAGGGATTAACACCTACCTAATTACGATCACGTAGCCATGTTCGTTGTGAACAATGGCTTGACCGTTTATGGTCTAACTAAAAGTCAAAGCGTTTATCGTAAACGCTTGACTTTTCGGCTTTAAAAGCCAAATAAAAGAACTAGTCACGAAAGGAACACTCACAAGTGGTCCTAGGGACTGAAGAGAACTCAATAGGATGCTCCTTATAGTCAGGAACTTCCAACTTAGAGTGATAGGGTGAAAGAAATGAAAGGTGCAAAGAAAATGGCTACCAAGAGCCTCTATTTATACTTGAACATGACTTCCTAGGATCTAGCCAAGTGTTTAGGGGGCTTCCAAGATCACTCCAAGTGTCAAAACAGGTGTTAAAAACCAGCTAAGATCCCTAGTTTTCGATTTTGTGAGTGAAGGAGTGGTATGTGTGGGCTGCAAGGAAGAAGCTGCAGCTGTAAGTTGGATTCTGCGTAACTGACGCCGTCGCATCGCGTGACAGCATGGGGGGTGGTTGTCGCGAAGTGCTAGAGCATCACCAGGTTTCAAAAGTTGGCAGTTTTAGTCCCTGGTCCCTTAAAACCTTTATATACTTTCATTTTCAACATATTAAGCCCCTCTAAGCCACTTTAAGTTTTATATTTGATGCTTTTGACCTTCAAGATAGGTTATACATATTCCCAAGAGTGTAATCGAACATCGTTAAGCTTCGGGTTTTGTAAAAAGGTCACTCAGAGGTAAGAATTAACATGTTGACACTTTTAACCCTTCGATGTACAAACTTTTGAATTATTTTGCAAACGGTTTTGTTTATCTAACAAGTGGCTCATTAATAGAATACGAATATCGTATAAGGTCACTCAGAGGCTTAGTTTAAGCATGTTGACACTTTTAGTCCTTCCACATTCAAAGTTTTAATTGTTTGGCAATAATAGTCCCTCCTAGTCAACGGTTGACATAATTAGGATTAGGGATACGTGTCAACGCATTATTGGCCATGATTTTATGAGGTGTTACAGAGAGGGGGTGGGACGTTGCGGGGAGCGAGCCACCTCTCGTCAGGCCTATATAAGGGGCCTCATGCCTCATTTGATCGTCGTTCATTTTCTGAATTCTCTCTCAACTTCTTAATAGTCAAAAGTCTCGGGAAATAATACCCCAAAAACGCGAAGCTCTGCCTCGTTGTAAGTGTTATAACCCCTGATCACATATCTGTTACCCTACCCGATCGATTTAGGGCTCCGTAACTCATGTTAAGGCTCTGACTGACTCAGTCATTGGAGTTCTGTCTCGTGTTACACCCGATTGATCTAGGACTCGGTAATGCATGTCAAGGCTCTGCCTGACTCAGTCATTGGAGTTCTGTCTCGAGTTGTACGGTTAATGTGATTTGGGTTATCTTACTAACATATGTACATTGTTAATTTTTAATAGATAATAACCAGGAGATTCACCTGGAAGCTTTAGTTTTACCTAAGTAAACATAGACCCCTTTGCCTCATTAACAGTGATTGAGTCTATGTATTCTGCAATTACTGTCGGTATGTTGGGGTTTTGTATACATTATTTTAATCCGTTACTATTGGACAAAGAGTTAGCCAATGAGTAGCATGACCCACAAGTCAGGTGTTGACAGTACTGAATGAGTAACTGTGTAGATATAAACATTGTAATCGCTCTCAATACTGTGAAATTATAAAATTGTTTTGATTAAACTGGAATGCACTCGACAGTATTTCTTGTTGATAAAACCTTTTTAAAATGTGTTTCAGGTAACTTAATGTGAAGCTAATAGAAGCCAGCTGGAAAGCACTGAAGGCTTGGAAAAGTGGCTATAAAAGTTACCTAAATAAAAAGGAGGTTTGTTTTCAAAAAACTAGGGTTTATCCCTATAAATGTATTGTAATGAAAACTTGGGTTTTATCCCATTTATCTATTATAAAAAGTTTAGTTTTAACTCTGACAAAATATTTCCTAACTATGGTTCTGATGAAAACTTTCCGCTGCCAAATTAATAAACACCGATACCACCCGCTCTGAAGTAATCCCGCAGCCGCCCGTTCCCGAGGCAAAGGGGTCGGGGGCCGCGACAAGAAATAGCGACAAAACAAGAGAGAAAATCTTATTTAACCCAAACCAAGAAAAACACTCCCAGAACCCTTGATGTTACAGAACGTAAGACCACAAAGATACAAGATCAAAACAGATTTGCTAATGATCATCCACAGATGATCATCAAGACTAATACAATATAGATCTCTCAAATATAGGAGAGAGATCAATAGAAACAACTGAATCAATAACAAACCTAACAAACCCTAATACAGAGAAAACAGAAAGACTGAACAAGTGAGAATGAGGCGAACAGTGATTCTCCAAGTCTTATATACTGGCATCTTTTCAAGTTAGACTCTCTACTCTCATCTATGGACGGAGATGATCGCAGTCGCTCATTAGTTATACAACCAGTCCTTCTTGCCACAATACTATGCAAATATAACCTTCCAATATCATAAATAATCCAGAACGGTCCCTCAGCTTATTATAACCTGTAACACTTATTAACCAACAACATTAACCGTGTCACAAATTATAATATAACACATGAATGACAAATATTAACTATAACCATAAGTTATAGTTTTTAATAATGGCCCATGTAAGTGTGATGGTGTAACAAATATTAGTCTTTTATTCATGTTTTCCATTATATTCATACAGAATTGATCAACAAAGCCAACAGAAACAGACTAGACCACTGTCCCTAGGCTCATGAACTCATGGGAAGGAGAAGCCGATGGTGGCAACCTCGACCACTCCATTCACTCTAATAAGTTGATGCCTAGAAATTATACATTTTACTACCCTTTTCATGTAATATTCTCTAAAATATAATCATGACAACTTGCAACACATATATACTCATGATATTAGTTATATTTGATAGATGGATATTATATACTAAACGTAAAACAAAATATGAAAAATTTTCAATTCATCATATGAAAATAACTAAATTATCATATTCAGTACTAGTAAATAAACTTGACTGATTCATTAGCCTTCCCTCCTCGTGTTTCTTTACCCGATAAACTCTCGCACACTCACCAAATTCATTTTTATTGTGTATAAGATGGTTATTTTGCAAATGTTCTCTTTTTCTGGTTTGAATAAGAGGGTGTGTCAATTAGTAAAGATGATTCGAAAGAGTGCCATGTGTATGTGTGGGCATGTATAACATGTATACGATTAAGGGTTTTTCGATTTAGCAATGTTTGTCATTAGTGTTTATGTGTTTTGTATGCTCGTGTGTACTTGTTTGTACACTTGAATGGTTGGAGTAAGTCGGCAAGTAAAGATAGTTTGAAATGATGCAATGTGTATTACGGATGAGCTTGTCACACCCCAACCGATGGCGGAATCATCGAGGCGTGGCACTGAGCGAAACAGATTGTTCAAGAGAATCCATAACAACTATTAAATGACAATATATTTAACGTTAATATCCCATACTACTAACATATAAAGCAATAACAGTCATTACAGAAAGCGAGTCTCATAAACAAATACTATTCCGGCAACTCAGATTTTATTTAGCGGGTTTCTAGACTTCCCATCTTGTTTCATCACAGCATAGCATCCTATCAACCTGTCACATACGTTAAAATAAAGTCAATACATAAAATGTAAAGGTGAGTACACAAGTTTGCATAACATATAGTATAAAAGCGTTTACGCATAACCAGCATGTAACACGTAACAGACGATGCATGTGACTATCAGACAATGTTCACAACTTAACCACGAGACTGCGTTTTAGAGTATGCGCGACACGTGTTCACCACTGCGAATATGTGAAGTGAGGTAATGTGATCCCTAGGAAACCCCGTCCATGACAGGTGCTGAGTCCAAACTATAGTACTATCGTTGCTAGAGGCGGTATAGCGTAACACTGTATAGCATAGTACAAGCATTCAAAGTACACGTATAGCATGCGGGAGCAGTTAGCGTTGTAAAGTATTTGTGGTGTGTGTTGTGTTTTGATATAGAATGTATGTAACACCCAAAAGTGCGTTAAAAGAAAATGGGTTTCGAGCATACTCACAGTATGTGTTTAATAATTAAACACAGCCTTGATTGGATTGAAGGGAGCGCGTTGAGTTAGCCTGAGTATGGAAACAGAAGCGTAAGCATTGAACAGTGTGTAACGGAGTGTCAGATGGTGATCTGAACGAATGGGTATAACTCATCCGAGCAGATGGCCATTCGAATAGATGGCCATTCGAGTGGGTGTGTGGGTGTTTGTAAGATTGTTAAAATTCGAAGTTTTATCAAATCGTTTGAACAAGGATTAGTATAAGGGACAGGTCACCTAGTCGAATGGTCATTCGATCAGATGGTCATCCGATCAGATGGCCACTCGAGTGGGCGATCTTATTATTTGAAAATTTGTAAGATTTTCTAAGTCAAAGTTTGAAGTTTAACGGAGACGACGTGATGACGTGTCAAACAATGGAAAACACACCGCATTCAGTTCCTTCGATCGGATGGGTTCTACCCCATTCGATCAGCCGAGCTGTTCTTGGTGATCTTTCATGTTTGACCCGTAAACCGGTGATCTCTCTGGTGGAAACCCGTTTTCTAGCTGGCTCTCAACTAGGAAATGAGTAGAGAGTCTGATTGAGTCCGGATTCCATCGGTTTTTGTTTGAAAGTTGAGGAAAAGTTTGAAAATAGATGAAAAGTGTTGGAATCTTGCAAAAACTTAGTAGAGAGTTGTGGAAATCCTTTAGATCTGAACCAATCTTGATGAGTTGGTGCTTCACAACAGGTTGCATAAGCAAAATGAGTGAAGAACACCTTCAAGAGGTCCAAATAAGCGATTTCAGAGAAAAAGTTGAAGTGTTTGTGTGATTTTAATGGAGAAGATGGTGTAAAAGTGTTCAGTGATGAATATTGTACAAGATTTAGGGAGAAGTACTTACGAAATAGCCTTGAATTGCGAGTAAAAGTGCTTGAGAGCGACTTGAGTGTGTGTGGTCGGATGGAGGTGTCAAATCAGTGAAAGGGAGTGTACGGGTACTATTTATAGAGGTGAGTGGAGAGTTAATTCGGTGCAAAGTGCGAGGTGTCAGATGGCTTTCTGGTCGAGTGAGTCGTCCGGTCGGATGGCCATCTGATCGGATGGTCATCCGGACGGATGTCCATTCGATCGGATGTCCATTTGGACAGCCGTGTTGTGCGAGTTAGTTTTCCAACTTTTGTTTCGTGCGTTAAGCATTGCGTTGCGTTTAATCGAGTTACGAGTAAGCGTTGAGCGTGTAAGCGTTGTGTTTAATACCACATAACATTCAAACAAATAATCACACAATCTAACACACATATAACATAAATAAACTGCGTTTTGAGTTTGCGTAGCGATAGCGTTGTGATAGCGTGTAGTCTAAACATGCGATGTAATCAAGCGATAAAATGCATTAAAATGCGTTCATATAGTATGTGTTGTAAACAGCGTTAAATGCGATAGCTGCGTTTTGAATAAGCGTTGTTAGATGCGTTGTAATAGTGCGTTTGAAAAACATAGTTTAAACCCTTAGCGTTAATCGAAATCTTGGGAATACAAGCGGTTATGAAATGAAAAGACAGCGTTAGGTAATGACCCGAAAAGTCGGGTTGTTACAGCCTCCCCTACTTTAAGGAATTTCGTCCCTAAATTAAGGCGCAGGCGTAACAAAGAGTTGTGGATATTTAGCTTTCATATCACTTTCAAGTTCCCTAGTGAACTCAGCACCGCGTTTGCCTTCCCAGCGAACCTTCACTATAGGAATGCGAGAGCGTCAGAGTTTCTTGGTTTCTTGATCCATGATTTCTACTGGCTTTTCCACAAAGTGCAAAGTTTCGTTAACTTGCAAATCCTCAAGAGGGACATGCAGGTTTTCTTCGGCTAGACACTTCTTGAGGTTCGAGATGTGGAAAGTCGGATGTACGTTGCTGAGTTCCTCCGGTAATTCGAGTCTATAGGCCACTTTGCCAATGCTTTCCAGAATCTTAAAGGGACCCACGTATCGTGGTTCTAGCTTTCCTTTCTTGCCGAATCGGATCACTCCCTTCCAAGGTGAAACCTTTAGGAGTACGTGATCACCAATTTCAAACTCAAGGGGCTTGCGGCGTTTATTGGCGTAACTCTTTTGACGACTCCGAGCTTTCAGGAGGTTGTCTCGTATCTGAGGACCTTGTCAGTCGTTTCTTGTAATAACTCAGGACCGGTGATTTGAGTATCTCCGATCTCGTGCCCTACAATAGGCAATCAACATTTTCTCCCATATAATGCCTCAAATGGTACCATTTGAATACTAGCGTGATAACTGTTATTGTACGAGAATTCTACTAAAGGTAAATGCGAATCCCAATTACCACCAAAATTTATAACGCACGAGCGAAGCATGTCTTCAAGGGTGCGGATCGTGCGCTCAGTCTGACCATCGGTCTGGGGATGGAATGCGGTACTGAGATTAAGAGTCGTACCGAGAGCGGATTGGAAAGTCTCCCAGAGACGCGAGGTAAATCAACCATCGCGGTTAGAGATGATGTCACGAGGTGTCCCATGTCGACAAATGACTTCGTCGGTATAGATTTGTGCTAATCTTTCAACCTTGTAGTCTTCTCGTATTGGTAAGAAGTGTGCGGATTTCGTAAGACGATCAACGATAACCCAAATGCTATCGTGTCCTGATGGCGTATGAGGGAGTTTTGTAACGAAGTCCATAGCTATACTCTCCCATTTCCACATCAGGATCTCGGGTTGTTCGAGTAAGCCAGAGGGTCGTTGGTGTTCAGCCTTGACTTTCGAACAAGTCAGGCATTTCGAAACGTAGAGAGCTATATCTTTCTTCATTCCTGGCCACCAATACCGGGAACGAAAGTCCAGGTACATCTTGTCGGCACCTGGATGAATGGAATATCGTGATTTGTAGGCTTCGGTCAACAAAATCACTCGGAGATTATTGCGATTAGGGATCCAAATGCGATCGAGATAGTGGAAAATACCATTTGGTTTATTCACTAGTAGGTTTTCAGTTCCAAGTATCCTTTCTTCCTTCAAAGTGTTCTCAACAAAACAAGCGTGTTGAGCGTCGCGAATGAGAGCTTCTAGGTCGTTTTGAGCTTGAACATTACGAACACTATGTAAATAGCTTCGTCGGCTAAGAGCGTCAGCGATGACGTTTGCTTTTCCTGGGTGGTAGCGTATCTCACAGTCGTAGTCATTGAGAAGTTCAACCCATCTGCGTTGGCGCATGTTCAGTTCTTTCTGATTCAAGATGTGTTGTAGGCTCTTATGGTCGGTGAAGACCGTACATTTAGTACCATACAAGTAGTGTCGCCAAATCTTTAGTACCATACATTTAGTACCATACGCGTAAAGGGAGTGATCCTTCGAGAGTTCTTGGTTTTCACACCTAATCTCGACCCAATCACTCGTTTGTGTTACGCGAGTGTTTTTGAAAACGTGTATATTGCGCCAGCCTTAGGAAATGCAAAAGTGAATTTTTCAACCTTAGGAAAGGCTTCCCTCGTGCGAAGCTGTAGTATGCATTGTTCGCACGAAGATGTAGTTTTCGCAAGTTCGAATGAGAGTACTACTTTTGATACTCTACTGGGTTTGCATGAAGCGGTCTGTTGGTTCTTAGACGATAGACTAGGTCAATCCTAAGACACGACCTAATTCCCTATAGTTATGGCTCTGATACCAATCTGTCACACCCCAACCGATGGCGGAATCATCGGGGCGTGGCACTGAGCGAAACAGATTGTTCAAGAGAATCCATAACAACTATTAAATGACTATATATTTAACGTTAATATCCCATACTACTAACATATAAAGCAATAACAATCATTACAGATAGCGAGTCTCATAAACAAATACTATTCCGGCAACTCAGATTTTATTTAGCGGGTTTCTAGACTTCCTAGCTTGTTTCATCACAGCATAGCATCCTATCAACCTGTTACATACGTTAAAATAAAGTCAATACATAAAATGTAAAGGTGAGTACACAAGTTTGCATAGCATATAGTATAAAAGCGTTTACGCATAACCAGCATGTAACATGTAACAGACGATGCATGTGACTGTCAGACAATGTTTACAACTTAACCACGAGACTGCGTTTTAGAGTATGCGCGACACATGTTCACCACTGCGAATACGTGAAGTGAGGTAATGTGATCCCAAGCAACCCCCGTCCACGACAGGTGCTGAGTCCAAACTATAGTACTATCATTGCTAGAGGCAGTATAGCGTAACACTGTATAGCATAGTACAAGCATTCAAAGTACACGTATAGCATGAGGAAGCGGTTAGCGTTGTAAAGTGTTTGCGTTGTGTGTTGTGTTTTTATATAGAACGTATGTAACACCCAAAAGTGCGTTAAAAGAAAATGGGTTCGAGTATACTCACAGTATGTGTTTAATAATTAAACACAGCCTTGATTGGATTGAAGGGAGCGCATTGAGTTAGCCTGAGTATGGAAACAGTAGCGTAAGCTTTGACAGTGTGTAACGGAGTGTCGGATGGTGATCTGAACGAATGGGTATAACTCATCCGAAAGGATGGTCATCCGGACGGATGGTCATCCAAGCGGATGGCCATTCGAACGGATGTCCATTCGAGTGGGCGTGTAGGTGTTTGTAAGATTGTTAAAATTCGAAGTTTTATCAAATTGTTTAAACAAGGATTAGTATAAGGGACAGGTCACCTGGTCGAATGGTCATTCGATCAGATGGTCATCCGATCGGATGGCCACTCGAGTGGGCGATCTTGTTATTTGAAAATTTGTAAGATTTTCTAAGTCAAAGTTTGAAGTTTATCGGAGATGGCGTGATGACGTGTCAAACAACGGAAAACACACCGCATTCAGTTCCTTCGATCGGATGGTTACCACCCCATTCAATCAGCTGAGCTGTTCTTGGTGATCTTTCATGTTTGACCCGTAAACCGGTCATCTCTTTGGTGGAAACCCGTTTTCAAGCCGGCTCTCAACTAGGAAATGAGTAGAGAGTCTGATTGAGTCAGGATTCCATCGGTTTTCGTATGAAAGTTGAGGAAAAGTTTGAAAATAGATGAAAAGTGTTGGAATCTTGCAAAAACTTAGTTGAGAGTTGTGGAAATCCTTTAGATCTGAACCAATCTTGATGAGTTGGTGCTTCACAACTTGTTGCATAAGCAAAATGAGTGAAGAACACCTTCAAGAGGTCCAAATCAGCGATTTCAGAGAAAAAGTTGAAGTGTTTGTGTGATTTTGATGGAGAATGTCGCAACCCTCGTCCCCTAATAACCCGGGAATTTACATCAGGATCGTAGTTAGGAAATATTTTATCAGAGTAAAATACCACGCTTTTAATATATCAAATACATGGGAAAAACCCAAGTTTCAAGTACACACATTTTCATAGGAATAAACCCTATTTTATTTAATAAAACAACTCTATATTTTAGGTAACTTTATTGCCACTTTTCCAAGCCTTCAGTGTTGTCCAGCTGGCTTCTATTTGGCTTTCACATTTTGTTACCTGAAACGCGTTTTAAAAACATTTTGTCAGTGGGAAATACTGGTGAGTGAATCCCAGTTTAATCAAGTTTAATAAAGACCATTGTACAGTATTGAGGGCGGTCGCGCAATTACATTTGTTTCCATCTATTCAATTACCACCCACGGTACTGTCAACCCGACTTGTGGTCATGATACTCCTCGCAAGGTAGTAACTAATTTTGTATACAAAACCCCAACATACCGAAGATAATTGTAGAATACAAATACTCAATTATTGTTTAATATATCATTAATTAAGTGAGGTTTTGTAAAAACAGTTAACAAAAAGGAGATTACTTACATTGTTGTCTTAGGTTTTCTTTAAGGGTTTCCTGGTGATTATCTATAATTATACAAATGCACACGCGTTAGTATAATAACCCAATATTTATATTAATGATACCCTCCCCGAGACGGCATTCCAATGACTACGTCGGGCAGAACCACGGCAGCCGTTACGGAACCCTGAATCAATCGGGCAGCGTATCTAATACGTAACCGGGGTTATGATACTTACAACGGGGCAGAACTTTGTTAATTAGGGGGTATTATACCCGGAAATAGCTTTAATTATGCAGAAAGTCGAGAGAGAAAGAAAATGTGAGCGATCTGGACTGAAGGTCGTTGCCCTCAATTTAAAGTGCTGCAAATAGACTTCGTCGCGCCCCGCGTAAGCCTCGGCCAGGGTCTACGCGGCCCGCGAGGCTCCCTAGGGTAGGCCCTAGGGTTGCGGAGTCGACCATTAGGCGCGACACGACTGATACACGTAGCGGCTCAGGGGCTCGCCCTGACTCCTTGTTATCGCGGCCCGCGTAGGTGGTAGCCAAGGGCTACGCGCCCCGCGAGAGACCAATAAAATTTGTTTTTATTTAATTTTAATAAAAATAAAGGTATCCAGGGCCCGTTTTCGTATATGGGGTGTATTTTAGGACATGTTGGGGTACTTTAAATATATTAGGGGTGTCAAAAATTTTTGTGAAGGGTTGTTATATCCTCCCCACCTTGTTTTAGAGCTCGTCCTCGAGATCTACTGGAATAAGTGTGGATATTTCCTTTGCATTTCTGATTCAAGCTCCCATGTGTACTCTGGTCCTCTTTTGGAGTCTCATTTCACTTTGACTAGAACTAATCTCTTGTGTTTGAGGTTCTTAACTTTCCTGTCTTCAATCTGTAGAGGTCTTTCCACAAACTTGAGCTTTTCATTTACCTCTATATCCTTAAGAGGTACTACTAGTGATTCATCAGCTAAGCATTTCTTGAGATCAGATACATGAAATACATCATGTATTCCTACCATTTCCTCTGGCAGTTGTAGCTGATAGGCTACAGGTCCTATTCTTTTAATAATCTCAAAAGGTCCAACATACCTGGGACTTAGCTTTCCCCTCTTGATGAATCGTACCACTCCTTTCCAATGAGAGACTTTTAATAATACTTTATCTTCTACTTGAAATTCCAACGGCTTGCATCTGTTATCCGCATAACTCTTTTATCGATCATGTGCTGCTTTTTATCGATCTTGTCTGTTGTTTTTTGTACTATCTCAGGTCCAGATAGTTGTTTTTCTCCAATTTCTGCCCAACAGACTGGAGTTCGGCACTTTCGTCCATAAAGTAATTCGAATGGGGCAGCATTGATACTTGTGTGATAACTGTTATTATAAGAAAATTCTATTAATGGCAAGTGATCGTCCCAATTACATCCGAAATCAATTACACAAGCTCTAAGCATGTCCTCCATCGTCTGGATCGTTCTTTCACTTTGTCCGTCCGTTTGAGGATGATAAGCGGTGCTTAGATTCAACTTGGTTCCCATGGCTTTTTGGAAACTTATCCAAAAATGAGAGGTAAAACGACTATCTCTGTCAGAAACAATTGATAAAGGTATTCCATGTAATGAAACTATTTCATTTACATACAATTTAGCTAATTGTTCCATACTGAAAGTTTCCTTCATTGGTAGGAAATGAGCTGACTTAGTTAGCCTTTCTACAATCACCCAGATTGTATCATTACTTTTCCTTGTTTTGGGTAATTTGGTAACAAAATCCATTGTTATCAATTCCCATTTCCAAACTGGCATTTCTAACTGTTGCAATAAACTTGAAGGTTTCCGATGTTCAGCTTTAACTTGTGAACAGGTTAAACACTTAGAAATATAAGTTGTGATGTGTGCAAAATGCAACATATAAATTACATCAAATATGGCATAAAACTAACCCTTTTTTAGCACTAATGTTGGAAAAAGTGTGTTTTTGTCTTCCTTTTGCATTTTCAGGATTAAATGAGCTCAAATGAACAAAAGAAGCAAAAAGGCAACTAAATCTAACAAAAATACAAGAAAAGGGATAAACATGGCATGCCCAACCCCTCGACAGCATCTTCCCAAGCAAAAACAAGAGAACAGAAGGCTGAACACGCCCCGTGCTCAGTGAGCACGGGGGCGTGCCCAAGTGTCTGCAGAAAAGACAAAGCTGTAAAAGCTTCTTTCACCCACCACGGGGGCGTGCCCAGCAGACACGGGGCCGTGGTCAACTCTAAGATTCGCAGAATTTGAGGAAATCTTGATAGTACAGATACGCTTCTGCACACGGGGTCGTGCCCAGCGGACACGGGGGCGTGGTCAACTAATGCAGACAAACTGCAATTAATGAAGAAAGAGAAGATGGGTGGACACGGGGCCGTGCCCAATAGACACGGGGCCGTGTCCGTGCTTCTGTGCAGGCTATAAATAGGGGTGCTTGGCTCATTTGCAAACCATCCCTTGGCAAACCACCACTCTCACACTACACCCACCCTCCACCACCATCACAACCCATCATCCATCATCCATCATAGAGTGTGTGTAGTAGTCTCGGGATCCAAGATTGATCGTAAGAGTTCTTGACAATCAAAGGCCATGTTTGCCTAAGTCTCTTACATCACTTGGTGAAGACAAGTGTCAAGTGTAATACTTTTTATTTTTAATCTTTTCGCACTTTTTATTTGGTTATGTATTAATGACTTTAATAACTAGTTTCTTATGTTGAAGGTGAGTCTTCCTTATCATTTGTCAGTGGTGTCTTGGCATTATTTTACTGTCTATATAAAATAAAAGATTTTCACCATTCATATCTCCACGGTCTATATGGAGGTATGTTGGCTACCTGGTCGGGGGTTAAGGGAACGGTTTGGTAAGAGTATTGCCTTGTTCAGTGTATAGATCCTGCAAGGACCTGGGTCAACTTTAGTAGGACTTCCTTCAATACCCACTGGTATTGGATGGCGGGGGTCCGAACTCCTTGATCCCCTCATATGTAAACTACTATTAATACTTTAACTCGGCTATTTAGGACTGTATCCCTACTGACTCAGACTACTTAGCCGAGGGTAACGTCACCTCCAGAAGAGGGGCCTACAACAATATGCATTAATAACTTAATTAATTATCTTTCAATAATCCAACCCTTTAGGATTGTATCCTTGCTGACTCAAACTACTGGGTTGAGGGTAATGTCACCTTCAGAAGAGGGGCCTACTACAATAACTAAGATAATCTCTTAAAAAGTGCAAAAGTGCGGAAATAATAAAAGGTTACACTAAACACGAGTCGGATCCAAGTGATTCATCTTGTCTATCTGTTTTTATTTTTATTTTATTTTTCAGCATTTTAGTTAGTTTTATTTTTCTTGTTAAAAACCTTTTTCTAAACTTTTGATTTGGTTAGATGTTGAGGATAAACCTGTATTAAAAGCTCTTGTGTCCTTGGACGACCTCGGTATCTTACCAACACTATACTACTCTCACGATGGGTGCACTTGCCCATATGTGTGTTTAGTGTTAGTAAATATCGTGTTTTATAAATTTAAAACTTGGCAAAAAAAGTGTAAAAGTGCTTAAAATATACATTAAAAACTTATCACACTTAACGCACATCAAGTTTTTGGCGCCGTTGCCGGGGACACAAGGATTTTAAGAAAGTTAAGAATCAGCGGCCTAATCGTTTTTCTTTTATTTTTCTATTTTTTTTAGGATTTTTTCTAGATTTTCAGCTTCTGCAGAACTCAGCACGGGGCGTGCCCGCTGAACACGCCCCCGTGCCCAATCTTTGGTACTGGCAATCCTGTTTTACGTCAGACAGTAAGCTGAACACGGGGCCATGCCCACTCAACACGCCCCGTGCCCAAGTTTCAGTTACTGAAAACAGAACCGTAAGATCCCGACGGTTGGTAATTTCTGACACAAACATGAGTGATACTGATATTTTTTTACTTTCGGCACTCTTATGGTACGTGGTGTCAAATATGTGGTGGCCCTCATAAAGATTTAGAATGTTATTTTCTAAATTATAAGCCCCATTATATAGACCCATTGTTTTCCTGTAGCCTTAAGAGAGGCAAAAGTAAAAATAATCCCTATCTCTCCCTCGAATGCTCTCAATCAACTCTTCTAGGAGAAATGCTTCTCGATGGACTATTTCAATTGGAAGATCTAATTCTTAATTGGGTGAAAGAACTTGAGATGGATAAAATTAATTCACCTCAAGACGAAGCCCAAGAAGAATTATTGAGATCACATTCGAATAAAAACAACTTCGTTGTTCCTGAAATCACCTCTAACTCTAGCGAGGACTTGAGCGATAGTCGTCCCTGTGTCGATTGTGCCGTGAAGGACTCCCCATCGACTTCGTTCGGTGCATACATAGACCTGAGCGATTCGGCATACACCTTCTTTAACGAGAGCCTGGGAAAGGGTTGGACTTGTCCACCTACATTTAGCATAGGAATCACCCTCACCGACAACCTCTTACGTTCTCGTCTTAGTCTAGAGCAATTAAGGTATCTCTGGCACTTTGGGGTTGTTCCGTCCAGCAAGGAACCACCCGATCCGGATGAATTCCTTAGAAATAGACGTAACTTCATAAACAGCCTCTCGACACGGGGCCGTGTCCAGGTCAACACGCCGTGTCCACCAAAAGATTCCTTTCTGACTTTTTGTCAGAATACGGACAAAATGTGTCAGGACTTCGTCTGCACATGGGGCCGTGTCCATCCGACACGGGGCCGTGTACATCGTGCTGTTGTTTTCTATAAATGCAGCCAAGAATCCTGCACATTTGGACCATTCCAGCGACAGAGATTTGGTGGGATCTTCACACATTCCATCCTAGGTATTTTCTAAAAGAAGGTTCTCAACAACCATCTTGTCCTTTCCTCTCTTGTCAATTCCCTTCTTCTTCATTTTTCACCTCAACACCTCCATTAGAGTTTAAGATCACCATGGTTCCAAGCTTTATTGTGATGTTTGTTAGGTTTTTGTTCAAGGAATCTTGTTATAAATAAGTGTTACAACATTGTTTTAAGTTATTTCTGCTCAAAAACACTTCCTAAGTCAGAAAAATAATTTGAAACTCCAAGATTCCTTGTTCCAAAAATCTGCAGAAAGGTGAACACGGGGCCGTGCTCATTGAGCACGGGGCCGTGTCCGAGGCTACTGTTTCATTAAAATGAACTCTTTTCAGTTTATTTTTGTAGAATGTCGAGCCAAAACAGTGGAACTTCTTCTGCACATTCCAGAAACAGTCGAATGGAAAGGTCTTCAATTGAAGCAACTCTCGTACGCTACATGATGGTATTACGTGAAGCTCTTGATGAGATGACCTCGGTGGAGGAGGTCCTCATAGACCGTATAAATTATCTTACGGTGGGGTTGGAAAACAGTTTTCAAGAAATTAACCTCTTGCACCAGAGGTTGAACATTCTTGTGACGCCTCCCATGGAGCCAATCCTCCCTCAAGAGGATTGGAACCTAGCACTTGGAGTCAATAATCCCACCGGATGGGATGACATCCCCGCGGAACCTCCTCTTGACGATTTGCAAGAAGTCCCGGTGGAAGTTGCACCCCCTCAGACTAATGCAAATGAGCCCGCCTTTCTTCTCCCAAGGGAGATAGAGGAATGGCTCGCCGACATATGAGGGACCCACGCCCGGAAGAAGTTTTTTTTTAAGCTGCGTCCAACCGAGGGAATTATCTTTTCGGAAATTTTGCTAATAGAATAAACTTTAGGCTAGAACTTCTTGGTTTAGACTTCTTGTGTTTCTTTTGACCTATTTATCTAGAATTATAATTTATTAGGATTATTATGTAACTTTCTCTCTATTTGAATGAATGATGGTTTCAATTAATTTGGTGTTTGGATGATGATGTAATGGGTAAAACGCACTTGGAATGGTGAAGGATACCAAAGGAAACTTGCACCAGCACCCCATGCACAAAAACAGAGCCTCCTGCAGATTTTTCTTCGTTGCAGCAAGTGCAGCACGAGGCCGTGCTCACCCAACACGCCCCGTGCTCAATCATCTGCAGAAAATTGCCCAGTTCAGGTACCTGGACACGGGGTGTGCTCACCGAACACGCCCCCATGTCCAGCCTTCTGTTACTTTACTTCATTTTCTGTTACTGGCGATCTGAACACGGGGCCGTGTCCAGACTCCCAGTAACATAAAATTTTGCTTTTTCACATCTTTTTACACGTCCAATCAACCTAAAAACTTATTTTTGGGACACATTGAGGACAATGTGTAATTTAAGTGTGGGGGGGATGCTAAAATCTTGAAATTTTGTAAGTCCTAATTACAAGCCTTACACAAAACTCTAATGGAACCGCTAAACACCCCAATTTTTTTCAAAAATCTTTCATTTTTCTTACTTGTCTAGGTTTAATTTGGGAATTTCAAGTTCTAAAAAGGTGATATTTTTACAAATTTACAACCGATAGCGTCGTGATAAAAAGAACCAACATAAGAAAATTATGAAACGGCATGACAAACCTAGTTAAAATTTGATTATATATACTTGATCACATAAAAACCCATTCCCACAAAAAGTGAGTTTTTAGCCTTTATTGAGCATACAAATACACATCTTTAAACTAAATGCTCATTTTTCGTTTCTTGTGTGAATAGCCGCTTGGTTCTTACGACTCTAGAACTTTCCACGACGATACATTCCCGGTCCTTACCAACTTAAACCCGAGTAAGTAAATGATGGAGGCATTAGGACTAACCCCTTTTTATTTCAACACCATTATTTTTCTTTTTTTTTACCACCTACCCAAAAATCCCCCTAGTTAACCCCTTTGAGCCTAAACCTTTTCATTTCTTAACCCAAAACAAACACCCTTTTACCCACCAAAACCCTTTTTTTCATTTTAAACCCTTTATTTTAGTAACAAAGCTCGGTTTTTGGGTGACTCCCTTATGTCGGAAAAAAAAAACCGTTGATAAAGAAGAAAAGAAAAATGAAGTTAGCAATAAACAAACAAAGCTCATCAAAAGAAGGCTTGTTTGAAGAATGCTTCATTGGAATAAAAAGTCACAAAAACAATATGTTTTGCGAAAACCGACGCTTTTTACGCCTTTCGCCCTTTTCTACTAACCACTAACCCAACCACCTACCTTTAACCCAAGCCTAACCCTTCACCCCAAAAGTCCTCTTGATATTTACAAAGGTATATAGTTAAAAAAAAGGAGAAGGATTGATTGCTTGGCAAGCTTATGGTAGAAGTAAGTTCCATGTCGCTCTCGAGTGTTTCACAAAAATACATCTTCGGCCGAGTGTTGAGTGATCCCCCGTGAGGTATGTGAACTTGTATATAAATGGAATTTTAAAAAGGCATGTTATGCCCTAATAAGTAATTTATCTTATGTAATGTTTTAAATAAATCATGACGAATAGGATTGTAAATAAATAAAAATAAAACTTAATAAAGAATCTTGGAAATCCCGACACTCTATGACAAGCCCAAAACCTTCTCTTCTACCAATTCCATTTGGGAGTGTAAAGCCACATTATAAAGAGTTTTGCTTGAGGACAAGCAAAGATTCAAGTGTGGGGGTATTTGATGTGTGCAAAATGCAACATATAAATTACATCAAATATGGCATAAAACTAACCCTTTTTTAGTACTAATGTTGGAAAAAGTGTGTTTTTGTCTTCCTTTTGTATTTTCAGGATTAAATGAGCTCAAATGAACAAAAGAAGCAAAAAGGCAGCTAAATCTAACAAAAATACAAGAAAAGGGATAAACGTGGCATGCCCGACCCCTCGACAGCATCTTCCCAAGCAAAAACAAGAGAACAGAAGGCTGAACACGCCCCGTGCTCAGTGAGCACGGGGGCGTGCCCAAGTGTCTGCAGAAAAGACAAAGTTGTAGAAGCTTCTATCACCCACCACGGGGGCGTGCACAGCGGACACGGGGCCGTGGTCAACTCTAAGATTCGCAGAATCTGAGGAAATCTTGATAGTACAGATACGCTTCTGCACACGGGGTCGTGCCCAGCGGACACGGGGGCGTGGTCAACTAATGCAGACAAATTGCAATTAATGAAGAAAGAGAAGATGGGTGGACACGGGGCCGTGTCCGTGCTTCTGTGCAGGCTATAAATAGGGGTGCTTGGCTCATTTGCAAACCATCCATTGGCAAACCACCTCTCTCACACTACACCCACCCTCCACCACCATCACAACCCATCATCCACCACCATCATCCATCATCCATCTTAGAGTGTGTGTAGTAGTCTCGGGATCCAAGATTGATCGTAAGAGTTCTTGACAATCAAAGGCCATGTTTGCCTAAGTCTCTTACATCACTTGGTGAAGACAAGTGTCTAGTGTAATACTTTTTATTTTTAATCTGTTCGCACTTTTTATTTGGTTATGTATTAATGACTTTAATAACTAGTTTCTTATGTTGAAGGTGAGTCTTCCTTATCGTTTGTCCGTGGTGTCTTGACATTATTTTACTGTCTATATAAAATAAAAGATTTTCACCATTCATATCTCCACGGTCTATATGGAGGTATGTTGGCTACCTGGTCGGGGGGTTAAGGGAACGGTTTGGTAAGAGTCTTGCCTTGTTCAGTGTATAGATCCTGCAAGGACCTGGGTCAACTTTAGTAGGACTTCCTTCAATACCCACTAGTATTGGATGGCGGGGGTCCGAACTCCTTGATCCCCTCATATGTAAACTACTATTAATACTTTAACCCGGCTATTTAGGATTGTATCTCTGGTGACTCAGACTACTTAGCCGAGGGTAACGTCACCTCCAGAAGAGGGGCCTACCACAATATGCATTAATAACTTAATTAATTATCTTTCAATAATCCAACCCTTTAGGATTGTATCCTTGCTGACTCAAACTACTGGGTTGAGGGTAACGTCACCTTCATAAGAGGGGCCTACTACAATAACTAAGATAATCTCTTAAAAAGTGCAAAAGTGCGGAAATAATCAAAGCTTACACTAAACACAAGTCGGATCCAAGTGATTCATCTTGTCTATCTGTTTTTATTTTTATTTTATTTTTCAGCATTTTAGTTAGTTTTATTTTTCTTGTTAAAAACCTTTTTCTAAACTTTTGATTTGGTTAGACGTTGAGGATAAACCGGTATTAAAAGCTCTTGTGTCCTTGGACGACCTCGGTATCTTACCAACACTATACTACGCTCATGATGGGTGCACTTGCCCATATGTGTGTTTAGTGTTAGTAAATATCGTGTTTTATAAATTTAAAACTTGGCTAAAAAAGTGTAAAAGGGCTTAAAATATACATTAAAAACTTATCACACTTAACGCACATCAAGCTGTTATATCCTTTTTCATCCCTATCCACCATAAGTTCTTTCTTAAGTCCTGATACATCTTATCACTTCTGGGATGCATCATATACTTAGATTTATGGGCTTCTTCTAATATACGGTGACGTAGGTTTCCTAATTTAGGTATCCACATCCTTTTCTTATGGAATCTCCAAATTCCATCTGTTCCTTGTTCTAATTCCTTAATCATTCCTTTTAATCTTTCAGTATCATTCTTGATTACTGATTCTTGTGCTTCTCTAATCTGATCATTTAAATCTACCTGTAGGTTTAACTTAAGAGAACGCACTCTTTTTGGCTTTTCATGATACTTCCGACTTAAAGCATCAGCTACCACATTTGCTTTTCCTGCATGATATTGAATTTTGCAATCATAATCACTAAGTATCTCCATCCAACGTCTTTGCCTCATATTCAATTCCCTTTGTCCGAAAACATAGCTTAAACTCTTATGATCGGTGAAAATGGTAAACTTACTACCGTAAAGGTAATGTCTCCAAATTTTCAGCGCAAAGATTATTGCTCCTAATTCTAGATCATGGGTTGAATAATTCTCTTCATGATTCTTAAGTTGTCTAGATGCATAGGCTATAACCTTTTGACGTTGCATCAACACACATCCATAACCTAACTTAGAAGCGTCACAATAGACTACAAAGTCTTCAGTTCCTTCTGGTAACGCTAGTATGGGTGCATTGGTTAATCTTTGCTTAAGAATTCTAAAGGCTTCTTCCTGTTTTGGTCCTCATTCAAACTTAACAGATTTATAGGTTAGCTTAGTCAAGGGAATAGCTATTCTAGAAAAATCTTGAATAAACCTTCTATAGTAACCGGCCAATCCTAAGAAACTTCTAACCTCAGTTGGTGACTCAGGGGTTTTCCATCTGGTAATTGCCTCGATCTTGGTAGGATCTACATGAATTCCTTCATGATTAACTAAATGTCCAAGAAACTGTACCTGTTCTAACCAAAACTCGCACTTCGAAAACTTTGCATAAAGCTTTTCTTTCCTTAATAAACTTAGAAGTGCGTGCAAATGCTCTGCATGTACCTCTTTACTCTTAGTGTAAATGAGAATATCATCTATAAAGACAATTATGAATTTATCCAAATACGGCTTACATATTCGGTTCATCATGTCCATAAATGCAGCTGGGGCATTGGTTAAACCAAATGGCATGACAGTAAATTCATAATGGGCGTACCTTGTTCTAAAAGCGGTCTTAGGAATGTCTTCTTCCTGTACCTTTAATTGATGATATCCTGATCGTAAATCGATTTTAGAGAAAAATCGAGCTCCTTGCAATTGATCGAACAGATCATCGATTCTCGGTAATGGATACCGATTCTTAATCGTGACTTTGTTCAATTCACGGTAGTCAATGCACATACGCATTGATCCGTCTTTCTTTTTGACGAATAAAATCGGCGCTCCCCATGGTGATGAGCTTGGCTGTATGAATCCTTTCTCCAACAATTCGTCTAACTGTTTCTTCAGTTCCTGCATTTCTGTTGGTGCCAAACGGTAAGGTGTTTTGGCAATCGGTGCTGTCCCTGGTAGCAGATGGATTCTGAATTCCACTTCTCTGTCTGGCGGTAGTCCTGGTAATTCTTCTGGAAACACGTCTGAAAATTCAAATACACTAATGATCATTTTCTTATATAACTTGTTGTTTTCATCACAGAGATGAATTTTGTGGATCTAGACGGCTTATCTCCTTTAATTGTGATCTTTTCACCTTTTGGTGAATTTACTTGGATTGACTTTTGATCACATAAAATACTGGCTTTATTGGCTATTAACCAATCCATTCCTAATACAACATCAAATCCTGCCAGATTCATTGGATAAAGGTTTGCAACAAACTCTTGATTTAAAAATTTTATTCTTGCTCCTTGCAAGAATTCAGAAATCTTAATGTTTTCTCCATTTGCTGTCTCTACTAGACATTCTTGTGGGAGTTTAGTTAATGGTTGATTAAGAATTTTGCAAAATGAAGTATTAATAAAACTTTGGTTCGCACCAGTGTCAAATAATACTTTAGCAAAAACATCATTAACTAAAAACGTACCGGCTATCACATCCGGAATCATCTTGGCTTCATCTGTCGTCAGAACAAATGCTCTAGCATTTTTAGTGTTCTTGTTGCCCATGGCTGGAACTAGTTTCGGACAGTTTGGCTTGATGTGACCTTTTTCTCCACAGTTGAAACACATTCCATTATTAGGTTTCCTCCTGTAATCTTCTTCCTTGTGCCCTGGTATCTTGCAGAAATTGCAGTAAGTGGAGCATTTTCCCGAATGCTTTTTCTTGCAAGCATTGCAATAGGGTGCCGAGGTAGAATCTACATTTCTCCCACGGTTGGAATTACCGTAACGGAATTCCTGGGTAAGTTTCTGAGCTAGGTTTCTCCTCTGGTCTTCTTCTCGAGTACGCACTAACTCATCTGTCAAGGTATTTGCTAGTTCTACTGCTTCTTCTATGGTTTGAGGTCTAGCGGCCTTGACTACATGTCTAATTTCACTGATTAATCCCCAGATGTAACGGGAGATTAATACTGGTTCAGGTGATGCAAGGGTTGGCACTATTCTAGCATATTCAAAGAATAATGTAGTGTATCCCTTATTATCCACTCCAGTCATCCTAAGGTTTAGGAATTTATTTGTTATCTGTTCCTTTTCATTGGGAGGGCAGAATTTCCTTTCCACCATGCTTTTGAATTCCTCCCATTCCATATTATAAACCCTATCACTTCCCCTAGACTGGAGGATAGTGTTCCACCATTCTAAGGCTGAGTTCTTAAACAGATTGGAAGCAAACATTATCTTATCTTCTTCCACGCACTTGCTTATCTTTAAGACTGCCTCAGTCTTTTCTATCCAGCGTAAAACCGCAACGGCCCCTTCATTGCCCGAGAATTCAATTGGTTTACAAGACCAGAATTCTTTATAAGAACAACCATAAGGCATGGTTCTTATTCTTTTGGGAATGGGCGCTTGAAGTATGGGTCCATTGTTTACGCTGTGTTCAGGTTTAGTGGGTCGTTTACTGCTATGGTTACTTTTATTATCTGCTTCCCTAACTGTTTTGATAATAAATGGCATTGCGTCAATTATCCCTTGTGCCACTATGTGTTGGATGACATTGTTGTCCACTTGATTCCCATTGTTATTGTTGTTCGGGTTATCATTATTCGGGTTATTGTCATTCTGGTTGTTATCGTTATTCTGGTTTTCCTGGTTCACTTCGTTGTCTATCTGAATTTTAAACATTTATCAATTATTAATATCACAAAATAATATTTAATACAATCAATCACATAATACGCATGTTGATCAAAAACGTCAATCATTGCGACTTACTCTTTTTATATATATAATATGCATCTAATACAAACCGATACTGGAATTTAAAAAAATACAGCTGAAATTAAAATTACACTACTAGTAGGCATCCATAGTTATGATTTAGGTTTTTTTTTTCAAACATACACGCATATTATATATTATTATATTATATTATTATTATTACTACCTCCACCATCACCTTTACTGATATGGGTTCATCCAGAACTCCATATTGCGTTCGTCGTACTTCCAGACGAGTCACTCTCCGACCTGCCTCATTCTCTCACTACTCTCTAAAATCTCTTCTCCGAAAGTTCGGAGCTCTTGCACATTTTCTGCACTCATTGGGGGTGCAGGTGCTGGGGCTGGGTTTGGAAACTGGGGTGCGGGTTCCTGGTATGGGTAAGGATTCTCTAAAATTTCCCTAATGTATTCATCGTTATCATAGTAGGGATCTAGAGGGTCCAGACCTAGGTAAGCTGCTGGGTTTGGCATGGTTCGTCTGTTAGGTGGTAGCGTTGTACATAATCCCTATGATCATCTAACCACGGGTCATAATCTGAGTCTAAGGGATTGGGTGCTGGTATCCTAGGTATCTCTTCTGGGTTGTAATCATGCATTTCGACTTGATTTTCTGGGTTGTTTTCTATTTCCATTGGTTGAGCGGGGAATAATGGTAATGGTTGGGGTGCTATCAGTTGTTCCAGGTTAGGGTCGGCAGCTGTGGTTGCTAGGATATGGAAGTTTGCTAAGCTCCTATTAAGCATGTCTTGGGTATGGGCATCGGTTTCCCTTTTAGCGGCTGCTAGAACGCGCTGCTGTTGTAACTTTTTCATTCTTTTCCTACGCTCGTGTGCTCCCCTACTGAACCATCCTCTCTTTTTCTGAGGGAATGGCTCTTCAGACTGAGCCTTAAATACGAATATCCAATTTTCATTATCAGCTGAATACCCTGAGAGGGCAGGCTGTGAAGAGGTGCCTTCGCTTCTAGGTGAGCTGGATAATTGACGATACGCGTCGGAAGGTCCTTGGTCGCTCATACTGTAAACTAACAAATAGTCAAATAACACACAACAATAAAATACAAATATGCACATATTTTCGTAATTAATTTCCTAACATATTAAATAATATCTGGGTGTCAGCAGAACACTTCTGTGGCTGAATCAGTGGCTTAGCTCTGATACAAACTTCTGTCACAACCCTCGTCCCCTAATAACCCGGGAACGGGCAGCCGCGGCCAGTTTTGGTGGTATCGGTTTGTCATTTTGGCAGCGGAATTTATATCAGGACCATAGTTAGGAAATATTTTATCAGAGTAAAATACCGCGCTTTTAATATATCAAATACATGGGAAAAACCCAAGTTTCAAGTACACACATTTTCATAGGAATAAACCCTATTTTATTTAATAAAACAACTCTATATTTTATGTAACTTTATTGCCACTTTTCCAAGCCTTCAGTGCTGTCCAGCTGGCTTCTATTTGGCTTTCACATTTTGTTACCTGAAACGCGTTTTAAAAATATTTTGTCAGTGGGAAATACTGGTGAGTGAATCCCAGTTTAATCAAGTTTAATAAAGACCATTGTACAGTATTGAGGGCGGTCGCGCAATTACATTTGTTTCCATCTATTCAATTACCACTCACGGTACTGTCAACCCGACTTGTGGTCATGTTACTCCTCGCAAGGTAGTAACAAATTTTGTATACAAAACCCCAACATACCGACGATAATTGTAGAATACAAATACTCAATTATTGTTTAATATATCATTAATTAAGTGAGGTTTTGTAAAAACAGTTAACAAAAAGGAGATTACTCACATTGCTGTCTTAGGTTTTCTTTAAGGGTTTCCTGGTGATTATCTATAATTTATACAAATGCACACGCGTTAGTATAATAACCCAATATTTATATTAATGATACCCTCCCCGAGACGGCATTCCAACGACTACGTCGGGTAGAACCACGACAGCCGTTACGGAACCCTGGATCAATCGGGCAGCGTATCTAATACGTAACCGGGGTTATGATACTTACAACTGGGCAGAACTTCGTTAATTAGGGGGTATTATACCCGGAAATAGCTTTAATTATGCAGAAAGTCGAGAGAGAAAGAAAATGTGAGCGATCTGGACTGAAGGCCGTTGCCCTCAATTTATAGGGCTGCAAATAGACTTCGTCGCGCCCCGCGTAAGCCTCGGCCAGGGTTTACGCGGCCCGCGAGGCTCCCTAGGGTAGGCCCTAGGGTTGCTGAGTCGACCATTAGGCGCGACACGAGTGGTACACGTGGCGGCTCAGGGGCTCACCCTGACTCTTTGTTGTCGCGGCCCGCGTAGGTGGTAGCCAAGGGCTACGCGCCCCGCGAGAGACCAATAAAATTTGTTTTTATTTAATTTTAATAAAAATAAAGGTATTCAGGGCCCGTTTTCGTATATGGGGTGTATTTTAGGACATGTTGGGGCACTTTAAATATATTAGGGGTGTCAAAAAATTTTGTGAAGGGTTGTTATAGAGAATATGGTGTAGAAGTGTTCAGTGATGAAGATTGTACAAGATTTAAGGAGAAGTACTTACGAAATGGCCTTGAATCGTGAGTAAAAGTGCTTGAGAGCGACTTGAGTGCGTGTGGTCGGATGGAGGTGTCAAATCAGTGAAGGGAGTGTACGGGTACTATTTATAGAGGAGAGTGGAGAGTTAAGTCGGTGCAAAGTGCGAGGTGTCGGATGGCTTGCTGGTCGAATGAGTCATCCGGTCGGATGGCCATCCGATCGGATGGTCATCCGAACGGATGTCCATCCGATCGGATGGTCATCCGAACGGATGTCCATTCGATCGGATGTCCATTCGGACAGCCGTGCTGTGCGAGTTAGTTTTCCAACTTTCGTTTCGTGCGTTAAGCGTTGCATTGCGTTTAATCGAGTTGCGAGTAAGTATTGAGCTTGTAAGCATTGCGTTTAATACCATGTAATATTCAAACAAATAATCACACAATCTAACACACGTATAACTTAAATAAATCTGTGTTTTGAGTTTGCGTAGCAATAGCGTTGTGATAGCGTGTAGTCTAAACATGCGATGTAATCAAGCGATAAAATGCGTTAAAATGCGTTCGTATAGTATGTGTTGTAAATAGCGTTAAATGTGATAGCTGCGTTTTGAATAAGCGTTGTAACATGTGTTGTAATAGTGCGTTTGAAAAACATAGTTTAAACCCTTAGCGTTAATCGAAATCTCGGCAATACAAGCGGTTACGAAATGAAAAGACAACGTTAGGTAATGACCTGAAAATTCGGGTTGTTACTGAGCTCGGTACCGCTATTGGTACCAAAAGTACTGGTACCGAAAATGTTTGGTACGGTATAGTACTGGTACTAGCATTCGAAGCAGGGGCGGATCTACATTGAAACTTACGGGTTCACCTGAACCCACTCGGTTTCAAATTATTAGTGTTAGTATTAATAGAAAAATCCTAATGAACCCATAAATTATTTTTGGGAAGAACCCAGGATGGTCGGGTGGTTAAGGCGCTTTCTATCAAGATGTAGGTTTCCGGTTCGATTCCTGCTGTTCTGGGCAGTTTCTACACGTTTTTTTTAATCTAAAATCTTTCTAGGGTTTTAACCTTATACCAGCAGCGCCCTAGTAACGTCAAAACACGCACATCAGACTTTGTCACTTCCCTTAACCTCTTTGATCCTACCAAATCTCTCATTCTCTTAAGCAAACTAATCCCCAATTAACGTGAAGAACACTTCGAGTTCACAATTTCACAACTCATGGCTCACATTCATTCTGAATCCTTCAAACATCCAGGCCATTCCGAGTTCAGTTGGTATACCTTCTTGAAAGAATGAAAGGTAAACTTACAATTTCTTTAGTTTCTTTCATTCTTTTTCAATGAATATGTGTAAATTGTAATGTGTTTTTAATATGTTAGTTGAACTTGAATGATTATATGTATATGAATTAGACAATTAGTTATGTTAATTTGTTGAAACTTGAATTGGATATCTAGGTATGAAGAGAATTGACAACTTTTTCCAACGACAACCATCAAACCTTGAATCGTCATCTTCAAATAGTAAACCCTTCAAAATAGATTTAAATGATCTTCCATGGGATCTTTCTAAAAGAAAACCAATTTCATCTTATCACCCAAGTCAAAAAGATGAAATTAGACGAACGTATTTGCTTAGACATCCATGTCAACCAAGAGGGCATAATTTTCCACAAACAGATTTTGGTGGTATATTAAGACGTTTTAAACCAGAATGGTACAATGGTAAACATAGAAAATAGTTAGAATATAGTGTCATAACAGATAGAGCGTATTGCTTATATTGTTACTTGTTCAAGGAAAGTGGACAAAATGATGCATTTGTGAGCGAAGGGGTACAATGTTGGTATAGGATCTCAAGATTTGATACTCATGTTGGTAAATGCAATAGTTTTCACAACAAAGCATTTCAAAAGGGGGAAGACTTGCTTAATGAAGCTCAAGCTGTAAACGTGGGCTTTGCACCATGTACTGATAAGCAAAAAAAAAAAGAATACAGAATCCGATTAAGTACTTCGGTTATACTTGCCCAAGGTTTGTTGAATGGTGGGCTACCTTTTTAGGGTCATGATGAGTCTGAAGGATCCCTCTATAAAGGCCATTTCTTAGAGTTTTTAAAATTGTTAGGGGAAATCAATGAAGAAATTGGTAAGGTTATATTAAAAAATGCCCTAGGGAATAAACAAATGACGGCTCCATCAATCCAAAAAGAAATTTGTAATTGTTTTGCAGAAGAAGTATTAAAGAATATATTTGAAGAACTTGGTGATGATGTATTTTTTATATTAGTTGATTAATCGAGGGACATTTCAAAAAAGGAACAAATAGTTGTGGTTTTAAGATATGTTGGTAAATTAGGATTTGTGAAGGAGCGATTTATTAGCATTGTTCATGTTAAGGAAACAACCGCGTTATCTCTCAAATCTGCAATTGATAAATTATTTGCTCGCTACAGTTTGAGTTTAGGTAGTGTTAGAGGCCAAGGATATGACGGTGCAAGCAACATGTCCGGTGAGTTTAATGGTTTGAAAACATTGATTTTAAAAGAAAATTCTTCGTCATATTATGTTCATTGTTTTGCTCACCAACTTCAACTTGTTGTTGTAGCCTTTGCAACCAAACATCTTGAAATTTGTAAGTTTTTGAAAGAAGTAACAAATTTAATAGATGTTGTTGGTGCATCTTGCAAAAGAATAGATTTGTTAAGAGAGAGACAAAGAGAGAGTTTGAAATTGAATTCGTAAGTTGAAACCGGAAGTGGTCAGAATCAAGAACTCTCACTTGCAAGGGCCGGAGAAACACGTTGGAGTTCTCACGAAAAACGATTCTCAGTTTGCTTGCATTATATCCTGTTGTTATTGACGTGCTTGAATATATAGAAATTTCGGGATCTTATGGTGCTCACAAAAGTCAAGCAAAAGGACTTCATATATACATGAAAATTTTTGATTTTGTATTTTATCTACATTTGATGAAGCACATCTTGGGAATTACTAATGTTTTGTGTGAAGCTCTTCAAAGAAAGGATCAAGACATTACAAAAGCAGTTGGGTTGGTTAGATCAACCAAATAAGAATTACAAAGGTATCGACTTGAAGGTTTTGACTCGCTTTTAAAAGAGGTCACATCCTTTTCTGACAAATATGAGATTGAAATGGTTAACATGGATGATGAGTATGTTAACCCGAAATATCGAAGAAGGAAGAACAACATCACCAATCATCACCATTATGTAGTTAATAATATCAACACGGTTCTCGCTATGCAAATTTTAAGAACTTAGAAATCGTTTTAACGAGGTAATTACTTATTTGCTCATGTGTATGAGTTCGTTGAGCCCGCGTTGTAATTTTAGTACCTTTAATAAACTAAACTTGCTAAAGTTGGTCGAGATGTATTCGTATGATTTCACTTTTGATGAGAAAGACTAACTTATCTATCAACTCGGCCACCACATTAGTAATGTGAAAAAGGATGAACAGTTTGACAACTTGAATAGGGTAAGTAATCTTGCCAAAAGGATGGTGGAAACAAGCATACACATTGACATTCGTTGGTTTATCGTTTAATAAAGTTGTCACTAGTTTTACCGGTTGCAACATCTACTGTTGAAAGAAGTTTTTCTTCAATGAAGCATGTGAAGATGGAATTGCGTAATAGGATGAGTGATGGATATATGAACGATGCTTGCATTTGTTACAACGAAAAGGAGTTCTTTCAACAAGTTTTGGTCAAAGATATAATGCAACGTTTTCAAAAGATGAAAACACGTAAGGAAAAATTATAGGTATTTTTTAAGTTTGTAAGAACCGTCGTATTTGTATTACATGTTTTTTTTTAATTTCTAATGACCATGTTTTTTTATTATTGTATCGTATTTTTATTATGTGATGAATTTTTCCCGACCCGAACCGTCAGACCGACCCGAATTTTTTTACATCCGGTCATATTATATTAGAGTATCTAAAAAATTGAACCCACTGAAAAAAAATTCATTGATCC
The DNA here is from genome assembly GCA_030545235.1 of Helianthus tuberosus. Taxonomy (NCBI): domain Eukaryota; kingdom Viridiplantae; phylum Streptophyta; class Magnoliopsida; order Asterales; family Asteraceae; genus Helianthus; species Helianthus tuberosus. Next base: position 208,725,627 of record CM060442.1, on the reverse strand, counting down.
GCCACTGATTCGAAGGTAAATTTCGGTAAAATATTGGTACCGTACCGAACCAGTATCGAACCGTAAGCACTCGTACTGAAAACGTCAAAAAGTGGGTATCGAATCGCTGCCGAAAATAATTTGGTACCGACACCCGGCACCAAATGCTCATCACTATTGTGTATGTGTGAACACGCATATGATTTAAGTGCGTATGTGGTTGATATTTTGTATATAACTAGCGGGATTCCCGCACCTGATGCGTTAAGAACTCGATCAGTATCGGTTCGTTTCATTTAGGTACCCGTCTGTAAGCAACACTCGGTATACCCATACGTAAGTCACGATATACCCAAAAGGATATCCGCAACCATAAAAATGAATAAAGGTATCGGTTCCGATAATACCAATACCGATATTGATGTTGCTCGGTTGGTATCGGTTTGTGTCATCACCAATACCGACACTTGTTATAACTTACCATACAAAAAATAACTGTATTTTGAATTCAGATATATTTTCGAATACAGATGCGTATTCAACTTTAAAAAAAGTTATTAAAGAAAGATAATACAAAATAAAAATTAAACGAGGTTTACAACATAACTACATATTCAACTTTTTAAAATTAATTAATGAAAAAAAATCAAATCAAAGTTAAAAACGTATAAAGGTTGGATCGAAACTTAAAAATAAAAAATAAAAAAACAAAAAACAAAAAAAAAAACCCTAAAAGGCTAAAAGACAACGGACTAGGAATAGTAAATCCCGGACGCAATAAAAAAAATAGTTAGATTTACTTGTATGTGAAAAAATGTTTTGTAGGGTGGGGTTATGGCTGAAGGTGTGGCCTGATTGGTGTTCTACCGATTAGTTTGTTATATGTGCGTGTTGCTTTAACTCAAGAAATTAAACACTGAATCAGGGCCGTCTCCGAAAATGATAAAAATATTTAGGGCCTCGGGCGAGACAAAAATGGGCCCACTACTTATAATATAAAATCATCAGTTATATATCAAAAAACTACAATACGACTATTATTTCTATAAAATAAACAAAACAAAAGTACTTCAGAAAAAAGATTGAACTTACTTAAGCGAATCGTGCGACTCTCCTAACGTTTTTTGATAAAAAAACCGTTTGCATTAGCTACATCACCTATCAACATCGAATAGCTAAAAGAAAAATCAAACATCCAAGATCAATACTTACAATATTGATACCAACAAGATTTACTAATTTTACAAAGAAGCAGCAAGCAACATATGATCATAAAACTCTAGTATTAATTAGGAGCAACTTAAATTTAATGTATATAAAACAGAATCTAAAAAGATGCATCAAAAACAAAAATTTATGAAACTATGAAAACTAGAAAATAAAGTTAAAGCTCAACAGACCGGCTAAAAAAAAAAAAAAAAATCAAAGGTAAAAGAAAAGGCAAAACTAAGAATCGAACACTGAACCATTGAGAACAATACTGAACTACTAACCAGCTGGAAGACTAAATTATATATTAATAAAAGCAGGCCCCAATTATACATATTAATAGTAAACAAAAATTTTAAATTCCGGGCCCTTTTTAGTTTTGGGCCTCGGCTACCGCCCGGGCTGCCCAGCCCAATAACCGGGCCTGCACTGAATTATATGCATCTCGAATAAGACTTGGCATGAGTTACTAACCGAACCGAACCGAGAATACAGAAAAGGGAAAAACATGGACTGGAGATCGGACCTAATGGTACTGGTTCGATGTGGCGTGGTGGGACGGTTCTTACATGGGTTTGGGCATGCCGCATGCTTTATTGGTTTTATAAGTATGGGCTGCAATTTTGGTTATTTGGGTTGAACAGTTTGTTACTTTTGGGCTAAATAGTTTCGTTCACTTTGGGCTGCAACTTTTGCTCTTTTGGATTTACCAAGTTTTACATTTTGGTGAACAAATTTGATGATTTTTGTGGAATTTGGAGTTTTGGACTACATATTAAAAAAAATTATTTGTTTAAAAAACGAACAATTTGTAAGAATAACTAATAATTCTAATCTTTATTCATCAAAATACAATCCATAAAATTTATATGAATTGTATTTTGATGAATAAAGATTAGAATTATTCTACATAATGATAACTAATAATTCTAATCTTAAAGCCCGTGTTGGGGCGGGGCGGCAAAACTGTGCTAAGTAGCAACCGAACGATGGCCACAACCGGAAAATAATGTAAAACAAATATAAGATTTTTAACACCACGTGACTTAAAACATAGAAAAAGTCAAATTTATATCGGCATGTATTAAAAAGTCAAGGGGTAAAAAAACCTGAGGGACCAAATGTGATTAGCAAACACGGTGTTAAGTAGCAAACGAACAACGACCAATTCCAAAAGAAAAATGTAAAACAAAATTTAATAAAAGAACTAAACCCTTTTTAAGTTTTTTTATATGCAAAGAAAAAAGACAAAACCAAAAAAGAAAAGAATGTACTATTTCTTAAAATGTTAAGAATTGATATACATAGAGAATTAGAAATAGTAAAACTTTATTGAATTACAAAATGAACTAACAATAAATGTGATATACTTAAAGTAAAGATCAACTAACGGTCCACTGATGAATAGTGTGATTAAATGCAGGCACGGGGAACCAAAGCGTAGAAAACGGAAGATATGGAGGCAAAAAAAATAGTTTTTCTCTCTCTCTCTCTCTAAGTTTCCCGCCGGTGTGCTCGACGATGAGAACTAACTCCGGTTAGCGTGTGAGGTCTTTTCGTCTCTACTTGGGTAGTTTCTTGAGTTGACCTTCCATTTTAACTTGTTTAGGTCTTTATCCATTCGCCATTGGGGTGGTTTCTTTGGCTCCGTTTGAATCATGAACAGAAGAGAGGAGGAGGGAAGTTGGCGGGATGTCCCGTCTAAAAAGAATCTCAGAAAAAGGAATCCAAAAGGTGAAGCTTCGAACAAAGGGAATATAACTAAGTTTTTCATTACTAATCTTCCGAGGGGGTGTAGACCATGGGATGTGTCGGAGTTCGTTAAGGTGTTTGGGGATGTTGCAAGGGTCTATATTGCTAGAAAACCCGATAAAGAAGGTAGAAGGTTTGGGTTTATAAGCTTCAGAAACGTTTCGGATGTGATAGAACTGGAAAGAGCCCTTAATGGCACTAAAATGGGGAACTGTAAGTTGAGTGCCAACGTTGCCAGATTCGCGTCCGAAAATTCGGACTTGTTGGACCAGCTAGCCTAAAAGAAGAAGTCTTCTGGTTTGGGTAACTTTAAGAAGGACGAAGATTTGGAGCCAAAGTCTAGCAAAGTGGGGGGGGGGATAGATTCTTCATGCCTGAGGGAGGAATCTCCTTTAGAGATGTGGTTAAAGGTCACAACGGTGGGGAACCTGCTAGGAAGCCTCCAGTTCCGGTGTTTGATCAGGAAGAAACGATTGTGGATATTGATAAGGATGTTAGGGCTTTCATGGAATTATATGGTAAAGCGTTGATCGGAAGGGCCAACGATTTGCAGACTTTGATTAAAATGGACAAGTTATTGGGGGCAGAAGGATGGGGGGCTTGGAAATTATCTATGTTGGGGGTCTTTCTCTGATGCTCAAGTTTGGTGAGGAGGAGGAGGAGGCATCCAAGTTTGTCCTAAATTCGAGTATGTGGAAGCCCTGGTTCTCGTCCCTGGATGTATGGGAAGGGCAGGTGACACCCTTTGATCGGATAGCCTTGGTTAGGATCTATGGGGTGCCTTTGCATCTGGCTAAGACCGAAGTCTTCGATGAGGTGGCGGCAAAGTTTGGTAAAATTGTCCATTCAGCAGATTTTGATCTTTCTCATGGTGACCTCTCGGTGGCGTGTGTGGGGATCTTAGTCGGTGAGGGCAGACGTATTAATGTCCCAGTCAAGTTAAAATGGCAGGACAGATCCTTCATGCTGTGGGTTAAAGAGGAAGAAGGAGTTTGGGAACCTGATTGTGTGGGGAAGGTTGTGAGCACTGGGACTCCGGTGGATTGTTTCTCGGAGGGGGAGTCGTCGCCAGTGGTAGTTGAGAAGTCGCCGGCAGCAGACGAAGAGGTGAGAGAAGAAGGAGGGGAAGAGTCTTCCCCAGCCGCTTTTTCGGATACGTGCATGGGAGAATCTAAAGAAATTCATGCGGGTCTTGGTCCCGAGGAGGGACAGGGTGGAAGCCTTTTGGAGCAGTTCAATTCTCTCTCTGGAATTAAAAATTACCAGTTCTCTTCTGTGGGCCTGAGTAAAGTCCGAAGGAGGCCCAGATCCTCTTTATCTCACAGGCCCATTAATAGAGCCCCAATCCCACTCTAATAGCCCGTCTGAGGACGCCAGACCTAAAAAAGGGGGGAGAATGGAGGAGGGGGACCCCTTTGATATAGATAGATTTATCGACAATTTGGTGATTCCGTGTCACCAAGGGCAGCCTGAGGACACAGATTCTATTGGAGAAGATAACGGTTTTGGAAGGAATCCTTTGGATCTCAATATGGATCCCCCTAGGGATTCTTCGCCTGTTGGTGATCTTGTTCAGTGTCAGAGTAGTCCGCCGGCTCGGGTGGATCAAGGGGAAGAAAGATTGGCCGAGGAAATTGGCAATACTTTGGAGATCGGAGCTATGGTTGGAGCGGTCTTGGAAGAATATGGTTCCCTGGTTAAGGAGGCTATTTTGGAAGAAGGCAACAATGGGGGTCTCCAATGAATTTTATGTCTATTAACGTCAGAGGGTTGGGTGGAGCGGAGAAAGTGCGGTGGGTTCACGATCTTAAGGTTAGCTTAGATATTCATTTTTTGCTTATTCAAGAATCCATGATGGAGTTTGTCAGGGATAGGATTGGTCATAGTTTATGGGGTAATGTCAATTTTGGGTTGGAAGTGGTTGATTCGGTGGGTCAGTCAGGTGGTTTGCTCAGTATTTGGGACCGCTCTAGATTCGAATGTTTCAGTTCTGTTAAGAGGAGAAATTTCCTGCTGATTCATGGCAAATTAAAAGGGAGTGGGGACCTCTTAAATGTTGTTAATGTTTACGCCCCGCAAGGCGTTTCGGCTAAGAAGGCGCTGTGGAATGAGATTCAGGCTGAGATGGGGGTTTGGCAGGGGATGTGGTTAGTCGCGGGGGACTTTAATGCAGTTCGATTCCAAGAGGAAAGAAAAAACTCTGCTTTTAAGCACTCGTGTGCAACAACTTTTAACTCGTTTATTCACGATGCGGGGCTTGTTGAGTATAGTATGAGGGTTCGGAAATTCACCTGCATCCGTGACAATGGAAAAAAATGAGCAAAATTGATAGATTTTTTGTGAGTCATGACTTTTTCAGTAAGTGGCCGGAAGCTTGTTTACGGGTTCTCCCGAACAAATTCTCGGACCATGGTCCTTTGGTTCTGTCTTCTGCGGCAGCGAATTTCGGCCCCAAGCCGTTTAGGTTTCTAAACTCTTGGCTTAATAAACCTGGCCTGGAGGATTCCGTTCGAGCTGTGGTGTTGCAGGACGATGGGTCGACGGAGCCTGATCTTTTTCTGGCTAAAAAGCTGGCTGGCATTCGGGAAAAAGTAAAAGCTTGGAGGAATGAGAGGCTGGCTGTTGAGAAACAGGAGGAAGACGAGGCAGTGAATCTCATTGAAGATTTGGAAAAGTGTATGGAAGCTAGGTCTTTGACGGAGGAAGAGGAGTGGATGATGGCGGAGAGTAAGAAAGTTTTAAAAGATCTGAGTTTAGCTAAAAGTTTAGACCTGAAACAGCGATCCCATGTTCGTTGGGCGATCGAAGGTGATGAGAACTCCAGTTTTTTTTCCACGGGTGTATTAACGGGAGAAAGGCAGCTAACGCTATTCCGGGTCTTAGTATTGATGGGGTTTGGGTGTCGAAACCAGCCTTGGTGAAAAAAGAGGTCTTTTCTTTTTTCAAGAAACGGTTCGAGGAGGGCTCTCCTTGTAGGCCGAGGATCGTTAATAGTAAGCTCAAAAGGATTTCGTCGGATCAGTGTAGTTTTCTTTCAGCTCCGTTCTTTGCAACCGAAATTAAAGACGCGGTTTTTGGGTGTGGTGATGATCGAGCCCCGGGGCCAGATGGGTTCAATTTCCGCTTCATAAAGCACTTTTGGGATTTTTTTTTTTAAGGTGATTTTAGGGCTATTGTTGGTCATTTCTTTTTAACGGGGAAGATTAATGTCGGTTGCAGTTCGTCGTTTATAACTCTTGTGCCTAAGTCAGCGGATCCGGTTAGTTTGAACGGTTATAGACCTATCACCTTGGTGGGTGTCATAAGCAAATTCATTTCGAAGCTTTTAGCGAATCGGCTAAAAGGAGTCTTGGATTCACTCATCTCAATCTCGCAATCGGCTTTTTTAAAAGGGAAATTTATTTTGGATGGCCCCATGGTGATTAACGAGGTTATCGGTTGGTGCAAGAAGAACAGGAAGCAAGTTTTTATCCTCAAGATTGATTTCGAAAAAGCGTACGATAACGTAAACTGGAACTTTCTTTTGGAGATTATGGCCCAAATGGGGTTTCCGCCTTTGTGGATTTCTTGGATTTACGACATTGTTTCGTCAGCAAGGTCTTCTGTTTTAGTGAATGGGTCTCCCACCTTCGAGTTCCAGTGTGGTAAAGGGTTGAGGTAAGGGGATCCCATTTCCCCTTTTTTATTTCTTATGATTATGGAAGTTCTGGCTTGCATGATCGACAGGGGAGTAGAGGTGGGGGTGCTTAATGGGATTAAAACGCCGAACGACGGGCCGATCATATCTCACCTATTGTTTGCGGACGACGCCATTATTATGGGTGAGTGGTCTAAAGTTAACTTAGTCAATGTGGTTCGGATCCTTAGGTGTTTTCGTATTTGCTCGGGTCTGAAGATCAACCTATCCAAGAGTAATTTAATGGGTTTGGGAGTGGAGTCGGTCGAGATTGAAGAGATGGCGTCGATTGTCGGTTGTGGTGTGGGGGGGTCTTCCATTTAAGTATCTAGGGGTGACTGTGGGGGCCAATATGAGTAAAGCTTCTAACTGGAAACCGGTTTTTGACGTTTTTGACGCTAGGCTCTCAAAGTGGAAATCTTTGTGTTTGTCCATTGGTGGTAGAGTTGTCCTTATCAAAGCTGTACTTCAAAGTCTGCCGGGGTATTTTTTTTCTCGATTTATAGAGCTCCTGTATCTGTTATTAAGGATCTGGAAGCGAAGATTAAAAAATTCTTATGGGGTAATGTGGAGGGGAGTAGATCGATGCATTGGGTTAATTGGGATCGTGTTGCTTTACCAAAATCAAAAGGAGGGTTAGGGCTGTCCAAACTTTTTCCCATTAACGTTGCTCTCTTGGCTAAATGGGGTTGGCGTTTCAAGACGGAAAGAGACGCGTTGTGGAAAAGGGTGGTGGAGGCCTTGCATTATACTCGGAGAAATTGGGATTTTTTTGCCTTGTCGTAAAGGTTCGAGCGGCCCGTGGTCTAATATTATTAAAATCCTCTCCAGAACTTCTATAAATGGTGTCCCGTTCCGTCGGTTTTTTAAAGGAGTTTTAGGGGACGGGGCTGATATTAGCTTCTGGTTGGACCCGTGGTCAGGCGATGTTTTGCTCAAAGATATGTGCCCCTTACTGTTCGCTTTAGAAAGATTCAAGAAGTGCAAGGTTAGTGACAGGCTTCTTATCTCTTCGGATGGAGTGTTTAAAAAATGGGAATGGAAAAGACTTCCTACGTCGGGGATCGAGTTGGTCGAATTGGCTCGGCTTTATGCCGTTTTGGATCTGGTTTCTCTGTCCAATGCCTCTGATAGCTGGAAATGGGCTGGCTCAGATGACGAAACGTTCAGTGTGGGATCGGTTAAAAGGCTGATGATTGAGGAAATAGATGTCAACATTTTTTTTTTATCTTAGATTGGTGCAAGTGGATCCCGGCTAAGTGCAACATTTTTGCGTGGAGGGCGGAGCTTGACAGACTCCCAACGGCGGCGACGTTATCTAAAAGAGGTATCTTTTTGGAAGACCCGAACTGCCCCTTCTGTTCGGACTATGTGGAAACTGTCGATCACCTATTCACGGGCTGCAGCTTTGCTTCGGTGCTTTGGCAGAAGTTGGTGTCTTGGTGCAGGGTGCCGAACTTCTTCGTCTTCGCCTTCAAGGACCTTCTTGAATTCAAGTCGTACGCGGGTTTATCCCGAAAAAAAGGTGAGATCCTGCACGGGTTAATTATCACCGGATGTTGGAGTTTATGGAGGCATAGGAATAGTATTAGGTTTGATAATAATGCTGCTCGGATTGATGATGTGATATCGGAAGTTAGGTCTTTTGGCTTTCTTTGGGCTAAGAATAGAGCTAAGATTAGTTCCTTGTCTTGGTCCGATTGGTGTAAATTTGTTAATATGTAAAGTTTTTTTGTTTGCTTGTTTGGCCGCCCCGTTTTGTGGGTGGGTCGGTTTCTAATGAAGTTCGCCTTTCAAAAAAAATGGAGGCAAAAATAGTTTACTCCTGAATCCATTCTAGTTTTATGAAAACAAGACAATTTACTATTGTCATTTCATTGACCAAGAAATGAATAATACAAGTGTTAAATTTACTTATATGATTCATGATGAGTTGAATTCTAGTCATTAATTACATCATGATGCTCAGAAGGTCTATTTGGTTTCGTCAATCCAAACCTTTTATTTATTTGGGTCTTATCTGGATATTAGATATATATATATATATATATTTCAAAGAAGATTTGGAATACACAAGGAACTATTTTCATATTTTTACTCTATTTATATCAATAATAATAATGATAATGATAATAATAATTGTAATTGTAATTGCTATTCATCCACCACTTGTGGTCTTATGGTACGGGGCTTAAGCTTTTCAGTGGAGACTTTATCGATCCCTACTTGTGTCACTTTTGGTAGATTAAGTCAATGAAGGATTTGAGCTAGGACTTGTGTGAGGTTGTTTGTTCGAATCCTGAGCCCACCGAGGTTTTCGTTCCACCGTGTGTTGCACCAGGAAGTTCTGATCTTGTGGTGGCATAACAACTTCAAGTGACAGCCGGCTGTATGGTTTCCCAGGGGACGCCCAAGCCAAACTCTGAAGCCAGTAGGGATCCGGTAAGACAACATAGTCTCCCCGAAGTGGGGCAACGGGGCTCTCCAATTTTAAAGAGTGGGGTGGCCTAAACACTAGAAAGTCGCCATTAAAAAAAATGTAATTGCTGTTGTTATCGTTATTATTAGAAATAGACTTATCATTCAAAGTTGCCCAGGTGAATCATACGTCATTCAACGCCCATGCATGTAGAACATACTTTTGTTTATGAAAGCCTTATCCAAACCTCGTTATTACGTACTTTTATCTGTTTGAAGGATTTTGCTTCCAAATTAAAAGATGTTAAACGAGGAAAGCAAGTATGGAAATGAGTAGGCCGACGTTCTTTAAATAAAGAATTTAATCGAAGTGCTAAAAGCTAAAAAGTGGTCCAGATGAGATTAATGTGTACTCGTGATCATCTCTCTATGGTGTCCCACCTTGGTGTACTCTCTCTGTCTGTGTACACCATCAGTCGACCCACCTTATATAAATTACGCATTATATACTTGTGGACCACACCTTTGAGTTCTGATCATATATCTAACCTGTTTCAATTGTAGACCAATATATCCTTATATAAAAATGAACTAGCTAGAACACACATTTTAGGTCTAGAAACTAATCGTTTATTTTGTGTTAAATGTGTGTGAGTAGGTTTTACATGGCTTTGCATAAGAAATCATGTACTTCTAGGGTTTTTTTTCTATTAATGTACAAACAAAGAAACCATTGATCAGACAAACACTTGCATTCAAATGATTGTATTAGTTATATTTTGTGTCTAGTTTTATTGAAACTAGGTTTATCACCCTAGCCGCGTTGCGGGGTACTTCTTTTGTTATTTAGTCTGTGTTTACATGTGTTTTAAAATAACTACGAGCGCGTTGCACACGGAACCACTAACAAGAATAAAAAGAAAATGTAAAAAATAATCGAAAGAAAATAAACCAAAAAAGTTGTATGTTAATGATGTTAATCGTATGAAACCCGTGGTCAGAGATGAGCAAATGATATTGGGTACCGGTACCGAATTTCCCGAACAGAAGGATCCTAAGTACCAATTCGGTACCGACTTTTGGCGTTTCTAGTACCGGTTCGCTACCGATTTTTACCTTCATATACCGGTACCGTAATCGGTATTTTCGGTATCTGTTGCCACGGAGCTCTGATCAGGGATGAGCAAATGGTACCGTGTAGCAGTACCGAATTTTCCGAACTAAAAGATTTTCAAACTCAATACGGTACCGACTTTTGGCGTTTTCTGTATCAGGCTGGTGCCGATTTGTACCTTCATGTACCGATAGTGAACCGGACCGTACCGGTATTTTCGACACCAGTATTGATTGACACCAAACTTATCCAAATTAGAAAGTAAAGAAAACAATAATAATATATTATAATCACTGTTCATTTTATTTGCTTTATTAATATATAGTAATAATAATAGTAATATAGTAATAATTAACATATCACACATAGCAGGTTAATCTAGTTTTTATTATTTTTTAGACGCAACAGATTGATCTTGACGCTTACTTTTAGTTAGTGATCGCTCAGTCAGAGCCGTCTCCGAGAACTCTTTAAAAATTTAGGTCTCGGGTGGCAAAAAGAATTGGGCCCAAAGTTGTGGTTAAGGGTAAATGAATTAAAAATAAACTTATTGTGGTGGAGCCAAGATTTAAACTTGAGACCCCTACATTATCTTGAGATGGTTTTTATCACTCCATCACCAACATTCTTTTGCATAATAAATGGGTGCATATATGCTTAATATATAATTTGGACAAGGATCCGTTATGAACCACCATTTATTGCGAGAACAACGATAACCAATGTGAACACAAACAAAAATACCTAAAAATAGCTAAAAAACACACAAATTTTTTTTAATATTTTTTATAAAAAAATCGCTACTTTTAGTAGCAAAAAAAAAATTTAATTTAAAAAAAAAAAAATTGCTACTAAAAGTAGCGATTTTAACTTAAAAAAATTTGTGTGTTTTTTTAATTTTTTTAGATTTTTTTTAGGTTTTTTGAGGGTTTAGTTTTTAGCATTTTAGCTTGAGGGGGAGGGGGGGTTAGGTTTTTTTGGGGTTTTAGTTTTTAGCATTTAGCTTGGGGGGTGGGGGTTAGGTTTTTTTAGCTATTTTAGGCTGTGTTCACATTGGTTCTCGCGGTTCTCGCAATAAAGGTGGTTCTCGCATGAACCTTACTTACCCTATATAATTTAATATATATAACAGAACTTATAAAAACCTTTTGAGCCTTTGAAAATTTGGACTTTGAGCGGCGGCATGGATGGCCGGCCCAAGAGTCCGCCCTGCGCTCAATTATATTATATTACGTTGGTTCATCTATTTAGTTTTGTTTTTCCGTTTACATTCGTAAATCGTTCGTTTATATTGTTAGCGAGTGAACATAAGCGAAAACGTTCATTTTTCTAAGGAACGAACACAGATACGATAACTTCGTTCGTTTAACTTATTGTCTTCAATCGTTTGCTCAGTTAACTTTAAATAAACAAACACGAACATTGATCATTCAGATCATTTACAAGACAGCGAGGTCCAATATTACCCCATTGACTCAAGTCTCCTCTATATCATCCTTCATCGGTTCGGTTCTTCAAATTCAAACAACCCAAAAACCGACCTGATAAACACCCTAGTCGTAATCTCCCAATTCACAAGGGCATTTCCGTCATTTACCATCCTTAAGTATGCTTTTACTTAGGGGCTGTTTGGCAACTTCTGAATGGTTAAGTGCTGAACCAATAAGAGGTCTGAACCATTAAGTACTAAACCAGTAAGATGTCTAAACCATTAAGAGCCGGTATAATGCTTAACCGTTCAGAGGCAAATGTCTGACCAATTTAGATTAGAGGTCTTAACCATTCAGACTCTCAGTAAAATGTTTAACCATTCAGAGTCAAATGTCTGAACTATTCAGACATCAGCTCACGAAACAAACAGTTTAAACCATTAAGTGCTAAACAGTAAAGACGTCTGAACTATTCAAGAACTAAGAGGTAAACGAACATCCCGTTAAATTCCCAAATTTCTTACACCAACACACACACACACACTTGCTTCAGAACTATAGACCAACAATGGCGTTATCAAGGATATCAGTTTTGAAAACCAATAACCATTGTATCTTCACCTTCACAAGGTGGGTTCACGCAATCGCGCAGCCGCCACCGTTGGCCGGTTCGATAAGCCCATCAGCCATAACAGCACCGGTGGTTTTGCCTGAATTTGAAAGGAGTACAGATACCATTGATAATAATGATATCGGATCCGGGTTTTATGTTGGACCCGGATCTATGGAGCTCATGGCTGTCCCCAAGAAAAAGGTGTGTTTTTTCAATCTAATGTTACTCATTTCTTTTAATTGTTTCTGAATCTTTTGGATTTAATTGTATATGTATTGTTACATGTTTTATTGTTAGTTTCTTAGATTTGATTGTGTTGAGTTTGATTAGTTTGAAGTTGTGGGTTGTTAGGGTTTAGGGTTTTAGGGTTTATGTGGTGTTGATATTATTGAGTTTCTTGAAATTTCAGATTTTTGATAAATAATCTGAACTGGGTTGCGTTTGGTATTACATATTTCATCGTTAGGTCCTCAAATTTGATTGTGATGATGAGTTTGATAGTTTGAAGATAAAGGTTGTTGGTATTGGTTTTAGAGCATATCTGTCAATAGCGAATTGCGGACAATAGTGACAGGCTACCTATATGCTACATAGCGATAGCGATGAAACAACGGGCGCTATTTCATGTTTAGTGATACACTAGAAGAAAATTTAGGAAAAAATTTATATGTGTATTTTATCCAAAATAATAATAATAATAAAATATATAAAAGTAATTACAAAAATCTCGCTATTTTTCGGAGTTAACTGCCATTTTCGTCCATGTGGTTTGGTTTAGTGGAAAATGCCACTTCAGTCCAAAAAAATTTTTGCGCCATTTTCCTCCCTGACATCCTCGAAACGTGCCATTTCAGTCCAAAATATTAACACCAGTTAAGAAACTCAGTTAGCTCAAGGGTAAATTGGTCATTTTACATAAATTTTTTTATTTTTTTAAAAGTGAAATTGAACTAATTTTAACGTTATTTTACTAATTTCGTGAAAATAACGTTAAAAGCGGGGGACGGTTAATCATGCATCATGTGGTGGCGTTGATAGCTGAAAGACAAAAGGGTACATGCACTAATCGGTCTTTGTCCCGATTGCTGAGTGTTATATGCCTATGTCCAAGGCTTGATGCAAAACTACTATCGAGCCAGGGGTCTCATTGGAAGCAGCCTCTCTATTCCTACTAGGTAGAGGTAAGGTTGTCGACATCTTACCCTCCTCAGACCCTACCTTAGCTTTGCTATTGGTGGGATTTACTGAGTATGATGATGATGATGATGAATTCAGGTTTTAAGAGAAAAGAAACAAAAACATTTGCAGTTGACCGGGTTCGAACCCGTGACCATTCAGTTGGAAAGAAACGAATCAACCAGCATGCCACAACACATTTTGTTACAAACTTCCATTCGTTTATTTTTTAACATGTGTTACAAACTAAAACAGTTGGTTAGGCAATCTGTGCATGATCTGCTTAATATTTTCCGGTTTCCATTTTTCACGGAGAACGGTAACACGGGGTGCTTTGTTGGGTGCGGAGAGCCGCTTAGCCGGTGGTTGGTTGAATCGTATGTTGAACGGATGCATTTGCTGTAGGGTTGATCAGGCTAGTAATAATGCCATTATTGGGTAATAGATGAAGAGGGTCACCTGTTGGGTTTTTTTACCCAGGTGGAACTGATTATCTCGTATTTATGTTCAAGAAATAAAATGAATTAAATATTAGTATTATTTCTACGCTTGCTGCCTATGAAGCACGGGGACGCCCGGAAGCATGGAATACCCGTCCCGGGGACGTTTGGGGGACGGAAACGCCATGGGGAAGCCATGGGGACATTCCCTAAACGTTTCCGGATATTGGGGGTCCGCTGCTAAACGTTTCTGGAAAATGGGGACGGGGGCTAAAGGTTTCGGGGACGGCTGCTAAATGTTTTCCGGCGAGAATGGGCGGCGGCTGAACTGGTATTGCCGGAGCTATGAAAAGGATGAATAAGAAGATGAAGAAGATTCCTGATGTTTGGATGCATGGGCGCAACTTCCTTGGGGCGGGAGGGGGCGCCCCCCCCCCCCCCCCCCCCCCGAACTTTTCGACGCGTAGTGTTATGAACAGTACCTTCGTATAGGAATTTTTAGGTATACACTTTTTCGCCACCCCCCCCCCCCCCCCCCCCCCCCCGGCCCCCCGGAATTGGGAAAAATCGACCCCCCAAGCTTCGCCAATGTTTGGATGACTTTTCTTTTATTTTAAGTTAAAAGGGTATACTATTTTCATATTAATATATTTGCTTTTCCAACACCAGTGTACGGTGAAGTGAAAAGTCATTGTACATTGGATTACTAACCATCATAAATTTTAGGTATACACTTTTTCGCCCCCGCGGCCCCCCGGAATTGGGAAAAATCGACCCCCCAAGCTTCGCCAATGTTTGGATGACTTTTCTTTTATTTTAAGTTAAAAGGGTATACTATTTTCATATTAATATATTTGCTTTTCCAACACCAGTGTACGGTGAAGTGAAAAGTCATTGTACATTGGATTACTAACCATCATAAATTTTAGTAGTCAAAAAGACAATACGAAAATTGGTCAAAAAGATAATACGAAAAGAAAAAAATCATGTCACAAATTTTAGTTTCTTTTATCTTTTTTTTTATTTTTTCAGTTTATTTTGTTTATGTTTTAAAAAATATTTTGGTAATTAATTACACTTGACATCAATATATATCTATTTTGAACTTTGTTTAATATATTTTTATTTTTCTATATTTTTTTTGTCGTACCTTTGCGTACCCGTATCTTGAATTTTTGAGTTTTGCCGTTCCCGGTACCGTATCGTCCCCGTACCTCAGTCCCGTACCCGTTCCGGTGCTACATAGCTTGCTGCTGTACTACCTATATGTGTGTCTATTTTTGGACACTGCATTGCTCTTCCTCCTTTTTTATTCTCTCTTCTAGTTTTCTGTTTTGTTTGTGCTAAAAGATCTCACTTCCATACTCGGAAACTTTCGCTAATTTGCTGATCAGCGAAGGCGATTGATTCCTCATTCATGTTTCGACTGTGTAAACTCAGTTTTGGTTGGATTGAGTACAGTTTTTGGTATGATGAGTATCGGATTTTAGTTATGTTTAAAACGAGCTAAACGTTTGCTAGCAGAGTCGACGAATTAGGACTCCCCGCTAACAAGGGAAAACATACAACATATGTTAAAAGAAAAACGAATGGCAGTTTGTAACAAAATGACCTGTGGCGTGCTGGTTGATTCATTTATTTCCAACTGAATGGTCACGGGTTCGAAACCGGTCAACTGCAAATGTTTTTGTTTCTTTTCTCTTAAAACCTGAATAAAAAATCTATGTAAAATGACCAATTTACCCTTGAGCTAACTGAGTTTTTTAACTGGTGTTATTTTTTTGGACTGAAATGGCACATTTCGAGAATGTCAGAGAGGAAAATGGCGCAAAAAAATTTTTTTGGACTGAAGTGGCATTTTCCACCAAACCACAGGGACGAAAATGGCAGTTAACTCCTATTTTTCGCAAAATCCTATATAGCGATAATAGCGCCATCAATCCGCTTCGCAAGGTAGCGCGCCATAGCGTTTACTACGGGCGATATAGACATCTATGGTTTTGGGTTTATGTGATGTTAAAAATATCTGTTTCTTGGAATCTTAGATTTCGATACATTATCCGAATTGGGTTGAGTTTGATATTGCATATTTCATCATTGCTCGAATTTGATTGTGATGAGTTTGATATACGGGTTTTTTGTATTAGGGTTTAGGGTTCAATTAGAGATGCATAAGAAACCTGGTACCCGAACCGGGCCTGAAAAGTACCCGAAACCGGGTATAGTGAGAAACTGGATATAATAAACTTTATTGTAAAGTTGTTACAAGCTTGAAATTATTAAAGCTATAGAATTGATAGAAATGTGGTTGATAATTGGATATCTAAAGCTGATTTTCGAGGTGAGTTTAAGATTAGATTACGGCTAATTGGTATCCCAAAAGATCATGTTTAACCAAATAAGTACATAAACGGGTATATTCGATCCCCGCAAAGCATAGTTGTTAATGGCGAATTGCGACAAATAGCGATAAGGTATCTATGTGCTACATAGCGAACAATGATAAATAGCAGGCGCTAATTTATAAATAGCGATACACTACAAAAAAAAAATTAAATTTTTTAATATGTATATTATATCAAAATACCCTAGTATATACGCTATTTTACATGTATATTTATTAAAAACCTAAAAGCCAGCTATTTTATAGCTATATTTAATCGCTATTTATACTTAAAAAAAAACTGAAAACCCGCTATTTATCGCTACACGCCTTGTAGCGACCTTTGACCTATACGCTACACTATTCGCTATAGCGACCATAGCGACCGCTATTGACGACTATGCGGCAAAGCCAAGAAGTATTGGGTATTCAATGTGAATGAGCCACATGTATACTTGATTATGAGGCTGTAATTACCTATGTCTCTTTCGTTGTCGTCCTTATTCGTTATATGTTATTGTTCTTAGATGTTTTTCACTGGGTTATCTTTTCCCTAAATATTGTTATCTATGAGTAGTTATATTAATTAAGAATCCTGTTTCCTTAGTTGATAAATAAAAATCATGAGTTTTCTGTAAAAAAAAAAGCTGTTAGTATAAACAAAACCATTTAGGTTTCTTGGTCTGTTGATAATATAAGGGTTTCTTGGAGCCTGAGATTCCTGTAATCCGGATTAGAATTAAATTTGTTGATATTGTAGCTCAGATAAGTTGGGTTGATGATGCAGACTTCTCCTCACAAACGTGGAATCAGAAACGGACCCAAGGCTTTGAAACCTATTCCGGTGATCATTCGTTGCAAGTAAGAACTCTGATTTAGGTTTCTGATATGCAGCTTTTGATCTGCAAATGATGGATTGCATCAGAGGGAACCGAGATTCCGAGAAGATGATCTCGTTCTTAAAATGGTTAGCATTATCTGAACGTCGTATGTTTTTGTTGCAGGGTATGTGGGAGAGTCAAGCTGCCGCATTTCTTCTGTTGCAGTGGACTTAGAGACGGTGATGGACAGAATGGTTCCACCAGTTGATCACTGGTCCGTGTCGATCTTATTTTAGATCCTATAATAGACATAGAATCACAGGTTGTTCTGAAGTTGTTTACTTTTGTGTTTGAAACAAGTAGAACTGAAAACGGTCATTCAACGGTTCCTTTGCATCTGTTTAATAGTTTAGTTTACTCCTTTGTTGAATAAATCCGATAAATTATGAATTTATGATTAACAAAGATTTAAGATTGAAGATGAAGAGGGTTACCGGCACAATGTACTGCACAATTTTGGTGGCGGTGGTGGTAGGAATCGAAGTATTCTTATGTCACTTTGACCGACATTTTCACCGATGAAATATGTGGCATCACAAAAAAATAGAATATATATACTACAGTAACACAGGCTTATAACACCAGAAAGCTTATCAGAAGACCATTAGGTGTGATTCTTCTAGTCTCACCATTTTACGTATCTTTAAGATTGTATTACTTGTGGGTTTAACAAATTACAGAAGTCGGGTAGGTTTTTAATACACAATTTTTATCATTGCATGGTGTTATTTAATTGTTGTTGACAAGGGATATGAATATAGGAAAGAATAAACCTATATTATACTTGAAGTACTCGATACGAGTTCAGTTACAAGTCACCAAACATTGTTGTACATAACGCTTACAATAATTATTAACAAATAAAGTTTCTTTTAACAATTAACAACTCTATGTATATATACAAAAATGTGTAATAACATTAACGAGTAGATTGGTGAAATCTAAAAATTTATGTGTGTGTATGTGATTAAGTATACCAAACAATTATGTTTATCATTATTGTATGTATCTTTATCAAGATGTTTTCTTACTTATTAAGAACAACAAAAGTAATAAGTTAGACGAAATAAATATTGGTTTATACAATTTTTTAAGACCTCATGTTAACATGTATTTCAACACTTGTATTACTTTGTACTCTAATTGTAACAACCCAAATTCCAAGTCAATTTTCCTTTTTAATACATACCCCAACCGATATAAATCCGTTATAAATAGCTAGATTTTCGAAACTTGAAGCCCCAACGGCTATAACCAGCTATACCCTGCAATCGGGCATAAAAAATCCGACATAGGATGCCCAAGTACGATAAAACTCGATTTCAAATATTTTAGATAGGTACAGTTTCACAACCGTTTTTTTCCCACCTGTGCAGTGGGTAACACAATTCGTTTTGTTGGTTTTCAAAATATCCCAAATGTTTCTTGTTTTCCAAGTTATCCCTAATGTTTCTTGATTTCCAAGTTACTTGTAATAATCCATATAAAAAAAAACCTCAAAAGTCAAAATAATAATCCCCAAAATTGACTTTTTTTTCCTAGGGTTTAACTTCAAAACCCTCAAGAAACCCCAAATGGGTACAACTATTTCCATCCCCTTCCCCATATCCGGCGACCAAAACCCTAACCCCACCGTCACCGCCACCATGTCACCACCCCAATCCGACACCCCCACCACCCCACAACCCGATCCCACAACCGAACCTTCTAAACCCCAAGAAACCCAAAACCCTAATCAAGAATCAACAAATCCAACAAACCCAGATGTAATAACCGATGAAAATGGGAATCAAGAATCAGAAGAGGAAGGTGAATGTGGGTTTTGCTTGTTTATGAAGGGGGGTGAGTGTAAAGAGAGTTTTATTAACTGGGAAAAGTGTGTTGAAGAAGGTGAAAAGAATGGTGAAGATATTGTGGATAAGTGTTTTGAGGCTACTTCTGCTTTGAAGAAGTGTATGGAGGCTAATCAGGATTATTATGGTGTGATTTTGCAAGCTGAGAAGGCTGCTGAAGAGGAAGTTAGTAAGCAGTTGGATCAACATAAAGAAAGTGGTGTTGCGGGTGAGTCGAATGAGTCGAGTTCATCGGAGAAGAAAGAGGAACAGGAACAGGAAAAAGCATAGATTTTGAAGGTATTTGAGATGAAAATTGAGGATGTGTTACTTGATTTTATTGATTTTAGGAATAAAGATGATGAATTTTGGTAGTGTAGAGCCAAATGAGTGATTGCTTGGCTATACTGTTTAACCTTTATAAATGTGTTATCTTGAAATACTTTTTTATTATACTTTGAATTGATAATGTTATACATGGAATGTTAGAATTGTTACATGTGTTATATTACTCTGGTGTGATCAATTTTATGGCCTTGATATTATCTGAAAGCTGTTTGAATTATCATTGGCATTTGGTTTTATAAAATGTTTTGGGGAGTCATTGTTTAGGTGAAAACTTGCATATAAAATTTTGAGAAATTTGGAACCTGGGTTCCATAAAGGTGATTGAAGTGTTTTGGTCTTGAAAGAGGCGCGAGGTTAGTCTATGTACATCCGGATAAGCTTTATTTGAAACCAGAAATTGCGTGTCTTTCGTCTGTTTTACGTTATTACATATATGTATCAACCTTCTTATCAAGTAATCCTTTCGTAATCTCTCATCTGTCTGGTTGTTTTTATATACGAGGCGTCTGGTTGTTTTTATATACGAGGCGGTTTAAGCCTGTTCAGAGCGCCTTTTAAAGCCAGTTTTGAAATAAGTATCATTAAGGAGGATTACATGGTCGATTATGCCTTTAAACGGACAAAATCAAGGATTTTACTCAGTTGTTTGTATGAGTCACGATCATAGTTGTTAAAAGCCATCGCCTCTTGGGCCTAGGCCCATTTTCCAAGCTAGGCGAGGCAATTGCACTTTAAGTCAAGCCAATTGCGCTTTAATTCTCTAGGTGATGGTTCCGGCGCAGATTTCGGCAAGATTCCTAAATTCTGGAGATTATCTAAATTCTCGCAAGATTTTAGCCAGATTTCTACTTTTATCTAAAGAAAACTATTTTTCTACACTAATATTTACAACTTTTGGTACTAAATAGATGATATTAAATGTTATATAATACCTTCTATTTATTTTATTTAAAGAATAGTATTAATTTTCTAATACATAAAATAGTTTAAATTTTTTTCATTGTGCGCACTTTTTTTCTCAGGCTCTCGCTTTTTTTGTGCCTTGCGCCTAAGCCCCAGGCAAGGCCTGTGCGCCTAGCGCCTTTAATAACTATGGTTACGATATTGGATTATAAAGGATAAACAAGGTATCAAATGAGTGATTGCTTCTGTATCCTGTTTAGCTTTTTAAATGTACTGTCTCGAACTTTATTTTGGTTACTTGAAATTGATAATGATATAAATGCAATGTTAGAATTGTTAGATTACTCAGTGAAATCTGTTTGCATTCTGCTATCAATTGCCCCTTGCTGTTAAACAAAAGACACCACTGACGTGTCATATGGGGTGTACGACAGGGAGAAAATGGCAATATGGGTCGTATTACAGTGTGAAAATGGTCATATGGGTTGTATGAGGGGTCAAATCATACGGCCCGTATGACATGATTTTATTGATATTAGGAATAAAGATGCTGAGTTTTGGTATAATGTGAGATATAGTGTAGAGCCAAATGAGTGATTGCTTGGCTATCCAGTTTAACTTTAAAAATGTTTTATCATGAATTATATTTAGTTACTTTAAATTGATAATGATATACGTGTAATGTTAAGAGTTGTTAGATTACTCTAGTGTGATCTGATTCATGGCTTTGATGTGGTGTGAAATATAAAAGATAAACTTTGTTTTTATAATATGATTTGTGCTATTAGAGAGGAATATAAAGGATAAACTTTGTGGATCTTGATATTTACTCACAAAATCAAGATTATAACAATCTCATGTACCTGCATTGCGGATTATAACAAGCAGTTTTATTTATTCAGCAGTGTTATGATGTGTACTTTATCTTCTCCACCTTAACTGTCCTAGCTTCTATCATGCTTGCTGCTCACATCTATACGCTCTGGTCTTTCTTTGAAAGATGAGTTGCAATTTGGTTTATCACAAATGATAATAGCCGCCGAGTTCAGTTGTTATTCTTTTGATAATAGCGATTTCATTTACAGTGTGTGCTCGGACAATGTTGTTATCACTTACCGCATGCTGAAGTGAGCCTTCTAACTCATTGTGCAGCCTAATACATGGAATAATTGACCTGCATATGTCACTGCTCTATACATTGGTCTTCCCTGCATGAAGCTTTATTTTCTTTTATATTTGAACCCATAACGTGAACAGACTTAAATAATTTCAATATCAAACCCTTTAGTAGGGGTGTTAACCGTCTTGGGTTGAATTGTTCGACCCCAGCACAACCCATATTTTTAGGCTTGTGGGTTGTAACAAAATGGGTTAACGGGTTTAATTAAACAGGTTGTGGATGGCCGGCCTTTGTAACGAAACGGGTAGAACATTTTAACCAAGAAATGGTTTTGGTGTATTTTCATTAATGAAACGACCCTTCCACCTTTTAAACAACTGGGTATCTTAGTGATACATTCTTTCGTTTCTTGTCGTCACTCGTCGTTTAAAGGTGTGCCAGTCGCTGGCATGGTTCATGTGTACAAAGCAAGTTTCCCTTTCACAAAAGGGTGTTTGGGTTGATTCGGAGGATGAAAAACAAGATTCAATTCACGTGGAATCCAAAAATCAGTAATGAATCGATCTAGGTCGCTTTGCAACAGAATACATAATGTTCATATTATGTTTATTACTCACGTCAGATGGTGGTCACAAAGATAATAAACTATATATACAGATAATAATTTTACACTTATATATCTTTAAACTATGTAATGAAAGACGAGTCTGACAGACACAAATCTTAGGTATTGTTTCTTATATCAACAACGAGCTCGTTTGAGTGAAAGTGGAACCTATCGAACCCATGACTAAACCGGTTAATCTATGAAAACAAGAACCAACATATGAAAAACTTACATGAATAATCTTGGTAAACTTAAAAAAAAAATGCATTCTTATATATTTTGTACTATAGAAACAATAAGCACATAAACAAATTAAAAGAACAAATCTTTATGCCCAGAAAGACGACTTACACGCAGTGCAT
This sequence comes from Helianthus tuberosus, assembly GCA_030545235.1. Lineage (NCBI taxonomy): Eukaryota > Viridiplantae > Streptophyta > Magnoliopsida > Asterales > Asteraceae > Helianthus > Helianthus tuberosus. Next base: position 208,703,384 of record CM060442.1, on the reverse strand, counting down.
CCTTTGTACACACCCGTCAAGTACAAACAACTCTGAGCCATTTTCTATTTGCAGCCAACCTCCACAAATATTTCTACAACGGTATCTTTACACCCGTTTCAAAACCATGTCACTTACGTGCGATCTTGCTATTTGCGTCTAAGACAGTTGGCTTAAAACCGTGTTTGTGAATCAGGCATCATTGGATTGTATTACTTACTGGTGAAACTTGTGAGTTGGTACAGTTTGATGTCTCACAGAAACATTTTTCAGGGTTTGCGTAGAAGTAGTCTTCTTCTTTCGGTTTTTCTGTAATTATCGTACGATGTTTGGGTTGGCCCATTCTGTCCTCGTGTGATGATTTCACAGCGTTTGAGAACTCGTTCCATGATAGTGTCCCGTTTTGGTGCAAATCTATTAATTCTACGAGTTTTCTTCTGTTTAGTTGGATAGTCTTTTTGAAGCCAAGGTACCTGAATTATAATGATTGGAAAATCAATCATTAATACAAGGTGCATTATGAAAGGTTTCAAGTTGAAACAAGTGATCTTTTGGTACAAAACTATATAGAGCTGTGTTGATCTGCAAACACCTTTTGTCAGGTTTTAGAGTAAAATGCCATTTTCGTCCCTGAGGTTTTCCCGCATCTGGATCCAAAAGGTTTGAAATATTGCCATTTTCATCCGACTCGCTAAACTCCATCCATTTTTTAATGTTAAGTCATGGGTATTTTTGTCTTTTTAGACATTTTTGTGACGATTAAAGGGTTTGGGTGGAGTTAATGAGTCAAATAGATGGAGTTGACGAGTCAGATCAAAATGTCAAGATTTCAAACCTTTTGGACATAATTGCGGAAAAACAAACCTTTGGACGTAAGTTGCAAAAGTGGCCAAACCTCAGGGACGAAAATGGCATGTTACTCTTTGTTTTAAAACAAAACATAAAAGGTTAATGTGTTCGTTCTGATGAAAAACAATATTAATACAAACTACAATAATAATATAGATCATTTAATAAAACAATTTAGGCAATTTTACACCCAAGTAAATAAGTCAGGCTCAGTTCGATTCAAGCTTTTAGCGAGCTGATCTCGAGTAGATCACAAGCAACTCGGCACGTTTACACCCATATGTATATCTATATATGTGTGCATTATAATTTATACGAACATGCAACCATACCTTCGGTGACCTTCCACAAGCTTCGCCATATTGCCATCATAAGACGGAACAAAAACGTTACTAGCAACCGAAACCATGAAATCAAGAGCCGCCATTTGGGACGAATGATTCTGGAACTGTCTCAATTCTTCTGGATCTAATAACGTTTCTTTCTTCACCTTACATGTTACAATCAACAGTCAAAACTTTACTTCAAAAAGATTAATTACCTTAAAGACAATCATATAATTCAATGGAACATAAGGTCAGTTACTTACTACTCGAGGAAATGTAGCCCTTAACTCTGCAAGTCTTTTTTCACTGCCGTAAATTTCACCAGAAGCAATATATATTTGTGTGTTTTGGTCAAACCCGAGTGCTTGTAGAATTAATGTTGCCTCCTCGGGTGTAAGAGGACAAAGACCTTGTGATCTCCTTTCTTCTGACACGATGTCTTTCTCTCTCCACCATGGGAAAGCATACCTAAAAACAACCGGCATAAAAATGGGCGGGTCAGGTAACTGGTCATAAAGGGTATTTACTACTTAGTCCAGGACTCCAGGCCAACCTTTTTTGTTAAAAGTGTTAAATTGTTTTTCAGATAATTAGCAAGACATATATGGTTTAAATATATTATATTATTTCTTTAGTATGATTTAGAAGGTTTTATGAATTAGAAATACACGATTTTCTAGACCTATTCAACTCCTTTGACATGTTTCCTTCTAAGCTAATATTTTTTTAACTGTTCAAGATAAAAACATAACCTCAATGTCCTTTGTCAGGAATAATGGACAGATCAGGCCAAAAAGGGTACTCCACCATGGTTGTAAAAATCCCGACTAGCATCCGATTAATCACTAGTCAGAGGTTCACCAAGTAATTTTCCTCTAATCGGCCAATTAACTGCCAGACGGTCAACGGCATCCCTAGGCAGTCCTAATCAGCCAAAAATCGGCGGTTCCGGACAAAGTCCAGCCAATTAACGGCCATTTTCTGGTCAAACCTTGTAAATTTCGGTGATTAATCTTGTCTACTTAAAAAAAATGAACTGATGAGGGGTTAAAACTTGTCTTGCTAAAAAAATTACACATAAAAATGTGTGCGTATATATATAAAACTGAAGATTATATATAAAAATCTCAATCTGATTAATCGCTAGTCTGTATCCCACCGGCCGACTAGCGCCTAGCAATTCTTACAACAATGACTCACACTATAAATCCTAGTGGTTCCAGGAATAGTAGTTAGTAATATGCACTATATGCATAAATATAGTGTGTTCACATTCAATATAAAACCAATTTTAAGTAACAAAACTGTGAGAACCGCATAATGCACTTGTGGGGGGGGGGGGGGGGGGGGGGGGGGGATATTGCACGGTCCTCCCAACCGCTGGAGTGATCCCACTCCACAAGCTAGCTTAGCCCCATAGCTGCCTGGCGGTTAATACCCACCGGGAGCGAAAGCCTGTAGTTTTTGCACCTGCCAGGATTCGAACCCGGGTCCTCTGGGAAGAGGTGGGTGAGGCTGGCCACTGGGACACCCCAAGTGGTTGATATAATGGGAGCTCAAAGGGAGTGGGGTAAGCGATCACATAACTGCCTCATATATCACACTTAAAGCACCAGTTCTCGAATTCAAACTGATTCTGTATTTCATTGAGATACAAACATAACGGAGTAACAGACTTGACCCATTTATAAGTAAACTGGTTGAAATCGCCACCATAACTAAAAACTGTACCATTAGTTTCTTTAACTGAGATAATATACAAAACCATTACCTTAACCGTTTGAGTTCCTCGGCTTCTTCAATGGTACAACCATGTGTGCAGCCCGAAAACGCCAACATATCCATCTCGTATCTTAAATGCAATGCCAAAAATGGCCCTTTTTCTTGAAGAAGGTGCACCAATTTATTCCCAAGAGCTTCAATAGAAGGCGTGAACTTTAGTGCATGAAAATTGGTACGACACCTAAGCTTTTGAAGATGAAATGAAATCCCATTGTTTGCTAATCGCGCATCCGTTCGATTAAAGTGTATCACCTTATGCTTGTTAAAAAGTGGTAGAATCTGCAATTCGGTACAAAATTAGAACCATGAAATCATATTATGCAACAACAAAAAATTTTTTTTGACAAGAGTCCTTCACTCGTGGAATAATTAATGGGATTAAATCAAAGATTTATAGTGAAAAAGGAAGCAAATCATCAAATAAGCTAAGCAGTTAATGCGGTAAAAGGCTGATATCAGTCAAGGACCAATATTTGAGATATAGGTTATCGCGGTGGGATATTGGTAATTTCAATATCATGCAGAATTTATATATATATATAGCAATTTAACACTAAGAATTCAGGATATTCTCCTACCATTAACAAATTAACCTTTTGCAACTTGCAAAACACTAACAATTGTAGCAAGTAGGAATTGATTAAGACTTAAAACACTAACCTTTAACACTAACGATTAACAACAAAGACTTAAAACACTAATAGCAGCAATAAGAAGAAAGACAAATGGTAGAACTAAGAAGAAAGGTATTGATATCAAGAAAATCGGTGATATATTGGTCAATATCGCCGATAATATCGGTACCGATATTTGACACCGATATTTTACATGGGGATCGATAACCGATACGTCGGTGATACGTCGGTGATATATCGCTGATTTAACTGCATAGCAAATAAGATTCAAATAACAAGAGTTGAAATTGGTATGCTAATTCTAAAAAATACCAACCTGTTCAAGATAGTATTTTTCACTCGACCAGCTGACAGGTGGCATCTGTAACGGACGGTATCCATACTTTTTGCTAAATCTCTTAGGTAATCTTTTGACAATCCGAACTTCATCTCTTAGGGAATCAATGAAGTGTGCGACGTTAAAAATGTCCTCAAAATCACTGAAGCAAACACCATAACTCAAACATACTGAAAGTCTGATATAACATGCCCGTAAAGACACGGTTATTATTAGAAATATACAACATTACCTAGGATCGGCCCAGAAAGATTTCTTATCAAGCTCTGGAACAACCAAAGTGAGATTTAAAAGACGAGCAACCGCCACCATATCACATATCTGAAACGACAAATTTCAATATTAAATCAAACATAACTGATGTAAGAATAAACTAGATATGAAAGCAAAAGAAGACCCACGAACCGCGGCTCTCATTTGATTTAAACCACCGTTACAAGAAACTTTGAGAAACCCGTTACTTATGTAATTCCCTGCAAAACAAAAGAATTATAATCAAACAAAATCCCCCCAAACATTGGTATAATTTGCTAATAAAAGGGATTCTTGTACCGTAGCCACTAAAAGTATTAATTTGGCATACCAATCAATGATTGATCTAGTTAGTTAGTGCATGAAAAGAGAAAACGATTCTTGTATCAGGTTTAATATTCTCACTTCACCATCGTTGTCTTTTACAGAATCTACCATCTCAACACAGTACCTAAGGTAGTTAAAGGCTCAAGGCCCACTCATGGTGAAAAGGGTGAGCCTGTCGCCTAGGCTTGGTTTAAAAAGTGTGGGGCATACCGAGCTTGTTTTAAAAAGTGCCTCAGGTGTTGGGGCTTTTTTGCTCAGCGCCTAGAGTAAATACAAGAAGCGCCGAAAAGGCACAGATTTTACGGTTTTTTTTTTTTTTTGTGTGTGTGGGGTTTGGGGGGGGGGGGGGGTTCTGGCCTGAGGCGCGCGCCTCATGTACCTGAGGCATTTTTATGCAGAAGTATTGTTTTACCTTGGGTTTTTTGGCTTGTACATGTAGGTAAAATGGTATTAAAACCTTATTTATAGAATTATAGGTATATTTGAGTAAAGGAAGCTAAAAACCTATGGGTTGTAAAATAATTTATATAATCACCTTGCGCCTCAGGTACGAAAAGCCCACCGCTTTTGCACTTTGGGCCTCGATTTTAGACCTCGTCGCTTTTGTGTGCCTATTGCTTTTTAAAACTAAGGCACGGGGCATATAGCGCAAAAGCACACCGCTTTTGTACGTGAGGCGAAATTTATTTATGCAATCTTTTTTAATTCTCACAGGTTTTTAGTATCACCTACCCAAAGTTTAACTATAAATAAGCCTTATATATAGTTTAGTAGATAAATTGCATATATGTTCAACCTAAAAGGCTATATGTATTACATCCTGATGCACAAAACCTTTCCTGTGCGAGAAGAGAGTTTTTGCGCCTCAAGTGCGCTTTTTGTATAGTGTGCGCCTCACCTACTCCAAAGCGAGAAAGCCTACGCCTAGGCACGCCTCATACGCGTTTTTTAAAACCAAGCGCCTAGGTACGTCCATTCCAGGCAATTTCTAGCTGTTTTAAACTTGTTTGTTTTCAATTAGTGTATCAAACTGGTTTAACTACATAATACAGTACTAGAAAACATCCTAATGAGCAAATACAAAGTTACAAACCAAACAAGTTTTAATTCTACCAGTATGATACTCACTTGGCGATGGCAGAGGCGGTGGCGGTGGCGTTGTAACGACGGTTGTGGCCTCAGAGGACAGTCTAGTGGATACATTAATAGTGTTAAAAAACCCAGTGAAAACCTTTGGATGCCAAAGCTCACCAACACTCACAAGCTGAACCAAACAAGTCCAAATCAAAATGCTGGAACAAACCCTAATAAACCACACTTGTAATCTGGTTCTCTGGATCACTTGACCCGGTAACTTAGCCCACCTCACTACCTGTACACTACTGTTTTCAGATCTAACATCCATTTCCGTTGTTCACACCACATAGCTTCTTTGTTCTCAAAACATTGCTCAAAATAAGATCAAGAACCTACCTTTATGATTCCAAATTGGGTCAATATGATCAATACAAACCCTAAATCAAATACCCTGATCAAATCTTGAGTTGGGTGTTCGTAAAATTGCAAAAAGATTCAATCTTTAACCAAATAAAATCACCTGGGTTGATGGACGAACTGGGTGTGTGAGAAAATGGAAAAAAAAGATTCAAGAATTCAAGATTTGGGTATCACAATGATGTGACATCGAAAAGAAGAATACCCAGTTGAATAAATGTAAATTGGTGAGATGGGTGTTGATGAATTTACAGTAAGATTTGAAGTTTTTGTCGGTTGGATCAATGAATAAGAAATTATGAAATTAAGAAACCTAGAGAGGGAGTGAGAAACAATGATTATTGAAAGTGTGAAAAGCCAAAAATGTGAGAATTAGGTGGTAGGAAATCACGAGAAGATGAACATAAATTAATTATATAATAATTATTATTATAATGAAAATGGAATTTGAACTACCGAATTAACAAGGGTCAAATGATGTTCAAATGTTGAAGATCTATTTTTTTATTATTATTATTTTCTTTTATGAACTTTGGGGGAAAGTGGTGTGAAAGGAAGATCTAATGTGGTGAAAGGGGACAAGAGGAAGAGTATTGTACAATTTTGCAATTGATTAGGCCATACAAATCTAGAAGCGTTGGAATATTTCATACTTATAAAAATGTAGTTAGAATTGCAGGAAACTCAATTTTGTGACGTCTCAGGCATCGAATTCGAAAAATTTTGGGGAGCTGACAGTTTCGAGATGGATCACGTGCCGGCGGCTGGAAGATCTGGAGGGGTGGTGAGCATGTGGGACCCGAATGTCATTAAGGTACACGATTCTATCTAACATCCTAATTTTTTACTTTCTTTGGGAACCTTAAAGGGGAGCAATAAAGCTATTAACATTTTGAACGTTTACGCTCCACAAAAAGTCTCCCTTAAAAAGATTCTTTGGGATATCATTGGGGAGGTTATGGGAAGCCATACGGGTGGTGGGTGATTTTGGGAGATTTCAATGCGGTACGCTTTAAGGAAGAAAGGTGGAATTCCAGTTTTTATAAAAAGTGTGCGTCTAATTTTAATAATTTTATTTTTAATAACGGGTTAAGAGAATATGAGATGAAAGGAAGGAAATTCACTTATCATAATGTTAATAGAAATAAACATAGTAAGATTGATAGAGTCTTGGTTAGTCAAGAATTCTTTTCTGAGTGGCCGGTGGCTTGTCTTCGGGCGTTGCCAAGTTTTCTTTCGGACCATTGCCCTATTGTTTTGACTTGTACGGATAAGAACTTTGGTCCAAAGCCGTTCAGATTCTTCAATTCTTGGCTAGAGAGAAAGGATTTTGATGAGGTAGTCCAAAAGGTGTGTGTTAATTTTATTGGGGTCGGTGAGCCAGATGTGATTTTAACGCATAAATTAAAGAAGATCAGGGAGGGTATTAAAGTTTGGAAAAAAGAGGTTTTATCCAAATAAGGGGAAGCTGAATTAACCCTTAAGGAAGAATTAGAAATTTTGGGTGATTTGTCGGAAGGGAGGGAGTTATCCGAGGAGGAGGAGTGGATCAAATTAGAATGTATAAAAGGTTTAAATGAGCTCGAAGGTCATAAAATCAAAGATCTTAAACAAAGAGCTAGGGTTAGATGGGATGTGGAAGGTGACGAGAATTCGGCGTTTTTTCATGTGTACATCAAAAGTGGGAGGGCTTTCAACAATATCCCGGGTCTGATGATTGACGGTGAGTGGACCACTAAACCTTCGTCGATCAAGAAAGAGATTATGGGTTTCTTCAAAAGGGCTTTTAAGGAAAAAATCAAAGATAGACCAAAATTCACTTGTCATAATTTTAGGCGCCTTTCGGAGGTTGATGCGGCGTCTCTGACGACTCCTTTTAGCAAAGAAGAAATAAAAAGTGCAGTGTTTGAATGTGGATCGGACAAAGCACCAGGACCAGACGGTTTTAACTTCAAATTCATCAAAAGGTATTGGAATTTATTTGATTCTGATTTCTATAACTTGTTGACGTCTTTTTACAGAAAAGGATCTATAGCGGTGGGAAGGAGCTCATCTTTCATAACTCTTGTCCCTAAAAACAAGGATCCGGTGGGGCTGAGAGAGTACAGACCGATCAATCTAATTGGGGTGATAAGCAAATCTATCTCTAAAATTCTGGCTAATCGCCTCAAAAAGGTTATTGGGTCTATCATTTCGGAGAATCAAACGGCATTTCTTAAAGGAAGGTACATTTTGGACAGCCCGTTAATTCTTAACGAGCTATTTGCTTGGGTTAAAAAATTCAACAAAAAAGTTTTCTTTTTAAAAATCGACTTTGAAAAAAGCCTACGATAATGTTTGTTGGAGCTTTCTGCTGGATATCATGAGGCAAATGGGTTTTCCCGATTTATGGTGTAAATGGATTGAAGGGATCCTAGTTTCGGCTAGATCCTCGATTCTTGTGAACGGGTCCCCTACCTTTGAATGTTCTTATTCTAAAGGGGTTAGACAGGGTGACCCGTTATCCCCGTTTTTGTCCCTATTGGTTATGGAAGCTCTATCCAAAATTTTATGCAATGCGAGGAATGAAGGGCTTTTCAAAGGAATTCAAACCTCTAACAATGGCCCGGTTATTTCTCACATGTTTTACGCTGATGATGCTCTATTAATGGGAGAGTGGGAAAGGGATAATGTGAAGAGTGTGGCTAGATGTTTGAGAATTTTTTATTTGTGTTCGGGTTTAAAAATAAATCTCCAAAAATCTAACATATACGGGTTGGGGGTTGAAAGTAGTGATGTCTCTGATATGGCTAAAGTGATTGGGTGTAAATCGGATTCCATCCCGCTTTCTTACTTGGGGATTTTGGTGGGGGCTAATATGAATAGAATTAACAATTGGTATACAATTATTGAGGTTTTAGATAAAAGGTTGTCGTTATGGAAAGTTAAAACTATGTCGATAGGGGGAGACTTACGTTGATCAAATCGGTTTTGGAGAGTCTGCCTATTTATTATTTCTCTTTATATAAGGCCCCTTCGGGGGTTATTAAGACTCTCGAAGCCAAAATGAGAAAATTCCTATGGGGGGGGTAACTAGTTTTAATCATAAAATGAATTGGGTTGCTTGGGAGTGGGTCACCTGGCCTAAGACGAAGGGTGGTTTGGGCATAAACAGACTCAAAGAGGTTAATGAGGCTCTTCTTGTAAAATGGGGATGGGGATATAGGATTGAAAATCATAATTTATGGTATAAAGTGGTGGAGGCTTGCCATGGTAAGAAAAATCAAAGGAGCTTCCTCCGGCTTAACGGTAACATCACGGGGTGTTGGAAAAATGTGGTTAATCTGGTATCCAAACTAAAGTTAAATGGGAAGGGTTTAAACCGGATTATCATGGGAAAGGTGGGGAATGGGGAGGATATTCGTTTTTGGATTGACACTTGGGTGGGCGATCTTCCCTTCATGGAAAGATGGCCTCTTTTATTTGGTTTGGAGTTGTTTAAAACGTGCAGGGTCTCAAAGAGAGTGGAAGAATTTGGAGCTTTTAATTGGCAGTGGTGTAGACCACCCAAGTCTGAGGAGGAGATAAATGAATGGCTGGATTGTCTTGAGGTTCTCAGAATTGTGAGACTATCCAACGAAAAGGCCGTGTAGTACTGGAGTGAGGATAGTCAAAGTGACTTCTCTGTGAAGTCGGTCAAAAAGATTACGATTAAGGATAGAGGAACTAGTCACCCTCCAAATTTTGTATGGTGTAAATGGGTGCCCATCAAATGTAATATCATGGCTTGGAGAGGTAATTTGGATAGGCTCCCTACGAGGATTAATTTAATAAGAAGGAAGGTTGATATCACCTCGGTCATGTGCCCTTTTTGCGATGAATATGAGGAAACGGTGGACCATCTTTTCACCGCTTGCTCGGTGGCGATTCGTGTATGGTCGGATTTTAGCGTTTGGTGCAATATCCCGCCGCTTTTCTTTTTCGAGTTCAAAGACATTTTAGACATCCACAGGGGTATTAAAAGCGGTAAGAAGGCGATGAAGATCATCTACGGATTGGCAATTATCTGTTGTTGGTGCATTTGGAAAGGCAGGAATGAAGCAGTTTTCAATCAGAACAAGTGTAGTTCGCAAGATATTATAGGGGAGGTTAAGTCGAGAGGGTTTGCTTGGGTTAGGAATAGATTTCCCTGTAACTATATTAACTGGGCGGAGTGGTGTAAATATCCTTTGTATATGTTGTAATTTTTTCTTCCCTTTGCCCGTTTGGGTCGGGGGTCTTTGTTTGTATAGCCTTTTGCCCGTTTGGGTCGGAGGCGTGTTTTAATGAAGTTCATTTTTCAAAATAAATAAATAAATAAATAATGTATAGGGACGTCTTTATCACAGGGAAGTATTTTTCTCTCCCCTTCTTATCTCAGGGTGGGTGTTGCGTAGATTGTAACCCCATTTCGGGTACACCGTCATCAGTCAATTGGGTACCAAAAGCAAATAGAGAATTCCTTGGCTGGTTACCGATTGATTGTGTGTGTTTATGACCGTTGGTGGTTGCAGCCGGACTTGCATGTATTGATTGTGGGGAGTGGCACTAGAAGAGTGGGTTTCGACGGATACCTTTTGAAGGAGATGAGGTATCGAAGTTGATTTGATGGTGAAGGGGTTGATGTGGGGGGTTCCACCCCTCCCACCCTCACAAACCATACTAGCGTTTTCGACGAACAGTCTACGGCCATGATTTATTTCTCTCGTGCCTTTTCTCCTCCACGTCATAAGGTTTTCCTCCATCTCTTATCACGTCGTGTTTGTGAGAGCCGACGGACCCGTATTACATACGTTCTAGGAAAATGCTGTTATTAAATATTTCTATAAAACTTTTATTAATGCATTTCACAAGTTTAGTTTTTTTTTTTAAGGTATAGTTCATTAAAACACAAACCACCTCAAACCGAGGCGGCCGAAACCAAACATTTCACAAGTTTAGTTACTTTAAATTATGTAAAAGAATACATTACATTTGTATAAATTAGTTGTTACAAGTTCCAAAAAATCACTGGATTAACTTTATTCACACTTTTTGCACATGATTTTCATATATAAATAAAAAAGCAGGTTATTAATGCACCTTAAAATACATTATGATAATTTTAAAATTAAAGAGATTCCCTCTATTTTAGCGTTGCTTTAGATGGAAAAAATGATATAGGGGACCTGCTATTATGATTAATTAAAAAAAATGTACAAGGTCATGTGTCCCTTGTCCCCATTTCCAGCTTTGACTTGAAGACACTTGTTTAATTTCAAAATTATTAATTTAATCACTACTTCTAAATTCATAATGTGTCAGGACTGATTTGGTGGTAATTAGAAATAATTAAATCAACACTTCTAAAATAATCATGCATTATGTTATCGTGTTTATACTTTTGAAAGATATATAATATTCTAGAAGTATCATATGAATTATATTAATTCAAAGTGTAATAATTTAATATCAGAAAATATAAATCGTAAAAAAGTACAAAACGGGTACACCGACTAGTTTATTAAAACTAGCTTTATACTTATTGCTAGGGCTGTAAACGAACCGAACGAACACGAACAAGGCCTTATTCGTGTTCGTTCGTTAAGAATATTATGTGTTCACGAACGGTTCATGAACACTTACCGAACGAGATTTTTTGTTCGTGTTCGTTCGTTAAGGAAATGAACGTGTTCATGAACGGTTCACGAACACAAACGAACACAGATAAAATCGACGAAGATCGATTGTATTTTTCGATGTAAATAATAAGAAAGAAAGGTGGAAGTATGGTTTCCTATTTTATTTGTTTGGATAATAAGATAAATAAGAATTAAGGAATATAAAAGGTTTAGATAAAATAAATAAATGCTAAAAAAATATTTAATGAACAACATAAACAAACGAACATGAACGAATGTTCACGAACACGTTACCGAACGTTCATGAGCGCAATTGAACGAACGAGACAGTTGTTCGTGTTCGTTCATTTAATTAATCGAACGGAATTTCTTGTTCATGTTCATTCATTAACTAAACGAACGAACGTAAACGAACTTCCCGCCGAACGGTTCACGAACTGTTCGCTGAACTTGTCCCCATTTCCAGCTTTGACTTGAAGACACTTGTTTAATTTCAAAATTATTAATTTAATCACTACTTCTAAATTCATAATGTGTCAGGACTGATTTGGTGGTAATTAGAAATAATTAAATCAACACTTCTAAAATAATCATGCATTATGTTATCGTGTTTATACTTTTGAAAGATATATAATATTCTAGAAGTATCATATGAATTATATTAATTCAAAGTGTAATAATTTAATATCAGAAAATATAAATCGTAAAAAAGTACAAAACGGGTACACCGACTAGTTTATTAAAACTAGCTTTATACTTATTGCACACATGAATATTCATCTTTAATGTTTCCGGTTCTGAATTTACCCATTAGGTTTGGTTTTTTCTTTCCTCCATTATGAATGAGCATAAAACATAAATTCGGTATGGTTGTTAAAAATGGACATTTTCAGCCTTTTATTTGGAGGTTTTTTTTTTTTTTAACGGTAAAATTCTATGATTATAGAATAGGGCCAGCATATGCTCTAAAACCCAAAGTTACAATACAGAAAATAAAACGAAAAAACGTCTCCCGTCCCCCATAACTTCCTTTACAATACTACATCTCTTATATTAAAATCTACCCACCTTTCCCATACTAGATTCTTAAACTTTGACCTACACTTTAACCATAAAAATGTCTCCGCTTTTATATCTTCCACAATATTATTTCCGGCTCGTATAGTTCCTTCAAATTCCCTTATGTTTCTCGCTTTCCACAAGTTCCATATTGTCGCTTGAATCACCATCTTCACAATTTTCTTCCACCCTTGTGACCCTACTAACTCATTAATGCAGCACATGGTTCTCTCGACTGACCAGACATCAGTTGATGTAGGTAACTTCATCCAGGCGAGTATGTTCCACCAGACCGACTTCGAGCTTGTACAATCACTTATCAAATGTTTGACCGATTCGTCAGCCACTCCGCACCTCGAACATGTATCTTTGTCTAACATGATACCTCTTTTCCTCAACTCACTTTTTACCGGAATTCTCCCCATTGCCGTTCTCCAGGTGAAGTAATTCACCTTCGCTGGTGCCCAAGTATTCCAGTGCTTCCATTGCTCCTCTTGTTCACTCAAACCAGGCTTCATGAGTTGGTCTTTTATGATTGCCACCGAAAAATCTTCCCATTTGTCTGTCATCCATCCCCAACGGTCTTCCCCATTGTTAAAAGTTGCTTTATTTAAATCGTTCAAGATACCTGACCATTGAGCCCACTCGCCGTCACAGTTTGGGGGCCGAGACCATACAATATTCCACTGATTCTCGGCTTCAAGTCTGATGACTACATCCGCCACTTTGGCGTCTTTTTTCTTCACAATCTTGAAGAGATCTGGATATTTATTAGCAAACGGCATGTCACCATTCCAATTATCCAGCCAGAACATTGTTTTTGCTCCATCTCCCAATCTTACTACCATTTTTTCTTTCAAACTTATACCTGCATTTTCAAGTTCCTTATATGCAGCCATAACATCTTTCCAAATACCTCTGTTTCTTTTGTCTACTGGAATATATTTCTTACTCCTTTTGCTTTCATGTATTGCCTTGACGACCTTTGCCCATAAAGCTTCCGAGTCCGTCTTATATTTCCATCCCCACTTCACCAATAGAGCTAAATTCATGCTTCTCGAATTGCCTATTCCGAGACCCCCATACCTCTTTGGTCTTACCATTTTTTTCCATGCAATCCAAGGAATTTTATTTTTTCCATCTTTTCTTCCCCACACGAAATCCCTCCTTATTGCATCTAACATTTGTATTACTTTCTTTGGTGCTAAATACATTGAGAAATAATAGTTCGGTAGAGCTCCCATTACCGCTTTTGCTAAGATCATTCTTCCCGCAAAAGATAAACACTTCGCCTTCCAAGCCGAAAGCTTCTTGTTAAATTTATCCACCACCGGTTTCCAGAATTTTATTCTTTTCATGTTTGCACCAATAGTCAACCCAAGGAATCCAAACGGCAGACTTCCTTTCCTACACTTTAATCTATTCGACATAATTTCTATTTCTTCGTCTTCAACTCCCACTCCATATAAACTTGATTTGTTTAAATTTACTTTTAAGCCAGAGCATAAGTAGAAACATCTTAGAATTCTGTTGAGGTTCAATATATTTGTTTCTGACCATTTCCCCATAAAGATTACGTCGTCTGCATAACATAGATGTGATATACAAGGCCCTTCATTCGGCAGTTTTATTCCTTTAAATACACCTCTCTTACCTGCCCTATCCATAATGACATCTAGTGCTTCCATAGCGAGAATAAACAGAAAAGGCGATAACGGATCACCTTGTCTAAGTCCTCTTTGCAAGCTGAATTCTGTTGTCGACGAACCGTTCACCAACACCGATGCCCTACTGGATTTTAAGCATGCTCCAACCCATTTCCTCCAAAGTAGTGGGAATTTCATTGCTTTCACGTTTGCCAAAAGGAATTTCCAATTTATCGAGTCATAGGCTTTTTCAAAATCCACCTTGAAGACAAAAACTTTTTGCTTACATCTTTTCGCCCAAGATATTACTTCGCTCGTGATTATAGGCCCATCGAAGATAGACCTCCCTTCAACAAAAGTTGTTTGCACCGGGGCTATGACTGATGGGATGACTTTCTTAATCCTTATCGCAAGTATCTTAGCAATTACTTTATATAGAACCCCGATTAATGAAATCCGCCGATATTCACTCACCGATTTAGGGTCACTTACTTTTGGTATTAGTGCTATAAACGAGGCATTGCAACCCCTCTCTATCTGTGCCTTCTTATGGAACTCGTTTAAAACCCCCACAAAGTGATCTCCCAACTGCTCCCAATATATTTTTATAAACTTAAAAGGAAACCCATCTGGTCCAGGCGCTCTATCACTTCCACATTCCCAAACAGCTTCCTTTATTTCCTTCCTAGAAAATTCTTCGATTAGCTTCTTTGCCTGATTATTCGTAATTTGCTTGAAACCTCTCCCATCCATTGAAGGTCTTTTTCGACAAGGTTCTTTAAACCGAGACATAAAGCATTACATAATATACCTCTTTATTGTTTTTGGGTCACTTTCTAGTTTCCCTTCTATCCACAGTGCGTTTATCCGATTCTTTGCTCTCCTACAATTGATCATTCTGTGAAAGAACTTTGAGTTTTCGTCTCCTAATTCAGCCCATTTCATCTTCGCTTTCTGCTTCAAATCCATCAGCCTTCTTTTTTTCATTTTTTTAATCTTCCACTTGCCTTGTACTCTTTTCTCTTTTTCACTCGATGTAAGTCTTCTAGTTTCTGCCACCCTCTCAATGTCTTCCACCTCTCTTATCGTTACAGCTATCTCCTTTTCTTCTACTGTTTTTGACTCTTTCCTCCAAATCTTGACGTTCTCTTTAAGTTTCTTTAGAATGCATGCCATTTCCTTCATACTTTTATCACGGGTACTACTACCTTCCAATACCTTCCTAACCACTTCATCAATGCCATTTGTCTCGAGCCAGCTGTTATAAAACCTGAAGGGGATTGGACCAAAGTCTTCCGAAATACAAGTCAGGATGAGAGGGCTGTGATCCGACAAGTGTCTAGCTAATGCTTCAAACTTTTCCGTTGGCCATTTGCACATGAACTCATCACACACAAACAGCCTGTCTATCTTACTCAAACTTGATCCGTCATCCGGCATATACGTAAACTTGTAACCCCCCATTTGATACTCTACCAATCCTGCTTCCCCAATAAACGTGTTGAAAGTCATAGCCCCATGACTATCAAACCTTGAGATCATTCTATCTCCTTCCTCTCTTACTTCATTAAAATCGCTAATCATAATCCACATTCCTTCACCATAAGCTTTAGTTCTTTTTAAGTCCTCCCACAGTTCCTTTCTGCGTACACTATCAACTGATGCATAGATATTTACTACATTCAAGGTTACATCAGTTCCCGCGATTCGACCCGACACTACTAGGAAGGACTCATTCTTTTTTATACTTTGTTTAGAAAAGCTTCCTGGGTCCCAAACAGATACAATACCCCCCGATCTTCCTCTTGCCTCCATGAAGTCCCATTCCATATCAATTTGTCCCCAATATCTACCCACTATAACTGAATCTAAATTTGCCACATGTGTTTCTTGCATACACAGGAAAGATACTTTTTGTTCTCTAATTAATCTACTGATCCAAACTGGTTTATCTAAACCCCCAATTCCTCTTATATTTATAGACATAAAATTCATGATGCTGAGTTCAACTCCAATTCCTCTTGTACTAACCTGGTGACTTCTGATCTGAACTCTGCAACCCTTATTCCGATTCTTTTCCCTGTCTCCAGTATTGCTTGAAGTTCCTCTTGGAGATCCGCCGGTGGTTCTTGATTTAAATCAAACGTTTTATCAACTGGATCCAACAGATCCCCGTCTGCCGCTTGCTCTTGTAACACCCCGTGTTTTCACGAGTGAAAGTCAAGGTCAAAGTCAACGACCGTTTTCGGGCGACGTGACTCGTAGAATTGTTTGGATTATATTTAGATTATGTGGAATAAATGTTGTACATTGCAATAACCGGGTCATGCTAACCGTGTTTCAACCGATCTACGACTGTGAACGATAGGAAGTAACAATGCGATAAAGTTAATCAAGCTATGCTAATCAAATCGACATCAAATCGTAACTCGAGTTATGTATTTTACTTGTCAGTTATACGTGTGTGTGTGCCTTACGTGTTACTTGTGCATGTTTATTTTATGTTGTGTGGTGATAATCAAGCGAACTCAATCGAACTCGAAGTCTAACTCGAATATGATCGAACCCGAACTCGAATCCCGAATCGAACCATGTAAGAAGTAGTTGGGACCGGAAATAATTTGACTAGGAAACCCTATCGAATCGCTCGCAAATCGAAACCGAATCAACATCGCACCAAACCCACCAAGACAGGCGGCATCCGCACGGATTGCCAATCCGCACGGATGGCCAGTCCGCGCGGATAGCCTACCCGGGTGCGTGCCATGCGCACGGCTCACCCTTTCCCTTTTTGGCATCCTATAAATGCACGGGTCACTCTCCACTTTTTCCACTTTTGGCAAGTGACGTCCGAACCACACTCATTCTTCACCTTTTCTCAGATTTCTCTTAATCCAGGTAAGATCTTGCACTAATTCTTGTACATCTTTGATCACAACACAATTCTACACATTTCTATCTTTCGAATCTAACCATGAAATCATCCGGATTTGAGGTATTCTCGGGTGACGTCATCATGGAATTCATAAGAACTTCAAGCTTGACCTCATTCCACCAAGAATATCTCAGATCTAAACGATTTCTACAAGTTTTTAAACAATAACTTCACCTAGATCTAAACTTTTCTAAGGATAAAAGAGTTGAAAGAAATAAACCTAAGTTCTCTCTTCTTTTTCCCTTGAAACCGGTACGAATCCGATAAGTTCTAGTGTTCTACTCGTCAATAGTGATGCACTCGTTCTAGATCTGGAATCCTACCCACAGACAACTGATTCCGGGGTTAACCGGAATGACCGTTCTGAGTCGCCGACAGGCCGAGTTAGGGTGGTTCTTGACCGGTCTAGTCACGCGGGTGAGAATACAATTCCAAGTGGTTGCCACGTAATCAGGACGTCTCGATAACCGACAACAGAAACCAAGTGTAGACGAACGGAACAACTAGAGGCCATACGCATGGACCAGTTGTCCGCACGCACAGGCTGTCCGCACGGACAAGCTGTGCGCACGGACTAGTTGTCCGCACGTACAAGTCATACGCAAGGGTTGTCACCCGCTCGAACTACCCTTGGGACCCACTTTCCAAACAAGGTTTGAGTATCGACGGACGAGCAATCCGGACGGACGACCTCTGAATGGATTACTCTTCGGATCATGAGATACTAAGGCCTTAAAATGAAAATCAAACAATCTTCATCCGCACGGCCAAGTCGTACGCACGGACAGGCTATCCGGACGGATTGTCTCTGCCCGCGCGCACAGGCTGCCCGCACGGACTACCATACGCACGGACTGTCGTCCGCGCGACCGGCTCAAAAGGTAGAAACACTTAGGTGTTTTCTAAATGCTACAACGAAAACTCCAAAGCACAAGCCATCATACACAAACACCTCTTAGGAAGAAACAATCCACTTGAACGTTTATCCACACAAACAAACTTGTCCGAACGGATAAGTCACCCGCACGTACAACTAGTCCGCACGGATTACCATCCGCACGAACAGTCGTACGCACGGATAACCTATCCGGATGGAACACCATCCACACACATCACCACCCGCACGCATCACCATCCGCACGGATAGGTCATGCGCACGGATGACTTCTACTCACGGATAACTGATCCGCACGATCAGTCATCCTACCCACTCTCACTCGTACTGTTTTTACGCGTCACTTATCGTTACGTTATCGAATCTATTCAGGCTAACCGTACTCGCTGTAAGAGCGCTCCCTTCAATCCATATCGCTGTGAGTATACTCGAACCCTTTTTGCTTTTAGCACTTTTGGGTGTTACATACGTTACAACTATTCAAACCACAACTATCACACTATTCAAACTATTTTAACGCTTAACCATTAATGCATGTTATACGTGGCTTATGAATGCTTGTTTGTTATGTTTACACATGGAATGTTGTCTACCTGCCTTAGCAACGATAGTACTATAGTTTGGACTCAGCACCCGTTCACACGGGGGTTGTTAAGGATCTTTTACTTTCATGGATTACAGTGGTAATCGTGTATTGCGAACTGCCTCGGGCAGTCAACCCGCAGTCATTGGTATCGATGGATCTATGTCGATAACTAACGTGCTTCATTTCTCTATGTGTACGTGCTGGTTATGCGTAAACGAATTCGAACTCTATATGCTATTATCAAACTTGTATGCTCACCTTTACATTTCATGTATTGACTTTATTTTAACGTATGTGACAGGTGCCTAGGTTGTTTATATGCTTCTCGGGCTGTGATGAAATCGAAGCTAGGAACTGGAGTCCTAGAAACCAACAAATAAATTAGTTACGTTTAAATCTGAGTTGTCGGAACAGAATATTTGTTTGATGTTGTCTGTAATAACTTGTTTGACTATTTATGATACGGTATGGGACGTATCGCTTTAAATTAAATGGTAATGATAGTTATTATGGAAACTTCTGGACAATCTGTTTTGCTCAGTGCCATGCCCCGATGATTCCGCCATCGGTTGGGGTGTGACAAATTGGTATCAGAGCCATAACTATAGGGAATTAGGCAAGACTCGACCTAGTCCGGGTCGAAGTCTTAGAGACCTAGACTATAGTTAAGAACCAACAGACCAACTCACGCGTATGCGTAAACTCGCCACTATCACTCACTCTTTCCTATCATTACACTCGATTTTTCAAGTTGTGAATAGGTAATAAGGCCGAGAATAGGTGTGAAAACTGCAAACTCTCGACTAAAGTTGCCTAATCAGCTTGCGTTTTTAGCTACAAACGAGGAGAATCATACCAAATCAGGAGTGAAATCCATATTTTGATGAATAATCTCCTCAATTTTATCAAACACGAGGACGGAAGTTGCAAGCTAGGGGTGAAACCCTAACCTTGACGACTCGTCCCGCTTTTATACAAAAAAAAACTTCCACCAAAGTTCGATGGACTCCAACGATCTTAAGACACAATATAACCAACGGGAATTGCGCCATTGCCCGAGAATCGAGGCAAAGGCATAGTCCTGGAGGTGTTGTGCAGGATCCTTGCGAATAGTCGAACCACTTTGGTTAGTCGCAGTCTATTAGCCGCAGACAATCTACCTTCGATTTATCGATCTTTATGAAAATTTTATGCATTTTCTGTTATTTGTTAACGTTTGAGGTACTACTGGTTTCAACTCAACACTATTGCTCTCGCTAAAACACAAAACCCACACAACTCATCGCTAGCGAATCGACAATAGAGGCAGTCAGAATGGTTTGTATGCTCGTTGGTGCTTTTAGTGACTAAGTATATGTGTTTCTTGCTGTTATGATTATGTGATTAGGAATATTGTGATTATGTGCCCTATGTGTTTATATGATTTTGTGAAATTCTGTGATTTTGTGACTATATGCGTTACATGGTACGTGTTACTGAGCTTTAGTAAGTACTAGGCGTGTGAGGTGAGATTCGAATACATGTGTTGAGTTCCATGGCGATGTCTATTGCAGACAATGTCGTCTGGGTCCCGTCATCAACTCTCTCGCCAGGAAAAGAGGGACAGACGCCTTGCTTCCATCGTCGCGAAAGTGGTAGCAAAGGCTGTGAGCGGTGTCTGCGAGAATGCCAGCAAATCATCCGAGGAATCGAGGACTGAGGGTCCTAGAGCTGCCGCGAGACCTTTCAGTTTCAAACAATTCAAGTCATGTGGGCCGAAAGAATTCACAGGCGAAGGAGGTCCTACTGCTCTATTCCACTGGTTTGACTCTATCGAGGTCACTCTGCGACAAAGTGGTTGCCCTGATGACCTTCGAACTCTGAACGCTTCCGGCGTCTTTCAGTCCCGTGCTTTGGACTGGTGGACGGCCGAGAGGAACAAGAGAGGGAATGAGGCAGCTTACGGTTTGTCGTGGGATGAGCTCAAGGAAGTCATGCTAGAGGAATTCTGCCCTCCTCACGAGCGTCAAAAGCTTGAAGATGAATTTTGGCACATACATCAGAAGGATGGAGACAATGCTGGTCTCACTGCTCGCTTCAAACAGCTCAGCATTATCTGTCATGACCAAGTCAAGACCCCTGAGATGACCATCAAGAAGTACATCCGAGCTCTACCCGACTGCGTCGCTGATTTCGTGCAAGCGGCCAAGACTGCCACGATCGAAGAAACCTATCTGCTGGCCGCTGAGATCAATGACAAAAGGGTTAAGGCTAGGGTGTGGGATAAGACCTCCAAGCATCTGCATCAAACCACCACTGCTACACCAACTGCTGAAGCCACCTCATCAAGCAACAAGCGAAAGAACAAGAGAAAGAACAGCTCCACCAACAAGAGCTGTGCGATTACTGCTGCACCGATCCAAGCTGTACCTGCTCAACAGCGTCAAATAGTGGCGCCTGTGGCCAATGCACCGCCTGCAAAGCGTGCATATACTGGGCCACACCCACTCTGCCCTACTTGCACCTACCATCATCCGACTGCTATTCAATGCCGCTTCTGTGCTCATTGCAACGTCTACGGCCACTTTACTGCCAACTGCCGTATTCGTCAAGCTCCTGCCAATCAAGCTCTACTCGCTGCCCCACAGGGTCAACAAGCTCCTCCGGCACCCGCAGTCAAAGCCAGAGCATGCTTCACATGTGGCGACCCGAACCATTTCGCCAACATGTGCCCGAACAGGGTGGTGAAACAAGAACCGCAGCAGCAGCAACCACAGCAACAACAGCAGCAGTAACAACAGGCCGCACGTGCCAGAACCTTCAATCTCAACGTGCGTCAAGCCCAGGCCGACAACAATGTGGTGAATGGTACGTTCCTTGTGAATGGTATTTATGCTTCATGTTTGTTTGATACTGGAGCCGATAATTGCTTTGTGTCACTCGAATTTGAGAAACTCCTTAGTCGTAAACGTTCTCGACTCTCCTCTGCATTCGATGTTGAAGTCGCTACCGGAAGAACCGTCGCTGTAAACTCTGTTATTCGCGATTGCACTCTCGAGCTCAACAATCACATCTTCTCAATCGATCTCATCCCAATGCAACTAGGAAGCTTTGATGTCATAGTAGGCATGGACTTTCTTCGTGAAAACCATGCCGAAGTTGTGTGCTTCGATAAAATGATTCGTTTTTCGCTCGCAAACGGTGATTCATTGTGCGTCTACGGTGATACTACTTCGAAGGGTCTCAAGCTTATGTCATGCCTACAAGCTAGCAAGTATCTCCGTAAGGAATACAGGGCTTTCTTGGCTCATGTAGTAGCAGCGGAGGAGGAAAAGAAAGAGAAGAAGAAAGTAAAGGACGTTCCAGTGGTTCGAGAATTTCCTCAAGTTTTTCCAGAGGATCTTCCTGGACTACCTCCGAAGCGTGATATTGATTTTCGCATTGATCTCATTCCTGGAGCTAATCCTATCGCCAGAGCTCCTTATCGACTCGCGCCATCCGAAATGCGCGAACTCTCAACCCAACTCCAGGAATTGCTTGAAAAAGGCTTTATTCGCCCGAGCACCTCTCCTTGGGGCGCACCAGTCCTTTTCGTTAAAAAGAAGGACGGGTCATTCCGGATGTGCATCGACTACCGGGAATTGAATAAGTTGACTATCAAGAACCGCTATCCTCTACCTCGAATCGACGATTTGTTTGATCAGCTACAAGGCGCTACGTGTTTCTCGAAGATCGACCTGCGTTCAGGATACCATCAGCTGCGTATACAAGAGGAAGATATACCCAAAACCGCGTTCCGCACTCGTTACGGCCATTACGAATTCGTTGTCATGCCTTTTGGCCTAACCAATGCACCAGCAGTTTTCATGGATCTAATGAATCGACTGTGTAAACCGTACCTTGACCGTTTCGTCATCGTGTTCATCGACGATGTCTTGATCTATTCCAAAACGAGAGCCGAACACGCGCAACATCTACGTTTGGTCCTCGAGTTACTCCAGGTGAACCAACTCTACGCCAAATTCTCCAAGTGTGAGTTTTGGTTGGGGGAGGTTCAGTTTCTGGGTCACATCGTAAATAGTCAGGGTATTCACGTCGATCCTGCGAAGATTGAAGCTGTTAAGAGCTGGGTTACGCCTAAGAACCCGACTGAAGTCCGCTCTTTCCTCGGGCTAGCGGGCTATTATCGACGATTCATTGAAGGATTCTCGAAGATTGCTGTACCACTCACTTCTCTTACCCATAAGGACCAGCCTTTTGTCTGGGGAACCAAACAAGAGTCTGCCTTTCGAACCCTCAAGTACATGCTTTGCAATGCTCCTGTTCTCACACTACCCGACGGAAACGATAATTTCATTGTCTACTGTGATGCTTATAACCTTGGTCTCGGTTGTGTCTTAATGCAACGAGACAAGGTTATAGCTTACGCATCTCGTCAGCTCAAAATCCACGAGAAGAACTATACAACCCACGATCTCGAGCTAGGCGCAGTTGTTTTTGCATTAAAGATTTGGCGACACTACCTGTATGGTACCAAGTGTACGATCTTCACCGATCACAAGAGCCTACAACACATCTTTAATCAGAAGGAACTAAATATGCGTCAACGCCGATGGGTGGAACTTCTCAACGATTACGACTGTGAGATTCGTTATCACCCACGCCAGGCAAATGTTGTTGCCGACGCACTTAGCAGACGGAGCTATCTGCTTAGCACCCGTAATGTTCAAGCCCAGCACAATCTCGAAGCTCTTATTCGCGACGCCCAGCATGCTTGTTTCAACGAGCGCACTTTGAAGAAAGAAAGAATCTACCACGATGGAGCCCAGCTTGTGAGCAAATCAAACGGGATATTCCACTTCTTAGACAAAATCTGGATTCCCAAGCGAACCAACCTGCGACAGATTATCATGGATGAAGCCCACAAGTCCCGATACTCTATTCATCCCGGTGCTGACAAAATGTACCACGATCTTCGCTACAGGTACTGGTGGTCGGGTATGAAACGGGATATCGCTCTCTACGTCGGAAATTGCCTAACCTGTGCTAGAATCAAGGCAGAGCATCAAAGACCCTCTGGCTTGCTCGAACAACCACCAATCCCCATGTGGAAGTGGGAGAGCATAGCTATGGATTTCGTAACCAAGCTTCCAACCACGTCATCAGGTCACGACAGCATTTGGGTTGTTATTGACCGTTTGACAAAATCAGCTCACTTTCTGCCAATACGAGAAGACTACAAGGTAGAACGATTAGCCCGAATCTACACCGACGAGATCATTTGTCGACATGGGACGCCTCGTGACATCATCTCTGATCGTGATGCTCGGTTCACTTCACGATTGTGGGAAACGTTTCAAACGGCACTCGGTACAACGCTTAATCTAAGTACTGCGTTCCACCCACAAACCGACGGTCAGACTGAAAGAACGATTCGTACGCTTGAAGACATGCTCCGTTCGTGTGTTCTAGACTTCGGTGGTAATTGGGATAGACACCTTCCGTTAGTCGAATTTTCGTATAACAACAGCTACCAGGCTAGCATCCAGATGGCACCTTTCGAGGCCCTATACGGGAGAAGATGTCGATCGCCTATTGTGTGGCACGAGATCGGTCACTCGCAACTAACCGGTCCGGAGCTGCTACAAGAAACAACAGACAAAATTCTCCAAATACGAGACAACCTAGCGAAAGCTCGGGATAGACAGAAAGTTCTCGCCGATAAAAAGCGCAAACACCGTGAATATGGCGTTGGTGACTACGTACTCCTAAAGGTATCACCTTGGAAGGGTGTAGTCCGATTCGGCAAAAAGGGGAAGCTCGCGCCTCGATATGTGGGACCTTTTAAGATTCTGGAAAGGATCGGAAAAGTCGCCTACAGGCTCGAATTACCGGAGGAACTTAGCAATGTCCATCCGACTTTCCACGTGTCGAACCTCCGAAAGTGCATCTACGACCCCGACTTACATGTTCCTCTAGATGATTTACAAGTGAACGAAACATTACACTTTGTGGAAAAGCCTGTTGAAATCATGGATCGCAAAACCAAAGAACTCAGGCGCTCACGCATTCCTATTGTGAAAGTCCGATGGGAAGGCAAGCGAGGCGCGGAGTTCACTTGGGAACTCGAAAGCGACATGAAGGTGAAGTATCCACAGTTGTTTAACGAAGCAGTAATGTCCGGTTAAGAAAGGCAAGGTGGCATACGTGTAAATAAGGGCTAGAGAGAGAAAGTAGAGAAAGAAAGTCTAGAGAGAGAAAGTCTTTCGTGTGACTCTCGGTATTGTACGCGACATCTTATCAACAGAATCACGTTAAAAAAATTGTACATTCTTGTGTATCGATCTCGCTCGTGCACGGATTCCGCACGTCGCACGAGTCGGATCGCAATCGAAACGGATCAAACCGGAACCTAACCAGTAGAGTCACAATTATAATATATACTAAGTGCGAATGATCCTCGCAACCGAGCACCTGCTCAGATACCACTTGTAGGATCGGTTTTGACTCCGTTACAATCACGTCTAGTCACGCACGTTCACGGATTCCGCACGTCAAACGTATTGTTACGCAATCGAGACGAATTCAAACCGGAACCTACAATAATCAAGGTTTTGAAAGAAAAAGAAAAGGGTTTTGAAAATGAAAAATTGGAAATTGAAGAAGGATTTCTCCCAAACGGCTTTGAATTGAAATCTAAAACTCCATAGACTTTTAGATTAAATGTTTTCGCATATCATATCCGAAAATTACCAATTTTTAACCGTAAAATCCTGATTAAGTTGACAATTTTCAATGGCCCAAACAAAGGACTCTCACACGTGATTCACGAACTAGTTACAGCTTTCAGCTTAATTTCGGGACGAAATTTCCCAAACAAGGGGAGGCTGTAACACCCCGTGTTTTCACGAGTGAAAGTCAAGGTCAAGGTCAAAGTCAACGACCGTTTTCGCGCGACGTGACTCGTAGAATTGTTTGGATTATATTTAGATTATGTGGAATAAATGTTGTACATTGCAATAGCCGGGTCATGCTAACCGTGTTTCAACCGATCTACGACTGTGAACGATAGGAAGTAACAATGCGATAAAGTTAATCAAGCTATGCTAATCAAATCGACATCAAATCGTAACTCGAGTTATGTATTTTACTTGTCAGTTATACGTGTGTGTGTGCCTTACGTGTTACCTGTGCATGTTTATTTTATGTTGTGTGGTGATAATCAAGCGAACTCAATCAAACTCGAAGTCTAACTCGAATATGATCGAACCCGAACTCGAATCCCGAATCGAACCATGTAAGAAGTAGTTGGGACCGGAAGTAATTTGACTAGGAAACCCTATCGAATCGCTCGCAAATCGAAACCGAATCAACATCGCACCAAACCCACCAAGACAGGCGGCATCCGCACGGATTGCCAATCCGCACGGATTGCCAATCCGCACGGATTGCCAATCCGCACGGATGGCCAGTCCGCGTGGATAGCCTACACAGGTGCGTGCCATGCGCACGGCTCACCCTTTCCCTTTTTGGCATCCTATAAATGCACGGGTCACTCTCCACTTTTTCCACTTTTGGCAAGTGACGTCCGAACCACACTCATTCTTCACCTTTTCACAGATTTCTCTTAATCCAGGTAAGATCTTGCACTAATTCTTGTACATCTTTGATCACAACACAATTCTACACATTTCTATCTTTCGAATCTAACCATGAAATCATCCGGATTTGAGGTATTCTCGGGTGACGTCATCATGGAATTCATAAGAACTTCAAGCTTGACCTCATTCCACCAAGAATATCTCAGATCTAAACGATTTCTACAAGTTTTTTTACAATAACTTCACCTAGATCTAAACTTTTCTAAGGATAAAAGAGTTGAAAGAAATAAACCTAAGTTCTCTCTTCTTTTTCCCTTGAAACCGGTACGAATCCGATCAGTTCTAGTGTTCTACTCGTCAATAGTGATGCACTCGTTCTAGATCTGGAATCCTACCCACAGACAACTGATTCCGGGGTTAACCGGAATGACCGTTCTGAGTCGCCGACAGGCCGAGTTAGGGTGGTTCTTGACCGGTCTAGTCACGCGGGTGAGAATACAATTCCAAGTGGTTGCCACGTAATCAGGACGTCTCGATAACCGACAACAGAAACCAAGTGTAGACGAACGGAACAACCAGAGGCCATACGCACGGACCAGTTGTCCGCACGCACAGGCTGTCCGCACGGACAAGCTGTGCGCACGGACTAGCTGTCCGCACGTACAAGTCATACGCAAGGGTTGTCACCCGCTCGAACTACCCTTGGGACCCACTTTCCAAACAAGGTTTGAGTATCGACGGACGAGCAATCCGGACGGACGACCTCTGAATGGATTACTCTTCGGATCATGAGATACTAAGGCCTTAAAATGAAAATCAAACAATCTTCATCCGCACGGCCAAGTCGTACGCACGGACAGGCTATCCGGACGGATTGTCTCTGCCCGCGCGCACAGGCTGCCCGCACGGACTACCATACGCACGGACTGTCGTCCGCGCGACCGGCTCAAAAGGTAGAAACACTTAGGTGTTTTCTAAATGCTACAACGAAAACTCCAAAGCACAAGCCATCATACACAAACACCTCTTAGGAAGAAACAATCCACTTGAACGTTTATCCACACAAACAAACTTGTCCGAACGGATAAGTCACCCGCACGTACAACTAGTCCGCACGGATTACCATCCGCACGAACAGTCGTTCGCACGGATAACCTATCCGGATGGAACACCATCCGCACACATCACCACCCGCACGCATCACCATCCGCACGGATAGGTCATGCGCACGGATGACTTCTACTCATGGATAACTGATCCGCACGATCAGTCATCCTACCCACTCTCACTCGTACTGTTTTTACGCGTCACTTATCGTTACGTTATCGAATCTATTCAGGCTAACCGTACTCGCTGTAAGAGCGCTCCCTTCAATCCATATCGCTGTGAGTATACTCGAACCCTTTTTGCTTTTAGCACTTTTGGGTGTTACATACGTTACAACTATTCAAACCACAACTATCACACTATTCAAACTATTTTAACGCTTAACCATTAATGCATGTTATACGTGGCTTATGAATGCTTGTTTGTTATGTTTACACATGGAATGCTGTCTACCTGCCTTAGCAACGATAGTACTATAGTTTGGACTCAGCACCCGTTCACACGGGGGTTGTTAAGGATCTTTTACTTTCATGGATTACAGTGGTAATCGTGTATTGCGAACTGCCTCGGGCAGTCAACCCGCAGTCATTGGTATCGATGGATCTATGTCGATAACTAACGTGCTTCATTTCTCTATGTGTACGTGCTGGTTATGCGTAAACGAATTCGAACTCTATATGCTATTATCAAACTTGTATGCTCACCTTTACATTTCATGTATTGACTTTATTTTAACGTATGTGACAGGTGCCTAGGTTGTTTATATGCTTCTTGGGCTGTGATGAAATCGAAGCTAGGAACTGGAGTCCTAGAAACCAACAAATAAATTAGTTACGTTTAAATCTGAGTTGTCGGAACAGAATATTTGTTTGATGTTGTCTGTAATAACTTGTTTGACTATTTATGATACGGTATGGGACGTATCGCTTTAAATTAAATGGTAATGATAGTTATTATGGAAACTTCTGGACAATCTGTTTCGCTCAGTGCCATGCCCCGATGATTCCGCCATCGGTTGGGGTGTGACAGCTCTGTTCTCATCGCCCCCCCATTTGTTCGAAATCTTTTATGCGTCGCAGAGTACTGGTTTGTGATATTGCACGCAGATGTTCTCTTCTTCCTTTTTCCGTTATTTCTCTTTCTATTAGTGGCCCATATTATCTCATCAAGATTGAACGGGTCATCATTGGGCCCACTATTATTGACAGCACCTCTTGTATTATTAGATGGGTTTCTATTATTTATTTCAGGCCCATTTTCAACCTCCGGCCCATACTTATTAGCTGGCTCAAACCTATTGAAAGTTGCCTGAAAGGAGCTCATCGTAACTGTCCTCCACGTGTCAGTTCCATCATTGTCGTTCCCATTATTCCTTGGACTAAGATTCGTACGTGTCTCCTCGTTTGTCATACACTCTGCAAAAATCTCTTTCCAATTACCACCGAATTTATTATTCACATTAACTGTCTCTTCTTCCCCATGTGTCGTTCCATTTCCAACTCCGTTCACATTCTCCGATTCACAATTCCGATCTGCCGGAATCTTTTCCACCGGAAGACTTCCTCCTGTGTTATTGTCATCATCCCTACTTTCAGTTGCGTTGTTATCACCAAATCCATCGTCTTCATTTGACTCCCCTGGCCTTGTTTCTTCTTCGTCCTCGCCCATTCTCTCCTCCGGTAAGTTTACAAAAACTGAATTGTCACTTGCAAATTTTGGGGACCAGCCCCCTAAAACCTCTGAGATCCAAACTTTGAAAACTTTTCCTTTGAACTCGACTTCCACTTCCGTATTTACTAATCTTCCAGTGTTAACGACGATGCCAATGTGGACGAAGGATAGATTACCATCTTCTCTACTTACTTCTCCCAGCTCGACCATCTTACCAATTCTTCCTGCTATGATGTTAATATTCGTTTTGTTACGTAGGCTAACCGGTACCTCATGCATGCTTATCCATGCTATTCTTTCATATTGTCCCATATTCTCCTTCCATACCACTCCATTGCTAAAAAACTCTCCCCACTGTCCCTTAAATTCTGTTAAGAATTCCATAGTCACCATTTGAGACCCAAATGTAACTAGAATCCTCAGACCCCCGAGGTAGCGAATCTCCATTGTATGTGAAAAAATTCCACTGAGTATTACTTTAGCTCTACACAAAATTTTTAAGGACTTAGCCTATAGACTAATAGTTCTCTTGTTCCATTCCGTATCATCCACCATCGTTGTTTCAGTCAGTATTACTTTATCCTTCCTTTCCACATTTTTCTTACCTGCTACAATCTCAGAATATGACCACTCTTTTTTCTCATTTGTCCCTCTGTTTCCTATGTATGTTCTCTTTGCCTCTTGTTCATTCCAATATCCTCCTGCTCCATTGCTTCTTCCTCCTCCCTTATTTGGTACATCTTGCCTGACTCTAATTCCTGATGTCATCCCCCATCGTTCACCATATGGCCTGTTATTACTCCCATCAAAATTCTCCTCCTGTCTCTTAAACTTTGAAACATTTGCCATAACTTTCTTATCACCGAACCAAATGTTATTTAAGGCCAGGACCAACTTGTTAATGTCTCGTATCTTTTTTAATCTAGCAAATGCAAACCTTTTACCTTTGAGATCCCTCTTTCTAGGAAAGTAGATATCTGACATATACCCACATCTTCTAATTTCTAGCCAAATATCCTTATCTGGTACTTCCTCTGGCAGATTGGCTAAAAATATAGTAGTATCAGGCTCTTCATCTAGCTTCTCTTTATTCTTTTTCCTCCTTACCGTCTCCCATTCTTCATCCTCCTCTGATTGGCCTTGTTGTAATGGTTGAGTTTCACCCGTGTTTACTTTTGCCCTCCAGCGCCACATCTCTCCATCTCCCTTCCTGTGTCTCTCCATTGGGACTTAATTCTTGTTATAGACCCTAAGGTTACAAGCCCCGGTCAGCGAATGGAGTCTTCGATAACACAGATAGAATGATAGGTGAAGTCTGGACCACAAGCAATATGTGTCACAAGTTACACCTCACACGCTATCTCGTTAACTACTTCTCGTCGAGCTTTCCGGCGATTTGTTCCCCAACTAAAGATTTTTCTGATAAGGCCACCCTAAATGGCGAATGGAAGATTCGAAGGGTCAACTTAGTGTGAAAGGTCAAACCTGGTGATGGCAACCTCGAACCCTAAGCCAACCGTTCTCCTCAACGTCGAGCCACCAGCGACGGCCACACTCACAATTCCTATCGGCGGCGATCGGAATTCTCTCTCTCTCCTTTCACCTAGGTTACTTTTTAAAAAATCAGTTAGGAATTATCTAAAATTATTTAAAACTTTTCGGTTATTTGGAGCTTTCGCAATAGGATGTTCTAAGTTTTCAACAATTGTGTGGAGCCAAGTTATCAACCATTACATTTGATGCAGCATGTGACTTTTTCAAATAGTAATCAACCATCTTTTTCTATCTTTTATGAGCATGCCATTTTTAAAATAATTTTGAATACAGTGATATCATTATATATAATATAATATTATATTATAATTATAATATATATTAAAATACATCTTGCATATATTAAATTACAGTATGTTCTCTACAAGAAAGGTACCCCCACTTGTGACCTAGTGGTAGGAGACTTGAGTCACCGAGGGGGTTCGATCCTGAGCCGCACCCCGGTTTTCACCCGGCTATTACTTCAGCGAGGCATCTCGTGTGGAGGCAGTACGGTTTCCGATTGAACGCCGTAAGGGTGTCCGGGGCGTACAGCGGGGACCCATTCGGTGACCACCTTCCCCGATCGGGAACACCGCCGCCATCACCGCGGGGACCCGATTCGGGGGGTGGTTTCGGCACTTGTTCACCGCTTTGAAATGGCACGCATATTGAGGAACGGTCGTAGCTTAACGGTCGAATTTAAAAAAAAAAAATTCACTTTTTAAACAAATATAAATAACCACACCCACTTCACTATTTTTTATACTCTCAAACCACACCCACTTCTTATTTTTTATACTCTCAAACCACACCCACTTCTTATTTTTTATACTCTCAAACAACACCCACTTCACTAAATGGATCCCAGGTTCCCGATTTTTCCTCCCCTACCCGACTTTCCCGACGATGAAGGTTCTCCGTCAAACGATAGTAGCTTAATTTTCTTCCAAAATCTCATCCAACAAGCGGAGATACTAGACACGGCATCGTCTAGTAAAAAAAAAAGTTGTCCCTCGAGATCGTGAGGGTGGCCACGAAACACTAATGGCCGATTATTTTGTAGAAAATCCAAAATTTAATGCCGATATTTTTCGTCAGAGGTTTCGTATGTCCAAGTCTTTGTTCCTAAAAATTGTTAGTGACGTCGAAGCGAACGACGAGTGGTTTCAAGAGGGCTTGGACGGAAGAATGAAGAAAAGTTTCACGCCGTTGCAAAAAGGTTACTTCTGCGATTAAACAACTTGCAACCGGTAACCCACCAGATGAAAACGACGAGTATTTAAAGATGTCTGAAAGGACCTCTCGTGAGTGCCTTGAATATTTCTGCCAGACGGTCTGTGCAATGTATGCCGGTGAATTCTTACGTAGACCAACGAGCCACGACGTTGCGCTATTGTATCAGGCTCATGAGGAGAGACATCATCTACCTGGTATGTTGGGTAGTCTGGATTGTACACACTTCGTCTGGAGAATGTGCCCCACAGAATTGCGTGGACAATATATGAGAGGCGATCATCAATATCCGACGGTTATGTTAGAGGCGGTGGCGTCTCAAGATTTGTGGATTTGGCATGCTTTTTGTGGCCCGACGGGTTCACAAAACGACATCAACGTGCTCCAACAATCTCCGTTATTTCTTGCTCAACGAAACGGAACGGCGCCATATTGTCCATTTCAGGTGAACGACCACTTATACAAACGCGGGTATTATCTTACTGATGGGATCTACCCTAGCTGGTCCGTGTTTGTGAAGTCTTTTCCATATCCTCACATCCCGAATGAAAAAAAGTTCAAGAGGCAACACGAGGCCGCAAGAAAAGATGTGGAACGGGCGTTTGGTGTGTTAAAGGCGAAGTGGGGAATACTAAATCGTCCAATGCGTTCGAAAACGGTGAAAAAGATAAGGTTACTCGTGTATACGTGCATTATTTTACATAACATGATTATAAAAGACGACGGAAGGGCGATAGCACCGGTACACATTCAAGATCCTCCAGTCGAACCCGTCTTCGCTGAAACAGCTTATAGCGAGCTCATTGACGAAGACACGCATTGGAGACTAAAACACGATCTCGTTGAGCATCTCGGACGTTTAGATCTACCTCACCTTGAAGTGAGTTCCGACGACGAGTAGTTTGTTTTTATATTTTTCTAGTTTGAATGTAATTTTTATTTTTCTAGTTTGAATGTAATTTTTATTTTTCAAGGTTGTTTTTTTTTTAATTTAATGAAATGTCTTTTATTTAATTTTTATTTTTATTAATATTTTTTTAATTTATAAACATGCATAATTTTACAACAAATAAAAAAAAAAACCCAAGTCCCCTAAGAGGGGAGTGCCGCCATCAAAATGGGGTGTTAGGGGAGTTTAAGAGGGGAGTTGACGTGGCACTAGCTGATTGGTGGTGCGTAAGAGAGGGGACTCCCCTCTTAGGGGAGTGCCCCCCTCACCCTAACAAGTCTGACCAACCCAATACGAGCCCGGTTAAGGCAGCATAGTATAGGCAGAACTTGAATAGAGCCGTCGTTTAGGTGATGTGACATTAGGTCACTCAAAAAGAAAGTCACCTATCAAAAAAATCTACAAGAAAGGTATTTCCTTTTTATTTTGGTCATGAAAGGTCTTTCTTTTTTTTGCTTTAGCCACATAAAACTTATGCATAATTTATTTTATTTTTGTAAATCAAATAGGACAAATAAATAATTCATAATTGTATACTCAAATACGTTTTTTTTTTCTTATACATTAAATATGTCGAACAATTTATGTTATATATTTTCTTTACTCTTAGAATCACTACTACAAAAACAGGCATCAGCTACGGAGTTTTGCTACGGAAAAAAGTGGTGGCAGATTTTGCTACGACTTAGCTACGGATTAGCTACGAACACATTTTGCTACGAATTAGCTACCGGTTAGCTACGAACTTCCGTCGCAAATGAATTTCGTAGCAAAACTCGTAGCAAATCCGTAGCAAAAGTGACAAAATTAATATAAATCAAATAACGTAGCAAAACCGGTAGCAAAATCCGTAGCAAATCCGTGGACAATTTTGCTACGGAAAAATGGTGGCAAATTTTGCTACGAGTTTGCTACGGATTAGCTACGAGCATATTTTGCTACGAATTAGCTACGAATTAGCTACGAAATTCCGTCGCAAATGAATTTCGTAGCAAAACTCATAGCAAATCCGTAGCAAAATTGATGAAATTAATATAAATCATATAACGTAGCAAAACCGGTAGCAAAATCCGTAGCAAAATCATGAAAATTTTGCTACGGAAAAAAATGGTGGCAAATTTTGCTACGAGTTTGCTACATATTTTGCTACGAATTAGCTACGAAATTCCGTCGCAAACGAATTTCGTAGCAAAACTCATAGCAAATCCGTTGCAAAATTGATGAAATAATTAATAATATATACTATAGCAAAATCATAAAAAATAATTAATAATATATATTATACAAAAATCAAAATCAAAAATATTAATTACTTAAAAATAGTTAAAAAAAAGGTCAATTTTACACGGACTGATGTTAACATAAATACATTTAATATAACTATCTCATACAAATAATACGTACCAAATTAAGCATAGGTATGAGCAAATGGTGTTGGGTACCGGAACCGAATATATTTAGTACCGGCTTTTGACGTTTTTGGTACCGGTACGATACCAGGTATCGACTTAACCCACTGCCCCCAGACAACTCCTTTCACATACCCCCAGACTTCCTTTTTGTATCGACTTAACCCACTGCCGTCGCCTGAGGTACCCAAAATAACCCATACTCAAACCCTTCTTAGTTCAACAAAACCCAACATTCAAATGGCATACTTCCCAGTAGCGCATGCTGAATCCTCAAATGCAGCAGGAATTCATCACGGGGCTCGAAATTAATCAACAAAGGGTTTGTTCCCACTCTTTTGTTTTCTTCTCGCCCGACCTTCTCCGCCGAACAACGACAAACATCAGCAGCGGCGACGAAGACCTTTTCGTTTCCTTCTTTCCGCCTTGTCGTGGACAGGTGTTGTTAAGGGTATTTCTTCACGTGTCACAATGGTGATATGTGTTGCACATTCTACAACTCGCAGTCATGTCTGTGCATATTTCATTGTCGATAACCTACTTGCTTCGCATTTCTACGTGTTACATGCTTGTTATGCGTAAATCGCTTTCGTTACTATTATACTATTAAAATTGTATGCTCACCTTTACACTATGTGTATTGACTTTTATTTTAACGTATGTGACAGGTGTTTAGGATGCTTGCTATGTTTGCTGAACTTTGTGGAATCAAGCTAGGAGAGTCTAGAAACGAATTAAATAAAATCTGAGTTGTCGGAACAATTTATTTATCATTGAGATACTATGTCTGTAATAACTGTTTTGCTTGATATGTTGTGGTAT
The DNA here is from genome assembly GCA_030545235.1 of Helianthus tuberosus. NCBI lineage: Eukaryota > Viridiplantae > Streptophyta > Magnoliopsida > Asterales > Asteraceae > Helianthus > Helianthus tuberosus. Next base: position 208,668,336 of record CM060442.1, on the reverse strand, counting down.
GGGACGTAACGTTAAAATATTTGGTAATATTTGTTGTTATGGATTTCTCCTGGACAATCTGTTTCGCTCAGTGCCGCACCCCGATGTTTCCGCCATCGGTTGGGGTGTGACAAACACTATGTCTGTAATAACTGTTTTACTTTATATGTTATGGTATGGGACGTAAAGTTAAATATTTGGTAATCATAGTTGTTATGGATACTCATGGACAATCTGTTTCGTTCAGTGCCGCGCCCCGATGTTTCCGCCATCGGTTGGGGTGTGACAATAGGGGTTAACAGGGCTAATGATGGTCAGTTGCGGTTATTCATGACCAACTTGACTAACAGTGTCAACAAATGTTAATGTTGGTCAATTAAGGTTAATGGTGGCCAAGTAGGTCATATGATGGTCAATTATGATTAATGATGGTCAGCTAGTGGCTGCTAACCTCCACCGCCACCACGACCACCGTCGTTGCCACCTTCCACCGCAGATGCCACCATTCGCCACAAAGCATCGCCGCCACCGACAATCGCAACCACCATCGACCACCGCCACCCACTGCCACCGTCGCTACTACCTTCCACCAACCACCACCCACCGTCGTCACCGCCCAGCGCTGTTGCCTCTTCTGCCAACCTCCACCGCCACCACCGACCACCACCATTTCGTTCCTTTGTTCATTTCATTACCTCGTCAATTTCATTTCTCATCCATTGCATTACCCATATCAAACAGACCACTAGTGATTGTTCACAAGGGTAATGATGGTAAATGAGAGTCAGTTTGGATCAATAATGGTGAATGAGAGTCAATGTTGGTCAATAAGACCATGCGTAATGGTTAATGTCCCCTAAGGGACATTTTTCGCTACATCGGTATCATAATACTCATTCAAAAAATGTGTAACGGTTAATGCCCAGTTCATTCAATACTTTCCATTTTTCCTCCTATTTAGACATCATTCTAGAAATGTCCCTCCCTCTTCATGCCCTTATAACGCCTAAGAGGATGGTGCTGGGGCGTTATCAGACCTTTTCAAATCCTATTTTTTTAACGACAAATTTGGATCATTGATGGACCAATGGAGTATTATCGTGCCACCAGTGGAACCACCTAATCATATCCATCTTCACTAAGCAATAATGCTTATACACCAATTTATGAGGAAACCTAATAAATCTTGAAAAACTCCTTTATGAGAATCGAACACATGACCTAATAGTCACAAACCTTATCCCACCCCTATAACGCCCATTAAGAATGGCCTAATGAATATAATTTGTTAAATATAACATATTAAGACCCATTATTACCTATTAAGGTTTGTATAATCTAACGTATTAGTTAATTCTCATTTTTTGTTATTATTTCTTATTATTATTTTTTTCTCCAATGGCATTAGTTAAGTTTTATAAAAGAGTGAAGAATTATTTATTTTATTCAATTCATACAAATAATTGTCGTGTTTTTACTTGTATTAAAGCTTGATAAGTGAAACTTTTAAATAGTTTTTAAAATTAAAGCTTCAAAATTCATTTATCAAAATCCCTCCGAAATTACAATTTCCCTCCGAAACCAAAGTTTGTTTTTCAAAATCCCTCCAAAATTAGTTTCCATTCCACCCAAATAATGCTTTCCGAGTTTCCCTCTACCCATTTTTTCACCAAAACTATTTCACATTCAAAATTTCATTATCTCTCTCCTCAAATCTATTCATATTTCTACTCATTCCCCTAACCATCGACTTCCTTTCCCTATATCTATGAATACCATATCATTGAGAAAGAGATGGGCTGCCTCTTGTAAGAACCTTGTTAATTATTTGGAGGCTTTCCAAAAGTATAACAAAACACCATGGATTCTCCAAACTTCTGGATTTTCAGAGAGCCCTCTTAAATAAACCAAAGCTTGCATTCGAAAGATCTTTCTGCCAATTTACATTATTTTGTTCAATTTTTCTTATTGATGAAGGAACGTAAAATGATAGACTGCCGTAGGCTGTGTGCTAAATGTGGAGACGGTGGTAATGGGAAATTATGTTTATATAATTATTTCTGTATATTCTGGTAGTTAATTAATATATAAAATTACTGATTGACCTTTTGTTTTTTTACAGCTTGAACTTCAGGAATACGGTACAGATGATGAATCTGAGTATGATAACCCCGGATCCGAAGATTACGAGTGTCACGACTCTCTTGCAGAAAAGCTAAACAATGTTCCGTTAGAAATAGATGGAAAATATAAACTTCTTTCAAACGACAAAAATATAGAAGAAGAGCCCGTTACACTAGAAACCGCAGCCGATCTGAGGCCTCGGTGCATGGAATACGCTGAACAGTTTGAAAATGAAAACAAGAATGACAAAGAAGACATGTACTTAGAAGAAAGCAGTGATGAATCCGAAGGCTGGGATTGCGAGACTATTATAACTACCTACTCATATCTCGATAACCACCCGGGGAAGATTGAAGCCCCGGGGGAAGGAGAAAGAAGAAGTTGACTGAGACGGTCAACAAGGCGTTTGATACTCCGGCTCATGTAATCACTTTTAAATGTGGAGACGGTGGTAATGGTTGCTTTAGCAATTATGTTTATATTATTATTTTATTGTTTTTTATATCTAGATCAAACAGTGGTAGTTATGTTTATATAATTAATGTTGTTTGTGAAATTGAAACCTTTCTTAAATGTGGAATATAGGTGGCCATGGAGGAAGAGGTGGTGATGTGATTCTAGAATGTTTGCGGACAATTTGGGATTTGAGCAGCTTGCAAAATCACATTGTTTGTTATATTTTCCTTCCCTTTTGTATTTTCTACAGTTAAAACATGATCTCACATATTATCTGTAGTTAGGAGTAATGCATAAGGTATTTTACAGAATACAAAGAGAGGGGGGCATAGTGCTTCAAAAAAATAAGATAGGAAGCTCAGGAGATGACACGGTATTTTCAATTACCTATTTTATATCAAAGAAGGTATGAACTTTGTTAATGCAGTGATTTAGATTTCTAACATTTTCTGCTTTTTATATGTACTGTTTGTTTCCAGAAACATGGAAACCTTGTTGCTGTTACATGAAACAATTGAAGATATAACTTGAATACTTGATGGTCGATTAGAATCATTAATGTTGGGTTTGAATCTAACAAAGTACTACTTTATTGTTTTAATTTACCGTATAGGTGAAGATTTTGGTTATTGTTTCATCTCAAACAAGTCAGAAAATAAAATATTTTAGCAAAAATGGGAACTAGTTTCAAATGTGTTGAAATAGCTAATAGTTGTTTACTGTAACTTTATAATGCATATGATTTCTTAGTTTATTTTATTCATGCATGCTGACTAATATTGTAAAAATAATTATATGTACCAGAAATATGTTTTGATGAATAGTAAATGTAATGTTCTTTTAAACTGTTTTTACATTTTTTTTAGAATAATGCAAAGACGATGTAGGTTGCTCTTGGTGACATGCATCAACCACACATTTGTCCCACCACAAGACGACCAAAGAAGGTATGCTCAATTTGTTTTATGGACTGCACTGTTGGTATTCTAATGAGCCTATTTTTTAATTTTATTTTTTTCTTTACCATACGAGCATATAACTAACTGTCATCTTGAAGATTTTAATGTTAACTCTTGTAGAAGGAAGCTCATTAATATGCATGTCATCCACTTCATATGGTTGGAGGGATAAATGATGGATTTGGAACAAGATAAGAGAAACATGCTATGATGGAGAAAATTGAATGAAAAGTGGGGTTACACATTGTGTTGAATGAGTGAAGACACGAGTTTATGTTTCTATAGTTCAAATATTTATTGGTTTGCTTTTGGATAATTTTGTTGTTTCATGTTTCTATAGTTCAAATATTTATTGGTTTGCTTTAAGACCAGATGTGTAGCTAAATCTGCTTCAAAAACCTTGTAAAACCCATAGCTATACTCATAGCAAAATTGAAATGAAATTCGTAGCTAAATTCGGTAACAAAATGAGTAGCAAAAGATAGCAAATTTTCATAGCCAATCCCTAGCATATATGTAGCAAATTTCATAGCCAAATTGCAACAAATCCGTGGCAAAAATAGTAGCAAAGTCGTAGCAAATTGTCATCGACAAAGCGTAGCTAGCATCCATAGCGAAAAAATCTCCGTAGCTAATAATCCATAGCCAAAAAATGGTAGCAAAGTTCCGTAACTAAAAAACCGTAGCTAAAATCCATAGCAAAAAGACTCCGTAGCTAATAATCTGTAGCAAAAAAATGGTAGCAAAGTTTCGTAGCAAAAAAACCATAGCAAACTTTTTCGTAGCGAATCTGTAGCTAAAATAGCGACGTCACTTTTTGTAGCTAAACCCGTCGCAAATATAAGTTTCCGTAGCAAAGTTCATAGCAAATAAATTCGCGACGAGACTTGTAGCTACGGACCAAATCCGTGGCAAATCCGTAGCAAAATGGGTGTTAGCTACGGATTTGCTACGGATTTGACTGTAGCAAATACCAGTTTTTGTAGTAGTGAATAATTATAGTTTTATCTAATTTTTTTTATTTAATTCATTTATTCATTATAATAAATTTGAAAATGCCACGGTTTTAATCGATTTTAATCTATGACGTAACTTTTCATGATTTGCGAATATACTTTCACAAGTTTTTTTTATCTAAGTGTTGACACAAATGTTTTAATCTATATTTTCATGATTTTACTCGAGTTTAATACACGATGTGACGCATCACCGCAACGCACGGGATGCTTTACTACTTAAATTTAAAATACACCATGAAAACATTGTAGTGGCTACCGTGTTTTTCTATTTAAATTAATCCTTACACTATAAATAATATAATTCTTTAACCCAATAGGTTTTACTTTCTCTTGTAACTTTTATTCATTAGTTTTTATTTATTTATTACAAAACTACGTACGTGGTATAATTTTCTTTAAAAACGGACGCCACGATACCCACCAAAAATGTATTAATTTTTTTTTACAAAAACTGAATACGCTTCCATTTAATTTTGATTAAATATCACGCCGCTATAATAAATAATATTAAAACACAACTTCCTGGTCAGCGAACCATGTCGGCCACAATCGCGAGTCCTGTAGTGGTTGTTGCAGGTTGGTAATCTCCAGTGTGTCGGATCACAACACCACGTCATCATTTTTTCTTCTATTTGTTACATTTTGATTCGTTTTTGGCTCTTTTATACATTTATATTTTGTAGCTTTAAATTGTTCTTTACCATTTGGTTTGGATGCCGATTTCTCGCCGCAACGCGCGGTAGATAAATCCTAGTTTTTATTATTATACAACTAGGGTCGTAGTTACATGCGTGTGGTGTAGGGACGCGATTGGAATTCGGAACGTATAACACATCATGACAACCGATAAATAAATTCGTAAAATTGAATAAAATGATATCTAAATGTGTTTATTTGCGTCGTAACTCGGGTCTGAATATCAAAGTACTAAGAAAAGGTAAAACAATATAGTAAATAACAAAGGTATAAAAAAGGTAAACGAAAAAGAAAACGATAGAAACTCACTCGATTTCGGTGCACTCGTTATAGCAAATAAAAAGAAAAGTTAAAAAATATGTTCAAAAGAGTATCAACGCATTCGTTAAAAAAACTAAAAAAAAAAAACTTCGCCACACTCGTTATAGCAAAGAAAAAAGAGAAGTTAAAAAATATGTATAAAACGGTATTAACATGTTCATTAAAAAATTATATAGAAGTAAAAAAAGTAATTTGGTTAAAGTAAAAGAAAAAGAAAAAGAAAAAGAAAAATTAAATTGCATAGGTTATAGGTGAAAGTTTACACTAAATGACAAAATAGATTAAAAGACAAAAAAATCATTATTCATCTTCTTTGTACTTTTTTTTTGGAAGGTGACTTTCTATGTACTGGACCAGTGGTCACCGGGTTCATGTCGAAGACATTCCCCCGTCAGCCCCGCACTCTCGGACGCGATGTTCGATCGGGCCCCGGCCGCCGCGCAAGCTGACTTCCGCCCGGAAACCATACTACCCCCACACGAGAGACTCGCTGGAGTAACAGCTGGGTAAAAGATAATTATTTATTTATGTTACATATAATGAAAAAAATAATAAAGTATAATATATGCCATAAAAATAAAGTTAAATAAATCTCACATTTTTTTATAACTAATCCAATTAAATGAAAAAAAAAATAAAGTATAATATATACCATAAAAATAAATTAAAATAAATCTCACATTTTTGTATAACTAACCCAATTAATACAAAAAAATACACAAGTTGAAATAAAAGTTCCCATCGAATTAAGTTTTGAAACGGAAACAACGCATGTGAAAGTGTTTCCTCGTTCAACTCGAAGTACGAATAAGTAGAGGTTTTGACCAGTTTTTATGTTTTTAGTAAGAAGGGACTAAGAATTAATATTAGTAGCATTATAACATGTTACTTTTAGATGGGACTAATCAAGTTCATGAGAAGTTAAACACAATCTCATATCAAATATTTCCAATCGATTTTAGAAGAAATACTTGTGCGAATGTATGTGTTAGAAATATGGACAACTAAGAATCCTACGATGAAACTTTTTGGTCCCTCAAAACTTGTGTATTTCTATGTAGTTCTAAGACCATTTGCAATGGGATTAGTCATGGCTCCCATGTGATAGAGAGAGGGGCTACAACCTACATCACATTTTTCGAAGGAATCAATTTGTAGTTACGAACAACATACGGAGAGAAGAAGATACTAGGAGAGGGGAGAAGTCCACATGAAGGGGTATGTGTCTGTGAAAAGAGATAAAGATGTTGATGTGGGTGACGTGTGTGAGATGGCGATTGCAAATGCCCTTAGGTGTTCCATCTTTACTTCTCTTAGGGTAGAAGGGGCACCCAAGGGTACTAACCTAACACTGTCCAATTCTGCGTTGCCATGTCAATTCTACACCCAAGTACCTTAGAACCATGGACCACACCCTTTACTCCACCCACCAATCACACCCCCCTTAAACTCTCCAAACATTCAACCCGTTCCGGCAAACTACCCCTGCATGGCTAGGGGGTGACGGCGGTGTTGCCGCGCTGCATCGAACCCGCAACCTCGAACCCGTGCCCCGCCCCACCTTAGGGATTTATGACATAGAGAATTTATAGATGTGAACTTTAAACACTACATGAATCTAAATTACATTTATGAGTTCCAAAACACGTTCAACTCGATTTATGGACAAACCCGCAAATACATTTAGCTAAATGTGCGTCGGATCAGCTTGCAACTTCACGCATTATTATTCTTTTATCAAATCTTAAGGGGGTTTTATAGGAAACTGATTTGGTATTTATTGTGAAAATACAAAAAGATTAAAGAGAATTGGTTGCGAGGTTAACCTTTTACATATGTAACCCGTGAATCCGTTATATATTGGGATGACCTTGCTTTATAAAATTTAGGTGACATTGATTTATGGAAATTCATCACCACGCTGATCATGTGCATGCGGGACAATTAGCATTTTAGGCAGTTGAGCGTGGGTATATGGCTTTCTTTTTTGCCATTGATACACCATCCAGTGATCATGTTTCGAGTGGAGTTTAATTGGAGTTATGGTGTGGCCGCCAAGGATTTTAATCTGATTTAGCGCTAAATAAGGTTACGTAGATGTCACCACTTTTACTCCAACGAGAATGGGATGCAAAAGGTTACGTAGATGTAAGTACTACTGATCCAATGAGAATGGGATGCAAAATGTTACGTAGATGTAAGTGTTGTTGCTCCAACGAGAATTGGATGCAAGGGATCGTGATCATCGGGCTTGGTTTTAGAAAGCACCAAACGCACAAAAGCGACAAGGTCTAAAATCAAAGCGTAAGGCACAAATCGCAAAAGCAAAAGACTTTTCGTACGTGAGGCACGAGGTGCTTGTATAAATTTTTATATATCCTATAGGTTTTTAGCATCACTTACCCAAAATGTAGTTATAAGATAAGGTTTATATATGATTTAATGTATAAATCACTTAAATGTACAACCATTTTAGCTATATGTATAACACTTTAAAGCACAAAAACACCTTCTGTACAAGAAGCGGCAGTGGGATTTTTTTCCAAATGAAAAAAGCTCACTTTTTGTATAGAGCCGTCTTATGTCACACAAGGCGCAGCTCTTTGCACCTAGGCGCACTTTTTTAAACCAAGTCATCAGGATGGTTATTTTTAGTTCTCCGGTATAGGATAAACATTTTAAGAACAGTCCTGTTAGTCTCACTGTAGGAGCCGGCGTGATAATAAGCTTTATTCATCTAGCTTATAGTTAGGATTAACATTAATTACAAATATAATAATAAATCTATACTAATGAATAAAAGAGTATTCTTCACCTCAGCCTCCATGGAACTCGCAGTCATGCTTACCACCTCAACCACCGCCACTCATATGATTCATCATCAACTGATTACACTTCCAACGCTTCCAAATTGCTTTGATCGAACGCATTTGATTCCATACTCATGATAAGTCTTCCTGTCAACACCGCAAACAAACTTTGCCATCCTCCCCAATGCCACAATCTCCAACCTCCATATCCCTCACTAACCATCCAAGATTGTTCAAAAACCCTTGAAACCTGCTTTTACCTTGGTTCAAAGCCACACTGTTGCAATTACCAACAACGATGACCAATACACAAAACAAATTCAAATCAATGATGTGTTGATTACTCTCCCGGATTTATTTGCTCAAGGACCCTTCACGATTCATGTCGTAGCCTGTTCTTTGCTACGTTTAATTGCCATCAAGAAGTATCAGTTTCCATTTTGTGAATCAGATCACAACAGTGGTTTTATCGAGAATAAAGATGAGTAGACCGGGGACACAATGATTAAACTTCTGAGTTCATACAGTTTGCAATCAGATTGAACTTGGTGATTGACAGGATTCTCAAAGATTTTCCTGATTTGAAATTGTTGATAAAATTTTACACCCCCTAGTGTTGCATTGTGGCAATATCTCCACCTTTGTCGGTACTTAATAAAGCTTTATACAGTTCTACAGAGACATTCTTTCAAGCTTTCTCAGGTGATGTCCATCAATAGAGCAAATTAAGATTGCTTTATGGTGAAGTGAAATTGCATTTGCAGTTTTTCTACAGACAATCATAGAAGAACAAGAGGATGACGTGGCAGTTCATGTAGAATATGCACTAGCCCCTGCTACGGTTGACCAATGGTCTGCTAATAAAACAGACGCCAGTGTCTAGTGCAGACGGCTGAGAATCCGGCTGCCCCTGTACCAAAACTAAAGATATTGCTGCAACCGGCTCGAATGAACCAAATACATCCCCCCTTCTTAAACTAAGATGACTCACTCAACAATTAAAGGTTCAAACTTCAAAAGAGTCCAAAAGGCGATGTGCGTTCTAATAATAAAGCATCTAGAGGCTAGACATCAAATTCTAAAACTCAATTTCTAATCTTATAGTTTAAGGATAATTCAAGGGCATCATACTCAATAGTTGAAACCTACGAAACCGCATAACCAAACACAATCGTAAACAACTTAGACTAACTCGATAAACACAACAACTTCGACAATAAACGTTATATTATAAACAATGAATATCATCTACAACAAGTAACAATATAAACTTACACAGTTACACAGAAATAGTTCTTCTGGTAACAATCATCGTCATTTTCGATCCCACAACCGTCACATTCCCCACCCGTACCACCTCCGACCGCCCAAACAACCTCAAAACCTCCCTCACACCACTCTCCCCACACTCTTCAACACACACAACCACCACACCACCAACCCTCACAACCCTCTCCAACTCCCTAACATACCGAGCCGGAAACAACGCCTGATCCAAATTCACACTAAACCCTAAGTCAAAAACCGTATCGAAAAACGGCAGATTATGCGGATCACCACGGCTAACCAACGGAGGCGAATCAACCAATTCCACACCAACAACATCCACCAATCCGATCTGTTTCAACGCCATAACCGCCTGGCCACCACCTGCAGACAGAATTAACGTTTGTGTGTGGTTGTTGATAAGTTTTAGGGTTTGGAGGTGGGTGAAGAGTGTGGAGAATGAATTGACGTGTTTGGTCCAGGTGTTGGTGGACCAGAGGCGGTGGTTTTTGGCTCCAACGGTGGTGGTGCGGCGGTGGGCGGCGGAGCAGGAGGATTTGGGGTGGTTAGGGTTAGGGTTGATGCAGGTTTCCGGCGGTGGTTGGAAGAAGAAGAGCAGGATTAATGTGAGTGTGGCGATGGTGATTGAGAGGTAAGAGATTTTGTGTAAGAAGATTTGAATGTGTTTCTCCATTGTTGTTAAGGTTAGGGTTTGTTGTTCATGATGTAGTGAAACTGAAGAAGAAGAAGATTGTCACCTCTGGTTGATCCACCAAGAAAAAGAAATATTATGAGTTGTTACAATTTCACCTTTTGAGGGGTTAATTTTATAAAAAATACAAAGTATTTTATTTATTTGGGACATCAAAAATGTTATTGTGTTTTTAAAGTAACGTGTTAAAGATTGGTGGAATACTGGAGATAGATATGATCGGGTGATTCTGTTGTTGGCACGATAATACTATAGTGGTCTTCAAATTTTCCGTTAAAAACACGTGATAATTAAAGGGTGAATTAGTTAGAATGTGACGTGACTGAATGTTATGTACTTTTTAGTTAAACCAAAAAGACATATCCTAGTATCTTTAGTAAGTTATGATAGGGTAGTGCCTAGGGCTGTAAACGAACCGAATGTTCAACGAACGGTTTGTGAACTGTTCGGCGGTAAGTTCGTGTATGTTCGTTCGATTAGCTTAACGAATGAATACGAAGAAAAAAATTCCATTTGGTTAGCTTAGCGAACGGACACGAACAAATGTCTCGTTCATTCGACTGTGTTCGTGAACGTTCGGTTACGTTCGTTTGATTATATTAAAAAAATTAATAAATAATAACCCGTTTATCTAAACATATTAAAAACTTGAAACCATATTTTTTTCTAAGGGTGGACGGGGCGTAATCGGGGACATGGTGCGGGGATTGGGTTCACTGTGCAGGCATAACGCCGCCGGCCCCCATCAGTTTGCGGTGAAGAGGTGAATGCGTGGAGTAGTCACCGGGGTAGGGAAGAAGAGAGAGATAGGAGAGAGAGGGTTAATGGTGTGCTCCACTCTTTTTTCAAACAATCACACATTTAGACGAGAGTAACAGATGCACGCATAACATAAAATGTTTACGGAATTTAAATATTTTTTATATTAACGATAGCAAATAAGCATATGTTTAAATTCCAGTCATAATAATAATTCAGGTGTTAACATATGTGGAATATATAAATGAATATTTCAAAGACATGGAGACTATGGGTAATGGACATTATAAAGACGTGAAAAAAATTGGAAAGTAATAATTGAATAGGGCATAAGGGGCGTTCATCATTACACACATCTTGAAAAGATATTATGATGGTGATATGACAGAAAATACCCTATATAGAATTATAGATATTAACCATTACGGATGATTCTAAAAATAAAACCTGAAATATTTTTCACACTATGATTTGAATACATAATAATGACGTGCTCCGTAACATTTTAAAAATCTCCGGCTAGGGACACACCACCACCTCTATTGTTAAAGGATAAGTTTAAATCACATAATTTATAGTGTAAGAAATTATTGTATACTGAATGCTGTATGATTTGAGGGATGTTAAAATCATTACATTCAATAAAAGTGTTGAAGGGCTGATTGATAAAGCTAGAAGATATAAGGATTATTATGGTGCAAAATAGAAAACTGTTGGTTAAAAAAAATCGCCGCTGCCGGGGATCGAACCCGGGTCACCCGCGTGACAGGCGGGAATACTTACCACTATACTACAACGACTTTGATGACTTTCATTTAACGACTTGTCTCATATATTTTCATGTCGTGCTTAAAAAACTATATGTTTTAAACATTCAATTGAAACACCACTAAAACTATTAAGAACTTTTGTAGCATGTACCAATAATCTTTTATATCTTGGTGTATTTATTAAAATCCAGTCATGTAAAAATAACACTTTGAAATCTTGTCTTATGGTAATCCTTCAACAATCTAAATGAGTCATTCTCCAAACAACAACTTGAAAATTCGAAAACACGTTTTGTGTTTGATCTCTTCCATCACGGCCTCCCTCCTTGTTTAAAGTAAGGATTGGGACCCTATAGAGAATGATTAGGGCCCTACAATGATACAATGCACAATCCTAGTCTCGGGTGAACTTACTGGGTTGCCACAATATGCAAAGAGGACATTAGAGCATTTTATAAATTCAAATATATGCTTTTACAATATATGAACTTCTGCTTTTATAATTGTAACTCTTGTATTTCACTTATTCGTCTTCGAAACGAAATATTAAAATCATGATATTCCAACATTCTTAAACTCCCTAGAAATATATAGTAGAGTTAATAGCCAAAATGGTCCCTGAGGTTTGCTCACTTTTGCCACTTTAGTCCAAAACCCAAATTTTTTAAATCTAGGTCCCCGAGGTTTGCATTTTTTTGCCATTTTAGTCCAAAAATGAAATCTGGTCAGATTTCTCAAAAAAACCTCAAGTTTTGTCCTTTTGCACAGGGGTAAAATGGTCATTTTCATTTTATTATAACTAATTATTAATTAAAAATAATAAACCTACCACCACCTCTCTCTCTCTCCCTCTACTCCTCTCTGCCGCCACCACCGCCACCTCCTCACGCCGGCGACACTAACATTCCTCCGTATCCCCCTCTCTTTCTCTCTCTCTCTAATTTCATCACCACCACCACCCAATTTCATCACCACCACCACCATCTCTCTGTCTCCCTCCTTCACCCACCACCTCCAACAACACACCACCACAACCACCTTCAAACCTGCAACAACCCTAATCACCAACCACCTGCAAACCGATTCAACCCACCACCCCTACTGAAAACCCTAATCCCAAGAACCTGCAAACCACCACTATTAAACCCACCACCCGATCCACCATCACAATCCCCCCACCGTCTCCACCATCACCACCCTCACTGAAACCCTAATCCCAAACAACCTGCAAACAACCCTAATCACCAACCACCTGCTCTGCAATTCAGCCTTGCCACAAATCAGCAACCAACACAAAACCTGATGTCTTGTCGGTGGTGCCGACGGCGGCAGATGGTGGAGACGATGGCGGTGGTGGATCTGAAGCAAACCCAATTGAGATTGTCAAGATAACAAACCACAATTCATCGATTTCAAATTTTGATGCTGATTTAAAGTCGGATTTCAAGAGAGAGAGAGACATGTGGCGGTGGTGAGATTGAGAGAAGAGAGAGAGACGGTGGTGTTGATGATGATGATGATCTTGACGGTGGTGCCGACGGCGGCGATGTTGATGATGATGATGATCTTGACGGTGGTGAGATTGAGAGAAGAGAGAGACGGTGGTGTTGGCGATGTTGATGATGATGATGGTCATGACGGTGGTGGCGACGGTGATGGTGGCGGTGGTGGTAGTTTAGAGAGAGAGAGCAGTGACATGTTGAGAGAGAGAGAGATATGTCTGTGTATTTATTTGTGTGGGTGTATATATATATATATTATATATAATTGATTTTTTTAATATAAATTACTTTATAATAATCCAAAATGACAATTTTGCCCCTAGGAGAAATGAGGAAAAGGACAAAAATCAGTAAGAAATCCTGACAAAATTTGACTTTTTTGAAATTTGGACTAAAATGGCAAAAAAATGCAAACCTCAGGGACCCAGATTTAAAAAATTTGGGTTTTGGACTAAAGTGGCAAAAGTGAGCAAACCTCAGGGACCATTTTGGCTATTAACTAAGGTTTGCTCACTTTTGCCACTTTAGTCCAAAACCCAAATTTTTTAAATCTGGGTCCCTAAGGTTTGCATTTTTTTGCCATTTTAGTCCAAATTTCAAAAAAGTCAAATTTTGTCAGGATTTCTTACAGATTTTTGTCCTTTTCCTCATTTCTCCTAGGGGCAAAATTGTCATTTTGAATTATTATAAAGTAATTTATATTAAAAAAATCAATTATATATAATATATATATATATACACCCACACAAATAAATACACAGACATATCTCTCTCTCTCTCAACATGTCACTGCTCTCTCTCTTTCTCTCTCTAAACTACCACCACCGCCACCACCACCGTCGCCGCCACCGTCAAGACCATCATCATCATCAACATCGCCAACACCACCGTCTCTCTCTTCTCTCAATCTCACCACCGTCAAGATCATCATCATCATCAACACCACCGTCTCTCTCTCTTCTCTCAATCTCACCACCGCCACATGTCTCTCTCTTGAAATCCGACTTTAAATCAGCATCAAAATTTGAAATCGATGAATTGTGGTTTGTTATCTTGACAATCTCAATTGGGTTTGCTTCAGATCCACCACCGCCATCGTCTCCACCATCTGCCGCCGTCGGCACCACCGTCAAGACATCAGGTTTTGTGTTGGTTGCTGATTTGTGGCAAGGCTGAATTGCAGAGCAGGTGGTTGGTGATTAGGGTTGTTTGCAGGTTGTTTGGGATTAGGGTTTCAGTGAGGGTGGTGATGGTGGAGACGGTGGGGGGATTGTGATGGTGGATCGGGTGGTGGGTTTAATAGTGGTGGTTTGCAGGTTCTTGGGATTAGGGTTTTCAGTAGGGGTGGTGGGTTGAATCGGTTTGCAGGTGGTTGGTGATTAGGGTTGTTGCAGGTTTGAAGGTGGTTGTGGTGGTGTGTTGTTGGAGGTGGTGGGTGAAGGAGGGAGACAGAGAGATGGTGGTGGTGGTGATGAAATTGGGTGGTGGTGGTGATGAAATTAGAGAGAGAGAGAAAGAGAGGGGGATACGGAGGAATGTTAGTGTCGCCGGCGTGAGGAGGTGGCGGTGGTGGCGGCAGAGAGGAGTAGAGGGAGAGAGAGAGAGGTGGTGGTAGGTTTATTATTTTTAATTAATAATTAGTTATAATAAAATGAAAATGACCATTTTACCCCTGTGCAAAAGGACAAAACTTGAGGTTTTTTTGAGAAATCTGATCAGATTTCATTTTTGGACTAAAATGGCAAAAAAATGCAAACCTCGGGGACCCAGATTTAAAAAATTTGGGTTTTGGACTAAAGTGGCAAAAGTGAGCAAATCTCAGTGACCATTTTGGCTATTAACTCTATTTTTTATTTACTTTTTTTCAAGCAATTATAAATAAACTATGACAACTTATTTTAAAACATTCAAATTTGGCCTAAAAGTACAAAACACATTTAGAAAAAGTATGAAATGGGTTAACGACCCATTTGAGCTAAATGTGTTCGTGGTTTGGACCTGAAACTGACTCAAAGCCATATGACTAAGCCCAAACCCATGAATATTATGTTTGGTCTTGTTGGTATTTTTCTTGCCGTGTTAAAATTTCATGCCCCGGGTTCATGTTTAATCCGCTATATGGACGCAACTTGTTTTGAATGTCCCCTGATCCACCCATCTTTATTCGTCAACTCTATGCTTCTACATGTATAATCACTTATCACTCCACTCTTCTAATGGAAATCAATAGAGGTGACTTTTGTAAAACAAATTATTACTTCTCATGCTTATGATATTAATCTGTCTTTTTTTTTTCTTCAAATGGTCCTCACATTTATCCCAATCGACATTCTGAATGATCGCGTCTCCATGTCATATTTCAGGTTTTAACCCGAACTTCATTATGAGTTCAGCGTTTAACATTCATGAGCATTCTGAATATCAAACACAAGGTTTATTTGTAGCATACAATAGATAAAACAAACTCAAATTCTACGACATATATAGAACATTAATAATATGAACACACTATATATTGAGAGAAGTTTTTCTTAATATCCAAAACGTACGGCTGATTGTTTCATTATAATTTCCGAACAAAGGCACTTCTGTTTGGCCTATCTGTTTGTAGCATATATTTAAGCATGTATGTAAACAATGTAATTACTGTAATATTTAACACTTAGCTAAAGTTTCTACTGATGTTTGAGAAGGCTTTGGATATACTGATTATGGATGTTAATTTCAAAGAGAGAAAAAAACAACACAAAAAGACAGATGATGGATTTGCTGATGGTTATTAAAAAGTGACCTTAATATTTATGTTTCCGCGACACGCTTCGATTGTTTAAGTTTAATGAGAATCCCCGAGGCGAGGAGATTAGATGGCTAATCAGAGAAAGTTTAGCTGAAATACTAAACTAAGGGGCTGTTTGGTAACTTCTGAATGGATAAGTGCTGAACCAGTATGAGGTCTCAACCATTAAGAGCCAGTATAATGCTTATCCGTTCGGAGGCAAACGTCTGACCAATTCAAATAAGAGCTCTTAACCATTCAGACTTAGTACAAGATTTAGAGACAAATGTCCGAATCATTCAGACATCTGCTCACAAAACAAACAGTCTGAACCATTAAGTGCTGAACCAGTAAGAAATCTGAACTATTAAGAGCCCCATTAAGAGCTAAACAAACATCCCCTAAGAGTTTATTAAAATTAAAATTACAAAAAGGGCTCACGGCGTACATTTCTAATACTATAGGGTTACAAATGAAACACTGAGACGAAACTGAAGAGAAAATGGCGATTTCGTTTCCCAAATAGTGAGTCCCACTACGTCTCCATTGAATTCACTTTTGCCTTTAGGCGAAGCAGAATGAATTTGCTCGTAACCTGAGCGAGAAGCATAGATGTGCAAAGGTTTTAGAAAACCACCTAGACTTGCAAGTTGCTTATCAAAACCACCAAGTCCTAAACACGATTTCCTGATCAGAACATCAAAACTATTATTTTGATACATAATGATTATAAAGATGCACATATCTATAGATATGTGCTAAATCTGAACTTAACAGGTTTTAATGTAACAACACAGGAAAATCTCCTATAAGTCAAGGATACATACAACAGATGACCATCATCATCATCATCATACTCAGTAAATCCCACCAATAGCAAAGCAAATGTAGGGTTTGAGGAGGGTAAGATGTAGGCAGCCTTACCTCTAACCCGTAGGAATAGAGAGACTGCTTCCAGTGAGACCCCGACTCGATAGTAGTTTTGCATCAAGCCTTGGACATAAGGCACATAACACTCAACAATCCCTTTTATCTTTCAGCTATCAACGTCACCACATGATGCATGATTAACCGTCCTCAGCTTTTAACGTTATTTTCACGAAATTAGTAAAATAACGTTAAAATTAGTGCACTTTCACTTTTGCCCCCATGACCCAACATATATACATTATATGCGCATACCGCAAGCGAGACGTATAGAATAGATGATGGGCTCATAAAAAATGTCATGAACGCGTATTTGACTCATTCAATCTGAATTGTTGGTTAATAAATATATATATTTTCAACTCATAATCATTCCTATAATATATTATACCTATTGTCAATGCCCTTGAAGGGCTTTGGAAAAATCGCAATTTTGTGAATGATCAATAATGACAAAAGCAAAACGGTTAGAGACATCACTATCGTGGGTTAGTACACCAATGCCTGATTTTTCTTTATATGAACTCTATTTATTTATAGATAATATAATGGTGGTCTGTGAGATCAATGAACAATTGAACTATATAATATTTCTTACTTTTCAACATTTTAACAACTAATTACTATCCGAAACTAATTACCTTTAACAGGCCATTCAAAATATTGCTATCTGCCAACAAGTAATACAATTATCTATTCGTTTTTCCATACACGGCTAGAAAACATGCTTAGGTGATGAACGATAATGAAATGAATGTTGAACGTATAAGATAATCAAACACAGAGATTTATACGACGAAAAGCCTATGATCACTAGTAGATCGCTGACGCAAAAACCTCGGGTAGTAAAAACTATCACTACCAACTATATTGCACAATCAAAAGAGTTTACAACTTTGGCTGTTGATCAAGTGTTTTACAACTGATTGCTAGGAGTGTTGTGTGTTTTCTGGTTCATTGTGTGTGTATGCGAGAGTGTGTATTGTGAAACTATCTACTAACACTTGATCAACCCATTTTGAACGACACTAACAACTAAGCCCGAAAATCATGGCGTGACAAGAAATGACTAACGTGACAAGTTATATGACCTGCACGCCCCCATATCACCTTTTCTTGCTTTTTTATATGGCCCGAATGATATGAAGAACCAAAGAATCGTATTTAGGCCGAAGCCTGTAAACGAGGGTTCGGATCTTGTAAGAGAGCTTGAGGAACAGTCCTGCAAAACAGAAAACCGTTAGGCTCGCCGCAGAGATGGGAGGGCCCCTCTGCGACCACCCTCCGGCGTGAGGATAAGTATTGGTAGAGAGAGAAAATAGAGAGAGAAAGTAAGGACGAAGGTTCAGAAAATCGTACTTGGCTTTGTACTTGATGGGGTATTTATAATAGTCAACTGAGATGACGTCATTCGTCCAGACGCACTTGAATGGAGGTTCGTCTTCGGAGGCACTTGATATGGGACATGTTTCAGACGTCTGTTCAAGTGGAGTCTGGTTCGTCCCAAGGATCATGTCCGGCCTCGGACATGTATCTTCAATATGCAAGGTGATATGTGCCCTGATGTTCATTGTTGGGGATGGTATATCGATACAAGGTAACTTTAGTTAACCGCCTTAGTTCATAAATATATGACTAGGTCAAAACCATTGTAAAGTAGTACCGTACGGATTATATATGTATCAGATCAGCATATCAGCACTACTACATTAGACACATATATTCCAACAAATGCTGACGATCCTTACAATACATCTGTTTATAACTCATAACTCTTTACTTCTACTCAACACATATATATATACACAAACACATTAGACTTAAGTTTATTACCTACCAAAACCCAAAAAAAAACCCCCACTAGATCTTATTGTTTTAACAATGACAATGATGAGGAAAAGGAAGGAAGCTGAGGGAGAAGATATGGAAAATAGTAGCAACACTGAAGCCAATTGGGATCAGTCAAACAACGGTGGCGGGCCACTCTTCGGAGGCCCCATACGTGCACGAAAACGCTTCGTTGGTGTACGCCAACGGCCCTCAGGAAGATGGGTGGCCGAGATTAAAGACACCATACAACAAATAAGAGTATGGTTAGGGACGTTTGATACCGCCGAGGAGGCTGCTAGAGCTTATGATGAAGCGGCGTGTTTGCTTCGCGGATCAAACACTCGAACCAATTTTTGGCCGTGTAATCCGTCCAACAAATCTCCTGCTCTTTCTTCCAAAATCACTAATCTTCTGCTTCAAAGACTTAAAGCTAAGAATGGTGGCAGTCTTGAAAATATTGGTGCTTTTAACCCATCAATGACCTCTTCACATTCTTTACAAAATCATAAACTTCAAGAGTCAAACCATGTTCAAGATTCTGACTTTAACCAAATCTTTGACATCCCAGATGCTACTAGTGATAGTTTTAGTGCAAGTTCTGAATATTGTTCAAGAAATGATGTTTTAGGTGAGAATTATTTAGTTGGAGATGAGCCTAAAGTGGAGGAAAACAAAGAGATTGACTTGGGTTTGACCGATTTATTATGTGTTGACAATGTTGTTGATTCATCCATCAACTATTCTCTATTTGAGATTGCAGATGAGATAACCAAAGAAAACTACATTGAGGACCCATCCATGCTTAGTGAAGCCATGAAGAGAATGAAGTTCGAAAGGAATGTTTCGGCTTCTCTTTATGCATTTAATGGGATATCTGAATGTTTGAAGATGACGGAGAACCGAAGGCATGAAAAGTTATCAATGCTTGGTCCGAATCATAACGTAGAAAATGATTTAGGTAACGTAGTAGAAGAGAAATCCGAGAATGGGCATAGTTTCACTAGTATGGAATCATTTTCGTCTTCGAGTAGCAAGGAAGGAGATGAAGCTTATCTTTGGAGTTCTTTTGATCTTGATTCGCTAGATGTGTTCTTTAGAGGATCAAACTAATTAAGGGTCTAGATATCATCTTTGATGGGTTATACTCATATTATTCAACATTGTATTATTTATATTTCTTGATTTATTGATTTTTATATGCTAAAGATATGATTTTAATAAATTCAGTAGCCATCTTGTAACCTTTTTGTAGCATATTTGACAGGAAACAACCAATCTTTTCCACTATTAGGTTCACCTAAGCCAATAAAAGGGGTGTGAAGCGTCCTGTCTTTGATATGGTCGCTAAAATATGCACTAATAATGAGTATAAACTAGTTACAATGGTGCATTTAAATCATTTAGAGCAATGTTTATTGCGTACAATGGTGTTTTAAATTTAACTTTCCACATTCTGCCACCTAAATGAAGTCTTAGATGATTATAATGACGTGTTTTTAACAAACCCTTTATTTAACAGGCACATATATCCATGTCCTAAAATACATGTGTCACGTCCTAAATACTTGGTACGCTTCACACGGAGATATCACTTGGTACTTGAATCCACCTCTATATAACAAAACCAATGTAATAATGATGCCAAAAAATATTTATTTCTATATATGAAAAATATCAGTCAACCTTATATACTTCAAAATATGAATTAGTTTTGGTCCAATAATTCAAATTAATTATTACAACCTGATAATAATTGATATCAGCATATTTAAACCTTCCTAATCACTAATACTCCTCCTTATTATAAATTAAGTAGTTATATTTTTTCTTAATTTCAGTGATTAAATCAAATACTTTGTAATTTACAACAACAGTTAAGTCGTTGTAGTATAGTGGTAAGTATTCCCGCCTGTCACGCGGGTGACCCGGGTTCGATCCCCGGCAACGGCGACTTTTTTTAAACCCGTAACTATATATCTTGGTAATTATTAAACATTAAAACAGCAGCTTTTGTCATGCAAAAATGGAAACATATTCATTTTAAATGATTGTTTCTAAAGCTTTTTTCTTATAAACATTGTCAGGTCATAAGTGTTCTATCCACACCTTTGAATTAACAAAAACGAAATTTGAAATACTTTCTAACGCATTATTATATATATACAATTTTTTTGGCGATAAATTATATTAGGTTAAATTTGATACACCAACCACTCCAACGAGAAAATCTTTGCTCTATTTTTGATTCACAAGAAAGAATTTGCTTTTAAACAAGTAGCATACAAGTTTAAGCTCACAAGTTTAACCCATAAACTGAATACTTGAAGTGTATACATGATGTATCAAATCAATTGTAAATAAAATTTATTAACTTTTGATACAAAGTATCCCAAACACTCCCAAATTGAGATGCCCGACATATATATGATATATATATATTCATCCAATTTTTTATGTTCACCGTTTAATTAAATGACCACGTTACACATTTGTTTCACATGGGTTGCAAAATGGTAGTTTGTAATTAATATAATACTAGTATATAGGATCCGTGCTTTGCGGCTGGACCGTTAAGACAAACAAAAAGTAAACGTAAAAATGATGAATCATCAATCAGGCATACATGTTACAGCGTGTTACCTTGCAAAATATAGACCGAAAAAGTAAAACATAGAAAAGAATAACTAATTCGGCTTAGGACTCGGGAGTTTCGACGGAGCTGTGAAACCATAAAAAAAAGGCGTAAAAACGTTAAACCATATGCGCGCATTGCAGCGTATTAACTAACAAAATTTGGAACGAATCGTAAAACGATAAATTTGTAAAAGAGGTAAAGTATAGGGACCAAAGTTAAAAGTGAAAAAGTGTTGCGGTTAAAAATAGAAAATGTTTGTGACAAATATGTAAAAGACGAAAACTATAGAGTTAAAAGTGTAAAAGATGAAATCTATTAGGGTTAAAAGTGTATAAGATATGAAAAACAAAAGGCTTAAAAGTAAATAAAAGTTAAAAAGTAAAACACAAAATCAAACAAAATTGAATAATGTTTGTGTAAGAGAAGGGTTTTTTTTTTTTTTTTTTTTTTTTTCAAACTAATATATAGGTAATTACATGTTTTGTGTAAGATTTTATGGGGCATTTCATACCCGTATCGTTTTTCAAACAGTTGTTTAAGGTTGCACCAAACAACTATCTAACACTTAGGGCTTGCGTCATACACATCCCCCACCCCTACCTTTAAATAGTCGTTTAAGAATTCATTGAACATTTGTTTGAAAGTTACAGCTTACGTCATAGTCACACCTACCTTTAAACAATCGCTTAAAGATTCGTCAAACGACCGTTTGAAATTCGTCAAAAGTCCGTTTGGAATGTAGGAATAGCATGACCCAATTTTATTCAACAACTTCTAGAAAAATGAGAGCAAATTCCAGCTCATCTAAATTGCGATAAAACTTGAATATTCAAATGCATAATTTTATCAACAGTAGCCACTAATAATTGTGATGTATTTTAGTTAAATCTGGTTACCCAAAAGTATTTTAGTCTTTTTATCCTTTTATTATTATTACTAGGTTAGAACCCCTTGTATTACACGGGTTGAATATATGTAATTTTATATATTAAATAATAAAAATTTATATCTTTATGAACCCCGTATATTGTACGGGTTAAATAAATGTAATTTTATATATCAAATAATAAAAAAAGTTGTATCTTTTAAAACCATGTGTATTACACAGATTAAATAAATGTAATTTTGTATACAAAATACTAAAAACGTCGTATCTTTGAAAAACCTGTGTATAATCGGGTTGAATAAATCTACCAAATAATAAAAATTACATCCTTAAAAATCTCGTATATTACACGTGTTGAATAGATCTAAAATAAAGTTATATCTTTAAAAACCATGTGTATTACACAGATTAAATAAATGTAATTTTGTATATTAAATACTAAGAACGTCGTATCTTTAAAAAACCCGTGTATAGTCGGGTTGAAAAATTTACCAAATAAAAAAAATTATATCCTTAAAAAACCCCGTGTATTACACGTGTTGAATAAATCTAATTTTACATAACGAATGATAAAAAAAGTTATATTTTAAAAAACTTCGTGTATTACACGGGTTATATAAATGTAACTTTGTATAGTAAATAATAAAAAAACTATATTTAAAAAAAAAACCCGTGTTTTATACGAGTTGAATAAATATAATTTTGTATACCAAATAATAAAAAAGTTATATTTTTAATAAATTAGGATAACATTTAATATTAATATATTTTTTAAATATTTAATATAACATAAGTAGAAAACAGAGGTATTTGTTTTAAAAATATATTAAATTAACAATTTAGATTTGAGGATAATATTTTATTAAAGTATGATAAGATTTAATATTAATTTATTATTTATTTAGTTAATATAAGATAAGTATAGATTTGAGGATACCTTCAATGAATGACACGTGTCCAAAAGTTGGTTTCTTTTATTATAGTACTAGGTTTTTACCCGGAATTGCTTCCCGGGCTCGGGAAAGTTATTTAGATTAATTAATTACTATTTGTTATTAATACGACCGCATTACATCAACCATCTCATTCAATTCAACAAAAATGTCTTGAAATCACCGCATTATATCATGAACTCATATTAGAGGACAAATAAAAGCACAACAGGACCATAAGAATAACATCATTTCCACTTTTACATCAATGCACTTACATGATAGGGGGATTTGAGATTTTGAAAAAATCTTTGTTTTTGTACCTCTTTTACAAAATAAGATGTTGACCAAATTTGAAACAGATGTTAACCAAAAGTCAATAAGATATTGACAAATAGTCAAACAGATGTTGAGCTTAAACAAATGTTTGGTTTAAGACCAAACATCTGTTTATGGCGAAACATCTGTTTAAGGTTAAACATCTGTTTAAGTCCAAATATCTGATATAGAAGAAGAACATCTGTTTAAGGCAAAACATCTGTTTAAGGTTCAAACATGTGTATAAGGTTCAAACATGTGTATAAGGTCAAACAACTGTTTAAGTCCAGACATTTGATATAAAAGGCCAAACATCTGTTAAATGGCAAACATCTGTTTAAGCCTTAACAGATGTTTAACTTGTTAAGATCTACTGTTTTCTAACACAGTTTTCCTCTTCAAAACATTGTTGAACCTAACATAGGTTTCCATTAACTATTGACCAAAAGGCAAACAGATGTTCAAACCACTATTTGTTATTGAAGTTCTTTAAAAAATTAGATAGAATTCAAGAAAATGGAACAATGACTTAAAGAACTATAATTTAACACAAAATCTAATTGGTCAAATATAAAACATAAAGTGCTAATAACAGTGTTTTATCATCTTAGCCATACATAGCAACAAAAACATCAACTTAATAATTTAAGAAAAAAACCTACAACATCACCATCAAAAAATTCATAATTAGTATCTGATATCAGAACAGACTTAAAATGTGTTTGTTAAACTGATGTAACTTGATTTAATACTATCTTCTGTTGCGAAGACACGTATGTGAAATGCAACATATCACCAAACCTTAAGTTATTGTCAGTCATAAACTTTCGCCAACCTTCCAACGCATAACGTGGCTTCAATTCATTTAACTCCAACTTAACATCATAAACCTGCACAACTCCAACCATGTTTTGAACTTTCAAAGGATGAAGATCAAGAAAAAGACCTGCTCGTCTCGCAACTTCAGCAGGAAGACGCTACATGTATTATGTGGAAAAAAATAATAGTCAGACAAATAAACGTAAATCATTAGTTTATTATAAAAAATAGTATACCAGCCTATAGTCTCCTTTGCGATCAAAATGAAAGAACTCAGGGTCAAGGGGATGTCCAGAATGTTTTTTTGCAGTCTTTGCAATCTTATTTCTACGGTTAAGCTGTTTTTGAACGTTGGCAGCTCTCTTCCCCTTGATGAAAAAGTAAACATATACATGTGAATTAAAGGAATGATCAATATATGCACACACAAAAAAAAAAAAACAGTTTATATAACATATACTAATTAACTGGCAAGTATAGATACCTTAACTTTATGAACAGACGAAGAACATCCAGTATGATCACTTGTGTCGACAGGTAAGGCAGCATTTCCCTTAGTCCTATTCTTGACGACCTCCTTTCTCTCAGAAGTAACTTTAGCATTCTTCTTAACCTGTTGTCATAGAGTAAATTTAATAACAATAGTAATATAACAATCTTTAAGATGGTAAACTTACATCTTGGGTTTGGTTCAATCGTGAAGACATGCGTCTCTTGGACGTGCATTCGGCATTGGTTGGTAAGTTCTTGTAAATAATACATTATTGAATAAATATAACATCAGTAAACAGCATTACTAATAGTTGTAAAAACATTAAATTCTTATATGTGTTAAATTAAAAATAAATAATTTTAATAATTTAGCAAGTACCTGAGTAACGGTTGTACCTTCACCTACAGAAACAACTTCTTCATCCTCATAGATGTCCTGGTCAACATTAATAAAATAATTAATATAAAGCTAAAAAATTAAAACTTTTATTGCTAATGCTAAATACTTAAGTACCTTGAATGCAATTTTAACATAATCAGCCTTCAATATCTCAACTACACTATCATCATCAGATTCAGGTTTCTTCAAAAAGCAAATCTCAATCTCATCTCTATAAACTACTACTTCAAAAACAAAATCATCAATCCTGCTAAACACAAGCAAATCATCCTCAAGTATCCCAACATCGTTGCACATTTCCCGCCATCCTCTAGAAAATACAAAGTGGGTATCAACTTTAGACACCTCAACATTCCAGTAGGAACCTTTGTAACAGATTTGAAATTTCCCACTCGGTGGACTGTTTACGTAAAATTGTTCAATGAAGCAGTCTTCAATTACCTGCTTAAAATTAAAAATAATGAATACTAAACGTGAAGTATGTATCTTATGAGAATAAGTGTTAACACGTTAAAGATGCAAAAGAATTGAAGTTAAGATCAATACTCATACCGTAAAACCAAATCTTGCATAACGATTAAAGGTGAAATAAGATTCCCCACACATGCCATTAACATAACATGAAAGTTCAAGTCCAAAATCACCTAACGGTTTGAAAACCAACAAAGTATCCCTCGGCAAATTGAGATCTTTAACAACAATGTCCCAACCATCAGTTATTATCGGCGTTGAATTTTCTGTTCTGACCCTAACAACCCATTTTTTACCAGACTCATGATATACTTGCAACCTACTTTTTTGCCAACAATCTCCCCACTTTTGATTAGCAAAGAATATAGGTACATCCTGTATATAATTTTTAAATAGTGTAAGAAAATATAAACCATCTCATCCATGAAGATCATATCAATACGATATATTTCCCTAAGAATATGAAACATCCGATTAAATAAAAAAGGTGTTATATTCATTTGGATATTCATATGTCCAAAAAAATTATAACACAACTATATACGGTACCATCTCATCCATGAAGATCATATCAAGACGATATATTTCATTTTTGTTATCATTCATCATCTTCTTCGAAATGCTAACAATCTTCACTCTAATCGAATAGTTGTTTGAGAATGTATTAAGATCGTTAAGCATGCTAACCTTTGCAACCTCCATTTGAAGACTGTACATAAAAAAAAAAAGAATAAGCAAAATATAAGTATTGCTAAACGTAATATGATAATACAATAAGCATGGATGTTCTTAAAAAAAATATCAAGGTTGAAATTCAAGCTTACCGATTATCCAATAAAAATTTTAACTGAATGCAGTGGCAAATGTAATTTCAAATGCAGGGAGTGTATATCTTTATATGCTGCTTTATTAAAGTAATAAAATATTAGAAATGATATGCAAAGTAGGCAAAAAAAGAGAAAGAACGTCAATTTTAAATTACCAATTTGTATATTAAGAATTTCAATATTTCAAAATTACTGACTTGATTTCAAAGCAATTTTCATAATGACTTTTCTATATTTTATTTTAAATTTAATTAAGAAACAATAACCGTCAATTTGAAATTCACATTTTGCTTAACTCAAATGTCCAAAGCTCAAGAAATTAGCATTAATTACTAATTTGATTTACAACAAATAGTCATTAACAATCAAATGTTTGAACCACTTTCAATAATACAATACCCAAACAATCAAGATGAGGAACTTAATAATCATCCAAGTGTATTTTGTGTTACCTTATTTATTAGTATAAAGATGAAACTGTTCAATTAATAGTACAGATCAAACCACTGAAGTGATGTGATAAATACGCTTACATATAAACCACTGTGGTGATAAACACTGTTACATACAAACAATGATGCCATAAAACCGGTTACATATAAAACACTGAGGTGATCACATCTAACAACCTAACAGACTATAAACACTGATGCGAAAAACACTGTTAAATATAAACACTTAAACACTCTTAACATCCAAGTGTATAGGAATTTTATTTTATTAAAATAAAGATGAAACAACTGTTCAATTAATAGTAAAGATCAAACCACTGAAGTGATGTGAAATACAAAACTGTTCCTAAACACTGTTACATATAACCACTGATGCCATAAAAATGGTTACATATAAAATACTGAGGTGATGACATCTAACAACCTAACAGTCTATAAAACACTGATGCGGAAAACACTGTTACATATAAACACTGTTAACATAAACAAATAAAAAGAAACATAGAATAACTAAAGTTGATGCTGAACCACTGTTATGGTTTGACACTGTTATTGGACGTCATAAATTTCAGATTTAATTTCAAAGGTAAAAGTAGTGTAATATGCTGCTTTAATAAAATAATTAAATATTAGAACTGATATGCACTGTAGGAAAAAATAAAAAAAATAAAAAAAGAGAGAGAGAATGAAAAATTTAACTTACCATTTTGCATATTTTGAGTTTCAAAATTACTAATATTGTCAGTAACTACTGACTTGATATGAAAGCAAATGCCATAATGACTTTTTTAAATTTTATTTTAACTTTAATCAACATATAATAACCGTCAATTTGAAATTCAAAATTTGGTTAATCAAATGTCCAAAGCTCAAGAAATCAGCATTAATTACTGATTTGATTTGAAACAAATAGTCATCAAGAATTTTTTTTTATTTTTTAATTAACTTTAAATTTTATCATGAAAATAATGTTGGTGGAACTCTTATGTAATTGGAATGTAAAGATTATGTAAAATTGTAATTTGATTGTAATTCTAGTTTTCATTTGATAATTTCAATGTATCACTAATTAAGAACATCAAAAATAAAAACGTGAGCACTGACTATTTTTTAGGGAAACCGCTGATGGTCAATATCAGTGAATGTAAACAATGTAAAAGTAAGCAGTGGCTATTTTTTCCGATCAGTAGATACCAACCAGTTTTCGAAACACTTATGTTCGGTCAATCAGTGGTTAACATGGAGATTGAAGAATCACAGGTTGTGTATCCGCAGTGGAATACTTGAACAATCAAATGTTTGAACCAATTTCAAGAATACTATACCCAAACAATCAAGATGAGAAGCTTAATATTCATCAAAGTTTATATGAATTTTATTAGTATAAAGATGAAACAACTGTTCAATTAATAATACAGATCAAACCACTAAATTGAAGTGATAAATAGTGTTACATATAAACACAGTCTTTTAAATTACCATTTTGCATATTTTGAATTTCAAAATTACTGATATTGTCAGTAACTACTGACTTGATTTGAAAGCAAATGCAATAATGACTTTTTTAAATTTTATTTTAACTTTAATCAACATATAATAACCGTCAATTTGTAATTCAAAATTTGCTTAATCAAATGTCCAAAGCTCAAGAAATCAGCATTAATTACTGATTTGATTTGAAACAAATAGTCATCAAGAATTTATTTTTATTTTTTAATTTAACTTTAAATTTTATGATGGAAATAATGTTGGTGGAACTCTTATGTAATTGGTTGTCAACAATGTAAAAGTGAGCAGCGGCTATTTTTTCCGATCAGTGGATACCAACCAGTTTTCGAAACACTGATGTTCGGTCAATCAGTGGTCAACATGGAGATTGAAGAAACACAGGTTGTGTATCCGCAGTGGAATACTTGAACAATCAAATGTTTGAACCAATTTCAAGAATACTATACCCAAACAATCAAGATGAGAAGCTTAATATTCATCAAAGTGTATATGAATTTTTTTAGTATAAAGATGAAACAACTGTTCAATTAATAATACAGATCAAACCACTGAACTGATGTGATAAATAGTGTTACATATAAACAAAAGTACTAAACCCTGTTACATATAAACACTGATACCATAAAAATGGTTTCATATAAAACACTGAGGTGATGACATCTAACAACCTAACAGTCTTTAAAACATTGATGCGGAAAACACTGTTATATATAAACAAAGTCTTTTAAATTACCATTTTACATATTTTGAATTTCAAAATTACTGATATTGTCAGTAACTACTGACTTCATTTGATAGCAAATGCCATAATGACTTTTTTAAATTTTCTTTTAACTTTAATTAACATATAATAACCGTCAAATTGAAATACAAAATTTGCTTTAATCAAATGTCAAAAGATCAAGAAATCAGCATTAAAATAGTGATTTGTTTGAAACAAATTGTCATCAAGAAATTTTTTTAATCTAACTTTAAATTTTTTTATGAGAATAAAGTTGGTGGATTTTTTCCGATCAGTGGATACCAACCAGTTTTCAAAACACTGATGTTTGGTCAATCAGTGGTCAACATGGAGATTGAAGAAACAGTGGTTGTATTTCAGCAGTGGAATATTTTGAACAATCAAATGTTAGAACCAATTTTAAGAATACTATACTCAAACAATCAAGATGAGGTGCTTAATATTCATCCAAGTGTATAGGAATTTTATTAGTACCAAGACGAAACAACTGTTCAATTAATAGTACAGATCAAAACACTGAAGTGATAGTATAAATTCTGTTACATATAAACACTATTAACATAAACAAAGATAGAATAAACACTTTTAACATAAACAAACATAGAAGATGTTTTGTTGATGAAGAACCACTGTTGTTGGAGAGTGTTTCACATTTAGTTGATCGGTGCTTGTCTGGACTTTGGTCTTGATCAGTGGTTCTTCATAATTGAACAGTGGATGATGTTCATCAAACTTTATGTACAACCATCCTTATATCCAACACTTTGTTAGGCAGATCAGTGATGTGCCATATTAACTTGTTATAACCACTGTCAATGTAGGAAACTTAGCTGGGCAGTGCCTATTGGTGGAAACTTCAGTTTACCTACAAAAACTGATGAATTTAGAATAAATAACGCAAACTATTGTTAAGTCAAATAGCTGATGGAAAACTTTTTAACCACTGCTAGTAATTAAAACACCGATAGTGATTAACAAAACTACGTTTAATTGCTCAAATTGAGATGACGGGAGATCTGCAAAGGATTACAAATGAATCAATGCACCAATAAACAGTAAATCAAAACGTTAGAAAAACCCAAAAAAATAAATCACACCAATTTAAGTTACCTTGGTGATGTCCTAAACTTTTGCACTGGTATCACGAATCAACACACCTGGTATAACCTTTCCCATTTCCAGCTCCTCAACAACCGTCCAGCAGAGGTTGCTTCTAATCAACAAACTCTATAATCCAACAAAAAAGGTCTGGAAAGACAAAGTACAAAACATATCAAAATAAATCTGCTCGTAATCACATGATACAACAAACCAAACATACCAGAGTCACCGATTAAGAGGAGGTTGTACAAAAGCGTTCATCGAGTACGATAAGGAGATCTGTTTCTTCTTCTGAGGATAGAAAAGGGTTCATCATGTTCAGTATGACAAAATAGATAAAACGAAATAAAATTTCTAGATAAAAAAGTAGATCTTACATGATTATTCTCTTCTTCAACCACTGGACGGTACATGATTTAGGGTTTCAAACGAAAATGTATCCAATATAAGTAACCTCTGCCGTACGTTGTTGAGGAGATGAATATGAGAAGAAGAAGAAGAAGAAGGCTAAACATGAGAGAGGATAAACATCGATCG
Organism: Helianthus tuberosus; assembly: GCA_030545235.1. Lineage (NCBI taxonomy): Eukaryota > Viridiplantae > Streptophyta > Magnoliopsida > Asterales > Asteraceae > Helianthus > Helianthus tuberosus. The sequence continues at coordinate 208,637,309 of CM060442.1, read as the reverse complement.
GAAATAGAACAGAGCAGAGAGAGAAAGAAAGCAAGAAGCCCTGAATGAGTAAATGAAGGAGGATATAAATAGAAGAGAGCAGTGGCACTGTTGGGCGGGAAAAGGGGCATTTAGGGGCTCTCTGGTGTTGACACGTGGCCCAAATAACTTTCATTTATTATATATAATAGATATATAGGGGGAGGTTCATTTGAGAATAATCTTCTTAAAAGAAGAAAAAATGAATTAATCTAAACCCTATATTTTTTTGATCATTGGTTGTAAATCAAGTTATCATTTTTGTCCACTTTTAATTAATGCTTTAATTACTATGGGTAGTATAGACTTTTTGATGTAGAATATTAATAAATATTTTAAAGAGTTACTTAAGTCTTATTAATGCAACCGTAAATTACTCCCTTACCATCATTAATGTATTGGCTCCTACACAAATTTTATTAGAAGTGACAAAATTATTTAAAAATTTTGTGTCCTACACATATTTTATTATGAGTCGCAAAATTATCTAAAAGTGTTTTAAGTCCTACACATTCTGTATCCTACACCAAAATATTGTTTTAATGGTGTAGGAAGCGTTGAAAATGTAAGATCATGTGCATGATTGTTTTTATTGTGTAAGGTGCACAACTATTTTATAAGATAGGCTCATTAAATGATTAGAGTTCATTAAATTGAATAGCAAAAATAAATAATAGACTCATTAAATGATTTGTTCAAATTACCTTTGTATCCTTTATTCTTTTTATTCTTAATTTTTAATTCTTCTCATTTGAACTCTCCACTATATATATATATATATATATATAACTCTCTTCCTCTCTCTATACAATTCTCTGCCTTTCTCTCTCTCTCCAACTCTCTGCCCCTCTCTCTCTACCACACTCTCTCACTTACATTCAGATCCCACCACCACCTCCCACCTCTCACCACCATCAACCGACCACTACCACCATTAACCCACCTACCACCACCACCATCAACCCATAAAACCACCTTCTCCCCCATCTTCATCTCCTCACAAATGGATCTCCGTCATCGTCTTTGTCACAACGGTTCACAGTGGATCTCCATACCGGATCTTCGTCACCGTCACCATTACCGGATCTCCATTACTGTCGCCACTGTACCGGATGTCCGTCACCATCGCTGTTTTCATCACCGTTTCCATTACCGACGTTATTGGATTTGGCGGTTACGGTATCGCGGAAGACGAATAAGTTTTTGCCGCCGCATCTGAGGCCTGGTTTTCACGGGAGGGAGGAGAAGCCGGAACCGGAGGTTCAGAAGCAGAGCGGATTTGTTACGATGTTGAGTTTCCTGCAAAGTTTGGTTCATCAAGCGGAGGAAATGAGGCAGAAATCGAGTGTTGGATATGAGGCTATTGATTCCACCAAGTGATTTGTGGGAGAAATAATTGTGTTGATCTTGAGTAGAGAGAGGAGTAGGGTCTTAAGTGGGTGGAGGTGGTTGGTGGTAGGGGGCGGTGGGGCAGTGGTGGCGCAGTGGTGTTGTTTGCTGGAAGATAGAGAAAGTGAGGGGATAAAAAGAACGATTATCATATATTGTTTGCTGGTATATATATACATATGTGATTATTTACAAAAACCGTCCTTTATAGGTAAAAAGACTAAACTACCCTCATGTGACTTGCATGTGATAAGATTCAACAAAGAAATCTAACTAGGTTTGGGCTAAAGGACAAAACATGCAACAAAATTCGCTGCAAAGGGCAAAGCCTGTCAAAATTCGTTGAAAAGGACACCGCCTATAAAGTGGTGTTAAGATAAAGGACAAAACGTGTAAGTTTTCCTAAAATATAAACAATTAAAGAGATAGGAGGCATTGCATCAAACAGTTGGCTTACTTGGTCTACTGCATAGACTAAACACCCAACAAAGTAATTTTAGTTATAACTTCAGAAACTAATTTCGAGTAGCAAATAATTTCAATTACAACTTTAAAATATAATTTCAATCAGTGATATATCAAGATATTAACTACATAGGTGCCAAATGGTAGTTTTTCAATCGTTTTAGTTTTTTTTAGCAAAAGTATGATAGTATTTTGTTTTAATTGGTTAACTCGATTTAATATTTTTTGAGATCGTGATATGAGTATTATGTACAAGTAACCGAAACACAGACATACATGTTATAAGAGAGAAATATTCGACTTAGTGCCCCGGAACAACAGACATGGCAAAAACTAGTGTTATCACAAACGCCACCACTTTTTTGTTTATTATTATGCTATTAGGGTCTAATATAATATTTTTTGAAACACCTCATCAAAAAAATATGCATTTCCTTTTTCTTTAACACCAGTTAATTAAAAAAAATAACCAGAATACAAATATATTCTCCAAGGATTATAGTATTATACCAACAAATTATCGACTAAACCTACGCACCATAAAAATACGATCAATTAACTACATTTTAGCACCTCTAGACGGTTCAACCGGATAGTGACGTCACACAATTCTTGAAATCTTGGGTTTCAATATTAACACAAAAGCCATGAGAATATACGAAGTTAAATGTAATACTTAGACTGGTAGTTGTGAGTTAACTAAGGCTCCGTTAACGGTGCCACGTAGGCACTCCGCTCAGTTAACCATGGTCATGAATAACCATGGTTATGAATGGAGATTTTGTCAATGGGAAGAAAAGGTAATGATGGTGGGGCCCACTGTAGGTCCACTTGGAGGATCAAGATTAAACCTACTTCCTTGTTTGTTAACACACTAACGAGTGCAGAATCCACGTAAGTATGCAAACCAAAGCAAAAAGGAACAAACACAAAGTAACCAAAGATTCACAAAGCTTTGATTAAGTGAAGAGAATCAGTACACATACACACAGTGTTACAAACTCACAGGACTCTCTTAACTGAATTGGGAAACAAATCTATGCTTATATAGGCCTAATACCCAGTAACACTCTACGAAGAGTGTTACTGGGCCACGAACACTCACCTGGTCCACGAAGACTGGACTCTCCGTGGACATTTGCCAACGAACCCTCACATGACCATGAACCATTCGTGTTCGTGGTGAACACTCACATATCAATCTTCATTGTTGAGTCTTCGTAGAAAACATGCAAATAATCAAGATATACATGTGACATGTGATGGTGATGTTAGCTCGCGGCGCTTCGTGCTTCGCGTGTCGAACTCTGGGGCGCACGACGGAGGAATGTCGTGACATCGGGCTTGAACCGAACCGAACCAAACCGAGTCAAACCGAACCGAGTCGAACTGAACCGAGCCGCATCCACAAAGTGCATCAACAAACTCCCCCTTGGATGCTACTCGTGATGGTTCGACTTTACATTGTCGGATCTTCAGATGTCTTCACTTGAAACAAACAGGAGGTGCATCAACAAACTCCCCCTTGAATGTTGTTGGTGAAGGTTCGCTCTTCATGTTGTAGGATCTTCAAAGTCTTCACATTTCACAAGCAGGGAGTGTATCAACAAACTCCCCCTTGAATGATGCCCGAGAATCTTTTGATCTTCAATACTTCAGATCCTTTTGGTGTTGATGAGTGGTCAGCTGCAACTCGATCATCTTGATCCTCTGATAGCATTAATGCCGTGTCTTCATTCCAAAGCTTGTCATCTAACACGTTCTCTTTGCCTTTAGCTAGTTTGAGTGCCACATCTGCACATACAACAGAGCTAAACGCGTAATGAGAACAACCGCTTGAAATATAGTCAAACAACACATGACACACATGAGACCAACTCTCAATCAAACACCGACCAACAACAATTTGAAAATTAAAAAAATTGATCAATATAGATTTTAACTTTCAAAACTTGCTAAATTTTGACCGATTATGAAGCTGCAATTGTTTTCCGGCTTACAATCAGGTTTCAGGTGGTAATGACTCGAGATCCAACATCGTATAATCAAAATAAGATAGAAATAAAATCTTTTTGGTTTTTATAAAGTTTATATTAAAACACATCTAAAATCTTTTTGGAATTTTCGCATATTTCAAATGTAAAGACGGAAAGCAGTAAATAAATATTTACAGACATTCTTTTTGCGAGTTTCGAGGGTAAGAGAATCAAATCAGTGTACGGTCATGCCAAAACGCTCTTGTTGTTCAGTTAGTTAATATTAAGATAAGCATCCTATAACGATTATCGGTATTGTTGTCCACTTAAGCTCAACTTATCAGATGTACTCGCTGTTAGGGGATACGTTAAGGTATGATTTATACTTACCGACCGGTGTTCATCCACTCACGACACATTCCCGTATCAAGGTATGCACGAGAGTTCATCTTACTGGTGAGTATACCATTTATCATATTTTTTCAACGTATATGATGTGAGATACTCACTTATTTTTGGGTGAATACAAGCCCTATGTGATAGAATCACTTATTGATGAGGAACTTGATATTCGATGCATGAGGGCACAGGAGCAAGTCCGTGAACAGGTTAGTACCATCGTACTGACAAAGAGACGAACTTGACTCCCGGATAACTGTGATATTTTATCACTTATTGAGGTCGAATGCATCATGTATTATATACATGTTTGTATGATATTTACACATATGTATGGTATCATAGAAGATCTAGACTTGCGTCCCCGTTGTTTTCCAGTAAAAGAAACAACCATGATACCCAGATGATAAACAGCATAAAGACCACGTATCTCAGAACCTCGGCAATCTATCAAACGAAATTTCGGTACCAAGACCATATGCCAATGAGCGGTTCCCACACGGTCTTCGGTCGATTTAGGTTTATATCACCCTGCACACTTTAAAATGATTGTGAGCCTACCGATACATCTTATATAGAGCTGCTTATCGTTTTTCATTTTAGGTTCAAAGAGGTTTCGACAGACCACTAATGTACTATCATTTTCTCTTTTTCTCGCCAGGAAACTCATTTTTGTTTTTCTATTGTTTTTGTGTTTTTGAAATTTTTCTACGTTTTTGTATTTTTAATTTTTTTAATGTTTTTGTATTTTTCGTTTTTACTCCCCCTAAAATGCAAAAAGTACGAGAAATTAAGAAAACACAAATAAATATTTATAAAAATGATTTTCCGAAGTTGGTTTTACTCTGGCTTGACCTTAATGCCGTTTACCATTAGTAAATAGTCAAATCGTGATTTGTCAAAAGCTTTGGTAAAAAGGTCGGCACGTTGGTCATCGGTGTGGATTTTCACAACATCGATAAGTTTCTTTTCATAACAGTCTAGTAGTAAATAGTCAATTCGTGAGTTGATTCCACCAAAACATTCACAATCCTCCTAAGGCTCCTCTTATTATTTTTTTGAGTTAATTTCTATTTGACTCCCTGACATTTACCTATTTTAACCATCTGAGCACGAATTCTTATTTTTTTCTCAAATCATGGCCTTGGATTTATAAATATTAACTATTTGACTCATTATGACTAACTCTGTCCAACTTTGTTCTTGAGGGTATAGTTGTCCATTAAGTTTTAAGTGTTTAATAAATCAAATTCAAATACAAATTCATACTTACCTTTGGCCGATGATTATTTCAACAGCAAATATACATTTTATTCATGAAGGATTAAAATTCTATGTGATAGAATTAATCGACGGAACTTGATTACGTAAGCAAGAAATCAAATTTAAATATTTAATGTGGTTGGGTGGTAACGATGTTAAAATTCAACAGGTTAAATAATAAAAAATAGGTGATATTAAGAAAATCAAAGTTAATACTCAATTAAAAAAATAGGTGATATAAAAACCCATGTAATACACGAGACTATAGCAAAGTTTTTATATAAATTAGATTCCATTTTTCTGTTCCTGATGTAATCAAGTTGCACCAATTAATTCTATCACATGATCTTTAATAATTCATGTGCAAAATGTATATTTGTTTTAGAAATAATCGTACATTAGTTAGTATTATTATATATATTGTTAGTGATGGACGATGAATAGTAATTTTAATTTTATAATAATACATAGCTTTCTATTATTTTTTTATTTTTAATAACATATTTTTAATTTTTTTTCTTTTTTAAAACCATATATTTCCTATACCATTTTTTAAGAATTCTTTTTTTCTTTTTTTAAACATATATTATCGATTAATTTGATACTTCTTTAATAATTTACATTTATAACTTTTTCTAAAAACTTAAGTACGTAGTTATGCTTGATTTTTCCCGGACATTCCGTTATAAGTTTTGTTAAAAACGAAATTGTACTTATAATAATGTATTTATTTGGTATCATAAAATACTACGATGATAAACTAAATTGTTTTAATGGTTTGGCTTTCTATACAACATGTTTTATTTTTATATCACGTTTGTTTTACATTATCATTTGCTCGGTTTCGCCGCAACGCGCGCCGACAAAAAAAACTAGTTTTATTTAAATCTATTAAACATACTGAAGTGAACGGACAATTATACCCTCTAGAATTAACGTCAAAGTTGGACGGAGTTAGCCATGAGGAGTCAAATAGTTAACATTCATAAACCTTAGGCCATAATTTGAAAAAAAAAAAACAAGAATTTGTACTCAGATGGAAAAAATAGGTGAACCTCAAGGAGTGAAACCGAAATTAACTCTATGTTTTTCTTTTTATTATTTTAACGTTTAAGTTTACTAGATAGATTAATAATCTTGTTTGTAAAAAAGAATTGGGAAAAATACCACAAACTTTATAATTTTTCTCCCCGATTGGTTTTCCTATTAAACAAAAACAACTGTTATTATATTAGTATTTATAGATTACGTTAATATAGTTCGTAATTATGACAATGAATAATAATAATAATAAAGAATATGAGTTTAGAAAAAAGAAAGAGAATACATGCTTCTGTACATCTTCTTCCTTCCTTTGTTTCACACACACACCCCCTCTCTCTCCAACACACCCCCTGCACGCACAAGCTCCAGCCGATAATTTCCAACCACGCCTCACTCTTCCTGCAACTCGGCTTGGTATATAACATGGAGTCACACCCTATTTCGTTTCATCCTCGTTCAAACCAACACCATGAAACCCACAAGAATTCTCATACGACAAAAAAAAAAAATGCCCCACCAAAGCTTCCATCCATCATCAAACCCCGCATCATCACCCTATCATCCGGAGATGTGTGTGACAGTTCTGCCAAGACGCGCGACGTTCTGGAGATGTGTGTACATTTCTGCCACGTCGCGCGGCATTTCGGAGACGAGTCTAACAGTTCTTCTAGGAGGCGCAACATTCCAAAGATGTGGGTAACAGTTCCGTAATACCTCCGCGCCCCTTTTAAACCGTCAAGTGTAAACAAATAGCACTGGTAGGTAATTAATTTAAAAAAAATGCAATAGTTACCTGGCATTGTACGTGTGCAAAATGTAAACAACTCTCGCACACATGGATTCTTGTAATGAGCAGGTAGACGCCGATCAGCAATGGTGCGAAGGCAGATGTCATGAAGGTTAATGAAGCGGAAAACTCAAGTCCTGTCGTCGTGTAAATGCACGGTCCAAAGAAGGTCCGATGGGCATGGCAACAAAATATGTAAAGTGGGGAAGACTTTGTACCTTTTGCCTGCCAACATCAGAGTGTTTTGCTCCACAAAAGAATTATATGCAATAAGGGTTATACTGCGTGCAATATGGAGTGTACCTTGTATGTAAATTACACTTTTTGTTAAAAAAAGGATTGTACACGAATTTCCAAAAGTATGTTGATCGGAAAGGCTCATATCGGGATCTTGATTTTTATGGAATCAAGATGAATGAATTTAATGAGCTCAGATCTCAAAAGTCCATCAATATCAAGTGGTGCTTGAAAAAGGTCAAATCTAAGAGCTGTGGCCAAGGTAAACTCACAAACAAAGCCCCAACAAGCACAGATCTGGACCTTTTTTTGGCTTTTGAGTTTGTATTTTGAACTGGATAAATAAGCCCAGATCTGACCGTTGTTGATGGAAAACGTCATGTATTATTGTTAGGAAGAAACTCAGGTCTGGCTCTTTACTTTTTATTCAAAAATTCATGTATAGAATGTGACAACTGGCACCAAACCGGTAAATTCCGTACACATTAATTATTATTTAATGACTGCAATTTTGTGCTTAAATGTCAACATTGTCTGATTACAAACTAAACAAGTGAATTCATGCATGTTTTATACTACAAAAATTGCTTTATGCATTAATGATAGCGTTGCGTCAGTAATACTAGTAAACTCACCGGTAAGACACATTGTGTCGACAAATCTGCAGAAAACAGTCAGACAACAAAATTGGAGCCTAGGTGTAGGTCCAACATCAAGAATACATTAAAACCCAAGAGTACATACAAGGGTTAACATATAGACATTCCGGAAGCCAAAATACGCACTAAAAATCACCCGAAACGTACTTTAAGTGCAGAATTTTTACAGAATTCAGCTATAATAAGCTTTTTAATACATAAATATTATGCAGAATTCATGTTTTATTATCTAGAATACCCTCCTAAGTGTTGGGAATTAAAAGGGTTACAAAAGGGATACTTAAAGGACACTAAACGGTGCAGTTTAGCACTTTAACGAACCGGTATTTAACCGAACAACCGGACATTACCCGGAACATCAAAATATTACTTGAAGCATTATTTTAATGTTTCCGAACTAGTTATGGTCCCCGAACACCATAACACCTCTTATAACATAATAACACACAAGTCCCTAAAAACTACACTTGTAAACTAACTTGTTATTAAAATTAGAGGTTGGAAGTTACACTTTGCCCCCCCCCCATATCATTCACGGTTGCACATAGGGTGGCCCCTCCAAATATTGCCAAGATATCATATGACCTTTCTTAGATCTCCTTAGATTCATTGTGATATTATTTAGATATTGTGAGATATGGTGTGATCTTGAAGATTTGATCTAGATCTTGTATGAACTACAAATATAACCATTCTCCTTCATCACTTCAACACACCACAACACTCCCTTCTCCCCTCTAAACTTTTGGCCGAAACCAACCACCCCCTTCACCACCAACATCATCTCATTTTCATACAAACTCAAGTGCATACAAGGTGTAAGAAGGTCTATAGTGAAGCTTGGTGGTCTTGGATCTTGAAGGACCTTCTTCATTTGCTTTTATCCAACACTTTTGTCATCTTCAAGTTCTAGTAACCTTCCCTAGCCTTGTTGCTAGTGGTGAGCCCTCATAATCTCTTATTACTTCATATATTGATTGGTTAAAAGATATATTATGGTGAAAATTACAAGAACACTAAAGAATATGAACATGAATCTTTCACATAAGCTTAAATACATAAGAATATATGTTGAAAATGTTGATTTGCTTCTTGTTGATTTATTATTAGTGTTGGTGATGTTAGACGTCATATGGAGCCTACTAGATTGTGATTAAACACATGATCTAGTGAGTTAAAGTGGTGATCTTGTGAAAGACCAAGATCTTCATACTTTATGTCTTCATGAACTTGAATAATGAAATGGGTTTTCTTATGAAAAGATGGTTTAAACAAAATACAATTCTTGTAAATGGGTGATTACAAAAATAATTTTCTCAAGAAACCAAGATTATTTACAAGACTTACAAAGTCATGGTTTCTAAGTAAGCTAATAATATTTTTAGTGTTTAAACAAGAATAGAAACATGTTTGTAACAAGAAAAATACAAGAGAAGTATTTTTAGAAAAATCATCCTACAAGTTGTAAATGACTAAATTCTCCAAGAATGAGATTTACAAGCAAACAACCATGTTTTTAAGAGTAACTAAACCTACTAAATAACATGGTAAGTTACTACAAGTTTTTACAAAACTTCAAGTTCATGATGTAGTGTGAATTACTTAATTTTGGCACTTGATAAGTGTAGAATAAGTTGTTGATGTTTGATGATGATTTAAAAGAAAATAAACACATGTTTTGAAAACATGGGAAACCTCCATTTCTAGGGGAAACTCTGTCAAAATTTCTATAAATTTTAGAAATTTTGACACTTAGAAAAATATAAGTCTTTGAGAAACTTATTCCCTAAAAATGTATCCAAAAACATTTACCAAGGTTTCCCTAATTTTTGTGGTAAGAAATGATGATTTCTTCAAGACTAAAATTGATATTAAGTATGTATATTTTTGAGAAAAATATATATATTTATTGATCACCAAATTTTGTGCTAAGTGTATGTAGTATGTATTATACGTGATAGTGTATTAGGACTTGAAAATACACTAAATACTCCTAAGGAGTGAAGATACAAAATACAACATACTTAGACAAATACAAGAGAATATATTTATGAAAATATATTACTTGATAGAATAAATAACTTGGACAAGTTATGAACATGAAATGAAGTTTTGGACAAAATACATAATTCGGGTGAAAAATACAAAATACTTATATTTATTGTTGAGAAAATAATATAAGTAAGACACATAGTTAAAAATATAAATTATTTTTAACACAAGAAAACATATACAAAAGATAGTGACTTGTACTTGTGCGATACAAGTCTAGTGACTAACGTTAATAAAACACGTTTGGGTCACGACGCTAAATAAGCAAACCCACCCGGTGAAGTTTACGACACAGGAACGCAAAGTTGTGAGTTCATGCTCCCCCTTTTCTTTTAACTGTGTTCAGTTTTATAACTTCGGGGGTGAAATACATGTTACAATGTTTATAAATGGTATGATACAAAAACAAGAAGCACTCTTGGTGAGAACGAGTACCAAGTATGATGCGTTTTAAGGAATGATACGAGAAGTGATACGAGAAATGATACGAGAAATGATATGAGAAATCGTGTCACGAATAGGGTACCATAAGCACCATTAATCAACAATATACCTAGACCGCAGAACAAAATGTTAGATCTAATGGGTTTCGGGCAGCCACACTCTCGGTGAGAACGAGTACCGAGTAGTGCTTTTGTGTCTCAGAATCGATAACTAGAAAAATGCCTATGGTTTGGTTGCTTCCTATGTCGTGTCACATGTTAATGGCCTTGCAACCCATTAACAATCTTGATACATACAAGAATACTTGATTTATATAAGAGTACGTGATTTATACAAGAATACTTGATTTATACAAGAGTACGTGATTTATACGAGAATACTTGACTTATACAAGAATACTGGATTTATACAAGAATACTTGATTTATACATGAATACTTGATTTATACAAGATACATACCATGTTTTTCATACAAGTATACAAATGTTCAAATACAAGAACTGCATGAATTCACACCAACATTATGTTGACGTTTTTCCAAAAACTCACATGTATTTCAGGTAACTAAAGTGGATGTGCGCGCGGTCATACTCTTGCTCTTGGATGTCGTTTATGATTATCTTTGAATAAAGTTGTAAACTTTCAGACAATGTGTTGTCTCGTGATGTAAACACTAAATCTATGTTTTCAGTAATGTAATGTTTGGCATTTGAAGTTGTTTTTATGAGCATGTAGTATGTTTACCAATCGTATGCAATGTAAACCTTTCATGATCACACCTCGTGCTTCCGCCTTAGAAAGGGGTGTGACATAGAAACTCAGATCTGGCAGTCTATTTTTTATTCGAAAAATCATGTGTGGAGCTTTAAAAATATGAAACTTCGAAACATGAGTAATTGAGCACAGATATTTGGATCTATTAAATAATCACACATCCCAATACAAGGTAGGAAGCTTTAGTGGAAGAGAAATGTGTACAAATCACCTTAAAAGGAAAACAAATCTGTAAGATGGATTGTAGAAAAAACCAGTTGTTATTCTAAGAACACAGATCTGAAGAGCAGAGGAGAGAACGAGATGTGATCATGTATAACATATATACGGTGGGCGCCAATGTTGAAACACGGAATCACCGTCGGGATGATTAGACCGCTTTCTCTGAGAAGATGGAGAATCACACCTTGTTCTTCCTCTTGAACCTAGATCTGCAATGGAGAAGAAAAGAAACATGGGGATGTAGAGATGGCTGGTAAGAGAAGAATCTCTTATTTCCAGCAACAAAAGTGTGGCGGCTCCATATCTTGTGCCCTAATAATGAGGTGAACACCTCTTTATATAGGAGACATGGGCCTCTCCTAACCTCAATGGGCCAGGCCCAGTTAGGGGTTATCTCTACAAGCCCACAACCTAGTGTAGTGTAAACTACAACGCGCTAGGCTTTGCGGGTTAGTACGCAAAAATAATAAATATTATAATAAAAGGCGATAAGTAACAGATATGTCCGGTCGTTCGGGTTCGGGTTCAGGTTGGGTTAACCTCATAGAAGCACTTTCCATCGCCTTCTTTTATAATGTCTTCCCAGTGCCCGGCACCGCAGATTTTCCCTGATATCAAAATACACATCTAATAAGCAAACTGCTGGATGAAACCTTGGGTTAGTGTTGTTGCTATTGTCCAAAAATGATATCAGACAAAGTGTTTTCGAAAAAGTGTGCCTGTATTTTCGATATAACATAACTGTATTTTATTATTATTTTTATTATGTTTCATGTTATCTTCATCTGTGTACAAATGTACCAACCACCATCACCAATCCTTTATCCCTGAAATTCTGTTTTTAATCCTTCAAATTCATGCGTGATTAAAAACACCGTTGATATTAAAGGTAATATTTATAAACTCTCTTCCTTTTCCCCTATTTTACATAAACCCTAAAAACCACATAAACCAGAAATAAAAACAGAAAATATACCCTTACTATGAGGGCTAGTGGCCCAAAAGTTGCTTAAACCACCAATCTGTTCTCCAAGCCTTACGACATATTCGTACGTCTTTTCCCCCGCAAGCAAGGTGTTATAATTGGGGTGGTAAATCCGCAGGTGCCTCAGCTTCTTCAGGTCCCTGATGATCGGGTGTTTCCTTGGCCTGAAAATTAGTTTCACCTCCTCCTTCTTTTCACTTTCAGTTTCAGTTTCGCTGGAGATTGATGGGGTATGGTATTAGACCCAACCCGAACGACCGGACATATATGTTACTTATCGGACCGGTGTCTTTACTAGTCCATTGGTCGGACCGATCTAACCGGTCGGATCGGATTAAAAAATCGGTCCAACTCCCAAAAGAGAGACCTTACAGAATTTCATGTGAAACCGGGCTTGTGTAAAATCTTCACAGTCAGATCCCGACAGACATTTTTGCAATCATGGTATATAACTACTACTACTACTACTAATACTACAACTACTACTTAGTGTTTACAAAAAACAGTTTCCAAAACCAACAAACACAAATCACTTTCCTTCCCCTTCCTCCTCCTCCTCCTCCTCGGCCTCTTCTTCCTCCTCCTCCTCAAACGAAAACGAAACAATGTAATAAAATTCAGTTCGCTTCAACTCGCCCCATGGTATACGAGTTTGCTTGTTGCAATACAAGTCGTATTTCATGGCAATCTTCTCAAGCTCCCATGCGTAATACGGAGCGTCTTCGCTGGCAAAAAGGCGAATTTGTGCCTTTTGTTTGTCGTCAAAGTCCTGGAGTAGGTCTTTGGTACAGTTATGGAAGTTCCTAACCTGATCAACCTCATACGATGGTGGCATGAAGAAAATGACACGCTGAAATCGGAGGTGTTTGAAGTTCTCGTTTTTGCTGATTGTCCAAGGGTTAACCTCATAGAAGCACTTTCCATTGCCTTCTTTTATAATGTCTTCCCAGTGCCCGGCACCGCGGATTTTCCATGAAATCAAAATACACACCTAATAAGCAAACTGCTGGATGAAACCTTGGGTTAGTGTTGTTGCTATTGTCCAAAAATGATATGAGACAAAGTGTTTTCGATGGCAACAAAAGATGTAAAGTGGGGAAGACTTTGTACCTTTTGCCTGCCAACATCAGAGTGTTTTGCTCCACAAAAGAATGATATGCAATAAGGGTTATACTGCGTGCAATGTGGAGTGTACCTTGTATGTAAATTACACTTTTTGGTAAAAAAGGATTGTGAACGAATTTTCAAAAGTATGTTGATCGGAAAGGCTCATTTCGGGATCTTGATTTTTATGGAATCAACATGAATGAATTTAATGAGCTCAGATCTTAAAAGTCCATCAATATCAAGTGGTGCTTGAACAAGGTCAAATCTAAGAGCTGTGGCCAAGGGAAACTCACGAATAAAACTCCCACAAGCACAGATCTGGACCTTTTTTGGCTTTTGAGTTTGTATTTTGAACTGGATAAATAAGCCCAGATCTGACCGTTGTTGATGGAAAACGTCATGTATTATTGTTAGGAAGAAACTCAGATATGGCAGTTTAGTTTTTATTAAAAAATGCATGTATAGAAACTCAGATCTGGCAGTCTATTTTTATTCAAAAAATCATGTGTGGAGCTTTAAAAATATGAATCTTTGAAACATGAGTAATTGAGCGACGATATTTGGATCTATTAAAAAATCACACATCCCAATACATGGTAGGAAGCTTCAGTGGAAGAGAAATGTGTACAAATCACCTTAAAAGGAAAACAGATCTGTAAGATGGATTGTAGAAAAAACCAGTTGTTATTCTAAGAACACAGATCTGAAGAGCAGAGGAGAGAACGAGATGTGATCATGTATAACATATATACGGTGGGCGCCAATGTTGAAACACGGAAACACCGCCGGGATGATTGGACCGTTTTTGCTGAGAAGATGGAGAATCACACCTTGTTCTTCCTCTTGAACCTAGATCTGCAATGGAGAAGAAAAGAAACATGGGGATGTAGAGATGGATGGTAAGAGAAGAATCTCTTATTTCCAGCAACAAAAGTGTGGCGGCTCCATATCTTGTGCCCTAATAATGAGGTGAACACCTCTTTATATAGGAGACATGGGCCTCTCCTAACCTCAATGGGCCAGGCCCAGTTATGGGTTATCTCTACAACCCACTACCAAGTGTAGTGTAAACTACAACGCGCTAGGCTTTGCGGGTTAGTACTTTACCAAATTGACAGGACAAATTGTTTGTACAAAACAAGCATAAAAAGTGAAATAAGTACTTTACCAAATTGACAGGACAAATAAGTTTGGTAATGGGTCAAAACAGTCCGGTTCAAAGAGCGTACTTACTGTTGGGTTAAAGTACGTACTATTGGGTACATGTTGAAACAGGCAGAGCCAAATCACATTGAGGTGGTGACCCTAAACAAATTTGGTCCAAAGTTTAACATGCTTTGAAATTAATAAGTGTGTCAAAAATGATGCCACAAACTATATTACTTTACTAATAATTTAACCACTTTGGAAGTTTTATATAATATAAATAATTTGACCCATCACCTATTTAGCTATTTATTTTTACCAACTTGAAGTAACAAGAAAACATACCTCTCACTTGGGGTTTCTAAGCACAATGATAATGGAGTCACCTCGAAGAAACATTTTGCTAATAAATCTGTCTTTGTTAACAGGAAGAGCTTTCTTCTTGCCTTTTCCTGTCTTGGGCACCTGATGACATACAAAACTTTTTCTTAAATTAAGAAAATGGAATTAAAAAAAGTGCTAGATAAGTTATTTCGAGAGAAGAAGCAACCTCAGTTGATACCGGCACAACGTGATGAAGGGCCACCAACCCGGTGAGACCCGTTATTGGCCGGAAGCTTTCGCTAGCTACCGGCACAACGTGGCGAACGACCGGCACAATTTAAAATCGTGCCAACACAGGTGGCGCGAACTACGACCGAAGCTCGGCCGTTTTAAAACCTACTACGATAGCGTCCCGGGCGGTGATATAAGTCACGAAGACCGGGTGGCGGTGGCCAACATCGAGTTCTGGGGCAAGGAGCGGAAGCCGTTTGACAAACTCGCCCTGTTCGAAATCTACTTAACGCTTTAGGCTTTTTTTTTTTTAATTTTGTAATCCTTTTTTTGTAGAATTTTGTAATTTTGAGGAACTTTTAATAATAATTTTAGACTTTTTTTAATTCTCTGTGTATTTTTTAAATTTAGGTTTTTTTTTTTAATTTTTATAAAACTCGCCAACCCACGAGGGCTAGCCACGCCCCGCCATACCGACCCAACACGTCACTCACCAGCCCCGGGGGAGGGGGGGTCGAAGTCCACGTGTCAACCCATGCCCCAAACCCCCCACCCCACCATACCCCACGGTCGAAAACACCAATGCCTTTCGCGCGAACCGCGTAATTGAAAAACACTAGTTTGAATAAAAATTAAAGAGTATTCTAAACAAACCTGACCCACCTAGAGAGACCAATTCCATCACTAGTTCACATTGTCAAGATTCAACGTGGCAGATAGTCATAAGATAAACCTGCCCTATAAAACACACACATGAAGACAACTACATATAGATCCTGTCGCCACCACCACCGTGATCTGCAGCAGCCACCATGGAATTAACACAGGTGCACACCCTCAACTTAAGAGGCGTCCTCTCCGTCTCAAAGAGGATCATCTTAGCCAGATACTGGCACTTTGTCTCCTTATCTCTCCTCTTCTTCCTCCCTCTTTCTTTCTTTCTATCTCATCATCAGCCCCACCCTCATCCACCTCCCCAACCAACCCTTCACCTACGATCATCTAATCGCTTATCTCGTCTACACCCTAATCGTCTACGTCCTCGCCCTATGCGCCATCGGCACCATCACCTACAGCACACACCATGCTTTCTTCGGTGAGCCCGTCAGCTTCTTAGACTCCCTCAAGTCCCTATCCTTCTCCTTCTTCCCGCTTGCTTCCACCGCGGTTGTAGCTCATGTTCTTATACTTGTTACCTCGTTAACCTTCCTCATGTTCGTTGGATCAGTTCTTATGTTGATGAATAACTTAGGGATTGTTATAATTGATTACAACTCGGTTTACTTCATGTGGTTTTCGGCCATCATGGGAGCGATTCTAATCACGATTGTTATATACTTCTACGTGGAATGGTCATTGGCTTTTGTGGTGGTTGTGGTCGAATCGAAATGGGGATTTGCGGCTTTGATGAGGAGCTCGTATTTGGTTAAGGGGATGCGATCGGTTTCGTTGTTGGTGATGTTGTATTTTGGTGTTTGTGGTGTGATCTTAGTGGGGATATGTTCTGAAAATTTATATAGAAGCTGGGCGTTCGGTCCGCTAAGATTTATTACGATGCTTGGTTCGATCTTTCTAATGATGTTTTTGCTTCGGATTACTGCTGCGAACACTGTGTTGTATAATTACTGCAAGGCTTTGCATGGTGAATTGGCACTTGAGGTTGCTGAGGGGTTTGTTCAAGAGTACATGAATTTGCCTGTCGATTCTGGATGGTGAGAAGAATGATCATTAGCAGTTTCTTTAGCATAAAGTAACGTGTTTGTATTTATAAAATGTTGTAATTTTTGTAACAGGTTTTGAAATGTTGTAATTATTACTGTTTTTTTATTTATGGGTAAATTACATTTTTCGTCCTTATGTTTATATCAGATTGCAATGGATAGCCTTTATCTTCAATAATTACAGTCACAGTCCTTTATTTGGTAAACTTATTACACCTTTCGTCCTTTAGCACTAACCAGGTTAAAATTAAAAGTTAAATCAGATCATGTAAGGGCATTTATGTCTTTTTACAAAACAAAAAAACAAAAACTATATTTAGACAGACATAAAAATCCTCTCTCTACCTTGTCTCTCTCTCTCTCTCTATAACTCCTGGTGCCTTCACTCTACCATAGTACCGTCACCACCGACATAGCACCACTGCCGCCCTAACATCAATACCGTCATAACACCACAGCAGGTATGAAACTGAAATAATATCACCCCACGATTTCTCTCCTCTGTTCGGATTTCATTAATGTATTTGAAGGTGAGATTCAGATCTACACGTGATGGGAGGAGATGAGTTGGGGAATGCAACGGTGGTGGCAATGGCGGTTTACATACCACCGATTGTGGCCTTCGTATTCCTTAAACCCTTTGAATTTCACAGCTCCGGGTATATTGCGGCCCGTTGCATCGGAAACCCGGTGGTTTTCCTCATCCCCGTCGCGAGTCCACTCATAATCTGAGGCATCTAGAGCATCAATGGAAGCTTTATTTGATTGATCATATGAGAGATCTGCATCTTGTTTTGTAACCCCCAAATCGATTGAACAAATGTGAGTCTCCAAATTCGAAGGCAGAAGGTGAGTAGATTTTTAATAAAACCCCCAATCGATATTTTTCAAGTTTGTTGGAACTGTGATTAGATTTTAATTTAGGTTTCTAATGTAACCCATATATTTTTCTTCATTTTTAGGAGATTACTTTATTAAATTAAAAAGTTCATACCTGGGTTTGATGTCTGATCTTGATTTTTACCTATGAAGGCTTAAGATTATTCCGGTAATGGTGGACTTATATTTCGGTAATGGTCGATGGTGAAAGAAGGAGTTTCATAAGGGGGAATAAACATGGTGGAAAGACATAATTGCCCTCACATGAGGTGCACATGGTCTGATTTAACTTTTAATTTTAACCTGGTTAGTGCTAAAGGATGAAAGGTGTAATGAGTTTTCCAAATAAAGGATTGTGACTGTAATTATTGAAACTAAAGGCTATCCATTGCAATCTGATACAAACATAAAGGACGAAAAATGTAATTTACCCTTGATTTATTAAAGATAGGGTTCATTAACAACAATATGTTGAATCATCAACAAACTATTCACGACCAAAGGAATAAGGATGTTGATGTACTCTAAGTCTCCAATGCATGTGTGATGTGCAGGGCCGGATCAGCCATTTTAAAGGCCTAAATCGGGTTATAAATTTTGAAGCCCCTTTTTCCTAAAAAATATTTTGCTTCCTAATTAACCAGAAAAACGATGGTTGTTTTCGTGCAAATGCTAGGGTGATACACTACTTAAATACTTTAAAATAAATGTCAACGAATAATTATTATAAAATATAAACAATTAAAGAGATAGGAGGCACTACATCAAACACTTGGCTTACTTGGTCTACTGCATAAACTAAACACCCAACAAAGTAATTTCAGTTACAACTTCAGAAACTAATTTCGATTAGCAAAATAATTTCAATTAGCAAAATAATTTCAATAACAGCTTCAAAAACTAATTTCAATTAGCAGTTCAGCACACTAATTTCAATCAGGGTCTTTTACTTACTATAAGGCTATAGGGTGTGGTCATGACCCTCATGGTCACCATGATCCTCCACATCGGCGCCATGTCATTCACTTCTAATCTATCATTCAAAACCACTACCCTAAGGGTGTGGTCATGACCCAAACCACTATCTTCCTATTTTAATTTATTTTTGTAGAAAAGGAAAATGAATCATTGAAAAAGGAAAGTAGGCTCATGGTTGTCATGGTTTAATCCATGCCAACCATGGTGGATGAAGGAAGGGGATGGTGTAACAATCCATTAATGATCCTATGTGGCATTAATGACTCATGCTCCCCATACCCTTTAGCCTAAGGAATTAGCCGACAATTCAGGAATTAGTCGACAATTAAGGACGCCTACAATCTGTCAATCCATCATAATAATTAATGGATTAGGATTAAATACAAAGGATCCTAATTGTAAGAAGTGTAAGAATGATTTATAGAGTGACAAATGTCCAATAACCTAAAAAAACCCACTACACAAAAAAACCCACTAAAAAAAAAAACCTTAAACATCCACCACGAAATGAACAGTAATTTGTGCTTAAATGACTGTGCATGATCTGGTTTACCAGACAAATAAATTTCTGAATTCCATACAAGTGAATTCATGCATGATATATTCTACAAGAATTACGTTATGATAGCGTTGCGTCAAAAATATTAGTAAACTCACCGGTAAGACACATCGTGTCAACAGAACTGCAGAAAGCAGTCAGACATTAGAATTGGAGCCTAGGTGTAGGTCCAACGTCAAGAATGCATTAAAACCCAAGAGTACATACAAGGGTTTTAATATAGGCATTCCGGAAGCTAAAATACGCACTAAAAAGCACCCGAAACGCACTTTAAGTGCAGAATTTATTTAAATTAAGCTATGTTCAGCATTTAAACATATGAATATTAGGCAGAAATGTCGTTTTATTATCCAGAATATTTCCCTAAGTGTTGGGAATTAAAAGGGATACAAAAAGGTACTTAACGACACTTTAAATGATTATTTAGCGCTTTAACGAATCGGTACCTAACCGAATAACCGGATATTACTCGGAACACCAAAATAATGCTAGAAGCATTGTTTTTATTTTTCTAAGCCAGTTAGGGTCCCCGAATACCCTAACACCCGTTACAACTCACTACATGCTAGTAACTAAGTTAACCTCCTAATTAACTAACTATTGTCTAACCACTTGGTTGGAAACCAACCATAAGACCCCCCCCCCCCCCCATCGAAATCGGCTCCCCAAGGGGGCACCCCACTAATACTTTTGATTATAATAATCTTGCTTGCCCCATATCTTGAAGACACATTATCTAGAGGGTAATTAGAAGATGGGATTATAAATGTAACCATAAGTTTATAACATCACATAACCCACACTTAGAAAAATTCACTCTCCTCTCTCTCCATCTCATTGAGTTCGGCCGAAACCCCCAAGCACCCATCCATCTTTTTTTCGATTTCATTCAAGCCATTCCAAGCATCTACAAGGGTTAAGGATCGCGTATAAGGAACCTCGGTGCACTCGGATTGCGAAGGACCTCACTACATTGCCTTTATCCACACGATTTCCAACTAGTTTCTTCCCTAGCCTAGAGCTAGTTGTAAGTGCTTCTAATCACCTTCTTGATCTTGTCTAGGGTGGTTAATAAGAGATTTGTTGGTTGAAAATCTTGAACACTAAAGATCACCAACTAAAAGTCTACTAAAATGATAAACAAAGTGGTTAAAGAATGAATATTGGTGTAAAACTTGTTACACTTGTTTTGTTATGATTATTTTGTGTTGTTTGTTGCTAGTAGTAGTTCGGATCGTCATCTAACCCGGCTAGGTCATGTTCATAGAACATGAACTAGTATATGTTAAAGTATGAAAAGGACTAGATGATGAACACTACTACATAATGACATGAACTTGTGTAAAGGTAATTTTTCTTGAAAAAATGAAGTTCTAAACTAGTAGGTCTAAAGATCTACAAGTGGCATTTTCGAAGAACCAAGTATATGACGAAATCATGTTTTAAGGCCGGATCTTCCATAAACTAGAAGTGTTTTTGTGAACAAACAAGTGTGTGGACACTTGTGTAACGAAAGGATTTAACAAAGAAATATTTTCGTAAATACCGACTAGAAGTTGTAAAACTTCATATTCTTTAAAAAATAAAGTTTTCGAGATAATGATTTTATTTTTAAAGATGGAAAGACTTACTAAATGTGCTAGTAAGTTACTACACATTTTTACACAACTTGCAAGTTCATGTGATTGCGATATATGTTTATGCTGGACTAGTTTGATGATGATTGGAAATTGATTGGTTGAACTTTTTAAAAGAAAATGATACGCCAGTAAGCGTGGCCACCTCCAGTTACAGAGGAAACTCTGGCGAAATTTTCCAGAAAATAACACTTAGAATATTTTTGGTGACAAGTGTTATGAATATATGTTCGACTGGTTTTCCAAACAAACTTCGCCATGATTTTTGTTATCAAATGACCATGTATTCGGGGGTGGATTTTCATAAGTAAAACTTGTTAAATATATATTTAGAATATATATTTTCTAATAAATCGCTTGTGTGATTATGTGATCATTTTGTGAGCTATGTATATATTATTTTTTTTTTAGAATAAAAATAATATGTCTTGGAAATACTCATGAGAAGTATAAACACAAAAATACACATACGACATACAAGTTACATAATTCGGGTGCAAAGTGCAAAATACAAAAAGCTTATATTTTTTTTTTTGAGAAAATAATATAAGTAAGACATTTAGTTAAAAATATAAAATATTTTTAACACAAGAAAATATATACACAAAAGATAGTGACTTGTACTTGTGCGATACAAGTCTAGTGACTAACGTTAAGAAAACACGTATAGGTCACAACGCTAGATAAGCAAATCCGGTGAAGTTTACGACGCAGGAACGCAAAGTTGTGAGTTCATGCTCCCCCTCTTCTCTTAACTGTTTTCAGTTTTATAACTCTCGGGGGTGAAATACATGTTACAAATATTATAATTTTTACAAAGGGTAAAAATACAAGAAGCACTCTGTTGGTTCAGTTCTGTTTGAGCATGAGGGAAAACAGTAAATCATACCTGTCACAGTAGAAAGTCCAGTGGAGAATCCAGTAATGGAGTTCGACATGCTTGTCTTCGTGATCTGGTTCCTCCTTAGGGTGCTGACTGATGATGGGGCTTAGAGAACCGAAAAGGGTATCGGTTTGGGAGATGGAGGACGAATTTGATGTTAGGCTTATGGGGTGTGAAACTGAGTAACCCTTTAACCTCCACTTAATTCTCCTTATATAAGCACCCAGGAGGAAACCCAATTAGTTACTAAGGGTAATATGGTCCATCAACAATTACCAACTAACTTAAATAATAGGTTATTATATATTTTGATCTTTATTATGTAAATGATTATAATCGCTATAGATTAAATATTGTTACATAATATATTTAATCTTACATTCTCCCACTTAGCCGAGTAATCATTTACTATGAGTATTAGATAAGCCTGATCAGGAGTTAACACTCATTTTAGCCTTAAACAAGTACTATAGCAGAGAAATACAGCCGTTGAATCATTATGCGACTCAGGACCCCCATTAATCATACTATAGCCTTAATTTAAAACCTAATCGTCATGATCAAAATACGCGTAAGCCCTTTGTTTGATTTGTAACTTCATTTGTCAATATGCCATTATACCGGTTGAACATATTCTAAGAGACATACAAAATCAAACTGAGGAAATTTCATTAACATAAAACATAAGCTAGTACAATATGCTCAAATAAGGTCTTTACAAAATCCCATATTACGAACATGTTCTTCATAAACCTTAGGAGGGAGACCTTTAGTCATCGGATCCGCAAGCATATCCTTAGTACTAATATACTCGATACAAAGATTATTTTCCTCAACTCGTTCACGTACGAACAGATATTTTGTATCAAGATATAAACCAGCTCCAGTCGAACTGTTACTGTTCGAGAAACTAACGGCAGCTGAATTATCACAATAAAGCTTCAATGGTCTAGAAATGGAATTAACGATTTTGAGTCCAGTGATCAGATTTCTAAGCAACATTCCAAGACAGGTTGCGTTGTAAACAGCAATGTACTCTGCCATCATTGTGGAAGTTGTGGTCAACTGTTGTTTATGACTCTTCCATGAGATAGGGCCGCCTGCTAACATAAAGATATAGCCCGAAGTGGATTTCTTGTCATCTTTGAACTTTGCAAAGTCAGAATCAGAATAGCCCACCACTTCTAAATGATCACTTCTTCTATAAGTCAGTTTATAGTCTTTCGTCCCTTGCAGATATCGAAGTACCTTCTTAGCTGCTTTCCAGTGATCTAGGCCAGGATTGGTCTGATAACGGCCTAACATTCCAGCAATATAAGCAATATCTGGGCGAGTACAGACTTGAGCATACATCAAGCTCCCGACTACTGACGCGTAAGGTATCTGGCTCATTTGCTCCTTTTCAACCTCTGTTGTCGGACACTGGAATGAACCGAAAACATCTCCCTTAACTACTGGAGCGACGGAGGGTTTGCACTGTTGCATGTTGTAACGCGTAAGGACACGATCTATGTAGGCCCTCTGGGACAATCCTAAGATCCCTTTGTGTCTATCTCGGTGAATTTCGATGCCAATGACGTAAGAAGCCTCTCCGAGATCCTTCATGTCGAAGTTATGCGAAAGTAACCGCTTCGACTCATGCAACATGTCTAAACTATTACTTGCCAATAGAATATCATCTACGTAAAGGACAAGTATAGTAAAGTTGCTCCCACTCATCTTGAGGTAGGTGCATTGATCCACTTGATTCTTCATAAAACCTTGCTTCTTCATGACTTCATCAAACTTGAGGTACCATTGACGTGATGCTTGTTTTAACCCGTAAATGGATTTCTTCAACTTACAGACTAGATGCTCCTGACCTTCAGGTTTAAAACCTTCAGGCTGCTTCATGTAAACATCTTCATCCAAATCTCCGTTAAGGAAAGCGGTTTTAACGTCCATCTGATGCAGCTCTAAATCGAAATGAGCTACTAGGGCCATGACGATCCTTAATGAATCTTTATGAGAGACAGGTGAAAACGTCTCTTGATAATCAATTCCCTCTTTCTGAGTGTAGCCCTTTGCAACCAATCTCGCTTTGTAGCGTTCAACGTTCCCATTCGGATCCAGTTTTGTTTTGAATACCCATTTACATCCTACGGGTTTGGCTCCGTTGGGTAATTCTACCAAATCCCAAACGTCATTTTTCTTCATGGATTCAAGCTCATCAATCATTGCTTTATTCCATTCAGAAGACTGATCACTGCTAATGGCTTCATTGTAAGAGATAGGATCATTGAGCTTTCCAGCATCCATTTCAGTCAGGTAGGTAACATAATCATCCCAATTAGTAGGCCTTCTTTGCCTAGATGACCTCCTGAGTGGATTATCAGGTTCAGCGTTGTCTTGGTTTTGAGCGTTTGATGTGCCTTCGTCGTCATGAGGTATAATAGGTTCTGATTGTAGAGGTTGTGCAGTAGCTTCAGGAACAGTAGTTGCATTGGGTACAAGAGGAGTAATCGGAGTAATGGTAAGCGACGAGTCTCTCCCCCCCGCGTCTTGTACTTCTTGCAATTCTTCGTAAGGGTTGGTGCTGCTCCCACTAACCTTGAAATCCTCCAGGAACGCGGCACGCTTGGTTTCAACAATACGGGTGACATGGGAAGGACAATAGAAACGATAACCCTTAGAGTTCTCAGGATACCCGATAAAGAAACAGGTAACTGTTTTAGGGTCAAGTTTCCTTAGGAAAGGATTGTAAAGTTTTGCTTCAGCAATGCAGCCCCATACTTTCATATATTTAAGACTCGGTTTCCTTCCTGTCCAAAGTTCATAAGGAGTTTTAGGGACAGACTTAGAAGGAACTCTATTGAGTATATGAACAGCTGCTTTTAATGCTTCAGTCCAGAGGAATAATGGTAAATTAGTGTTGGCTAACATACTGCGCACCATGTTCATAAGGGTACGATTTCTTCTTTCAGCTACACCGTTCTGCTGAGGTGTACCAGGCATGGTGTATTGGTTCACAATCCCCTGGCCCTTACAAAACTCATAAAATGGACCAGGAGCTTGACCCACATCAGTATGTCTTCCATAATATTCACCGCCTCTATCTGATCTCACAACTTTAATCTGACGATCTAATTGCTTTTCAACTTCAGCCTTATAATCTTTAAAAGTTGTTAGAGATTCAGATTTCTCCTTAATAAGATACAAGTACATGTAACGAGAATAATCATCAATAAAAGTGATAAATGAAATATGTCCTGTTATGCCAGCGATTTGGTAGGGACCACTAATGTCAGTGTGAATGAGTTCTAATAAATTAGAGCTCCTAGTGGCACCTTTCTTATTCGCTAATGTCATTTTACCCTTAAGACATTTGACACATGTTCCAAAATCAGAGAAATCGAGAGGAGGTAAGACTTCATCCTTCACAAGACGATTTAATCGTTCTTTTGAAATGTGGCCTAAACGCTGATGCCACAACATGGATGAAGTTTCTAAGTCTCGTTTCTCTTCCATCTTTGTGAGTGATTCATTAATATTATATGACAACAAAGATTTGGAAAAGTTATCTTCTAGTTCTAATCTATAGAGACCACCATCCAGAATACCAGTACCATAAAGAACAGAATCATAATGGATAGAGAGTTTGCGATGACCATGGGAAACAATAAAACCGTCCATGTCTAACTTTGGTCCTGATACAAGGTTCCGAGTTACCTCAGGAACATATAAGGTATCATAAAGTTTAATACATAAACCAGTTTTCATAACTAATTGTAATGTTCCAATGGCCTTCACTTCTAATTCTCGATCATCCCCAACCTTAAGCGTTCTTTGGTTTCTTTCCAGCTTCCGGATTGAAAGGAATCCCTGAGTAGAATTGGTAACATGAACCATAGAACCAGAATCAAACCACCAAGAATTAGCAGGAACACTTAAATTATAGGACTCAAGTATCATAAAATAATCGTTACCTTTCTTAGCCAGCCACTCCTTAAAGTCAGGGCATTCCTTCTGCATGTGTCATGTCTTCTTACAGAACTTGCAGCGGATACTGCCTAAGGAGTTCTTAGAGCTGGAGGGTGCACTTGTATTAGGATGAGGGTTAGGCCTTTGGACTTTTGAAGCATCCTTCCTCTGAAAATTGTTCTTCCTCTTCTTAGAGTTGGAGGTAGTGAAGTTGGCAACATCAGTATGGTGATCCATCCTCATACGCTCTTCCTCCTGTACGCACATGGCGACCAGCTCACTCATCGTCCATTTGTCCTTCTGAGTGTTGTAATTGATCTTGAATGCTTCAAAGGACGAAGGAAGCGAAGTAATGATGAAATGAACAAGGAAACCATCACTGATTTCCATTTCCAGCCCCTTCAGCTTATTGGCCATGTCATTCATCATCATGATGTGCTCGCGAATGCCGCTCCTCCCATCATACTTAGTTGTCACCAGCTTGAGAATAAGAGTACTAGCGTGTGCTTTAGACGTCCCCTTGAACTGAGCCTCCACAGAAGCCAAGTAGGTTTTAGCATCGTCAGAATCAGGAATAGCTCCTCTAATAGAGTGACTAATGGACTGCTTCATAAACATGAGAGACATGCGGTTACTTCTAGTCCACTTATCATGAAGTAACTGCTGAGGAGCAGTACTCTGTGGAGTAAGGTCCGCTGGCTTATCCTCTCTTAGAGCATAATCAAAGTCCAGCACTCCAAGTGTAAGCATGAGGGCATCCTTCCATGCAGCAAAGTTATCACCAGTTAAAGGTGGAATCCCGCAATTTGGTGCTGATAGTGGAAATAAAATGAGCAAGTTATGATACAAATGAAGAAGTCCTAATGTGATCTAAGGGCACGTTAAACTAAGGCAGGCATAAATAATGACCATTTTACATTATGAAGCTGTGATATTGTCTATTACTAACATCAAAATAATAGACTTAGCTAAAAAAATTCTACTTAAACGAAAACAAAACAGCTTTGGCCAGAAGTGTAATCATTTAAGCATATGTGCAAAGTGGTTGTAACAAATCAGCTTTGGCCAGAAATTGAAACAATCACTTTAGTTATGCACTTGTTGAGTATGCCATCTATGAATGAATTAAATCAGCTTTGGCCAGAAATTAAGACATTCATTCTTATGATGCACACACAACATAGCTTTCGTAATACTTGAATGATAAGTAGATGTATCAAGTCAGCTTTGGCCAGAAATGATATATCAAAAACTCATTCAAGTTAAGCTATTCTGGTTTTGCAAAACATTATCTGATTCTGATTAAATTAACTAAGTAAATTACAAAAAAATTTTAGACTTGTGCGATCCATTATGCCCAAAACTTGTGCGATCCATAAGGCCCAAGTGAACTTGTGCGATCCATAAGGCCCAAGTGAACTTGTGCGATCCATTATGCCCAAGTGAACTTGTGCGATCCATTATGCCCAAGTGAACTTGTGCGATCCATGAGGCCCAAGGCTTGTGCGATCCATAAGGCCCAAAGTAAACTTGTGCGATCCATTAAGGCCCAAGTGAACTTGTACGATCCATTAAGGCCTTGTGCGATCCGTTATGCCTTGTGCGATCATCTTATGCGATCAGATCATCTTATCATGTGATCTGATTTGTGCGATTCAGTTGTTTATGGTTATAACAACTGACAGTTCGAAATTTATGAATTGTGATATACTTTCCCATTATAACTTGATCTAATTTTATCATAAAATTCGAAAATCATAATTGTTTATCTTATTAACATATTTCGAAAATCCTTATTAGGAAAATTAGATCAAAATCAGGAAAAACATACAACAATTCAAATCATACTCCTAAACATAAAGGATATTTCGAATTTTATCTAAGAACGTGATGAACCCTAAATAAAAAAAACTCAAACATTCATCCGAAATATGGAATTTTATTACACATTTAATCATATTTCTTAAACTTCAGATTTCGGAACAGTAATCACGAATGAAAATAAGATCCGAAATGTATATCAGATGACAAAAATCGAACTGTAATGATTTCTGATGATGAAAAACGAATTTTAATTATCGTTTTAAAACCTGTTTTCCAACTTTAGTCCAGATTTACGGATACAAACAGAACCGACTAATCAACATATGCTCTGATACCACATGTTGGTTCAGTTCTGTTTGAGCATGAGGGAAAACAGTAAATCATACCTGTCACAGTAGAAAGTCCAGTGGAGAATCCAGTAATGGAGTTCGACATGCTTGCCATCGTGATCTGGTTCCTCCTTAGGGTGCTGACTGATGATGGGGCTTAGAGAACCGAAAAGGGTATCGGTTTGGGAGATGGAGGACGAATTTGATGTTAGGCTTATGGGGTGTGAAACTGAGTAACCCTTTAACCTCCACTTAATTCTCCTTATATAAGCACCCAGGAGGAAACCCAATTAGTTACTAAGGGTAATATGGTCCATCAACAATTACCAACTAACTTAAATAATAGGTTATTATATATTTTGATCTTTATTATGTAAATGATTATAATGGCTATAGATTAAATATTGTTACATAATATATTTAATCTTACACACTCTTGGTGAGAACGAGAACCGAGTGCAATATGATTTGAGAATACGAGAAGCACTCGTGGTGAGTGCAATATGATGAGCTTTAAGAAAAGCCTAGAAAATACTAGATCATGTGAGCTTAAACTAAATATTGAGATGCCATTAATACTTACTTAGGGACGAGGGTTAGATCTAACGGGTACGGCCGAGCCCCACTCATGGTCCTTTTGTGACCTCATGAGTGCTTCGGTGTCCCAGTCGAGGGAAATCGACACAGTCGAGGTTAATCGACACAGTCGAGGGTAATCGACACAGTCAAGGGAAATTGACGCAGTCGAGGTTAATCGACACAGTCGAGGGTAATCGACACAGTTAAAGGAGAAAATACTAATGCTCCCTATGTCCTCACATGCCTTGAGGGAGAAAATACTAATGCTCCCTATGTCCTCACATGCCTTGAAGGAGAATATACTAATGCTCCCTATGTCCTCACGTGCCTTAATGTCCTTGTATAAACAATCATTTAAAACGTGGGATACACAAGAAAACTTGAATGATACTTGAGTATGTGTGGTACTCAAGAAAACGAGAATTATACTTGAGTACGTGGGGTACTCAAGAAAAAACTTAAATTATACATAACACACACTATGTTTTCATACAAAGTATACAAACGTTAAATACAAAAACGCATGAACTCGCTCAACTTTATGTTGATGTTTTCCAAAATTACATGTATTTCAGGTGACAGGATGGATCTTGGGCGCAAGTGTCGTAACTAGAAGTAGACTACAAGTTTAGATGTCATCCACTTTTGTTGAATTGTAACCTTGTCAAAGGTCGTGTTTTGAAAACTTAAATAACAAGTGTTTGTAATACTCAAATTTTCATGAATGGATGAACATCGTTTTGATCATGTAGTTGTTTATTACGATTGAATGCAATGATAACAAGCTAGTCACACATCATACGCTTCCGCAAAAGACAGGGTGTGACAAGGTGACGGCGGCGGCGGTGGTGGTGCGGTTAAGTTAGGCGGTGGTGGTAGGTGACAGGTGATGGTGGGTGAGAGAAAAAGAAATGGATATATTAAAATGTTATTTTTTGTTTATGTTTATTTATTAAGAAACATTTTAATTAAAAGAGTGAAATTACCATAATACCCTTAAGTGAATAAACTTAACTGAAAATTTTAACCTTGTTAGTGTTAAAGGATGTAAGGTGTAATGAGTTTTACAAAAAAGGACTGTGACTGTAATTATTAAAGTTAAAGGTCATCCATTGAAATCTGATACAAACATAAAGGACGAAAAATGTAATTTACCCTTTAATAAATCAAATTCAAATACAAATTCATGCTTACCTTTGGCCGATGATTATTTCAGCAGCAAATATACATTTTATTCATGAAGGATTAAAATTCTATGTGATAGAATTAATCGACGGAACTTGATTACGTAAGCAAGAAATCAAATTTAAATATTTAATGTGGTTGGATGGTAACGATGTTAAAATTCAACAGGTTAAATAATAAAAAAATAGGTGATATTAAGAAAATCAAAGTTAATACCCAATTAAAAAAATAGGTGATATAAAAACCCATGTAATACAAAGACTATAGCCAAGTTTTTATATAAATTAGATTCCATTTTTCTATTCCTGATGTAATCAAGTTACACCAATTAATTCTATCACATGATCTTTAATAATTCATGTGCAAAATGTATATTTGCTTTGGAAATAATCGTACACTAGTTAGTATTATTATTATTATTATTATTATATATATTGTTAGTGATGAACGATGAATAGTAATTTTAATTTTATAATAATACATAGCTTTCTATTATTTTTTTTATTTTTAATAACATATTTTTAATTTTTTTTTCCTTCTTTAAAACCATATATTTCCTATACTATTGTTTTTAAGGATTCTTTTTTTTTTCTTTTTTTAGAACATATATTATCGATTAATTTGATACTTCTTTAATAATTTACGTTTATAACTTTTTCTAAAAACTTAAGTACGTAGTTATGCTTGATTTTTCCCGGACATTCCCTTATAAGTTTTGTTAAAAACGAAATTGTACTTATAATAATGTATTTATTTGGTATCATAAAATAACGATGATAAACTAAATTGTTTTAATGGTTTGGCTTTCTAAACAACATGTTTTATTTTTATATCACGTTTGTTTTACATTATCATTTGCTCGGTTTCGCCGCAACGCGCGACGACAAAAAAACTAGTTTTATTTAAATCTATTAAACATACTGAAGTGAACGGACAACTATACCCTCAAGAACTAACGTCAAAGTTGGACGGAGTTAGCCATAAGGAGTCAAATAGTTAACATTCATAAACATTAGGTCATAATGTGAAAAAAAAAACAAGAATTTGTACTCAGATGGTAAAATTAGGTGAACCTCAAAGAGTAAAACCGAAATTAACTCTATTTTTTTCTTTTTATTATTTTAACGTTTAAGTTTACTAGATAGATTAATAATCTTGTTTGTAAAAAAGACTTGGGAAAAATATCACAAACTTTATAATTTTCTCCCCGATTGGTTTTCCTATTAAACAAAAACAACTGTTATTATATTATTATTATTTATAGATTACCTTATTATAGTTCGTAATTATGACAATGAATAATAATAATAATAAAGAATATGAGTTTAGAAAAAAAGAAAAAGAATACATGCTTCTGTACATCTTCTTCCTTCCTTTGTTTCTCACACACACACACTCTCTCTCTCTCCAACACACCCCCTGCACGCACAAGCTCCAGCCGATAATTTCCAACCACGCCTCACTCTTCCTGCAACTATGCTTGGTTTATAACATGGAGTCACACCCTATTTCGTTTCACCCTCGTTCAAACCAACACCATGAAACCCACAAGAATTCTCCTACGGCAAAAAAAATGCCCCACCAAAGCTTCCATCCATCATCAAACCCCGCATCATCACCCCATCATCCGGAGATGTGTGTGACAGTTCTGCCAAGACGCGCGGCGTTCTGGAGATGTGTGTACATTTCTGCCACATCGCGCGGCGTTTCGGAGACGAGTCTAACAGTTCTTCTAGGAGGCGCGACATTCCAAAGATGTCGGTAACAGTTCCGTAATACCTCCGCGCTCCGTTTAAAACGTCAAGTGTAAACAAAGAGCACTGGTAGGTAATTAATTTTTTTTTAAAATGCAATAGTTACCTGCTATTGTATGTGTGCAAAATGTAAACAACTCTCGCGCACCTGGATTCCTGTAATGAGCAGGTAGACGTCGATCAACAATGGTGCGAAGGCAGATGTCATGAAGGTTAATGAAGCGGAAAACTCAAGTCCTGTCGTCGTGTAAATGCGCGGTCCAAAGAAGGTCCGATGGGCATGGCAACAAAAGATGTAAAGTGGGGAAGACTTTGTACCTTTTGCCTGCCAACATCAGAGTGTTTTGCTCCACAAAAGAATTATATGCAATAAGGGTTATACTGCGTGCAATGTGGAGTGTACCTTGTATGTAAATTACACTTTTTGGTAGAAAAAGGATTGTGCACGAATTTCCAAAAGTATGTTGATCGGAAAGGCTCATTTGGGGATCTTGATTTTTATGGAATCAAGAGAATGAATTTAATGAGCTCGGATCTTAAAAGTCCATCAATATCAAGTGGTGCTTGAACAAGGTCAAATCTAAGAGCTGTGGCCAAGGGAAACTCACAAATAAAGCCCCAACAAGCACAGATCTGGACCTTTTTTGGCTTTTGAGTTTGTATTTTGAACTGGATAAATAAGCTCAGATCTTATCGTTGTTGACGGAAAACGTCATGTATTATTGTTAGGAAGAAACTCAGATCTGACAGTTTACTTTTTATTCAAAAATTCATGTATAAAAACTCAGATCTGGCAGTCTATTTTTTAATCGAAAAATCATGTGAGGAGCTTTAAAAATATGAAACTTCGAAACATGAGTAATTGAGCACAAATATTTGGATCTATTAAATAATCACACATCCCAATACATGGTAGGAAGCTTCAGTGGAAGAGAAATGTGTACAAATCACCTTAAAAGGAAAACAGATCTGTAAGATGGATTGTAGAAAAAACCAGTTGTGATTCTAAGAACACAGATCTGAAGAGCAGAGGAGAGAACGAGATGTGATCATGTATAACATATATACGGTGGGGGCCAATGTTGAAACACGAATCACCGTCGGGATGATTGGACCGCTTTCTCTGAGAAGATGGAGAATCACACCTTGTTCTTCCTCTTGAACCTAGATCTTCAATGGAAAAGAAAAGAAACATGGGGATGTAGAGATGGCTGGTAAGAGAAGAATCTCTTATTTCCAGCAACAAAAGTGTGCCAAAATAATGAGGTGAACACCTCTTTATATAGGAGACATGGGCCTCCCCTAATCTCAATGGGCCAAGCCCAGTTAGGGGTTATCTCTACAAGCCCACAACCTAGTGTAGTGTAAACTAAAACGCGCTAGGCTTCGCGGGTTAGTACGCAATAATAATAAATATTATAATAAAAGGCGATAAGCAACAGATATGTCCGGTCATTCGGGTTGGGTCTAATACCATACCCCATCAATCTCCAGTGAAACTGAAACTGAAAATGAAAAGAAGGAGGAGGTGAAGCTAATTTTCAGGCCAAGGAAACACCCGATCATCAGGGACCTGAAGAAGCTGAGGCACCTGTGGATTTTCCACCCCGATTATAACACCTTGCTTGAGGGGGAAAAGACGTACGAATTTGCCGTAAGGCTTGGAGAACAGAGTGGTGGTTTAAGCAACTTTTGGGCCACCAGCCCTCTTAGTAAGGGTATATTTTCTGTTTATATTTCTGGTTTATGTGGTTTTTTACTTTTTAGGGTTTATGTAAAATATGGGAAAAGGAAGAGAGTTTATAAATATTACCTTTAATATCATTCTCATTCTCTGGCAACCGAGTTCCCTTTTGTTCATCTCTCTCCTTCATCCTCACAAGTACATTCGTGAGAGTTGTAGATCTTTGTTCTTGTTTAAATCTCTGAGTTGATAATCATCTGAGTTAAAACAAGAATTTGTACTCAGATGGTAAAAATAGGTGAACCTCATGGAGTGAAACCGAAATTAACTCTATTTTTTTTTCTTTTTATTATTTTAACGTTTAAGTTTACTAGATAGATTAATAATCTTGTTTGTAAAAAAAACTTGGGGAAAATATCACAAACTTTATAATTTTTCTCCCCGATTGGTTTTCCTATTAAACAAAAACAACTGTTATTATATTATTATTTATAGATTACCTTATTATAGTTCGTAATTATGACAATGAATAATAATAATAATAGTAATAATAAATAATAAATAATAATATGAGTTTAGAAAAAAAAAGAATACATGCTCCTGTACATCTTCTTCCTTCCCAACGTTTTGAAAACCGGATCGGACCGGACGGTATGACCGGTTGGACCGGAAAACCAGCCGGTTGAACCGGGTTATTAAGGGATTGAACTGGATTTCGGTATTTTTTTTTTCAAATTTCACCTTATTAATTTTAAGACATCTGCCGGTTCTTACATCTTGTCGGACCGGTTGAACCGGTCGGACCAGTGGACCAGTGACCAAACCGGTTCGACGTCTGGTCCGGTTCTGAAAACATTGTTCCTTCCTTTGTTTCTCTCACACACTCTCTCTCTCTCTCTCTCTCTCTCTCCAACACACCCCCTGCACGCACAAGCTTCAGCCGATAATTTCCAACCACGCCTCATTCTTCCTGCAACTCGGCTTGGTATATAACATGGAGTAACACCCTATTTCGTTTCACCCTCCTTCAAACCAACACCATGAAACCCACAAGAATTCTCCTGCAACAAAAAAAAATGCCCCACCAAAGCTTCCATCCATTATCAAACCCCGCATCATCATCCCATTATCCATCTCGAGCGAAACTAAAACTGAAAATGAAAAGAAGGAGGAGGTGAAGCTAATTTTCAGGCCAAGGAAACACCCGATGATCAGGGACCTGAAGAAGATGAGGCACTTGCGGATTTACCACCCCAATTATAACACGGTGGAGGTATCCACACATCCCCCCAAAAGTATTTACACATCCCCTAACCCTATACGCCCCTCATTGCCCAATACGCCTCAAACTGGCCCCACCAATACGCCCCTCATTGCCCAATACGTTTGAAAATGGTCCCTACCATCTAATTAATGCCAATCATTGGGTGTCGGCCAATGATTACCCAATGATTGGGATGTAAGGAACTTTATTTTGATAGGGTTTTTTGTATGGGGAAGTTGTGAAATATTTATATAAGAAAATTAATATTTTTTTATAAAATGTTGTTATAAAAAATTGTGTTAGTATTATAAAAGTACATATTTTTATGAAATGAATTGTGTATATTTTTAATAAAAAAAATATGCATATGTTTTTTTATTAAGTATTATTATTAAAAACTTCATATTTTTATGAAATGAATTGTGTATATTATAAAATGTCATATTCTTATAAGTATTATTAAATGTCATTTTTTTAAAAAGAATTGTATATATTATAACAATGTTTTTTATTTATGAATAAGTTAATTACACAGTTAGTCCCTGTGGTTTGCACAAAGTAACATACTTAGGTACTAATAGTTTAAAATCACATTCTAGGGTATTAATTTTTCATTTTGGAATGTTTGGAGGTATTAACGTTATTTGTAGGTTTAAAATCACATTCTATTAGTACCTAAGTATGTTTTTTTATGCAAACCACAGGGACTAACTATGTTAATACCCTAGAAGTTAATACCTCCAAACGTTACAAAATTAAAATTTAATACCCTAGAAGTTGATTTTAAACTATTAGTACATAAGTATGTTATCTTGTGCAAATCACAGGGACTAACTATGTAATTAACTCTTTATGAATTGTTATTATGTCTTTAATTGTCAAATTTTTATTAAACGATTTTTATTTAATATTACTAAATGAGTATTATTACGTCTTTAATTGTCAAACTTTTAAATGTCAAATTTTATTAAATGGGTATATTATAACGTTTTATTAAATGCCAACTTTTTTATTTATCAACTATTATTATGTGTTTAATTGTTTCCATAACGCAATGTGTATGTTATAAAATGTCAATTTTTTTATGTCTTTAATTGTTTTTCACTAGAACATATATAATATTTCACCAAAATGATAACGAAATCGGGTTAATATGTATGACACAATTTTCGGGTCGGGTTTGGGTTAAGGTGGGGTCGGGTCGGGTCGGGTCAAACATTTTCTAGATTTCTCCTACCTAGTAAAAATTATATATAACGAATAACACGTATACAAAATCATTTTTTTTTCACTCTAAATTATATCAACATTATATAACACGAATAACACGTATTGTGCTAACCACTGTTTGGAGCTGCTGGCACTGGGTTTATTATCACCAGACTTCAAGTCCAAGTCTGATCCTGATCGTCGTGCTCCGGGTTTGTTATTCGACCCATGTTGGTCCTGAATTGGGCTGCAGTTTCTGGTCTCCAAAGTCTGACTGCAGTGATTGTTTCGTTGGGAGCTGGTCTATGAGGTTGGCTTTTGAAGCCAAAGGATGTTTGAGGTTAATGGCGACTGTTAGCTGGAATGGAATTCAATACGGTTTCAACAAATCGGGTCCCCAAGTCTGCATTCCGGGTTTATGGATCACAAGCTTCTTGTCCGGGTATTGGTGCTTCAGGGCTGCTAGGGCTGCTGAGAGCTGGATTATTCATTTGTGGAAGTGGTTTTGCCTAAATGACCATTATGCCCCTCAGTGGCCTAAAACCACTGTGCTTTGCTCTCATATCAGTAAAATTGATGCTGCTACTGGTTTGGTGTGTTTGCATACGTCTGGTAACTACCTGGAGCTGATGGTGCTAATGTTAATAAGCATTTTTGTTTTATCGAGTCCGAGAAGCAATCCCGGGTAATAACCTAGTATAATATATAGTAAGTATAGGATATAATAGCAAACTCATTCGATCCAAATGCCAAATAAACCAATGCGAAGTGGGTTTCTTTGCGTAACGTGGTTGGAATTTTATCGATTTTGTTTCGGCTCATCACGTACGGTAGGTTTTGTTTCGACTTGTTATGTTTGCTATGGTAACATACTACGTGTCGGGATTTGAGTTGATTCCACCAAAACATTCACAATCCTCCTAAGGCTCCTATTATTATTTTTTTTGAGTTAATTTCTATTTGACTCCCTGACATTTACCTATTTTAACCATTTGAGCATGAATTCTTATTTTTTTCTCAAATCATGGCCTCGGATTTATAAATGTGAACTATTTGACTCCTTATGACTAACTCTGTCCAACTTTAACGTTAGTTCTTGAGGGTATAGTTGTCCATTAAGTTTTAAGTGTTTAATAAATCAAATTCATACTTACCTTTGGCCGATGATTTTTCAATAGCAAATATACATTTTATTCATGAAGGATTAAAATTCTATCTGATAGAATTAATCGACAGAACTTGATTACGTAAGCAAGAAATCAAATTTAAATATTTAATGTGGTTTGATGGTAACGATGTTAAAATTCAACAGGTTAAATAATAAAAAAATAGGTGATATTAAGAAAATCAAAGTTAATACCCAATTAAAAAAATAGGTGATATAAAAACCCATGTAATACACGAGACTATAGCCTAGTTTTTATATAAATTAGATTCCATTTTTCTGTTCCCAATGTAATCAAGTTACACCAATTAATTCTATCACATGATCTTTAATAATTCATGTGCAAAATGTATATTTGCTTTAGAAATAATCGTACACTAGTTAGTATTATTATATATTATATATATTGTTAGTGATGGACGATGAATAGGAATTTTAATTTTATAATAATACATAGCTTTCTATTATTTTTTTATTTTTAATAAAATACTTTTAATTTTTTTTCCTTTTTTAAAACCATATATTTCATATACCATTTTTTTTAAGAATTCTTTTTTTCTTTTTTTTTTAAACATATATTTTCGATTAATTTGATACTTCTTTAATAATTTACGTTTATTACTTTTTTTAAAAACTTAAGTACGTAGTTATGCTTGATTTTTCCCGGACATTCCGTTATAAGTTTTGTTAAAAACGAAATTGTACTTATAATAATGTATTTATTTGGTAGGGAAAAGATCAAATAGGAAGTTTATTTTGGCTAGGAAGTATAGGAGGCAATCTTAGCCGTTCATCATCTTTTTTTAAATTTTTGGACGCGTGGGCATTTTCGTCTTTTTACATTATCATATCTTCGTTCTAATTCGATTATAGATTCTGTTATCTCTTTTCTTAGTTCATCACTCTCATAACATAACTGAAGATTCTGTAACCCTAAATCGCCGTCGATCGCAAATTCACCTCTTTTCAAACATTAATCTTGTATCGTTCATCAATTCGATAACTTCAATGTCTTCTTCAGACTCTGGTGGTATGTTTAGCTTCAATTCGGAGTAAATTTTTGTTATTTTTTCCGAATTTCATTGTTTTACATTTTATAATTCGTGGTTCTGTAAGTAATATTTGATTTTTCATAAGTTTAATTGTTATTGTTGTATAATTTAACATAATTTGTTTGTTTTTTTCTAAATCATTTATTGCGTTTTAGTGAAGAGTTGTGTTTTATGATATTATTTAAATTATATGCATATAAAACTTTTAGTGTTATGTAATATAAAGCTATAACTGTCTATAACTGTTATTGTTGTACAATGTTTTGTTTTTTCATCATTTGATGCGTTTTACTGAATGTATTGCGTTTTATGATTTTATACATAACAAACCTTAAAGGTCTGTATTTCTAAATTATTATTAACATATTTTGTGATTTAACACTAAACACATTATTATATAGGATGTATTGCGTTTTATGATTATTTGTTAAGTGTTTTCAGATCATATGATGCGTTTTACTGAACGTATTGTTTTTTATGCTTTTATCTATATTAGTGCATATATAAACTTTAAAGGTTTGTATTTTTAAATTTTTATTAACATATTTTTTGGTTTATCAATAAAAACATTATTATGTAAGATGTATTGCGTTTTATAGTTTTTTTTAATTGTTTCAGATAACATTTCCAAGTGGGAGGAACGTGTATGCATAAACAGTGGAAGAAAGTTTTTCAAACCTAAAGTCAGTGGATCCATTACACCTGCTGTTGGAATGTTTTTTAAGTCATTTGATGAGGCTTTTGCGTTTTATCAGAGATATGCACTTGCTGCAGGTTTTTCTGCAAGAAAAAATACCTCTTGGAAAAATGGTGGTGGTTTAGTGAAAATAAGATATATTGTCTGTTCAAAAGAAGGATTTCATGTTAGCAAAGAAATAGATTCTGGTTCAGTTGAGAATAGTAAAAAGATTGTTAGACGTAATAGAGGTTCAAAAAGAGTTGGATGCAATGCTCATGTGAAACTAATATTAGAGAACAATAATATGTTTAAAATCTACTACTTTGAAGAAGAACATAATCATATCTTTGTGGAAGATGAAGATATTCATTTCTTGCCGGCTGCCCGAAGTATCGATTATGTGAAAGAAAGTTTTATATCTGGATTGTCTGCAATCAATATTGGACCTGTTAAAGCATTCAATATTATGAAAACAATGTATGGTGGTTTTGGTGAAATTGGTGCTAGTAAAGTTGATTGTAAGAATTATAGAAGGGATTTGAATCTTTATATCGGAGAGTATGATGCAGAAATGGTAGTTAGGCGTCTTATTAGGAAGAAAGAATGTTGTCCTGGTTTCACATGTGATTATGTTATTGGTGAAGATAGAAGATTGAAAGGGCTTTTCTGGGCTGATGAGCAATCAAAAACAAATTATACAGTGTTTGGTGACATATTTGGTTTTGATGCTACTTATAAATCAAACAAGTAAGTTTTTTTTCATTTATTGCGTTATATATTCTATTGCGTTATATATCCTGTTCTAATTTTTAATGCTTTTTTAATTTGTTTTTTAATCAGGTATGATTTGGTTTTTTGTACCATTTACTGGTATTGATAATCATTATAGGAATGTCACATTTGGTGGTGCATTACTTGGTTCGGAGACTGCAGATTCTTATAGATGGCTTTTAAGGTGTTTTGTTAATGCTTTTGGAAGTGAGCCTAAAGTTGTTGTTACTGATCAAGATGCTGCAATGGAGAGAGCTATTAAGGATGTACTTTCAAGAAGTAGGCATAGGTTATGTATGTGGCATATATGGGAGAAATTGAAGACAAAGGTATTAACTGCGTTTTATGATATAACAAACTGCAATTTTAAATTGTTTTATTATTGCGTTTTATGTTTTATACAATAAGATCCAGAAATATTTTTATCAATAAAATTACAAAACAATTGCGTTTTACCATCAATGTAATATGTTTATCATTTTCAATATATTGTTTTTAAATTATTGCGTTTTAAGTTTAATAATATTATTACTTTTTTATTCAGGTTGGTCCTGTTTTGTCAGCAAACACTGATTTTAATACAAGAATGACTCATGTTGTTTGGAATGATACTATTATTCCAGAAGATTTTGAAACTGAGTGGCATTCAATAATGTCTGCTTTTGGATTGGAAAATCATGAGTGGTTAAAAGATATGTACGATCTTCGATTTGACTGGATTCCTGCTTATTACCATGGAGAGGATTTGGCTGGTCTTATGCGTACTACGTCGAGATGTGAAAGCGAGAATTACTTCTTTGGTCAGATTTGCAATCCAAGATGTACACTTGTTGAATTTTTCACTCATTTTGAGACAACAATGGATATTCAAAGGCATGAGCATAGGAGGAATGATCATGATACAAGGTATATTGAGTCTAAGCCCTGGAGTGACTTTGTATTGGAGAAACAAGCATCATAAATATATACCAAAACAATTTTTAAGGATATTCAGATTGAAATTGATCATGCCATTACAAAGTGTATGTCAAAGTCTTTTGATATTGTGGGTGATGTTCAATATTTTGAAATAAAGGATTTCAGACAGCCATGCACATCTTTTTTTCAAGGTATTTTTTAAATTTATAGAGTTTTAAATATCTATTGCGTTTTATTTTTCCATCTTTCA
Organism: Helianthus tuberosus; assembly: GCA_030545235.1. NCBI lineage: Eukaryota > Viridiplantae > Streptophyta > Magnoliopsida > Asterales > Asteraceae > Helianthus > Helianthus tuberosus. The sequence continues at coordinate 208,596,507 of CM060442.1, read as the reverse complement.
TTGCGTTTTATCATTATATGATCATATAGTTTTATCTGTATTATATTTATTATTCATTGCGATTTATATTTCATTTCACTAATTTTATATAGCTTTTTAATCTTATTTACAGGTGCAATACAGCAAACAAGAAGATGGTTTAACTATAAGTTGTTCTTGCAAACGGTTTGAACAATTTGGTATATTATGCTGGCATATATTTTACGTATTACGGTATGATGATATAACTGAGTTTCCTAGAAGATATGTTCATAGAAGATGGATGAGAGATGTGGTTTCTGTTGGATCAAATCATTCCAATATTCGGTTTGATGAAATTGGTAGGAATAGTGAAATTGATAAAGTTTATAGAGAAATCGTTGTTGCAAATGAGTATGTGGTTAATAGGCTGGTTGGCGATTTAGATGAGCTGTGTCGTTACAGGGATCATATTAAAGGTTATATTGATAAAGCTGATGAGGTTATGGTTGCTGCGCCGCCTCCTAGTCACAAAGAAAGATTTGCTGATATTGGAGGGAACATAGAAAAATCAGATTCTATTATGCGTGTCCCGATCAAAGTAAGGACCAAAGGATGCGGTGTGCAAAAAAGGATCAAATCAAATCGTGAGATTGCAATTCAGAAATCATCAAAGATCCAGAAATCGTGCCGTGTATGTGGTGAAAAAGGACATAACAGTCGCACATGTAAAGATAAGGTTTTTTCTAATGCTATAGGTTCTAGCAATGCAATGTAATTATGTATACAAATTCTGTCAAAATCAGATATCAATAAATAAATAAAAAATTGTCATTGCGTTTTATGATGTATATGTTTCATCTCATTTTGTTACTGAGTTTTATGATATCCTTCATAGTTAACAGTATGTTTTGGTTAATTGCGTTTTATGATATCCTTCATAGTAAACAACAATATATTGTTATTGCGTTTTATAGATAGAACAATATACTTTAATATGTATTTTTTGATTATTGCGTTTTATTGTAACACATATCATAGATCAAATTAAACAAGAAATGATGACAACCCTAAGCTTCCATTAGGGATTTCCAAATCACTTATCAGCTTTTTTTGGTTAATTGCGTTTTATGATAACAGTATATTGTTATTCCGTTATATACATAGAACAATATACACAGATCATACATAAAATTAAACAAGAAATGCAAGTGGATATAATAAACATTGCGTTATATAGATAATGATAGTTTTAAACAAAGATAATGTTTTCAAACCAGAAATTTAAATAAAAATTACTAGCATGATCAACTTCATGGATCAAAGTTTGTTTCTTCATCGGATGAGAACCCTAAGCTTCCATCAGGGATTTCCTCATCACTTTCAGATTCAACCCAAAGTTCAACCTGTGAGACAACTGCGTTTTGAAGCTTCTCTGCAAATTTGCTAGCAGAGTTGTTGATGATTGGAATTTCAGATAACTGCTTCAAAAAATTTAGATCCTCACTGGTAGATATCTCCTTTGGGTCATACATCTCCACATCACCATCGTCCCAAGTCACTGAAACTTTGAAAGTTTCCTCAATGAACTCCCAAGATGTAACCTGGGCATCTTCAGTTGCAGTTTGATTTGGATTACCAAATCTTTTGTGTAGAATTCTGAACAGTGCGGCTATTTGATCTGTGTAACAAGAAGGTGGTATACCTATTTCGTTCATCCTTTTCAAAACATTTTCATTGCAGTTATGAAGAACAGAAGCAACGGAATGGTATTTTATTTTTTTTCCATCAAGGAATTGAAGAAAGAAATTGCCTCTTTTAACCCACCAAACTGATAGTTGTTGATTATCCATTTTAGGGTTTTGTGTGTTGGGTATTTGGTGTATTTTGGTGTATGATGAGAGCAATGTGAAAATAGTTTAGGGTTTATGTTCTTATATAATCGATTGGTAGAGGAATTTGAATCAACTGTCTTAATAATAAAAATGATTATTTTTTATTTTTTTCTTTGAATTGATTGTTCAATCATACAGTATTTTATATCAGGAATCCAAAAGGCTTTTTAAGGCTTTTGGTCAAATCAATTTCTTGTCATTAAGATATCAGTTTATTTTTTTTGTTTTGTCTTTATTGTAATTATGTTTTTAATTTGTTTTTTGTGTTAAAATTGTAAAAAAAAAAATTCATTGCGTTATAAATATATTGCGTTATATGTTTGGAAATGAATAATTAGAAAAAACATTGCGTTTTATAATATGTAGCATTTCAATACATTGTAATAATTTAAATAGACAATGTTGAGTTATAGCATATATTAAAATGTTGTGTTTTAAGATAACAACAAATAAGTGCATTTTAAAAGAAAAAACATTGCGTTTTATAGTAAGTAGCATTTTTAACTCAAAGTAACTAGCAAGATCAAGAAAATAATGAATTAAATAAAAACCAAGCTAAATGAAAAAACATTGCGTTTTATAATAAGTATCATTTTCAGCATCAAAGTAAACCAGCAAGAGCAAGCCTGTCTTTAATCCTATCTAAACTAGTGTCATAAGATTGTTTTTTAAGTTTCGCACTGAGGTCTCGAAACTTCTTTGAGTCCTCAATAACAAAATCTCTTTGTTCGTTGATTTCGTGCAATAATATCTTTGCGATGAACTTTCTTCTTAAATCTTCAAGTTGTGCGGTCTGCTTGTTGACTGGTTTTTTGTTTTTACCCTTCTTGATAATTGCAGGTTCTTCATATTCCACGTTAAACCCACAATCCCATTTTTCGACCGGTTCTCCATGATAACATTCCATATGACGCATAGTGAATATACCACAGTCAATGCCATTATATTGTGTCCTCCATTTCATCTGCATTCTAACAGGGGTTATTCCCTTTATATCATCTGCTTTTTCATGTCCAACAGATTTAAGGTAAGCTGCCAAAGCATTCCTCTACAGAAAAAAAACAAAACAAAACAAAAAGATTAGGTGGTTTATATTTGTGTTTTAAAAGCACAAGTAAGAATACTTACTGTATTTTCAGGCACATTCCCATATTTAGCTTCATTTGTTTCTTCTTTCGCACTGTTGTCAATGATGAATATTTGTTTCTCTTCAAGATTGAATGATATCACAAAGAAATGCTGTATATAGAGAATCGGGACAAGGATAATTTTAAAATCCTTAATGCTTTTTAGCTTTGCACCTTGAAGAATTTTTACTATGTTCATTGTGAATGCTTCTATCATCTTTTCTTTATTTTCAGTTTCTTCCTTTTCACAATGTGGTAAAGCCCGCATAAAATTAAAGAAATTAACATATTATTGCGTTTTATGAAGGTAAATAAACATACAGCTGCGTTTTATGAAGGTAATAAAACATACAGCTGCGTTTTATAAAACTTCATTCAAACAAAGTAAGCATTGCGTTTTATTAAAGAAATAAAAATGCAATTGCGTTTTATAAAACTTCATTCAATCAAACTTCAAAATACTTCATTATACGAATACAGAAAAATTGCGTTTTATATATCATACCAGCATTCGAATAGTACAGAAAAATCTTGGAGTTTTGTTGTCTTTTGATCTTCTTTTTTCTTCTTCATTCAAAATATATGACCAAGAATTGATTACTTCTCCGGTGATTTCCAATCCTGGCCTCATTGTTTCAAAAGCATATCTATATAGAAATACATGATCTTTAATTTCAAAGAGAGTGTCCCTGCAAAAAAATAATAATAATAATAATTAAATTATAATATTTTAATTTTTGTTTTTTTGTTTTATTGTATATAAATGAATTTTTACATCATTTCTCCTTCTGCATGGAAAGCATATCCCGATATGTTGTTTTTGTGTGCCGTTCTAGCTTCCTTCGTTGCTACTTGTCTTAGATAGTATGGTGAACAAAATACTTCTGGTAGATTTTTCTCTCGATCTGGTCGTGCCATCTTTGTGATTATTTCTTCTGTTTTGCTTATATCACTTGTTGGTTGTTCTTAATGAACTGATTTTGCAGGTGTTTTATACGGATCTTCTTGTGGGATTAGGAATGATGTGTTTTGAAGTAGATCACTGATTTCCTTTTCAGTATCCTGTTCTTCAATTCTATCAAACATTGTTTGTATTCAAGTAATTTGAACATCTTGTTCGATTGTTTTATTTTCAGATTCCGCTTGAATTTCGGTTTGTGCACCGTGGCGAGTAGCATAAACTACAACTTCATTTTCATCAACATTTGAAGACAACTGAGAAATTTTCAAATCAAAGGATGGTACCTCATCATCATGAATTTTATTTTGATTTGATTTTTTTTCTTCTTCGTCTGTCTTTTTGATAATCTCCAACATTAATGATGGAGTTTCTTCGCTAAATGATGATTGTACCATTAAAGGTTTTTCAATTTGTGTTTGCAGAAGAGATGCAGGTTCATTCTCACTGATTTTTTCTGGATTGGATGACTGAACTACAGGTGAGTTATCCTCATTGCGTTTTGTATCATCATCATTGCGTTTTACAATCAATGGTGTTGAAATGATTTGATTTTCAGTGTCTTCATTTTGGCTCAAATTCAGAAATCTTGATGGTGTTTCCATCATATTTGAATCAATATTAACTTTCATGTGCTTTTTTGCTTGATGGTTGAATTTTTCAATCAATGACACCCATTCGTTTACTTTGTTATGAAGAGCTTCACTGTTTGGATATTCTTCCACAATCTCATCTATGCGTGATTGGATGTTTTCGAAAATATCTTCAAATCCTTTAAAATGATCATCCAAAGCAGTCACAAGATATTCTTCATGTGATTTTTTATCTTTAATGTTCTTCATATTTTCATCGCCACTTTTTGTTGAATGAATGTCAGAAAGACCTTCACTTTGATTTTGTGATGGCATGAAATTACGCAGTCGGCTTTGACTGTCTACCCACATTTTATCTTTATTTCCTATTGATGGTTTAATGAAGAATTGCCCCCATGATCCTCCACTTTCTGTATGTGTTTTCTCAGTTTCATTGGTTATAATTTGGCTGCTTTGAACATTCTCTTGATTCTCTTGATCAATCCAGTCTGTTGCAGCTTTAAGTAAGGTGATTGGTTGTTCTTCAGCATCGTCTTCATGTTTTTCTTCAGATTCATCTTCATAAATTTCTTCGTTTTCATTCTCGGATTCAGTTGGATAAACATAAAATTCATCCTTTTCATCTTTCTTTTTTTGTTTAGTCTTTCTGACTTTTTTCACTTTATCCATTACAAGACATCTGCCCTCATTTTGCGCAGCAATTTCTAATTCATCTTCAAATTCTTGTAATGTTGTAGAATCAATTTTATCAAGTGAGAACTCATCAGTGTTTTCAGCATCGTCAAATCCTTGTTTTTTGTAAGCATATAGTATCTGTATGATTCATTGCGTTTTAGATAAATAATCAATTCAAATTTTGTTGCGTTTTAAAATATAAATCATTGTAAACAACTTACAAAACTATTGTTTTGTAACTTTAAATATACTGTGTTTTACAAAAACAATGCGTCTTACACAAGCAAAGAATAGTTTTAAACAAACAAAGAATATAAATAAACAAAAATGAAAGATTATTGCGTTTTAAAATATACATTGCGTTTTATAAAGTATATTTTTAAACAAACAAATAATATAAACAAGCAGCCTAAACAAGCATTCAGCAAATATGTAGCAATAATGAAAGATCAGATTTCATACCGCTAACAATGCAATAGGTCCATTGAAGAGCTTCTCATTTCCAGGCCATTGTCTACTTGTACGCCTTAAAACGGTCAGCATATATTCACACCAATTAAAATCCTGGGGTTTTTTTGTCACTTTTCATTGATGGCAAGAATCTTTGATTAACATTACTACTTTGCATTGCCTCCGCCATGATCGTAAAAAATATAACCAAGAAATTCAGTTTGAACAATCTTCCAAGCTCATTTCTTGATTTTAAATAACTAATCAAGTTGTGCGCATACATTCTCTTCAAAATATCTTTGGTGAATTGACCGCACCAGAATTTAATTATAAGATCAGTGTCTTTTGGTCTCAGTTTTTCCACAATCTCTGTTTTTCCATTTGGTATTTGAAATACCTTTTGGATAAATTCAGCCGTGATCTTAATCTTTTCATCTCCAATATTTATCTCATCATTTTCAGCATCAAAGTTTTTTACCAGCCAATATCCGAATTTGCGTGGAACTGAATGCAGCTTGAATTTTAGTATGCTCTCAAACCCTATTTCTCTAACAACATTCCTTTGCTCTTTTGACAAACCTTCAATATAATCTTTTAGATTATTGACTGCACATCTTATGTTTATTTTTTTTCCGTCGTAATCATAATATGGTTGTTGTTCTGGTTGTTCTTTTGTTTTATCTTTCCTCAGTGATCTCTTTGGTTTTGATTCTGCCTTTTCATTCTTTTGATTTTTTGTCAGGTTAACTCTTGGTTGTGGATCAACAAAATCATCATCTGATACATTGAATTGTGTTAAAAACATATATTTTTTCATGAAATATGTTAAATGCGTTTTATGTTACCTGAATTTACTTGTTGTTGTTTGGAAGTATGCAGAACAATAGCTCGACTATATTTTTCATCCTTTGAATCAGAAACTGTATCTTCTGATGATTCTATCACCACTTTCTTTCTTCGCCTTTTTTGTTTTTCCTCTTGTTTTTTTAACTTTAAATAGAATAATGAAACAATGTCAATTAACAAATTTATGATAAAACGCATTAGCTAACACCATAAAGATAAAAAGCAGTGATTCACAGGTTTAAGATAAAACGCAATACTTTACATCATATTATTTAACACACCAAATTAACATTACATAATCTCATTTTGTTTTTTATGATTTATTAATGTAAAACACATTAGTCAACAATGTCAATTAACAAATTTATGATAAAACGCATTAGCTAACACTATAAAGATAAAAAGCAGTAATTCACAGGTTTAAGATAAAACGCAATACTTTACATCATATTATTTAACACACCAAATTAACATTACATAATCTCATTTTGTTTTTTTTATTATATATTAATATAAAACGCAATAGTTAACAACACATGTATCTCAGAAAATTCAAAGATAAAACGCAATGTTATAAAATTCGATTACAATTATCATAATAATAATCTCATTGTTTCTGCAAATTTATTAAGGTAAAACACATTAATTCACAATATATAAATCCCGTAAGAAGCATTAGCATCTTAGATCATAGTTTTAACATAAAACGCAATATAGTCTCTAGTAACAAAAATGTTAAGATAGGGGATGATATAACTCATTAACTATTTTTCGGAACGGATATGATATATTAGGTCTATTGTACTTCATAAAACGTAACTTGAATTCAGTTAAAGAGCAAAAATAGATAAATATACCATTGTCTGAAATATCTTTGCGTTTTCTAGTTCTTTGTTGTTTGATTGTTGATTTTCGGCTAATATTTTCTTGTTCATCTATGTTCTCTTCAGCTGTTGATGTTTTTCGCTTCTTTGATGATTTAGGGTTTTCAGAGACTGATTTCTTTTGAGTAACTCGAATGTAAACCTTCAAATTATCTCTCGACGACGCCATGAACTTCAATGGAGTATGATTTTCTCAAATTTCTGTATGTGTTTGATCGTTCAATGGAAGTGTAAAACGTAATGTACTTTTTTTCGAAGCGTTTCTGTGTATATTCATCGGCGGTTATTTTGAAATTTGACGATAATACCCCTGAAACCCCGGAGAGCGTATTTAAATGACAGTTTTTAATTTGATTTTGATCTTGACCGTAGATTGTGCAATTGGACGGTTATGATTGCTTCCTATCCTTCCTAGCGAAATAAACTTCCTATTGTATCTCCACCCTTATTTGGTATCATAAAATACTACGATGATAAACTAAACTGTTTTAATGGTTTGGCTTTCTAAACAACATGTTTTATTTTCATATCACGTTTGTTTTACATTATCATTTGCTCGGGTTCGCCGCAACGCACGACGACAAAAAAACTAGTTTTATTTAAATCTATTAATCATAATGAAGTGAACAGACAATTATACCCTCAAGAACTAACGTCAAAGTTGGACGGAGTTAGCCATAAGGAGTCAAATAGTTAACATTCATAAACCTTAGGCCATAATTTGAGAAAAAACAAGAATTTGTACTCAGATGGTAAAAATAGGTGAACCTCAAGGAGTGAAACCGAAATTAACTCTATTTTTTTCTTTTTATTATTTTAACGTTTAAGTTTACTAGATAGATTAATAATCTTGTTTGTAAAAAAGACTTGGGAAAGATATCACAAACTTTATAATTTTTCTCCCCGATTGGTTTTCCTATTAAACAAAAACAACTGTTATTATATTATTATTTATAGATTACCTTATTATAGTTCGTAATTATGACAATGAATAATAATAATAATAATAATAATAATAATAATAATAAAGAATATGAGTTTAGAAAAAAAGAAAAAGAATACATGCTCCTGTACATCTTCTTCCTTCATTTGTTTCTCTCTCACACACACACTCTCTCTCTCTCCAACACACCCCCTGCACGCACAAGCTCCAGCCGATAATTTCCAACCACGCCTCACTCTTCCTGCAACTTGGCTTGGTATATAACATGGAGTCACACCTTATTTCGTTTCACCCTCGTTCAAACCAACACCATGAAACCCACAAGAATTCTCCTAAAGGCAAAAAAAAAGCCCCATCAAAGCTTCCATCCATCATCAAACCACGCATCATCACCCCCATCATCCATCTCCAGTGAAACTGAAACTGAAAATGAAAAGAAGGAGGAGGTGAAGCTAATTTTCAGGCGAAGGAAACACCCGATCATCAGGGATCTGAAGAAGCTGAGGCACCTGCGGATTTACCACCCCGATTATAACACCTTGCTTGCGGGGGAAAAGACGTACGAATATGCCGTAAGGCTTGGAGAACAGATTGGTGGTTTAAGCAACTTTTGGGCCACCAGCCCTCATAGTAAGGGTATATTTTCTGTTTATATTTCTGGTTTATGTGGTTTTTAGGGTTTATGTGGTTTTGGAAACTGTTTTTTGTAAACACTAAGTAGTAGTAGTTATATACCATGATTGCAAAAATGTATGTCGGGATCTGACTGTAAAGATTTACACAAGCCCGGTTTCACATGAAATCCTGTAGACGTAAATGAAGCCATTCATAGCGGGCTTTAGGGAGTAAGACCAACTTATGGTGGTTAAAACGTTCTTTAATGTTTGTCCATAATTCAAGGTGGTCCTCAACAGTTAGATATTCCCGCTTTAGATCTTCGTAAAGATGATGGCGGAGGAATATCATAGTTTTCGCTTTATCTTGAGGTGAAGTTTGATTACCATCAATAATTGTCTCCCCCAAATTATTTGCGGTCAAATGGATTTTAGCATCAAGAGTCCACGGGAGGTAGTTGTTACCCGAGATGTCAAGTGCGGTGAATTCAAGTTTTGATAAGTTCGACATTTTTATCTACAAAGGAAAAATTCATGCATTTAGATCGAGCCAATATATAATATAGGAGAACTTCAGGTTCATTTTTAGTTAGAACTTCAAGTTCTAAAGTTGAATGAATGTTTTTTATATAAGTGTGAAAGAAATTAAGAACGTGTGTTGTTTTTGTAAGTAAATATTCCAAAACAAAGTTAAATAAAATGACATTTGATAGGATTAATGATGATAGTTCATTAATGATGATAGTTCACTAATTTACATCGGGTAAATTGGTGCATTTACTATGATAAAATACAACAGTTAAAGAGAGAGTTTTTATATGAAAACCAAAAACTCAAATTTAGATTTCTATAGTTTGCGCAAAAAACTATAGAAAGAAAGTGAAAGTGGTAAAATCATTTTTTTAACAGGTTGGACGCAGTGGAAATTTATTACATGTATAGTTTAGTTTAAGAATAAAAAATCTTTAAATACATCTTTTTTTTGAACGGCGATATTACTACAACAGGCGATAGAGATCGCACCTACCCTATAACTCGGGTAGGCCCCTCCGCCCCACTCCGGCAACCAAGAATAAAAAATCTTTAAATACATCTAACTGTGAATGAAAAGGTTGACCAACAAAAGGAAATGAGATTATTGATTAATAAAAAACAATGGGATACAACCTGAAACAGTTATATGGTTTTCAAAAAGGGTGTTACTTTCTACACCCTCTAGTTACTTTTTACACCTCCTCCTCTCACATACTTATAGGTGAGGCCCGCGTGGGACCGGCAGTTTTCCTCTCACAAGGGGAGGGGGTATAATCAGGAAGGAGAGGAGTTTTTTTAGAATCAGCCTTTCAAAAACTATGTTTGGCACATACCGACACAAAGTTTACTTTCAATTCAACCTTTTACATATGAAAAGTATCTTTATACCATGCGTAGTGGTAAGGGTGAATAATGCCCCACCCATGGGCGTTTTCCGTCACGTGTCATCCTAGTCAGCAAATGGACGTTTTTCACAAATGCGCGTAGTGGTGAACGATGCCCAATAATGCCCCATCAATCATTACACAATTATTAATTTTTTTAATTAAAACTAATAAAATTCATTAAATAAAAACATTACATTCTTAAAAATAAAAATAAAAACAAAAACAAAAACACAATTATTGGTTCCAGCCATAGGAGACGTACGATATGTATCCCCAAACACCAAAAAAAAACCCCAACACCTTTTAGATTAAGTTTCTTTTTTAGATTACCCCCAAAAACACAAAAAAAAACCCTAACACCTCAAATCGTTCTCTCAGCTCCTCTCTGCAGTCGGACATTGCAGCCATTGCATACCTCAAATCCCTCTCTACCACCACCAGATTGACGGTTTTTACGGCGGAGTAGCTGGTCATCTAGCTCACTTTTGTAAGGTAAATCACACAAACTTTTCCATCCCTCTTTGTATCTGTGTATAAGTATGTATATGTAATAATTTAATTTTTATTGAATTTAACCGTTGTTCAACGGTTTGATTTTGAGAAAAAAAGGCCCAAATTTGTTTATGTGACAGAGATCAAGAATTGAAAGTGTAGTTTTACTATGGTGGCTGGCGACGCCGTTGATGTCATCTAGGGTTTTTACTTACAGCAGCCAAAATCCAAATATTCAGATTCATGGGTTCATAACTGCTGAAAGCCAAAAGAAACCATGGCGTTTGATTTCTACATCAACACAATCTTCGTCTTTGTTCACATCTATGACGTTTTCCTAAGCTTTAGATTCGGAAATCGACACTGCGATTGTCTCCTGGTATCTGTCCCTTTTGTTAATCTGATAAAGCAGTGTATACTAATCTTAATTGCATCACGATTTTGGCTTAGTATGTAAATTAGATTCGATTCATGCTTTAATCAGTCATTTTGTATTTGATCTAAGAATAAGCAATAAATCATCATTTTGTTTGTTTGATCTCTAAGTTTTGACAAAAGGAAGAGAGTTTATAAATATTACCTTTAATATCAATGGTGTTTTTAATCACACATGAATTTGAAGGATTAAAAACATAATTTCAAGGATAAAGGATTGGTGATGGCGGTTGGTACATTTGTACACAGATGATGATAACATGAAACATAATAAAAATAATAATAAAATACAGTTATGTTATATCGAAAATACAGGCACACTTTTTCAAAACACTTTGTCTTATATCATTTTTGGACAATAGCAACAACACTAACCCAAGGTTTCATCTAGCAGTTTGCTTATTAGATGTGTATTTTGATTTCAGGGTTCATCCCTGGTGCCGGGCATTGGGAAGACATTATAAAAGAAGGCAATGGAAAGTGCTTCTATGATGTTAACCCTTGGGATATCAGCGAAAACGAGAACTTCAAAGACCTCCGATTTCAGCGTGTCTTTTTCTTCATGCCACCAAAGCCTGAGGTTGATGAGGTTGAGAACCTCCTTGACCAGACCAAACACCTACTCCAGTTCTTCGACGACAAACAAAAGGCACAAATTCACCTTTTTGCCAGCAAAAAGGCCAAGTATTACGCATGGGAGCTTGAGACGATTGCCATGAAATACGACTTGTTTTGCAACAAACAAATTCGTATTCCATGGGGCGGGTTGAAGCGGACTGGATTTTATTACATTGTTTCGTTTTCGTTTGAGGAGGAGGAAGAAGAAGAAGAGGCCGAGGAGGAGGAAGAGGAAGGGGAATGAAAGTGATTTGTGTTTGTTGGTTTTGGAAACTGTTTTTTGTAAACACTAAGTAGTAGTAGTAGTTTTTCTTTATTCATTCAGATTGAAATGATACTTCAAGCTCTGGAATATGAAAACGGTAAGTCTTCGTTTTAAAAATCAGTATGATGTAACAACGGGCAAACAATTCATTTGTGTATTATCTGTGATGAATATGTAAGTTGATGAATGATTATTTAATATGCAGAACAAAACAAAGGCTTGGAGGAATTTTTTGAGTCTACTGCAGGTATAGGAAACTTGACCTGTTCATTTTTTTAATGAAAATTACACATATTTTGTAATCTTATCTTCTAATGAATAGTTTTTTTGAATGAAATGAGACTAATGCTAATATTAATTGCAGGCAAGTTTCAGACGGACCTTGGTAAATCATTGGCCGCAGAGATAGCATCAAGGAGGAAAAAACAAGGCTAGATATTGGATATGAATTATAAAGATTTTGGTTGATCTCTGCACATTTGAGATGCTATCCATGACACTTTGATGGTAATCATAATCTTTTTAGCCCTGAAGTGCCTCTCTGCTTACTAATGTTAGCAGTTTCATTCTTGGGCTTCTTAGTTTTTACTTCTGCAGCTATCTTGTTTCAGAAATGGACACTTTTATTGCAGTTTGATCCAAGATGTAGATCGTTTTTTAATGAAACTCATGCTCGATAATCTTGCCAGCCGTACTAAAATACTACTCGTTTGGTCAACTTATCACCACTTGAACTCGTTTCATTCACCTGCACGACATATAAGTCAACTATAAACCACCTGACATGGGGATCCCTGGCGCTATACGGTGCTATGTACCCCATCACGCCACCATAACGTAGAAAATGACGGAGAACCGAAGGCATGAAAAGTTATCAACGCTTGGTCCGAATCATAACGTAGAAAATGATTTAGGTAACGTAGAAAATCTATGCCCTAACACCAGCACTCATTGACGTGATAATCGGACACAAGCTCTCATACTGGCTGTATAACAAAGCAATTTTGTGTCATACAAGCTGTATACGAGTTAAGCTGGCTATACGACTCGTATGAGAGGGTTAAACTAGCTATACGACCTGTATTAGAGAGTGTTTTGCATGCATCATACGGGCCGTGTATATGTATGGCGTGACAAGAAATGACTAATGTGACAAGTTATATGTATGGCGTGACAAGAAATGACAAACATGACAAGTTATATGACCTGCACGCCCCCATGTCACCTTTTCTTGCTTTTTTATATGGCCCGAATGATATGAAAGGTGATATGTGCCCTGATGTTCACTGTTGGGGATGGTGTATCGATACAAGGTAACTTTAGTTAACCGCCTTAGTTCATAAATATATGACTAGGTCAAAACCATTGTAAAGTAGTACCGTACGGATTATATATGTATCAGATCAGCATATCAGCACTACTACATTAGACACATATATTCCAACAAATGCTGACGATCCTTACATTACATCTGTTTATAACTCTTTACTTCTACTCAACACATATATATACACAAACACATTAGACTTAAGTTTATCACCTACCAAAACCAAAAAAAAAAAAAAAAAAAACCCCCACTAGATCTTATTGTTTGAACAATGACAATGATGAGGAAAAGGAAGGATGCTGAGGGAGAAGATATGGAAAATAGTAGCAACACTGAAGCCAATTGGGATCAGTCAAACAACGGCGGCGGGCCACTGGTCGGAGGCCCCATACGCGCACGAAAATGCTTCGTTGGTGTACGCCAACGGCCCTCAGGAAGATGGGTGGCCGAGATTAAAGACTCGATACAACAAATAAGAGTATGGTTAGGGACGTTTGATACCGCTGAGGAGGCTGCTAGAGCTTATGATGAAGCGGCGTGTTTGCTTCGCGGATCAAACACTCGAACCAATTTTTGGCCGTGTAATCCGTCTAACAAATCTCCTGCTCTTTCTTCCAAAATCACTAATCTTCTGCTTCAAAGACTTAAAGCAAAGAATGGTGGCAGTCTTGAAAATATAAGTGCTTTTAACCCATCAATGACCTCTTCACATTCTTTACAAAATCATCACGAGTCCACCCATGTTCAAGATTCTGACTTTAACCAAATCTTTGACATCCCAGATGCTACTAGTGATAGTTTTAGTGCAAGTTCTGAATATTGTTCAAGAAATGATGTTTTAGGTGAGAATTATTTAGTTGGAGATGAGCCTAAAGTGGAGGAAAACAAAGAGATTGACTTGGGTTTGACCGATTTATTATGTGTTGACAATGTTGTTGATTCATCCATCAACTATTCTCTATTTGAGATTGCAGATGAGATAACCAAAGAAAACTACATTGAGGACCCATCCATGCTTAGTGAAGCCATGAAGAGAATGAAGTTCGAAAGGAATGTTTCGGCTTCTCTTTACGCATTTAACGGGATATCTGAATGTTTGAAGATGACGGAGAGCCGAAAGCATGAAAAGTTATCAACGCTTGGTCCGAATCATAACGTAGAAAATGATTTAGGTAAGGTAGTAGAAGAGAAATCCGAGAATGGGCATAGTTTCACTAGTATGGAATCATTTTCGTCTTCGAGTAGCAAGGAAGGAGATGAAGCTTACCTTTGGAGTTCTTTTGATCTTGATTCGCTAGATGTGTTCTTTAGAGGATCAAACTAACTAAGGGTCTAGATATGATCTTTGATGGGTTATACTCATATTATTCAACATTGTATTATTTATATTTCTTGATTTATTGATTTTTATATGCTAAAGATATGATTTTAATATATTCAGTAGCCATCTTGTAACCTTTTTGTAGCATATTTGGCAGGAAACTACCAATCTTTTCCATTATAAGTTATAAACTAGATTCTTGCCATAGGCCGCGCGTTGCGGCGGCAACGACTTAGTTGTTTATAGCTAAGGACACGTTATGTGACGCGTTAATCATATGAAAACGTGTGTTTTGACGTATCCGATATAACTCAGTGTAACCTATATAAGCATTGTAGTTACAAAAGAAACGGAACTGAACCCGGGGTGGTTCGTTTAGTGAGGGTTCCACATAACCACTACATTATCCTTATATTTGAATCAAGACCTAGCAACATCAACAATCAGTGACTCGAATTTATACTGTCGAATAACCAGAGTCCAGACTCGTTTCCAAACATAATTTACGTCAAAACATAGACCAACCAAAATCGTATGCAAAAATAAAATTAAATTTTATAATACTAAAATATTATCGTTTATAATATGGTATAAATAAAAAAGAAACAACGATGATAAAATTTAATTTTAAAATACTAAAATATTATAGTTTATATTATGGTATCTAATAATACCTTTTGAAACAAATTAAAAAAAAATGAAAACAATAACATGAAACCATGTGCGCTGATGGCATAGTAATAGATTGAGACGGACGGCAAACTTTTCACCATCATCACATTTCAAACTTTTTTCAACGTCTTCCATGAGACGAAAGGAAAATGGCAAACCGCTAACGCAGAAAACATCATTTGATCTACGGTTTTAATCTCCAGATCTGTAACTATCGGTGAGTCAACACTCCGTTTCCTTCGTGGTTGTGGCCGACGACAACCCTTCTCCGGTGCACCACCGCTAGCATCGCCTTCTCCCTCCTGGTGGTCAACGAACCCCTATCGCATTCTCGTTGCTCCCTTACACTCGCTGCATACAACTGAAATCTTCGTCAATCGAATTGAATAGCAGCCTCATGAACCACAAACCAAGTGATGTGCTTTGGATCATTTGTTTCCGGCGAATGGAGAGATACGTCGCCCATTTCTTTAACAGGGGTAGTAATGTAATTTGCAAGCATGGCATTTTTGTAATTATGTCGTCCACTGTTGCACCGACCATGCACTTTAAGATTATAATAAATAAATAAGTAGTTATATTTTTTCTTAATTTCAGTGATTAAATCAAATACTTTGTAACTTTCATCAAGAGTCAAGTCGTTGTAGTATAGTGGTAAGTATTCCCGCCTGTCACGCGGGTGACCCGGGTTCGATCCCCGGCAACGGCGATTTTTTTTAAACCCGTAAGTATATCTTGATAAATATTAAACATTAAAACAGCAGCTTTTAATAATATCAACAACTTTGTCATGCAAAAATGGAAACATATTCATTTTTAAATGATTGTTTATGAAGCTTTTTTCTAATAAACATTGTCAGGTAGGGATGAGCAAAATGGACCCGGTACCGGTACCGAACTGGTACCGGTACCGAATTTACCGAACCGGGTACCTTTTCGGTACCGATTCGGTACCGACTTTTGACATTTTCGGTACCGGTCCAGTACGGTACCGGTATTTACCCTCAAATACCGGTACCGAACCGATACCGGTACTAAACCGTACCGTACCAGGTATATTCGGTACCGGTACCCACTTTTGAGGATTTTCGGTACTGGTACTTTCGGTTCCGGTACCGGTTCGGTACCGGTCGGTACCGAGCTCATCCCTATTGTCAGGTCATAAGTGTTCTATCCACACCTTTGACTCACAAGAAAGAATTTGCCTTTAAACAAGTAGCATACAAGTTTAGGCTCACAAGTTTAACCCATAAACTGAATATTTTATGGCATTCCTTACTTCAACTTTAAGTAATATGATAAAGAATCTCAAATACTTGAAGTGTATACATGATGTATCAAATCAATTGTAAATAACATTTATCAACTTTTGATATAAAGTATCCCAAACACTCCCAAATTGAGATGGCCGATATATATGTTCATCCAAATTTTTATGTTCACCGTTTAATTAAATGACCACGTTACACATTTGTTTCGCATGGATTGCAAAATGGAACTTTATAATTAATATAATACTAATATATAGGTAATTACATGTTTTATGGTAAGATTTTACTTGGCATGTCATATCCGTATTGTTTTTCAAACAGTTATTTAAGGTTGCACTAAACAATCATCTACCACTTAGGGCTTGCGTCATACACAACCCCCAATCCTACCTTTAAATAGTTGTTTGAGAATTCATCAGATACGGCTTGCGTCATAGTCACACCTACTTTTAAACAATCGCTTAAGGATTCATCAAACGACCGTTTGAAATTCGTCAAATGTCCGTTAATTGGAATGTGGGAATAGCATGACCCAATTTTATTCAACAACTTCTAGGAAAATGAGATAGCAAATTCCAGCTCATCTAAATTGCGATAAAACTTGAATATTCAAAGGGTTATTCAAATGCATAATTTATCAGTAGCCACTAATAATTGCGATGTAATTTGAATGTTCAAATGCATAATTTTCTCAGTTGACTTTTCCCATTTGAATAAAAATTAAAGAGTATTCTAAACAAACCTGACCCACCTAGAGAGACCAATTCCATCACTATTTGGTTCACATTGTCAAGATTCCACATGGCAGATAGTCATAGGATAAACCTGCCCTATAAAACAAACACATGAACACAAATACAGATAGATCCTGTCGCCACCACCACCACCGTGATCTGCAGCAGCCACCATGGAATTAACACAGGTGCACACCCTCAACTTAAGAGGCGTCCTCTCCGTCTCAAAGAGGATCATCTTAGCCAGATACTGGCACTTTATCTCCTTATCTCTCCTCTTCTTCCTCCCTCTTTCTTTCTATCTCATCATCAGCCCCACCCTCATCCACCTCCCCAACCACCCCTTCACCTACGATCATCTAATCGCTTATCTCGTCTACACCCTAATTGTCTACGTCCTCGCCCTATGCGCCATCGGCACCATCACCTACAGCACACACCACGCTTTCTTCGGTGAGCCCGTCAGCTTCTTAGACTCCCTCAAGTCCCTAACCTTCTCTTTCTTCCCGCTTGCTTCCACCGCGGTTGTAGCTCATGTTCTTATACTTGTTACCTCGTTAACCTTCCTCATGTTCGTTGGATCAGCTCTTATGTTGATGAATAACTTAGGGATTGTTATAATTGATTACAATTCAGTTCACTTCATGTGGTTTTCGGCCATCATGGGTGCGGTTTTAATCGCGATTGTTATATATTTCTACGTGGAATGGTCGTTGGCTTTTGTGGTGGTTGTGGTAGAATCGAGATGGGGATTTGCAGCTTTGATGAGGAGCTCGTATTTGGTTAAGGGGATGCGATCGGTTTCGTTGTTGGTGATGTTGTATTTTGGTGTTTGTGGTGTGATCTTAGTGGGGATATGTTCTGAAAATTTCTATAGAAGCTGGGCGTTCGGTCCGCTAGTATTTATTACGATGCTTGGTTCTTTCTTTCTAATGATGTTTATGCTTCGGATTACTGCTGCGAACACTGTGTTGTATAATTACTGCAAGGCTTTGCATGGTGAATTGGCACTTGAGGTTGCTGAGGGGTTTGTTCATGAGTACATGAATTTGCCTGTCGATGCTGGATGGTGAGAAGAATGATCATTAGCAGTTTCTTTAGCATAAAAGTAATGTGTTTGTATTTATAAAATGTTGTAATTTTTGTAACAGGTTTTGAAATGTTTTAATGGGTCAAGTTATTTTACAAAGGCTTCTAATTGTAAGAAGTGTAAGAAGGATTTATAGAGTGACAAGTGTCCAATAACCTAAAACTAAACCCACTACATCACCACAAAAAACCTAAACACCCACCCCCACCCCACCCCCATCCAAAAACCTAACCCCCCCCCCCCCCCCCCGCAAAAAAAAAAAACTATACCTCACCAAAAAAAACCCCAAAAACCTAAAAAACCTAACCCCCCCCCCCCCTCAAAAACCTAAAAAAAAATATAAAAAAAACTAAACACCCACCCCCACCCCCACCACCACCACCACCACCCAAAAACCTAAACCTGCACACCCTCGGCAAAAAAAAAAAAAAAAAATTTTTTTTTGGGGGTGGGTGATGTGGGGGGGGGGGTGGGGGTGGGGGTTTTTGGTGGTGGTGGATGTTTAAGGTTTTTTTTTTTTTTTTTTTTAGTGGGTTTTTTTGTGTAGTGGGTTTTTTTAGGTTATTGGACACTTGTCACTCTATAAATCCTTCTTACACTTCTTACAATTAGGATCCTTTGTATTTGATCCTAATCCATGTTTTAATTATTACTGTTTTTTGATTTATTAAAGATAAGGTTGATTAACAACAATATGTTGAATCATCAACAAACCATTCACGACCAAAGGACATCCGATACACGACACACTAATTTCGATTAGCAAAATAATTTCAATTACAGCTTCAAAAACTAATTTCAATCAAGGCCTTTTACTTACTATAAGGAATTAGCCGACAATTCAGGAATTAGTCGACAATTAAGGACGCCTACAATCTGCAATTTTGCTTCTTTCTCTCATCTCCCTGAAATTTAGCTTCTTTCTCTCATCTCCCCCAATTCCTATAACCTTTAAGAAAAAAACTGAGGCCATGTTGAATTGGAGGCCCAAGCTTCAAAATACTTGGGCATGGGCCGGCCCTCGTGATGTGCCATCAGGACAATATTAAGATCTGGGGGAAGGATCCACTAAAAAGTGGATTTTGCCTAAGTAGCCTAAGAAGGATTGTGATGATGACATGTGGCACTCCTAATAAGTAGGAATAAAGAGCATTTTGGTCCTTATAAATATGAGTAAAAATGACATGTGTCACCCCTTTTGTTTTTTAAAAGTACAACAAAAAAATTTAGCACAAAAATCTAGTACAAAAAAATATAGCACAAAAAATGTAGTACACAAAAATATAGCAAAAAAAAATCTAGTACAAAAAAATATAGCAAAAAAAAATCTAGTACAAAAAAATATAGCACAAAAAAATTCAACAAAAAATGTAGTACAAAAAAATCCAGCACAAAAAATTGAGAAAAACAAATTTTAAGCAAAAAAATTCAGCACAAAAAATTTAGCACAAAAATATAGTACAAAAATCCAGCACAAAAAATGTTATACAACATAGAAATACAACACATTTTAGTGGGTTTTTTTAGTCTTCATATTTTATATAGCAATATGGCACTCAAATTAAAGATAAAAAGACGCTCGATTTTACGGTGAAATTTTTATGAAAAAATAATGTCGTATAAAAAAGTTATGAACGTTTAAAAAACGGGGGTGAAATATGCACGTGCCTTGCATGTGGAGAGAGAAAGTCCATAAATATGATTTTCCCAAGATACCCTTACACTCCTCCTTTCTCCAACACTTTCATCTTAACCATTGATTTAAAAAATGAATGGTTAAGATTCATTCTCATCCTACTTAGGCAAAATAAACTTTTTATTTGATCTTACCCCTATACCATCTCATGTGGAACGAAAATGATAATAATGCTAGATACGTTTAAGACTACCGGAACGTAAAATGTACTATTATCATATATCAAAAGTTGTTTCAAACATTATAATTGAGCTTTTATTTATAATCTATAAGTCGTACCAAAATTCAAACGCGTGCCTAAAGCTTGTTGGAAACTTCTCCAAAATGCGATGTGTATCTGGTATCTCTATCAGATATTATGGATACTGTTACTCTATGAAGGGACACAATATTTGTTCAAATATAGTTTAGCCAATTTATAAGTTTATTCATTCATGGCAACACGATATTTGAGATATAGGTTATCGCGGTGGGATATCGGTAATTTTAATATCATGCTAAATTTATATATATAGGAATTTAACACTAACAGTTAAGTATACATTCATACTATTAACAAATTAACCTTTTGCAACTTGCAAAATACTAACAATTGTAGCAAGTAGGAGCTGTTTGAGACTTAAAATACTATTATTTAACACTAACAACTAATAATTAAGATTTAAAACACTAATAGCAACAATAAAAAGAAAGACGAATGGTTAAGAAGAAAGGTACTGATATCGGGAAAATCAGTGATGTATCGGTCAAATATTGATCCGATATCAGTCAATATCGCCAATATTATCAGTACAAATATTCTAACCGATATTTTGCACCGATATCTCACCAGGGGACCGATAACCGATATATCACTGATATATAAGTGATCAGTGATATATCGGGATATTAACTACATGGGTGCCAAGCGGTAGTTTTTCTATCGTTTTAGTTTTTTTTAGCAAAAGCATGATAGTGTTTTGTTTTAATTGGTTGACTTGATTTTTTTTTTTTTTGAGATCGTGATATGAGTAGTATGTATAAGTAACCAAAACACAGACATACATGTTATGAGAGGGAAATATTCGACTTAGTTCCCCGAAACACCGACAGGGAAAAACTAGTGTTATCACATACGCCACAACTTTTTTGTTTATTATTGTGCTACAAGGGTCTAATATAATATTGTTTTGAAATACCTCATCAAACAATTATGCATTTCCTTTTTCTTTAACACCAGTTAATTAAAAAAATAACCAGAATACAAATATATTCTCCAAGGTTTATAGTATTATACCAACAAATTATCGACTAAACCTACGCACCATAAAAAATACGATCAATTAACTACATTTTAGCATCTTTAGACGGTTCAACCGGATAGTGACATCACACAATTCGTGAAATCTTGGGTTTCAATATTAACACAAAAGCCATGAGAAGATACAAAGTTAAATGTCATACTTAGGCTGGTAGTTGTGAGTTAACTAAGGCTCCGATAACGGTGCCACGTAGACCCTCCGCTCAGTTAATCATGGTCATGAATGGGGTATGGGGCATGGGTTGGGGCGTGGGTTGGGGGAAAACGCCCAAGCCACCACCCCGGGTGGGCTTGGGTTGGGGCGTGGCCAAGGGCGTAGGATAGTGGGGGCGGGAGGGGGCGGCCGACCCCCCGAACTTTTCGCTCAGTAGTGTAGAGTATATAGTTTTCGTATACAAATTTTTGGATATATACGTTTTCGACCCCCCGTTTTATAGAAATTTTTGGGTGTATACGTTTCCGACCCCCCGGTCGGAAATCTCAAGCTTCGCCACTGGGCGTGGCCCTTGGGGCTTGGGTTTCAAGCCGGGCGTGGGGCGGTCTTGACATCCGATGTGGCGGCCTCCTATTGACTGTCAACCGCCATGTCATAGCGGGCCATTTGAAAGTTTGAATTTTAAATTCAAACCGTTTGGCCAAGCCAAGCGGTCACCCCAACCCCAACATCCCCTATAAATGTAATCCCCAACCCCACCGGCTACCCCATCCCAAACCGTCACTATCCACCGCTACCCCACCGGCTACCCACTTGATCCCACGAACCCGCTACCCCAACCCGGAGAAGATGGCATCTTAGACCCACGAGGAAGAATTGGCTCTCGTCATAAGCATCGTTGACGCTATGAAGGGTCGGCAACCCGGCCAAACACGATATTGGCCGGAAGCATTCGCAGCCTACCAACATAACGTCCGACACGACCGCCACAACCTCAACGCGTGCCAACGTAAATGGCGCGAGCTACGGCCCAAGCTCGTTCGTTTCAAGGCTTACTACGAAGCCGTTCCGAGCGGCGATTTAAGCCACGAGGACCGGGTGGCAGTGGCGAACATTGAATTTCTAGGCAAGGAGCGAAAGACGTTCGACAAGATCGCCCTTTTTGAAATTTACCTAACGCTCTAGGTTTTTTATTTTGTAATTTTTATGTATTATGTAATTTTTAGGATTATGTAATTTTTAAAAATCTAATGAAATTTTAGGTTTTATTTTTATAAATGTTGTGTGAATTTTATAAATTTTTTGTAATTTTTTTTTAATAATCTGTCAAGCGGTGCACCCAACCCAAGCCCAACCCACGCCCCGCCATACCCCACGGACACGTCACTAGGCAGTGGGGGGCCTCCAATTCCAGGTGTCAACTCATGCCCCAACCCAAGCCCCATCATACCCCACGGTCTAATGAGAAGAAAATGTAATGATGGTGTGGCCCACCCCCAATTTCAACTAATCACATGTCTTGCTTTATTTATTATTTTTTGGTTTTGTTTTTTTATTTTTGGTATTGTGGGTTTCATTAATTCACAACACATTTTTGTTAACGGGTATTTAGGGGGCGTTTGGTCCACAAAATGTTTTAGAATTGGAATTTGTATAGGAATTAGAATTTGAGAGAATTGGATTTGGAATTTAAACATTCCATTTGGAATTGGAAATTGTTGGAATTCGAATCTCAATTCCATTTTTGTTGTGTTTGGTTGTCAAATGAATTAATCCATCACCGCGTCACCCACAACTCTCGGTTTGGATCGGAACGGTACGGGTCGAAACGGTTCGCGTCAAAACTGTTCGATTCGAAACGGTACAGGTTGAAACGGTTCGCGTCAAAACGGTTCGATTCGAAACGGTAATGGTCGGAACGGTTCGCGTAGAAACGGTTCGTGTCGGAATGATTCACGTCGAAATGGTTCGTGTTCGTGTCGAAACGGTTCGTGTCGAAACGGTACGGGTCGAAACGTTCGGATCGAAACCGGTACGGGTCAAAACGGTCGAGGATTCCAATGAAAATACTTTAATTCCTTCACATATAGGAATGATTTTGAATTCCTTCACATAAAGGAATTTAAAGGAATTCATGCTAAATACAATTCAAATTCCGTTGTCAACCAAACACATGAAGATTGGAATTGAGATTCCAATTCCATCAAATTCTGTGAACCAAACATATTAAGAGATGGAATTCAAATTCCAATTCACTTAAATTCCATTGAATTCCTGTGAACCAAACGCCCCCTTAGTTCCATAATGAGGTATTTCAAAAAATATTATATTAGACCCTTGTAGCATAACAATAAACAAAAAACTTCCACCTATGGTGGGCCTGGATGAGTTTCCCTTTCAGGTCTCAAGTTCGAGTCTAGGTGATAGGGGTTTCTCATTGAGTGGTTTAAATCGAGGATCTATTGTGCGAGAGGGCTCTCTAGCGCGGACCCGGTTAAGACAACGTATGCTAGAACTCCCGACATTCGCGAATAATTCACATCTTTCAAAAAAAAAAGTTAATTGTCAAGTTCTTATATGACAATGATGTGACGATAATGTGAAAATGCGTTTAGTTAACCCATAACACATAGTCTTAATTTATTTTAATCATGAACCACCTTGTTAAACAATGATCTAAATTATTGTCTAGAGTGTGTATCTAACCTCGACAGTATTATATGGCAAATTATTGTTCACATACAATTTAACGTCATTACCAGAAATGGTATTCTTACTCATTGAATATGAAATTAGGACGATCGATTGCAGGGAGTGCTCCAGATTATGGCGACATTTATAGGTGTGGGAGGGGCTTTATCAACGTCAACGTCAAGTCACACAGGGGGGCTTTAAGGCCTCTCCCCTTAACTTGAAAGGTGTGGGATGAAGCCCTTTCAAGCTATACCCCCCCCCCCCATTTAACCAATCCTTCCTCGTTCTTCGCGATTGTTGCTTGTTACCATGGTGGAGCCAAGGCTATAGCGCCCCGAGTTGAATTGCTGGGTGTGGGACGATGGCGCCGGGTGGTGCTATAGGGGCTGAGGTGGCCCTGGTGACGCCTCCACACCCTCCGGCCTAATTAAGTACGCCCATACAAAAGAAGTTTGTTAAAGCACCACAAATAACACAAATAAGAAAAATAGAAAATAAATATTGCCCAATAGGTAAAAATATCTCTGACCGAAAGCAAATGAGCTTCCGCTTAGAGAAGAACAGGAACAAACATCTCAAATCCCACATTATCTATCTTTGCCAAGCCCACATCTCAAGTCCCCTGACCCGACCCGACCCGAAGCTTCAAAAGTCTGGCCGAAGCAAGGTTAAAAACCTGCGATTTCGATGTAGTGCTGAAAGATTGTGATGAAGCATTGCAGATCCAGAACACCCATTTCAAAACCATAATGCGTAAAAGTAATATCTTGCTCATTCTTGATAGATACAGTATGGGTTAAACTCCAGAACGGATTGTTACAATATAAATCTGTTAGTGTTAGTTGAGGGTAGGCAATTGTAATAAGTGATAGTGGAGGGACTGTAATTGTAACATGTGTAAGAAGTAGTTAATGGTAGTTATAAAGATAACAACCCCAAGCTATGAAACTAAGCTTGATTTGGGTTTTCTTCTCTCTCTCTTGTGTGATTCTCTCATTCCAAGCTAACAATTGGTATCAGAGCTAACCGATTCTCATCAGAGCTCATTGATTCCGGCTACCACCAGTTTCCGATCATCTTATTCAGCGAGTTTTCTTCGAATTCCTACTCATTTCCATTGATTCTTGGAGTGATCAATTGTTGATAATTCTATTCCATATCATTAATCAGTTGCCTGATTCTTGATTCCTGTTTTCTCATTTTTTTTTTCTTACTTCATATCTGCAACTTTCTGTCATTCTAGTGATTCAGTAAGATGGCTACTCACCAGGAAGTTGAACGTCTTGCAAAAGACATCAACCGAATAGATGCTTTTACAACACAAAATCAAGAAACACTAATGGGCTTGAAAGCAGCTTTTGATCAGATGCAAGCAACATTTTCAAAACTGGAACAACAAGGCACTTTGATTCCAAGAAACGAGGGTGATAGGCTCAGCAGTAATCGCTTAACAAAAGTGGAATTTCCCATGTTTAATGGTGATGATGTTGAAGGGTGGATGTATAAGTGTGAACACTTCTTTTCAATAGATGATACCCCTGAAAGGTACAAAGTTAGATATGCTGCTGTCCATCTAGAGGGTAAAGCCTTGCAATGGCATCAAGGGTTTATGAAATCCTCTGGGAAACAGATATGTGATGTGACTTGGGATGAGTATACAAGAAATGCATCCACTAGATTTGCTGCAACACTAATAGAGGATGCTATGGGTGCACTCAAGGCATTAATACAAACGGGTGAACTAGAAGATTACTGTGATGAATTTGACCTACTTCTGAATAAGGTAACATTACCTGATGAGTATACAATTAGTTTGTTCATTGAAGGGTTGAAACCTGAAATTAAGTGTCATGTCAAAATGTTTAAACCTAAAACATTGAGGGAGACATATTCTTTGGCAAGATTGCAGAATCAGTCAAATAAGACCTTGGGTTTGGGTAGTATGAGTAACACAGGTTCCACCGGTTACAAATACAATTACCAATCCACAAGAACTAATAATTTGACAAATATTGGCAAGCAGCCTGTGCTAGCCACTCCTGTCAATTATGTACCATCAAATGCAATCGTTCCCAAGAAAGTTACAAATAAATACATGGATGACAAAAGGGAAAAGGGAGAATGTTTTTATTGTAATGAAAAGTATGTAGCAGGGCATAGCTGAGTGTGCAAAGGCAAGAAACGGTTGTTTTTAGTGGAAGTGGATGAATATCATGAGGATGAAGAATTGGAAGGATTGGAGGAAGAGTCTTCTGTGCAGGGTGACCCACAGATTTCCTTAAATGCCCTTATGGGTATCCCCTCCTACTCCACTATGCAAGTGGTGGGCACAATTGGTACCAAGCAACTGTATATTTTGTTGGACAGTGGGTCTACCCACAACTTTATGAGCAGTGCTTTGGCCCAAAAGTTAAGGTGTCCAGTCAAACAAATTAATAATGTACAAGTCACTGTAGCTGATGGTAATAAAGTGGAATGTGTAAATGTCTGCAAGGACTTTCAATGGGTCATGCAGGGCAACTGGTTTACTGCTGATATGCTGGTAATTGATCTCAATAACTATGATATTGTATTGGGCATTTAGTGGTTAGAAACTTTGAATGACATTATATGGAATTTCAAAAACTTGACTATGAAATTTAGTGTGGCTGGTCAAGAATTTGAACTCAGGGGAACTAAGAAGCAAGGGGTGAGTTTGTGTTCAATGGAGAAAATAGCAATGATGATCAAGTCTCAAGTGAATGTTTCTCAGGCTCAGTTGTTTACCATTCAAGATTCAACAACTAAAGATTGCATGTATCAACCAATCATTGGTGATACTGAAGAAAGGGCTAATCTAGACATATTGTTACAAGAATATGAGGACATCTTTGAACTTCCTCAGGGTTTACCTCCTTCAAGACCTTTTGATCACAAAATTGTATTAAAAGATGACAAAGTGAACCTGAATTTGAAGCCCTATAGATATCCTGGTGCCCAAAAGGATATCATTGAACAAATGACACAAGAATTGTTAGATTCAGGTGTGATAAGACACAGCAGCAGCTCTTTTGCTGCACCAGTAGTCCTTGTCAAAAAGAAAGATGGATCTTGGAGAATGTGTATGGACTACAGAAGGTTGAATGAAGCAACTGTTAAGGATGTTTTTCCTATTCCTCTGATTGAAGAACTTCTGGATGAGTTACAAGGAGCTAGCATATTTTCTAAACTTGACCTGAGGTCTGGATATCATCAGGTGAGGATGTATGAGCCTGACATCTATAAAACTGCATTTAAGACTCACCAGGGCCATTTTGAGTTTCTAGTATTACCCTTTGGCCTTACTAATGCACCAGCCACATTCCAATCTTTGATGAATGCCACATTCAAGGATGTTTTAAGGAAATGTGCATTAGTTTTTTTTTATGACATTTTGGTGTACAGTGGTACATGGCAGCAACACCTGTTGGACCTTAAATATGTGTTACAACTTATGAGGGTTAATGCTCTTAAGGCTAAAAAGTCTAAATGCTCATTTGGTGGGGGAAAAGTGGAATATTTAGGCCACATCATTACTAAAGAAGGTGTTTCTACTGATCCTAACAGGCTCAAAGCAGTTCAAGAATGACCTATTCCAACCACTGTTAAACAGCTAAGGGGTTTTTTAGGACTAGCAGGGTATTACAGAAGATTCATTAAGAGTTTTGGATCCTTAGCCAAACCTCTTACTGAATTATTAAAGAAAGACAGTTTTAGTTGGACCAATGAAGCTCAGTTAGCTTTTGACCAGCTCAAAGAGGCTCTTAGTACACCTCCTGTTCTGAAACTTCCTGATTTTTCAAAGAAATTCATTGTGGAAACTGATGTATCAGCAACGGGGATGGGTGCAGTCTTAATGCAGGAAGGGCACCCTTTGGCATACATTAGCAAAGTGACGTGATGTCGTGGTCACAATCAAATTTAATCCAAATACAACTAAATAGTTAGCGGTAAGTGGGTATCGAACACAGGGAGTTTGTGGAATATGTGTTATTTAAAAGACTATCTAACTTTGACTAAATTAATCTAATTGCAAATAAGATAAAATTCAAGAGTTGGTTTGGTTGAATAAGTTTTAAAAACTAAATTACTATTCTAATTTGCAAAATGAAAGTTTTGGTTTGTAAACAATTTAGAGACAAATGACTATCTTAAGTTTCCGGTTTGCTTCGACATTTGTGCTATCATTCAACTAGAAAGAATCACATAGACATGATTCATGTATGATTACTTGTTGTGATAAAAGGGAACTAAGTACTCGGATTCCTAGAACGCGAGGTTGTTACCCGATGACCAATTAATCAATACCCAATCCTAATTCTACCTATGATATCTCGATTGCCAACGACACCAAGAATGTATAGTTTCGAACAAGATTAGCACACTAATTAACAATTTACAAGCAAGCAATCACACACCATAACAAACAAATCATAACGAAGAGTTCATTCTTCTAGAAATATAAAATCAAAACACAAAGTCTTACACAAACCTTCAACCCAAGATAATCATCAAAAGTTTAGCCACACAAAGCTTTGACAATCATCTTCACAATTAGTTCAATGTTCATAAAGATCAAGACACATAAAACTAATGATTAGACAAGTGTTATTTTCTCCAAAATCCCCAAGTTACTCCCAAAAATCGTGTACAATGCAGGTGTAACCGCCAAACAATGATAAGTCCCCCTTAAACCTCTTGAAAACAGCAATTAATATGTAAGTTACATGAAACCCAGTCAGTGCCGTAACCTACGGCCAGATGCCGTAGGTTACGCCGGTCAACAAGTCAGGAATCATCATTGGCGCCGTAAGCTACGCCAGTCCACCGTAGCTTACGGCACCTATTGTACTCTACGGCGATGATCTTCTGTTCTACGGTAAGTGTTTTCTTCATATGTGGAGGCCGTAACCTACGGCCAAATGTCGTAGGTTGCGGTGCTGAGTGAGGTATTTTCATTGTTTCTTGATCGAATCTTCACTCCATCTAACCTTTAGCTCCACCGACTGCTAGTATCCAACCAAGCTACTTAAAACTTGCATCTTGGGTACTTTAATACCTGCACATCAAATCATCTAGTGGTTACCAAGTTCAAGCAAATAACCGGGCAAAGTATGAAATTTTATTCTATTTAAAGGCTTTAAGGGTTGTCCTACGGACCACCCGTCACATCCCCACACGTCACATCCCCACACTTACCCGTTGCTTGCCCCAAGCAACCCATTCAAAAACTATTTTCAACTAAAGCGATCAATCATGCTAACCGAGCTAACATATGCCGTCCTTTTACTAACTTTCAATCATACCACAAAACACACCCCTCACAAAAATCTCTCGGTAACAAGAATTATTAGCATAATGCTAAACCACTCAATGCACGTGTGTGTGTGTGCGACAATAAGCTTGTATAAGAATCAAGTCTCCTCTCTAATAAATATCTAGTATACTTTTGAATAAAAAAGGACTTACGGGTTATAACAGGGCTAGGTGCAAAGGTAGGAATATGGTGGGAGATATATATATATATATATATATAAGAGCTAATTGATTTGACCCGGTTTTTTTATTTCTACTACTAAATAAAGCAACACCAAATATATACACAACATCATAAACTTCTCACCGACCATACAAACTAATCATATCTTTTTGTATTTCTCGTGTTTTTTTTTTCATAACATAAAACATAACAGCTCAACAATATATACAAGACATCAACCATCACAAACTAAATTCCTAACCGGGTCATCTCAAAGGGTAAAATTTTATAAGAAGTAGGTTTGGGTTATAACCGAATAGTCAAAGGATCAAACATGGCTTTCTAAGGACCAAACCCCCACCCCTCACAATACCAAGCTCATATATGTAAAGTATGAGGTCCGACCCACCATTCCCGCACTCTCACACATCTAGACGAGGCTTCCTAAAAGTCCCCTATCATTTTCAAAAGCATGCTAACTCTAGGATTTAACAAGAATTCGTACACAAGTTCTATTAACACACGACACACACCGCCACTCAAACAAAGAAATATCAATAACAATCATATGTGGCCCAAATTCTCACCAAGAAAATACTAGGAATAGGTGTCGGCGTGTCAAGCGGGACAAAATCAAGCTTTCAAATTTTGACAATTTTGCTCGGATTTACAAAAAAATTTAAATTTCTCAAAAATTTCCCCCATCCCCACACTTGGGATACATTGTCCCAATGTATGACTTTGAGGGAAAGATCGCTTTTAACCAATAACATTAGCCTTTGCTAATATTCTCAAATCCCAACTTTCTTTTTGTATTATTTTTTTTATATTTATATTTTAACTAAAAACACCACCAACTTCCACATCCCAAACCACACATCAACATCAAAACACCACCCTACCTCCCAAACATATACATAACATACGAGATAACCAATATACACAAATATACAAAGGAGTAAGATACGACCTGGCTAGTAATACTTCGGCTGTGGAGGCCCGAAGATGGATGTCATCATATCATTCCACTCGCCAAAGCCAAATGCTCCGCCACCACTGCTACTACCTTGATCACCACTTGGATTCGCCTGCTGATAACTCATAGCGTGTGGATCCACCCATTGAGAATGATGTAATGGTGGGGTGGGATATGACACACTACCGTCATAAGGCGGCAATGTAGTATAATCCACAACTGGCGGATCCGCTTCGATTGGTTGGCCCGCATGCCACTGATCATGCACACGTCTCTAGCGGTCATCTAGGTAACGATTGTTCACTTCTTCTTGATGGGCATACATATGAGCACGGTTCCATTGCTCACTCCTATCATAACTCTGCTTCAAAGCCCTCTCCATACTTGCCCCCATGAAAGTTTGCTGATCAAAGAGCATCTGGTTTGGTTCACTCCATTCTCCAAAAGTGGGTGGCCGCCTCTGTTCAATGATCTGGCCCATATTTCCCGAATGGGCCCAATAAGGATCATAAGCCTGTTGTGCATAATCATACGCACTCCCCACATAACCAGCGCCCCTTATCTGAGTGTCAACCACAAAAGTGTCTTCCCGATAGTCATCGTCACCACTCACTTCTTCATCGGTCGTTTCGGGCTCATCAGCCTCACCCGGTCGTAACGGCCTTGCATTCGCTTTTAGCACTCTCTATCTTCTCCCATCTGTTTTCAGCTTATGATACCTCTCCGATTCTTTGTAATCCCAACCTGACCCCAGATTCTTGAGGTCAAATGGTTTAAACCTCTTGTAAGAACCTTTTTCATCACCTTTAATTGCCCCACATTTCTTTAGCAAAGCCGTAATCAACCGGCAATGAGGCACAATCTTTCTTTCTCCACTATTTCTACTCAGCCAGATGTTATTTAACACGAGAAATCGGAATGGTATCTTTGGAGAACCATGCATCATCAGATACAAAATCGGCACCTCTTGGAACCGGACCTCCATCTTGTCACCCCGCCGCGGGACAACATTGTATGTACACAAAGTCAACAACAACTTTACTTCCATTCTCAAGTTACGTCTATACAACTTCCCATGTGTTTTACCCGGAAGAAATAGATAATCCAACATATTTTGCCATTGAGGGTGCTTATCAGGCTCATGATAGAGATCTTTGAGGCTTGGATAGCTATATTCATCGGATAGTAAGTCATCAAACTTTGCTACTCAGCGCAACGAGTCATAAGACATTTCAACCTTAACCCCATTACACCACCCAACAAGCCTCATCTTGCTTGGAGCCTTAAACGGGGGGCACTCGAGTGTAGCCATCCACTCTTGAATCTGTTCATCATACATCTTCTTCACCTCGCCATCATGACACTTCAAAGCCGCTTCCCAACCCAAGGCTTTAAACTTTGATGTTATTCCAAACGGCCCAAAATCAACCTCCCGAATCTCCTTTTCACAAATAAACGCTTCAGCCCGTTGTTTCAACTTGTTCATTTGTTCATGGAACAAGTCCTCTCTCCATTCCGCGGGTTGGTCAAGCAATGAACCGGATGTCCAATTCGGTTTCGGACCCCTTGGAGGCGCATCCTCCTCCGAATCCGGGTCACCAACCCGTGTCAATCTCCTTCTCTTGGGTTGCTCCTCTTGAGGCTCGTTAGATGAACTCGCAGCTGCTTTTCCCTTTTTCTTCACCATATCTACACACATTCACAAACCACACAAAACAAATCAAATTAGTTCAACTTCCCAATCTTCCCCACACTTGCTTTATGTTACGGGTATAAGTGTGCAAAAACCAAAATTTCATTCTTTCAAACAAAATTTCAACATGATGTCCCCTTTAATTCAGAATTTTTCCAACACATTTTCACTAGACATCAACACATTCATACCCAAACATTCAATGGTTCACAAATTCCTACATCTATCATGTACAAGCAAGTGTGTGTAAGCAAAAACAAAGAGGGAAACTTACAAACCTCCATATACATAAAAGAGTAACAAGAAATTGCATACCTTAGTGTTGTAAAAGATGAGAATAGCAAGCACTTCACTTTAAAACACAAACCCACAAAAAGCCCCAAATTTTCGGCTCCTAGGGTCTAAAATTCGACCAAGGAACTGAAGTTTTCTTCCAAATCTTTACCCAAAATCAAAATGCTTGTGAAATTTTAGTCAAAAACGACCTAAGAACTGCTTGATTTGGTTAAGATATGAAGAAGATGTGAAGATTTGTGGTTATGGTGGGTTAGGGTTCTAGAGAAAGAAAAAGAGAAGATGAAGAAGAATAATATTTGTGGTTTGGGATCGATTGAATAGAATGTGTGGTTGGGGTTATTGTTATGTTTATTAGATATATTATTATTATTAATCAAATAACTTTTCGGTTTTTTTTTTTTTATGTATGAAACGCCGACCAGACTGACCCCACTTGTACGCTCGGTGCCGTAACCTACGGCACCCCGCCGTAGGTTACGGTGGTAACTGGGGTTTTTTTTTCTTCGCCGTAGATCAGGGGCCTGTTACCGTAAGACTCCAAAATGTCAACATTCCACCGTAAGCTACGGCATAATGCCGTAACCTACGGTGACAACTGGGCAAATAGGATCCGATCCGATCTTTATTAGTATCAACTCAAAACCTCTTTTTTTTTATATATATAGCGTTTAAAATTGTTTAATTTTTTTAGTTTTAATAATTTATTGAAAACATGAAAATTATTACCCTACCCCCCGTTAAAAACCCGTGTTGTCCTCAACACTATGTTCGGGAAATTCGTAAGAATTTCCCCACACTTGTTTCAAACACCGGTTCTAAACTGGACTTTATTCAAACACAAAACTAAACTAAATATTTACCAACACCAAACCTGGGCCTCTTTCATGTTTCTTCGTCATCCATTGGGCGTAAAATGTACCCCACTTTGTCGAGCTCGAGATTGTTGATATCGTTACCTTCCAAGTACGGTTTGAGCCGATGCCCGTTCACCGTTTGTTGTTTATTTGTTTGTTCATCTTGTATATCAACATCTCCAAACCTCCCCACTCTTCGAATGACGTAAGGACCCATCCACTTGCTTTTGAGTTTTCCCGCGAACATCTTCAACCTTGAGTTATACAACCACACTTTTTGACCCACTTCGAAGTTCTTTTTCTTTATTTTTGCATCATGAACTTTCTTCAGTCTGTCTTTATATGCAGATGCACACTCATAAGCTTGATCCCTTATTTCCTCAATTTCGTTCAATTGTAGCTTTCTCGCCCGACCCGCTTCGTCATAGTTTGCATTCACCGTTTTAATCGCCCAATATGCCCGATGTGCCAACTCCATAGGTAAATGACACCCTTTTCCGTAAACCATTCGATACGGAGTGGTATCAAGTGGAGTTTTGTAGGCCGTTCGATAAGCCCACAACGCATCATCAAGCTTGCTTGACCAATCTTTCCGATCCGTTCTCACCGTCTTCATTAAAATCTCTTTAATTTGCCGGTTGGAAACTTCAACTTGACCACTCGTTTGCGGGTGGTACGGTGTAGCAACACGATGATTCACATTGTATCTCTTTAACAACTTCCCGAAATTGAAATTCTTAAAATGTGAACCGCCATCACTTATTATCACCCTAGGCACACCAAATCGAGCAAAAATATTGGATTGCACAAACTTACATACAACGGAGTGATCGTTGGTCCTCGTAGCGATAGCTTCAATCCATTTCGAAACGTAGTCAACCGCAACCAATATATACAAAAACCCATTTGAGTTTGGAAAAGGACCCATGAAGTCTATTCCCC
This sequence comes from Helianthus tuberosus, assembly GCA_030545235.1. Lineage (NCBI taxonomy): Eukaryota > Viridiplantae > Streptophyta > Magnoliopsida > Asterales > Asteraceae > Helianthus > Helianthus tuberosus. The sequence goes on along the minus strand of CM060442.1, from coordinate 208,562,034 downwards.
AAACATCAAATACCTCCACTACCAAAATCGGTTGTAACGGCATTTCATCCCGTTTCGAAATGCTTCCCACTCTTTGACAATTGATGCAATTTCGGGCATATTCACAGGAATCCTTGAAAATCATGGGCCAATAAAACCCACTAGATAATACCCGATAACCCGTCTTGTTCCCACTAAAATGCCCTCCACGTGCCGACGAATGAGCATGGGTCAAAATCTCTAAAACTTCAGTTTCGGGAACACACCTTCTTATCACTTGGTCGGGTCCGATTTTAAACAAATCCGGTTCATCCCAAATGTATTGTTTAACTTGACTCAAGAATTGTTGCCATCTCTTCTTCGTCCAATGATTCGGAATTGCACCCTTGGCCAAATAGTTCACATAGTGGGCATACCAAGGTGCAACAAAAGTAGATACGGCTAACAATTGCTCGTCGGGAAACCGTTCATTAATCTCACTCGGGTCGTCAACACCTTCCAATGGGATCCGGGACAAATGATCCGCAACAACATTTTCACATCCCTTTTTGTCCCGAATCTCAAGATCAAATTCTTGCAACAAAAGCACCCAACGAATCAACCGGGGCTTTGCATCCTTCTTTTCCATTAGATATCGGACCGCACTATGATCTGAATACACGATCACCTTGCTCCCCCAAATGTAAGCTCTAAACTTGTCCAAGGCATACACCACCACTAATAATTCTTTCTCGGTTGTGGTGTAATTCAATTGCGCCTCAGACAAAGTTTTACTTGCATAATAAATTACCACCGGCTTCTTATCAACTCTTTGACCCAAAATCTCTCCAATGGTCGTGTCGCTAGCATCACACATGATCTTGAACGGCTTTGACCAATCTGGTGGTTGCAAGATAGGAGCCTTTACCAACTGTTCCTTCAACACATGAAACGCTTGCAAACATTCGTCAGTAAAATCAAATGGAACATCTTTCAATAATAAGTTACATAAAGGTTTTGTAATTACAATAAAACCCTTAATAAACCTTCTATAAAATCCCGCATGTCCCAAATATGATCTCACCCCCTTAACATTCTTTGGTGGGGGTAGAGATGAAATTACCCGAATTTTTGCTTTATCTACCTCCATTCCCCGGTCCGAAATCACATGCCCCAACACAATACCCTCTTGAACCATAAAATGGCTCTTTTCCCAACTTAGCACCAAGTTCGTCTCAACACACCTTTTTAAAACTTTTTCCAAATCGTCAAGACAAGAATCGAAACTTGGGCCAAAAATGGAAAAATCATCCATAAACACTTCAAGAGACTCCCCGACCATGTCTGAAAATATACTCATCATACATCTTTGAAATGTGGCCGGGGCGTTACATAGTCCAAATGGCATTCGCCGAAAAGCAAATGTACCATATGGACATGTAAACGTGGTTTTGTGTTGGTCATCCGGGTGAATAGCAATTTGGTTATATCCCGAGTACCCATCCAAAAAACAATAGTATTTTTGACCGGAAAGTTTTTCAATGATTTGGTCAATGAAGGGTAACGGGAAATGGTCTTTGGAGGTAGCAGCGTTTAACTTTCTATAATCAATACAAACTTGCAACCCGGTTACCGGGCGGGTGGCGATTTGCTCACCTTGCTCATCTTTTATTACCTGGATGCCAGATTTCTTAGGTACTACCTGAGTCAGACTTACCCACGCACTGTCCGAAATGGGGTAAATGATCCCCGCATCCAACCACTTTATAACTTCCTTCTTGACCACCTCTCTCAGATTCGGGTTCAGCCTTCTTTGTGTTTCACGGGTCGGCTTTGTATCCTCACTTGTAATAATTTTATGCATTACAATGGAAGGACTAATACCCTTTAAGTTGGCTATCGTCCACCCAATTGCCGCCTTGTGAGACTTCAACACCCGTATCAAATCCTCTTCTTGAGCTACCGCCAAATTAGAAGCAATAATCACCGGTAAGGTGTCATTCTCTCCCAAGAATACATACTTCAAATGCCTCGGTAACTCTTTCAATTCCACGCTTGGTGGACATTCCAAAGAAGGCTTTGTACCCGAATCAATTCCCACCGGTAAAGTGTCCGTTTGGTGGGTCCATGGCGGTCTTCCTTCCTTCACCGCGAGAGCCTCTTGCTCCTTCTCTTCCTTTTCCAATTCACATGCGTGCACCTGCAAAGACACATCACAAACACAAGAACCCAAAATCTCTTCCTCGAACTCCTTTGGGTCGTATCCATCTATGAAATCTGCTACAAAACACTCATCACCATAAATGTTAGTACCGTTAGTAAAAACATTTAATCTCATCTTTCTATTACCGAATGTCATGTCGACCGTACCATATCGACAATCAATAACGGCATGTGCGGTGTTTAAAAACGGTCGACCCAAAATAACATTTTGTTGTTGAATTGGGTCCGCGGATGAGTAGTCTAGCACAAGAAAGTCCACGGGATAATAAAACTCATCAACTTTAACTATAACATCCCGTACAATACCCCGAGGAAGTTTGTGAGACAGATCGGCTAATACCACCGTTGTCTCAACCCGTTTCAATGGACCAAAATCGTATTGGTCATATAACCCCCCCGGTAAGATACTTACTCCGGCTCCAAGATCCAATAACGCCCTTGCGGTTTGAAAATTTCCTACTTGAATATTTATAAGAGGCGTTCCCGGATCTTGTAGCTTAGGAGGAAGATCTCCTTTCAAGACCGCGCTTACCCGCTCCGTCAAGTCAACCAATTTAGGCACTTTTTGTTGCCTCTTTTGAGTACATAATTCTTTTAAAAACTTGGCGTAAGCGGATACCTGTTTGATTGCTTCAAGTAAAGGAAGATTAATTTTTACTTGTTTGAAAACCTCCCACATTTCCTCCTTTTGAGGACCCCGTTTCGAAATGAAGTTTTTCTTACCCGGATCTAATAAAGCCGAGGGAAATGGTACTTGACTAGATCCCTCACCCTCATTTTTCTGTTCGTTTTCTTTATTAATTTCGAGTTTTTCAAAATTGGGTTTTTTAGAAGAAACAATAGGTGGTTCATTTTCTTCATCACTATCTTGACCCGTTATATCTTCAACCACCCCATCAACCAAATCCGGTGAAGGATTGGTTTTATACTCTTTCCCACTTCTCAAAACACTTACATGGTGAATGTTAACATTATTACCTCTTGAAGTACCATGAGATGGGTTTACCTTAGTGTCGCTTGGTAATTGACCTTTGCTTTTCTTCAAGTCCGACACTTCAGTTGCGAGTTGACCCATTTGGGTGGTCAAAGTTTGAATTGCCTTATCTCGGGCTTCATCCTTTTGTATACGAGCATCATCCATTTGGTTCCTCTTTTGCATCTCTGCTTGCATGCTCTTCAACATATCCATCATCTCGTTTCCACCCGAAGACCCCCCTTGTTCTTGACCCGTTTGGTATTGCCTTTGGTACCCTTGGTTGTTCCCACTTCTATATCCACCTTGATTGTTGTAAGGTTGGTGCGAACCATAGTTACCTTGGTTACCTTGGAAATTCGGGTTTGCTTGATTTGAAGGGTTCCCATAATGAAAGTTTGGGTGGTTCCTCAACCCGGGGTGGTAAGTATTAGAATTCATGTTGTTGTAATTTCTACCACCCCCTCCTTGACCTTATACTGCATGAACTTCTTCATATTGCCCTTCCACCAATCCTTGGCAATTTTCAGCCGCATGACCTATTTCATTACACAAAGCACAAACATCATAAATTTGGTTAGTGGTTTGAACATTACCATCATCTATTGCGTGCACTTGAGGTCGGGCAATGGCCGGTCGTGCTCTCCTCGATGCTTGAGCTTTTCTTTTTGATGTAGTTGCCATGTTCTCCAAGAACTCCCAATCGTCATTCTCGTAATTTGTACCAAAAGTCCCACCGGTAATAGACATTAAATCACGAGCATCTTCGGCACTCAACCCCTCGTGAAAAGCATTCATTAATTCCCACAATTCAATTCCATGGTGAGGACAATTTTTTATCATCATATTGAAACGTTCAAAAGCCTCATGGAACATTTCACCATGTTGTTCTTGAAAGCTCCTCAACCCCTGATGTGTGTAAAATGCAACATATAAATTACATCAAATGAGGCATAAAACTAACCCTTTTTTAGTACTAATATTGGAAAAAGAGTGTTTTTGTCTTCCTTTTGTATTTTCAGGATTAAATGAGCTCAAAAACGCAAAAGAAGCAAAAAGACAGCTAAATCCAACATAAATACAAGAAAAGGAACATTAGTGGATTGCCCGAACCCTCAACGGCACCTTCCAAAGCAAAATAGAGAAAACAGAAGGCTGAACACGCCCCGTGCTCAGCCAGCACGGGGCCGTGCCCAAGAAGCAGCAGAAAAGACAAATCTATAGAAGCTTCTATTGCCCACCACGGGCCGTGCTCAGCGGACACGGGGGGCGTGCCGAAAGTACTGCAGGCGCATTAATTGTAATTGCGAATTACAATTAATGAAGAGAGAGAGTGTCAGACGGGCACGGGGCCGTGCCCAGCGAACACGGGGCCGTGCCCAGGCTTCTGTTCAGCCTATAAATAGGAGTGCTTGGTTTCATTGCAACTCATCCCTTGGCACACCACCTCTCTCACACTTCATCCACCACCCACCACCATCACAACACCATCATCCACCACCATCATCCATTGTCCATCATAGAGTGTGTGAGTCGTCTCGGGATCCAAGATTGATCGTAAGAGTTCTTGACAATCAAGGCCATGTTTGCCTAAGTCTCTTACATCACTTGGTGAAGACAAAGTGTCTAGTATAATACTTTTTATTTCTAATCTTTTGCACTTTTTATTTGGTTTTGTATTAATGACTTTAATAACTAGTTACTTATGTTGAAGGTGATCTTTCCTTATCGTTTGTCCGTGGTGTCTTGGCATTATTTTACTGTCTATATAAAATAAAGGATTTTCACCATTCATATCTCCACGGTCTATATGGAGGTATGTTGGCTACCTGGTAGGGGGTTAAGGGAACGGTTTGGTAAAGGTCTTGCCATTGTTCAGCGTTTAGAGGTCCTGCAATGGACCTGGGTCAAATTTAGTAGGACCTCCTTCAATACTTCACGGTATTGGATGGCGGGGGTCCAAACTCTTTGATCCCCTCATAAGTTAACTACTATTAATACTATAACCCGGCTATTTAGGACTGTATCCCTGCTGACTCAGACTACTTAGTCGAGGGTAACGTCACCGCCAAAAGCGGGGCCTACCACAATACGGCATTAATAACTTAATTCATTATCTTCCAATAATCCACCCCTTTAGGATTGTATCCCTGCTGACTCAAACTACTGGGGTGAGGGTAACGTCACCTTCAAAAGAGGGGCCTACTACAATAACTAAGATAATCTCTTAATTATGTGCAAAAGTGCGGAAATAATCAAAGGTTATACTAGATACGAGTCGGAACCAAGTGATTCATCTTGTCTATCTGTTTTTATTTTATTTTTATTTTCAGCATTTTAGTTAGTTTTTATTTTTCTTAGTTTAAAAAATTTTTCTAAACTTTTATTTTGGTTAGACGTTGAGGATAAACCGGTATTAAAAGCTCTTGTGTCCTTGGACGACCTCGGTATCTTACCAACGCTATACTACACTCAACGATGGGTGCACTTGCCCATATGTGTGTTTAGTGTTAGTGAAATATCGTGTTTATAAATTTAAAACTTGGCTAAAATAAGTGTTAAAAAGGGCTTAAAATATACACCTAAAATATACGACACTTCACACGCATCAAGTTTTTGGCGCCGCTGCCGGGGACACAAGGATTTTAAGAAAGTTAGGAATCAACGGCCTAATCATCTTTTATTTTTCTTTTTTATTTTTTAGGATTTTCTTAGTTTTTCAGCTTCTGCAGAGCTCAGCACGGGCCGTGCCCGCTGAACACGCCCACGTGCTCAATCATTGGAACTGGCAATCCTGTTTTACATCAGACAGTAAGCTGAACACGGGGCCGTGTCCACTCAACACGCCCCCGTGCCCAAGTTTCAGTTACTGAAAACAGAACCGTTAGATCCCGACGGTTGGTAATTTCTGACATAAACATGAGTGATAGTAATTATTTTTACTGTCGGCACTCTTATGGTACGTGGTGTCAATTATGTGGTGGCGAACATGAAGAAGTAAAATGCTACTTCCTAAATTATAGGCCCCACTACATGGACCCACGATCTTCTCACAACCTTAAGAGGGGCGAAAGTAAAAATAAGCACTATTTCTCCCTCGAATGCGCCCAGCCAGATATTCTAGGGGAAATGTTCCTTAGCGAATTATTTCAACTAGAAGAGCTAATTCTGAAATGGATAGAAGAGCTTGGGAAGGATTTTATTAATCCGCCCCAAGACGATACCCATGAAGAAATGTTGGAACCGCATTCCGACAACCTCGTTGCTCCCGAAAATACCTTCGTACCTAGCAAAGACTTGGACGATAGTCGTCCCTGTGTCGATTGTGCCGTGAAGGACTCTCCATCGACTTCGTTCGGTGCATACATAGACCTGAGCGATTCGGCATATACCTTCTTTAACAAGAGCCCGGAAAAGGGTTGGACTTGTCCACCTAGAATGAAAATAGGAATTACCCTCACCGACAACCTCTTGCGTTCTCGCCTTAGTCTAGGACAATTAAGGTATATTAGGCACTTTGGGGTTGTTCCAACCAGTAAGGAACCACCCGATATCGGGGAGATCCTTGAATTAGCAAAACTCCATAAAGCAGCCTCCAGACACGGGGCCGTGTCCAGGTCAACACGCCCCCGTGCTCACTAAAAAAGATTCTCTGCTGATTTGGTCAGAATACGGACAAAATGTGTCAGGATTTTCTCTGAACACGGGGCCGTGTCCAGTCAACACGGGGCCGTGCCCAGGGCGCTGTCGTTTTCTTTAAATGCAGCCTGATTCCTGCTCATTTTGACCACTTCAATTGACAGAGATCTCTGGAATTTTCACTCATACCATCCTAGGTAAGTGTCAAAAGAAGGTTCCAAGGGACCCTCTTGTCCTTTCCACTTTTATTCATTTCCTCCTCTTTCAAAATTTTTCAAAAGTTCCTCCATGGAAGCTTGGAAATCCTTTGATTCCAATCCTCTATGTGAAGTTTGTAAGATTATTTGCTAAAGATTCTGGGCTAAAGTTAGTTGAATAACTTTACTTTAAATTATCCGAGCTTAAAACCCAGATAAAAATCATAAAAATAATTTAAAACTCCAAGAGTCTTTAGCCAAAGATCCTGCAGACAAATGGACACGGGGCCGTGCTCAACGAGCACGGGGACGTGTCCAGGGGCTCTGTTTTGTAAAAATTTAGTTTTCTTCGGTTTTCTTCACAGAAAATGGCAAGCAGAACAAGCGGATCATCTTCAAGGAATAACCGACAAGGGAGGAGATCTTCAACAGCAGAAGACTCTCTTGTAAACTATGTTTACGCTCTAAGGGAGGCTATTGATGAAATGACGGGAGTGGAAGAAGCATTGGTCGACCGTATCAACCATCTTACTGTGGGGCTGGAGGGCTGTCTCCATGAAGTAAACCTCTTGCACCAGAGGTTGAACCTTCTCGCTTCCCCGCCTTTGGTACCCATAATAACCCAAAGGGCGTGGAACATGGTGCCCGAAGTTGTCATTCCAGCTGAATGGTACGCCATGCACCAAGAGCTTCCTCGAAGAGTGGTGCAAGGAGTCCCGGTGAATGTTCCCCCTCAACCACCAACAGCAGAAGAAAACGAAGCCGCATTCTTCCTCCCTAGGGAGATCGAAGAATGGCTTTAAACAAAGTTTAGGAAGGAACTCATTCGGCTAAAAGTCCTACTCTATCGGGAAATCATTCTCGAAATTTTCCTAAATTAGTAGAACTCCTTATGATAACCTCGTGTACTTGCTGACCTATCTAGTTAAGTTTTAATTTTAGTTTAATTTAGGATTATGTACGTTCTCTCTATGATAAAATGAAATGATGGTTTTAATGTTTGGATGGTTTGTAATGAATAAAACACACTCATGGTGGTAAAGGATGAAAAAGGGGAACGAGAAAAATGATCCCATGCACAAGAACGAGGCAACCCGACAATTTTCTCCCTTTCAGAAGGTTCAACACGGGCCGTGCCCAACCAACACGGCCCCGTGTTGAACCACCTGCAGAAAACGCCCAGTACAGGTAACTGGACACGGGCCGTGTTCACCCAACACGCCCCCGTGTCCAGACTTCTGTTTCTCTTATTTCAATTTTGTTACTGGCACTTGAACACGGGGCCGTGCCCGGATAACACGGGGCCGTGTTCAGTGCCCAGTAACACAAATTTTTGCTTTTTAAACACTATTTTACACATCTAATCAACCTAAAAATTTATTTTTGGGACACATTGAGGACAATGTGTAATTTAAATGTGGGGGGGATGCTAAAACCTTGAATTTTGCAAGTCCTAAATACAAGCCTTACACAAAACTCTATTGGAACCGCTAATCACCCCAATTTTTTTCAAAAATTTCATTTTTTTACTTGTCTAGGTTTAACTCGGGAAATTCAAGCTCTCAAAAAGGTTATATTTTTACAAATTTACAACCGATAGCGTAGTGATAAAAAGAACCAACATAAGAAAATTATGAAAAGGCATGACAAACTTATTTAAAATTTGATTATATATACTTGATCACATAAAAACCCATTCCCACAAAAGTGAGTTTTGAGCCTTTATTGAGCACACAATTCCATATCATTTGACTAAATGCTCATTTTTCGTTTCTTGTGTGAATAGCCGCTTGGTTCTTACGACTCTAGAACTTGCCATGACAATACATTCCCGGTCCTTATCAACTTAAACCCGAGTAAGTAAATGATGGAGGCATTAGGACTAACATTTTTTTTTCTACACCATTATTTTTCTTTTTCTTTTACCACCTACCCAAAAATCCCCCTAGTTAGCCCCTTTGAGCCTAAACCTTTTCGTTTCATCACCCAAAACAAAAACCCTTTTCATTTTTTACCCTTTATTTTAGTAACAAGTTCGGTTCTTCGTAAAAAAAATATATATATATAATTTATTTTTAATGAAGCAAAAAGAAAATAAACAAACAAAGTAATCAAAAATAACTTTGTTTGAATAAAAGCTTCATTAAAAATAAAGAGTTGAAAAAAAAAAATATAATACGAAAACCGACACTTGTTACGCTTTTTGCCCTTTTCTACTAACCACTAACCCAATCACCTACCTTTAACCCTAGCCAACCCTTAACCCACAAAGTCCTCTTGATATCTACAAGGGTATAAAAGTTAAAAAGGAGGAGGATTGATTTCTAGGCAAGCCTATGGTAGGAATAAGTTCCAGGACCGCTCTCGAGTGATTCACTAAAAATACACCTTCGGCCGAGTGTGAGTGATTTCCCCGCGAGGTATGTGAACTTGTATATAAATAGAATTTTAAAAAAATATGTTATGCCCAATTAAGTAATTTCTTTTATGAACAGTTCTAAATAAATCATTACGAATAGGAGTGTAAATAAATAAAAATAAAACCCCAAAAAGATCTTGGAAATCCCGACACTCTATGACAAGCCCAAAACCTTCTCTTCTACCTATTCCATTTGGGAGTGTAAGCCAAATATTAAAGAGTTTTGCTTGAGGACAAGCAAAAGTTCAAGTGTCGGGGTATTTGATGTGTGTAAAATGCAACATATAAATTACATCAAATGAGGCATAAAACTAACCTTTTTTTAGTACTAATATTGGAAAAAGAGTGTTTTTGTCTTCCTTTTGTATTTTCAGGATTAAATGAGCTCAAAAACGCAAAAGAAGCAAAAAGACAGCTAAATCCAACATAAATACAAGAAAAGGAACATTAGTGGATTGCCCGAACCCTCAACGGCACCTTCCAAAGCAAAATAGAGAAAACAGAAGGCTGAACACGCCCCGTGCTCAGCCAGCACGGGGCCGTGCCCAAGAAGCAGCAGAAAAGACAAATCTATAGAAGCTTCTATTGCCCACCACGGGCCGTGCTCAGCGGACACGGGGGGCGTGCCGAAAGTACTGCAGGCGCATTAATTGTAATTGCGAATTACAATTAATGAAGAGAGAGAGTGTCAGACGGGCACGGGGCCGTGCCCAGCGAACACGGGGCCGTGCCCAGGCTTCTGTTCAGCCTATAAATAGGAGTGCTTGGTTTCATTGCAACTCATCCCTTGGCACACCACCTCTCTCACACTTCATCCACCACCCACCACCATCACAACACCATCATCCACCACCATCATCCATTGTCCATCATAGAGTGTGTGAGTCGTCTCGGGATCCAAGATTGATCGTAAGAGTTCTTGACAATCAAGGCCATGTTTGCCTAAGTCTCTTACATCACTTGGTGAAGACAAAGTGTCTAGTATAATACTTTTTATTTCTAATCTTTTGCACTTTTTATTTGGTTTTGTATTAATGACTTTAATAACTAGTTACTTATGTTGAAGGTGATCTTTCCTTATCGTTTGTCCGTGGTGTCTTGGCATTATTTTACTGTCTATATAAAATAAAGGATTTTCACCATTCATATCTCCACGGTCTATATGGAGGTATGTTGGCTACCTGGTAGGGGGTTAAGGGAACGGTTTGGTAAAGGTCTTGCCATTGTTCAGCGTTTAGAGGTCCTGCAATGGACCTGGGTCAAATTTAGTAGGACCTCCTTCAATACTTCACGGTATTGGATGGCGGGGGTCCAAACTCTTTGATCCCCTCATAAGTTAACTACTATTAATACTATAACCCGGCTATTTAGGACTGTATCCCTGCTGACTCAGACTACTTAGTCGAGGGTAACGTCACCGCCAAAAGCGGGGCCTACCACAATACTGCATTAATAACTTAATTCATTATCTTCCAATAATCCACCCCTTTAGGATTGTATCCCTGCTGACTCAAACTACTGGGGTGAGGGTAACGTCACCTTCAAAAGAGGGGCCTACTACAATAACTAAGATAATCTCTTAATTATGTGCAAAAGTGCGGAAATAATCAAAGGTTATACTAGATACGAGTCGGAACCAAGTGATTCATCTTGTCTATCTGTTTTTATTTTATTTTTATTTTCAGCATTTTAGTTAGTTTTTATTTTTCTTAGTTTAAAACATTTTTCTAAACTTTTATTTTGGTTAGACGTTGAGGATAAACCGGTATTAAAAGCTCTTGTGTCCTTGGACGACCTCGGTATCTTACCAACGCTATACTACACTCAACGATGGGTGCACTTGCCCATATGTGTGTTTAGTGTTAGTGAAATATCGTGTTTTATAAATTTAAAACTTGGCTAAAATAAGTGTTAAAAAGGGCTTAAAATATACACCTAAAATATACGACACTTCACACGCATCAACCCCTTTCTAGCATCATTGGTCTTTTGAGCGGTATAAAATTCGTCTAGGAAAATTTGTTGCATCTCCGCCCAAGTATAAATAGATGCTGAAGGCAAAGTGTAGAACCACTTCTTTGCCTTATCCTCTAAGGAGAATTGAAACAGGACTAACTTGACATCATCAGCCGAAAAACCTTGACTCCCAAGAGTATTGCAAATTGAGTCATAAGCCTCCAAATGGAAATAAGGCTCCTCCGTTGCTAGCCCCTTATATTTCGGCAAACTTTGTAAAGAATTAGTCCTCACTTCAAAAGTTCTTCCTTGATTGTTGTGAGGAATAACCACCGGTGAAGGGTTGTGAGTAATTACCGGTCTAAAATGCGCTTCAATTCCCCATGCATGTTCCCTAAGATGCCTTCTTGGTACACCCAATCGACCCCTTGGACGAATAGGACCCATTGGTCTTGGTATATGCCCTTGTGGTGCGAATGGTTGTTGAAATTGTTGTTGGGGCATCGGTGGGTGTTGAATTGGCCTTTGGAATTGTGGTTGTGCATGTTGTGGTCGAACTTGTTGCAATGGTATAGGGCGTTGCATTGGTGGCCCTTGTGGCCTTGGCCTAATGTGTTGTGGTATAAGTTGTTGTTGTTGTGGCATTCCACCAACACTTGCCATTCCTTGAGATTGGCCATGCACATAAGCAAACTCCCCTTGATCACCATCACCCCCATAAGCGTAAGCATACCCGTCTTCATCATAACCCTCAAAATCCTCATATCCCTCCTCATATCCTTCTCCCCCTATTCCCGAAGATTACCCAAATGGAAGGGTCGAGTATTGAAAACCCGATTGGTTCGATGGTCTAAATGTAGAAGTTGCATGAACGACAGTTGAACCTTGGGGTAATCTATAGGTTGAGGAGGAGTGACCTGAAACTGGGAAGAAATGAGTGAATGGTGGAATTGTAGTAGAAGGGTTAAAAGTCAGTGTAGGTTCTTCTTGAGTGGTAATAGGTTGGGTGGTGTTGGTTGGTGTAACATTGTGAGGTTGAATAGGATTGGTAGTGGTGTTTGGAATAGTAGTGTTTGGTGAAGGTTGAGTGGATGATGGTATGAATGATGGTATAAGTTCACCCGTAGTGGGTGGTGGTTGTGGTGGATCCATGTATCGAATGGGTGTGATTGGTGTAGTTGGTGTTGTCGGTGAACCACTGATTCTGTTCTCTCTTAGCAAAATTCTGTTTCCTCTTAATGTTCGCTCAATTTCTGGATCAAACGCCAACGGTGATAGCTTGTGAGAGCTTCTAGTACGCATGCACCTGTAAATACCTGCACACTAACACACCCAGCGTAAACCAGAAAAATAACAAATTTAAAAAGAAAGAAAATAACACACGTTGCGCACTACTCCCCGGCAACGGCGCCAAAATTTGACGTGATGTCGTGGTCACAATCAAATTTAATCCAAATACAACTAAATAGTTAGCGGTAAGTGGGTATCGAACACAGGGAGTTTGTGGAATATGTGTTATTTAAAAGACTATCTAACTTTGACTAAATTAATCTAATTGCAAATAAGATAAAATTCAAGAGTTGGTTTGGTTGAATAAGTTTTAAAAACTAAATTACTATTCTAATTTGCAAAATGAAAGTTTTGGTTTGTAAACAATTTAGAGACAAATGACTATCTTAAGTTTCCGGTTTGCTTCGACATTTGTGCTATCATTCAACTAGAAAGAATCACATAGACATGATTCATGTATGATTACTTGTTGTGATAAAAGGGAACTAAGTACTCGGATTCCTAGAACGCGAGGTTGTTACCCGATCACCAATTAATCAATACCCAATCCTAATTCTACCTATGATATCTCGATTTCCAACGGCACCAAGAACGTATAGTTTCGAACAAGATTAGCACACTAATTAACAATTTACAAGCAAGCAATCACACACCATAACAAACAAATCATAACGAGGAGTTCATTATTCTAAAAATATAAAATCAAAACACAAAGTCTTACACAAACCTTCAACCCAAGATAATCATCAAAAGTTTAGCCACACATAGCTTTGACAATCATCTTCACAATTAGTTCAATGTTCATAAAGATCAAGACACATAAAACTAATGATTAGACAAGTGTTCTTTTCTCCAAAATCCCCAAGTTACTCCCAAAAATCGTGTACAATGCAGGTGTAACCGCCAAACAATGATAAGTCCCCCTTAAACCTCTTGAAAAGAGCAATTAATATGTAAGTTACATGAAACCCAGTCGGTGCCGTAACCTACGGCCAGATGCCGTAGGTTTCGGCGGTCAACAAGTCAGGAATCATCATTGGCACCGTAAGCTACGCCAGTCCACCGTAGCTTACGGCACCTATTGTACTCTACGGCGATGATCTTCTATTCTACGGTAAGTGTTTTCTTCATATGTGGAGGCCGTAACCTACGGCCAAATGCCATAGGTTACGGTGCTGAGTGAGGTATTTTCATTGTTTCTTGATCGAACCTTCACTCCATCTAACCTTTAGCTCCACCGACTTCTAGTATCCATCCAAGCTACTTAAAACTTGCATCTTGGGTACTTTAATACCTGCACATCAAATCATCTAGTGGTTACCAAGTTCAAGCAAATAACCGGGCCAAGTATGAAATTTTATTCTATTTAAAGGCTTTAAGGGTTGTCCTACGGACCACCCGTCACAAAGCACTATCTCCTAAGTAACAGAGTTTATCTGTTTATGAAAAAGAATTGCTAGCCATTCTCATGGCTGTCAAACAGTGGCATCACTATTTGGTTACCAAACCATTTGTCATCAAAACTGATCATCAAAGCTTAAAATACTTGTTGGAACAGAAGATTGTAACTCCCCTGCAGCAGAAATGGCTTTCAAAACTCCTAGGGCATGACTATGAAATTTGTTACAAACAAGGGGCAGATAATGTGGCAGCAGATGCCTTATCAAGGGTGCAGGGTTTGGCTTTGTTTCAAATCAGTTTAAGTTCAATTCATCCTACCTTTTGGCAAAAGATTGAAGATGCTTAGCAACATGATCCTGTCACCAAAGACCTTATTGACAAACTTAAACAGGGAGTGGTTATTGCTAACGGAAGTTGGGATGGTCAGTGTTTAAAAAGAAAAGATAAGCTGCTGATTCCTAATGACATTCCTCTCAAACAGGAGATCTTATCATTATTTCATGCTTCAGCCATTGGAGGACATTCAGGTGTGACCCCTACACTTAACAGGATTAAAGATTTTTTCTATTGGGAAGGCTGTTCTAAAGATGTGCATAAGTTTGTCAAGGAATGCACAATATGTCAGAGGGCTAAGTATGAAACCACTGCCACACCTGGACTGTTACAACCACTGCCAGTTCCAAAATCCATTTTCAGTGATATTTCAATGGATTTTGTGTCTGGTTTACCTAAAGTCCAGGGCAAAGATATAATATTAGTATTGGTGGACAGGCTAACTAAGTATGGTCATTTTTTGTTATTGAGTCATCCCTACTCTGCTGCTACTGTGGCCAATGTTGTTATGGACAATGTATTCAAAATTCATGGTTGCCCTGCCACAATAGTCTCAGACAGAGATCCTGTGTTCTTGAGTACATTTTGGAAAGAATTCATGAAGCTACAAGGAATTGAGCTAGCTATATCATCTTCTTATCACCCACAATCTGATGGACAAACTAAAATCCTAAACAGATGTTTAGAGTCTTATCTAAGGGCTATGAGCATGGATGCTCCATTGACTTGGGTAAAATGGGTTCCTTTAGCTCAGCGGTGGTACAACAGTACTTGGCACTCCACTATTAAAATGACTCCCTATGAAGCCCTATTTGGAGTTAAGCCTAATATTCACATTCCTTATATCCCTGGTGAAACCACTGTTGCAGCGGTGGAAGATTTTTACAGAGACAGGGAAAGTATGATTGTGAAATTGAAAGCTAATCTTGAGATTGCTAGGAACAGGATGAAACAATTGACTGATGCACATAGGGTTGACAGAGAATTTGAACCAGGGGATTGGGTGTATGTCAAATTACACCCATTTTCACAACAATCCCTAAAAACTCATCAAAACAGGAAACTCTCACCTCGATATTTCGGTCCATTCCTAGTTCTACAAAGAATTGGGAAAGTTGCTTATAAATTGGACTTACCGGCACATGCTCAAATCCATCACACTTTCCATGTATCCTTGCTAAAGAAGGCTCGAGGCTCCATTATTGTCACTAGACCAATTCCACAAGGTCTGAGGTTTATATTACAACCACGAGCTGTGCTGGACCGTCAGTTGGTGAAACGGGGTTCTAAAGCTGCAATGAAAGTGCTAGTTCATTGGGAAGGTCTACCTGTCTCGGAGGCTTCTTGGGAATTTTTGGAGGATGTTCAACTGAGATTCCCCAATTTCAATTTTTGAGGACAAAAATTTTATAATGGGGAGGGGGTATTGTTACAATATAAATCTGTTAGTGTTAGTTAAGGGTAGGCAATTGTAATAAGTGATAGTGGAGGGACTGTAATTGTAACATGTGTAAGAAGTAGTTAATGGTAGTTATAAAGATAACAACCCCAAGCTATGAAACTAAGCTTGATTTGGGTTTTCTTCTCTCTCTCTTGTGTGATTCTCTCATTCCAAGCTAACACGGATCTTTTTTTTTAATGGCCAACAAACTCAATCCCGAGCACTCTCGGGGCACCCGCTGGACAAACAGAGTACTCCGAGAGTAACCCGAATCCACCACCAATTCCGGGGAAAACTCGGTAATCCACCCTCCCGTAGGCACGACAGTGAAATTACCGGTAAAACCCGTTTGGCTCAAGGATCCAACCCAGGTTTCCCTGGCCTATCATTGCCCACCAGTGCCTCACTCTCCACCAAGTGAGAGTCGAACCTGCATCTCTCAAGAGAGATTCAAGCCCTCCACCACATGATCTAGAGATCATTGGCACCCCGGATCTATTTCCTTTAGTTGTGCATCATTTTACTTTAAGTAGTCATGGGTTATAGTGGTTCCAGTCATGTCTGTCAATTAACCGTTTGTTTGTATGCCTATGAAAGGCTCTTTGATTTGAGATTTGATGAATGAATGAAGAAAATTGTTAGTAAACTTAGTCTTGTTTCTTGTTCGTTTCTTTGAAAGACTAGCCATCTCGAACTGCGGCATACCCACTCTTTGAGGAAAGAGGGCAGTATAAATAACCTACATATAATAAACATAATAAAACATAACCTAAGTTTATGACTAAAGTTTAATACTATAAACAAAATGTCCAAATACAAATTAACACTTGAAGAAAATAAGAGACCATAATTAGCTGCAAAAAGCAGTCCAGTAGAAGGTAAATTAACTCGATTCAATTCCTTCTACCGGAGCACCACCACCACCATCATCATCATCACTAGGACCCACACCATCAGCAATAGCATCCTCATGTGTATACTCCCTGTCACGACAATTATTGGCATACCTCACAGTCACCGTTCGACCATACAAATCCTGCACATTTTGTTCATGACTCATTATTTGTTATCATTATATGACTGAATACGGCTTAACGTACGACAACGTGCGTGATTATGTGTATAACGTGCGTGATTAATGTTTTCCAACATGCGTGATTTGGGTTTTTTAGTTTATAATGTGCGTGATTTTCAAATGAACGTGCGTAATTATCTGTCGTGCGTGATGTACGTTAAGCCGTATTGTAAGTTAACTGGCCTATATATATATATATATATATATATATATATATATATCTTCCTATACTAATAAACGAAAATCTTTTTTGGACATGTGTCACACTCTGGTGCCTTCTCATCTTTTTTCCTATTTATCTCCCATATTAAATAATAATTTAAACAAAATATTAGATAAGAATAAATATTTAGATAAGGATAAACGTCTGTTTTTATTATGATCATATTAAATAATAATAATAATAATAATAATAATAATAATTTTAAACAAAAAATTAGATAAGAATGTAAACGTTTGTTTTTATTATAGTCATAGTAAATAATAATAATTTTTTAAACGATTGAAATTATGGTAAATTAGGAATTAAAGGTTCTCGTTTGATATATACTTAATAATTGTATTATTGTTTTTTTTTTCACTAGAATTATATAATTATTCTGGGTCGGGCATATGCCTCTATCAAATTGTAAGTGTTTTTAACGCATCGCTAGCTATAATGGTAGGTATACTGCTATAATTGGTTTAAACCCATCATTTATTACATATTGCATCAACATGTAGAAAGAACACCATTTTTAAATATACCAACTCTATACTCCATTCAAAGAGAATTTAATTCTCGATTTTACGATATGATTCATAAAAATGATGAAACGTATAAAAACTTGGGGATTGATCTCCACCTTTTTGTACCGTAAACTCTCTTGAATACAAATTTCAGACGAGTTTATTATGAATGAAATAAACAAATAAGCATGAAGGTGCACAAAACTAACTAAAATAATTGTATCTCATAATTAGCATGAAGGTGCACAAAACTAACTAAAATAATTGTATCTCATAATTTGAATGTATCATAAAAACTGGATTCAACCCCATATAATACATGTGTTTTTAATCTAAAAATAAATCAAAAAACAAAGTAAAATGTTAGAATAAGTAAATAGTACATCAAAGTTCATTTTTAGAAGATAAATCTAGACAACTGTATGTGTTAGCATATGACATTATATTTTATTCAACACGTGCAATATACGAGTTTTTTTTAAAGATATATCTTTTTTATTATTTATTATATAAAATTACATTTATACAAAATAAAAAAAAACAAAGAAAAATGTTATAATAAGTAAATACTACATCAATGTTCATTTTTAAAATATAAATTTTGATGACTATTTATCTTATCATAAGACATTATGTTTTATTCAACACATGCAATATACGAGTTCTTTTTAAAGATATATATTTTTTATTATTTATTATATAAAATTAGATTTATGCAACTCGTGTAATACACGAGGTTCTAACCTAGTATATATATATATATAGTGGAGAGTTCAAATGAGAAGAAATTTTTTGTAAGAAGAAAAAAGAAGAAATTTCAACCAATAAGAATGCTTTATTTTACTTCATTTAATATAAGTATTTAATGTTACTATAAGGGTATATTGGTAAATCTACATAGGTCATTAATTTGTAGTAATCCTCTTTAATAGCTAACTACATTAATTTTTTTGTAACTTATCTTCAAAATATATATTTTTTCAAAAAAAAATAAAATAAAATAATTTAAAGTGTAGGATAAATTACGAGTTGTGTAGGATAAATTTAAATGTGTAGGATGAATTTCAATATTTGTAGGATAACTTTTGATGTGTGTAGGCAAAAAAAGTTAGTGTGGAGGATAATAGTCTTCATGACTAATTAATTAGTAAAAAGGATAATAAATGAGATAAGTGAAAAAACTATTTAATGTTTTACAAAATTACCCTTTATTCTTTTTCTTCCCAATTAAATTTTCTTCTCAAATGAAACTTTCTTCTCATTTTGAAAATAGTGGAAGGTTCAAATGAGAAGAATTTTTTTGTAAGAAGAAAAAAGAAGAAGTTTCAACCAATAAGAATGCTTTATTTTACTTCATTTAATATTTGCATTTAATTTTAATATAAGGGTATATTGGTAAACTTACATAAATCATTAATTTGTATTCTTCTCATTTAATAACTAACTAAATTAAATTTGTAACTCATTTTCAAAATATATACTTTTTCCAAATTAAAAAAACAACTTAATTTATAGTGTAGAATAAATTTGTAGTTGTGTATGATAAATTACGAGTTGTATAGGATATATTTTGAGGCGTGTAGGATAAATTTCGACTGTGTAGGATAAAATTCTATAATGTGTAGGGTATATGTAGGAAAATTTTGATATGTGTAGGTTTTGTAGATTATATGTAGGATAATTAATGATTAGTTGACTAATTAATTAAAAGGAGAAAAAATTAATGATATGAGTTATAAATGAAATAGTATTTTACTAATATGCCCTTTCTTCTTTTTCTTCTCACATTAAATTTCTTTTCAAATGAACCTTCCCCTATATATATATATATATATATATATATATATATATACAGGGTAGGGTTCTAGAGTGAACACTTATGTATTTGCGAACTGAGTGAACAAATCTTGGCCATTGATTTACACACGTGAATGGCTAGGATTTCATCATCAAATCGTAAAATACATTAGTGTATTTCATCATCAAATCCTAGCCATTGATCTACACACATGTATCGCCAGAATTAGTTCGCTCAGTTCACAAACTACACTAGTGTTCACTCTTGAACCTAATCCTATATATATATGAAGGTAACGAGAGAAAAACAAAATATATAAATACTTTGCAAATTTAGTACCTAAATTCCAAAAAAAATGGTTCTTCATGTACTGTGTAGCAAAAAAGAAGTTGTAATTTAATATATAGTAAGTATAGGATACAATAGCAAACTCATCCGATCCAAATGCCAAATAAACCAATGCTAAGTGGGTTTCCTTGCGTAACGTGGTGGGAATTTTATCGATTTTGTTTCGGCTCATCACGTTCGGTAGGTTTTGTTTTGACTTGTTATGTTTGCTATGGTAACATACTACGTGTCGGGATTTGAGTTGATTCCACCAAAACATTCACAATCCTCCTTAGAGGAGGCGGGGTGGTGCGTGATGCACCCTTTACCACGCGTGGAACAAATAAAAGATCCACCGCCACTAAAATGTTCACGAGTGATGGGCATGCACAATTTCAATTTCCGTGATGTTTTTAACGCGTGATACTTTTGAGGTTGTGAGGGTAATTGTTGGTTGGGGGAAATTGTTGGGTATGGTGGTGAGTGATGATCATTGCCACTAAAAAAGGTTGTGAGTGATGAAATAATGGTTGATGACATGATGGAACTTGATTGGGTGTTATGAGTGATGAGTGATGACCACCCCCACCCCCCTAAGGCTCCTGTTATTATTTTTTTGAGTTAATTTCTATTTGACTCCCTGACATTTACCTATTTTAACCATCTGGAGCACGAATTCTTATTTTTTCTCAAATCATGGCCTCGGATTTATAAATGTGAACTATTTGACTCCTTATTACTAACTCTGTCCAACTTTAACGTTAGTTCTTGAGGGTATAGTTGTCCATTAAGTTTTAAGTGTTTAATAAATCAAAATCAAATTCAAATACAAATTCATATTTACCTTTGGCCGATGATTATTTCAACAGCAAATACACATTTTATTCATGTAGGATTAAAATTCTATGTGATAGAATTAATCGACGGAACTTGATTACGTAAGCAAGAAATCAAATTTAAATATTTAATGTGGTTGGATGGTAACGATGTTAAAATTCAACAGGTTAAATAATAAAAAATAGGTGATATTAAGAAAATCAAAGTTAATACCCAATTAAAAAAATAGGTAATATAAAAACCCATGTAATACACGAGACTATAGCCAAGTTTTTACATAAATTAGATTCCATTTTTGTGTTCCTGATGTAATCAAGCTACACCAATTAATTCTATCACATGATCTTTAATAATTCATGTGCAAAATGTATATTTGCTTTAGAAATAATCGTACACTAGTTAGTATTATTTCCTACATCTACATTTACCATGGCATGGAATAGTGTTTCCCTGCCATCGGTTGAAATGGGCAGCCGGCAATAAACCATTCGACCAACCAGTTTATTATTTTTTATTCACTTTAAATTTACGTTTTTTCCCCAGTTTAAAATTACGTTTTCGCCCCAAGTTCAAAAAGTAATTACCCTGTTGCTCCCAGCTAAAAATTACGAATATGCCCTCGGTTCAAATATTACAATTTTACCCTCCGCCAAAATTACGTTTTCGCGCCAGCTCAAAATAAAATTATGTTTTCCCCCTATCTCAAATTTACGCTTTTACACCCACTTTAAAATTACGTTTTTGCCCCCAGTTTAAAGTTACGTTTTTGCCCCCAGTTCAAAGTAAAAATATGCTTTTGCCCCCAGCTAAAAATTACGATTTTTCCCTCGGTTAAAAATTACGCTTGCACCCTCAATTCAAAATTACGTTTTTTCCCCAGTTCAAATTAAAATTATGGTTTTCTCCTAGCTAAAAATTACGAATTTACCCCCGCTAAAAATTACGATCTTGTCATCATTTTAGTTTTCCTTTCAAACAAAACTATAATACTGTTTTTAGTTTGGACGAGATGAAAGAATATTAACCTAAACTAATCACCAGCTTAGTTTGGTGTTTCTTCAGACAGGAAAATAAACAAAACCTATGACAAAATTATAAATTTAAACCGAGGGCAAAATTGTAATTTAGATTCGGCCATCGCCCCGCAACGCGGGCGGGGCATCTACTAGTTATATATATTGTTAGTGATGGACGATGAATAGTAATTTTAATTTTATAATAATACATAGCTTTCTATTATTTTTTTTATTTTTAATAACATATTTTTAAATTTTTTTTCCTTTTTTAAAACCATATATTTCCTATACCATTGTTTTTAAGAATTCTTTTTTTAGAACATATATTATCGATTAATTTGATACTTCTTTAATAATTTATGTTTATAACTTTTTCTAAAAACTTAAGTACGTAGTTATGCTTGATTTTCCCAGACATTCCGTTATAAGTTTTGTTAAAAACGAAATTGTACTTATAATAATGTATTTATTTGGTATCATAAAATACTACGATGATAAACTCAACTGTTTTAATGGTTTGGCTTTCTAAACAACATGTTTTATTTTCATATCACGTTTGTTTTACATTATCATTTGCTCGGTTTCGCCGCAACGCGCGACGACAAAAAAACTAGTTTTATTTAAATCTATTAAACATACTGAAGTGAACGGACAATTATACCCTCAAGAACTAACGTCAGAGTTGGACGGAGTTAGCCATAA
The DNA here is from genome assembly GCA_030545235.1 of Helianthus tuberosus. Classification (NCBI taxonomy): domain Eukaryota; kingdom Viridiplantae; phylum Streptophyta; class Magnoliopsida; order Asterales; family Asteraceae; genus Helianthus; species Helianthus tuberosus. Next base: position 208,539,720 of record CM060442.1, on the reverse strand, counting down.
GGAGTCAAATAGTTAACATTCATAAACCTTAGGCCATAATTTGAAAAAAAAAAACAAGAATTTGTACTCAGATGGTAAAAATAGGTGAACCTCAAGGAGTGAAACCGAAATTAACTCTATTTTTTTCTTTTTATTATTGTAACGTTTAAGTTTACTAGATAGATTAATAATCTTGTTTGTAAAAAAGACTTGGGAAAAATATCACAAACTTTATAATTTTTCTCCCCGATTGGTTTTCCTATTAAACAAAAACAACTGTTATTATATTATTATTTATAGATTACCTTATTATAGTTCGTAATTATGACAATGAATAATAATAATAATAAAGAATATGAGTTTAGAAAAAAAGAAAAAGAATACATGCTTCTGTACATCTTATTCCTTCCTTTGTTTCTCACACACACACTCGCTCTCTCTCTCTCTCTCTCTCCAACACACCCCCTGCACGCACAAGCTCCAGCCGATAATTTCCAACCACGCCTCACTCTTCCTGCAAACTCGGCTTGGTATATAACATGGAGTCACACCCTATTTCGTTTCACCCTCGTTCAAACCAACACCATGAAACCCACAAGAATTCTCCTACGGCGAAAAAAAAATTCCCCACCAAAGCTTCCATCCATCATCAAACCCCGCATCATCACCCCATCATCCGGAGATGTGTGTGACAGTTCTGTCAAGACGCGCTATGTTCTGGAGATGTGTGTACATTTCTGCCACGTCGCGCGGCGTTCCGGAGACGAGTCTAACAGTTCTTCTAGGAGGCGCGACATTCCAAAGATGTGGGTAATAGTTCCGTAATACCTCCGCGCCCCATTTAAACCGTCAAGTGTAAACAAAGAGCATTGGTAGGTAATTATTTTTTTTTAAATGCAATAGTTACCTGCCATTGTACGTGTCCAAAATGTAAACAACTCTCGCGCACCTGGATTCTTGTAATGAGCAGGTAGACGCCGATCAACAATGGTGTGAAGGCAGATGTCATGAAGGTTAATGAAGCGGAAAACTCAAGTCCTATCAGCGTGTAAATGCGCGGTCCAAAGAAGGTCCGATGGGCATGGCAACAAAAGATGTTAAGTGGGGAAGACTTTGTACCTTTTGCCTGCCAACATCAGAGTGTTTTGCTCCACAAAAGAATTATATGCAATAAGGGTTATACTGCGTGCAATGTGGAGTGTACCTTGTATGTAAATTACACTTTTTGGTAAAAAAAAAAAGTATTGTTCACGAATTTCCAAAAGTATGTTGATCGGAAAGGCTCATTTCGGGATCTTGATTTTTATGGAATCAAGATGAATGAATTTAATGAGCTCAGATCTTAAAAGTCCATCAATATCAAGTGGTGCTTGAACAAGGTCAAATCTAAGAGTTGTGGCCAAGGGAAACTCACAAATAAAGCCCCAACAAGCACAGATCTGGACCTTTTTTGGCTTTTGAGTTTGTATTTTGAATTGGATAAATAAGCCCAGATCTGACCGTTGTTGACTAGAAAACGTCATGTATTATCCTTAGGAAGAAACTCAGATCTGGCAGTTTACTTTTTATTCAAAAATTCATGTATAGAAACCGCAGTCTATTTTTTATTCAAAAAATCATGTGTGGAGCTTTAAAAATATGAAACTTCGAAACATGAGTAATTGAGCAGAGATATTTGGATCTATTAAATAATCACACATCCCAATACATGGTAGGAAGCTTCAGTGGAAGAGAAATGTGTACAAATCACCTTAAAAGGAAAACAGATCTGTAAGATGGATTGTAGAAAAAACCAGTTGTGATTCTAAGAACACAGATCTGAAGAGCAGAGGAGAGAACGAGATGTGATCATGTATAACATATAATCACACATCCCAATACATGGTAGGAAGCTTCAGTTGAAACACGGAATCACCGCCGGGATGATTGGACCGCTTTCTCTGAGAAGATGGAGAATCACACCTTGTTCTTCCTCTTGAACCTAGATCTGCAATGGAAATGTAAAGAAACATGGGGATGTAGAGATGGCTGGTAAGAGAAGAATCTCTTATTTCCAGCAACAAAAGTGTGCCAAAATAATGAGGTGAACACCTCTTTATATAGTAGACATGGGCCTCCCTTAACCTCAATGGGTCAGGCCCAGTTAGGGGTTATCTATACAAGCCCACAACCTAGTCTATACTATAGAATAAAAGAAACCTATTGAGGGACACTTGTCATTATTCTAGACCATCCTTAATTGTAGATAATTATTATTTAATTTAACTTATTAAATATTAATTAAATTAATATAAATCTTATCAACTCTAAATTATTGGCATCAACTGAACTTCAAATCGTAAAGTTTTATCTAAACTAAAAAAACGTTGTTCACTTAACAGTAGATAAACATGCATATTATTTATTGTTAATGTTATTATTGTTAACTATGAGAAAATTAACCACTTGGGCTAGCTCAAGTGGCCACCGACATCCTTGCTAAAGTCTCTCGGGGACCCTCATTTGGAGAGGTCTCGGGTTCGATCCCACTCGAGTACGACCAGAGGATATTTTCTGCCAGGGATCTTTGTCGGGTAGTGAACTGGGAGGGGAGATCCCCTCCGCGGTCGGGGTTACTGTGCAAATTAACCTTTTTTTTAATCTAAAAAATCATAAAAAATCCATTTTAATTTACAGAGATTTTTTAACAATTAATAAACCCGTGTAATACACCTGGTTTTTAAAGATATAACATTTTTTTATTATTTGCTATATAAAATTACATTTATTCAACCCGTACAATACACGGAGTTTTTTTAAAATATAACTTTTTTTATTGTTTAGTATATAATTACATTTCTTCCACCCGTGAATACACAGGTTTTTTTTTAAATATATATTTTTTTATTGTTTGGTATATAAATTTATATTTATTCAACCCGCACAATAAACGAGGTTCTTAAAGATATAGTTTTAAATATTTTTTTAACAATAGATAAACCCGTGTAATACACAGGGTTTTTTTAAAGATATAACATTTTTTATTATTTGCTGTATAAAATTAGATTTATTCAACCCGTACAATACACGGAGTTTTTTAAAATATAACTTTTTTTTTATTATTTAGTATATAAAGTTAAATTTCTTCCATCCGTGAATAAACAGGGTTTTTTTTTTAAATATAACTTTTTTATTGTTTGGTATATAAAATTACATTTATTCAACTCGCACAATAAACGAGGTTCTTAAAGATATAATTTTTTATTATTTAATATATAAAATTATATTTACTCAACAGGTGTAATAAATGAGGTTTTTAAAAAAATATTTTTTTTATTTAGTATATAAAATTACATTTATTTAACCCCGTGTAATACACGGGGAGTGTCCGAATAAGTATCTAAGCAAGATATATTTTTTATGTATTTTCTTACTTATAAATTCTCGAATACATTCCGTCTTTGAACTCCATAAACTCATGAACCTTTGTTTATCCTTTTAGAGTAACTTTGGTGATTCCACCCTACGAAACCGCTTACTTGCTTTTGTGGAATAGCTTCGCAACTGTGAGTATACTTGACCCATTTTACGCTTTAAATCACTTTAGGTTGTGACATGTATCATTATTAAATTCACAATCACAAATACAAACAATCTTATGCAATCACTCAATCCTTAAACATGCTACTTGTTTATACATATTAGGACCCTATTATGCATGCTATCTATCATTTACTTTGTAAGCCTTCCTTAGCATGTATAAAGCTACAGGAGTAGCACACCGCCCATTTTGTGGTCATTATTATGTATACAATCAATACGGTCTTATTCATTTTGGTAATAAGATTACGCTAGTGGAAACTTTGGTTTAATTAATAGTTGTTGCATGCTAGTAAGTTTATATAACTTAGTGTAGAATTAACATGTGGATTTTAGACACTTTTATAATTATGTGTAGACAAATCTTGTATGTTCACTGACCTTTTTGTGTTGACGGATACTTTATATACATGTTTCGGGAAATCTATGATGATGCACAAGAAATTGAATTAGGGTGAAACTAGAAACACACCCAAACTTTACTTTATGTTTTTTCCTTTATGTTTGTCATGCTATTCTCAGCTTGTTGTAATTTCCTTTGAAACAATGTATTATTCGAAGTTATGAAATGAAATTAGGATTATTAATTTATTATTGCAAATAGTACGTTATGACATTTTGAACAATCTCGTTTGTCCCGCCTCGATGTTTCCCCCATCGGTTGGGGTGTGAAAAACATGATCATGTGGTTTGAAGATTTAAAGGTCAGAAAAGAAAAGAAAAAAAAACAAGAAAGACTTAATTGGGACAGTTATATTTATTACTTGGTGGGCGGTTTGGAGGTTAAGAAACGACTTGGTCTTTATGAAAAGGCGCATTAATAATCATAAGCTTTTTGATGATATTATTATTTTTCATTCCTTTGGTTTAGTAGTAGGAACCCAAAAAAACAATATTTCGATTGAAAAATCTTTTATTGTACTTGTAACCTTTTTCATGTCCTAGTGCCTTACTAGGAGTGTTTTATTTATAATGAGTTGTTATTTCAAAAAAAAAAAAAAACTTTATTTTTTATAGTATTTTAAATGACTCAAATCGCAATGTATAACTGAAATATAAGGAACTTAAAGAAGTATTAGTTGTCAAAAACGTATACAGTAAAATAGATAAAAGAACGATTTTGCGAAATTCGATAGGAATGATTTTACGAATTACTTCTATATTTTACAAACTTGCAACACCCATCGCATTCCAACACTAAACTTTTTTTAAATTAAAATATAAACTTAATTATAAACAACCTCTAATTACATAAACTAAATATAAAAGCTAAATAAATAAAAGAAAGTAGAAAATACAAAATTTTAAGAGAAATGTTATAAACATAGAAATGTAATAATTTACAATTTTTTAAATGTAAAATAAATTAAATAATAAAAAATGTTATAAACATAGAAATGTTATCAATTTAAAAAGGTAAAAATCAAAACAAAAGATGTTTTAAACTAGATGGGCTATTATGTTAACTTGAAAAGTTGAGAGAATTAATTACTTGATTGTTAAGGGATTGATTGTGTTAATTTAAAAAAAAAGATTATCTTCTTCTTCATCAAATCTCCCTGGAAATTTTCTTCTTCTTCATTAATTATGTTAGTTTAAATTTTAAACCTGCGAAATTATCTTTATTCATCATTCATCAACATCTCTTTAAACTTGATATTTTTTATATGAAAGCAAGCTTACTGCCATGACGACCATCACACTCGCCACGATCACTACCGTGCTCACCTTGCTTGCGGCAGTGTGATCACGACCACCATGCAACATAACGGAGGCACTCCGCCCCCCAAGTGGATATGGAAGTTTAGTGATATGTCAAAATTCTGAGTTAAAGTTATAAGCAATGCACTTGATGATTATATTGTTCCGACAGGGAATAGAAAGACTATTTGGTACGAAGTCCACACCCGAAAAGTTATTATTTGTGTGTGGAAAGTGTTGATTAATAGAGTCCCAACTAGAGTTAATTTGGATGGTAACATGACATAATAAACCACCACACCTAAAAGTTACTATTGAATGGCAAAGTCATTGAAGTTAAAATATGTTATTAAGGGTTCAAACCTCGATAACATCGTTTTTCAAGAAAACATAATTAGATAGAGTTGTACTCTCTTACACATAAATATCTTGGGCGGTGTTGTGCATTTAGATTTAATGCATTAGGGTAAGATCATGAGAAAACTAAAAAACTTCGTATCGGACATATACAACATATATACGTAACCTCTCCCGTAAAACTCCAAATATCTCCAATGATGTCCTTTAACATGTTTAAGCATGTAATTCATAAACATACTAGAAGTACCGTAGTTCAATATAGCAAATTCACACAATTTTAATAATTTAAGCATTCTAAGAAACGACAATTCACCAACCCATCAATTCACACTTTACCATCCCAAAGAGTAAACGCAACTAATGTGGTGTGAAACACACATCTTTTCCTTGGTGTTCTGTACATTATTTTAATTAATTTTTATTTTTGTATATTTTTGGCTTGTACTTAGTTGTATGTGGTTTTACAGGTATTCGTGTGCAGATGAAGCAAAAACGAGCTAAAACATTAAAGAAACGAGCACACAGGAGAATGTTTGGGCTTAGTGAAAGATTCTCATGAAATGGAAATGGATATTTACAAATATGAGATGATAGAGAATTGAATTACGAAGACATAGGTAAAAACGACGAAGAAAACGGAGTTGAAACGAAGAAGTTATGAAGAAAACCGTTTTCCTGAAACTGTATCGCGTCACATCGCGCGACGAAATCCCATATAAGCGTCGCGCGACGTGCGAAGAGTGTTAGATCAGTGCAAAAATATACGTTTTAACCCTATTTAAGCACCTCCATTAACCATACTAAAACAGAGCTTATCCCAGGCGAAGTTTAGAGGTTCCATAGGTGATTTTGGGTGGAAAGAAGGTGTCGGGATCAAGTTTGACATTGTGGGTTGGTGATTTTCACTCTAGCAAACACTTGGTTATTATTTGACTTTAACTTTGTGTTTTTTATACGTCTGGACGTGTTTGCTTTATGTTGATGAACTTGTTACTGTTTTGGATGTAGATTCTTGGCTAAACATTGTAACTACCTAGTTTTTTAGATTAATATTTTTTTTTTATGATTGGTTTATGGTTTTGGTAACGAATTGATGGTTTAATGCTTTAGTAAAGTATCTTGTTCATGAATTCAGATATTTATGCCTGCTTATTACTAATTTAGACTTTTTCATAGTTCCACTTGTGTTTTTGTGATGGTCTGTCATGTATGAATGTTAGTTAGGTCGCCTACTGTGTGTTTGCGATTAGTTTACGGTTAACTATTGACAATTTCCATAGGAACTATGATTGAAGATATAGAGGTGTTAAGTGTTCTACATAGTCCAAAAGTTGTGAGGTGCGGATTAGTTAGGTTTGTCTTTGTCACTCGACGGTTTATGTGTGGATTGTGTGTGAGCGGGTCTTCCTTAATTGTCTTATGATAGTTGCCTACTTAAGTATGATGAATTGTTCTTATATTACCCCTATACACATTAGGGTGCATTGAGATTGTCGAGCTGTGAGGTAGACCGTCTTGTGAGTACTTTAGTATTGTTGGATTCGTTGTCAGGCTATTTGACTAACCAGTGAGTTTAATAGCTTTTAGGGTTCTTTTGGGTGACACATCGAGAAGGGCCGAGGGTCCTTTAGAATTTCTAATTAGTTTAGTATCATAGATCTGGTTCCATCTTAGTTACCATTATCGATAGAAAACCATGATTCACAAATAGGATTCAAACCTAGGTAGTGTTCCTTCATCCTGAATATTTCCAAATAGTCCAGATTTCTTAGTTGCTAATTTTTAATTAGATCTTCTATTATTTCAGTAAACCCCTCAAAATGCCAGTTAAGTCTTAGTCGAGTTATAGTTAATTTAGCGCAACATTAGTGTCCTTTGGGTTCGATACTCGGACCTCTTAGACCGTACTGCATTCACCAATACACTAGTCGGTTGTGTGGTCTAGGTTTAGAGAGTTTTAGTTTATTAATTTAGAACTTAGAGTGTCTAGGTTAGGTTTAAAAACGTTGTATCTTTAAAAAAACTCTTGTATAATTGGGTTGAATAGAACTACCAAATAATAAAAAATTACATCCTTAAAAATCTCGTATATTACACGTGTTAAATAGATCTAAAAAAGAGTTATATATTTAAAAACCATGTATTACACAGATTAAATAAATGTAATTTTGTATATTAAATACTAAAAACGTCGTATATTTAAAAAACCCATGTATAGTCGGGTTGAAAAATCTACCAAATAATAAAAAAATTATATCCTTAACATAATTACACGTGTCGAATAAATCTAATTTTATATAGCAAATGATAAAAAGTTATATCTTTAAAACTTCGTGTATTACACGGGTTATATAAATGTAACTTTGTATAGTAAATAATAAAAAAATTATATTTTTAAAAACCTTGTGTTTTACAAGAGTTGAATAAATATAATTTTGTATACCAAATAATAAAAAAAATATTTTTAATAAGTTAGGATAACATTTAATATTAATTTATTATTTATATATTTAATATAAGATAAGTAGGAAAGAGAGGTATTTGTTTTAAAAATATATTAAATTAAGAATTTAGATTGAGGATAATATTTTATTAAAGTATGATATAATTTTTTAATTATAAATTATTATTTATTTAGCTAAGGGTTATTGGATTTTATCATCCCAAATTATTGGCTATTGGCCGTTGCCACCCCCAACTATCACTTTGACGTCCGTCACCCCCAACTTAACACTTAGTGTTAACTGTCACCAAATCGTTAACTGATCACTAACTTTAGATCTCGTTACTATACTTTTGGGGGTGTCATAGGGATCTTAGGAAGGTTTAAGGGATCTTAGGACACCCCAAATGTAGAGTAACAGAATCAAAAATTAGTGATTAGTTAACGACGTGACAGAACACACTAAATGTTAAGTTGGGGGTGTCGGACGTCAAAGTGATAGTTGGGGGTGGCAGTGGCCAATAGCCAATAATTTGGGGTGATAAAATCCAATAACCCTTTAGTTAATACAAGATAACTATAGATTTGAGGATGCCTTCAATGAATGACACGTGTACAAAAGTTGGTTTCTTTTATTATAGTAGATAGATTACAGAAATTAAACTTATAAGACCACTGGGTGTGGTATACCGTCCCTAGCCAACTATGCAAGATTTATCTACTCAACCGTATAATGTACTCAAACTAGTGAAAGTAGCTTTTACCGAGGCTCCTAATCTGGAACGAAGGTTTTATTAACCTATTAGATTACTAACGGGTCTTATTAAAGTTGTAAACTTAGACCGCTTAGTTTAAAGAAGGTTTTACAGTACGAAACACTGGATTAAGCGATGACCGGATTGGAATGTAATTTAGACCCGACAAGTATGGAGACTTGTATAAAATGGGTAAACTAAATACATTCTGGATTTTGAAGTAAAAATGATTGGGTTTTATTAGTAGCTTAACAGATATAGAAATATTTTAAATTAAAATAACAGGTAAACTTGTAAACTCTAGTGTAAACTAAAACGCGCTAGGCTTCGCGGGTTAGTACGCAATAATAATAAATATTATAATAAAAAAGCGATAAGTAACAGATATGTCCGGTCATTCGGGTTGGGTCTAATACCATACCCCACCAATCTCCAGCGAAACTGAAACTGAAAATGAAAAGAAGGAGGAGGTGAAGCTAATTTTCAGGCCAAGGAAACACCCGATCATCAGGGACCTGAAGAAGCTGAGGCACCTGCGGATTTACCACCCCGATTATAACACCTTGCTTGTGGGGGAAAAGACGTACGAATATGCCGTAAGTCTTGGAGAACAGATTGGTGGTTTAAGCAACTTTTTGGCCACCAGCCCTCATAGTAAGGGTATATTTTCTGTTTATATTTCTGGTTTATGTGGTTTTTAGGGTTTATGTGGTTTTTACTTTTTAGGGTTTATGTAAAATAGGGGAAAAGGAAGAGAGTTTATAAATATTACCTTTAATATCATTCTCATTCTCTGGCAACCGAGTTCCCCTTTGTTCATCTCTCTCCTTCATCCTCACAAGTACATTCGTGAGAGTTGTATATCTTTGTTCTTGTTTAAATCTCTGAGTTGATAATCATCTGAGTTAAAATAAGAATTTGTACTCAGATGGTAAAAATTAGGTGAACCTCAAGGAGTGAAACCGAAATTAACTCTATTTTTTTTCTTTTTATTATTTTAACGTTTAAGTTTACTAGATAGATTAATAATCTTGTTTGTAAAAAGGACTTGGGAAAAATATCATAAACTTTATAATTTTTCTCCCCGATTGGTTTTCCTATTAAACAAAAACAATTGTTATTATATTATTATTTATAGATTACCTTATTATAGTTCGTAATTATGACAATGAATAATAATAATAATAATAATAAAGAATATGAGTTTAGAAAAAAAGAAAAAGAATACATGCTCCTGTACATCTTCTTCCTTCCCAACGTTTTGAAAACCGGATCGGACCGGACGGTCGGACCGGGAACCGGAGGTCTGACCGGTCCGGTTCAGTATATTAGATTGGATTTATATCGAACCGGGGTTGAACCGGTGAATCGGCGGTCGGACCGGAAAACTAGCCGGTTGAACCGGGTTATTAAGGGACTGAACCGGATTTTGGCATTTTTTTTTCAAATTTCACCCTATTAATTTTAAGACATCTGCCGGTTCTTACATCTTGTCGGACCGGTTGAACTTGTCGGACCAGTGGACTAGTGACCAAACCGGTTCGACGTCTGGTCCGGTTCTGAAAACATTGTTCCTTCCTTTGTTTCTCTCACACACTCTCTCTCTCTCTCCAACAAACCCCCTGCACGCACAAGCTTCAGCCGATAATTTCCAACCACGCCTCACTCTTCCTGCAACTTGGCTTGGTATATAACATGGAGTAACACCCTATTTCGTTTCACCCTCGTTCAAACCAACACCATGAAACCCACAAGAATTCTCCTACGACAAAAAAAAATGCCCCACCAAAGCTTCCATCCATCATCAAACCCCGCATCATCACTCCATCATCCATCTCCTGCGAAACAGCGAAACTGAAAATGAAAAGAAGGAGGATGTGAAGCTAATTTTCAGGCCAAGGAAACACCCGATCATCAGGGACCTGAAGAAGCTGAGGCACCTGCGGATTTACCACCCCGATTATAACACGGTGGAGGTATCCATACATCCCCCCAAAAGTATTTACACATCCCCTAACCCTATACGCCCCTCATTGCCTAATACGCCTCAAACTGGCCCCACTAATACGCCCCTCATTGCCCAATACGTTTGAAAATGGTCCCTACCATCTAATTAATTTCAATCATTGGGTCTCAGCCAATGATTACCCAATGATTGGGATGTAAGAAACTTTATTTTGATAAGGTTTTTGTATGGGGAAGTTGTGAAATATTTATATAAGAAAATTAATATTTTTTTTATAAAATGTTGTTATAAAAAATTGTGTTAGTATATAAAAGTTCATATTTTTATGAAATGAATTGTATATATTTTTAATAAAAAATGTGCATATGTTTTTTTATTAAGTATTATTATTAAAAACTTCATATTTTTATGAAATTAATTGTGTATATTATAAAATGTCAAATTTTTATAAGTATTATTAAATGTCAATTTTTTTAAAAAGAATTTTATATATTATAACAATGTTTTTTATTTTTGAGTTGTTATTATGTCTTTAATTGTCAAATTTTTTAAATGTCAAATTTTTATTAAACGAGTTTTATTTAATATTACTAAATGAGTATTATTACGTCTTTAATTGTTAAACTTTTAAATGTCAAATTTTATTAAATGGGTATATTATAACGTTTTATTAAATGTCAACTTTTTTATTTATCAATTATTATTATGTGTTTAATTGTTTCCATAATGCAATGTGTATGTTATAAATGTCAAATTTTTATGTCTTTAATTGTTTTTCACTAGAACATATATAATATTTCACCAAAATGATAATGAAATCGGGTTAATATGTATGACACAATTTTCGGGTCGGGTTCGGGTTAAGGTGGGGTCGGGTCGGGTCAAACATTTTCTAGATTTCTCCTACCTAGTAAAAATTATATATAACGAATAACACGTATACAAAATCATTTTTTCACTCTAAAATTATATCAACATTATATAACACGTAATTGACGGTTATGTCATACTTTTTTTTTGTTTTTTTTCTCGTCATTAGCACGTTCCTATTATATCAACATTATATAACACGTTCCTCGTCGTTAGCACGTTCCTCGTTAGCACGTTCCTCGTTAGCACGTTCCTCGTTAGCACGTTCCTCGTTAGCACGTTCCTCATTAGCACGTTCCTCGTCGTCAACACCTTCCTCGTTAGCACCTTCGTCATCGTCAACACCCTCCTCAAAGTGCATTACACCTTCCTCGATTTTGTTATCATTTTCCTCAAAGTCCTTAGCATGTTCCTCGACTTCGTTATCATTTTCCTCAAAGTCGTTAGCACCTTCTTCGACTTCGTTATCATTTTCCTCAAACTCCTTAGCACCTTCCTCATACTCTAACTTGTGTTGGTTTTCCATATACGAATGGTAAGTCCCGTATTCGTGTCACGGATAACTTTAGGCAATGTAAGATGGTTCCCCCTCATCTACAAACACCTGGTTCAAGTCAGGTAACACGGGTCGCACACCCCCGTCATCACAACGAGGCACGGACACAACCTCCTCCTCACCTCGATCAATGCTGGATAACCAAACGCTTTCGGAGACGTACGACTGGTTCGAATCTTCGCCAAAAAATTACCAATGTCCCAAAACGACATCTTTATGCCTCAATGTCTCAACCAACGTTTTTTTTGAGAATTTTCATCATTTCATCGGTATTTTGTGAGTTTGAAAATTTTTGAATCAAATCAATCCCGTATGCTTGGGTAAATAAACATTCTTGGTCGATAAGGGTCGTATAGGTCGATAAGGGTCGTATGGGGTCACTTTCACGCTTTTTCAGACTGAACTCCCTGCATGTCAGTAATTATACCTTAAATTCATCAAAATTCATGCCGATAAGCCTCTCATTGCTCAATGAGAGGCGTATAGGGTTTAATGCTCCAACTACCACAACCTTATACGCCTCTCATAGGGAAATGAGAGGCGTATCAAAACCCTTTTTCTGACACATTTAATGCTTTCACACTCTATCTTATTGCCCTATACGCCACCTCTGGGGGGATGTGCACATAAAAAGTAGGGATGTATCAATACCCTCACCCTTATAACACCTTGCTTGCGGGGGAAAAGACATACGGATATGCCGTAAGGCTTGGAGAACAGATTGGTGGTTTAAGCAACTTTTGGGCCACCAGCCCTCATAGTAAGGGTATATTTTCTGTTTATATTTCTGGTTTATGTGGTTTTTACTTTTTAGGGTTTATGTAAAATAGGGAAAAGGAAGAGAGTTTATAAATATTACCTTTAATATCATTTTCATTCTCTGGCAACCGAGTTCCCCTTTGTTCATCTCTCTCCTTCATCCTTACAAGTATATTCGTGAGAGTTGTAGATCTTTGTTCTTGTTTAAATCCCTGAGTTGATAATCATCTGATTCAACTGTGATGACTGGTTCATCAGTCATTTTGTATTTGATCTAAGAATAAGCAATAAATCATCATTCTGTTTATTTAATATCTAAGTTTTGAGAAAAGGAAGAGAGTTTATAAATATTACCTTTAATATCAACGGTGTTTTTAATCACGCATGAATTTGAAGGATTAAAAACAGAATTTCAGGGATAAAGGATTGGTGGTGGCGGTTGGTACATTTGTACACAGATGATGATAACATGAAACATAATAAAAATAATAAAATACAGTTATGTTATATCGAAAATACAGGCACACTTTTTTCGAAAATACTTTGTCTTATATCATTTTTGGACAATATCAACAACACTAACCCAAGGTTTCATCCAGCAATTTGCTTATTAGATGTGTATTTTGATTTAAGGGTTCATCCCTGGTGCCGGGCACTGGGAAGACATTATAAAAGAAGGCAATGGAAAGTGCTTCTATGAGGTTAACCCTTGGGATATCAGTGAAAACGAGAACTTCAAACACCTATGATTTCAGCGTGTCGTTTTCTTCATGCCACTACAGCCTGAGGTTGATGAGGTTGGGAACTTCCTTGACCATACCAAACACCTACTCCAGGACTTCGACGACAAACAAAAGGCACAAATTCACCGTTTTGCCAACAAAAAGGCTACGTATTACGCATGGGAGCTTGAGAAGATTGCCATGAAATACGACTTGTTTTGCAATAAGCAAATTCGTATACCATGGGGCGGGTTGAAGTGAACGGGATTTTATTACATTGTTTCGTTTTCGTTTGAGGATGAGGAGGACAAGAAGGAGGAAGAAGAAGAAGAGGCCGAGGTCGGGGAGGAGGAGGAGGAGGAGGAGGAGGAGGAGGAGGAGGAAGGGGAAGGAAAGTGATTTGTGTTTGTTGGTTTTGGAAACTGTTTTTTGTAAACACTAAGTAGTAGTGGTAGTGGCAGTGGTAGTGGTAGTGGTAGTGGTAGTCGTAGTAGTAGTAGTAGTAGTAGTAGTTTCGTAGTAGTAGTATCAGTAGTATTAGTAGTAGTTATATACCATGATTGCAAAAATGTCTGTCGGGATCTGACTGTGAAGATTTTACACAAGCCCGGTTTCACATGAAATTCTATCTACATATTACCAAGAGCTCATATGTTCACCCACGAATCTGTTTATCGGTGAAAGTTTTCTGATAGGATCTTCTCTTTTGGGCGTTAAATTTTCTGTAAGGTCCAGCTAAGACCGTGGGGTATGGTGGGGCGGGGGTTTAGGGCATGGGTTGACACGTGGCTTGGGGGGGCTTCGTTGGGCTGACCCACATTGAAGACGGTATGGTTGGGCGGGGGTTTGGGGCGTGGCCAGCCCAAACGGCTATTTTATATTTTTTAAAACAAAAAATTTAAATTTTTTAATGTTTTTTAAATAAAGAAAATTACATAAAAAAATTCCTAGTGCTTATATTTTTTCTTTATCTCTTCTCTCGTCTCCAACATTAGTTCCAACTCTTCACCTTCACCTTCACCTTCACCTTCACCTTCACCTTCACCTTCACCTTCACCTTCACCTTCACCTTCACCTTCACCTTCACCTGATAGGTGATCGATGGGCTGGGCTAGAAATTTCATATAATCTCGTCTTTGTTTCAGGGCATCCCTAGCTTCTTTGCTCTTCCGAATTTCGGCCCTTTGTTGTTGGAATACATTGAATGTATCTAACTTGGTTGCAATGTCATCCAACTGATCGTTGTATACTCCCCTACGCGAGCCCGAACTCCCAACTGAAGGCGATGCCGTACCTGATCTTGATTTTTGAGCGCGCCTTTTTGCGGCATCTCTTCCGTATTCAGGCCGGTTTGGCGAATCATCCAGAAAGTCCTCCAACTCTTGATCTCGTGCATCCGTTTGGGCTTGGGACGAGGGTGTCCTTGACCTTTTAGAAGACGTGTTAGTTTCCCTACCACTGGGGATATTCGCCCACTTGGGATGGAACTTACAAATGTCCCAACAATGCATGAAACGGAAGTCGTTCCCCACATTCGTTTTGTATGTAACCAATGCATTTGTCACAAAGTCGGCTTCGGTTTCACTACTTTTTGGGTTTTGCTTTGCTTTATGTAAAAAACCACTAAATTTGGTGAGTTGCCCGCTTATCTCGGTCCACTTCGAGGATAAGCTATCGTTTTCACGATAAACCTCCCTTTCCATTTCTTTATGGAATGCTTTACTAATTGTTTCCCACAAATGGCTTCTATGTTGAGAATTTCCTATTTTAATCAAAACAAAATTTAATATATTACAAAGTTATATAAAAAAACATAAATATTAAAATAAGGGCTACAAAATATTTAAAAATACCTAAAGTTGGATGTTGAGATTGTTGAAGCCAAGCCCTCGCCAATGCAAGTTCTTCATTAACGACCCATCTTTGTTGTTTTCGTTTGGCGCTTTCAAGTGCTTTCTCGGCCTCGGTTTTTTTCTTGTGACTTCTCTTCTTGATGGGGTTGGATGCGGAAGGACCATCGATGGGGGGTTGAGTTTCGGGGACGGTTTCGGTTTGGGAAAGGTTGATGGAGGTTGGTGAAAGGTTGATGGGCGTTTGTGAAAATGGGCTAGGTATAGAATCGTCGGTGTGAGGGAAGTTAGTATACACACGATTCGAGAGATACGATGCGTAACCTGCCACATCGGGCATAGTGGAGTGTATTAAAAATGGAGGACGAATTGGACGATTGGGTGGTGGGTTAGGATTTTCTTGGAATGCCCACGGGTTGTTCGGGTCAAAACTACGATTATGAGGATTCATTTTTCGTATTGTAGAATGAGAATATAGATGATTATAGAAGATGTGGAGTGTATTGTGGTTGGATGTGGTAAAAAAAGAATAGAAGTGTGAGTTTTATAGTGAAAAAAATAAAAAAAAAAATTACACATAGCTGTTGGCCAACGGCTAGTTGATTTGGCCATTGAGAGGGGCGTAAGCTAAGACAAGCCATGGGCTTCCTTCCTTCTGGTACTTTCTTTCTTTCGTTTTAGAGGGAGGGAGGGCTTTTGCTTCTCTTTTATTTAATTGTATATTAAATGGAAAAGGGTATTTTAGACATTTCATACACACTTAACTGAATATTTTAACGGTCATCCATGGTAAGGACCACCCGAGTGCAAAAATTACAACTATTAGGACTAATTCTGTAATTAGTGAACCATTGGGACCAAGTTTGCAATTTTCGCAAACCACAGGGACCAATCAAGCATTTAACTCAAAAACAAAACTAGGGTTTAATAACAGTGTGAAACCCAAATGTCTAGAACCGTAGAATCCTCACTCCTCAGCCGCTCGCCACCACTGACTACTCGCGTCTCCAGCCACCTGCATCACTCGTCTAGCCTTCTCCAGCCACAAACGCTCTTCTCCGCCGCGCCAATTCGCCATTCCTTTCCTAATTCCTTTCAATCACCCGAATTTTCAGGTAATTACTTGCTTTTCATTGCTAATTTTATGTGAAATTACATACACTAATTATCTAATTAGTTGTTGAATTGTTGGACTGATGAATATTTAATTCTATGTGAAATTGGTTGTGAGACCTAGGGTTAACTTAACCATGAATGCTTGAAATTTATGATGATTCTTGTTTAGACTTGTGATTATGCGGCTTACTTAAATCAAATTCTATATTGGTACATTGTATTAATCTTTGCATACTAACTGTTTGATGAAATGCTTATGTGAGAGTTTTCATCTTCAAATCAATATTTTCAAGATTTGTTGCCCTGCTTGATGAAATGAAATGACTATCATTATTTTATCGTGTTCTGTACTTATGACCAGCAAAAGAAATTCTTCTTCTGGTTTATATTTCATAATTTTTGATCTTCTGATCATATTGGGATAACATGTATATATGAATGGAGTGGGAATTCTCATAGTGACTATCAATTATAAATTTTTTTGAATAATTTTCACTCCTTAAACTTTTAAAAAGACAAGCTTATTAATGAACTCAGCCCGAACCGTGGGGATAACCGACCGAACCATCGGCCCCCCGAAATTTTTATGTTCGGACATATGAAATTGGAACATTTAAAATGGTGAACCCCCTCGGAAAATTTCATGGATCCGCCACTGGATAAAGGATTGATGATGGCGGTTGGTACATTTGTACACAGATGATGATAACATGAAACATAATAAAAATAATAAAATGCAGTTATGTTATATCAAAAATACAGGCACACTTTTTTCGGAAACACTTTGTCTGATATCGTTTTTGGACAATAGCAACAACACTAACCCAAGGTTTCATCCAGCAGTTTGCTTATTAGATGTGTATTTTGATTTCAGGGAAAATCCCTGGTGCCCGACACTGGGAAGACATCATAAAAGAAGGCAATAGAAAGTGCTTCTATGAGGTTAACCCTTGGGATATCAGCGAAAACGAGAACTTCAAACACCTCCGATTTCAGCGTGTCGTTTTCTTCATGCCACCAGAGCCTGAGGTTGATGAGGTTGGGAACTTCATTAAACACCGACTCCAGGACTTCGACGACAAACAAAAGGCACAAATTCACCTTTTTGCCAGCAAAAAAGCTACGTATTACGTATGGAAGCTTGAGAAGATTGCCATGAAATACGGCTTGTTTTGCAACAAGCAAATTCGTATACCATGGGGCGGGTTGAAGCGCACGGGATTTTATTACATTGTTTCGTTTTCGTTTGAGGAGGAGGAGGAGAAGAAGAGGAAGAGGAAGAGTCCTCCTCAAACGAAAACGAAAACGAAACAATGTAATAAAATCCCGTGCGCTTCAACCCGCCCCATGGTATTTGAATTTGCTTGTTGCAAAACAAGCCGTATTTCATGGCAATCTTCTCAAGCTCTCATGCGTAATACGTAGCCTTTTTGCTGGCAAAAAGGTGAATTTGTTCCTTTTATTTGTTGTCGAAGTCCTGGAGTAGGTGTTTGCTATGGTCAAGGAAGTTCCCAACCTCATCAACCTCAGGCTGTGGTGGCATGAAGAAAACGACACGCTGAAATCGGAGGTGTTTAAAGTTCTCGTTTTCGCTGATATCCCAAGGGTTAACCTCATAGAAGCACTTTCCATTGCCTTCTTTTATTTTTCAAGACCTTGATACAACTGTATTAAGTTTATATACCCCTTTATTCGACACAAACACATCCAACACGCTCTCTTCACCACCCCCCTCACTCCAAAACTTCCATTTCCATATTTCAAGTGTTCTCTCATGGCACCTCCTCAAGAGGGGCGTACGGAAGCGGCCATGGGGACGTTACGCAGCCGAGATCCGTGACCCTGGAGGAAAACCCGCGTCTGGTTAGGCACATTCGACACGTCTGAGGAAGCAGCCATGGCCTACGACAACGCGGCACGCTCACTTCGTGTTCCAAAAGACAAAACAAACTTTCCACTACAAACACCATCATTGTCTCTGGGCCTCAACACGTTCCCAGCCGATCAGTACATCCAATGGGTGGCGGCCCCGCCTGCACAGTTTGAGTTTATTCGCTCTGGTGTGTTAAAAGATCACCTATAGATTTGAATGAGCCTCCGCCTATTTGGCTGTGAAATGTTGTATGGAACGCCCGGTGTACGCATGCTATATATGTTTTGTTTGGATGAAGAACTGATATATTATAAAATGAAGATAGGAATATGTAAGATGGCATAAAAGATGTTGCGTGTTCACAACCAGCCCTGCTTCTTCTGAAATAACTAGATAGTTTATGCTCAGTCTTACTCAAGTCCTTTATTAATCAATTAGTATTATTTTTTACTATAGATGGATATCATTAAAAAAAATTATTAATAATTTAGCTTTAAATTTGTACCTGCAATTTTGGTTGAACATGACCAGATTTGAATAACAGAAAAGGAGGTATGTGAATAATAAAGCCACCCACATTATTAACGTTACATGATAGCAATGTGCAGCAAAAGATAGTCACCATCCACTTAACACAATAGCTTATTCCACCTTATTGTTAATTATGTTGTAATAAAAGACCAATTGAAACATACAAACGGTCTATAGCCTTTTATCATATCTAAATAGCAAAATCCGCAGCGAAGCGCGGGTTACTTTACTAGTTACTTGTAAAGACTTAGATGCTTTGTCTGAAATTAAATAAACACGTACCTAAGATCTCAAATTAATTATTTTATGCATGCATGGTTTTATATTTTTACTCATATGTTATTACCTTTTTTCGTATTAATCATGTTTTAGTATTTATTACAAATTGAATATCTTGACATGTATTAATTTGTTGATATATAGCGTGGATATATGCTATGGTCTAAAAAGTAATATATATTCAGAATATATCTTTTTAACATTACAAAGTAATATGCCATACTCCATCCAACTCTATGCTCTGCAACCACATGTGACAAAATCAACTCCACTAAAGATAACTCGTTCAGGTCATCATGGGTCACTTCTTGTGTCCAGATCTTCGATTTAAGGACTGAAATTTTTACACAATCTCTCTCATCTCATCCTTCACTCTAGACCTTGGAGGTTGATACGTGCCCAACCCACAAAACCCGTGTGAAGACTCAAAAACCAGCAGCGCGAGCTATTTCCTTCATGTCCATCATGCAGTAGCCTTTCTATTTCCTTTAATTG
This sequence comes from Helianthus tuberosus, assembly GCA_030545235.1. Lineage (NCBI taxonomy): Eukaryota > Viridiplantae > Streptophyta > Magnoliopsida > Asterales > Asteraceae > Helianthus > Helianthus tuberosus. The sequence goes on along the minus strand of CM060442.1, from coordinate 208,519,886 downwards.
CGCATTGTTAGAAGTCATGGGTTATAGTGGTTCCATTCACGTTTGTCAATTACCCGTTTGTTCTATTTCCATAATAAGCTGCAAAAAGCAGTCCAGTAGAAAGTAAACTAACTCGATTCACTTCCTTCTACTGGAGCATCAGCATCACCATCATCATCACTAGAATCCACAGCATCAGCAATAGCATCCTTGTGTGTATACTCCCTGTCACGACAATTATTGGCAAACCTCACAGTCACCGTTCGACCATACAACTCCTGCACATTTTGTTCATGACTCATTATATGACTAAAGGTATATATATATATATATATATAGGGGAAGGTTAACATACAATAGTCCTTAATATACAATAGGCTCGGGCCAATCATACCAATTGTAGGTATCATAACAGTCATCAATAGCAGCAAAATATGCCTGCATCATGAAGCCAACCTATGTAATCATGAAAAAAAATGCAAAAAGTAAATTTCCTAAAAAAAAATCTCATAATAGCGTCTATAAACACCAGTACTAAACATAACAACAAATGAATGCATAAATTCTTAACTAAGGTGAGAAACTTCAGTTAAACACAAAGAACTACGGAACAAATTATTGTCCTGAATGGAAAAAAATTGTTAATCGTAAGATAATGGACTTCACTAATTTGAGAAATCTAAGGGCGTGTAATGTAGATATTTCTGAAAGAATAAAATTCAAATTTATGCATTTTCACGCAACCACAATTACCATAATAACTTAAAGAAAGGATATTTTACATGCAACTTCAGGATCTTTGTGAAAATATTCGAGCTGACATTTGAGATCCCCGTTACTTGAAATGAGCCTCTTTGCAGCCTTGGCTATCAACGGATCCTTTATTATAGCAACAGTTTCATAATTCACACGTTCTGAGTCCCTGCACAAATGCTATATACACTGATAAAGGAATATACATCAAGATGGTAAAATATAATAATTGCATTCGCTTCATGTAATCAATGAATCTTACAGTGGTTCCGGAAGCTCTTCTTTTGTCAATAAACCATCTTTCACAAGCTCATCTAGGGATATCAAAAGAGTGTTGCCACAATTTGCATCCTGGAAATGAACGTTGGGAATATTTTTTCACTATTTTATCCCAAACGAGAAGTACATATAATTTAGAAGCAATGTTACCAATGAACATTGCTTCTAATTAAGCAGTAACCAACACAGTAAATACCGAAGGATAATAAAAAAAGTAGTCTGTCGTAACACAGAATTTGAGGTATATTGACACTCATAAAATCTTAATCTGATAAATCCTCATGAAGTATTAATGTTAAAGTTTGCTCGATGTCCTGTAACTCACAAGATAAAATATGGCACTATGACACAGATAATGCCATTAATGATTATTTATTCAGTAACTCTGATTCTCTAATTTTCTTCTATTTCCTTTAAGCTCCTTCTTTGTATTTTCATGAGTAAACTTCCGTTTTGCTCCCTGTGGTTTGGTCGTTTTAATGGTTTTGCTTCAAATCTTTAAAAATAGCCATTTTACTCCCCGATCTATGAAGCTTATCTCTATTTCACTCCCCGTCTCTAACGCCATCCAATTCAACTGTTAAATCTTGGTCACATGCCCCTCACATGAGGGGCATTTTAGTCTTTTCCCATCCTCCTTTATGTTATTATTAATTATATGTATATATTTACATTTAACAAATAAAATCTTTCACTTTCGTCCCTGCATCTCTCTATACTGTTGTAACAGCCCCACCCACACCCTTAGGGTGGACGGGGCGTAAGCGGGGATAGGGTTCGGTGACCCTAGTCACCGATCGGGAACACCGCCGCCATCAAAGCGGGGACCCGATTCGGTGATAGGGATCGGTGGGGAGATACCGCGTTGTTTGGCTCGACTTTCGAAAGAAGACCGTTCATCAACGGTCATTTTTTTTTTTTAAAAAAAAAAAAATTCAACTTTTTTAAACAATATATATTAACCAACCTAAATCAAACTCACCACTCTCAAACTCACACCAAAACTCTCAAACTCAATTCTTTCAAATACAAAATGGATCCCAGGCTTCCGTTTCTTTCAACCCTACCCGACTTTCCCGACGATGGAGATGCATCGTCAAGCGATTCTAGCTTAATTTTCTTCCAAAATCTCATCCAACAAGCGGAGCTACTAGACACGGCATCGTCTAGTAAAAAAAAATTTGTCCGTCGAGATCGTGAGGGGGGCCATGAGACACTCATGGCCGATTATTTTGATGAAAATCCAAAATTTAATGACGATACTTTTCGTCACAGATTTCGTATGTCCAAGTCGTTGTTCCTAAAAATTGTTAGTGACGTGGAAGCGTTTGACGAGTGGTTTAAAGAAGGCTTAGACGGGAGAATGAAGAAAAGTTTCACACCGTTGCAAAAGGTTACTTCGGCGATTAAACAACTTGCAACCGGTAACCCACCAGACGAGGGGGACGAGTATTTAAATATGTCTGAAAGGACCTCTCGTGAGTGCCTTGAATATTTCTGCGATACGGTCTGTAAAAGGTATGGCGGTGAATTCCTACGTAGACCAACGAGCCACGACGTCGCGCTATGGTATCAGGCTCATGAGGATAGGCATCACCTACCTGGTATGTTGGGTAGTCTGGATTGTACACACTTCGTCTGGAGAATGTGCCCCACAGAATTGCGTGGACAATACATGAGAGGCGATCATCAATACCCGACGGTTATGTTAGAAGCGGTGGCGTCTCAAGATTTGTGGATTTGGCATGCTTTTTGTGGCCCGGCGGGTTCACAAAACGACCTCAACGTGCTGCAACAATCTCCATTATTTCTTGCTCAACGAAACGGAACGGCGCCAAATTGTCCGTTTCAAGTGAACAACCACTTATACAAACGCGGGTATTATCTTACTGATGGGATCTACCCTACCTGGTCCGTGTTTGTGAAGTCTTTTCCATATCCACACGACCCGAATGAAAAAAAGTTCAAGAGGCAACACGAGGCCGCAAGAAAAGATGTGGAACGGGCGTTTGGTGTGTTAAAGTCGAAGTGGGGAATACTAAATCGCCCAATGCGTTCGAAAACGGTGAGAAAGATAAGGTCCATCGTGTATGCGTGCCTTATTTTACACAACATGATTATAAAAGACGACGGAAGGGCGATAGCACCGGTACATATTCAAGATCCTCCAGCCGAACCCGTCTTCGATGATACAGCTTATACGGAGCTCATTGACGAAGACACGCATTGGAGACTAAAACACGATCTCGTTGAGCATCTCGGAAGTTTAGACCTGCCTCACCTTGAAGTTGATTCGGACGACGAGTAGTTTGTTTTTATATTTTTCTACTTTGAATGTATTTTTTTTTCTAGTTTGAATGTATTTTTTTTTAATTTAATGAAATGTCTTTTATTTAATTTTTTTTTTATTAATATTTTTTTAATTTGTAAACATTAATAATTTTACAAAAAAAAAAAAAAAAAACCCAAGTCACCTAAAGAGGGGAGTGCCGCCATCAAAATGGGGTGTTATGGGAGTTTAAGAGAGGAGTTGACGTGGCACAAGAGGATTGGTTGGGTGTAAGAGAGGGGACTCACCTATTAGGTGAGTGCCCCTTACACCCTTAGACACCCCCAACCCACCGAACAACAACCACCACCCCCTTCCACCATCTCCACGATACAACCACCACCAACTACCCCGAACCACGCTAATGAACTCAATTATATAAGTCAAAATGCAATGTTCTTTGTTTTCTAAGTATACAGCCTCTTTGAGCTTCAGTATCAAATCCCCAAGCAAACAATAAACAATAAAATTACATTGGCAGTCTAAAATCATTTCACTTGTGATTCCAAAAATATTATTGATTATGGCACTAGCATACTAGATTTAAACTCATTCCAACGATACAGTACCATCTAAATCCATAAGCTTCGCCATAATCGCTTCCGCTTCATATTTCATAATCCATTTCTTCACCACAATCGACACTTTCTCCACCAAATCTTTTGCCTCTTTCAACCCCAAATCCGTAAACCCCCTCCCCCACCTCTTTAATAATCTTAATCTTCGTGGCTGCCACCGCACTAGCAACGGCGCCGAAATCGGGCACCGAACTCACATCGGTTACAGATGGGCCGTAAGTTGAGATTGAGGTAGTCTGGTAACTCACATAAGTACAGAATCCAAAAAAATTAGGGTTTTTAAACTCAGATCTGGGTATACGGATCTCAACAACCGATTATCTCTAGTGCCTTCATCTCACACCCCTGTAAAGCTTCGTGGATATTAGATGCTTCATTGGTAGAGGGCTTCAGATGGAGGTGGTCTGGCTGCGATGGAGGTGGTGTGTCAGTGATTTGGGTGCTTCTAACATTCTAGAAAGGAAGGGGTAGTTGGTGGTGGTTGTTGGCAAGTGGTGGTAGTGGCGGCTAGTGGTGATTAGTGGTGGCCAGTGTTGGTGGTTTACAGAGAAGTTGAGAGGGGTGGTAGAGAAAGAAGAGAGAGAGAAAAGGGTGAGAAAAAAATGATTTAAGTAATTTTTCTTTATAAGAGAGGATGAAAAAGACTAAAATACCCCTCATGTGAGAGGCACGTGATCAAGTTTTAACAGAGGAATTGGATGTCGTTAGAGCCAGTGAGTGAAATGGTGATAAGTTGAAAACATCAGGGAGTAAATGGCTATTTTTAAAGGTTTGGAGCAAAACCGTTAAAACGATCAAACCACAGGGAGCAAAACATAAGTTTACTCTATTTTCATTAAAGGGAAATTAGGCATTCTGACAACGCTTTTCATGCTCAAATACTATTAAGTTTTAATAAACTACTTCTAAAGCAAAAGCACTAAATAACAACTCCATATCCTACAAATTAAAGACACCGAAATCAAATCAAAAGCAAAAGTACTAAAGAACAACTCCATATCCCACACATTAAAGACAATAGATTAATAAATTACTTCTTGTTTGAGGAAAATTTTGGAAAATCAGCGCTCTGTAACATAAGTTTATCTTACTTAATCCATCATATCAACAATTAAATCCAAATCGAAAACTAAAAATCATATTCAGTAAACAAACCTATCAGATCTTAGCTTGTCATCTTCCGTAGTTTTGCTTGTTTCCTTCAATGTCTTTAAAAAAGGAAAAAAAACTCATATCTGAATGTAAAACTTTTGAACGTAGCTAAAAACTCAGATCTGCAAAGTTTTGTTTGTCTCCCTGGCTCGTGTATCTCCTCCACCCCATCTTCATCTACAACAAAAAAAAAGTCAAAAATCGATCGTAAATAGGAGAAAATATTCAACAGAAAATAAAAAAGTAAACCTACCTGGATCTTTTTCCCACCGATTGCAACCACGCCAAAGGGGGAAGCGGTTGAAAACATTTGTTTACCGATTTGTGTGTACGAAGGGGGAAACGGCTGAAAACACTTACCAAGGAGATGTGCGACGATGGAGATGCGATTGTGGTTTAGGTTGTCGGAATCTTCTTCGATCTGGAGAACGATCTCGTGAAATCTTCATGGATTGCCTTGAATCGCCAGATAGAGAGAGAAAAAAGGCAGATGGAGGCGGGATAAAAATTTTTGAAATGTGAGATGAGATTGTTGGTACACTTTATGTGGACGCGACTCGACTCGGTTCGATTCGGTTCGGGTCGACTCGGTTAGGTCCGGCTCAAGCCCGACGACACGACATTCCTCCGTCGTGCGTCCCAGAGTTCGACACGCGAAGCACGGAGCGCCGCGAACCAAGACAAGGTGACACATCACCATGACATCATCTCTGTGATGTCATGATGATGTCATTGTGTTGAAATTACAAAGATTTTAACAGAAACTTGTCTTGGGCCGTAACTTTCACTTGGGCCGTGAAGACTTGAAGTGGACTTTGACTTTCAACTTGGGCTTCACTACATATCGACGAAACATATTAGAATTAATATGTATGTCGACGAAACAAGGTGTGTTTCGTCGACTTTAGTGTTTCGTCGTGTCCTTTATGCCTTTCGTCATAGTCAGTGTCTGTGTCTAGTATAAATACCCCTCACAGTTTCTGTGTGAAACAGATGAGTGCTGTGAGACTTTGAGTGTTATACTGTAAAACTGTGTGTGTATCAGTTGTAATTGTTTCTCATCCCGTTTAATCAATAGAGTGTGTTTCATTGGTTAATCCGTGTTCATTACTTTCTGTGTTTGGTTTGCACCGTCACGGGGATTCCGCACGTGTTACCGTGTTTGTGATAAACAAGGATTTGGTTTTCGTTATCGATCCTCAGATTTCGGGACCTACAAGTGGTATCAGAGCTTTGGCTCTTCTCCTTGTTAAAACCGAGCGATTTCTCGTGTTTTTTAAGTTTACTTTTTCTGAAAAATTGGCTTAAAACTTCAAAAACTTTGTTGATTTGCTGTTGGTTTTGCTAAAAACCTTTGTTAAACACATGTTTTCATGATAAATTTTGGTTTTTATTAAACATTTTAGCAGAAATTCGTGTTCGGAAATTTATCGGTTCACCGGAATATTCAAGTGTTCTAATATCTTCAACCAATATTCAAAGTGTTCTTGATACTTTCACTTTTTGATCTTTATCAAACAAACTGTTCAGGTTGTTTCTAAATTTAAAATTGAAATTGGATTAAAATATTGCATTGCCATACTTGGTTGATAAGGTGACCATGCTGGTTGTTTGAAAAGGTTGTCCTGTGTCAGTAAAGAGATAGGGATTAAGTTGAAAAAGATTACCTATTGTCACCTACTTGTCTGAAGCAGTTATCGACGAAATAGTTTGTGATTCGTCAAAAGCCATCCTCGACGAAACGGTTGTGATTCGTCAACAAATATGTTTCGTTTCGTCGCTTTGTTAAGATCAATCTGTTTCGTCATTACATTGGGCTTGAAACTGAATTGGGCCTCACCACTTTTGTCGCAAATTGGGCTCTTGTTTCGTCGGAGGTCTTTCACACCTCAGTTTCGTCGCATTTAAAGAATTGTTGTTTCGTCGACACTTGTTTTTGGGCTGTTTCGTCGACTTCATTGATATTAAATCAGTTTCGTCGACTATTTAAAAAGGAACATATCAGACATGTTTCGTCATAATAGTCCAAGTTCAAATCTGTTTCGTCGTCATTTGTGATCAACACCAGTTTCGTCGACATCAAAAGTGTTTCGTCGCCAAGCTCACAAACATACTTCTGTTTCGTCGCACTTTAATCAGATTCTGTTTCATCGCCAAGTTATTCAACCTGTTTCGTCGATACTTGTAATTTTTTAACAGAGGACTTCTAAAAGTGTGATAACAGTATGTTTTCAAGAGTGTGATCAGTTTTTCACTTACATATACCAATCATGAGTTGCACGAGCCCTTGGGATTGGAGTACGGACTCACAACCAGTTCAAAAACCGACTTCGATGGCCGAATATATGAGGAGTACCATACCTCAACAACAACAATCTATTAGTTCCAGTCAATGGGCAATGGTGTCGAATCAAAATCAGAGCATTCAAAATCTTTTGCTTAGCGAGAGTGAAACAGGCAGCAATAATCGTCCGCCAAAGCTGAATCACATGAACGACTATCCATCATGGATGGGTCGTTTCCAAAATTACGTTCAAGGGCAAAATACAGAATTATGGACATGTTTCACCTCTCCATTTAGTCAAGCTCTTGAAGAAGCAGGATCAAATGCGACAACTTACAATAATATGCAAGAAGCAGACAAAAAGGCATATGATCTGGAGAAGAAGGTGTATGCTATTCTCACTCAAGCACTTCACAAAGACCTCTATCATCAATTCTCTTACTATAAAGACACGAAAGGGTTATGGGATGCATTAGTAGGGAGAGGAGAAGGAAATGCAGCAACTAGAAAGAAACGCTATGATTTATTGAAGAAAGAGTTTGAATCATTTCAATTCTTGGATAATGAAACTCTAAATGAGATGACTTCTAGCTTTTATCATTTGATTAGTGAAATGTGTTCTCATAATGTCGCTGCAACTCATCCGGAAATGATTGCACGGTTTGCTGATGGTCTACCTCCTAAGTGGAGTCCATTCATTGAACTTCTAAAGCATACGGGAGTTTTGGATGCGGCCAATGTTTCTCTCTATGAATTCATTCAAAGGTTGGAACACAAGAACGAAGAGGAAATTCGAAAAGCTAAAAGGATTGCACCTCCTCAAAACACAGAAATGTATTTGCCTGGTTTTGGTCCTTCAACTAGTTCTAGTTCCATACAGCAACCAAAGCTTCAAACGGCGTTTGTGTCCAATACAAGCTCATCACCGTTTCCACAGTGGAATCAAAGTGCTTACATGTCACAATCCATACCTCAACCTCCACCTCAAGTTACCACTACTCAACAACAGTGGAATCAAAGTGCTTACATGTCACAATCCATACCCCAATCCATACCCCAACCTCAAGCCCAACCACAACAACAACAAGCGCATTATACCAACAATCCTTCACCCCAAAACACCAACACTGTCAGAGTTGATACTTCAAATCTTTCAAAAGTCAGTGTAGAAGTTGCAAAGGAACATTTGGAACTTCTCAACACAATGTTCAATTCATACTGTGGATTGGTAGCAGGTCAAATTGGAAACATCAATATGACCAATGAAGATTATCAGCAGATAGACCGTGATGAAATGGAGTTAATGGATATCAAGTGGGCGTTTGCAAGTGCTGTTAGAAGGGCAAAGGATTTCATGACTCGAACTGGAAGAACTTCGTTGGAAGGCAAAAATGATACGAAGTACGGGTTCAATAAAGATGCTGTTACATGTTACAATCGTGGCGAAAAGGGTCACTTCAAACGTGAGTGCACCCTACCAAGCAAACAAGGCAATCAGAATCCGTTCAGAAATCAGACAAGTACTTCTAACGCAAATCAAGACAATCGTGAACGAAGGATAGTAGCGGTGAACAACAGTCAGAACCAGAACCAGTCTGGACCTTCAAACACCAATCAAGCATTGACTGTTCAAGCTGATGAAGGATGTGATTGGTCCGTACAGTTGGGAGGAGGAAGTGCATGTTATGCGAAGATCATCAATCACATCAAGCACGTTCACAAGGAAGAATTTTCTGAAAGTGACGACAGCTCGGGTTATAGCGGGAGTTCAGATGAAGAAAGCTCGAATGCGGGAGATTATCATTCTGAAGATGGATCTTTTTCTTATCAGACTGCCTTTATGGCAAATGTCTCGGCCTCGACAAGCCAGGTAAATTCTGATCCTCCTACTCCTAGTGTTTGTAATGCTTGTGCAGATGTGAAGCTTGAATCTGAAAAGGTTCATAGTCACAATCAGAATTTGGTTATTGAACTGTCAAAGTGCAAAGAGGCAAACATGGCCTTAGCTCGCAATGAAAAGGAGTTTAAAACAGTTATTGAAACCTAAAAGAAAAGTGTTTCCGAATTAACAAAAACTGTTTTCAACAAACAAATTGGTATTAATAACTACATTAATATCATTGAGGAAACCAAGAAAGAGCTAGCCGTGGCCAAGTGTGAATATGAAGCGATCAAGCTCAAATTGGAGAGTTATTCTAACTCCCGATATGTGCTCGATCACATCATTGACGTTCAGAAACTAAAGGGAAACGTTAAAGGCGTTGGTTATAGGAAGTGTCCACCCCCTTTGAGACACGACTATACCAAGTTGCCCGATGAAGAGGATATGCCTCGTTTTGAACCCAGTGTGCCTCTTGATTATGAGGAAGTTACTACTGGCCTAGGGTTCAAATCGGACAGTTCTTCAAGTACATCAACTGAGCAAACAGAAACTTCAACATCTATGAAACAAAGTCCTCCAATCATTGAGGACTATGATTCGTCGGATGGTGAATCAGATGTGAATGACCATGATGAATCACTTGATAAGAAGAAAGGAATAGAAATTCCAATTGAGAATCATATTCTTTGTGATCCTCCTATTCCTGTTGTGCAACAAGTTGCCAAACAAGTGATTAATCCTGTCAAGGAAGTAAAAGAATCTGTGTCTACCGTTAAAAGTAATAACGTGTTGTACACTTTGGTTGGTGATTCTAAAATATATTTAGATCACGATTTTCCAATTAAAAATGTCAATCCATCTTCGATTGATAAAGTTTTTAAAGATAATACAAAAAAGTTTTTGGGAAAGACAATTCTAGGAGTCATTGTAACTCAATATGACCCAATTCCAAAAGCTGAAATCAGGAAACAATTTGGAAATCAAAAATCACCAACAAAGCAACAACCTTTTGCTAATAAGGGTAAACAACCAAAAAGGCGAGCTCAAAAGACTAATGTTTCTCAATCAAAATCTGAAACAAACGGAGCTCGTAACCAGAAGAAAAACAGTGATGTCAAGTTTGTAGCATCGAAGGGTACTTATAAAATTGAGACTTTTGAAAACAAATCAAACACCGATTTTATCCAACAAGTCAAGATTTTAAAACGTAACAGTCAAAACAATTACACTCAACATACAAACGGGTGTGATGAAAAAGCAAGTACCTCTGGTTCTACGGGTTCGACATCTGTTGGTCGATCAAATTCTCCTAAGTTTGTGGAAAGGAGAACGTGTTTTAAATGTGGGGAGTTTGGGCATATCATTAAGAACTGCTCAAACACTCCTAAAGAGAAATTTGTGGAAAGAGCACCACCTGAAAAGGTTCACCCACAACGTCGTCCCGTTTCACCAAAACATGATAAAAGAACTGTTAAGGAACAAGAAACGAAACAACGATGTCAAAACATCAAAGCTGTTGAAAAGGCTTTAAAATCTGAAGTCAAAACGGTCAAAAGGGAACCAAGTTCTTCACAACCTTTAAAACCAGAAGTTTCAAAATCTGTTTACAAAACTCAGTCTGGTAAACAAAAACAAACTTGGAAACCTAAGACGGGTGATAGTTCAAGGGGAGGTGCTGTGTTTGAAAATCATCAGGAAATCGAAGTCACAATCCTCGATGATGAAGGACGACCCAAGTCTGTGAAGGCTTGGGTCCCCCTCTCCAACTAATCTCTGAGTGAGTGTGTAGGATGTTCCAGGAGGAACTATCGATCATCGTAAGATTGTTGATAGTGGAGTGTCCATGCACAAGTTCGGCGACAAAAGAAATTGTTGCCTTTGATGGAGAGAAAAAGAAAAGAAGACAGAATTGTCTGTCGAAAGAAATTGAAAACCTTCGACAAAATGAAAATCATTCAAAAGTTTGATTGTTCAAGGCTTTAATCGGGTCCCCAGGATAGATTCAAATCAAATGTACGCACCTGCAGCACGTCTGATGTTCAAAATCAACATGATGAACGTGCAGTGTACATTTCTTCGCGGTGTGATTAAAGAAAATGTGTTTGTTGAACAAACCAACCGGGTGTGCGGATGCCTTAGCGTGGATTGAACAACCGCACACTACTTCTCAAGAGAAAGACAAAGACCTTCGCTGGTGCAATGTGGAAGACCAGCCGGACCCAGAGGTTTATGATCTTGTTGTTGTGAAGAGATTTTTCAGTAGCTACAAAATCGACTTTGAAATCCACAACGGGTTGATATCCAGTTTGGGAGAGCGATCAGATTCCTTGCAATGCACGAAGCAGTTGCAGGATACGGTTTTAAATTTCTAATCTCTCCTATACTTGTCGATATTTAAGCTGTTTTCTGAATTATTATCTCGTACAGCACTCTTTGACCTGATACGTTGAACTCAAATATCACCTCACACGTGATTGTTTCACTATGAAATTCGTCAACGTTGTCATGGTCCGCATCGCTTACCGACATGCCAACTGATTTTTCCAAAATTTGATAAATCATTTCTGATTCAAAATTAATTTTGGTAAACGACATTGAGGTAAAACATGAGTTAACCGACATCGGAAAATCGTTTTTGTAAATATCTTTGTGTCTTTTAAATTTATCTTAGTTTGTTGATTTTAGGGGGAGTAAATCCAAAATTTGAAAAATTCAAAAACAGTGAAAAATTTCAAAAACAATAGAAAAACAAAAATGAGTTTCCTGGCAAGCAAAAGAGAAAATGATAGTACATCAGTGGTCTGTTGAAACCTCTTCGAACTGAAATGCAAAATGAAAAATGTTAAGCAGCTCTATATAAGATGTATCGGTAGGCTCACAATCATTTTAAAGTGTGCAGGGTGATATAAATCTTAAATCGACTGAAGACCAGGTGGGAACCGCTCATTGGCATATGGTCTTAGTACCGAAATTTCGTTTGAGAGATTGCCGACGTGCTGAGATATTCGGTCTTTATGCTGTCTTATCATCTGGGTATCATGGTTGTATCTTTTACCAAAAGATAACGGAGACGAAGTCTAGATCTTCCATGATACTATACATACGTGTACATATTGCATTCGACCTCAATAAGTGATCAACAATCACATGTCCAAACAAAATAAGTGATAATATATCACATTTTCCGGGAGTTAAGTTCGTCTCTCTGCTGTACGAAAGTACTGACCTGTTCACGGACTTGCTCCTGTGCCCTCATGCATCGAAAATCAAATTCCTCATCAATAAGTGATTCTATCACATAGGGCTTGTTTTCAAATCAAAATAAGTGAGTTTCTCACATTCTTTTATACGGTCAAACAGATGATAAACGGTATACTCACCGGTAAGATGAACTCTCGTGCATACCTTGATACGGGAATATGTCGTGTGTGCATGAACACCGGTCTGTAAGTATAAATCATACCTTAACGTATCCCCTCGCCATTATTACATCTGATAAGTTGAGCTTATGTGGATAACAATACCGATAATTGTTATAGGATGCTTATCTAAATGTTAACTAATTGAACAAAAAGAGCGTTTTGGCGTGACCGTACACTGATATGATTCTCTTACCCTCGAAACTTGCAAAAATAATGTCTGTAAATATTTGTTTACTGCTTTCGTTTCTGCATCTTTGTATATATTTATTTATTGCTTTCCGTCTTTACATTTGAAAAATGAAAAATTCCAAAAAGATTTTAGGTGTGTTTTAATTTAAACTTTATAAAATCCAAAAAGATTTTGCTTCTATTTTATTTTTGATTGACCGATGTTGGAACTCGAGTCTATCCTACCCAAAATCCTGATTTTAAGCCGGAAAACAATTGCATCTTCATAAACAATCGAAGTTAACAAGTTTTGAAAGTTAAAGGATTAAAAGTGATCATTTTTTAAACTTTCAAACTGTTGTCGGTCGGTGTTTGATTGAGATTTGATCTCATATGTGTCATTTGTTTAAATGTTAACTATATTCCAAGCGGTTGTTCTCATTACGCGTTTAGCTTTCTTGCATGTGCAAATGCTAAAGGAGAGGAGAACATGTTCGATGACAAGCTTTGGAATGAAGACACGAAGTGGAGGCACTCAAAGGATAAAATGATCGAGTTGCCGCTGACCCTTCATCAACACCACAAGGATCTGAAGAATTGACAAGTCAAAAGATTCACGAGCATACCTCAATGGAGAGTTCATTTTAAGGGGGAGTTTGTTAACACACTACCTGAATGAAAAAGGGAGTTTGTTGATACACTTTCTACTTACGACGCGTGAAGACTTTGAAGATCCTCCGACACAAAAGACACGGAAGACGAACCTCACGAGTAGCGTCCAAGGGGGAGTTTGTTGGTACACTTTATGTGGACGCGACTCGACTCGGTTCGATTCGGTTTGGGTCGACTCGGTTAGGTCCGACTCAAGCCCGACGACACGACATTCCTCCGTCATGCGTCCCAGAGTTCGACACGCGAAGCACGGAGCGCCGCGAACCAAGACAAGGTGACACATCACCATGACATCATCTCTGTGATGTCATGATGATGTCATTGTGTTGAAATTACAAAGATTTTAACAGAAACTTGTCTTGGGCCGTAACTTTCACTTGGGCCGTGAAGACTTGAAGTGGACTTTGACTTTCAACTTGGGCTTCACTACATATCGACGAAACATATTAGAATTAATATGTATGTCGACGAAACAAGGTGTGTTTCGTCGTGTCCTTTATGCGTTTCGTCATAGTCAGTGTCTGTGTCTAGTATAAATACCCCTCACAGTTTCTGTGTGAAACAGATGAGTGTTGTGAGACTTTGAGTGTTATACTGTAAAACTGTGTGTGTATCAGTTGTAATTGGTTCTCATCCCGTTTAATCAATAGAGTGTGTTTCATTGGTTAATCCGTGTTCATTACTTTCTGTGTTTGGTTTGCACCGTCACGGGGATTCCGCACCCGTTACCGTGTTTGTGATAAACAAGGATTTGGTTTTCGTTATCGATCCTCAGATTTCGGGACCTACAGAGATAGATACAGAAACTCTAATCTGATGTACCCGTGTTTTTTTTAGTTTATTGTACGAAAAAAGGTTTCAAGATTTTGTGCATTGAATTGTTGTACAACAAGCTTTAAAGGGTTGTAAATGTTGAAAAAGTGGCAAATGACCATTTCTGCCCTTCGGATATGCATTATATATATAGTATATATATATATATATATATAGGGTTAGGTTAACGTACAATATCCCTTATCGTACATTACATACGAAATTGTTACAAAAAAACCAACATGCGATTTCAATTTGGGATGAAGATCTGACGGTTGAGATGATCGTGTACGTAATGTACGATAAGGGCATTTGTACGTTAACCTAACCCTATATATATATATATATATACACACACACACAAAATTTAACTGCAGGGGGAATTGAAATTACCCACCCACTGATCCATTGTGTCGAGTGCTTTCCAAACAGAGCGATTGTTTGGAAATTCCACAAAGCCATAACCTCTACACCTCCCACTTTTTTTTATTAATCACTGCTTTAGCTGCATGTTGTCACATAACTTTACTTAGATCCAATAACAGAAAAAACTAAAAAGAACTCCATACCTTCAATGACTTCACCAAATTTGCTAAAAGCTTATCGCAAGAGCGTGCTATTTACATCCGGTCCAAGTCCTGCAACCAGAAGCAATGTCAACATGCATGATGATTGACAAGGCTAAAGCAAAAGCTAAACTCTAATGCTAAACCATAAACCCTAATGCTAAACCCTAAAGCTAAACCCTAAATACTAATGCTAAACCCTAATGCTAAACCCTAAATACTAATGCTAAACCGTTAATAACACTTATTTTTCAATTCTAAACATGTATATACATATATGTATATTTGACAATATACACATATGTATAGTTAAAAGATTAACAATATACACATGTGTATAAATCCAAAAAAAAAAAAATTAAAAACTTAAAGAAAAAGCTACGATTTTTCAAAAAAAAATTACATTTTTTTCACCTTTTTTTTTTGCATTTTTTTGCTTAGGGAAAATGTGTGATCCAGAATGCTTCTCAAGTTTCTCAATTAGCCTACTACTTCTCACATGATCCTTATCCGATATATATATATATATATATATATATATATATATAAATGTAACGAGAGAAAAACAAAATATATAAAAACTTTGCAAATTTAGTACCTAAATTCCAAAAAAATGGTTTTTCATGTACCGTGTAGCAAAAAAGAAGTTGTAATTTAATATATAGTAAGTAAGGATATAATAGCAAATTCATCCGATCCAAATGCCAAATAAACCAATGCTAAGTGGGTTTCTTTGCGTAACGTGGTGGGAATTTTATCGATTTTGTCTCGGCTCATCACGTTCGGTAGGTTTTGTTCGACTTGTTATGTTTGTTATGGTAACATACTACATGTCGGGATTTGAGTTGATTCCACCAAAACATTCACAATCCTCCTAAGACCGTGGGGTATGGTGGGGCGGGGGTTTGGGGCATGGGTTGACACGTGGATTATGGGGCACTCAATACACAAACCCAGATTCATGGGTTGACACGTGGATTATGGGGCACTCAATACACAAACCCATACCCCATACATAGTCTAAGGCTCCTGTTATTATTTTTTGAGTTAATTTCTATTTGACTCCCTCACATTTACCTATTTTAACCATCTGAGCATGAATTCTTATTTTTCTCAAATCATGGCCTCGGATTTATAAATGTGAACTATTTGACTCCTTATGACTAACTTTGTCCAACTTTAGCGTTAGTTCTTGAGGGTATAGTTGTCCATTAAGTTTTAAGTGTTTAATAAATCAAATTCAAATACAAATTCATACTTACCTTTGGCCGATGATTATTTCAACAGCAAATATACATTTTAGTCATGATGGATTAAAATTCTATGTGATAGAATTAATCGACGGAACTTGATTACGTAAGCAAGAAATCAAATTTAAATATTTAATGTGGTTGGATGGTAACGATGTTAAAATTCAACAGGTTAAATAATAAAAAATAGGTGATATTAAGAAAATCAAAGTTAATACCCAACTAAAAAAATAGGTGATATAAAAACCCATGTAATTAGTGGTGCACAAATCGGGTTTTTTTAAAAACCGGTTCCGGGTATGGAACCGAGTTCGGGTTTTACAAAATCGGGGTTTTTTTAAAAACCGGGTCGGTCCGGGTTTTCTACCAAAAATGTATACCCTATATACCCGGGTTCGGGTCGGGTTTTATAAAACCCGGGTATTATAATACCCTATTTCCGGGTTCGGGTCCGGTTCGGGTATTCATCGGGTAGGGTTCGGGTATGCATCGGGTTGGGAAAAACCCGCACCGGATATTAAAAAAACCCGGTGCGAGTTTTTTTAATACCCGCACCGGGTATTAAAAAACTTGGAAGCATTTATATATATTTGTATAATTTTAAGGAGTTTAGTTGTCTCTAGATTAGTACTTGAAAGCGTTTATAGATTTGTATGTATTATATGGGGTTTAGTGGACTCCTAATTTATATTTACTTTTTTCTGTAGTTATATTTTTATCAACTACATGTCATACATCTTTGTCCTATTTTCGAAAGGTGTTTGCACTTTTTTTTTTCTTTATAGTTTTTTGGGGATGGGCTGGGCTCCAAACAACACCTCAACTTGGAATTCGATCTCCCAATCTGGAATTCTTTATAGGTGTATGTATATTTATGGCACCTTTCGTTTGACTGAAGCCACTTGCTATGCATTTTGCATGTCAATTAATCAAATTAATAAAACTGTGTTATGTGCCAAAGATGCATCTACTTAAAACTAGAGGTAGCTATATAATCGGGTATAAAAAAACCCGGTTCCGGGTATTTATAAAACCCGGTTCCGGGTATTTATAAAAACCGGGTTTTGGGTATAAACCGGGTATAAAAAAACCCGGTTCCGGGTTCGGGTTTTAGATCAAATATGAATACCCGGTCCCTACCCTATGGGTAGGGTCGGGTTCGGGTATAGAAAACCCGGTTTTTATAATACCCGGTTCCAGGGTTTTTTT
The DNA here is from genome assembly GCA_030545235.1 of Helianthus tuberosus. Classification (NCBI taxonomy): domain Eukaryota; kingdom Viridiplantae; phylum Streptophyta; class Magnoliopsida; order Asterales; family Asteraceae; genus Helianthus; species Helianthus tuberosus. The sequence continues at coordinate 208,502,550 of CM060442.1, read as the reverse complement.
CCGGGTTCGGGTTTTTTATGCACCACTACATGTAATACGCGAGATTATAGCCAAGTTTTATATAAATTAGATTCCATAAGTTACACCAATTAATTCTATCACATGATCTAGGTGACCCGAAATACGATTATGGGTCAAGGTGTTCACGACCCAGGCCCAATTAGGGTTCCGTCTTATTACCAAGTTGAATATACCTCAGCCGCTGCAAGTTAGGGTTTATACCGATTACCGAAGGTAATAAACATCTTCTTCATCTTCTCTTAACTGTTCAATCAGATCTACAATCTTCATTGTTCGTTAATTTCAAGCGCTTGATGTTACAAATTGAACTATGTTCGTTTGTTTCGTTTATAGTTAGCTCATTTTCGTTATTAAAATTGAATTAGATCTTTGAATCTTCATGTTTAATGTTTAATTAGCTCATTGACGATGAAATTGATCGTTTGTTCTCTTATTTTTGTCTGCAGAAGTGAAGTTTCACTAAGGAAAACCTAACAAAAATGAGGTACGTGTTTAGATTCGGTAATTGTGATTGTCGTTAGCTTGTTATTAATGTTTCCTTTAGGTTTTATGAGATACGTGATCAACAGTTTTCTGATTTGTATGCGTATTGTTTGTGTTTAGGTTTTAGTTTAAACATGAATCTGTTAAAAATGTGATATCTGAATGATTTTAATACATTGTGTTATAATTAAAAAATGTGATATTTGAATGAAACTAGTTTAACAAATAGTGGTTAACTAGCATTTAGACCCGCGCGCGTTGCGCCGCGGGTACTGTAAACATTGCATGGATTAGTCCAAACGTTATGTGATGCATTAACCATATGAAAATACATGCACACTTTTTTCGAAAACACTTTGTCTAATATCATTTTTGGACAATAGCAACAACACTAACCCAAGGTTTCATCCAGCAGTTTGCTTATTAGATGTGTATTTTGATTTCAGGGGCCATCCCTGGTGCTGGCTACTGGGAAGACATCATAAAAGAAGGCAATGGAAAGTGCTTCTATGAGGTTAACACTTGGGATATCAGCAAAACGAGAACTTCAAACACCTTCGATTTCAGCGTGTCGTTTTGTTCATGCCACTACAGCCTGAGGTTGATGAGGTTGGGAACTTCCTTGACCATACCAAACACCTACTCCTAGACTTCGACGACAAACAAAAGGCACAAATTCACCTTTTTGCCAGCAAAAAGGCTACGTATTACGCATGGAAGCTTGAGAAGATTGCCATGAAATACGGCTTGTTTTGCAACAAGCAAATTCGTATACCATGGGGCGGGTTGAAGCGCACATGATTTTATTACATTGTTTCGTTTTCGTTTGAGGAGGAGGATGAGAGGAAGAGGAAGAGTCCTCCTCAAACGAAAACGAAACAATGTAATAAAATCTCGTGCGCTTTAACCCGCCCCATGGTATACGAATTTGCTTGTTGCAAAACAAGCCGTATTTCATGGCAATCTTCTCAAGATTCCATGCGTAATACGTAGCCTTTTTGCTGGCAAAAAGGTGAATTTGTACCTTTTGTTTGTCGTCAAAGTCCTGGAGTAGGTGTTTGGTATATGATCAAAGAAGTTTTCCAACCTCATCAACCTCAGGCTGTAGTGGCATGAAGAAAACGACACGCTGAAATCGGAGGTGTTTGAAGTTCTCGTTTTTGCTGATATCCCAAGGGTTAACCTCATCAACCTCAGGCTGTGGTGTGGTCAAGGGGGAGGAGGAGTGTTGGTTTTGGAAATTGTTTTTTGTAAACACTAAGTAGTAGTAGTATTACTACTACCATGATTGCAAAAATGTCTGTCAGGATCTGACTGTGAAGATTTTACACAAGCCCGGTTTCACATGAAATTCTATCTACATATTACCAAGAGCTCATATGTTCACCCACGAATCTGTTTATCGGTGAACGTTTTCTGATATGCCTAGCTTCTCTTTTGGGCGTTAAATTTTCTGTAAGGTCCAGCTAAAAGCTGTAAGGTTTCTCTTTTGGGTGTTACGTGCCAGCTGGCCACTGGTCTATTTTTTTTTTACAGCCGCCAACCAGTCATACTAAAAGCTGTAAGGTCCCTTTTTTTTGAATTTTGGTGTGTTGTGTTTGGTTATTGTGTGTATTTTGGGCTGTAAGGAAAACCTAAGAGCGTGTTGGACGTGTTTCTGTAAGGTCTCTCTTTTGGGCGTTAAATTTTCTTTTGTCATACTAAAAGCTGTGTTTTGGCTTCTCTTTCTATAAGCTACCTATCAAACGTCTCCGAAAACTAACGCATCTGTCAACCCGTCGGTTTGCTATGGATAGATATTGTTAGCAACAATTCCATTTCTTATAATTGGTAATAAACTTTTGGCTCTTAGGAACATGATTTAGTGTATGAATTGTCCAGGTAAATGCTAAGCTTGACATAATTGATATTTTCTTAAGAATTCAAGTGATTTTTATGTAGTAATTTGCAGTGGGTCGAAAAGAAGCAGAAAGGAAACATAAATTGTAGTTGCAATTTGGTCACTGACTGACAGGTTATTTGCCGGACTATTTTTTTTGCAACTGTTTGTTCTTTGCTCTTTCTTTTTGTAGTTTATTTTTCAAGTCCTTGATACAAGTGTATTAAGTTTATATAATCACCCTCACTTCAATACCCCTTTATTCGACACAAACACATCCAACACGCTCTCTTCACCACCCCCCTCACTCCAAAACTTCCATTTCCATATTTCAAGTGTTATCTATAGGAATCAAATCGTGATTTCCCCCCGCCTTTGTGAGATAAGGAATCAAATCGTGCGCAGAAAGCAGGTATGGCTTTGTGATTTCCCCCGCCTTTGTGAGATAAGGAATCAAATCGTGCTTTGACATTTTGATGTTGCTTTTGGGTACTTTGATGTGTGCCGCTTCAATCTTTATTGTTATGCAAAATTATACCTTTTATGATGCTGATCGAATTAGGTCTTAGCTGTATTGAGATACTGAGTGATTTAGGTAAATTTTGCAAAGTAATTTGGTTCATGGACTTTACATTAGTAACTTTAGTTTAGGATATGAAACACCATCAGCTTTGGATGTATGCAACCGTTGTATGATAAAATGTCTACATGAAAGTATAAGTTCAAAATTGCTATTAGTATTGCACCAGATATGTGATTACCATCTTTTATCCAAATACCATTTTCTTTCTTAGCTTTTGTTTTGTTGTTTGACATTTGACACCAACCTATTCATGATTATCAAAGCCTATTCACGCTTATCAAACTAAGTAGCATTGCTTAATTATGAGTTATGACGCCACGTAGCATACTATGCTTTCTACATATATTTGTTTTATTTGCTGATGTATCTCAGTTTCTTCATCACCATACAGAGTCGTCGAATTCTTCGTCGTTTTTTTACTTATATTTCCTACGTTTCTAGATTATGTAATAACATATTATTGTATGTACAATGCTTTCAATCCATAATCTTTGCTGTCTACCAACAAAACAGGTGCTCACAAATAGAGCTTGAAAAAAATTGTCACCTTAAAGCTCGGGTCACCGGAAACCCCGACAGGAATCAGAGTCTTAAGAAGCCAGGATCCACACTTTGTTCCGGTATCCCCTATCATTTATGCAAGTTCGATTTAACGCTTGCTTGCATCCTCCTTTAAATTTGAGTTTAGTTTTGTTGTTACCATATATAGTTTCCTTTAAAAATAAAATGATGTTTGTGCTGTTAATGGAAATATTGTATATAATCCTTTCAAACCATAATCTTTGATATCCACTAACACAGGTGCACACAAATGGAGTTTCAAAACATCTCATCTTTAAAGCTTAGGTCCCCGGAGAGTGATAGAAATCGCATACGTATTAGTATATGGTAATAGTGTAAGGGGTATTAGTGTAATTACTTTTCTATAAATAAGGCATTAGTCATTAGTGAAGGAAAGGAAGAGAATTAGTTAGTGATTAGGCTCATTGCCTTGTGCATGAGAAGGGCTTGGCCCTGGGACCACTTTGGTGGTTATTATCTTGTACGTATCATCTTCTTCAATCAAATATAGTTACAGATTTACATTCATCATCTTCATTGAATTCAGATCCTATCATTGGTCCGACCTGCCTTTCTGCTCTACTTCAAATCACCTTCTGCTTTACTCAGATTTCTCTTCCATTTTAGGATCTGTGTTTCCTGAATTTTCGGATCTATCTTCAATCAGATCCCTGAATTTTCGGATATTTCTCAATTTGAATCCGCTATCCCTGACTTTTCGGATCTATCTTCAATCAGATCCAACTTCCGCTGCAACATCGTTCACTTTTTAATTCCAATTCGTTCTAGATCTGCTTCAATTTCCGCATCTTCTTCGTTCGATTTCATTATCGGATTTTCATTCCGATTTCATTGCCATTGCTGATTTCACAGATCTGTTCTGTTTCACTTTCAATTGCTCAGATCTGTTTCTTTTTTTTCACCATGAACACATGTACAAGTGCTAGAATCGATGCTCAGGACATTCAAATCAATCAATTACAGAGCGATGTTACCAAACTCAAATCCACGTTGAACTCGTTGGAAGAAGAATGTGTTGAGTCGGCTGAATTTCGTAAAATTATGCTCAACTGGATGCGACAATATGAGAAGAAATTGCCGACTGGATCGGTATTAGCTCAATTGGAGGCGCTTGTTTACAGATCTGAAGAACGCCTGGGTAAATCGCTGCTGCACATTGGATGTGGCTCCAAATCTCGGTCGGATAGTGTTAATGGGGCCTTATCGACTGCTGAAACTGCGTTTGTCCATGGCTCCTCAACAACCAACTCGATGTCTGATACAGATCAATTGAAGGCGATAATATACCGATTTGAAGAAACTTCAGCCGACCATGGCTATTTGATGCTGCATAGTCATTCGGATTCCTTTTTTTCAGGCTCTAATTCTACATCGGCGGCTCCAATGGTGCAATTTCAGTCTCCACGTGCACAAATTGTTGACGTCCGATCAAAATCTCATGAAATTGGAGTGATATCAGGTCGTTCTCAGGGAAATTTGGGCTTCAGGACTGTGGTATTGGGCTCAGATGTTGTATTGGGCCTTGGTATTTTCAACATTCGACTAGCGGACTTACCGCCTAAGTTGTTTGATCTGGCTCCTGATCCAGAACCACCTGATCCTGATCCAGAACCACCTGATCGTCATACACCTTCGCTTTCAGCTCCTATTCGGGTTCCTTCAAGTCAACTCTGGGTGGTGCACGGGCAGTGTCGGCCTCCCGAAGACTCAACTAAGGAGATCTCAGTTTGCCTTTGGAGCTCATTATCGGATTCCAGTCTTGAGGACAAGACTGTTTTGAAGGGGGGAGTATTGATAGAAATCGCATACGTATTAGTATATGGTAATAGTGTAAGGGGTATTAGTGTAATTACTTTTCTATAAATAAGGCATTAGTCATTAGTGAAGGAAAGGAAGAGAATTAGTTAGTGATTAGGCTCATTGCCTTGTGCATGAGAAGGGCTTGGCCCTGGGACCACTTTGGTGGTTATTATCTTGTACGTATCATCTTCTTCAATCAAATATAGTTACAGATTTACATTCATCATCTTCATTGAATTCAGATCCTATCAGAGAGCCTGCTAGAGGTCAGAGTTTAAAGAAATCAAGTTCCACACTTTAGAACCAGAGAGCCCAATAAAAGTCAGAATTTCAAGAGGTCGGGTTCCTCACTTTAGATCTTACTAAACATTCTTTTTATTAGTGACCGGTAATGTAAATTCACAATTACGAACTACTACTGTTGCATATATACAGGTTTTAATTTTTTTTTTTTTTTGCAGGGAATTGCCCTTCAAGCTTTGGCTCACAAATCTGACCAAAATTTGTGAAGTAAAAATTAGACTTCTAAATCCCTACAAAATTGGAAACTCTTCTAACAGCAGAAAGTTCACCATCAATAACGCAACTGATGCCAGCAAGTATAACACATAACATTAGTGTTTAATATTTATTATTTGTTATGAACTTGTGATTATAGATCTGATTGGTTTATGGATATTGATGCAGGGTTGACTAAATGTGTAAATGAAGAGCATGGTAGAGATCTACCAATGTCAACATGCATTATTTAGTTAATCCGCTCGGATTAAATCGTTATTGGTACGTTGTTAATTGAGTACAATAGTTTATCTTAAAAGTCAACTGTGTCATATGACTTCGTCATTGATGTGATCATGTGAAGTTACGATTTATGTGTTCACGAGAATTGCAAGCAACACTTTGAAGAAGAAGAGAAAGGGTGACTCCAGGTAAACAAGTTGGAGCAGTCAAGGCTTTCTCCCACACGAAGCCATGCTTTATCTTGACATGGTCACTAAATGTACGGATAGAGATCGAGCTGGTTCTTTTTACCGCTTTTTAGTAGAGTAAGTTCACGTTTGATTACATGATTATTGGATTTGACTAGATTCGTTTTTAGCCCTATGTCAAAGCGGCCAGTCGAGTTGGATTGGGTTGGGTCATCATTTACTCATTTTATTGTGAAGTTCACTTTTCATTATATGGTTGTTGGATCTGGCAATGGGTGAAACGACCTCAGTTTTGAGACGTGTCATTTTTCTAGTTAAGTTGGATTGGGTTGTCATTTACTCATTTTATTGTTTAGTTGAGATAAGTTATCGTCTAACCCAATTAAAATTTTAGTAATTGGGTCGAAAGTGTTGCCTCTACTTTCATACCAAAACAACAATTTAAATGTGACAAACTCAACTAACTTAAAGTTTTTATTCATTAATCACTCTAGGTGGTATTTACTTGATTTGGATCATGCGCGGGATTGTTGTTCAAGGCTAAATCTTAAATTGGACGGTTGCTGGGATTAGCTGGCTATGTGTAGTATATGTAGGTGGTTTGGCAGATTTTGATTACAGTGGTAGGCATCCTACAAGAACTGAGCATTACGCACAACATGCATCCGTTGTTTACAGTGCTTTCGCATCTGAACATGCTTGAAAGGAGTCCATGATTTAGAAAATACTTAAAAGGATGGCTACATGAACTGTACCTTTTGTGACTTAATAGAAACCAAATAGCCCGCCGCACCGCGGCGGGTAAATCTCTAGTTATTAACGTTACATGATAGCAATGTGCAGCAAAAGATAGTCACCATCCACTAACACAATAGCTTATTCCACCTTATTGTTAATTTTGTTGTAATAAAAGACCAATTGAAACATACAAACGGTCTATAGCCTTTTATCATATCTAAATAGCAAAATCCACACCAAAGCGCGGGTTACTTTACTAGTTACTTTTAAAGACTTCGATGCTTTGTCTGAAATTAAATAAACACGTACCTAAGATCTCAAATTAATTATTTTATGCATGCATGGTTTTATATTTTTACTCATATGTTATTACCTTTTTTCGTATTAATCATGTTTTAGTATTTATTACTAATTGAATATATTGACATGTATTAATTTGTTGATATATGATCTATGGTCTAAAAAGTAATTATATTCAGAATATATCTTTTTAACATTACAAAATAATATGCCCCAACTATCAAAGTTCAAAAAAATATGCCATACTCCATCCAACTCTATACTCTGCAACCACATGTGACAAAATCAACTCCACTAAAGATAACTCGTTCAGGTCATCATGGGTCACTTCTTGTGTCATCTTCGATTTAAAGACTGAAATTTTTACACAATCGCTCTCATCTCATCCTTCACTCTAGACCTTGGAGGTTGATACGTGCCCAACCCACGAAACCCGTGTGAAGACTCAAAAACCAGCAGCACGAGCTATTCCCTTCATGTCCGTCATGCAGTAGCCTTTTTATTTCCTTTAATTGCGCATTGTTAGAAGTCATGGGTTATAGTGGTTCCATTCACGTTTGTCAATTACCCGTTTGTTTATATGCCTATAAAAGGCTCTTTGATTTAAGATTTGAGGAACGAATGAAGAGAATTGTTAGTAAACTTAGTCTTGTTTCTTGTCTACTTCTTTAGGAGACTAGCCATCTCGAATTGAAGCGAAGCGTACTCACTCTTTGAGGAAAAAGGGCAGTATAAATAGACTATTATATAAATAAACATAACCTAAGTTTATGATTAAAGTTGGATACTAAAAACAAAATGTCTAAATGCAAATTAACACTTGAAGAAAATAAGAGACCATTATTAGCTGCAAAAAGCAGTCCAATAGAAAGTAAATTAACTCGATTCACTTCCTTCTACTGGAGCATCAGCATCACTATCATCGTAATAATCATCATCATCACTAGAATCCACAGCATCAGCAATAGCATCCTCGTGTGTATACTCCCTGTCACGACAATTATTGGCAAACCTCACAGTCACCGTTCTGACCATACAACTCCTGCACATTTTGTTCATGACTCATTATATGACTAAAGGTATATATATATAGGGGAATGTTAACATACAATAGTCCTTAACGTGTAATGCGTACGATTAAAATCACGCATGTTATAATATTCAAACCCCAATTACGCATGAAGAAAACCACATAATCACGCATGAAGAGATCAGAAAAATTACGCATGGGGTAAACCCTAATCACACATGTTATATTTTGTTCATGTGTGATTAGAGTTTGAATTTTATAACATGCGCGATTTACTATCGTTCACATCGCACGTTAAGGACTATTGTATTTTACACACACACTCTCTCTCTCTGTGTATATATATATATACACACACAGTGGCGAAGCTTGGATTTTTCGGCCGGGGGGGGGGGGGTGAAAACATATATACCCAAAAATTTCTATAGAATACCCAAAAATTTCTATAGAACCGGGGGGGTGAAAACGTATATACCCACAAATTTCTATACGAAAACTACATATATAACACTACTGAGCGAAAAATCCCGGGGGGCGGACGTCCCCCCCCCCCCCCCCGCCCCTCACATGCTGCGCCCCTGTATATATATATATATATATATATATATAGGATAAGGATCATGTGAGAAGTGATAGGCTAGTTGAGAAACTTGAGAAGCATTCTGGACCACACATTTTTTTAAGCCTTTCGTAATATACACATATGTATAGTTTAAAATTGACTATATACATATATGTATATTGAGTTATACACATATGTATATAGTCAATTTTAAACTATACATATGTGTATATTACGAAAGGCTTAGAAAAACGTGTGGTCCAGAATGCTTCTCAAGTTTCTCATATAGGGTGGACTTCTCTTAGGATCCCTACCCTATATATATATATATATATGGTAGGGATCCTGTACATTAATCCAAAAGTGTGAGAAGTGTATTATAACACTATATATAACACCATATAAACACCGTATAACACTATGTAACACCATATAACACTATACATCTATGATAGACATGCTATCAGACAAAATATAGTGTTATATTTGTTATATAGTGTTACATAATGTTATATGGTGTTACATATTACATAGTGTCCATACAAAAAGCAACACAAACCATCAACAAAGTCGTACCCCAGACGACTTAACGCATTCCTAATATACCCCAAACGACTTCAATAGGACCAACTTGAGAAATAACAGAACTCTATCAACTAGAAGAAGGGATTACTTTCCAACTGCCTTCGTAGCCGTCATACAACACCACCATGATCCACTGATGAATATCATCGTAACAGCGTTGCCTATCGTCAGTTCATCCGCGACACTAAGTCGGTTTCTTCAATTGTGAATTAAAATACTCAGGGGCGGATCTACATTGTGAACTAAGGGTTCATACGAACCCATTCGGTTTCAAATTTTTAGTAGAAATGGTAATACAAAATTTGGTATGAACCCATAAAAAATATTTGGGATGAACCTATTAGCAGAATTGGTAGATGGCAGATTGGTTAAGACATATACTTCCATGCATGAGGTCACAGCTTCGACTCCTCCTTGTGGTTAAGTTATTTTGATTTTTTTAACTTCAAAATTTAAAATAGAACTTAGTGTCTTAACATTAAACCATGACCCCATTTCTGAAACCAGCATCCCCAAATGTCTAACCCCACCACTGATGTTGTTATCTTGGCAACATTCATCTGGATGCATGCTATTAATGAATATGTTTTTTTAAACAGAAACCAAATAAATCATATTGTAATCTCATAGGTTTTTCGGGGAAGATCAGCAAGGACATCAATAGTTTCTATAAATTGGTTGTTTTGCAAATAGATGCATATATCAAAAGCAAAACATGAATGATTTTTATTACTAGAGCAGAGTTTATTTTACTATTAGTGGGTTGCATATAGATGGACCTTTCAGTTTCTATGTACTTGATCAACATAATAGAATACAGAAAATATCAATCTTTAGTTTTAACTTAGTTGTGGGTCGAAGATGTAATGCAACGTTTTCATCTTAAAAACTCGTAGCGAAAAACTATAAGTACCTTTTTTTTAATTCTTAAAGACTATCGTATTTAAATTATTGTGTTTCTAATTTCTAATGACTGTGTTTTTTTATTATTGTATCGTATCTTTATTATGTGATGAACCTTACCCGACCCGAACCGTCGAATCGACCCGAAAACTTTTATGTCCGGTTCTATGAGCATTTATAAAAAGTGAACCCACTGAAAAAAAATTCATGGATCCGCCACTGAAAATACTTCATCGACTCGTGATTATTTTCCACTGGCCCACTGTTAATAAACACGTACCGGTTTATTTGCTTTGGATTGCACGTCCCCCAAGCAACTAAGGAGAGGGGGGCACTCCCGTTATTTTTCCGTGATACAAACGATAACGCGTTGAACTTCCATATTCCCACCCCTACCTAATAGTATAACGCGTTATAGTATAACGAAAACATGATTTCGTTATTTTTTCCACGGCCGTGATGGTTTTATTTGTGAGGGTAATTGTTGGTTGGGGGGAAATTGTTGGGTGTGGTGGTGAGTGATGACCACCCCCACTAAAAAAGGTTGTTAGTGATGGAAAAATGATTGCTGACATGACGGAACATGATTGGATATTGTGAGTGATGGAAAAATGGTTACTAGTGACCACCCCCTCCCCTAACATGCATTATTTTTCATATACCCATGTTGTTGGATTGTTTCCACCGAAGAAAAAAAAAACAAAACACCTTTTTACTTTTTATTTATTTTCTTTGGTTTTTTTTTTCCCTTGTTGTACGTCACCATCAAGACTCCCACAATTTAATTCATGCAACCAAGATTCCATCCAATCTTTGCGGATGAACTCAAACACGTAATATGCTTCATAAATTTGAGCAACTTTAATTCATATTCCAAGCACAAATTACAACCTTGAATTCGGATGCCATAAAAAGACGAACCAGAACTCCTGTCGTTTTGCCGTCATTGCAGCCCCGCAAGGGGCTACGCCTCTTCTTAATAAACGACTCTCAAAACGTAGCTTTGATACCAGTTGTTAAACTTGGGTATGGGATCAGAGAGACGAATACAAACTGGGTTCACAAATTTCTTCTATTAACTTTTGTGAATTTAATTACAATGACTCAATATTTATAGACTAAAAAAAAAAAAAGTTATATACCCGAAATAAGTATAGAAATAAGTAAGTGTATAATAATAAGTATATATCATATCATATATTAGCAATATATAGAAATAAGGATGGTAACAATATACGAGTAGTATAGTAAAAGTAATTGGAAAAAACATGAAACTGAGAGTTGAGAGGGTATATTATTATGGTAAACAAAAAGAATGGTAACCATAGTATAGTGAAAAAAGAACATGAAACTGAGAGTTGTGAAGGTGAGTTTCTAATTACGGTGGTGTTCCTCTGGTATGTATGTATGTATAGAGAATGAGGAGGAACTTGTATAAAAGAGGAAGTAGAGAGACAAAATACTTTTTTTGGTAGAAAATGCGGCTATGGGTGGAAGCAGAGACAAAATACATTTCGGCAGTGTCAAAAGGCTTTTTGGTTCCACCAAAACATTCACAATCCTCCTAACACTCCTTTTATTATTTTTTTCTTTTTCTTTTCTATTATTTTAATGTTTAAGTTTGCTAGATGGATTAATAATATTGATTGCGAGTTAACACGTCGCAACGCGCGCATGTAGTTTTATGTTTTTACGTCTAACTTTTACGGTTTAACATCTCCGTCGAAACTCCTGGGTCCTAAGCCGACTTAATTATTCTTTTTTCGATACTAGATATGAAATTGTCTAGATATATATAAAAATAAGAATGTCGCACCGGTGTACTCGAAAGTTTATAAGAGAGATTATATATATAAGTGACCGCTAAAATGAGAACCACCTCCAGTTGTAAGAACCGTGAGAACTTTTTGATCCGGGGCGAGTTGGACCAAATTTTTTTTTCATAAACGTAGATGCGTGTATTATAAACACATCTGTAAAAAAAATTCAAAAAAAATGTCGTGTGTGTAGTTTTGAGCACCACAAGTTTGTGTTTACGGGTATAAAATTTACGGTACCCGTAAACACAAACTTGTGGTGCTCAAAACTACACACACGACATTTTTTTTTTTTGATTTTTTTTACAAATGTGTTTATAATACACGCATCTACGTTTATGAAAAAAAAATTGGTCCAGCTCGCCCCATACGGTGTAGTTCTCACGGTTCTTACAACTGTAGGTGGTTCTCATTTTAGCGGTCCCCTATATATATATATATATATATGAAGATAACGAGAGAAAAACAAAATATATAAAAACTTTGCAAATTTAGTACCTAAATTCCCAAAAAAATGGCTTTTCATGTACTATGTAGCAAAAAAGAAGTTGTAATTTAATATATAGTAAGGATAGGATATAATAACAAACTCATCCGATCCAAATGCCAAATAAACCAATGCTAAGTGGATTTCTTTGCGTAACGTGGTGGGAATTTTATCGATTTTGTTTCGGCTCATCACGTTCGGTAGGTTTTGTTTCGACTTGTTATGTTTGCTATGGTAACATACTACATGTCGGGATTTGAGTTGATTCCACCAAAACATTCACAATCCTCCTAAGGCTCCTGTTATTATTTTTTTTGAGTTAATTTCTATTTGACTCCTTGACATTTACCTATTTTAACCATCTGAGCACGAATTCTTATTTTTTCTCAAATCATGGCCTCGGATTTATAAATGTGAACTATTTGACTCCTTATGACTAACTCTGTCCAACTTTAACGTTAGTTCTTGAGGGTATAGTTGTCCATTAAGTTTTAAGTGTTTAATAAATCAAATTCAAATACAAATTCATACTTACCTTTGGCCGATGATTATTTCAACAGCAAATATACATTTTATTCATGAAGGATTAAAATTCTATGTGATAGAATTAATCGACGGAACTTGATTACGTAAGAAAGAAATCAAATTTAAATATTTAATGTGGTTGGATGGTAATGATGTTAAAATTCAACAGGTTAAATAATAAAAAAATAGGTGATATTAAGAAAATCAAAGTTAATACCCAATTAAAAAAATAGGTGATATAAAAACCCATGTAATACACGAGACTATAGCCAAGTTTTTATATAAATTAGATTTCATTTTTCTATTCCTGATGTAATCAAGTTACACCAATTAATTCTATCTCATGATCATTAATAATTCACTAGGTTTATTCACCCGCGCTATGCGGCGGAATTTGGTCATTCCCCTCGTGCTACGTGGTGTGACTTTGATCGTTATCGGCTTGACTCATCAGAAACCATAAAAGCGAATATCGATGTCGGTTTTGATAATACCAATATCCTAAATATCCTAACCATAAAAGCGAATTTCGATACAGGTTCTGATAATACGAATACACTAAACATTAATAAAAAAAAAAAAACTTACTTAACTTTTGTGACAAAATAAAAAAAAAAACAAAGTTTTGTTGAAAAAAATGAAAAACCCTAAAGTTTAGTAAAGCCTTAAAAAACTCAACCAGAAAAGGAAAAAAAAGTTACTACAAACTGTCTTTTATATATATAATATAGAAGGTTTTTTCTCATAAAAGTAAAAGTTATAAACGTAGGAATGAGCAAGTGGTAATGGGTACTGATACCGAACTTGTTGAACCGGACCCTTTTTTGTACCAATTCGGCACCCACTATTTGCTTTTTGTAGGACCAGTACTTTGTTGTACCGAACACTTACGGTACCAGCACCCTTTCTCGGTATCGGTAACGACTTCGATAGAACCAACACCTGTATCAACATTGGTTGGATAAAATAGCAAATCTGACGATTTTGTAATAACAAAAAGATATTAATATTAAAATAATATCACTAACTGTATATAAATAAGTCTAATTTGAATTAGAAAATAAAAAACTCTAAGAAAATAGATGGACTCAAAAAAGAAAAATAAAAGTTACCTTCTTGGTGGTTAAAATAAATAAAAGTAGTCACTCTAATCAAATTGTTTGTTAGCCCATTTGGTTGAAGGCAACTTCTTAGACCATGCGTAGTGGTTTAGCCAAATAATGCCCCCACCATAGGGCGTTTTGTGACACGTGGCAGTCCAGTCAGCATGGGGCATTATTGGGCGTTATTGTAAAAGTAGCGTAGTGGGAATAATGCCCAATAACGTCCCTTCCAATTATTAAACAATTATTTTTTTTATAGAGAGGAGGTTAAAAAAAAAAAACTACTAGTGGACCACTCCCATTGGCCAGTCAACATGGTTTCATGCAATGTTGAGCGTTGTTTAAAAAACGCGGATGTATTTTTTTTTTCAAAAATAATGCCAAACAACGCCCTATGTAATTGGGGGGGGGGGGGGGAGGGGGGTTGAGCGTTTTTTTTGAATTTTGTTTTAAAAAACCGGCCCACTACGGGTGGTGATGACGGACGTGATTTTCATTCTTAATATTAGCAACATTTTTTGTTTTTGCCAATAATAAAAAATTAAGAAGTAAAACCAGTGTGGTTCAAGATTTGAACCTAGGCTCTCAAAATTTGTAAGAAGGAACTTTATTGTTGTTCAAAAAAAAAAAGAAGGAACTTTATCCATCAGAACACCAAACTTCTTTGTTAGGGTACACGGGGCGTAAGCGGGGAGTCCATTCGGTGACCCCATTCACCTAAGGGGAACACCGCCGCCATCACTTAGGTGAGTGGTTTAGGGGAGTGAAATGGGTGGGGATTCACCGAAGAGAGGGGGAGGAGAGAGGATGAGTGGACCAATGAGAAGTTTTTTTTTTTTTTTAATAAAAAACCAGTTCACCTAAGAGGGGAGTGCCGCCATCAATTTAGGGTGTTAGGGGAGTTTAAGAGGGGAGTTGACGTGGCACACGAGGATTGGTTTGGCGTAAGAGAGGGGACTCACATCTTAGGTGAGCACCCCGGATACCCTTATAATAATATCCCCTAAACCTATATACAACGGAAAACAAAGCTAATAAAAGACAAGAAATAACTATTCATCATGCTTTACCAATAATATAATGTGCAAAATGTATATTTGCTTTAGAAATAAACGTACACTAGTTAGTATTATTATATATATTGTCAGTGATGGACGATGAATAGTAATTTTAATTTTATAATAATATGTAGCTTTCTATTATTTTTTTACTTTTAAGAACATATTTTTTATTTTTTTCCTTTTTTAAAACCATATATTTCCTATACCATTTTTTAAGAATTCTTTTTTTCTCTTTTTTTTAGAACATATATTATCGATTAATTTGATACTTCTTTAATAATTTACGTTTATAACTTTTTCTAATAACTTAAGTACGTAGTTATGCTTGATTTTTCCCGGACATTCTGTTATAAGTTTTGTTAAAAACAAAATTGTACTTATAATAATGTATTTATTTGGTATCATAAAATAATACGATGATAAACTAAACTGTTTTAATGGTTTGGCTTTCAAAAAAACATGTTTTATTTTCATATCACGTTTGTTTTACATTATCGTTTGCTCGGTTTCGCCGCAACGCGCGACGACAAAAAAACTAGTTTTATTTAAATCTATTAAACATACTGAAGTGAACGGACAATTATACCCTCAAGAACTAACGTCAAAGTTGGACGGAGTTAGCCGTAAGGAGTCAAATAGTTAACATTCATAAACCTTAGGCCATAATTTGAAAAAAAAACAAGAATTTGTACTCAGATGGTAAAAATAGGTGAACCTCAAGGAGTGAAACCGAAATTAACTCTATTTTTTTCTTTTTATTATTTTAACGTTTAAGTTTACTAGATAGATTAATTATCTTGTTTGTAAAAAAGACTTAGGAAAAATATCACAAACTTTATAATTTTTCTCCCCGATTGGTTATCCTATTAAACAAAAACAACTGTTATTATATTATTATTATTATAGATTACCTTATTATAGTTCGTAATTATGACAATGAATAATAATAATAATAAAGAATATGAGTTTAGAAAAAAAGAAAAAGAATACATGCTTATGTACATCTTCTTCCTTTATTTGTTTCTCACACACACACACACACACTATCTCTCTCTCTCCAACACACCCCCTGCACGCACAAGCTCCAGCCGATAATTTCCAACCATGCCTCACTCTTCCTGCAACTCGGCTTGGTATATAACCTGGAGTCACACCCTATTTCGTTTCACCCTCATTCAAACCAACACCATGAAACCCACAAGAATTCTCCTACGGCAAAAAAAAAAAAATGCCCCACCAAAGCTTCCATCCATCATCAAACCCCGCATCATCACCCCATCATCCGGAGTTGTGTGTGAAAGTTCTGCCAAGACGCGCGGCGTTCTAGAGATGTGTGTACACTTCTGCCACGTCGCGCGGTGTTCCGGAGACGAGTCTAACAGTTCTTCTAGGAGGCGCGACATTCCAAAGATGTGCGTAACAGTTCCGTACTACCTCTGCGCTCCGTTTAAACCGTCAAGTGTAAACAAAGATCACTGGTAGGTAACTTTTTTTAAAATACAATAGTTACCTGGCATTGTACGTGTGCAAAAATGTAAACAACTCTCGCGCACCCGGATTCTTGTAATGAGCAGGTAGACGCCCATCAGCAATGGTGCGAAGGCAGATGTCATGAAGGTTAATGAAGCGGAAAACTCAAGTCCTGCCGTCGTGTAAATGCGCGGTCCAAAGAAGGTCCGATGGGCATGGCAACAAAAGATGTAAAGTGGGGAGCACTTTGTACCTTTTGCCTGCCAACATTAGAGTGATTTGCTCCACAAAAGAATTATATGCAATAAGGGTTATACTGCGTGCAATGTGCAGTGTACCTTGTATGTAAATTACACTTTTTGGTAAAAAAAAAGGATTGTGCACGAATTTCCAAAAGTATGTTGATCGGAAAGGCTCATTTCGGGATCTTGATTTTTATGGAATCAAGATGAATGAATTTAATGAGCTCGGATCTTAAAAGTACATCAGTATCAAGTGGTGCTTGAACAAGGTCAAATCTAAGAGTTGTGGCCCAAGGGAAACTCACACATAAAGCCCCAACAAGCACAGATCTGGACCTTTTTTGGCCTTTGAGTTTGTATTTTGAACTGGATAAATAAGCCCAGATCTGACCGTTGTTGACGGAAAACGTCATGTATTATTGTTAGGAAGAAACTCAGATCTGGCAGTTTACTTTTTATTTAAAAATTCATGTATAGAAACTCAGACCTGGCAGTGTATTTTTTATTTGAAAAATCATGTGTGGAGCTTTAAAAATATGAAACTTCGAAACATGAGTAATTGAGCACAGATATTTGGATCTATTAAATAATCACATATCCCAATACATGGTAGGAAGCTTCAGTGGAATAGAAATGTGTACAAATCACCTTAAAAGGAAAACAGATATGTAAGATGGATTGTAGAAAAAACCAGTTGTGATTCTAAGAACACAGATCTGAAGAGCAGATGAGAGAACGAGATGTGATCATGTATAACATATATATGGTGGGCGCCAATGTTGAAACACGGAATCACCGCCGGGATGATTGGACCGCTTTCTCTGAGAAGATGGAGAATCACACCTTGTTCTTCCTCTTGAACCTAGATCTGCAATGGAGAAGAAAAGAAACATGGGGATGTAGAGATGCCCGGTAAGAGAAGAATCTCTTATTTCCAGCAACAAAAGTGTGGTGGCTCCATATCTTGTGCCCTAATAATGAGGTGAACACCTCTTTATATAGGAGACATGGGTCTCCCCTAACCTCAATGGGCCAGGCCCAGTTAGGGGTTATCTCTACAAGCCCACAACCTAGTGTAGTGTAAACTACAACGCGCTAGGCTTCGCAGGTTAGTACGCAATAATAATAAATATTATAATAAAAGGCGATAAGTAACATATATGTCTGGTCGTTCGGGTTAGGTCTAATACCATACCCCATCAATCTCCAGCGAAACAGAAACTGAAACTGAAAATGAAAAGAAGGAAGAGGTGAAGCTAATTTTCATGCCAAGGAAACACCCGATCATTAGGCACCTGAAGAAGCTGAGGCACCTGCGGATTTACCACCCCGATTATAACACCTTGCTTGCGGGGGAAAAGACGTACGAATATGCCGTAAGGCTTGGAGAACAGATTGGTGGTTTAAGCAACTTTTGGGCCACCAGCCCTCATAGTAAGGGTATATTTTCTGTTTATATTTATGGTTTATGTGGTTTTTAGGGTTTATGTGGTTTTTACTTTTTAGGGTTTATGTAAAATAGGGGAAAAGGAAGAGATTTTATAAATATTACCTTTAATATCAACGGTGTTTTTAATCACGCATGAACTTGAAGGATTAAAAACAGAATTTCAGGGATAAAGGATTGGTGATGGCGGTTGGTACATTTGTACACAGATGATGATAACATGAAACATAATAAAAATAATAATAAAATACAGTTATGTTATATCGAAAATAAGGCACACTTTTTTCGAAAACACTTTGTCTAATATCATTTTTGGACAATAGCAACAACACTAACCCAAGGTTTCATCCAGCAGTTTACTTATTAGATGTGTATTTTGATTTTAGGGGCCATCCCTGGTGCCGGCTACTGGGAAGACATCATAAAAGAAGGCAATGGAAAGTGCTTCTATGAGGTTAACCATTGGGATATCAGCGAAAACGAGAACTTCAAACACCTCCGATTTCAACGTGTCGTTTTCTTCATGCCACTACAGCCTGAGGTTGATGAGGCTGGGAACTTCCTTGACCATACCAAACACCTATTCCAGGACTTCGACGACAAACAAAAGGCACAAATTCACCTTTTTGCCAGCAAAAAGGCTACGTATTACGCATGGGAGCTTGAGAAGATTGCCATGAAATACGGCTTGTTTTGCAACAAGCAAATTCTTATACCATGGGGTGGGTTGAAGCGCACGGGATTTTATTACATTGTTTCGTTTTCGTTTGAGGAGAAGAAGAAGAAGAAGAAGAAGAAGAAGAAGAAGAAGAGGAGGAGGCCGAGGCCGAGGAGGAGGAGGAGGCCGAGGCCTAGGAGGAGGAGGAGGAGGAAGTGGAAGGAACTCAATAGCACAAACAAAATATTCAAGAATTTAGAAATCAAAACCCTAATTGTAACTAAAATCAATCCTTCACAAATCTGCTTGCATGAATTTTGTAACACCCTTAAATTTTTACTAGAATTAATTACTAGATTTATACATAATTATACCAAAAGATATTAGATTTACATAAGTTTTAGAAGTATCATAAAACATAGTCAACACATGACTAATTTGAACATTCAAAAGTTGTTTGAGAATTGATATACAACCCATGAACAAAGTTTAAGTAGGATTAAGACACATAGCAGAAGCTTCAAAAGTGGTGTTCGGTTCTTCGACATTGCTTGATCACCATCCGTACGATCCATCTAAACACCTAGGGTCAAACCGTTAAAAAAACATTAGTTTTGACTTTGGTACATAACACTTAAATATATAGTCCAATCATCAACTTAAAATAAAACAAATTAAAGATTTATGGGTTCACCGTAAATTACGGTGTTACCGTAATTTACGGTGAGTTCTGAAAACTTATGGCCACCGTAAATCAGGTGGTTTCCACCGTAAACAATTTATATCCACCGTAAATTACGGTACTACCGTAATTTACGGTAGTACCTGGAATTTCAAGTTTTTGCTTTGTTTGATTTTTAGACCAAGATTCTAACTCTCAAATTTCAGTTTCTTCTACGATACCGAAACATTAAAACCTCATATTACTTAAATGATATATATATTAATCAATCATCAAAGATCTTTCTATCATAATCCGAAGTATTAATCATGCCTTATTTGATTGTTCGACCCGTTTAGACACCATGAGTTAATCATCAAACAAGGTAATTCAAACATCAAATTTCTAACAATTGTTTTGACCCGTCTCACTAGTTTAAGACGAAAAGTCACTTCCGTGATATATTGATCTATCTTGTTTACCATGTTTTTCAAACTACAACATAAAACTATCGAATAATACATAATGTAACGAAACGGTAATTTCGTACCTTTAGAGCACGCCTTTCCCCCGTGAATTCCCTCCGGCTTGTCCGCTTGATGATCCGGACTCTTTGCCTAGAAAATTCAGTTTTACAACTTGTTTAGAACTCTTTTCATGACCATAATCGCATCATTATGAGTCATGATAATTTCTGCGTTTTCCTACTATTCTAGCATTTAAATCTTCGATTAGGCATTACTACGAACACCTAATGAGACAAATTTTTCTACAATTATTACTAAGTTCATGACATGAAATTTAACATCCAATTTCACTATAATTAAGCCACTTGTATCATTTAAACATTCAATTTGCTGAATTTCATCATACCATTCAGTTTTTCTCTAGATTAAAATTCACAATTCTAGTACTTGTCTAGTCTTCACACTATCATAAATCACCTACAATGGTGATTGTAATTTCTTCAAGTAACATGCAATGATTTTCACAATTTATCATCTAGGGTTTAATCCTAAACAACATATTGCTTCAAGATTCATTCATGCATGACCTATCTAGGTCCAATTTCAGCTATTCACCATTAACCTAGAATTTATGGTGATTCAAAATATAAAAATTTTACATACCTTTTGATCCTTACTACAAGGGGATTACTAATTTACATTCAAGACTTGATTTAGGGCAGATTTGAAACTTCAATTTGGAGATTTGATATGAAACAAGGGTTTGAAGAAAACCCTGTGTCGCCCCCCCTTGCTCTCTGTTCGACCAGCCACCAGCTTTTTGGGTGTTTGGTTTTGTTTTGGTTATTATTAGTAACCTAAGTTTCAGTTTTGACAAGTTTACACCCTCAACTTTGATTTATCCTTAAGTTTGAGTGTTTTAACCCTATCATGGGTTATTTCAAGGCTTGTATTTAACTGAGTTAAAATTCCTAGTTGATTGAATCTTGTTTATTTTACTTTTAAGTTTTAATATAAGGATTTATATTTTCGGGATGTTACAAGTCCACCCCCCTTAAAAAGGTTTCGTCCCCGAAACTGAATTACGTACCAAATAAAGCAGGATGAAGACGTCGCATCTCTTCTTCGGACTCCCATGTAGTGTCCGAACCTTTCCTATGCTCTCATTTGACTTTAATTTGGTCAATTTGTTTGTTTCGTAAATATTTGACCTTTCTATCTAAAATCTCCACCGGTCTCACCGCATAATTTAGACTATTATCCACTTCGATATCATCGTAATGGATATAGGTCGTTTCGTCTGCTAGGCACTTTCTTAATTGTGACACGTGAAACGTGCCATGGATTCCACTTAACTCCTCCGGTAATTCAAGACGGTAAGCTACCTTGCCGACTCTTCCGATGATTTTAAATGGCCCGATAAACCTCGGGCTTAGCTTCCCCCTCTTTCTGAATCTAATAACGCCCTTCCATGGGGAAACTTTTAGCATGACCATATCACCGACTTGGAATTCGATTGGCCTTTTCCTTTTATCAGCATACGACTTTTGCCTGTCTTGAGCCGCTTTCAAATGTGCCCGAACTTTATCGATCTTTTCATTCGTGGCTCGTACTATATCTTGGTGGGCGAGTTCACGTGGACCCACTTCACCCCAACATACCGGGGTTCGACATTTCCTACCGTAAAGCATTTCGTATAGTGCCATCTTAATACTAGATTGGTAACTGTTGTTATACGAGAACTCGACTAATGGTAAGTGAACATCCCAACTGCCTCCAAAGTCGATTATACACGCCCGTAGCATGTCTCCCAATGTTTGTATCGTTCTTTCACTTTGTCCATCCGTTTGAGGATGGTACGCAGTGCTAATGAACAATTTGGTCCCCATTTGTTCTTGGAAATCTCGCCAGAAATTCGAGGTAAACCGGGTATCCCTATCGGACACGATGGACACCGGCACTCCATGACGTGCTATGATTTCATTGGTATAAACTTCCGACATCTTTTCTGACGTATAAGTCTCACGAATCGGAATGAAGTGAGCACTTTTCGTCAACCTATCTACCACTACCCATATGGCATCAAAACCACGATTCGTCTTAGGCAACTTGGTTAACAGGTCCATTGTAATATGTTCCCATTTCCAAACCGGAATTTCTAACGGTTGAAGTTTGCCGTATGGTTTCTGGTGCTCCGCCTTGACTTGTAAACATGTCAAGCATTTTTCCACATATTTCGCCACGTCCCTCTTCATTCCGGGCCACCAATAATTTTGTTTCAAATCATTGTACATCTTGGTTGCACCCGGATGAATCGAATAACGGGATTTATGAGCTTCGTTAAGTAGAAGCACCTTTACTCCACAAGTATGTGGGACCCATATCCTTCCGGATCGAGTCTTCAACCCGTGATTCCCATCCGACAAATCTTTCAACTGACCGATTATTCTTTCTTTCTTCCAATTCTCTTCTTTTACTGCTTCTAATTGCGCATCTCGAATTCGTTCAAGTATACCCGAGGTTACCACGAGTTGCATTGATCGTACTCGTATCGGGACATAATCCGCTTTTCTGCTAAGAGCGTCCGCCACCACATTTGCTTTTCCGGGGTGATAATGTATTTCACAATCATAGTCTTTCACCGTTTCCAACCATCGCCTTTGTCGCATATTTAACTCCTTCTGATCGAAGAAGTATTTCAAGCTCTTGTGGTCGGTGAATATGGTGCATTTTACCCCATACAAGTAATGCCTCCATATTTTTAATGCAAATACCACCGCTGCCAACTCGAGATCATGCGTGGGATATTTCTTCTCGTGTATCTTCAATTGTCTCGAGGCATAGGCTATTACCTTGCCCCGTTGCATCAACACGCAACCGAGCCCCGATAATGAAGCATCCGAATAAACCACCATGTCTTCGACTCCGTCTGGCAATGTCAGTACTGGAGCTTGGGTTAGCTTTTCTTTTAGCGTTTGAAACGCTTTTTCTTGATCAATTCCCCAAATAAACTTTGCTTTCTTTTGAGTTAGCTTGGTTAGTGGTGACGCAATTTTAGAGAAATCTTGAATGAATCTCCTATAGTACCCCGCAAGCCCCAAAAAGCTTCTAATTTCTGAAGGGTTCTTCGGGGGATTCCATTTTGACACTGCCTCTATCTTTGACGGATCCACCAATACTCCGTCGGCATTTATGACATGGCCTAAAAATTGAACCTCTCGTAACCAAAAGGCACATTTAGAGAATTTTGCATATAACTTCTCTCGCCTAAGTGTCTCTAACACTTCTTGTAAGTGGTGTGCGTGTTCAGCTTCACTTTTCGAGTACACCAGGATATCATCGATAAACACGATGACCGACTTATCCAACATTGGCTTGCAAACCCGGTTCATGAGGTCCATGAAAACAGCGGGTGCGTTTGTTAGCCTAAATGACATCACGAGGAATTCGTAATGTCCGTATCTCGTGCGGAAAGCCGTCTTCGGCACATCTTCTTCTTTGACCTTTAGTTGGTGGTACCCCGATCTAAGGTCAATTTTGGAAAACCAATTCGCACCTTGTAGTTGGTCGAATAAATCATCTATCCTCGGGAGCGGGTATCGGTTCTTTACCGTGAGCTTGTTTAACTCCCGGTAATCAATACACATACGCATGCTCCCGTCTTTCTTCCTCACGAACAATACCAGTGCGCCCCAAGGAGACACACTCGGCCTTATGAATCCCTTGTCAAGCAGGTCTTGGATTTGGGACATCAACTCTTGTAGTTCCGACGGTGCAAGTCGGTACGGGGCTTTTGCTACGGGTTTCGCGCCCGGAATCAATTCGATCCCGAACTCTACTTCCCGTTCAGGCGGCATCCCCGGTAAATCTTCCGGAAAAACATCTTCATAATCTCGTACTACCGGTACATCTCCAATCTTTCGTGATTCTTTCTCGGGCTCATTAGCGTATATTATGAATGCCTTGCATCCTCGCTTCATTAGCTTGTGAGCTTTCAACATTGAGCATACTATGGGGTTGCCTCCTTTTTCACCATAAATGGTGACATGTTTCCCGCTCGGAGATGTTAGTTTTATCTCTTTACGGAAGCACACGAACTTTGCATGGTGTCGAGATAGCCAATCCATCCCAACGACTACTTGAAATTCTCCCATCGACATAGGGATTAGATTTATCAAATATTCTTCATCGTCGATGCTCAGTTTACAATTTTCACATACATCACAAACAATAAAGCTTTTGTTATTACCTATCTCTACTTCTAAAGGCACAGGTAATTTTGTTAGAATAAATGAAGGATGTCGAATAAGTCCATATGAAACAAAGGATTTATTCGCACCCGTATAAAATAACACGTGTGCAGGAATTGAATTTACAGCAAATATACCTGAGACCACGTCAGGTTCAACCTTTGCTTCTGCGGCAGTTAGTTGAAAAGATATTGCCTTTGCTTTCGGGGCTTCACTTTTTGATTCTTGCCCATTCTTCTTTTCAACCAGTTCCGGGCATTCCGACTTCTTGTGACCCGTTCGATAACAGTTGTAACAAACCGTCACTTTCTCTGGGCATGATATAGCCATATATCCCGTTTTCTTGCATATGGGACAAGGCTTATCCTTGTAACGACATTCGCCTTTATGACCTTTCCCGCAGATTCTACAACTTGGCGACCCGCCTTTCGTCTCAGATTTCTTTGCATTTTTGTTTGTTCGTGCCTTCTTAGTAGGGCTTGGATTCGCATCTTGTGCCCTTCGTTCACCCCGTTCTATGCTCTTTTTCAATTCGATCTCCCTTTCCCGAGCAGCATTGACAATCTCGGTAAGGGTCTCGTATTTTGAAGGGGTTATGAACTCTCTATACTCCGCACTTAGCATGTTATGGTAGTAATAGACTTTTTGTTCTTCGTTTGTCACCAAATCATCACAGAACTTTATCTTGTCCATAAACATCCCCGTGATCTTGTCTATGGATTCACCCTTGTGTCTGAGTTGCATAAACTCTTCCTTGATTCTATTTATGACCGCTTTGGGAC
This sequence comes from Helianthus tuberosus, assembly GCA_030545235.1. NCBI lineage: Eukaryota > Viridiplantae > Streptophyta > Magnoliopsida > Asterales > Asteraceae > Helianthus > Helianthus tuberosus. Next base: position 208,477,185 of record CM060442.1, on the reverse strand, counting down.
TATGGTGTTTAAGAAACGGCGTCTTAAACTCCTCCCATGTCATGGCCTTAGCCGCTTCACTTCCAATCTCCTTCTTTTTGTTGTCCCACCAATCTTTCGCTTGACTTCTTAATTGACCCGTACCATAAGCTACGTAGTCGTTTTCATCACAATGAGATCTCTCGAATACTCCTTCGATATCACTTAGCCATCGTTGGCACACAATTGGATCAACCTCTCCATTATATAATGGTGGTTTACAGGCCATGAATTCCTTGTATGAACAAGGCTTTCGTCCACCATGCTTTTCCTTTGCTGAATTGGAATCATCTTCCAATTTCTTGATTCTTTCTTCTACTATTGATAAAACTGTGTTTTGAATTTTATCAATAAAGCCCGACAGGCTGTTTTCAATCGCCTTTCCGACCTCTTCGGCAATCACTTCTTTCATTTGCTCGGTGACTCTTGGCACCGCATTATCATTACCTCCATCAGCCATCTCTATTTCTGAAATGTTTACATAGTTTGTTAAACATTCCATTTATAACACATGCTTTACTTGTTTTGATTTAATCAAGTTCATAACCTGATTTAATCATTCTTGTTTCAATTCAATCAAGTTCGTGACTTGATTTAATCATTCTTGTTTCTATTCTATCAAGTCCGTGACTTGATTTAACAATTCTTGTTTCATGCATTTCTTGTTTTTTTTTTGAGTGAGCTTACACACTCTTTTCATGCATATTTGTTCATTTCTCATTTTATACATAGTACATAATTTATTAACAAAATAAGTTAATTCTTACCGGACGATCGATCAAGCTTGAACCGAACACTTATTGACAACCTTGAGCTCTGATTACCAACTTGTAACACCCTTAAATTTTTACTAGAATTAATTACTAGATTTATACATAATTATACCAAAAGATATTAGATTTACATAAGTTTTAGAAGTATCATAAAACATAGTCAACACATGACTAATTTGAACATTCAAAAGTTGTTTGAGAATTGATATACAACCCATGAACAAAGTTTAAGTAGGATTAAGACACATAGCAGAAGCTTCAAAAGTGGTGTTCGGTTCTTCGACATTGCTTGATCACCATCCGTACGATCCATCTAAACACCTAGGGTCAAACCGTTAAAAAAACATTAGTTTTGACTTTGGTACATAACACTTAAACATATAGTCCAATCATCAACTTAAAATAAAACAAATTAAATATTTCTGGGTTCACCGTAAATTACGGTGTTACCGTAATTTACGGTGAGTTCTGAAAACTTATGGCCACCGTAAATCAGGTGGTTTCCACCGTAAACAATTTATATCCACCGTAAATTACGGTACTACCGTAATTTACGGTAGTACCTGGAATTTCAAGTTTTTGCTTTGTTTGATTTTTAGACCAAGATTCTAACTCTCAAATTTCAGTTTCTTCTACGATACCGAAACATTAAAACCTCATATTACTTAAATGATATATATATTAATCAATCATCAAAGATCTTTCTATCATAATCCGAAGTATTAATCATGCCTTATTTGATTGTTCGACCCGTTTAGACACCATGAGTTAATCATCAAACAAGGTAATTCAAACATCAAATTTCTAACAATTGTTTTGACCCGTCTCACTAGATTAAGACGAAAAGTCACTTCCGTGATATATTGATCTATCTTGTTTACCATGTTTTTCAAACTACAACATAAAACTATCGAATAATACATAATGTAACGAAACGGTAATTTCGTACCTTTAGAGCACGCCTTTCCCCCGTGAATTCCCCCCGGCTTGTCCGCTTGATGATTCGGACTCTTTGCCTAGAAAATTCAGTTTTACAACTTGTTTAGAACTCTTTTCATGACCATAATCGCATCATTATGACTCATGATAATTTCTGCGTTTTCCTACTATTCTAGCATTTAAATCTTCGATTAGGCATTACTACGAACACCTAATGAGACAGATTTTTCTACAATTATTACTAAGTTCATGACATGAAATTTAACATCCAATTTCACTATAATTAAGCCACTTGTATCATTTAAACATTCAATTTGCTGAATTTCATCATACCATTCAGTTTTTCTCTAGATTAAAATTCACAATTCTAGTACTTGTCTAGTCTTCACACTATCATAAATCACCTACAATGGTGATTGTAATTTCTTCAAGTAACATGCAATGATTTTCACAATTTATCATCTAGGGTTTAATCCTAAACAACATATTGCTTCAAGATTCATTCATGCATGACCTATCTAGGTCCAATTTCAGCTATTCACCATTAACCTAGAATTTATGGTGATTCAAAATATAAAAATTTTACATACCTTTTGATCCTTACTACAAGGGGATTACTAATTTACATTCAAGACTTGATTTAGGGCAGATTTGAAACTTCAATTTGGAGATTTGATATGAAACAAGGGTTTGAAGAAAACCCTGTGTCGCCCCCCTTGCTCTCTGTTCGACCAGACACCAGCTTTTTGGGTGTTTGGTTTTGTTTTGGTTATTATTAGTAACCTAAGTTTCAGTTTTGACAAGTTTACACCCTCAACTTTGATTTATCCTTAAGTTTGAGTGTTTTAACCCTATCATGGGTTATTTCAAGGCTTGTATTTAACTGAGTTAAAATTCCTAGTTGATTGAATCTTGTTTATTTTACTTTTAAGTTTTAATATAAGGATTTATATTTTCGGGGTGTTACAAATTTCAACTCAGAAAAAAAACTGATTAGAGATAACTTTTTATTTTAAAATTGTTATTCAAATCTGATATCTTTCTGTCTATGGTTTTTTTAAAATTTGATGTTGAATTTCAACTAAAAGTTAGGGATTTTTGTATGTAAAAACACGTTTTATGATCAGGATTTGTACAGCAATACCTGAAATCGATGTCAGACACTTGAATCGATAGAGAAGATGCTACAATAACAGTGTAGGTCTTCGATTTGAGTGGTGTAGGCATTTGATTGAGAGAAAACAGTTTTTGATGGAAGACAACCAGATGTGAGGAAGAGTCGAAGACGACCAGGACAGAAATTGACCTATAACAACCCACTCCTTCTTTTGATTCAGCCCATTCTTACCCGCAACACCCTTTTTATATTTTATAGTACCCATCCTAAATATTTGCTCACCCAAATCAACCCATGACATTATAATAAGAGAGCCCAAATTAACCCAAAGTTAGGGGTATGGGCCATAATTGCCTGGTCTAAAACAAACCATTTGTGACAACCGGTGATTTACGGCTCTAATTACGCGATTAACCGCAGTTTAAAACGATAATAAATAGTGTTTACGACGTAAATTAACTTAATTAGGACTTTGGTATGCCTAGGAACGTCTATCCGACTTTACAGTACGCGTATAATGATTTGCGTGGAATCTGCTGAATAGTAAATGAGAACGAATTGAAACCGTACGAAATACTGACAACGCCGACAAATACGAATTTTTATACGAATATTATATATATATATGAATTTAATTTTTGTGAATTTATTGTGCTTCCGTTTGTCACAAAACGCAGACGTGAACAAAAACGCGACCGTAGGAACGCACCGGCAACGAAACGGAAGCATCGGACACGTGTATTACTTCAAAACTTAAATTTTACGATATATTTAGCTCCATAATTAAATTTTAATACCCGCAGACGAAAACGGACGGAAGAAGGGATTTAGAACCGACAATCGGGACAGTTTACGCGTTTTAACGCAATTGACAAAATACGCATAAGAATATTGACTTCCAATGTAACTTCGAGTGTTTAGACTTTAAAATTTCATTTTACGACATTTTACGGCACTCGGGCTTTGAAAACGATTTTGTAGGAGCTTTCGGGCCTCTTAAACACACGAGATGGGCTTGTGGACCTTAGGCCCAAGCCCAAAGCCCACTACAAAACCCTAGGTAAAAAGGTATAGTGATGCCCTAAACTAGTAAACTCTTCATTTGAAATCACAGGCCAAACACGCACAACATCCATTTTTTTTTGTCCGCTTATCACCCTAAATCCTGTAACTCCCCTACTCAAACAAAACATAGACAACTTCATCATTTAAACCCTAAAACATCACACAAACATACCCACATGCCCTTTCATCTCTCTCTCGTGAAGAACTGGTGATGAGCAGGCCATACCGGTTGCCGCCCAATGATACTATCGACCACACACACACACCTCCGACACCCCTTTCTTCTCCCATATAACACTCCAAACGCCTGCAGCTTGCTGATTTCGAGAGAGAGGAAGATCGAAGAGCGAAATAGGCGACGGTGGTTGGGCGGCAAAGCCGCGGTTCCGGCGGCCGTTGATTCCTGTAATGGTGAGCTTGACGATAGAGACCCCCCCTCTCGATTATTGGTCGGCCACCACCATTTTTGGTGGCGGCGGCGCTATGGTGGGTGGGTGGTGCCAGACGACGAGGACAGAGACGGAGAGAAACACGACTCGAGCAAGAGAGAGAGGAACTCGTTGATTCTGGCGACAGCGCCGCCGTGGACGGCGACGGAGGTAGAGGGTTTCGACGGCGGACAGAGTTACGAGCTGTGGATCGAGTCGTTTTCCCCGGTAAGCCGTAAACATCTCTTTTTTTTTTTATCTTTTAAGATCTGTTATGATACCCATCATTTCCGGCAGCCACGGTGCACTCCGACAGTGGGGTTCTGATAATGACTTTTGATGGTGATGATTCTGTGGTAGATGATGAAAGATGATGCGGTTGATGTTCGGTTCGTTCAGCTTCAGTTCGGGTGCACATCAGCAGGTTCGGGTCACGGTTCAGGTCAGCTTGATCAGATTCATTTCCGTTCGACCCTGTTCACTCGCTCAAGACTTGGTTCGGCTCAACTTCGGTTACGTTTCGAATCTGAGTAAAACATAATTCAGATTTAACTCGGTTCTGACCCCATATTTTCGATTCAGGTTCGGGTTAACATAAGTCAACAACGGTCAACAGTTCTGATCGACTCGGTCAAACCGAGTCAACTCGGTCAAACCTGATCAACTCAGCGAGTCAACCTTTTTGGCGTTTCGACACTAGAGTTTGGTAAAGTCTAACAACGTGATAAATAATTTCATTATTTATATAGTTTTAATAGTTTTAGTGATAACGAGCTTGAACCGAATAAACGATGAATTATTAGTTAGAATTACTAATTATTTTGTTTGAGTAAATTGTTGAATCTTGATAAAATAACGACAACTTGCGTTGTCAGGGCCGTCCAAAAGCAGGGGAAACTCTGCCCGTTTTTTGAGAAAATCCAAAAACAAACGCGTTTTATTATAAAAAGAACTATCGGAATTCAAGTAATCTTTTAGACAAACAATTACAAATATACAATTACTTTTGACGAAACTTTACAAACGTACGAAACGACGAACTCGGATATTATTTACAACAATAAATATGTTTATTGTTATTATTCTGAACTTCGAAATTTCGACAATTCTTTTATAAAAATAAATATAGTTTATATATTTATTTCGAATAACAAACAACCCGACTTCTTTTATGAAAATAAATATAGTTTACATATTTATTTCTGATATCAAACAACACGACGATTCTTTCATTAAAATAAATATAGTTTATATATTTATTTTAAATATCAAACAATACCAACTCTTTTATAAAATAAATATAATAATAATATGATGATACAGGATATTAAAATAAATTTCAGGGATAAAGGATTGGGGTGATGGCGGTTGGTACATTTGTACTCTTATGATGATAACATGAAACATAATAATAATAATAATAATAATAATAATAATAATAATAAAATACAGTTATGTTATATCGAAAATACAGGCACACTTTTTTCGAAAACACTTTGTCTGATATCATTTTTGGACAATAGCAACAACACTAACCCAAGGTTTCATCCAACAGTTTGCTTATTAGATGTGTTTTTTGATTTCAGGGGTCATCCCTGGTGTCGGGCACCGGGAAAACATTATAAAAGAATGTAACACCCCGAAAATATAAATCTTTATATTAGAAATTCAAGAATTTCATAAACAAGAATTTACTATCTAGAAATTTTAACCTAGTTAAAATTACAAGCCTAGAAATAACTAACACTAGGTTAAAAACACTAGTACTTAAAGTTAGATGATAAATGAGGGACTAAGCTTGCCAAAAATGAAAGTTTAAAGCTGAATTATAACAAAAACTCACCAAACACACCATTTAGGTGTGTCTGGTCGATCAGGTGAAGCAAGGGGGGCGATCCCCACTTCTCCAAAACCCTAAAATCTCATTAATCTTGCAAATTGAAGGATTAATCCAAGTTGAAATCGAGAATTGAGCTTAGAATCGTAATCCTCATCACAAGAGGATTGTAAGGTATGTAAAATCTGATGAAATCTCTTAACTTGAATTTCTCATGATTTTGGAAAATCTGAAAATTGATGTTGCATGTGTGTTATTTGGTTTGATTAGAATTGATATGATGTTTAGAAGTGAAACCTAGCTAATTTCATGTGGAATCATGACCAAATTCAGGAAATTCCATGAACACCTTGAAGGTGGGTTGTGGGTTTTACAAGATGATGATGAACACTAGGGTTTAGAGTGATTATTCTAGTGTAATTCGATTTTAGAAGGTGATTTCAGAAAAGTATGATGTTTAAATGCTATATGATGGCTTTATTGAAGTTAAGTTAACTAATTAGCAAGCTATAAACATGAATATGAATGATGTAGAAATTCTGCCCTCATAGTGTTTGTTGAAATGCCTCAAAGAAGGCTTAAAAATAGAAATTTAAAGCTTTAACGCATAATTATGACGTTTCGGTATATTATGCGAAGAGAGGTCTAAAGAGAGTTCTAAACATGTCTTGAATTGAACTCTATAGGACAAGATACCGGAACGTCAAGTGGACAAGTCGGTGGTGATTCGCGGTTGAAGGGCGTACGCTAAGGTATGTAACTTGACCCGTTACATTAAGTAAATTTAGATCATTGTAATATGCATAGTTGAATTTTAGAATATAAGCTACTATGAATTAAAGCGATGATATCGCTATATTGAATATTTGGTCAAAAGTTGGTTAAAACTCGTTGGTAGTCGTCAAAAAGGAAGAAATTCCGTAGACGAGCCAAACGGGTCGGATAATCAAGTAAGGCATGGTTATTGTTTCGGATTATGATAGTTTGATTGTTGATTTTGAATATTATATAACATATTAGAAATACGAGGTTTTAATGAATTGGTATCATAAAAAACTGAAACCCGAGAGTTGGGTCTTGGTGTGATGAACAAACAAAACAAAACATGAAATTCCAGGTACTACCGTAAATTACGGTAGTACCGTAATTTACGGTGGATGTGTTATGTTTACGGTGTGGATCAACTGGTTTACGGTGAACCAAGAATCTCCAGAACTCACCGTAAATTACGGTAACACCGTAATTTACGGTGGAACCAGAAAACTTTAATTTTTTTTATTTTAATTGATGATTGGATCATATGTTTAAGTCTTATGTACCAAAGTCAAAACTAATGTTTTAATGGTTTTGACCCTAGGTGATTAGATGGACCTTACGGATGGTGGTCAAGCAACGTTGAAGAACCGAACACGATTTTTGAAGCTTCCGCTATGTGTTTAGTTTTAATTAAACTTTGTTCATGGGTTGTAAACAATCATTAATCAACTTTTGAATGTTTAACTTAAACATTAGATGACTAATGTTTATCTACTTGTAATCTTGATACTTTTGAAACTTATGTTAAACTATTATCTTTTGTATAAAATTATACTGATATTCAAGTAAATTTTGAGGGTGTTACAAAGAAGGCAATGGAAAGTGCTTCTATGAGGTTAACCTTTGGGATATCAGCGAAAACGAGAACTTCAAACACCTCCGATTTCAGCGTGTCGTTTTCTTCATGCCACCACAGTCTGAGGTTGATGAGGTTGGGAACTTCCTTGTCCATACCAAACACCTATTCCAGGACTTCGACGACAAACAAAAGGCACAAATTCACCTTTTTGCCAGCAAAAAGGCTACGTATTACGCATGGGAGCTTGAAAAGATGGCCATGAAATACGGCTTGTTTTGCAACAAGCAAATTCGTATACCATGGGGCGGGTTGAAGCGCACGGGATTTTATTACATTGTTTTGTTTTCGTTTGAGAAGAAGGGGAAGGGGAGGCCTCTTTCTCTTCTACACCCTACTCATTCATGTTCTCGCTCTATGTGCCATAGGCACGATCACCTACAGCACACACCATGCTTTCTTTGGTAAGCCGGTCAAGATCCTCGACGCCCTCAAGTCCCTAACCTTCTCCTTCTTCCGGCGTGCTTCCACCATAATCGCAGCTTACATTCTTGTGGTTATGATCTCCCTAAGTGTCATCCTTTTTGTTGCAACAGTTATCATGTTGGTACATAACTTAGGGTTTGATATTGATTACTACTCGGTTTACTTTCCCGCAATCATGGGTGTGATGTTGGGTTAATCTTGATGTTACGGGTCACGGGTCGGCGCGTTATCGGGTCGCAGTTTAACGGGTCATTGAACGGGTCATTATTTAGTTGTTCAAGGGAGTGAATGTGGATAAAGAATCTGCGGGAAAGGTCATAAAGGCGAATGCCGTTACAAGGATAAGCCTTGTCCCATATGCAAGAAAACGGGACATATGGCTATATCATGCCCGGAGAAAGTGACGGTTTGTTACAATTGTTATCGAACGGGTCACAAGAAGTCGGAATGCCCGGAACTGGTTGGAAAGAAGGATGGGCAGGAACCGAAAGGTGAAGCCCCAAAAGCAAAGGCAAGATCTTTTCAACTAACCGCTGCAGAAGCAAAGGTTGAACCTGACGTGGTCTCAGGTATATTTGCTGTAAATTCAATTCCTGCACATGTGTTATTTGATACGGGTGCGAATAAATCCTTTGTTTCATATGGATTTATTCGACATCCTTCATTTGTTCTAACAAAATTACCTGTGCCCTTAGAAGTAGAGATAGGTAATAACAAAAGCTTTATTGTTTGTGATGTATGTAAAAACTGTAAACTGAGCATTGACGACGAAGAATATTTGATAAACCTAATCCCGATGTCAATGGGAGAATTTCAAGTAGTCGTTGGGATGGATTGGCTATCTCAACACCATGCAAAGATCGTGTGTTTTCGTAAAGAGATAAAACTAACATCTCCGAGCGGGAAACACGTCACCATTTATGGCGAAAAAGGAGGCAACCCTATAGTATGCTCAATGTTGAAAGCTCACAAGCTTATGAAGCGAGGATGCAAGGCATTCATAATATACGCTAATGAGCCCGAAAAAGAATCACGAAAGATTGGAGAGGTACCGGTAGTACGAGATTATGAAGATGTGTTTCCGGAGGATTTACCGGGAATACCGCCTGAACGGGAAGTAGAGTTCGGGATCGAATTGATTCCGGGCGCGAAACCCGTAGCAAAAGCCCCGTACCGACTCGCACCGTCGGAATTACAAGAGCTGATGTCTCAAATCCAAGACCTGCTTGACAAGGGATTTATAAGGCCGAGTGTGTCTCCTTGGAGCGCACCGGTGTTGTTCGTAAGAAAGAAAGACGGGAACATGCGCATGTGTATCGATTACCGGGAGTTAAACAAACTCACGGTAAAGAACCGATACCCGCTCCCGAGAATAGATGACTTATTCGACCAACTACAAGGCGCGAACTGGTTTTCAAAAATTGACCTTAGGTCGGGGTATCACCAACTAAAGGTCAAAGAAGAAGATGTGCCGAAGACGGCTTTCCGCACGAGATACGGACATTACGAATTCCTCGTGATGTCATTTGGACTAACAAACGCGCCCGCGGCTTTCATGGACCTCATGAACCGGGTTTGCAAACCAATGTTAGATAAGTCGGTCATCGTGTTTATCGATGATATCTTGGTGTATTCGAAAAGTGAAGCTGAACACGCACAACACCTACAAGAAGTGTTAGAGACACTTAGACGAGAGAAGTTGTATGCAAAATTCTCTAAATGTGCCTTTTGGTTACGAGAGGTAGAATTTCTTGGCCACATCATAAGTGCCGACGGAGTATTGGTGGATCCGTCAAAGATAGAGGCTGTATCAAAATGGAATCTTCCGAAGAACCCTTCGGAAATTAGAAGCTTTTTGGGGCTTGCGGGATATTATAGGAGATTCATTCAAGATTTCTCCAAGATTGCGTCACCGCTAACAAAGCTAACACGGAAGAAAGAAAAGTTCATTTGGGGTGCTTATTAAGAGAAAGTGTTTCAAACGCTAAAAGAAAAGTTAACTCAAGCTCCGGTATTGACATTGCCGGACAGAGTCGAAGACATGGTGGTTTATTCGGATGCTTCATTATCGGGGCTCGGTTGCGTGTTGATGCAACGGGGCAAGGTAATAGCCTATGCCTCGAGACAATTGAAGATACACGAGAAGAAATATCCCACGCACGATCTCGAGTTGGCAGCGGTGGTATTTGCATTAAAAATATGGAGGCATTACTTGTATGGGGTAAAGTGCACCATATTCACCGACCACAAGAGCTTGAAATACTTCTTTGATCAGAAGGAGTTAAATATGCGACAAAGGCGATGGCTGGAAACGATGAAAGACTTCGATTGTGAGATACATTATCACCCCGGAAAGGCAAATGTGGTAGCGGACGCTCTAAGCAGGAAAGCGGACTATGTCCCAATACGAGTGAGGTCGATGCAACTCGTGGTGACCTCGGGTATACTTGAACGTATTCGAGAGGCGCAGATAGAAGCAGTAAAAGAAGAGAATTGGAAGAAAGATAGAATAATCGGCCAATTGAAGGATTTGTCGAATGGGAATCACGGGTTGAAGACTCGATCCGGAAGGATATGGGTCCCACATACTTGTGGAGTAAAGGCGCTTCTACTTAATGAAGCTCATAAATCCCGTTATTCGATTCATCCGGGTGCAACCAAGGTGTACAATGATTTGAAACAAAATTATTGGTGGCCCGGAATGAAGAGGGACGTGGCGAAATATGTGGAAAAATGCTTGACATGTTTACAAGTCAAGGCGGAGCACCAGAAACCATATGGCAAACTCCAACCGTTAGAAATTCCGGTTTGGAAATGGGAACGTATTACAATGGACCTGTTAACCAAGTTGCCTAAGACGAATCGTGGTTTTGATGCCATATGGGTAGTGGTGGATAGATTGACGAAAAGTGCTCACTTCATTCCGATTCGTGAGACTTATACGTCAGAAAAGATGTCAGAAGTTTATACCAATGAAATCATAGCACGTCATGGGGTGCCGGTGTCCATCGTGTCTGATAGGGATACCCGGTTTACTTCGAATTTCTGGCGAGATTTCCAAGAGCAAATGGGGACCAAATTGTTCATTAGCACTGCGTACCATCCTCAAACGGATGGACAAAGTGAAAGAACGATACAAACATTAGGGGACATGCTACGGGCGTGTATAATCGACTTTGGAGGCAGTTGGGATGTTCACTTACCGTTAGTCGAGTTTTCGTATAACAACAGTTACCAATCTAGTATTAAGATGGCACCATACGAAATGCTTTACGGTAGGAAGTGTCGAACCCCGGTATGTTGGGGTGAAGTGGGTCCACGTGAACTCGCCCACCAAGATATAGTACGAGCCACGAATGAAAAGATCGATAAAGTTCGGGCACACTTGAAAGCGGCTCAAGACAGGCAAAAGGCGTATGCTGATAAAAGGAAAAGGCCAATCGAATTCCAAGTTGGTGACATGGTCATGCTAAAAGTTTCCCCATGGAAGGGCGTTATTAGATTCAGAAAAAGGGGGAAGCTAAGCCCAAGGTTTATTGGGCCATTTAAAATTATCGGGAGAGTTGGCAAGGTAGCTTACCGTCTTGAATTACCGGAGGAGCTAAGTGGAATCCATGGCACGTTCCACGTGTCACAATTAAGAAAGTGCCTAGCAGACGAAACGGCCTATATCCATTACGATGATATCGAAGTGGATAATAGCCTGAATTATGCGGTGAGACCGGTGGAGATTTTAGACCGAAAGGTCAAACATTTACGAAATAAACAAATTGACCAAGTCAAAGTCAAATGGGAGCATAGGAAAGGTTCGGACACTACATGGGAGTCCGAAGAGGAGATGCGACGTCTTCATACTACTTTATTTGGTACGTAATTAGGTTTCGGGGACGAAACCCTTTTTAAGGGGGGTGGACTTGTAACACCCCGAAAATATAAATCTTTATATTAGAAATTCAAGAATTTCATAAACAAGAATTTACTATCTAGAAATTTTAACCTAGTTAAAATTACAAGCCTAGAAATAACTAACACTAGGTTAAAAACACTAGTACTTAAAGTTAGATGATAAATGAGGGACTAAGCTTGCCAAAAATGAAAGTTTAAAGCTGAATTATAACAAAAACTCACCAAACACACCATTTAGGTGTGTCTGGTCGATCAGGTGAAGCAAGGGGGGCGATCCCCACTTCTCCAAAACCCTAAAATCTCATTAATCTTGCAAATTGAAGGATTAATCCAAGTTGAAATCGAGAATTGAGCTTAGAATCGTAATCCTCATCACAAGAGGATTGTAAGGTATGTAAAATCTGATGAAATCTCTTAACTTGAATTTCTCAAGATTTTGGAAAATCTGAAAATTGATGTTGCATGTGTGTTATTTGGTTTGATTAGAATTGATATGATGTTTAGAAGTGAAACCTAGCTAATTTCATGTGGAATCATAACCAAATTCAGGAAATTCCATGAACACCTTGAAGGTGGGTTGTGGGTTTTACAAGATGACGATGAACACTAGGGTTTAGAGTGATTATTCTAGTGTAATTCGATTTTAGAAGGTGATTTCAGAAAAAGTATGATGTTTAAATGCTATATGATGGCTTTATTGAAGTTAAGTTAACTAATTAGCAAGCTATAAACATGAATATGAATGATGTAGAAATTCTGCCCTCATAGTGTTTGTTGAAATGCCTCAAAGAAGGCTTAAAAATAGAAATTTAAAGCTTTAACGCATAATTATGACGTTTCGGTATATTATGCGAAGAGAGGTCTAAAGAGAGTTCTAAACATGTCTTGAATTGAACTCTATAGGACAAGATACCGGAACGTCGAGTGGACAAGCCGGTGGTGATTCGCGGTTGAAGGGCGTACGCTAAGGTATGTAACTTGACCCGTTACATTAAGTAAATTTAGATCATTGTAATATGCATAGTTGAATTTTAGAATATAAGCTACTATGAATTAAAGCGATGATATCGCTATATTGAATATTTGGTCAAAAGTTGGTTAAAACTCGTTGGTAGTCGTCAAAAAGGAAGAAATTCCGTAGACGAGCCAAACGGGTCGGATAATCAAGTAAGGCATGGTTATTGTTTCGGATTATGATAGTTTGATTGTTGATTTTGAATATTATATAACATATTAGAAATACGAGGTTTTAATGAATTGGTATCATAAAAAACTGAAACCCGAGAGTTGGGTCTTGGTGTGATGAACAAACAAAACAAAACATGAAATTCCAGGTACTACCGTAAATTACGGTAGTACCGTAATTTACGGTGGATGTGTTATGTTTACGGTGTGGATCAACTGGTTTACGGTGAACCAAGAATCTCCAGAACTCACCGTAAATTACGGTAACACCGTAATTTACGGTGGAACCAGAAAACTTTAATTTTTTTTATTTTAATTGATGATTGGATCATATGTTTAAGTCTTATGTACCAAAGTCAAAACTAATGTTTTAATGGTTTTGACCCTAGGTGATTAGATGGACCTTACGGATGGTGGTCAAGCAACGTTGAAGAACCGAACACGATTTTTGAAGCTTCCGCTATGTGTTTAGTTTTAATTAAACTTTGTTCATGGGTTGTAAACAATCATTAATCAACTTTTGAATGTTTAACTTAAACATTAGATGACTAATGTTTATCTACTTGTAATCTTGATACTTTTGAAACTTATGTTAAACTATTATCTTTTGTATAAAATTATACTGATATTCAAGTAAATTTTGAGGGTGTTACAAAGAAGGCAATGGAAAGTGCTTCTATGAGGTTAACCTTTGGGATATCAGCGAAAACGAGAACTTCAAACACCTCCGATTTCAGCGTGTCGTTTTCTTCATGCCACCACAGTCTGAGGTTGATGAGGTTGGGAACTTCCTTGTCCATACCAAACACCTATTCCAGGACTTCGACGACAAACAAAAGGCACAAATTCACCTTTTTGCCAGCAAAAAGGCTACGTATTACGCATGGGAGCTTGAAAAGATGGCCATGAAATACGGCTTGTTTTGCAACAAGCAAATTCGTATACCATGGGGCGGGTTGAAGCGCACGGGATTTTATTACATTGTTTTGTTTTCGTTTGAGAAGAAGGGGAAGGGGAGGCCTCTTTCTCTTCTACACCCTACTCATTCATGTTCTCGCTCTATGTGCCATAGGCACGATCACCTACAGCACACACCATGCTTTCTTTGGTAAGCCGGTCAAGATCCTCGACGCCCTCAAGTCCCTAACCTTCTCCTTCTTCCGGCGTGCTTCCACCATAATCGCAGCTTACATTCTTGTGGTTATGATCTCCCTAAGTGTCATCCTTTTTGTTGCAACAGTTATCATGTTGGTACATAACTTAGGGTTTGATATTGATTACTACTCGGTTTACTTTCCCGCAATCATGGGTGTGATGTTGGGTTAATCTTGATGTTACGGGTCACGGGTCGGCGCGTTATCGGGTCGCAGTTTAACGGGTCATTGAACGGGTCATTATTTAGTTGTTCAAGGGAGTGAATGTGGCTAAAGAAGTGGTCATAGTTGACCGAATTAGAAGGGAAGAAAGTGGACGTTGGAGACTTGAGGTGCACGTGGAAATTTGTGGCTGAATAAAAGGCAGTTAGTTGTTATAGGTGTACGTGGGTGTTTTGATTTATGCATGTGTTTAGTTTATTATAAATAGACTAGTAGTAGGTTTTGTTTATGTACCCTTTGCATTTTATCGAATAAACAGCAAGTTTACATTCTCTGCAGTTTTCATTCTTTCACACACAAACAGATCGTAAGTTGTGAGAGTGTTTAGTGAGGGACCTGAACCAACATTTGGTATCAGAGCAAGGCTGAAGAAGGAGGCCGTTTTGAGAGTCGGTGGCGAGAAACGGAGTGCAGTCCTTTGGCTGTAAGGACCGAAGCAGAAAGCATCGAAAGAAAGAAGCAGCATGTCACCGAAAAAGAAAGAGAACGGGGCATGTTAATTGAAGAAACGATGCTGTCCAGAAAGTAAGATATCATGAATCAGAAAGTGGTTCTCGATCCGTAGAAAGAAAGATAGGCGCCAGAAAAGAAAGATACCGGCGTAAGAAAGCAGCCTTTTTGCTGCAGGGTTGAAGAGGCAGCATCAGCAAGAAGAGAGAAGACCGCGCTGTGCAGACCGAACGGCTTTAAAGACCGCTGTCGGAATGTTAATTCTGGTGGGAGAAAGAGAAGACTGAGGTCGGCGAGAAGACCGGCTGCACACCGCAGCGAAGACCGAGACCGTCACCGGAGTAATAGAAACCGGTGAGAGACCGCAGACCGAAAGAAGCGTTTCTTGAAGAATGCTTAGACCGAAAGACCAGAATTGTGAATCCGAGAACGAAGAGGTTCACATGAGATCGAGACCGTGGGTGTGACAAAGACCGTAGGTTTGCACCAAAGTAGACGGAGAAAGAAAGAAAGACCGAAATTGTGAACAAAGACCGAAAGAGTTCACAATAGACCGAGTCGTGAACGAGAGACTGAAAGCGTTCACGTAAGAAAGAGAAAGGCCGGGCCCGCGTGGTTCGTGAAGCAAGAGCAAGAATCGAGTCATATTGGCTCGTAGAAAGTAGAAAGATTGAATCTTAATGATTCAAATAGCAAGAAAGTTGAACTTGGATTGAGCAAGAAAGAAAGAGCAAGTTCAGAAAGCATGAAAGTTAGCAAGAAGATTCGACAAGCAAACAAGAACGGGTTCGAATCAAGAAAGTTTAGCAAGACTGAAGACAAGCCAGAAGAAAGAATCGAATCAAGATTAAGGGGGTGAATGTTGGGTTAATCTTGATGTTACGGGTCACGGGTCGGCGCGTTATCGGGTCGCAGTTTAACGGGTCATTATTTAGTTGTTCAAGGGAGTGAATGTGGCTAAAGAAGTGGTCATAGTTGACCGAATTAGAAGGGAAGAAAGTGGACGTTGGAGACTTGAGGTGCACGTGGAAATTTGTGGCTGAATAAAAGGCAGTTAGTTGTTATAGGTGTACGTGGGTGTTTTGATTTATGCATGTGTTTAGTTTATTATAAATAGACTAGTAGTAGGTTTTGTTTATCTACCCTTTGCATTTTATCGAATAAACAGCAAGTTACATTCTCTCTGCAGTTTTCATTCTTTCACACACAAACAGATCGTAAGTTGTGAGAGTGTTTAGTGAGGGACCTGAACCAACATGTGATTCTACTTGTGGTTATAATATGTTTTCCCGTGAATTGGTCACTGGCTTTTGCAGTGGTTGTTGTCGAATCGAAATGGGGATTTGCGCCTTTGATCAGGAGCTCGTATTTAGCTAAGGGGATGAGATCGGTTTCGAGGTTAGTGAGGGTGTATTTTGTTGTTTTTGTTGGCCTTATGGTGATGATCTGCTCCGCAAATGTTATGGCGCTTACGATGATTGGTTCGATTGTTATAACGATGTTCTTGCTTTGGATCATTGCTGCCAACACCGTGTTGTATAATTATTGTAAGGCTTTCCATGGTGAACTTGAACTTGAGGCTGTTGAGGGGTTTGGTCACGACTACATGAATTTGCCATCGGATGTTGTGAAGGTTCCTCACGTTGTAAGTGTTGTCACATCTTGAAAATTTGCCTATTTCGCATAAATAAGTGTTTTTGTCGCATGTATTTAAAAAAAATTGCCTATTTCCCATAAATAAATTTGCCTATAATCAACTTTCGCTTCTTGTCGCTTGTATTTAAAAAAAAATCTTGTAATTACTTGATCCGTGAAATTCTTTCATGACATATATATTGAATGCATTGTCATGAAGCATATAAATGATTCAATCTTGCGATGTATATTGAATGCATTGTAATGAAGCATATAAATGATTCAATCTTGCGATGTATTTATGTTGGTTGAGCTTCTTGTTTTTTTTTAAACGTAAATTTCATTTGAAACACGCCGAACCCGAAAACCGGGCCTGAAACCGAACAGAAAAACTACATAAATACAAATTTACACCAGTCCGACCATAGCGTTGACTTAAACTTAGATCTTTTTTTAAACCACAAAACCCCAACGATCTCACTTCGCTAAAGATGTCTTCGACCTTGACTTGTTTCCCGTTGAACTTTAATTCGTTCCTAGTCTTCCAAAGACTCCAACAAGCGGTCCTCACAATGCCACGTACCGCCTCCTTTTCCGCCACCCCATTCCCGCATTAGTTATGAATTTCGAGAAGATCTCTAAAAGGAGAACACGCAGAAACTAGGGATACGACACCAGAGATCCATCTTCTTTAGAAACCAGGTTTTTTTTTTCAATTTTAATTATTGCTTGATTTGGCAAAAGAAATTATCTATCAACATTCAGTTGCTTAGCATGGAAAATCCATTCGGGCTTTAGGAATCCTATTGTTAAAACCAATGTTTTAAAATCCAGTATTTAAACCATATCGGGTTGCCCTAAAAAATGGCTCAACTAGTTGAACCGGGTTGTACAAGGTGGTTTAAGCAGATTGACTAATTAGCCACATTAAATGTTGTCAGTGTATTGGACCGATTAGTATACCGGTTTTTAGCAAATTACCAGCAGGTTTAATCGTCTTTGCCGTTCCTTCAAAATACCGGACTGAATCGTGACTTCCAACACCCCGACAACCGACATAACCGGTAATAATGCCTGGTATATACCGGTTTTTAAAAGGCTCTAACTATTTGCACACCTTGGCAGGCTATCTACACACTTAGGGTTTACATACGCTGCGTAGAGACCTCTACGCCACGTATAGGGTTACCTATATACACTGCGTATAGGTCTCTACGTTGCGTATGTAAGGGGCATGTACACGACCAGACAGTCAAACCTAGTACCATGTCAAATCAGTCTGACATACGCTGCATAGAGACCTATACGCTGCGTATATTGGTAACCCTAAACGCTGCGTAGAGGTCTCTACGCAGCGTATGTCAGACTGATTTGACAATGATACGATGTTGGCCAGGCACGTGAATAAAGCAATACAGGGAGTAGAGATCTATACGCTGCGTATTTCAGTAAATTTAAAAGTCTATTTAGCTCTGCTTTCTTTTCATCTTCGCACAAGCAACACTTCATCTATTCTTCTGTGTTTCATATTCTTCTTCAGTAGAGAATTTACACCCCAAACCAAAATCATTTGTTCTGTTTTTTGTTCAATCTTGTTAAAATGTCATCATTTTGGAACGAGAATTATTTTGGTAATCGCTATTCTAACGACACATGGGGAGCAAATGATGCCAATGAGGAGGAGGAGGTTGTGTCTGGAGTCCCTGTTGATCAAAAAACACAGTTGCCAGACTTGAACAAGACTCCCACTCCACCTGTTGATGAACCAAATTACTCGGCGCATCAAGTGTATCCGGATTACGGATACGGGTATGAATCTCCGTTACCAAAGACTTCCCATGGGGAGGAACGTTTTATCCGGAATGCACGTTACCAAAGACTTCCCATGCGGGAAACAGTTTAAGAATCTGAACGACACGCAATACCGGCCTACACAGCTGCCAGCACAGTTCCCTCCGGTATTTCTCCCGCCCGATCCAGAGGTGCCGGAGCCGCATGAGCCCGCCGCCGTCATTCTGGAGCCACAACATCCACGTGGACCACCCTGGCCGCCTCAGTTCCCACGCCATGTTTGGCCCGGTCCTGACCCATCACATCAGCGGCTACTTCGACTCACTGAAAGGAACAACTATCTGTTGGAGTGGGTGGCTGCGGAGCTGCAGCAGCGTCGACATCATGACGGGTTACCTCCACGACCCTTCATTACGGATGCGGATTGGTATCAGCATCAGCAGCAGCAGGAGCAGCAACCATAGTATTTTATAATTTTATCATTTTGTTATATATGCACAAATTTTTCTTGTATATATCAAAATTTTGGTGTACATATAAAACTTTTGCTGTAAACAGTTTAACATATTCGAACAGTACCCGGGTATTTCCACTTATTTAAGCTATAATATTTTAAAGTTATCCGTATATACGCTCTTCAAAATTTTAACATTATACGCTTTTCGACGACATCGGCTAAATAAATTAACGACGACATCGACTAAATAATAAAAAACATTATATATTTTTAACTCGTTATATATTTTAAGCGACTTAACGTTGTAACCGGGTGAAAATTTATACCACAAGTATATACGCTGCGTATTGACCTATACGCCTCGTAGACACACCTTGTTTTCTGTGCCATGATTGGTTAGCAGGCACTGAGATCTATGGTTTATCTACGCAGCGTATAGGTTAATACGCAGCGTATAGGTTAACCCTATACGCTGCGTAGATAAACCCTAATTTTTGCTAGGGTTTGGTGTGCCAATAGGCACACCCTTTTAAAATCATGGCTAAAATCTTGACATATCTAACTTCTTAATGCCATTAGGGTTGGTGAAGCTTTTTGGAGAACCATTTATAGAGAGGTCTCATGTTCTATCTTGGGTAAGTGTAATACATATGGGGTGTACCTTACTAGTAGGAGTAGTATAGATTGTCTTTCAAAAAATCAATCCAACTTCTCAAGGCAAATCCGATGTTAGCTATGGACATAAAATACAATGTTTTATAAGAGAATTTAGAATGTGAGGCGTTTACAATCCCCTTCCAAATTAGCTTGCACGGAAATAACCCCACAAACTACCTCGTTATATCTCCCTCCCATGGACCGCGGTCCCTTTCTCTTGCCTCCCCCTTTTTACAAAAATGGTTAGTACTCCTCACAATCACCCCGTGGCCATAAACTGCAAGGTCTCTCTCCTTACAACCTATGTATCATGAATCTCTCATGTTGCTCGTTAACCCCGAAAGTGTGGATTGTGGATGGTCTAAAGATGCTCGACCTATTGTGTCTTCAAAGCATTTTGGCTGTATAGTTGTTGGTTATAGGGTTGTATGCAACGCCCTGTATATAATATTAGCAAACTCATGTTATCTATAACACCATTAATTGCTGCTAACTAGCATCCATAATGACAAGTTACTCTTGTTGAATGTTCATGTATTCAACAACAATATCAATTATAATATAGTTCATGAAATACCCTTGTTAACAAAAAAAAAAAAAAAAAATCATTGTAACGCATAAATATATTTTTGGAAAATCTATTTACTCAAATTGATTAGTATAACTTGAGAGCTTTCATCCAGAAGAAAACATTTGTAGATAAATATCTATAATTAGCAAGACATGTGCGATGTAGTACATTAAGCAAATAGCGCTACTTGGAGAGATGTAATGTATCATCTAGAATGTTGCCTGAATATCCAAGAAATAGGAGAGAATACCTAAATCTTTAAGTGAAAACTGAGAATGTAATTGCCTAATCAACTCTGTAACAAACACAAAGGAACTCCTAGTAATAGTAATATCATCCACATATACCAAGACATAACGAATAGATTCCCTAAGACAAACATAGAGTGAGGTATCTGAAATAAACTGTGAAAGACCATTACTATGAAGTGTAGAGGATAGCTTCGAAAACCAAGCTAGTGGTGCCTGCTTCAGGCCACAAAGAGCTTTCTGAAGTTTACTAACATGATAAGATCGAGAGGTGTTTGGGGCTTCAATGAAGATTAATCTAAAGTTGTTGTTTAAAAGTTTTGATGACATCGGTAAGGGGGAAATCGTTAGTCCCGAAATTTTGGTTGATGCTTATCAAACATATGAGGAAGGGCATGTCTTAAGGTATAAATATTGAAATTAATCAATGTTGCAGGTTAAGGAGGTACGGGGGATCTCGAGGGGTGGTTCGGTGGAGATCTAAAAGTTCAGGGACTTAGTTTTAATAATTGAGTTTTTAGTTTTTATCTGATTAGTTTAGATAGAGTTAAAGTCAATTTAGGAGTCCTAGTTCAGTAAGTTTCATATTGTTGGTAGCTTTATAAATAGGTCATTATTAATTGTAAATTGCATCCTTTCAATTTAATAAAAAGTGTCGCTAAAAGTTTTAGCAATTCTGTGTGTTGTGAACGATCTGGGAGAATTGAGTTTGAAGGCCACGAGTCAACAAGTGGTATCAGAGCCTGCTGAAACCGATTAGGCTTGAGTGAAGAACAAAGATTGGTAGTTTGTCTACCAAATCATTAGAACCAGAAACCATTCGAAGAATAATCGAAGAAGAAGATCAAGATGGCTGATTTGCAAGTAGCTGGTGGCATCAAGAAACTCAACCAGTCAAATTACAAGCAGTGGTCTACTTGTATTAAGTCTTATTTGCAAGGACAAGACTTATGGCAGGTTACGAATGGGACTGAAACGAGGCAACCCACGAACGACGTGAATGGTGCAGTCGGTAAGTGGCAAGTCAAGGCAGGTCGCGCGATGTTCGTAATCAAAACCACTGTGGAGGAGGAGATTCTGGATCATATTCAAGATCTGGAATATCCGAAACAAACATGGGACCTGTTACAATCTTTGTTCACTAAAAAGAATGAGGAGAGGCTGCAATTGATCGAAGGAGAACTCATGAGTGTGTCTCAAGGGGATCTCTCAATTGCTCAATACTTCCGCAAAGTCAAGAATCTGTGCAGGGAAATTGGAGACCTCGACCCGCAATCAAAAGTAAGTGAAGCAAGGATGAAGCGAACTCTTGTTCATGGCCTGAAACCGGAGTACAGGTCGTTTGTTGCAGCCATTCAAGGTTGGGCAAACCAACCGAACATTACCGAGTTTGAAAATCTTCTTGCCGGACAAGAAGCGTATGCGGCTCAACAAGGTGGCGTTTCAATAAAAACGGAGGACGATAATTTACACCCCAAACCAAAATCATTTGTTCTGTTTTTTGTTCAATCTTGTTAAAATGTCATCATTTTGGAACGATAATTATTTCGGTAATCGCTATTCTAACGACACATGGGGAGCAAATGATGCCAATGAGGAGGAGGAGGTTGTGTCTGGAGTCCCTGTTGATCAAAAAACACAGTTGCCAGAGTTGAACAAGACTCCCACTCCACCTGTTGATGAACCAAATTACCCGGCGCATCAAGTGTATCCGTATTACGGATACGGGTATGAATCTCCGTTATGAAAGACTTCCCATGGGGAGGAACGTTTTATCCGGAATGCACGTTACCAAAGACTTCCCATGCGGGAAACGGTTTAAGAATCTGAATGGCACGCAATTCCGACCTACACAGCTGCCGGCACAGTTCCCTCCGGTATTTCCCCCGCCCGATCCAGAGGTGCCGGAGCCGCATGAGCCGGCCGCCGTCATTCCGGAGCCACCACATCCGCGTGGACCACCCGGGCCGCCTCAGTTCCCACGCCATGTTTGGCCCGGTCCTGACCCATCACATCAGTGGCTACTTCGACTCACTGAAAGGAACAACTATCTGTTGGAGTGGGTGGCTGCGGAGCTGCAGTAGCGTCGACAACATGACGGGTTACCTCCACGACCCTTCATTACGGGTGCGGATTGAGATCAGCATCAGCAGGAGCAGCAACCATAGTATTTTATCATTTTATCATTTTGTTATGTATGCACAAACTTTTCTTGTATATATCAAAATTTTGGTGTACATATAAAACTTTTGCTGTAAACAGTTTAACATATTCGAACAGTACCCGGGTATTTCCACTTATTTAAGCTATAATATTTTAAAGTTATCCGTATATACGCTTTTCAAAATATACGCTGCGTATTGACCTATACGCCTCGTAGACACACCTTGATTTATGTGCAATGATTGGTTAGCAGGCACTGAGATCTATGGTTTATCTACGCAACGTATAGGTCAATACGCAGCGTATAGGTTAACCCTATACGCTGCGTATTGACCTATACCTATACGCTGCGTATTGACCTATACGCTGCGTAGATAAACCCTAATTTTTACTAGGGTTTGGTGTGCCAATAGGCACACCCTTTTAAAATCATGGCTAAAATCTTGACATATCTAACTTCTTAATGCCATTAGGGTTGGTGAAGCTTTTAGGAGAGCCATTTATAGAGAGGTCACATGTTCTATCTTGGGTAAGTGTAATACATATGGGGTGTACTTTACTAGTAGGAGTAGTATAGATTGTCTTTCAAAAAATCAATCCAACTTCTCAAGGCAAATCCGATGTTAGCTATTGACATAAAATACTGTGTTTTATAAGAGAATTTAGAATGTGAGGCGTTTACAATCCCCTTCCAAATTAGCTTGCACGGAAATAACCCCACAAACTACCTTGTTATATCTCCCTCCCATGGACCGCAGTCCCTTTCTCTTGCCTCCCCCTTTTTACAAAAATGGTTAGTACTCCTCACAAACACCCCGTGGCCATAAACTGCAAGGTCTCTCTCCTTACAACCTATGTATCATCAATCTCTCATGTTGCTTGTTAACCCCGAAAGTGTGGATTGTGGATGGTCTAAAGATGCTCGACCTATTGTGTCTTCAAAGCATTCTGGCTGTATAGTTGTTGGTTATAGGGTTGTATGCAACGCTCTGTATATAATATTAGCAAACTCGTGTTATCTATAACACCATTAATTGCTGCTAACTAGCATCCATAATGACAAGTTACTCTTGTTGAATGTTCATGTATTCAACAACAATATGAATTATAATATAGTTCATGAAATACCCTTGTTAACAAAAAAAAAAAAAAATCATTGTAACGCATAAATATATTTTTGGAAAATCTATTTACTCAAATTGATTAGTATAACTTGAGAGCTTTCATCCAGAAGAAAACATTTGTAGATAAATATCTATAATTAGCAAGACATGTGCGATGTAGTACATTAAGCAAATAGCGCTACTTGGAGAGATGTAATGTATCGGGTCAAGTTATTCTACAAAAGCTTCTAATTGTAAGAAATGTAAGAAAGATTTATAGAGTGACAAGTGTCCAATAACCTAAAACTAAACCCACTACATCACCACCAAAAACCTAAACACCCACCCCCACCCCACCAAAAAACATAAACCCCCCACCCCCAACCAAAAAAAAACTATACCTCACAAAAAAAAAAATCCCAAAAAACCTAACCCCCCTCCCCACCCCCCAAAAACCTAAAAAAAAAACTAAACCCCCACCCCCACCCAAAAACCTAAACCCCCACCCCCACCCCCTCGGCAAAAAAAAAAAATTTTTTTTTGGGTGGGTGATGTGGGGGTGGGGGTTTAGGTTTTTGGTGGTGGTGGATGTTTAAGGTTTTTTTTTTTTTTTTTTTTTTTTGTAGTGGGGTTTTTTTTGTGTAGTGGGTTTTTTTAGGTTATTGGACACTTGTCACTCTATAAATCCTTCTTACACTTCTTACAATTAGGATCCTTTGTATTTGATCCTAATCCGTAATGTATCATCTAGAATGTTGCCTGAATATCCAAGAACTAGGAGAGAATACCTAAATCTTTAAGTGAAAACTGAGAATGTAATTGCCTAATCAACTCTGTAACAAACACAAAGGAACTCCTAGTAATAATAATATCATCCACATATACCAAGACATAACGAATAGATTCCCTAAGACAAACATAGAGTGAGGTATCTGAAATAAACTGTGAAAGACCATTACTTTGAAGTGTAGAGGATAGCTTCGAAAACCAAGCTAGTGGTGCCTGCTTCAGGCCACAAAGAGCTTTCTGAAGTTTACTAACATGATAAGATCGAGAGGTGTTTGGGGCATGAATGAAGATTAATCTAAAGTTGTTTAAGGTATAAATAGGATTAAAACTTGTACTTAATTAAGATTTTGAAAGAGAAAACTTTGTTTAGAATTTACATGTTACTATTATATAGAGAGAAAATGTGGGGTTTTCATGTAAACATCTTTCATCATCCATACTACATACAGCTGGATTATATTTACATCTTAATCTCCATCACGTTATTTTAGAAATATACATGAATTGAAAGACTCCACATATCATCACGTTATTTTAGAAATATACTTGGGACTTACAAGTGGTATCAGAGCGGGTGCTCGAATTTGGATGTTTTATCATGTTCATGTCCATCTGGTTCAATCAGTTTGATTTGTGTTGGTGTCTAGCAATTTGAATCATTTTTGTTTAAAGATTCAAGTGTTTTAAACAAATTCGGCGTTATTTCTGAAAATTAGATCTATAATCGGTGATTGTTGGTTCAAGATTCAAGAAATCAAGCTCATTATTCTTTTATTCTCACTATATCCGTTTGTATCAAGAAGCAAACGTTCAGTAATTTAAATTTGTACAACTTTGATACTTGAATTGGTGGATCATTTTAAGAAGATCGTGCATCTGTTTGATTCAATTGGTGAGGAAGTTAATTGGAGATTGCAACTTTATTTTGGATCCGGTGGAAAGTAAACATAAAAAAGCATTAGATTGTTCATTGCATGTGATTTTTAAAAACACACACTATTGTGTGAAGGAGAAATTGCATATTCAAACCTATCCATCAAGAATTCATTTGTATGACTATCCGTCCAGCATCATCGTCAATTCATATTATAGTCAAAGCAATCACTTAAATTTGTATGGAAACCTTCATAAAATCGATGCTTAATATTTCATCTGAATCCATATGTCAACTTCACATTTACATCTTCACCTGTTTAAATCTTCATCGCTTTCACCAAGAACATATACAAGTGTGTGTGAGGGAAGCAGAAAGTATAGAGAGAATGAATAAGAATCCGAGTGTGAACTTCAGGTACCAAACGCATACTTCACCATAACTGTTTTCTGATGTGTGCATCCATATGTGGAATAATATATTAGGATTCTTTGTTTTTAGAGTGAATTTCAAGTATTGTCCTTTATCTTTATACCCATTATCAGGCGCTATCCTTTATGTTTAAAATTGACGAGTTTTGTACTTTATGTTTTCAAATCCACCACGTTTTGTCCTTTATGCCTAACCCAGTTAGATTTTTCTGTTAAATCATATTACACAAGGGTGGTTTAGTCTTTTTACCTATTTATTTAAAGACAAAAATAAATTTAAATAACATTATAATTAATATATATGATGTGTGTGTATGTAATTTATATATATAAACAAGAAACAGCTCTTTATCTCTCTAGCTCTCTCTCTCTCTTGACTTTCTCCAGCTACAACCAACTACCACCTCTGGCCACCACCCTCAACCACCTCCAGCCACCACCCTCTAACACTCTGTTTTTCTAGCTCTCACTCTCTCCCACGAGTGTTCCAACCTTCCAGCCACCACCAATAACCACCTTCAGCCACCACCCTCTAGTGCTTTCAACATCGCCACCAGCCACCTACACCCTCTTTCTCTAACCCACAGAGCACCACCACCACCTCCTTTTTACAACCATCACCATCTAAACGAGTCAATTCGAAAACCTATTTCATAACAAATCAAATTAAACACCACCACCAATCCACATCACCTGCCACCGTGGTTAGCCCTTTATCATCTACAACCCCACAACCAATAATCAACAAACAAAATCCCCAAATCAACTCAAGAACCCAGAAATCCCCAAATCAACAAACAAAATCCCCAACCCAATAACCAAACATCCCCAAATCAACTCAACAAACAAAATCACCTGCCACCGTCGAGATTCCTTTTGTTCTCTCCACTGCCACCACCATCCTCCACTACTCTCTCACCACCGTCACTGCAAAGTGATTCGGATCTCCTCTGATTTCTCTCACCACCTCCGTCACTGAAGGGTAGTTTAGATCAAGGGTCGCATTTCCACAATCAACCTCTGATTTCTTCGAAATGATTCGGATCTCCTCTGATTTCTTCGAAATGAATGTCGTTGCCAAGCCTTCAATGTTCAATCACTGTAGTGGTGGTGGAGTTATTAGGTGTTCAATCACTGTAGTGGTGGTGGCGGTGGTTATGGAGATATGCAGGTGGCGATGGTTATGAGGGTCGCAGGCGGCAGTTATGATGGGGGAGGGGGGCAGAGGTGGTGGTGGTGAGAGAGATGCAGAGATGAGAAAGAGGGATAGAATGAGGAAGGGTTGGGTTTTTTGTGTATATATATAATTTTATTTAATTTATTTTAAATAAATAGGTAAAAAGACTAAACCACCCTTGTGTAATATGATTTAACAGAAAAATCTAACTGGGTTAGGCATAAAGGACAAAACGTGATGGATTTGAAAACATAAAGTACAAAACTCGTCAATTTTAAACATAAAGGACAGCGCCTGAAAATGAGTATAAAGATAAAGAACAATTCTTGAAATTCACTCTTGTTTTTATTAATGTTATGTTTTAGGATTAAGAATCAGTTTAGTATTTAAATTGGCATGCAAGTGTTGCATCGCGGGTTGGTATGTGGGTAAGTTAGTATTGAGTCAGTGGGTAGTTATCTATTTCCTTTTTTATATATTTGATGCTTGTATTATTTTGAGTTTATGAATGAAAATCTAGAGGTTATATCAAGTCTTGCATCTTACTAATTTCTTTTGAGTTTGATCCACTCAACGGATTATCTATCAACCGATTGGTACATATCATTTTCAAGCGCATACTTGGAGGGGCATCCTCCTTCAATACTGACCTAATGAGTGACGTGAAAATGTATTCTCTAAAGAGTAACCTCCTCCTGATCTGTAAGGCTGCCTTGATTAAGAAGAGGTCAAACTTAAGGATGATAAAGAAGAGGTCAAACTAAGACCCCCCGTAGTTGGGCGTTTTTTTTTTTAAATTCAAAAAAAACGCCGAAACATGCCCCCCACCCATTACACCCGGGCGTTTTCCGGCGTGTTCTTTGACAAAATTGATTCCGGCGTTTTTAAAATAACGCTGAAGTGGTCCAACTGAAAATTGCATCTGGCCAATGGGAGTGGTCCAACTGTAAGTTTCATTTTCTTATTTTTTTATCCTTCTCTATAAAAAATAATTGTTTAATGATTGGAATGGGCGTTATTGGGCATTATTCCCACTACGCCACTTTTACAATAACGCCCAATAATGCCCCCATGCTGATTACAGAAAACGCTCCATGATTGGGGCATTATTGATAAAACCAGTACGCATGGTCAAAAGCCTTAAGGAGACCAATAATTCTCGAAGGTTCCAGGCCTCTAAAGGGCGTGTCCCGTTCTTATTGGTTACCTTTCCTACCGCCTCTCTTTCCTACCCATTGAAGGCTTTCGTTCCTTGGCCTATAAATGTAACCCTAATTCCATGCCCTTTTCCTCACAATTAACAAATTCAGCATTCTCTCTTATTCCTAATATATCCTCTCTAAGAATCCTCAAGGTATTTTCGTTTTAAACCTTCTTGTTCCTGATGTTTACTCTTTCAAATTAATTATTCCTAGGTTTATTCTGTATAAATTGAATTAAGGCTTTAATTTTGTCAAAACTATTGCTTGTGTTTATGTATCCTTGCGATTTTATAATCGATAACTCTAAATTTATTAGAGTCATCAATTGATTTTGATCTTCAATCGATTGCTGGGATTTTGCAAAGAACATATTGAATTTTGACATAAATCGTAGTTTCAGATCTTGGTAGTTTTGTTAGTTGTTTTTTGGTTTAATGTTATAATTGATTCAGCCGCTAGATTGCTTTATAAAATTGCTTTTGGATAATTATCTTCTATCTTCCTTTATAATTGTTGATTTCTGAAAATTTTTACTTTAATTTGTTCTGTAATTCGTTTATGAAACAGTTTGTTATGATGTCTTTGATTTGTGATTTTGATGATTGGTTAGTATGTGTCTATGGATTTAATTCAAAATGCTGATTACGTTTTGCTAATCAATTTATGAAGTAAGTAATCTGATAGATGTTTAATTCTTATGATTCGAGAATCGGAGCAAGCATCTGATTTAATATATTTATGTGAATATTTGGCTCTCAATAATTCAATTAAAACTGTGTTTTCAGTATCTCATTTCGTTAAATCGGTAACTGTTTTTCAGTTTGTTAGAATCAGAAAATCGATCGAAAGTTTTTGATGACTGATTAGTCTGTGTTTGTGTCCTTAATTGATGTTCCTAATTGTGTTTTGGTAATCAGTTTATGTTTTTTGTTCTTGATTAGGGATATCTAATGGTTTGATTGGGTTGTATATACAGATGCAGATCTTCGTTAAGACTCTTACCGGAAAGACAATCACTCTCGAAGTAGAGAGCTCCGACACCATAGACAATGTCAAGGCCAAAATCCAAGACAAGGAAGGAATCCCCCCAGACCAACAAAGGCTTATCTTCGCCGGAAAACAACTCGAAGACGGCAGAACCCTCGCTGACTACAACATCCAGAAGGAATCCACACTTCACCTTGTTCTCCGATTGAGGGGAGGTATGCAGATCTTTGTTAAAACGCTCACGGGAAAGACAATCACTCTTGAAGTAGAGAGCTCTGACACAATTGACAATGTCAAAGCTAAAATCCAAGACAAAGAAGGTATTCCACCAGATCAGCAGAGGCTGATCTTCGCCGGAAAGCAACTCGAAGATGGCAGAACCTTGGCGGATTACAACATCCAGAAGGAGTCCACTCTTCATCTGGTCCTCCGTCTCCGTGGTGGTATGCAGATCTTTGTGAAGACATTGACCGGCAAGACGATCACTTTGGAGGTTGAAAGTTCCGACACCATTGACAATGTCAAAGCAAAGATCCAGGATAAGGAGGGTATCCCACCGGACCAGCAGAGGTTGATCTTTGCCGGCAAGCAGCTTGAAGACGGCAGAACCCTAGCCGACTACAACATCCAGAAGGAATCTACACTCCATTTGGTCCTCCGTCTCCGTGGTGGTATGCAGATCTTTGTTAAGACGTTGACTGGAAAGACCATCACTCTTGAAGTTGAGAGCTCGGATACGATTGACAATGTCAAGGCAAAAATTCAAGATAAAGAAGGGATCCCACCAGACCAACAGAGGCTGATCTTTGCCGGTAAACAGCTAGAAGATGGGCGGACTTTGGCGGATTATAACATTCAGAAGGAATCTACGCTTCACCTGGTGCTGAGGTTGAGAGGTGGGATGCAGATTTTTGTCAAGACTTTGACCGGGAAGACGATCACTTTGGAGGTAGAAAGTTCTGATACAATTGATAATGTCAAGGCGAAGATTCAAGACAAGGAGGGTATTCCACCAGACCAGCAGAGGTTGATCTTTGCTGGTAAACAGTTGGAAGACGGTCGCACACTTGCAGATTATAACATTCAGAAGGAATCGACCCTTCACCTTGTTCTTCGTCTCCGTGGTGGGTGTTAAGGATCCCTAGTTGGAATGTGTTGAATTGTGATGGGGTTTTTAGGGTTGGTGTTTGTTTGATTTGGAATGTGGTTTAATGTCATGGAATGAACGGTGCTTTGTTTCTTGTTCATACTCTTTATAACATGAATCATGTTTTTGGTTGCAATGAACAAATATGAGCAAAACTTGAACTAAGATTCACAATGTACAAAAGCCTAATTTGCATAGCTTGCACTTGGTTCACAAAAACACAACTGAGATGTTTGTGGAGCAAAGATACCTTCTACAACATAAAATCTATCATCTATCTGATTTCGGACTTGAGACTGAATTATTTGAGTAGTGGTTGGGTTTCATCTGGGATAGCTTATACAGACATCATAAGGCTATGCGGTATGGTAATGGTCCTCCCTTGGAGGATGATCCGCCGTGTAGGTGTCACGTAGATCGAGTGTGAGGATGGGGCAAAGAGGATGGAGGTGAGGAAATGAGGAGATGAACCTAAAATGTATATATACAAGTATGTATAGGTGTGTGAGAGAGGGGGAGGGGCGTCGCCATCGTCCCTTGGAGGACGTTCAGGACACCGGCTGGGGGGGGGGGGGGGGGGGGGACGGCGGCACCGGAGCAGGATTCAAGGGGGACGAACCTCATACCGTGCGGTCTAATGTTGGCAAAAAAATGGTCATCTGAAATACTTGGTTAACGAAAGTTGTCTTGTTGACCAACGTTAGAAAACTAATTCAAACTTGGCTGATCACCAAGTATCTAATATACTGTCCAAGGATGACAACTATATAAAAGTATTTCAGTTACACTTTGTTATCAAATAAAATCCAACCGTATCTCCTTATAGACTACACGGCATGGTGGGCAAGGGCAAAAAGGCAAAGCGTGCCACGTGTATGCCACCTAGACAGCAAAGGCTTTGCCCTCCAAAGCACAAAAACCTTAGGATGGAGGGCAAGGCGCATATCTTTTTTTTAAATAGTGGGAAACCCGCGCGTTGCCGCGGAGTCGACAACATAGGGCGTGAACATATCACCAACTTACCATTTACTATACCCGTAACGTAGATTACCGGGTTTTTTTTTTTTCTTTCTCTGAAGAGCAACATTTTCTCATTCATCTCACCATACTTTTTTATACACTGATTAACAAGCTACTAAAACAAAGTATACATCTCCCCTATCACATTTTACATTTACCACCCAGTTCAACAATATTTATTACACAACAGTGAAATTCACCCGATTGCTCCATTCTCTATTGTTTCGTTTCGCCCGATGATTGAACCATAGGAATGACATTGCTTGTAACTCTCTGAATATCTTGTCTATGTTTGGCCGACTGCCCGAAAATATTAGATCGTTCCGTGCCTTCCAAATCACCCAACACGCCACCAAGATAATCATTTGTATCACCCTTTTCTTATGGTTCGATATCGCCAAGTTTTTATGTACGTCGAACAGGTCATTCATTGCAAAAGCGTAGATTTACGGAATGCTACACAACACATTGACCTTGTGCCATATTACCGCTGCGACATAGCAAGAGATGAATAGATGATCCGTGTCTTCATCACGTTCTCCGAAATTCCGCATAGAGTCGGCCCATGATGAATATTGTGTCTGTGTAAAACTTTGAGAGTGGGCAACCTATCTTGGGCTCCCTGCCAACCAAAAATATTTAGTTTTTTCGGTACCCATTTAACCCAGTGAAAAGGTCAAAAAGGAACCGAATGTCTTGAAAATAACGAGCGGCAATAAGCGACTGAGAAGGCACCATCCAGACCCGGAACCCACACCCAATTGTCTTTACCCATTGAAACCGATCTCTCGCTGACAAAAGCATTAATCTGATTCAATTGGTCTCCTGACCTTTTGTGCATGCCTAATCTTCTTGGCAGAAACAAAAGTTGCTATTACACCTTTTTGGATAAACAAAATAGAATGAAGTTCCAAGCTAACTACTCTGGTGGATCATATTTATCTACTCAATTCTCAAACGTATAAGATTTCCATTAACCTTTCTGGTGGCATTATAAATTTAGCTAAAATTTGTATTCTGCAAAATATCTACAATATTATATACAAAGAACTTAAAAAGCTTAATCTTGATGTGAAATTTAAAAAGAAATTACTTAAAACTAACCTGGTCATGAATACATAAGTGGAAGTGCCCAATTTGTTCAACCTATTGTTCATAGAGCCTTTTACTCTTTAAACATTGTATTGCCGCTGAATAACACCCACAAAACAAATGAAACAACATGAAATAGTCACCCTTAAGAAAAAAACACACAAACTGCAAATGCGAAACTCAAGCGTTTAGACCTGAGGTGGTAAGATGAACAAATCGGTTGGGTTGGGTTGGTAACGGGTCAGAAGACATAGTCTGCTAAATCGGCATGACATTGAAACCTGAAAACCAACCTGAGTCAAGGCCAATTACACAAACAAAACCATATAAGAATATGTGAAAGAAAAACATTAATAAAGGATATGGTGATTACGTTAATACACCATCTAGACACATTAAAAAGACATAGCCTGCTAAATCACCACAAATCGAAGGCTCACATCAAAAATGATTTCATTATATGCTAACAAAAATATATATTTTGGCTAAAGACAGAAAAATCGCCAAATCAAAGGTTCACATTAGAATTATATAAAACCAAAAACACATCTTGACACAGAAAAATCCCCATATTAAAAGAACATAACAGATTCATTTTTTTTTACCTATTAAAGCAGCTTACAGTTGTATTTGTAGATATCCAACCGCATAGAAAATGAGCTAAAAGTAACTAAGAAAGCCAGACAAAACAAAAAGAGCACATTGGCTTTGGATTATAATATGGAGCCTTTGCCTTAGCTAAAATACCTTTTTTAAGATTTTGTTTTTAATAATATATTAGATCTTTGAATCAACAAATATGCAGCTGTCTTTACCTGCAAGCATCTTGGGCGGTTTTGTTTTGTCCTGTAGCTCGTTGTAGCTTGCAAAGTTGTAGTGATGATGAGGAATCTCATTGTTTGAGACAGAGACAAAGCGGGTTTGTTTATCCATAGCTGCTGTTACCTGAATAGCATCATCCTGCATGAATACAAAAACATTTAGTTGTGTGTGATTAAATGTTTATGTTGTGTTGTAGTATAGGGGTGGCTTACATGTATGTCTACAAACAGATAGCAGAATTCTGCACTTGGTAGAGGTGGTATCCCTTTTTTATCACTATGATCTCTATGGGTTCGGCGTCCTCACTTGGATGGCGGAGATGCGCTTGCAAGACATTGACATTACACATTAGCTGTATGATACTGTTTTCTTTGATGATGATGGTACTTATTTAATGATGATTATAGATATTTTACCATCTCGGTGACTTGATCCACCAGCAACAACAACAAAACGGTATCACCGTTGGCTTGTGGCATTAGTTTGGTGGCCCGTGTGTCCATTTTCGCCCGTCATACGATCGAGATGACCTTTTTTTGCCTGTGATACGACCCATGACTGTTTTTTGTCTGTCGACTCATGTTACCATTTTTGCCCATCATAACCCATATCACATTTTTGGCCCGTCACACAAGACTCATTTTCGTCCGATGACCTGTGTGACCACTTTTTGCCCATCATACGACCCGTATGACATTAGTTTTCACCCATGCGACCATTTTTCGCCTAACAAAATCAATCAAAAAATTAACCATGTAAGGCAATCTAGCAACTTTCGTTCGGCTTTTAACAGGACTATGAACAACCCCAGTCAATTTTCGTTCGGCTTTTACATGAAACCCAATTAAACCAAGGCACGCCTATAATATAATATGGTCAAACCCATCTATGTAAGAAACGTAATGTATACGAGTCAACCAAATTGCAGTTCAAGAACAAGTAATGGCACGAAAATTACCTCGCAAATGCTTCTGCATCTCGGAATCAAAACTGTAAAATTAACCAACAGTCAATCGGATAATATTTATAATATGCTATTACATCTCAATCAATAATCAAAATTGGATACCTTGTAACCCTGGTGCCGGAAAATGTCTTTGCCGACTTCGCCCATACCAACCACCATGAAATCTCCGATCTCTTAATAACTTTTTGCCAGTGCTCGGTACACCTGAAATGTGTCTGAGTTACCGGACTTAAGAACATCATGTGCAACCATATGAGAATTACTTGTAGAAGGGTTGACATAAAACACGTATGTTAAAAATTGATTTAATCCTTGCCTGAATCGTGGAGAAGGAAGGGTATTGTTCTTGTTCAAAAAACCCAATTGGGAAATGATGCTGTCAACCTTCAAGAATCAAGCAATCATAGAAGAATACATAAATCAAAACTGGCAATGTTACCGAACCCAGTTCCAATGTAAATTCAAAAACAAGCAAAACAAAAAAACACAATGATTTGTAGAACCTAGTCAACTGAAAAAAACTAAAATTGAAGGCTTACTATCTCTCGGTCTCCGGAAAATAGTCGGAGCTCCAATACCGACGTTGTCATCACCACTGGAGTACAAATCCATCAAACTGGACCCTTGAGTTACTTAAAAACTTTACTGCCGAGTGCCACCATAACCGGAGACCATCAAGTGGTGGAACCCTAGAACGAGATTCTTCACCTTTTCTCGAATCTAACCCAAAGTGAGTGCAATACAAGTACCATTTAATCGACTTGAACTCCCATTCATCAGTTTCAATTGCATCTCTGACGGTTTAAGGCTTGGATGCTAAACGATTGGATTGCCGCATTCAATTTTTGGTGCGGTGAGGGGATATGGAATAAACGAGGGTAGGAATGGAATTGCCTTTCCGACTTCAACTACGCGAAATGGTTTTGGCGTCTTAAAATGTGAGGAAATTACAGATTTGTCCTAGGGAAATGTTTTATATAGGTTTATTTATAGATAAACTTGGTGGCATAAATACATAGAAACCGT
Source organism: Helianthus tuberosus (assembly GCA_030545235.1). Classification (NCBI taxonomy): domain Eukaryota; kingdom Viridiplantae; phylum Streptophyta; class Magnoliopsida; order Asterales; family Asteraceae; genus Helianthus; species Helianthus tuberosus. The sequence goes on along the minus strand of CM060442.1, from coordinate 208,441,834 downwards.
CGTCGAGTAATTAAAAAAATTGGTTAGTGGTAAGCTAAATCGTTTTTGTCCTAATAGTTGGTTTGTACTTATCTATTGTTAAAGTTATTAAATTTTGGTTAAGAAAAACACGAAGTAATATAACTAGCCTAGGAAAAATTTGCAAACTAAGGATACAAGTGTACAAACACAAACATTTTCAAAAACATTTAATGGTGAAAACTGTCACACCCCCAAAATACCACATGTAGAAACCCCACGAGGCATGTGACGTACCATGATCCAGCCACTAATCACATTGAAATAATGATAAAATATTAAATAAAAGTTCCCATTTATTACAATACGGTATTCTCAAAACATAACGTATAACCAACATGTTCAGCGGAAGATGATATAAATCATTGTTCAAATGTTGCAAAACCAAATGTATGAAAACCAATAGACTTGTCACACGTTTCCAAGTGACTCGACCCATGACCACTCCAGCAATCCCAGACAGCAAGTTCCATATCTAAGAATCTATCGACCTACGAGCATGCAAACAAGTGTATCAGCACAAAGCTGGCGAGTTCACAATTTTTGTAAAAACGTTTAGTTGCCAAGTGTTTAGTTCAGTTTGAAAACAATGTTGATAATAACTCGATACCGCAAGATGACGTAAGTTTGTTTGCCCGTCCCCAATGCCCCTATCAAGCATTGGTCATGATTTAAGGTCATTAGTTCACGCCAGTCCTCTCAGGTACGGTGTGAGGTTGTCAAGCCTAATAGCGCTATCAACTAATATCTCGTTACCTCTCAGGTAACTAGTTCGGTAGAAGGCGAGACTTAAGGTGATAGGAGTGAGTGTATTATCCAACATCCCAGTTTAACTCAGAGAAGACGTATTCCTCTCAGGAATACCCATTTGATTGTCTCACCCACTGGGACACATGCTCAAAGAGTAGTGAACTCACCTTAGGTTTGCTCGGTAAATTTAGTTACGTATTCCAAGTTGGTCAACCAAATCCTAACATGGTCACCAATGATAATCAGATTCATACACATTCAACCACATATTTAACATATTGTACTCATCATAAGGATTATGGTATAACACATAGCTAGTACTCAAATCACATACAAGTTTCCATCACACGTGCATGCTCCATATTGACACTTAATAGTTGGGTTGTCACTCACATGAGTGTGCGACTAACAGGTTAGTGTGCGACTCAAGTGTACCCATTCACAATGCCCAGCCCACCTATATAAGGCCCAACAAAGTGTGCGATTGGGTTCAGTTGTGTAACTCGGGGTATATTCGTGGACTAGTGTGCGATTGGTACTCATTGTGTGATCCATCCACTTACGACCCATCAATGAGTGTGCGAGCCCAACTAATGCACCCCAACAGTCCCCGGCCCACACTCAGGAGTGTGCGACTGCCTCCTGAGTGTGCGGCTCGGAAGTGTGTGATCGGTTTCACTTTGGCCCACACCCAGTTGGGCTGGGCTTTATTAACTATGATATAGATGAAATGATTCTCCGCCGCATCGTGGGGTGCGGCGGCTTTTGACATGATAACTCCGGTTGCAACCGTACCGGCACTGAGCCATGCTTTGTTGATTATGGCGATAAGGATGTTTGAATCTGAGCCTTTTTTTTACTTTTTCCGACTTTGGTTTTGACAGTTGTGGTGTTGGCGGTTGTGATGGTTGTAGTGGCTATTATTGTGATGATTTTGGTTGTTTTGATCTACCGTGAAGAGATGGCATCGTCAAAGGTAAATGAGCAAGAATGGTTTATTGTGTAATTATTTGTATAACTTGCCAAAAAAAAAGATTCCTTAATATATTTTAACACCCCGATACAATAGCTGAAAATTTTTCAAGCCCCCGCGTCGATGCTTTTATAAAATGATGAGATGCATTGCGGCGGGGTACTTTTCTAGTTGTTATATAATTATCATATTTAAAAGATGGGATTTAATTACTTTTGTAATGTTCTTTATTATACTTTTATAAAAAGATGAGATGTATTCAACTAAATTTAATTTGTATGTTTAGTTATGAAAATTATATAATATCACTTTTTGTTACAAAGTTGATTCACCTATAATTATAGGATCGTTCTTTAACATAGAATATTACATACTTTTGTCATACGCTAAAACTTTATTATACAATTGGGAGAAAAATAATAGAGAGAATTTAAATATTGAAAACTTTGCTTTCATCATTAATTTGGAGAAAAATAATAGAGAGAAAATTTAAATAATGAAAACTTTGCTTTCATTTTTTTTTGGCTTTTATGAGTTTATATCAATGTATGATTATTCCAAGTCTAATATGCACGAGTCAAATTCCAAGGAAACCAGAGTCCCTATATAGCATCCCTAAATAGACCAATTCATTGACATCGTCAAAGTCAACATCCGACATGGCAAACAATCATTGGACAGATCAGCTATATATATAAAATAAACACAGGAACACAAGTACACAACTCATCAAAACTAACGGATTACAGATCATCCGCAGCCGCCCCCACCACCGTGATCTGCCGGCCGTCATGGAAATAACACAAATCCACACACTAAACTTCACCGGAGTCCTCTCGCAGTCAAAGAGAATCATCTTCTCCAGGTACACCCACTTCATCACCTTCTCTCTCCTCTTCCTCCCTCTCTCTTTCTCTCTCATCATCAGCCCCACCCTCAGCCGCCATCTCTCCGACCAACCCTTCACCAACGACAACTCAAACGACCATCAAAAACTTCTAACATCGTATCTTTACTACACCTTAATCGTCCACGTTATCGCCTTATGTGCCATAGGCACGATAACCTACACCACACACCATGCTTTCTTTGGTGAGCCGGTCAACTTCTTGGACACCCTCAAGTCCCTAATCTTCTCCTTCTTCCTGCTTGTTTCGACCGCGATTGCAGCTTATGTTCTCATAGTTTTGATCACCATATGCTTCCTTTTGTTTGTTGTAGCAGCTCTTATATTAGCAAATACCTCAGGGTTTGTTATTGATTACAATTCGGTTTACATCCTGTGGTTTTCGGCGATCATGGGTGCGGTTCTGATCGCGATTATTGTATACTTTCACGTGAATTGGTCGCTGGCTTTTGTCGTTGTTGTGGTAGAATCAAAATGGGGATTTTCGCCTTTGAAGCGGAGCAAGTATTTGATTAAGGGGATGAGATTGGTTTCGTTGTTAGTTATGTTGTGTTTTGGCGTTTTTGGTGCGTTCATAGTGGGGATTTGCTCTTCATGTTTAGATGTTTTCGCGCTTAAGATGATTGGTTCGATTGTTGTAATGATGATCTTACTTGGGATCACTGCGGCCAACACCGTGTTGTATAATTACTGCAAGGCTTTGCGCGGTGAATTGGCGCTTGAGGTTGCTGAGCCTGAGGTGTTTGTTCACGACTACGTTAATTTGCCTTCGGATGGTGAGAAGGTCTCTCATAGTGTTAGTATTGTCGTAGCTTGATATGACTCGAACCTTCAACTTTATAGAGAGAAAGACCACTATATACACACCTTGATATCACAATACTACGAGACCTTTGAGGCAACTCACAACTTAGTTTGGTGTCACTTGTATTTATAAGATCTTGTAATTTGTGTCAACTTTTGCATATAATTCTTTTTAGACATTGTAATTTTTGTTAACTTATGCATATAATTCTTTTAAGACACAAATATCAAATGCCTTGTAATGAAGCAATAGATTCAATCTTGTTAGATGTATTCATGCTGTTCAAGTATATTATAAATTTATCTATAAACCTGTCACTTGCAGTAACATGATGATCCATGGAGGAAGCCAATATCTTCAAATGTAATATCCAAGGCAAATCTTACATCTTGTGGATAAAATAAGAGCATTGGCATCATGAGATGTTTACGGACCCTTCCACATTACGCTATCTCAGAGATGTCAGACGGGCTACCTCATTGTCTCCTACCTTCTCAAAGAATGGTTAGACCATGCGTAGTCGTTGGGGGTGAATAATGCCCCACCTTTGGGCGTTGTCCGCCACGTGTCGTCCTAGTCAGCAAAGGGGCGTTATTCACAAAGGGGCGTAGTGGTGATAACGCCCAATAATGCCCCGTCAATCATTACACAATTATTTAATTAAATAAAACAAAAATCATGAAAAAATCTTATTGGACAAAGGATATGAAGATGAAGGCTGATTGGCCAAGCAAATAGGGGCAAGGGCGTGGAATATACAACGCCAAACACCAAAAACTCAAAAAAAACACCAAGGGGGCCATATGGGGGCGTGGTTGGGGCGTTTTCCTCTCAAAACACGCCCAAAATTACGCGACTACACATGGTCTTAGTGCCCTTCATGGGCAGTTGCCTCTCTCTCTTCGCCGTGTTAGCAACGTCGATCACTCTCTTTTCCCTCTCACTTCCATGCCCGTTGCCTGTCTACCCAAAAACCTATACATGGGTTGTAGACGGCCTATAAGGGATGCGCAAACTAAGATATAGGGCTGGAAATGAACCAAACGTGTAACAACCCTCGGTAAAACCAACACTCTCATAATATGGTTGACACCCTATTATACTATAAAATGTCCCAATATGTTTTATATTATACCCCGTATGTGAAAACCGAGCCCGTATTATGTTATAGTTTATAAAAATAAAATAAAAATCTGAATTATAAGCTGATGCGGGCCGCGTACGAGTTCTGGTTAGTTAATGCGGGCCGCGCGGACTCATAACACGCGATCGCACCAGAGGACGACACGTGTCGTAATCGTGTCGAACCTAGTGATGACCCAGCTAAGCTACTGAGTTGACTATAGTCAATGCGGGCCGCGTAAGGCTTAGCTTTATCTTAAGCGGGCCGCCTGGAAGTCTGATATCACAACTATAAATAGCAGGCATCAGTTTTCAGTTTCCGTCGCTCATTTCTTATTCTCAATCTCGAATTCTGAAGTTATAAGCTTAATATTTTGGGTATTATACCCCTAATTAGCGAGGTTCTGCTACGTTGTAAGTATTATAACCCCGGTTTCATAATAGTTACGCTGCCCGATTGATTTAGGGTTCCGTAACAACTGTCGTGGTTCTGCCCGACGTAGTTGTTGGAATGCCGTCTCGGGGAGGGTATTATTAATAATTTCAAAGGGTTATGGTACTAATCAATGTACATTTGTATAAATTATAGATTATAGCCAGGAAACCCTTACGAAAAGCCTAAGACAGCAATGTGAGTTTATCCTCTTTTTGCTAATGTTTTTGGTAATGTTTTACCAAACCTTAAATGTTTTACTATGAAATTAAGCGGTGATTGAGTCTTTGTAGTTCTTCAATTACTGCCGGTATTATGGGGTTTTGTATACAAAATTTATTACTACGAGTAGTAGTAAGTCTGAATGACAGTGCATTACCATTGGACGACGAGTTAGCCAATGGGTAATTTGACCATAGCCATAGATCCGGTCGAGTGGCAAATACTGAATGAGTAATTGTGTAGAAATAAACAATGTGATCGCTCTCAATACTGTTTTAATTGATAAAATGATTCTTGATTAAACTGGGATTCACTCACCAGTATTTCCGACTGACAAATGTTTTTAAAACGCGTTACAGGTAACACAATGTGAACAGCCAATTAGTGAAAAGCCAGCTGGAGAGCACTGAAGGCTTGGGAAAAATGTGGCTATAAAAGTTACCTAATAAACGATGTTTTAAATTCAATAAAATAGGGTTTGTCCCTATGACATATTGTAATAAGAAACTTGGGTGTTGCCCATGTATTTATTAATATAAAAGAAGGTGGTTTTACTCTGATAAACATTTCCTAACTACGGTCCTGATGTAAATTCCGATGCGAGAATAAATAACCTGATACCACCAAACTCTGTGATCACGTCCGCCCGTTCCCGGGGATTTAGGGATCGGGGGTTGTGACAGAAGGTGGTATCAGAGCCTAGCCACTGGTTCAAGCCAAAGAAGTGTTCTGCTGACACTTAAATTATAAAACTTGTGTTAGGAAATAAATTACGGAATTATGTGCATAACTGTAATTATTTGTTATGTGTTATTTGACTATCTGTTAGTTTTCAGTATGAGTGATCAAGGACCATCAGACGTGAATCGTCAGTTATTTGATTCACCTAGGAGTGAAGGTACATCATCTCAGCCTGCCCTTTCAGGGTATACTGCTGATCAGGAAGATGGGATATTTGCCTTTAGAGCTAAATCTGAAGAACCATTCCCTACTAAGAAACGAGGATGGTTTAGTAAAGAAGCTTTTGCTCGTAGGAAGAGAATGAGAAAATTGCAACAGCAAAGAACTTTAGCAGCTATTAAGCGAGAGACAGATGCCCATACTCAAGATATGCTTAATAGAAGATTAGCTAATTTCCATATCTTAGCTACGACTGCTGCTGACCCAGGTCTGGAACAACTAGTAGCCCCACAACCACAAAACCCAGAACACCCTATGGAGATAGAAAATCAGGAAAACCAGGTAGAGATGCATGACTTTAACCCAGAAGAAATCCCTCGGGTACCTGCACCAAACCCCCTAGACCCAAATTACGATCCCTGGTGGGACGATAATAAGGAATTTGTGCAACGTTACCCTGTTCAGGATTATCCACCCATACAGAACATAGAAGTTTACCCAGGTATGGACCCTTTAGATCCCTATTACCAAGATGATTATATTAGGGAAATATTAGAGGATCCTTACCAATTTCAGGAAAATGCACCCCAGATTCCCAACCCAGTCCGAGAACCTGCACCCCCAATGAGTGCAGAAAACGTTCAAGAACTTAGGACTTTCGGGGAGGAAATTTTAGAAAACAGTGAGAGGATGCGTCAGGTGGGAGAGCGTCTCGTATGGAAATACGATGAGCGCAATATGGATTTTTGGATAAATCCATATCCGTGAATGTTAAGATAAAGGAAACGGTAGTAGCAATAATAATATAATAAAATAAAAATAAAATAAAATATGTGTGTACGGATGCATATTACTATTTTATTTCTGTTGGTATTGTAATCTTTATTTCTATACTAGTGTGTAATAGACGCATAAGTATATGAAAAGAGTAAAGTAGCAATGATCTACGTTTTTGGCAAAACTGCGTGTCGTGTAATTAATTATATTAAGATATTATTTGTGATATTAATATGGGATAAATGTTTAAAATTCAGATGGCCGACCAAGAAAATCAAGTCAATTTGGATAATAATCCGGAAATTCAGAATGATAATATTCAGAATGACGATAATCTGAATAATGAGAACCCAAACAACAATAACAATGGAAACCAAGTGGACAATAGTGCTATTCAACATATAGTGGCACATGGAATTATAGATGCAATGCCATTTATACTTCAAACTGTTAAGGATGCTGATAACAAAAGTAGACATAGCAGTAAGCGACCACTTGAACCAGAAAACAGCATGAACAATGGACCGGTACTTCAAATGCCTATTCCCAAAAGAAGAAGAACCATGCCTTATGGTTGTTCTTATAAAGAATTCTGGTCTTGTAAACCAATGGAATTCTCGGGCAATGAAGGGGCCATTGCAACCTTACGTTGGATAGAGAAGACTGAGGCAGTCTTAAGGATAAGTAAGTGTGCTGAAGAAGATAGAATACTGTTTGCTTCTAATCTGTTTAAGAACGCAGCACTAGAATGGTCGAACACTATCCTTCAAACAAAAGGAAGTAATAGAACCTACAATATGGAATGGGAAGAATTTAAGGATAAGGTAGAAAGGAAATTCTGTCCACCCAATGAGAAGGAGCAGATAGCAAACAAATTCCTAAACCTTAGAATGACCGGTGTAGATAGCAAAGGGTACACTAAGTTATTCTTCGAATATGCTAGGATAGTGCCAACTCTTGCTTCACCAGAACCAGTATTAATTTCCCGTTATATTTGGGGATTAATTGGGGAAATTAGACACGTAGTCAAGGCAGCTAGACCACAAACCATAGAAGAAGCTGTAGAACTAGCCAATACCTTGACTGATGAATTAGTCCGTACTCGAGAAGAGGATCAAAGAAAGAGCCTAACCCAAAAGTTGACCCAAGAATTTCATTCTGGAAATTCTAACCGTGGGAAAAATCTAGGTTCTACCTCTACACCTTACTGTAGGTACTGCAAAAGAAAACATTCTGGGAGATGTTCCATATATTGTAACTTTTGCAAAATATCGGGACACAAGGAAGAAAACTGCAGGAAGAAAGCTAACAGCAAGATATGTTACAATTGCGGAGAACCAGGTCATATCAAGCTAAATTGTCCAAAATTGGTTCCAGCTCCAGATAACAAGAATACTAAAAATGCTAGAGCATTTGTTCTGACTGCAGATGAAGCCAAGATGATTCCAGATGTCATTGCTGGTACGTTTTTAGTTAATGATGTCTTTGCTAAAGTATTATTTGACTCTGGTGCAAACCAAAGTTTTATTAATACATCGTTTTGCAAATTTCTAAATCAGTCATTAACTAAACTACCACATGAATGTTTAGTAGAGACAGCCAATGGAGAAACTGTTAAATTTCTGAAATCTTGCAGGGAGCAAGCATAGAAATTTTAAATCAGAAATTTATTGCAAACCTGTATCCCATGGATCTGGTAGGATTTGATGTTGTTTTAGGAATGGATTGGTTAATAGCCAATAAAGCTAGTATTTTATGTGATCAAAAGTTAATCCAAATAAATTCACCAAAAGGTAAAAAGATCACAATTAAAGGAGATAAGTTCTCTAGATCCACAAAATTCATATCTGTGATGAAAACTGCAAGTTGTATAAGAAAAGGTTCTGTAGTGTATTTGATTTCTATAATCACTAACACTAAAGGAAAAGAACTAAAAGATATTCCAGTAGTATCTCAGTTTTCAGATATCTTTCCAGAAGAATTACCAGGACTACCTCCGAATAGAGAAGTTGAATTCAGAATCCATTTAATACCAGGAACGTCACCGATTGCCAAAGCACCTTACCGTTTAGCACCTGCAAAAATGCAAGAATTAAAGAAACAATTAGATGAATTGTTAGAAAAAGGATTTATACAACCAAGTTCGTCGCCATGGGGAGCGCCGATACTGTTTGTTAAAAAGAAAGACGGATCAATGCGAATGTGCATTGATTATCGTGAATTAAACAAGGTCACGATTAAGAATCGGTATCCATTACCGAGAATCGATGATTTGTTTGATCAACTGCAAGGAGCTCGATTTTTCTCTAAGATCGATTTAAGGTCAGGATATCATCAATTAAAAGTACAGGAAGAGGATATTTCTAAAACCGCATTTAGAACAAGGTATGGTCATTATGAATTTACTGTCATGCCATTTGGTTTAACCAATGCCCCAGCTGCATTTATGGACATGATAAACCGAATATGTAAGCCATATTTGGATAAATTCATAATTGTATTCATAGATGATATTCTAATTTATTCTAAAAATAAAGAGGATCATGTAAGACATTTGCACGCACTTTTAAGTTTGTTAAGAAAGGAAAAACTTTATGCTAAGTTTTCTAAGTGTGAATTTTGGTTAGAACAGGTACAATTCCTTGGACACCTAGTTAATCATAAAGGAATTCATGTAGATCCAACAAAGATTGAAGCAATTACAAAATGGAAAATCCCTGAATCACCAACTGAGGTTAGAAGTTTCTTAGGATTGGCTGGTTATTATAGAAGATTTATTAAAGATTTTTCTAGAATAGCCATTCCCTTAACTAAGTTAACTTGTAAATCTGTTAAGTTTGAATGGGGAATAAAACAAGAAGAAGCTTTTAGAATTCTTAAGCAAAGATTAACCCATACACCTATATTAGCATTACCAGAAGGAACTGAAGACTTCGTAGTCTATTGTGATGCTTCTAGATTAGGTTATGGATGTGTGTTGATGCAACGACAAAAGGTTATAGCTTATGCATCTAGACAACTTAAGAATCATGAAGAGAATTATTCAACTTATGATTTAGAATTAGGAGCTATAATTTTTGCTCTTAAGATTTGGAGACATTACCTTTATGGTAATAAATTTACCATATTCACAGATCATAAGAGTTTAAGGTATGTATTCAGGAAAAAGGAGTTGAATATGAGACAAAGACGCTGGATGGAATTTCTTAGTGACTATGATTGTGATATCCAGTATCATGAAGGAAAAGCAAATATAGTGGCAGATGCTTTAAGTCGAAAATATCCTGAAAAGCCAAAAAGGGTACGTTCTCTTAAATTAAATCTGCAAGTAGATTTAAATGATCAAATAAGAGAAGCACAGGAATCAGTAACCAAGGATGATTCTGAAAAATTAAAAGGTATGCTAAAAGAATTGGAACAAGGAACAGATGGAATTTGGAGGTTCCATAAAAAGAGAATGTGGATACCTAAATTAGGAAACCTGCGAAATCGTATATTAGAAGAAGCTCATAAGTCTAAATATATGATGCATCCAGGAAGTGATAAAATGTACCAGGATTTAAGGAACAATTTCTGGTGGATAAGAATGAAAAAGGATGTAGCAGTTTATGTTTCAAAATGTTTAACTTGTTCACAAGTTAAAGCTGAACACCAGAAACCCTCAGGTTTGTTACAGCAATTAGAAATGCCAGTTTGGAAATGGGAATTAATAACAATGGATTTTGTTACTAAATTACCCAAAACTAAGAAAGGAAATGATACAATCTGGGTGATTGTAGATAGACTAACCAAGTCAGCTCATTTTCTACCAATGAAAGAAACGATTAGTATGGAACAATTATCTAAATTGTATGTAAATGAAATTGTTTCTTTACATGGCATTCCTTTATCAATTGTTTCTGACAGAGATAGTCGATTTACATCTCGTTTTTGGTCAAGTTTTCAAAAGACAATGGGAACCAAATTAAGGTTAAGCACAGCTTATCATCCTCAAACAGATGGACAAAGTGAAAGGACAATTCAGACAATGGAAGACATGCTTAGAGCTTGTGTAATTGATTTTGGAGGTAATTGGGATGATCACTTACCTTTAATAGAATTTTCATATAATAATAGTTATCACACAAGTATCAATGCTGCACCATTTGAAGCACTTTATGGACAAAAGTGTCGAACCCCAGTCTGTTGGGCAGAAATTGGGGAAAAACAACTATCTGGACCTGAAATAGTGCAGGAAACAACTGATAAGATTATTCAAGTCAAGGAACGATTGAAAGCAGCACGTGATCGACAAAAGAGTTATGCTGATAACCGATGCAAACCCTTGGAATTTCAAGTAGGAGATAAAGTATTGTTGAAAGTCTCTCCTAGGAAAGGAGTGGTAAGATTCATCAAAAGAGGAAAGCTAAGTCCCAGGTATGTTGGACCTTTTAAGATTATTAGAAGAATAGGACCTGTAGCCTATCAGCTACAATTGCCAGAGGAAATGGCAGGAATACATAACGTGTTTCATGTATCTAATCTTAAAAAGTGTTTAGCGGATGAATCACTGACAGTTCCTCTTAAGGATATAGAGGTAAATGAACAGCTTAAATTTGTAGAAAGACCTCTACAAATTGAAGACAGGAAAATCAAGAATCTCAAGCATAAAAGACTAGTTCTAGTCAAAGTAAAGTGGGACTCCAAAAGAGGTCCTGAATACACGTGGGAGCTCGAGTCAGAAATGAAAAGGAAATATCCGCATTTATTTCAGTAGATCTCGAGGACGAGCTCTAAAGTAAGGTGGGGAGAATGTAACAACCCTCGGTAAAACCAACACTCTCATAATATGGTTGACACCCTATTATACTATAAAATGTCCCAATATGTTTTATATTATACCCCGTATGTGAAAACCAAGCCCGTATTATGTTATAGTTTATAAAAATAAAATAAAAATCTGAATTATAAGCTGATGCGGGCCGCGTACGAGTTCTGGTTAGTTAATGCGGGCCGCGCGGACTCATAACACGCGATCGCACCAGAGGACGACACGTGTCGTAATCGTGTCGAACCTAGTGATGACCCAGCTAAGCTACTGAGTTGACTATAGTCAATGCGGGCCACGTAAGGCTTAGCTTTATCTTAAGCGGGCCGCCTGGAAGTCTGATATCACAACTATAAATAGCAGGCATCAGTTTTCAGTTTCCGTCGCTCATTTCTTATTCTCAATCTCGAATTCTGAAGTTATAAGCTTAATATTTTGGGTATTATACCCCTAATTAGCGAGGTTCTGCTACGTTGTAAGTATTATAACCCCGGTTTCATAATAGTTACGCTGCCCGATTGATTTAGGGTTCCGTAACAACTGTCGTGGTTCTGCCCGACGTAGTTGTTGGAATGCCGTCTCGAGGAGGGTATTATTAATAATTTCAAAGGGTTATGGTACTAATCAATGTACATTTGTATAAATTATAGATTATAGCCAGGAAACCCTTACGAAAAGCCTAAGACAGCAATGTGAGTTTATCCTCTTTTTGTTAATGTTTTACCAAACCTTAAATGTTTTACTATGAAATTAAGCGGTGATTGAGTCTTTGTAGTTCTTCAATTACTGCCGGTATTATGAGGTTTTGTATACAAAATTTATTACTACGAGTAGTAGTAAGTCTGAATGACAGTGCATTACCATTGGACGACGAGTTAGCCAATGGGTAATTTGACCATAGCCATAGATCCGGTCGAGTGGCAAATACTGAATGAGTAATTGTGTAGAAATAAACAATGTGATCGCTCTCAATACTGTTTTAATTGATAAAATGATTCTTGATTAAACTGGGATTCACTCACCAGTATTTCCGACTGACAAATGTTTTTAAAACGCGTTACAGGTAACACAATGTGAACAGCCAATTAGTGAAAAGCCAGCTGGAGAGCACTGAAGGCTTGGGAAAAATGTGGCTATAAAAGTTACCTAATAAACGATGTTTTAAATTCAATAAAATAGGGTTTGTCCCTATGAAATATTGTAATAAGAAACTTGGGTGTTGCCCATGTATTTATTAATATAAAAGAAGGTGGTTTTACTCTGATAAACATTTCCTAACTACGGTCCTGATGTAAATTCCGCTGCGAGACTAAATAACCTGATACCACCAAACTCTGTGATCACGTCCGCCCGTTCCCGGGGATTTAGGGATCGGGGGTTGTGACAAAACGCTCATGAACCGGTCGGAGAGAAGTTCACTTGTATTCGTTTGTTTATTAAAAAAACGAACACGGGCAAGAAATTTTGTTCGTTTAGTTAAATGAACGAACATGAACAAAGGCCGTGTTCGTTCATTTATGTTCATGAACGTTCGTTGACATGTTTGTTTGTGTTCAATAATTCATTATTGTTTTAAGTTTTTATATTTTATTTAAATATTTCAAAATTCCGACAATTAAAATATTTAATAAGTGTTAAGTGTGTTATATATTCTGTTTATGAACGTTTGTTTGTGTTTGTCTGTTTCCATTTGTGTTCATAAACATTAGAATAAATTACATGTTTATGCTCATTTGTGTTCATCAACATTTGTTTTCGTTCGTTGCCTAAAATTAACAAACGAACACGAACATAAAATTTCGTTCGGTAAATGTTCATGAACAATTTGTGAGCACCTATATTTCTTAATAAATGAACAAGGTCGTGTTCATTTGGTTCGTTTGCATCCCTACTAAGATGCATTCAAGGTGTTTTGGTCGCATTAGTTGTGACAGGGGTGTTTATTGGATAATATTTCGATTTGTTCGGATCAGTTTATTCGAATTTGAACTTATTTCTGTATTGAACCGATTCGAATTCATGAGTGTCTAATCGTACCGAATTCAACTAAAAAAAACAATATATGTAGTTTATTCGGTTCTGTTATTGAATTAAACAAGTTATTATTTGGTTTATTCGATGGAATTTGGTTTGGTTATCCGAATAAGCAAAATTTGTGAAATCGATAACCGATCCCAAATCTTAATTAACAATTCGGATAATGTTAGGAACCAAACTGAAAAGTGAAATAACAATTTAGGTCAGCTTTTTTTTACGGATACAGTATGATTTTTGGATTTTTTTTTCGATTTTTGTTTAACAAATTCGAGTTATCCATAACACCATTACCAAGTGTTATTGATTCAAGCTATTAATCCACTTATTGGAGATATTAATAAAATACGGCAACATATTTGATGTGCTAAAAGTGGTCTAAACAAATTACCTAAATTAAACCCTAAATTAGACACGCTAAGCTTTAAATTTATAAAAAACTAAGACTCTCTAACCTAGACCACACAACTGACAAGTGTACCGGTCAATGTAGTATAACTTAAGTAAGTCCGAGTATCGAACCCACGAGACTCTCTAATTACGTTAACTAGACTCTATAGACTTGACAAACTGACACGACTAAATTGGTTTTATATTTCGAGGAGGGTGGGGTTACTAAAAATCCTAATTTGCAATTAAATTAAATAACTAAGACACGACTTAAACGAAGATTGAGATCAGTGATGACGAATAACTACCTAGGTTGGAATCCCAATTGACATCGTATGATTTCTATCGGATGCTAATGTGTTTATGGAACCGGGATCTTTAAGTGCTAAACCCTAAGAGAAACTGAACAGGACACCCGATCCTTTTCGGGAAGACACCTATGGTACTCTAAAAGCTGTTAAGACTACCGGTTTATTAAAATTACCTGAAACATGTAATAAGGTTTAAACAAGATTAAATACGCATGCACATTAAATCAAAATTCTAAAGTTTGCTATTTTTCATGATAACCCATATAACGCACTAGCAGACGATAAAAATCCATACTTATTCAAGAGTTCATCACACAACTAGATAGTTTAAGAATTTAGCCAAGCATTATAGTTTTAAAAACAATCAAACAAAGTTTATAAACTGAATTCATTGACATAAGCAGGGGCGGACCTATAGGTAGTTAAGGGGTGGCGTCCGCTACCCCTTGGCAGGAAAAAAATTGGAAAAATTAGTGTAAATTTTGGAAAAATTTGACGTTTTTTCGATTTCGTTACCGCTTATTTATAAAACGTTACCGCTTGGTCGGAATCCTAGATCCGCCACTGGACTAGGGCTGTTCATGAGCCGATCCAATCCGATCGATGGTCTGCTCATGCTCGGATTGAATTACAACCGATCCGATCCGATCGGATCGAATTTGCAAAACCGAGCACAAAAGTGATGCTCATGCTCGGATTGAATTATAATCGATCGGATCGTTTTCACTCGGTTTTTATCAAATCCTAAAAAAAATCGAGCGGATCGTTTTCGCTCGGTTTCGCTCGATTGCATTATAAGGCTTAGTTCAACAAAAACAAATCCTAACTTAATTAAAACATGTCCAAAACTTTACTAACAAAAGCAGTACATAACTAAAATCATGATTCTAAAAATGTTCTTAACAATATCAAGAAGCACAAAATAAAGTGCGAAAGACAAATTGTTATTTAGTTCAAAAACCATAAACTTCTTCTTTAAGCTTGATCATCTTCATCTACCATTAAGTTCAAAAGCCATAAACTTCTTCATTAATCTTTAAAATCTATAATATATATACATTAATTATTAATAAAAATAATTTGAGCGAAACCGAGCGATCGACGAGCGAGCGGACCTTTGCTCATGCTTGGATTGAATTTGAATCGAACCGATCCGAGCGGCTCATTTACAAACTAAGCGGGAATCGTACGAGCATTTTTCGAGCATTTTTCGAGCGATCGTCGAGCAGTTTGTACAGCCCTAAAGATGGCCAACATTCACCTTTTCAAACCATTGCCATCAAACCACTGCCCCTCCCACATTCACCTTTTCAAACCACTGCCCCTCTAAACCTCCAAACATCTGTTATAAATTCAAACCTCTGCATCAAACCACTGCCCATTCAAAATTTTGGCTCCAGTTTCAAAATTTAAACATGGCTCCAGATTCAAAATTCAAAATTATGGCTCCAGATATATAAATATCATCTTCTTCAATCAATTACTCTCTCTAATCCATTTCTCTCTCAACTCTCTCTCTATAAGACTCACTTTCTCTCTCTCAAATCCAGTATTTGGCGAATGAGAGAGGTGACTACGACGATTGATACGATCGGTTCCATTTCCAACCTTCTAGCAGGTAAGGATTTCATCTCTATATCTCTAAAAATGTTGGATTTCATTTATTAAACCCTAATCTCTCATCTTCTCTAATAAGCTACACCATTCCAACCTTCTAACAGGTATGAATTCATCTCTATATCTCTAAACAAATAAGTAATCTGATAACAAGTACAATTCTTTGTTTAAAGGAAATATCATTCCTAATTTTGTTTTTTAAATGTCACACCCCTATTTCCACGTGTCACCGGTGGGCCCGATGGGGAGTATCGTGACGTGGTTGGCAACATAATAGTCAAACAACACAATATTTAATATGCACAGCGGAAGCAATTTAAAAGATATAATACAACCGAATTTAATATTGTAATATCAAATGTCACAATATTCGGAAGTTTATCCACAGACGGATCAGAAACAAAATGGAAACAATAGTTCAACAGACTTTAGGCATCTTAAGCTTGCGAGACTTCTAGTGATGCTAAGGAGAAATCCCAGCCAATTACGCTTAGTACCTGCATTTAATCTTTTTGGGAAAATACGTCAGTTTACACTGGTAAATACAATCAACTGACTCATTTTAGAAAATGATTGAAAATTGATTTGGATGCATGTGGCATAAACATTTTATTTAACTTGGGAGAATTATTTAAATATATAATCTTGTGAACGAATTGCATGTTCCTTGTGCGTTCAGTAGCCCGGATCATGTCCGAGTTAAAGATCAATAGACACACCACAATATTCTTTTGTGCACTGACGGGTGTACGCCTACACCCCGCGCTTAAGTCGTGGCCATTTCGTAAAATGATGCCAAGGATATCCGGGACATGGTCATTAACCCCCCAAAGGCTTTAAGTAACAAGACTGTTTAAACGA
Source organism: Helianthus tuberosus (assembly GCA_030545235.1). Classification (NCBI taxonomy): domain Eukaryota; kingdom Viridiplantae; phylum Streptophyta; class Magnoliopsida; order Asterales; family Asteraceae; genus Helianthus; species Helianthus tuberosus. The sequence continues at coordinate 208,424,907 of CM060442.1, read as the reverse complement.
GCCGATCAAATTATTCAATTAACCACCTAACGATGGAAGATTTGATGCCCGATCAAGCGGTATGCTATATACCGTAACCCAAGCCCGTATAGGGAAAATAAGTTAAAAGTATTTACCTGAGCAAAGTATAAATCACAACAAGCAAACGCAAGTAGCTTTTACTGGTACTCCTAATCTGGAACGAAGGTTTATAATAACCTATTAGAACTCTAACGGGTCCTTAATTAAGCTTAAGCTTAGACCGGTTAGTTTCAATGATACGGTTCGTACGCACTATTAAGCGAAGACCGGATAGAATGTGATTTAGACCCGACAAGTTCAGAGACTTGTTTAATATGGGTATTTCATACACATTCTGGATTTTGAGATAAAACCGATAAGGTTTGACCCGTTTCGGCTAATTTATGTAAACTAGTTACATAAACCGAACCGAGCGCGTAATAAGCGTAACGGGTATACATATGAGCCATTTACAGGTTTCCTAAGTTAATATGCTTCATATATGTTGTGACATCAGTAAGATGTCTTTTATTATGCCCGAAACGAATTTAAACACAAACTATGCCCTTAGGGGTAGTTTGGTCATTTAAAAGGTTATAAAAGAGTTTAAGTATTTACCTGAATTACAGGTCTGATATAATCAGCAAAAATACTTATTTTACTAAGTTATAACAGCAGGGTAAAGTAGGTATGTGAGATTTATTAATTATAACCAAACTATGCACCGTAGGGGCATTTTGGTAATTTCACATAAGCCGAAAAGCTCAAAACTGAAGTCTGAGTTTAACAACCTTTGCTTATTGTTAAAATATTATAATTTTCCTCAAATATCAGTAGGTATCAACCCTTGTATGTTTAATATAGTTATAGCGCATACTATGCGTTAAAAACGCTTAAAAGGCGTTTAGAAGCCATTTCCGGGTTCGATACATAAAGCTGATATTTTTATTACTCCAGAAGGCTTAAAATAATTTATTTATCATATGTGATCAGTAGCAAAAGGTTTGGAGTCATTTAGATGTGTAAAACTCATTTTATAGCCCGTAAGGGCAAAACCGACAATTACCGGATTAAGCCTACGACTATAAGTTATGTTCAGCCTAAAATTTATTAAAAATCTTCAAAAATCCCCAAATAATATATTACATCAGTGGGTAATAAGTTTGATATCAAAAAGTAGGCTTAACTAGGCTATACGCTAATTACGCCGTGTAATTAACATAAAACTTTCATTTTACGCTAACGAGCATAACTCTTAATCTACACCTCAAACTGATTTCAAATTTTGCATACAAGTTTATATATCAGTAATTAAAGTTTTTACTCTTTTACATTTTCAAATATCACGTTTTAAGGTGAAAAGGGCATAATGGTCAACATATGAGCAATTAACGGAATCATGCGTATTAATCGGTTAACTAATGAACCATGGTGTATAATCACAGAGGGTTATACTAGCATGTAACCTGGTCCCAATGAAGCTCTTAGGTATCTCTAAAACATACCATAACGGGTCAGAACTGAAAGTCAAAGTATAAGTCAAACTATGCGACTTTCGGTTCCGAACCGGGTCTAAACAGGAAATTGTCGGGTTGAACATCTTTAGACATGTTCTTACATTAATTACCAAGTTATATTAATGATCAAACAGGTTGTATGTGTTCTACACTGCTAATCATGCATAAATTAGAATTTAAGTATCCTGTTGACTTTTTTTATTAACACGTTTGACCCGACATTTGACCTAGTTAGAGTGGGAATCAGGGGGAACCCTTTTGAGGGTTTATTACCCACATAATTACCAACTTATAACTATTTTTGATTCGACTAATCACTGGACCATTAGTGATTAATCTTAAAGTCAACCGTTAATTACGACGGTTTGACTTTTAAGCTATAACTAAGCTAATACTTAATTTAGAAAGGTCAAGTATACTTACAAGAGTCCTATGCACGAATTATGATCACTTGAGCCTGCTTGGGAGCTCCAGAATTGATCAGGAATGCAAGAGAAGGTGTGAAGAACAATGTTGCAACTTCATGGCTTTATATAGTGATCAAATCACCATAACTTGTTGACACACAAGTCTACCATTGACCACAAATCACCAACAAGTGTCCCTAAGTGTCTAGGACTGTTTAGGGGTCGCCCACAATGTGCAAATATCTGTTAAGGGTCGATTAAGCGCGTTTACAGGCTGTTGTCTTCACTTTCTGCATCTGGGCGATTGACGCGGCCCGCGTAAGGTTATGTTAACCTTTACGCAGCCCGCCTTGACCCTGTTATCAGATTTTACATTTTCCATTTTCCTCATACATGTCTCTTGGCCTTTCGAAAGGGCAACTAGCTTATATTTTTGCACTTTGACCCCTTCTTATTTATCTACAAGGGCCTCAAGACTTGTACCCATTTTGCCAAGTCCCTGGACATTTCTGGTTAACCCGAAAAGTCATAACTTTCAACGTTAACGCTTTAACCCCTCGCACACGAATTTGATCATAACTTTCTCATACGATAACGAAACTTTATGAAATTTATATCGTGCATTCTAGTGAGCATAATTAACAGTTACAAAGCTTCGGGTTTGTCAAAAGGTCACTCAGAGGTATAACTTAAACATGTTGACACATTTAACCCCTGTAGTTTGTAATCTCTCACTTTTAGCTTCGCATGATCCATGATTTATTCGTTTGATGGTATAAACATCATGTAGGGTTATTATGAAGTATATTTATTCACTGTTGACATTTAGAACTCGTATTTTCATATACTTTCCATGACTGTCAACTTTAGTCCTTCTATAACATTCTTTCACACGTTCAAACATATGACACGTGTCTACACATTATAGGACGTGAATTTTCGAGGTGTTACATTAAATCAATTCCTTCCTTATTTTTACTTGATTTCAGATCTGCAGCGCCGGTGAAGAAGTTTACCTAGAACGATGATGAACAGTCTGACGGTTAGTTGATTGTGGTTTCTGATTTAGTTAGAATTTGTTAACGAGAGAATTAGACAGTTTCTGTGAGTTAATTAGGTCATGAAATTAGGTATTTAGGTACATTTAGAGTTTAGGTCATGAAATTAGGTATTTATGTAATTTAAATATCCTTTCTATTTGCTCAAACTAATTTTGTTGTTTCTGTTAGGGTTAGTTGATTGTGATATACAAACTTACGGTATATTTTGTGGATAAGAACTGGTAAGTTCCCTGAATCGGCATACACTAAAGAGAAGATTGTCCCTTGCGTGTTCTTTAGTGAGTGTTTTCCATCTCAGCTTCGCTTGGTTGCCTGTATCCACAATTACAGACAAAGTCATAACAGGTTCAACCCTTTATTTATGCATAAAAGACAAAGTCATAACAGGTTTATTAACGCGTATGGATTATAATTGTAGTTTTAAGTTCCTTATTGGGTTTAACATTGAGTTTGATGAGGTTAGAGCCGGTGGTGTTCTCTAAAGTTCAGTGTGGGAATCATGTCACCTCATCATTCTTAGTTAGAAAGATCTGGGTAATACTATTAAGAATGTGCACTTAAAGGGTTGTTTTTTTGTGAAGCCTATCATATGAAAAAATACTGAAGTATCATGGTGTGTGTTCTGATCATTGCATAGGGGATTGTGCATGGCTGAAGACCAGAACAGACCAAACCGAAAACCGTCAAAGAGGTAAATTGATGAATAATTGACTTTATTTTGGTTAGGAAAAAGAGGCAAACTGAAAAGAATCACTTGAATATGATTAATATTATATAAATTACAAAGATATGATAAACTTATGTTATTATTAAATGGTGAATTACTTGGTCTGTCTTATGTTCTTGATCTTAATTATATAAACTCATGTGTTGATATAATGACTAGAAGTTTCAAAATGTTTAGAAGATTGATGGAGAGCAATCAGCACAAATCATGCTATTACTGAATTTTAGATATTAATCACTTGGTTATTTAGTATTCTGATTCGATTGTCATCCTTATATTGGCAAAGTTTATTGTTTTCCTGTAGATTTCTACCTGCTGAAAATCCATATTATGTGTGTTTTAAATTGCTATTGAACATCTTACTGACAGTGGTGAACTAATTGCAGTTTTGATTGTAACCTCCGAAAGTGATGCCCATGTTCCAATGATACAAAAGTTGCACATATATCCTGAAAACGTTACATGTATATTGTTACCAGATGGTCGGCACTTGGCTTATCACGAGCAAGGTGTTTCATCTGACAGAGCTCGATATACCATAGTCACATCACATTCTTTCCTTTCATCACGACTAGCAGGTAAAATAAGATTGTAACAATCCTAAATAAAACCGACACCCTCATAATTTTTCCGACACCATAATATATTTTAAAATATCCCAATATGTCCAAAAATACACCCCATACGCGAAAACGGGCCTCAAATATATTAAATAGTATTAAAAATAATTAAAAATTGAAATTTTGGGCTGAGGCGGGCCGCGTAAGCCCCACCCCAAGCGTGATGCGGGCCGCGTCAACTTAAGGTCTGGCACGGCCCTAGGCCGCCACGTGGCCCAACACCCGGCGGAGCTAGTTTTCGACTCAGCCCAGCTACGCATTGACCGGAGATCAGCGCTGGCCGCGTAGGTCCTGTGCTTGTTTTACGCGGGCCGCGTAGAACTCAAACTCAACAACTATAAATAGATGGCCTTGGATCTTCAGTCTGATCGTTCAAATTTGATTTCTTTCTCTAAATTTCTGATAGTAGGCTTATTATACGGGTATTATACCCCCCTAAATAGCGAAGTTCTGCTCCGTTGTAAGTATTATAACCCCTGGATACGTATTAGATACGCTGCCCGATTGATCTTGGGTTCCGTAACGGCTGTCGTGGTTCTGCCCGACGTAGTCATTGGAATGCCGTCTCGGGGAGGGTATTACTAATGTTAAAATGGGTTATTATACTAACGCGTGTACATTTTTGTAAATTTTAGATAATTCTCAGAAAACCCTTACGGAAAATCTAAGATAGCAATGTGAGTAATCTCCTTTTTGTAAACAGTTTTTACAAAACCTTAACTATTTTATAATGCAATTTAGCAGTGATTGAGTCTTTGTAATTCTACGATTACTGCCGGTATGTTGGGGTTTTGTATACAAAATGTGAGTAACGTTACCATTGGACGAAGAGTTAGCCAATGTGTAATATGACCCACCAGTCAGGATTGACAGTACTGAATGATTAATTGGGTAGATATAAACATTGTAATCGCCCTCAATACAGTTAAGTTTAAATTAAATTAATATTTCTTGATTAAACTGGGATTCACTCACCAATATTTCCCACTGACAAATATTTTTAAAAACGCGTTTCAGGTAACACAATGTGACAGCCAATTAGTACAAATCCAGCTGGAGAGCACTGATGGCTTGGGAAAAATGTGGCTATAAAAGTTACCTAAAAGACGATGTTTTAAATTCAATAAAATAGGGTCTATCCCTATAAACATGCTGTAATAAGAAACTTGGGTTTTTTTTTCATGTAATTATTAATATCAAATATGGTGGTTTTACTCTGATAAACATTTCCTAACTACGGTCCTGATGTAATTTCCGCTGCCAAATTAACCAACTGATACCACCAGAATTCTGAGTTCGCGTCCGCCTGTTCCCGGGGCAGATAAGGGATCGGGAGTTGCGACAAAGATTCAAGTAATTTTTTATCAGAAAATTTCTTTTTGAAAACTAATAGGAAACGGAATGTTTCTTTATATCCAAATAGGGATACCTAGGATTAAGGCTTAACTGTTAGAATCGCAGCAAGTACATCCCCGATAGAATCGCAGGTACGTTACCTTTTTTTGTTATGTTTCATGTTAGATGCATTTTCATTAGCAGTCTCACATCTACATAAACTGAACGAGCTGCAATTCTATTGTTATTACCAGAAGGTGATTATGGGATAGGGGTGTGCACGCTTCCGTTCAGTTTTTGGTTTTTAAAAACAGTCCGGTATATTATTTGCATGAAGTTTTATAGAAAAAAGGATTAAAAAAATCAAAAGAGACGATAGAAATCAAGAAAAGGTTAATTACTTCTTGAATAACAACATAAGTTATGGTTCATGACTCAAAATTGAACTTTTGTCAAATTAAAAGCATTTAACTTGAAATATTACAGGATAGAATATTCCTCTATTATAACTCACATTTACATAATCATACATCTGTCACCTAAAACAATGCAGTCTTTATGATGGAGGCTGCTTCAGGTTCTGTGCAGTGTCAGCTGATGGATATGACATATCTAGGGACTGTTCCTATGCACAAGGTGAGGATTCATATTGTAGATGTTTGATTTTGAAGCCAATATACAAGTGTTGACACTGCATAGGTACTCCTAATTGACCAGCCGCCTCATCATAGTTTAATTAGTTGTGAATTTCAGGCCAAGGAAGAACGTGGATACTCTTAGCGGTGGTGAGACATCGCCCTGGCGTCAAATAGAAGTATGTAATTAAGATTTCGATCTATTATACCTAAAGTTGCAATTAGGGTTTGATAGTACCGAATTACATAACTCTAATATTTCGCTGTATGTAATTAAGCTTTTTTTTTCAAAGATATGTGAGTGAAACAGCTAGAAATTTGTAATTAAGCTTTGTACAACATGTTTGGGATTAATTAGCTTGTAAGTTATGAAATGGAATTGGTAACTTGATTCACAAATGGGATTAAGATAGCTCAATATTGTTTGAATTTTTATAAATTGTGTTTCTTGCACATATATAACAGCAAAAAATAATACACATATACATTCATATAACAAAAAAAAAAAGACTGGATGTTTTTTTTTCATCTATAAATTGAGAAGTCAAACGAGTGAGCTCACCGAGGCTCGAAAAATTAAAGCGATGCCGCTTGGATAGGTTCGTTTAGTTACGAGTTGATTTTGAGCAAGCTTCGAGCGGGGCTCAGTAATTTGATAATATCAAAGGTAATATAAAATGAGTAATTTGTTATCGGCTTTTCAGGCGTTTGCTATCTGTCTTAGCAGCTTCGACACCAAAATTGCATGTGAATGACCAATAAACTGGTATGTGCTTGACCTTTAACTTCATTCATTATATAAAGTCTGACTTTGACTTTGGTCAACATGCATATAATTTCCTGATTAAAATAAATGATAATTAACGGCGAGCCAAGCCAAGCTGAGCCAACTTCTGCCCGAGCTTAGGCTCGAAGTTAAACGAGCCAGATTGGCTTGGCACGAATCCAAAACTAGCTGAAATATAGCTCGAGCTTGGCTTGGATATTGCTTAAGATAGCTCATTATTGTTTGAATTTTTAAAAATTGTGTTTCTTGCACATATATATAACAGCAAAAAATAATAATTCCTGCACATATACATTTATATAACAAAAAAAAAAAGACTGGATGTTTTTTTCTTTTATAAATTGAGAAGTCAAACGAGTGAGCTCACCGAGGCTCGAAACATTAAAGCGATGCCGCTTGGATAGGTTCGTTTAGTTGCGAGTTGATTTTGAGCAAGCTTCGAGCGGGGCTCAGTAATTTGTTAATATCAAAATTAATATAAAATGAATAATTGGCAGTCCCTATTCCAACTATATGAAATTGACCCGTTTTCCGTTCGAAAAAATATGAATCAGACCCTTAATTTAATAAAAGAATTATTCTGTTTTATAAAATTGTAAATAAAAAACAAATAAAAGAGAGTCAACATTGTCAAAGCTATGGTGATATGTGTAGAAATAAGCGGCGGGTGGATATCACTTGCCATGGAAGGTGCTCGTGGGGTTATTTGCGGTATAATCTTTGACTAAAGTGCATTTGTATCTCAGATTTGGTATTATGAATCTGCAGTGAAGTCATGGTGTTAGAGGCTGATTCTCATTGTTAATTTCTTGTTCAGATACGAGCATTTGTGGACATGTTAATTGAGAGGCATATGACTATGAAGACAGGTGCAAGACCTGGATGTTTCTAAAGACTTGATACACTTGCTTCACAAATTCAAAACAACAAATATTATTAAAATAGATGAAGATGAGCACACAAGACCATCACATCAGATATGGAAGTCTTCCTTGACTTTTGGTATGGGTTTTTACAATTGAAAATTGTAATTTAGTTAGGAAGTGAAAACCCATTTATGTATTTAATTGAAATTTGTACAGGTTAGGTTAGACCTTGAAGACTTCAAAGATCTGTTAAAGACATGAAAGCACTGTTGAAGAAGAAGAAGAAGAAAAGTCTGTTCAAAGGGCAAAGCCCTGTTAGAGACAAGACACTGATATAGGAGGCCAAACATCTGTTTAAGCCTGAACAGATGTTTGTTAAGTCAACAGTGGTTTGACCTTGGTCAAAGCAGACTTTTGCTCAAACAGACTTTGGTCAAACAGTGGTTTGACTTTTATTTTTTATTTATTAAAAGGTTTGTAATCTATTTGCATGCAAAGCTGAAGCGTTATTTAAGCTCCATCAGTTAGACGATGCAGATTCGTTTATTTCACATTTTCCGAAATTCGAAGCAAGTAATAGGTTTTGTTCACTAATCGCTATCTTAATTCTTTTGTTGTATGATAATCTAATATGATAATATCTTATGTTTGTGTTTCAGTTTTGTCAAAAGATCCTGACGTCGATGAAGAAATGGCTGAGATGATAGCTTCCGAAAATGAATCTTTATCTAACCAACTTTTATTATTTGAAGAAAAGCTTAAGGTTTAATTTTCTGAAATATAGATTGGTCAACTTTTAATATTGATACCTTATCTCTATTAATAGATGTTGCTGATTCCGAGTAATCCTTTGGATTCTAGAAACATCTTGCTTGAAGGTATGTTCTCTGTTAGCAACGTACATAGGATTCAAGGATTGCGAGAAACAACTTAAAGAGTCCAAAGGTTTTGTTCACTAATCACTATCTTAATTCTTTTGCTGTATGATAATCTAATATGATAATATCTTAATTCTTTTGCTGTATGAAAAATTGGTCATTAAACAATTGTATTATTATAATATTATGCAACTTGGTATCCAGTGTGTAGAGGAAAGAATTCATGGATTGATTACCAGCCTCATTAGACTTTCAAAACAGGTCATTATTATGTGTTTCATATCTTCTCTCAATTTATAAATTCAAGTCTCATTAGACTTTCGAAAACGGTGCCGGTGTGGGTTTTCAATTGAAATTGAAGAGTTGTAACGACAATTATTCATGTCTTTTAAAATTGTTCTTTTTCTTTTGGTGAAATACTTTGTACATCGAATGTTAAGGATATGATCTATGTTTATAGTTTAATAGTTGTCTATTATATATAATAGATAACACGTTTTGGTACAATATCTATACATGTATCTATATGTTCTATCAATATGTGTTATGCATGGTTTTCTAAGAAACGACCCGTGTTTGCACACGGGTCTTACCGCTAGTACTATATAATAAAATAAACCAATAAAAGTACATTTGTCATTATTCTAGACCATCTACTATTACTTAATTGTAGATAATTATTATTTAATTTAAATTATTAAATTTCATATATGTTTCAAACATTTAAGAAATTACGGATAAAGTTCAATAAATTATCTTATTATTTATTTATATTAATTACTAGGTAATTATTCTAACCCATCTACTCTTACTTAATTGAAGATAATTATTATTTAATTTAAATTATTAAATTTAATATTTGTTTCAAACATTTAAGAAATTACGGATAAAGTTCCATAAATTATCTTATTATTTATTTATATTAATTACTAGGCTAATTATATTTTAATAATTGAAACAAATATTGAACATTTTCATGACGAAGGTGGAGGGAACGATTTTCTTATTTATATTAATTATTAGGTTAGAAATTATATCTTAATAATTGAAACAAATATCGAGCATTTTCATAACGAGGGTGGAGATTTTCTTGCTTAACAAATAATTTATTTATTTAATATATTTAAAATACAAGAATAATAATAACTACATTTATCATACTAATAAATTTATCAAAAAACAACCATCCTTTTAAGATGCAACTCAAGTCCATATATTTAAATTTTAAAGTTATATAACTTAATAATTACCGATAATTTATACTTATCTAATTAATTTAATTATTATTTTGTAGCTATATGTTTATATAATTGGCTAATTACTATATGCCTAATCTAAACATTTCAACAATATTTTTAGAACTAATAAATTAAGACCATTGTTATTTAAATAAAACTTGGGTTCACGTCGTGAGAAAGTCGATAATACAGTTTGTCTTCTAATCGATGGTTCAAATGCTTTTATATTTATAAACTTGACAAACATCACAAGTTTTGATCATACATAAAACAAAATTTTGTTCGGATATCAGAAAAGTGTCTTAAAATATCGTTTTATAATTGTTAAATATTCGTTATTAACTATTTGATATTTTATTTACTTAACCCGTGTAATACACGGGGTTATAACCTAGTATAATATATATATATATATATATATATATATATATATAATAGTGGTTATATATTGTTTTTAAATATTTGTATAAGGATTCAACTATAAGTTGGCTGAATATGGTGGACCAAAATCGCAATAAAATAGAAACCTTAGTATTAAAATTGCAAGACATTTGGATCTTGTAAATAATAGCAATATCTACTAAACCGTAGAGACCAAAATCGCAATTTACTCTATTAATAATTATTAATATATTTATTTATTTATTTATTTATTTTATATTTTATTACCCACACAAAAATATAAATGAAACTACAAACCCGGAAACCCAAGCATTTGTTTATTTTGCATCAACGATTCATAATGTTCGTGAAAGTGTTAACACGTGACTGCCTCTTGGATCGATTTCATCTGTTACTTATGTTTATTAGAATCATGTAAAGTACTTAAGTATGTTTGGATAATTAGGTTGGTATATTTTGGGTGGATCTACTCAATATCTTAGTGTCTTTGTTGCGATCATATTCGAAATTTAATACATATTTGTTTGTGTTTGTGTTTGTTTATGTTTATGTTCATTAACGTCTGTTTATATTCATGCACACTTGTTTGTGTTCGTGTGTGTTCATGAACGCACATTTGTGCTTGTGTACATTCATGAGCGTTCGTTTATGTTTGGTACCTAAGCTTAACAAACGAACACACGAACGAGTTTATTTCCTTAATGAACGAACATGAACATAGAATCTCGTTCGGTAAGCGTTCATGAACTGTTCGTAAATACATGTATATCCTTAACAAACGAACACGGACAAAACCTCATTCATATTCATTCGGTTCATTTACAACCCTGTCTACTATCATATTTGGTAAAGAAATTTTCAAAACAATATACTTTATATAAAATCTATTTTCCTGGACACCATTCATTTTATGTGAAAATTTGAACTTCTATCTAGAATACAAGCGATTAATAATTAGAAATTTCAATGTCATTCAAATATCCAAAACGCGTAATTGTATCAGTTGACTTCTCCTCCCATTTGTGGAATTTTATTGATCAAACAATATTTGAATAAGTCCAATACGTCTTCACAAAACGAACACAAGCGCACAACACCACTCATTTGCGTGATGGAAGAAATAATACAGGTGCACACCCTCAATTTAACCGGTGTCCTCTCCGTGTCAAAGAGGATCGTCAAGGCCAGGTTGAGCCACTTCATCACCTTATCGCTCCTCTTCCTCCCTCTTTCTCTGACTCTCATCATCAGCCCCACGCTCCACCGACACTTCACCCACAACACCTCGAACCATCAAAAACATGTAATAATATATCATCTTCTGTACACACTAATCGTATACGTGATCTCCCTATGCGCCATCGGCACGATCACCTACAGCACACACCATGCTTTCTTCGGTGAGACGGTCAACTCCCTCGATGCCCTCAAGTCCCTAACCTTCTCCTTCGTCCCACTCGCTTCGACAGCGATTATAACTTATGCTCTTATAGTTTTGATCACCCTAACCTTCCTCTTGTTCGTAGGGACAGGTCTTATGTTGGTACATAACTTAGGATTTGTTATCGATTACCATTCGGTTTACTTCATGTTGTTTTCTGCAATCATGGGTGTGATTCTATTCGCGGTTGTTGTATATTTTCACGTGAACTGGTCACTGGCTTTTGTTGTAGTTGTGGTGGAATCGAAATGGGGATTTCCGGCTTTGATGAGGAGCTGGTATTTGGTTAAGGGGATGAGATCGGTTTCATTGTTAGTGATGTTGTATTTTGGGGTTTGTGTTTGGAGTTTTGTGTGGGTTTGTTCTGCAGATTTTCATTGGGCGTTTATATTTGTTACGATGTTTTTTTCGTACCTTATGATGTCCTTATTAGTTCAGTTCACTGCTGCCAACACTGTGTTGTATAATTACTGCAAGGCTTTGCATGGTGAACTGGCCCTTGATGTTGCTGAGCCTGGGGGGTTTGTTCACGACTACATGAATTTGCCTGCGGAGGACGAGAAGGTCCCTCGCATGGTTTCTGTTCTTGCAGCTTGATATGATACTTGATAAAGGTTAGCGGCTTCGTTTGCATAATAAATGTTTTATGTAATCCGACCTGGTTTCTTATCATGTATTTTTAAGACTTTGTAAATTTTATGATTTGTATCGATCAACATTGATAGTTTTAGTATATATGAACAAGACACTTCCAATAAAATATGGGTGATGTGGGTTCAAGTCCCAATCGAATAATCAAATACAAGAACAAGAACGAATGGAATAACTCTCCAAGAACTTTTATTATAACCAAGAAAATATAACTCAAAAAACTTGATTACAATAACTCAGTTTATCTTCTCTTGACTCTTAATAATGTCCAACTCTACCTTGGTTTATATAGGCTTACCCTAACTTGGTGACTAAGACATTACCAAATAACCTTAACTTGGTGACCAGGACATTTACCAAATATAATTATAATGTAATTAGGAAACTTAACCAATTATGACCAACTTGTCAACATTGATCCCTCAAATTCACCGACTTGTGACTTGAACTCCTTTGTCACCCTTTCACATCACCGACTTGTGATAAGTCGTGAATTACCACCAACAATCACCCCCTTAATTTCCGACTCGAAATAAGTAGGTTCTAACATGTTTCTTTGTCTTGATTCTCATAGAACACATCTTGATCTCTAGCTGTGTTTTTTTGCTCCTTCCTAGCTCGAACATTCTTGCAACCTTGTACTCGACTAGTCCTTTCTCCATGACTTGTCCTTTGGTCATAAGAACTCGCACCACCATTGACTTGGTTGCGATCTTGAGCAAACACTCGCTTTCTTGGATCATTAAATGTACCTCCTTTGGTTTGAATCCCTTGCTTAACCTTTTCTTTAAATTCTTGAACATTTTTCTTTGGACTTTGAGTTTTGGGTTTTCTTCATTAAACTTGGAACTTTGAGAAGATTCCGACTCGTACTTGGTGTATCATCTTTCAGTTCAACTCTTTGTAGATCCCTACCCGCAAAATTCTTTATTCCAATCATGTTAGCTTGTGTACCGGGACTTGCTATCTTGTGGTTGATCTTGTATAAACGGTTCTTGGTCCTTGTCACCTTCATCATAAGCTTTCTTGTATCATCATGAATGGTATCACGTTTCATGTGAATGTCCCATCCACCTTCCGTTGCTTGACCAAGACTTATGATATTGCTTTGCAAACTCTATATGTAGTAAACATCGGTTAACAGGCGCTTCTCCCCTGTTTTCCCTTCAAGTAATATCGATCCATTTCCCTGTATATCAATACAAGATCCATCTCCAAACTTCACATTTCTCGTGACACGCTCATTAAGTTCAAAGAAATAAGCTCGATTACCCGTCATGTGATTCGATGCTCCGTTGTCGGGATACCAAGTGTCCATTGGTTCGGTCTCGAAACGCTTTGGATTCACCCATTCTTTATTTAAAAAACTGCCTCTTGATCACATCTCATCATGAATAATGATGGATCAAAATAATCGGATTTAGCTAAGTTAGCTTCATCTTGTTTCATCATACGATCCGGACATCCTAACGCGAAGTGACCAAATTTATCACAACCACGGGTTTACCTTCCTTCCTGTGATCTATCTTTCCTTCCTCTTTTGCGATAATTGGTTCTTCTTTAACCCGTCTGCTTTGACCCATGATCTTGACCATCTCGTCTTTGACTTCCATCTTGGTCCTCTTCATCCCGGTGTTGATGTCTGCCTCAGTAACTTGAACCGCCTCGCCCACGCCCCCGCATATTTTCATATGATTTGTATTTTGAGGACGACTCATCATTGACAAACATTAGATTACCTTGATTTTCTGCTAAAGACTCGATACCCTTAATCCTGTCTTCGAACGTCTTCAGTCTACCGATTGCTTCCTGAAACATCATGGCCACCAAATCTGCGAATTGTTCAATTGAAGCTACAATTGGAACATACTTTGCTGGAACAAAGCCCAATAACTTTCTGGTTAGCTTTCTGTTTTCGTAGGTGGTTCCCAAACTAGCTGCTTTGGTCACCAACTGACTTATTCTACCTGCGAAAGAATCAGTCGACTCTGTTTCTTTCATCCTTAAAGATTCAAACTTTATCTCTAGTTGTTCAATCTTTGCCTCTCGAACCCGTTCAACCCCAACATACCGTGTCTTCAACGCTTCCCAGATTTCCTTTGCAGACTGAAACTGAGCTACTTAAAACACGAGCTCTTCGGGTATTGCCTGAAGTAGAAGTGCAACTGCCATGTCAACCTTTTTGGCTTCTACCTCTTCTTCACCTGGTTCTAAAGCTTGTTGTATTCCATAAACCTTGAATACTGCTTTGATACGAATCGCACAGATGTAATTTGTTTCAGTTAACATTGGACATTGTAAAGTTGTGGTACTCTGATCCTTAACCACAACCGGTGGTCGTCTGTCTCCGTCCGCCATCGATTCCTGAACAACTTTTCAAAAGAACCCGCTTGCTCGCAAAAACCCGGTCATGAATACCTCTTGAAAATCGAATAACAATTAAACCTCGAATTGAACCACTTGTCCAACTCAAATATCGTTTAATGTTTAAACCCAAACTTAGTTTAAACCAACAAAACAAATTAACCAACTAATTATTTTCTTGGTTCAAACGTTGTTACAAAAAGAAAACACAATAAATTGTTTGACCTTCTTTTTGTTTCTATTCTTTTGTTTTTTTTTTTTATCGTAGCTCACAAAAAAGAAAGAAAACACATGTTTTACTTTTTCGTTTCCTCCCGTTCTTTATCATACTTCTGAGTTTCCTTCTTTTACTAAAAAAGAAACAGATTATTTTTACTTAATTGCATCGAAGAAGCAAGACACCCTTTGCAACTTGAAACCTGGTAACAACCGAACAAGGCCTCCTCGCAATTTATCGGTTCTCAAACGATTCCAACTTAAAACCTAGTAACAACCAAACACTGCTGTGCAATCCCGATCCGAGCAGAACCCGCCTGGTTCCGCTTTTCCGACTGGCGGCGTTCAAACTACCTGATTGTCGTCGTATGAACAACCTACTCGCTGCCCAACACAATAAAAGTACCACGCCGCTACTCCGACGAACCAATACCGCCAATCTCGACCTTCCTAATCAGCGAACCGTTAGACTCCTTAGCCGCCGATCAAGAACCCGAGTACGCGTTTGATATCGACGATTGAACTTGGCCCTGATACCAATTCAAGTCCCAATCGAACAATCAAATACAAGAACAAGAACGAATGGAACAACTCTCCAAGAACTTTTATTATAACCAAGAAAATATAACTCAAAAAATTTGATTACAATAACTCATAAACTATAACTCGGTTTATCTTCTCTTGACTCTTAATAATGTCTAACCCTACATTGGTTTATATAGGCTTACCCTAACTTGGTGACTAAGACATTACTAAATAACCTTAATTTGGTGACCAAGACATTTACCAAATATAATTATAATGTAATTAGGAAACTTAACCAATTATGACCAACTTGTCAACATTGATCCCTCAAGTTCACCGACTTGTGACTTGAACTCCTTTGTCACCCTTTCACATCACTGACTTGTGATGAGTCGTGAATTACCGCCAACATGGGTGTGGGCTTGTGCCGACGTGGCATAAAGTCACGCATGTAAGATTGTGAAATAGTGAATGATTATTATTGAATTAATAGGTTACAATGTATAGAGATTACGAGTAAACCTATCAATCTAACTAAGCCCGTGGCATATAATAATATAATCTAATACTTTCCCGCAGTCGTAGCGAAAGGAAACTAAAAGATTAGACCGAAAGAAAAAAAGAACAAATACTAACATGTAACAACGATACCAAATTCGGTAAAAAGTTCCATTAAAATTCCATAATCTTGCAATCCATAAGCTTCAATTAAACTCCAGCAATTTGAATGATCTGTATTTATAGCAAGAGGCATCCAATGCGGCAGGGTGGCGGCGGCAAGTAGCGGCACGGCCAAAGACGTAGTTCAAATAGTGTAGAAGGCGTAGCGGCAAGAAGCATCTTGACAGAGAAGCGAAATCAACAAGACGAGTTGCAACAGTTGTGCCGGGCGTACTAGTTTCCGGTAAACTAGGGTGCTCAATATCCAACCCCGGGGTGCACAGCCCTTGATGATCCCCCCGGTTATATCACATTATATAGTTCCTTCTTCAAAGAAGGTAACTTTCGCCTCCCCATTACCGAATTTCTGGGAGAGGTGCTTACATGTTATGAGCTGCATATCTCTCAGATTATCCCGCTTGGGATGCCTCGTATTATTGACTTTGAGTTTATCTGTCGGGCTAATCGTTTGATTCCTTCGGTGGACATGTTCAACGTTTTCTTTTACGTTTCTTTCACCGATGGGTTTTATACCGCTAATGTTCTACCTTGCAGCCAGGATCCTCCCAAGAGTCTTCATCAGTGGAAGCATAACTTTTTTATATCCGCCGTGGGGTGATACCCATCGAGATGCACTACCGACTTGCCGACGAGGGTCTTCCGAAGATAACAGTGGATCCATACACTGAGGAGTGGTGGTAAAAAAATCCTTGTCAGGAAACTTATGGCGATGTTACCCTTGGAGGAGAAGCCCTTAGTCGCGTCTGGGATGAGTATGCTGTGGTCTCAAACAAACCCAAGGGTCGCCCCTGTCTATGCGTATAAGGGCAAAAGTAAGCCTTGTTAATTGTTACCCTTTGTTTATGTCTTGTTGTGTGATATGTTATTTAACAGAGTTTCTTTTTGAAGTGTATGGGTTGATAAATGCCCTAGACCCGAAGATGGTTGGTGAGATCATTTGCAGAATTCTTCCTGAGAGTGAGCTCCCCTGGTTAGAGCAGATAAGAGACTACTTCCATCACCCGACTACCGAAAGCTTGAACGCTCATGTTGCCACTCCTACAGGTGCGCGTTCTTCTGCTTCGGTGAAATATAAGGTTGTACAATCAACTACCCGAGCGGAGGCCATTCTCCTCTCGAGTGAGGAATATACGGGTTCTTCCCATGGCCTTATTCACCGATGTCACGCGACGCGTGCAGGTCCACAGGTGTAGGCCGCCAGAAATGCTAGAGCTAATGTTGCCACTGATCCAACGACCGTGGAACCTAAGATTGCCGCTCGCGAGTCGATGCCGGAGGGGTCTCAAGCACAGCCCCAACCAAGAGTGCAAACCAGTAAGCCTTCGTCCTAATTGCGTTACTTGGACTATGTTGTTGTGTCTTACACCTTGTCTGATTTGGACACTGTCGCAACCCCCGGCCCCTTCTCCTGGGACGGGTGGACGCGAACTCAGATTAAGTGGTATCATTGGTTTATCATTATTTGGTAGCGGAAATTTCATCAGGACCGTAGTTAGGAAATATTTTATCAAAGTAAAATACCACATTTTTATGTTAATAAACACATGGGTAAAACCCAAGTTTCTATTACAAACATATTTATAGGGATAAACCCTAATTTATTGAATTTAAAATATCGTCTTTATTTAGGTAACTTTTATAGCCACATTTTCCAAGCCATCAGTGCTCTCCAGCTGGCTTTCACATTTTGTTACCTAAAACGCGTTTTAAAAACATTTGTCAGTGGGAAATACTAGTGAGTGAATCCCAATTTAATCAAGAAGCATTTTATCCTTTAACAATATTGAGAGCAATTACAATGTTTATTTCTACACAATTACTCATTCAGTATTGTTAATCCTGACTGGTGGGTCATATTACACATTGGCTATCTCGTTGTCCAATGGTAACGTGTTCCACATTTTCTATACAAAACCCCAACATACCGGAAGTAATTGAAGAATTAAAAAGACTCAATCACTGCTAATCACATTGTAAAATATTTAAGGTTTTGTAAAAACAGTTTGCAAAAAGTTACAAAAAGAAGATTACTCACATTGCTACTTTAGACACTTCTTGGTGGATTCCTGGTTATAGTCTATTAATTAAATAATGCACGCGTGTTAGTATAATAACCCAATATTTACATTAGTTATACCCTCCCCGACACAGAACTCCAACGACTACGTCGGACAGAGCCTCGACAGCCGTTACGGAGCACTAGATCGATCGGGCAGCGTATCTAATACATAACTTTTTTTTTGAACTAATACATAACTGGGGGTTATAATACTTACATCGGGGCAAAGCTTCACTACTTTAGTGTGTATAATACCCGATTATAGTTGCTATTCTACAGAATTGAGAGAGAAATCACGTTTTTGAACATCGACAACTGAAGGCCGATGCTCCCAATTTATAGGAGCTGATCTGGTCTTCCTCGCGGCCCGCGTAAGCCGAAGGTTAATCCTTCGCGGCCCGCGACGTAGAGTATGTAGTCCCTAGCCTTGACTGGTCACCACTATAGGCTCGACACGCGTATGCCACGTGGCACCTCCGGGTGCGACCTGCCCCCTAGCTGTCACGCCCCGGGTAGCCTGAAGACTAGGTCTTCGCGGCCCGCGAGCGCTCCACAGATTTTGTTTTTATTTAATTTAAATGAAATTAAAGGTATTCAAGGCCATTTTTTCGTATACGGGGTGTATTTTAAGAAGTATATGCCAATCTAATTCCTTGGGTTACAATGTGTCGAATTTCACTGTTATTTAGTTAATTTTCATTATTCTAGTTTTTCGGATTTGCTGCGTCGGCCGTCTGGATTTTAAACAATTACCAAGTATTAATATCGTATGAAAATATCTAATGTAACAATCACACAGCAAGCATGTTGATCCAAAATCGTCGAACATTGCGACTTACTCTATTTTATATTATGCATCTATATTTATTACAAATACAACTGGAATTAAAATACAATACTAATATGCATCACTAACCACAAGATGGTCTATACTACAATAGATATTATATATATATATATATATATATATATATATATATATTCAAACATACACACACACACATATATATATATATATATATATATTTATTTATTTATTATTATTATTATTATTATTATTATTAGTGATAGGGGTTCATCCAAAATTCCATATTACGCTCGTCATATTTCCAGACGAGTCGTTCCCCTATCTGTCTCATCATCTCACTTTCTTCTAATATCTCCTCACCAAAGGTTCGGAGTTCTTGCACATTCTCAGTGCTCATGGGTGGTGCAGGTGCTGGTATGGGATTTGGGTATTGTGGCATCTGTTCTTCTTGAGGGTATGGATTCTCTAGAATCTCCCTGATGTATTAGTCATTATCATATTATGGGTCTAGGGGATCCAAGTCGGGATATGGTCCTACTAGGTCTTGTATGGGCTCCACTATTGGGATTGGGTAACGTTGTTGGTAATCCCTATGGTCGTAAAACCATGGGTCATAGTCTGGAGGAGGGGGTGCAGGTACCCTAGGAATTTCAGCTGGGTTTAGTTCAACTTCCATGGGTTGTGTGGGGAATAGTGGTAAAGGCTGGGGTGCTATGAGTTGTTCTAGATTAGGGTCGGCAGCGGTAGTAGCTAAAATATGGAAATTAGCTAGTCTCCTGTTGAGGATATCCTGGGTTTGCACATTCATTTCTCTATTGGCCGCTGCTAAGGCTCGCTGTTGTTGCATTTTTCTCATCCTCTTTCTATGTTCATGAGCTTCTCTGCTGAACCATCCTCTCTTCTTAGGAGGGAATGGCTCCTCAGATTGAGCCTTGAACACGAAAATTCCTTCTTCGGTATCATCCGAATACCCCGAGGGGGTAGACTGTGAAGAGGTACCTTCGTCCCTAGGTGAACCGGACAGTTGACGGTAAGCGTCTGAAGGTCCTTGGTCACTGATGCTGTAAACTAACAAATTTTCAAATAACAAAAAATAATAATCTACACGTATGCACATAGTCTTATTGATTATTTTCTAACAAAATTAATAATTTAATTGTCAGCAGAACACCTCTTTGGCTGAAATTAGTGGTTGTAGCTCTGATACCACCTTTTGTCGCAACCCCCCGCCCCTTCGCCTGGGACGGGCGGACGCGAACTCAGATTAAGTGGTATCATTGGTTTATCATTATTTGGCAACGGAAATTTCATCAGGACCGTAGTTAGGAAATATTTTATCAAAGTAAAATACCACATTTTTATGTTAATAAACACATATGTAAAACCCAAGTTTCTATTACAAACATGTTTATAGGGATAAACCCTAATTTATTGAATTTAAAACATGGTCTTTATTGAGGTAACTATTATAGCCACATTTTCCAAGCCTTCAGTGCTCTCCAGCTGGCTTCTAATTGGCTTTCACATTTTGTTACCTGAAACGCGTTTTAAAAACATTTGTCAGTGGGAAATACTGGTGAGTGAATCCCAATTTAATCAAGAAGCATTTTATCCTTTAACAGTATTGAAAGCAATTGCAATGTTTATTTCTACACAATTACTTATTCAGTATTGTCAATCCTGACTGGTGGGTCATATTACACATTGGCTATCTCGTTGTCCAATGGTAACGTGTTCCACATTTTGTATACAAAACCCCAACATACCGGCAGTAATTTAAGAATTACAAAGACTCAATCACTGCTAATCACATTGTAAAATATTTAAGGTTTTGCAAAAACAGTTTACAAAAAGGAGATTACTCATATTGCTACTTTAGACTCTTCTTGGTGGATTCCTGGTTATAATCTATTAATTAAACAATGCACGCGTGTTAGTATAATAACCCAATATTTACATTAGTTATATCCTCCCCGAGACAGAACTCCAACGACTACGTCGGGCAGAGCCTCGACAGCCGTTACGGAGCACTAGATCGATCGGGCAGCGTATCTAATACGTAACCGAGGGTTATAATACTTACATCGGGGAAAAGCTTCACTACTTTAGTGGGTATAATACCCGATTATAGTTGCTATTCTACAGAATTAAGAGAGAAATCACGTTTTTGAACATCGACAATTGAAGGCCGATGCTCCCAATTTATAGGAGCTGATCTGGTCTTCCTCGCGGCCCGCGTAAGCCGAAGGTTAATCCTTTGTGGCCCGCGACGTAGAGTATGTAGGCCCTAGCCTTGACTGGTCACCACTATAGGGTCGACACGCGTATGCCACATGGCACCTCCGGGTGCGGCCTGTCCCCCTAGCTGTCGCGCCCCACGTAGCCTGAAGACTAGGTCTTCGCGGCCCGCGAGCGCTCCACAGATTTTGTTTTTATTTAATTTAAATAAAATTACAGGTATTCAAGGCCATTTTTCGTATACCGGGTGTATTTTAAGAAGTATAGGGGCATTCTAAATATATTAGGGGTGTCGGAAATATTTTAGGAGGTTGTTATAGACACAGGTGTGAAGCGCACGGCTTCGGAGATGGAGGAGGATCAAGCTACCCCCACACAAATTATGGAGAAGAAACGGAAATAATTGGCTGACACCAAGCCCGAGCTGGACACTAAAGCTGCCTTGGATGTTTCTGAGAAGAAAAGGAAATTGATGGGTGAGCCTGCGAATCCATCTGATTGTGAAGTGGATCTGAGTGTGTTTAAGAAGAAGTCAGATAACATTCTCGAGGATCTATTCGAGAAATCTACAGAAAAATAAGGTATGTATCCTTCGCTGGTTATTTACTACGCTTCTCCTTCCTTTCTCTCCCTTGCTTTTTCCTTATACATGTGCAAGTGTAACCTGAAGTTGTATATGCAGGGTCAGCGAGGGTTACTAGCATGAAGTCTCGGTGATCTACCTCTCGGGGTTGCAAGCAGATTGTTGTGGATATTTCTGCAATCCCAGGTCCTGAATCACCTCCCGCTGTTGTGTTTGGTGAGTCAACTGTCCAGGACCTGGTCCGCCCTGAGGACGTGAAGGGGAAGGGACCGGAAGGTGCTGGAAAGGTGCAAGCGTCCCCCTGCCTTAGGTGGTAATCCGTGAATGGATGGAGGGCTTAGAAACAGATGTAGAGTCCAGCAAAGCCGCTCCTCCTGAAACTAAATATACCTGCCGTGTGCCTGCTGATGATGAAGGGCGTGGGCGTTCTGAAATGCCGAGTGGGTCAGAGGCTGGAAGGTTGGAAATGAGTGGATCCTGGATGGATCATAATCCAGCTGTGACGACTTATCGCATGTCCCGCGTTGGTCCTTAACGTAGGGGTCTCAGATGGATAGTTTGGACAACTGTCATGAATTTTATGCATTGTTCTTTCCTTCTGCCGAGCACCTATACCAGAAGAATAGGGATTGTTTCTGATTGATGGACGATCACGTCCGTAGTGGAGTGAATTTCTTGTCCACCACTCAAGAGATAGTGCGGGAGTAGAATAGATGGGTGAACAAGTGATGGAGTTTGAGGCGGAGAAGCGGGATTTTATGGCTGATCGGGAAAAATTTAACAAGGAGCAAAATGGTTTGAAGTGGCATGTGAGCGATGCGAAAGCGAAGCTCACTGAAGAACAAAAACTCAACGCTCAACGTCAAGAAGAGTGGACTTTAGCTTGCAATCGAACCAATCGCGATCTGAAAGTAGCACGTGATGAAGCAATGCTGTTGAAAGGAGAAAGAGATCAACATAGTCAAGAAGCTATGTGCCTGACTATAATTGCGAAAGAGAAAGAGGCTGAGGTTGATGTTGCTCGTAAGGCCAATGACGAGGCTTAGGCGCACATTGCTGAGCTAGAAAAAGCTTTCCAAGCGCACAGAGCCCAAGCCAAGGCCTCTGACATGGTTGCTGCAGAGTTAGGGGAAGCTTGTAAGTGGCTGATCAACCGAGGGATACCATTGGTACGTTGTTGATTTCTGTGTGCTCTCTTTGTTGTTGTTTAAGTGTGTTTCTTATACTTTATGTTTTCTGCTCCCTTGCAGCTTGCTGACTCTATCATGGCCTCTGAAGAGCTACCCAGTACATGTTTGAACTTGGTGGGGCTGCTTATAATAGCAGTCGCAAGGACGGTTATGAAGAGAGAAATGTTTTTGTTTTAGAAGGGAAAGCAGACGACTTTGAATTATTCAAAAAGGATTGTGTCGGTCAGTACCGAAATAAAGGCAAAGAGTTTGGTTTTCTTGAGTTTGGGGTGCTGAAGGCAATCAAAAAGTTGTCTCGAAATGGAGTTGCTGTGGATGTCTTGCGCACCGTTCTGGGAGGTGGTGATGCTGGCGCTGGTGCACCCGGTGGTGATGCAGGCCCCAGTGGGGGTCAAAGTTGGACTTTATCCAAACCGGCTTACATGTCGTGGCATTGGTCTTGTGACCATGTAATAACCTCAAACAATTTCTATTTTATGTTTTTTGAGCATGTTCTTTATGAGTGTCTACGATTATGACCTGTTTTTGCAAGTAGACAACCCTGTGGAGGTTATGTTGTTAACGTGAATGTGAATTCTTTGGGCCTTGGGCCGTTGTGTTAGTGCATATGTCTGTTGACTTCGTCTTGTATCGAGTCATGTAATAGAATAGATAGACCATGACAAATTATACGAGAAAAATGGGAAACAGGTCTGAACCAGCAGGTTCACACGAAGTGGCCAGTTCGTGCGACCTGGCAAGTCTGGTTCGTGTGTGTGACAACCCTCACCAAACCAGGTATCCGTACGAATTAATTAATATTTAATTACTGCTTAATTACTGTGCTTGCTTACAACTGTGATTAAACTGCTTACTGATTCCTGATACATACATACTCATGCATCACATTTTATACTGTCACTCTATTATTTTTACACAAACATCAGTGACAACCTTGATGCACAAAAAGCACAGTGAGCACACTATACGGGATACCCAGTAAACATGCTGACATAGCCAGCATCAGACAGTTACTGTCTCTAAGGCCAGTATGAGCCGGGAATAGATTACTACACTAGTAGGGAGTGTAGGGAGGTGAGGATTGTAGAACTGCGTCACTAGGTGATAATTATAGTGACCGGATGTGCCTAAAACGTACTTCGAGTACAAAATTCAGCACTTTAAATAAAAATTCAGCATTAAGCTAACTAGTAAAGTGCCAAAACATGAGAAAAATATTACTAGACACCTTCCAAAGTGTCGGGAATAAATTGTGTCACTAAAAATAATATTAACGACACTTTAAATAATTAATTAGCACTTTAACGGAGTAATATCCAACCGTACAACCGGACTTAACCCGAGACATAAAAATTTCGACATTGACATTGTTTTTCTTTTTCTGAGCCAGTTAGGGTCCCCGAATACCCTAACCCCCGTTATATATTACTACACAATATTACACTAAATTTAAATCAACTAACTAATATAACTTGTCTCTAATCACATAGTTGGAAACCAACCGATTACCCCTCCCCCCTCACGAGTTCGGTCACCATGTGGGAGACACCATTTGTCCTTGAATGATTATCTAAATCCAAATGTCATATATCTAGATGACATATTTTCCTTTGGTTAATAACAATAGTGGGTTTATAAATAAACCTTTAGGTCATTAACACTTTCTTAATCACCGCTCAAAGAAATTGCTTTCTTCCTTTCTTTCTTGCTTACTGCCGAGAACAAAGCCCCACCTCCAACCATTTTCGATTTCATTCAAGAAATTCCAAGCATATACAAGTGTGAAGGATCGCGTACGAGGAAGCCCGGGGCTTGCGGATTGCCAAGGACCTCCCCACGTTGCTTTTAACCACCCGTTTTTCGACTAGTTTCTTCCCTAGCCTCGAGCTAGTAGTAAGTGACTCTAAACGCCTTTTTGATCTATTCTAAAGTGGTTAATAAGAATTTTGACGGTTGAAATTTATGATCATGTAAGAACAAAAGTTAAAGTCTACTAAAATAACATAGATGAATATTGGTGTAAAACTTATAAGACTTGTTTTGTTATGATTATTTAGTGTTGTTTTATGCTAGTGTTAGTTCGGATCGTCATCTAACCCGACTAAGTCATGTTCATGGAACATGACCTAGTGTATGTTAAAGTGTGAAAAGTGGTTAGATGAAGAACACTACTACTTATAACCATGAACTTGTGCAAAAACAATTTTTCTTATAAAATGGAATTCTAAACTAGTAGATCTACGGATCTACAAGTGGTATTTTCAAAGGACCAAGTGTCAAAAGAAATCATATTTTTAAAGCCGGATCTTTCCTAAACAAAGGTGATTTTTGTAAACACACAAGTGTGTAGACACTTGTGTAACAAAAAGTTTTAACAAAAGAATTATTTTTGAAATTTTGACTAGAAGATGTACAAATGCATTTTCTGTAAAAATAAGATTTTCGAGAAACCGATTCCATTTATAAAAGTAGAAAGATCTATTAAAAATAATGGGAAGTTACTACACACTTTTACACAACCCACAAGTTCATGCGTTTGTGATATTTTTGAACTAGTATGATGTTGGAATATTGTTTGTTATTGACGTTGGGAACATTGTTGATTTGAAATTTTAAAAGAAAATGATACGCTTGTAAGCGTGGCCACCTCCAGTTACAGAGGAAACTCTGGCGAAATTTTTCCAAAAATCTAACACTTGTAAATATTTTTATCACAAGTGTTATGGATATATTTTTAACTTGTTTTCCCGAATAACTTTCGCCACGATTTTTATTACGAAACTTCCAAGTGTCGGAGGTGGGATTTTCACAAAATAAAACTTGCTAAAATATATATATTTAGTATATATATATTTTTTTTCATAACAACACTTGTGTAAATTTTTGTGATTATTTTGTGAACTACGTAAATATTATTTTTATGGTAAAAAAATAATATTACTAAATATTAACGGCTCCAAAATAATGCGAACGCCTTCACAATAAATATTTAAGTTACACCGGTATTATTAATACCACCCGAACCTTACAACGTAACTTACGTATTTTTCAGAAAATACTCATAAGTGTGCATTTCGTTAGAAGTATTATTTTGGGTAAAATTTTATGGAATAAAATATAATATTTTTGGGAAAAATATTCATATTTTGGGAATAAAGTAATTTAGACTAATGAAATAAAATATATTACATTAAGTGAGACTTAATAATATATTTTGAAGTTATACGAACGCACATGTATTAAATCCCCCATCCTTGGGAAGGAATATATTTACAAAATAATTACGAAGTGTAAACACGAAATAGTTGCCTAACTATTTCCCAAAGACATTAAACCTTAAACTAAGGCACGGCCGTCCGTCTAATAGAAGTTAGTACGTGTAGGTCGTCGCACAGCAGATTTTCTGGGAGATACTTTTTAGAGACGCACTTCGGTGAGTTCATGTCCCCCTTTTCTCTTAATTGTTTTCAGTTTTCTAAACTGCGGGGGTGAAATACATGTTACTATGATTACGAGTACTTTTTACATGGTATGGTTAGCGTAAGGAGGGTTACTACTTAGATCATGTGAGTGGGTAGGCGCAACTTGAGGCCATTAATCCTCATTGTAGGACCGAGGGACAGGAGCGGTAGATCTATCTGGGTGTAGCGAGCCCAGCCCCAGGCCCAACAGAACGGACCTCGGGGTGACTTTGTGCCCAACGCATAAATCCGCTAGGTTTGAGTCTTCATACTTGCACTTCACACATATCAATGGCCTTGCAAACCATTGGTGATCTCTTTTTCCTTATTGGCTACATACCAGGGTTTTTATACTTACAAGGGTTTTACTTACTCACTTACACATGAACTCGCTCAACATTATTGTTGATTTTTCCAACTTACATGTATTTCAGGGAACTAAGGATCTGGCACGGTATACTACGTTTTCACGCTGCGTTAGAGTATGGGATCATCCAAGTTTAGGGGTTGTGGCTTTTACCTGGACGAGTCACAGTTCTTAAACTACTATCTTAAGTTTGTGGTTGTGTCTTTCAAACAATGTTTTTATGTTATTAGGTTGTAATTTCCGTTGCGTGTGTCAACGCCTTAAGACAATGTTGTGGTATTTTACTTTTCAAACTTAAATCAATGGATGATCTACATGGTTTTATTTTCATATAGCTTTGTTGTGATTAAGCTATGGTATTAAGAAGTCACACCAAATTAACCCACGCTTCCGCAAAGCCAGGGTGTGACAGTGTGACCTGGCATTCCCTATAAATAGGTGAGTCTAGGTCTCCATTTGGAACTTCTGATTCCGATAGCGAAGCTCTGCTGAAGTGTCGCCAGATCTGTAAACACTATCAAATCAATATAAACGACAGTTAAAGTGATTCTTAGTGTTAATCAAGCTGCTATAACATCAATACGTCTGATTCTGCCTTTCGTATTGATCAAGAACTCTTCTGAACGACTCGTTTAGGTCGATTCACGATCCTACAAGTGGTATCAGAGCTCAGGAGGAAGAGTTCTTACCATTTCAGCTTGATTTCTTCAAAAACAACTTCTTTCTACTCATTTTCTACACTTTTTCTTAAAAATTTCAACGAATTTACCTGTTAAAATGATCTGATTTTGTGATATAACATGTAAAACTGAGTTTTAATCAATCCTTGAACAAATCAAAACTAAATTCAACCTAAAACTTGATAAAATTGACCATATCATGTGAAAAAACATATCAGATCGTTCGAAGTTCTTCAGATCGCATGAGCTGAACAGTCCAGGTCGCATGGATTGTTCAAGTCGTTTGAAAAGGTAATTCAATTCGCACGGCTTAGGTCAGATCGCACCAGTTCAGTTCGTACGGGGTGTTTGAAAGTGATCCAAATCGTTTGAGTTGTTGAAGTCGTTTGAAGTCAGCTCGCACGAGTTGAACAGCCAGTTTGATATTCACTCAGTTCGCACGAAGTGGTCCAAATCGCTTGAAAGTTTGAACCAGGTCGTACGAGTTTTAGATCGTGTGAAACTAAACTAGGTCCAGGTCGTTTGGAGGTGTACCAGATCGTCTGAAACATCCTCAACTCGTGTGAAATAACAGAACGTTTGAAAACTCAGCTTGTTTGAACAATCAGTCATTGTGAATTTTTAAAAACCGAAACATGGATTCTGAATTTTACAACGCATTTGCTACCCCGATCACTATGGCTCAGAACGTGAACTTAGAAAATGAAATGGGCACCATGCAAAAACCACCTAAGCTCATGAATATCGAGGAGTATAATGGATGGGAGGAACGTTTCATAAATTGGGTTCAAGCAAATCACTTACAGGCGTGGGAATGTGTTGAAGAACGATATGTTAGACCGATTGATGAATACGGAGAGATCGTTGCTATTAAAGATTTAGATGACAAAGAGAGAAATACAAAAGTGAAAAGATGATGATCAGTATATTGCAACAAGCCATTAAGGAAGACATCTTGATTTTATTGCAACACAATGGAAGTTCACATTCAATGTGAAAAGCACTAAAAACGAAGTTTGTTGGAAGTTTAGACATGATCAAGAACAAAAAATCGCTTTTGAAGAAAGAATTTGATCTATTTCATGGATTGAAAACTGAAAACACCAAAATGATTATAGAAAGATATTGCAACTTGGTGGTTAACATGAAGCGATTGGATATCAAGAAAGATAGAGAAGAATGGGTTGAAAAGTTAGCCGATGCATTGCCACAAGATGTTTGGGGCACGTATCTTATGATTTTGAAGAATAATGGTGAATTTGCGAATCTATCGCTGAGCAAGTTTATTGAAAAACTCAAAGTTCAAGAGATGGAACAACGGAAGATGGCGAAAATGAAGAATTCTAATGGTGAACAGGACATTGGTCTATACTACAAAGGAAGTACGATTGATAAGATCAACATTGCACCAAAGATCGAAACAGCATTTAACACAAACAGTTCTTCTGGAGGGTCATCTCAAGGATCAAACAACAATAATGGATTTTCTTCATATCCATCATTTGATCCAAATTTTTCAGCAACCAATTCTAAACCGCAAAGCTCATACAACAATAATGGCCAAGTACTATAATGCAACATTGCATTACATCTTCAGAATGGTCAAAATTTCTCGGAAGAGGTAGCCAAAGGTCATATGTCTTTATTGGTGACCGTATTAGAGTCTTATGAAAGTTTGGTAGCCAGAAGGATTGGTAATCCAATGTTGACCAAAGAAGATTATAATCAGATTGATGCTGAAGAGATGGAACTAATGGATATAAAGTGGTGTATGGCTAGTGTGTTGAGAAGAGCTGAGAAGTTTAAACAGGTCACTGGAAGAGATTATTTCCGTGATGCTGGAACTTCACCTTTAGGTTTTGATAAATCTAAAGTTACTTGTTTTCGTTGCAGGGAGAAGGGGCACTTTAAGCGAGAATGCACAAATCGTGAAGCAAGTGGAGCTCAAAATCCATTCGGCAACAATGATTATCATCGAAAAACGATTTATCATCAAATTTCTCTATAGCCGCATCAACAACAATCATCACAAACTTCACATGCTAGGAAGGATCTGGTCGAAGAGCCATCAAAGAAAGCTTATGTAGTTCATCAAGAAGATGAAAGAATTCCAGAAGGTTTTAATTGGGATCATTATGATCCTAACAGAACTTCAGATTCTAAAGCATTTGTTGCTCAAATTTTTGAAGATTCAACTACTGAAGATGAAATAGCGTATGCTTATTACGAATCTCAGCAATTCAGTCCTAAAAAAGAACGAAGAAGAAGAACCAGTTTCAACAGAAGAGGCTTCAGCAAAAGCACCAATCTTTGATCACTCGTCAGATGAAGAAAGTGATGATGATAGTGAAGAAATTCAAAAACTTGAATATTATAAAAGAGAATTTTCACCTGACAGGTATAATTTATATTTTGCAGGTAAAATGGAAGAGATCAAAGAAAGACAAGTTGCGAAAAAGAAGAATCATAAGGCAACAACTGTTGAAGAAAAAGTCAAACCAGAGGAAAATGTTCGAGTAATAAAGAAGCAGGTTAAAGAAATTCCAGCTATCAAGGTTGAGAAGGAAACAGATACTGAAAAGATACCTGAGAAGTGTGAAAATTGTGATACTGTGAAAAGGCACAACAACAAATTGATTCATAACATGAACAGACTGAAAGAATCATATGATGTTTTAAACAAAGCTATGAATCAATATAGCAAGTCAAGCAATGAACAAGAGATCGCTATGAAGACACTCAATGGAGCGTTCATGACGAAGCAGAAAATCATCAATCAGTACATTGAGAAATGTGCCGAACTTGAACAAAAATTGGAAACTCAGAGGATAGAAACTGAGAGGGTAAACAGGTTATTGAAAAGTTATTCATGTGCTTCTTACGTGATTGACAGGATTTACCCTACAGTAGAAGGCATGGAAGCGTTTGAAGAGAAGAAATCTGAAATAAAGAATACTGGTAAGAAACATAGTACCAATTATACGAAGTGTCCACCTCCGCTTGAAGAAGGATATTCTCCACGAAATCCTAATTCAAAAAGAGTCAAAAAGGCAACCAATTTAAAGTGGGAATCTGAACCTTCAGATGGATTGCCAGATAATATTGACATCACATTCACTGCATCTGACACCGATCAACAATCTGAGTTGATTAAGAAAGTGGTGGATCATGTGTTAGATAAAGATGAAACCGAGGAGTCAACGTCAAAGTCTGACACTTCAAGTCCAACAGTTGAAAAGGACAAAAGGGTTTACAATAATGATTTTCTGATATCAAAAATAATTTGAATGATGAAACATTTAAAGTAGCATATAGTTTGAATGACTCCGACAAATTATATTCTGATGAAGAATTTCCAATAAGAAGTGTACAAACTGAACAGATTAAAAAGGTTTTCAAATTAACAGAAATTAATATTTCTGAAATAAAAGATAAAAATCTTTCTGAAAAACCTAAACAATACACTTCAAGAGTTCAACAAAGGTTAAACAAGAAAAAAAGGTTTTGGTCCAAATCACCATAAGAAACCAAATCACAAAAATAATTTAAAAAAGAAAGGATTAGGCTTTATTCCACCCGAAAATCATAAAAATGAGAAAATTTATAAATCAAAAACTGTATTTGTTTCAGGTGCAAGTTCTGAAGAAGAGAAAAAGAGCTCATTCTGGAAGCAATCGAACAAAGCGTTTCTTGCAGAAAAACAGAAACATGAGAAGAATGAAGCTAATCAGAAAAATGAGACAAGAACCTGTTACCGATGCAATAAAGTTGGTCACATCTCCTGGAACTGTCCAAAGGCAACCAACACACAACAGGGAGTGTCTTCTAAACTCAAAGAAAAAGTTGTTGATAAAACTGAACCACCAACCGAATAATTTAAAGTGTTCAAAAATTCAAAATTTGAGGTTGGTGAGAGTTCAACACGTTTCTACTAAAGAAAAGTGAATCTGAACAACCACAAGTGGGTTGTTAAGAAATCGGAGCCACTTTCTGGCGATGAATCTGACTCGTCAAAGTCAGAGGAGCCACAAGTTAAGCTAAAAAGTGATAATTCTGTTCCGACAATGGATGATTCAAATTTTCCACCATTGTCAAATGGAAACTTAAAACAAAAAATTGGCAAAATTGAGATTTCAAATCAATTCTTTTCTGAAAAGAAAGAATTTGATGTTGAAAAAGCCTTTAACCCTAAAGTTCTAAATATTTTTGGAAAAATGGTTGACGGGATGGTCAAAGGGGTAAAGGAATTCTATGAAAAGAATAAGAAAGGAAAGAAACCGAGTGATGATGACTCGGAATCACCCAAGGACCGTCAGGCTTGGGTGAATCTCTTTAACTGAAAATCCTGACTTGCCGGAACTCCCAGGTTGGTAATCGGGGAGTAGGAATCGGCATCTTTCTTGAGAAATTCACAACTGTGATATTTCGACTTACAAGTAGTATTGTTGATACGAACCTACAAGTGGTTAATCGAGGTCATTAAGTTGAACTTGATTTAAATTCCATACAAGTGGTGAAAGAAAAGGAAAAGTGATAGTTTTTACAAGTGGTTGAAAGAACAATGTGATGAAACCCCATGATGTGTGAAATCAACAAAACTAATTTTCCGGAAAAACCATTTTGATTAAAACAAACTTAAGTGTTTTGAAATCATAATGGGAAAATAGTTTGTTGTCAGGGGGAGTTCTGATTGTTTAAGCCAAGAGAATGGAGAATTGAAGCAATTCACATCAGTTTGTCATTTTATTTGTACAGTTTATTGCTTTAAATTTGAAAGTAAAAGCAGCATATTTTCAAATTTTCCCGGAAAATCAAAAATTGAAACATATTTTTGATTTTAGGGGGAGTAAAAAATTTAAAAATTTTGAAAATTTGAAAAATCCAAAAACATGATAAAATCTAAAAACCAAAAACATCGAAAAAATCAAAAATGAGTTTTGTTGTGAAAAAGAGGAAATGATAGTACATCAGTAGACAATCACAGTACGCTAAAGAATTAGAAAGTTAAAATGTGATAAACGGTCTCACTGAAGATATGCCAGTAGGTTTTTACACGCTTAGTAGATTGTTTTCGAGATATAAATCTAAATATAAATACTTACTTATCTCGTGGGGAACATCTCTCGGATATATGGGTAACCTCCGAAATTTTGTTTGAAGGGCTTTCTATTTCTGACATACTAGGTCTTTGTGCGTGATGATATTTGGGGTATTATACCGGGACTTCTGATTTTGCGGGAGCAATAGCCTAGTCCTCGTATAATATTCTGCACTGCTTTAATCATAAAGCCCACCCTCAGCATAAAAAATGATGAAACATTGAAAAATGCTAATCATGTGCTGTTGAAGAAAAGATCCCCAAACGGGACACACCGAAAGACAAGCCATCATCTCTTTGTCTGAACGGAAGTTCTAACCTGAGCTCTCATGGCCTCGCATTACCCGTTTACAGATATCATTAGTGTACATTCACCTGTAAGACTGAATATAGGAGTCTGGATACGGGAGTATATTCTGAGATGGGACACGCGAATAAGTTAAGTCCATTAAAACACTAATCTCGTATCTCAAATCAATTGAACTTTGTGTGAAAAATTAAGTGGATCAGTATACTGACAATCTAAGTGAATCGTTTAGATCTTAAAGTGTTTAAAGCTCAACGGTGCTAGTGATGTGTCAAAAACTGATATGATCCTCTTACACAAACTCACAAAAATATGTCTATAAATATTTCTTTATTGCATTTTAACACACTGAAAATCTTAGAAAAAAACCCAAAAAGAATGTGTTTTATCATAAAATTTTGAAAATTCAAAAAGATTTTATTTCATCTTATTTTCGACAACTGATGTTGGAAAGCTGATTTTCAAAATTCCTAGTGCTGAACATGATGAACTACAAGGTTTGGGAGAGTTTGTTTGAAATGAGAAATGATTTTGAAATGAGTAAATGGTTCATTAATTTGAAATCAAAATTTCAGTGTTTCAAATTCAAGTGGTTAAACAGAAATTAAAATTGTTATAAATAATGAAAAACCTTGTGTTTTGGGTAGAGTATGTGCAGGTAAAAAGCTTTGAAAGAGCTAGGTTTTGACTCCTGAGGATTTTCCACATAAGCATATGCAGATTAGAGCCAGGTTTCTGATCCTGTTGCTATGGAAAGCCAGGAGATGTTTCCGAACCTGTGAAAGATACAGATTGTGAATTCCAGACTGCGATCCCAGCTTATCGAAAGGGGGAGTCTGAAGACATAAGAGCCAGATACAGATCTTGAAATAGCGTTCGAGATAGAAGCTGCTGATGCTGATAAAGTTAAGGAATCAAGAGATCTGATAAAGAGAATTAGAGAGAGGATAGAGCAAGGTTGAGATTCTGATAGAAGAAGATAGAGATTGATGAGGATGCTTACAGAGAAAGATACTTTGGTGAGAGCGTGAAGACCGATCAAGACTGAAGACTCAATACACTGAAGACTCGTCATCATCCAATGGGGAGTTTGTTAGTGCATATGTCTGTTGACTTCGTCTTGTATCGAGTCATGTAATAGAATAGATAGACCAGGACAAATTATACGAGAAAAACGGGAAACAGGTCTGAACCAGCAGGTTCACACGAAGTGGCCAGTTCGTGCTACCTGGCCAATTCGTGCGACCTGGCAAGTCTGGTTCGTGTGACCTGGCATTAGGGATGAGCAAGTGGTATCCAATATCGATCCCATCCCGATCCCGCTCCCGATAATACCATACCGAAGCGGTTTCAGTACCGGTTTCGGTATCCACTTTTAGGTTTTTTCGGTATCGGTACGGTATGGTATCGGTATAATACCGAATTTTACCCTCAAAATACCGACACCGTACCGATACCGTACCGAACCGACGTATTTCGGTATCGGTACCTAGTTTTCACAAAATTCGGGATCGGGATTTGTCGGTATCGGGACGGTATGGTATCGGGATTTGCCCATCCCTACCTGGCATTCCCTATAAATAGGTGAGTCTAGATCTTCATTTGGAACTTCTGATTCCGGTAGCGAAGCTCTGCTGAAGTGTCACCAGATCTGTAAACACTATCAAATCAATACAAACGACAGTTAAAGTGATTCTTAGTGTTAATCAAGCTGCTATAACATCAATACGTCTGATTCCGCCTTTCGTATTGATCAAGAACTCTTCTGAACGACTCGTTTAGGTCGATTCCCGATCCTACACGTTGTTTGAATTTTGCTTGTCTTATAATTTGTGCATATGTAAACTGCTTTGTATAGGTGCTACGAATAAATATTGGGTAAGACAGGTATATGTGTAAGGCTGACCCGGCTGTGCACTTGGTCATGACGAGCCTTGGAGGTCTGTAACCTTTATATTGTCGTTGTGTGCCAATGATGTTTTCATGTATACCCAAAGTGGTCTATGCATTTGTAAACAAAATTAATAAGGTAAAAGGTAATGTAAACAACACTACTTGTACTATATATAATGTGTTGGGCTCAGGGTCGTTAATACAAAGATAGTTGCGAATTACACGTAGAACCTTCTTAACTGCTGAGCATTCCAGGTCCTGGGGACTGTTTTGTCGTTAAGGGTGCGTAACTGGTATGCCCCTTTTCCTAGGACCCTGTCGACGACATAGGGTCCTTCCCATCTGGGAGCGAGCTTGCCTAGGTGCTCCACGATGGAGGCCTCATTGTCTCTGAAGACGTGATCTACAGGGTTAAAGGTGCATATGCGCACCTTGCTATTGTAGTATTTTCAAGCTTTGTTTTGTATTTAGCTTCACTTATGGCAGCCATCTCTCTTCTTTCCTCCAGGAGGTCCAAATCCATGAGACGCTCCTCGTCGTTGTTAACATTGTTGATGGAAAGCATTCTTGGAGATGGAAATCCGATCTCTGCCTGTGTGACTGCCTCTGACCCATAGACCAAACTAAATGGGGTCTTTCCATGCCTAGTTTTTGGCATAGTTCTATGAGCCCACAAAATACTAGGGAGTTCGTCAACCCAACCCCACCTTTATGTTCCGAGTCTCGCCAGGTAGGCCAAAACGGCATATGATATGTTCCCAGATGAACTTTTGTATCACCATTGCTGTTGTTGACGCCTAATCTTTCGCCTCCACCCATTTAGTAAAATAGTCGACTGCGACTATTATAAACTTGACTACCCCGGGGGCATCTAGGAATGGGCCAACCATGTCGATCTCCCACTATTGAAACGACCAAGTTGTCGTGACTGGAACTAAGGCATTTTTGGGCGTAGAGTCTTGGGTGCATGGCGTTTGCATGCCTCGCACTTTCTCAGGATTTTCACTGCATCCAAATGCATCCCTGGCCATTAATAGCCCGCATTCATTACCTTTTCAACGACGATGCGCAGCCTCATATGAATCCCACGAATACCTTTATGTATCTCTCTGATGAGGTAGATTGCATCTTCTGGGTCTACACACCGCAACTAGGGTCCTAGCTATGATCACCTATATAAGATACCGTCAGACATTTGATAATGTAGGGACTTGTGCTGAACCTTCCTAACCTCCGCCTTGTTCGCTGGTAATATCGCTTACTGCAGATACATGATGATGGGTGACAACCATGATAAAGACCCTACCTGTATGACATTTACTTGCCTAAGAGGAACAGATGGGGTTTTCAACACTTCGATGCGCACATCTTTGGCTAAGTGTTGGAAGCTTGTTGAAGCGAGTTTGCTTAATGCGTCAGCAGGCTTGCTTTCACTCCTATTGATATGAATGATCTTGAACGAGTTGAATTAGTGGAGCAACGACTTGGCTTGCTCCAGGTAGAGTGCCATGACCTCACCTTTTGCGTCATATAATCCATTTATCCGACCCGCGACTAACAACGAATCGATGTGTGCCTTGAGGTTCTTGACTCCCATTTTGATTGCCAGGCGTAAGCCTGCCAAAAATGCCTCGTACTCTGCCTCGTTGTTGGTGCTCCTGAACTCTAGGCGCATAGCATACGTGAATTCGTGTTTCTCTGGGCTTACCAACCTCAAACCTACTCCTGCTCCATCTTCATTGGATGCACCGTTAGTGTATAAGAGCCAAACTTCATCTGTGGCTTGTTGTTCGGCCTTCTCCATTGCTTTGCACTCTCTATCTTTTTCATCAGGTACTTCTGTGGTGAAGTCTGCTAGCACTTGCCCCTTAATTGTTGGTCTTGGCCTAAAAACCACATTGTGCCCTCCTAGCTCGATGGCCCACTTGGCTAATCTTCCTGAGATTTCTGGTTTTGTCAGGATGTGACCAATGTTGTAATTAGTGAGAACGTGGATAACATGTCCTGAAACTTACCTACTTAGTCTCCTAGAAGTATAGACAAGAGCTAGGACTAGCTTTTCCATCATGGAGTATCTGGTTTCTTGTTCATTTAACGTGCGGCTTACGTAGTATAATGGATTTTGCACGCCTTTGCAATCATCCAGGAGAACTACTCCTACTGCTTTCTCAGAAGCTGACAAGTACATGATCAATGGCTCTTCCTTCATTGGGGCTTTAAGAGTTGGAAGTTGTATCAAGCATTCTTTCATTTCCTTAAAAGCAACTTCCACCTCTAGAGTTCATTGGAACTTGTTCTTCTTAACACAGTTGCGCAATGTTTTGATGAACGGGAACGATTTTCCTGCATGGTTGGTGAGGAAGCGGTTTAGTGCGGCTAAAAGCCCTACCAAGGTTTACATTTCTTTGATTGTTGAAGGTGATGACATGCGTTCAATTGCTTGTACTTTTTCTGGATTTACTTTGAAGCCATCTTTCATGCTGATAAACCCCAAAAAATTTCCTTCTTCCATGCCAAATGAACATTTGGAGGGGTTGAGCTTCATGTTGGCCTTGCGCAGCGTATTGAAGGTTTTCTTGATATTTTGTAACATCTGATCCTCTTCATTGCTCATGATTACCAGATCATCCATGTACACCTCCACATGCTGACCAATGTCATCTCCGAATAACTCATTCATCAACCTTTGGTATGTGGCCCCTGCGTTGCGCAATCCAAAGGGCATCTTGGTATAACAGTACAAGCCCATTGCTGTGCGAAAGGAGGTTTTATCTTCAACTTCTAAGGCCATTTGGACATGATGGTAGCCTTTGTAGCAATCCAGAAAACATTTCCATCTGAAAGCAGCCAAGGAATTGATTTTTTCTTCTATTTCTAGTAACGAGTAACAATCCCTTGGGCATGCTTTGTTCAAGTCATGCGCCACCCTCTATTTGCTTTTGGAACCATCACTGGGTTGGCGACCCATGTTTGATAACTCACTTCGCGTAGGATTCCAGCATGGACCAACTCCATTACTTATTCTTTCATTGCTTCATTCTTTTCCGAACCTAGGTTGCTCTTTGTCTGTACGACCGATTTTACGTTCCCCGAAACGTTCAAGCGATGTTCTGTGATGTGTCGTGGGACACCCACCATGTCGGTCGGGGTCCACGTAAAAATATCCATGTTTCTAAATAACAGTTGTTTCAAAAATGTGCGGATGTTCTCTGAAATTGTTGGCCTTATCATGATGGTTTGCTCCGGGTACTTCCTATTGAGGATCCATTTTCTGGTTCGGTACACGAAGTGGGCTTCGTCATTTTCGTTCGGCGTACTTCATCTGTTACTAGCACTTCTTTGCTCACGTAAATAATTGTTATGCGTGTCTCTGTTAGGAACCCAATCGCGGAATGAGTGCCTGAACAAATCATGCTGAAGTCTCCTTGGGTTTCCCTTCCTAGGAGGATGTCACGACGAGAGTTGGCAGGTAGTACCATGAAAACAACATCTTCAGTTCGTGAATTCTTCCCATCCGACAACAAAACCGGGAATGATAGTTGTCCCAACGGAAAGACAACTTCATTGTAGAATCTAGTGAGTGGGTAATCAACTGGTTCTAAGCGTGCTTTGTCCTCCGGGTCCAACTGATTAAAGCACTGCTCATATATGATGTCAGCGGTGCTGCCAGGATCAATGAAGATATACTCAGTTTGGTAATGGCCGAATACGCCTGAGATCACAATAGGTCTTCTCTCTCGAGGTCCGCCTCTGACAATGGGAAAAACTACTTGTTATTCACGCCACGTGTCATCTTGTACCCACTTGTGATAATTCTTTTTTCCTCTTCTAAGACCACCTTGCACCATGTGCGTTTCCAATAGTCGTAGCTTTTTGTTGTCTGGTCCTTCATCTCTTCTATTGATATGGCGCGTCTCCTTCTTGACATTTTTTATCAGATGTGTAACTCTACCACTTTTTAAGGCTCTTTCGATCTCTTGCCTTAAGCTTATGCAATCGTCTGTCAAATGACCTGAATCTTTGTGATAGTCACAAAAAAGATTCAGGTCTTGCCCCTTTTTATTGCGCATTTGTTGTGCAACTTTAAACTGATGATTTTCGGTGGATAACACTTCGGATGGAGTTTTGGTAAGAGGTGTCCACTGCCTCTCTCTGTTTTCTTGTTTGATCTCCTTCCTATATCTGATCCGATTAATGGTTGTTCGTGCGTCTTCCGAAGGTTGAGGCTTCTCATTAAACCAGATGCCTTCTAAGCAGGGTTTCGCCCTTTTTTGTTACGCCTCTCATTGGTATGTTGGTTATAATTGTACTGACGGCTTTCGTCACCAGTCAACTTTTTCTCCGTTTGCGCAATGATCTTAGCTGCTTCAATGAATGTCTCCTAATCTTTTGGGCCACCATCTCTTCCTCTCACTCTTCGTATTAGGTCGTCACTTTTAATAGTGCGCATGATTTCATCACCGACATTGCCAATTTCTAGACATTCCTTGTTATACCTCGTGATGAAGTCTTTGATGCCTTGGTTATCTTTACGCCAAATGTTTAGGACATTAGTTGGGTCTCTGGTGTACCTGCTCTACCGACTGAAGTGTGACAAGAACTTTTCTTGGAAATCCATCCATGACTTAATCTTTCCAGATGGTAAACTGTCAAACCATTCGTGTGTTGCGCCTACGAAGGTTTGGACAAACAAATGACACCATACTGGAAGTGACCATTCTCCTACAACTCCTGCACTTGTGAACAATTGAAAATGGTCGTCTGGGTCTGTGAGCCCATTGTACATCCCGACATTGTGTGGCAGTTTTGTCTTTTCAAGTGGAGCCATGGCAACTTCCCTGATAAACGTAGACTTTTCAGCTATACCTTGGGGCATGTAACTCAAGGTGAAATCGTACTCTGCTGCTGGATTGTACCATGCGTGTGTGCGAGGTTTATATGCCTCATGGTTTGGTGGGAGTCTGCTAAACACGCTCGTGCTGCCTCCCTCTTGATAAGACGGATCACACTCATCGAACATACCTTCAAATTCTTTCTCCATCCCACGCGGGCCCGGTCGTTCGCGTACTGGCACGCGTGTTTTAGTTCAATTGAGATGAGTATCGTTGAGATTTCCGGTGTCGCAGTATGTGTTGCGTGTACTGCTAATGTTCTGATAGTTGTCCCTCGGATGTTGTTTTTGGTATGCCTCCGTGTCATAAGTAGATTCCCGATGAAGCGACGAAACCCTCTACGATGGGTGATGTGACGTGTGTTGCACATGCACTTGCTGCATTGGTGTTTATCTTGGGAATTGCGTCTGTGCGCACATCTGCGCGTACGCCATGTTCAATACTGCTTGTGACTTAGCATATCATGAAGCCGGTGTTTCTCCTTCTGTAAGCGAAGGGAAAACTTTGTTAATTGTGCTTGTAGTTGGTGCGCCGGGAGTCATCTGTTGGTTTGCTTGTGTAGCACTACCAAAGACATTAGTAACTTCGGCATCAGTGAACTCTCCACCGTCGTGCTCGTCCCTTTGGTGGTTTTGGACGTGTGTGTTGTCCGCCGCCATGCCAAACATTGAGCATTCACTGCCGATTTGAAAGGAAGAGTTTGGTTCAGCCATTGAAAAGTGTTTTTTTTTTTTGGAAAAAAAGAGATGAAATGGTTGAAAAAATGCGATGGGCGCCAATGATGAAACACTGGATAATACTAGACTATCATAGCTGGTTGTCTCGTGTATTAAGGTTCAATCTCTATTCTTCACTCGCTGAATGACTGATTATTCAAAGATGTCCTGCAAAACGAAAAACACCGGTGACTCGTTACAAGGAGGAGAAGATGGGGGCTCCTTGTAACCACCCTCCGGCGTGAGAATAAGTAACCGCTTTGAGGATAAGTTTGTGTATAGAGTAAGAGTGCAAGAAATCGAATCCTTAAACCTGGAGGTAGAGTCTTCTATTTATAGCTGGAGGATTGTGAAGAGAGGAGATTGCCAGCTAGCTGTTGCTTGACAGTTGTCCGACCAGGAGGAATATCCTTTCTGTCCCCTCTGCCATGACCAGGCATTGAGATGATGTGGCGCAAGGTTATTTGCTTCATCTCAGCGTTCTTTTGTACTGGCTGCTGACCTGCCCCCTGAAGATCTTGCGATCTGTGCCGGCACATTGCCATTGGTGCCACTTGTCGTCCTTTCTGTCTGTTGGGAGCATCTACTTATCGCCAGGTGTTTTCTTTCAGAACCTTCTAGAATCTTTTGGATGTTCTCGTGTGGCAAGTCTGCCAGCGTGGAGTGGTATGGTCCCTCTGACACATGTGCATCCGTGATTCGGGATCATACCTCTTCACCATCTCTAACAACATCCTTGATATCTGCAATCGAGTGGTCGTATGGTCCTTCAATATATAGTCTGTAAATAAGATGTAATGATAATAAAAAATACAGATGAATTACCATTAAGAAAACCATAAGATACTGAACTACCTTAAATAAAAATGGTATAAGAATTAGGATGCTTCACAGTGACGCGGGAATGGAGTATCCAAATCATGGGTTAAGAATACTGGTCTTGGAAGTATATGGCACCACCATCAACACTGATTTCCCAAACAAAATAAGTTCAAAACGCAAGAGTTTGACGCACGGTGGTGATTGAACACTGATTTAGGGGAGTTACTCAACTGGTGCTGGAATTAAGGAGCAAGAGAAAGAATGCTGAAACTGTCGCCAACCTCCCCTTCTAGAAGCTTTTTAGTATTTTGAATGGCCATGCTTAAAAGTTGAAGACTTTGGAGGGCTGAGATCATTCCAAAAATTAGTTGATATTAATGGGAACATTAGTATATATATAATGAGTTAAATGGGTTAACGTTAACCCGTCGAGTTGATACAAACTCGACTCGTTTAGCCAAATAGGTTCGCGGATTCCACTTGAAACTACCCGAACCCATTTATACTTAACTCAAATCCGCGAATTTCGTGTCGACACATTTAGACTATGTGTATTGGGCGCCAACACACCTCCACCTCAGCATGTTCATGTGGTAAACACTATTACGTGGGTGCGAAAAAGGAGCGTCATTAAAGAGGGTGTTGCTATGTTAACAACTGTCACTTAAGGGCTAAGAGAGAGAGAGAGTTAAAAACTTTGTTTTTCTTTATTCAATCACAATCACATGGTGCTACATCGTCCTATCTGTGTATTAATTTTGTTACTCACTAATGGGGTGGTGATCCATTGGTAAGGGCAAGCCCTTTAAACACCTTAGGAGATGAAGATATTGGGTTCAAATCCCATAGACAATCTATACTATATAATAAAAGAAACCACTTTAGGGACACTTGTCATCATATTAGGTCATCTCTTATAGATAATTATAATTTTAATTTAATCTTTTCTAATTAATTATAGATAAACTCTTAACTCATATAATTTTAATAGGCAAATATTTATCAACTATATGTTTACACATGTAAATGTGGCTAAATCGTATATACACCCACCTTTAATCCAAGAATCTATTTAGTCAAACAGATTTATTATTAATATACCAAATTTAATAAATCAATTATCACTAATAAATATTTGGCTATTATGATTAAAATTTCGGATATTATATCCTAATTTTCCAATAGTAGGTAATTTTGATTTAATGTTAGATTGAATTGGACCAATGATAATGGTTCAACTTGATTAAGAATAAAAAAAATAATTCCCTGTTTAGTTGATGATTTAGAAGAAAATAAATAGAATTACAATTTTTTTCGATTTCACTCTTTCTTATTACATAATAATAATTTAAATTATTATGCATCCTCACCTTCTTGTAATCTTTTACCCTTTTATTTTTTATTTATAATTTCTCATGCCTTTGCTTTGATACTATATAATAAAATAAACCACTTTAGTGACACTTGTCATCATATTAGACCATCTCTTATAGATAATTATAATTTTAATTTAATCTTTTCTAATTAATTATAGATAAACTCTTAACTCATATAATGATTTTTTTAATAGGAAAATATTTATCAACTATATGTTTACACATGTAAATGTGGCTAAATCGTATATACATCCACCTTTAATCCAAGAATCTATTTAGTCAAACAAATTTATTATTAATATACCAATGTTAATAAATCAATTATCACTAATAAATATTTGGCTATTATGATTAAAATTTTGGATATTATATCCTAATTTTACAATAGTAGGTAATTTTGATTTAATGTTAGATTGAATTGGACCAATCATAATGGTTCAACTTAATTAAGAATAAAAAAATAATTCCCTTTTTTAGTTGATGATTTAGAAGAAAATAAATAGAATCACAATTTTTTCGATTTCACTCTTTCTTATTACATAATAATAATTTAAATGGTAAATATTGTTATTTAAATACAAGTTTAATATATTAATAAAAAATATATAAAAAGAAAGCTCGTTAAGGTTCGCGAGCCGACTCGAGCTCGATAAGCGAAGCTCGGGCTCGGGCTCGTTTACTAAACGAGCTTGTTTTTAGGCTCGGGCTCGAGCTCGAGCTCGTTTAAGCTCGGGTCGTTTGAGCTTTTTTTCGAGCCGAGCTCGAGTAGCTCGGCTCGTTTGCACCCCTAATCCTCAGCTTCTTGTAATCTTTTACCCTTTTATTTTTTATTTATAATTTCTCATGTCTTTGCTTTATTACACAATACTAAAATTAATACTATGTTGCAAGAATCGTATTTAAGTAACCACAAAATAAGCATAAATAACCTTATTTTTTAAATTAAAATAAAATTATAAGTAAATAAAAAAAAAAAAAAAATAAGCATAAATAATCTTTTTTTAATTAAAACTATAAATGAAAATACAAGTAACAATAAAATACATAAATAATTACATATAACAAAATAACATGTATATCAACATAATATAAAACTAGAGTTAGACGTTCTTAATTAACTTGACATTTCATATCAAACATATATAAAACTAGATTTAGACGTTCATAATTAACTTGACGTTTAATGATAATTCATTTGGCATTCAAATTTATTTAACAATTTAACCTTATAATAAATAAAAAATAGAGTAAACTTCCGTTTTGCTCCCTGTAGTTTGCTCACTTTAATGGTTTTG
This sequence comes from Helianthus tuberosus, assembly GCA_030545235.1. NCBI lineage: Eukaryota > Viridiplantae > Streptophyta > Magnoliopsida > Asterales > Asteraceae > Helianthus > Helianthus tuberosus. The sequence goes on along the minus strand of CM060442.1, from coordinate 208,380,771 downwards.
CCCCAAACCTTTCAAAATAGCCATTTTACTCCATAATCTTTGAAAGCTTTCATGATTTTGCTCCCCGCCCCTTAACCTCATCCATTTATGATGTTAAACCATCTCACGTGCAAATCACCTGAGGGGCATTTATGTCTTTTCCCAACCCTGTTTAATGAATCACATTTAAAACCCTAACAACCATTATCACCTACCCCATTTCATCTTCTTCCCCATCAGCAAAGAAAAACCCTAACTTCCATGGCAGACATACACTTAAGAATGCGACCCAGGAATTGATCAAACAGTTGGTATGCAACAACCATATATAACAAAAAACCTGCAAATTTCACAACCCAGATCGGAAAAAGATGTTTAAATTGATTCTAACATTATCAAATTAAGAAAAATAAAATAAATTTTTCGATACTAATATTATTCAATTATAAAAGTATATCAAAAATTCAAAATTCAGCTAGACAATTGAACAAAAAGTTGGTCTGCAACAATCAAAATCATCCAATTTAGTAAAAGAAAAAGTTCAGCTACCATTTTAACAAACAGTTGATCTGCAACATAAAATTATCCAATTAAGTAAAAAAAAAATAAAAAATTTCAGCTACACATTTGAACAAACAGTTGGAGTGCAACAATCGTACATGAATAATACCTGCAAATGTGACAACCCAGAACGGAAACAGACGATTTACCCAATTAAGAATGCGACCCAGATTGGGGATTCAACAAATTATGAAGAAAAGGTTATGATGGGAACCGATTTGTTATGAATTGAAAGGATGAAGAAGAAGATTGGTGAGAGATAACGATGAAACGGTTAAGATGATGAAAGAGTGTGGGTTTAGCCATCTTGAGCACATAGATAGAACCTCCTTCCTGGATTAGCTCGAGTCCAAGATGTCACGTTCGAGGTTGGAGATCCACAAGCACAGTGTACGTCTGCCATGGAAGTTAGGGTTTTTCTTTGCTGATGGGGAAGAAGATGAAATGGGGTAGGTGATAATGGTTGTTAGGGTTTTTAAATGTGATTCATTAAACAGGGTTGGGAAAAGACATAAATGCCCCTTAGGTGATTTGCACGTGACATGGTTTAACAGCATAAATGGATGAGGTTAAGGGGCGGGGAGCAAAATTATGAAAGATTTCAAAGATCAGGGAGTAAAATGGCTATTTTGAAAGGTTTGGAGCAAAACCGTTAAAGTGTGCAAACAACAGGGAACAAAACAGAAGTTTACTCTAAAAAATAAAATAAAATAAAATAAAACGTTATAATAAGCAAATAATATATCAAAGTCCAATTTTTATGTTTATATCATGATGACTACATGTTTTAACCAATTACATTATATTTATTTATCCGTGTAATATACGGGTAAATTCAACTCTGTAATACATATGTTTTTTTAAATAAAACCTTTTTTTATTACTTAATATATACTACCTCCGTCCCACTAAAAGTGTCCTACTTTGAATTTTCAAAGTCTTTGTTTATAAACTTTGACATTAACTAATTTTGTTTGTGTTAGATAATACTTGATGAAAGTTATATGATTTGAGTGTGTTTTACAAGTGTTTTTATCGGGTTAATTTTCATCACGTTTTATATAACACAAAAAATATATAATTAAAGTCAAAGTTTATAAATAAAGAATTTGAAAATTTAAAATAAGACACATTTAGTGGGATGGAGGGAGTAAATTACTTTTATTCGACCCGTGTAATACACGGAATTCTAACCTAGTATGAAATAAAAGAAATTTGCCGTTAAAAAATGGTTATACCCTGCTATCACGTAACGTGAAATAGAGTTTGTCACTTGTATTTAAACTATAACCAAGTGTATGAGGGGTTAGGTAGACATTCAAATTTCAAGCAACCTGACCCACAGACCATATCGCCACTTGGTCAACATTTTACATGGTAAACAAGCAAACACCGGAACACGACTCCTTTGCCAACTACCCTTAGATCTCACCACCACCGTGATCCACCACCTCCATGGAACTACCACAACTCCACACCTTCAACTTCACCGGCGTCCTCTCGGAGTCAAAGCGTATCATCTTATCCAGATACACCCACTTCCTCACCTTCTCTCTCCTCTTCCTCCCTCTTTCTTTCTCTCTCATCATCACCCCCACCCTCAACCACCACCTCTCCGATCAACCCTTCACCAACCATCATTCACACCATCAAAAACATCTAACATCGTACATCCTCTACACCCTGATCATCCACATCCTCACCCTATGTGCCATATGCACCATCACCTACACCACACACCATGCTTTCTTCAATCATCCGGTCAACTTCTTAGACACCCTCAAGTCGTTAACCTTCTCCTTCTTCCCACTCGCTTTCACCGCGATCATAGCTTATGCTCTTATATTCTTGATCTCCATAACCTTCTTCATGCTCATTGCAACAGTTCTTACACTGTTACATAACGTAGGGTTTGTTATAGATTACAATTCAGTTCACTTCATGTGGTTTTCAGCCATCATGGGTGCGGTTTTAATCGCGATTGTTATATATTTTCACGTGGAATGGTCGTTGGCTTTTGTGGTGGTTGTTGTAGAATCGAAATGGGGATTTGTGGCTTTGATGAGGAGCTCGTATTTGGTTAAGGGGATGCGATCGGTTTCGTTGTTGGTTATGTTGTATTTTGGTGTTTTTGGTGCGTTTATAGTGGGGATGTGTTCTGTAAATATGCGGTTTGTAGGTTTTATGATGCTTGGTTCGTTCTTTTTGATGATGTTTTTGCTTCGGATTACTGCGGCGAATACTGTGTTGTATAATTATTGTAAGGGTTTGCATGGTGAATTGGCTATTGAGGTTGCTGAAGGGTTTGATTATGAGTATTTGAGTTTGAATTCGGATGATGAGAAGGTTCCTCATGTTGTTAGTGTTGTAGCAGCTTGATGTGATTAAGGTTAGATGGTTGTTTTACTTAAGTGAATCTTTTATGTAACGCAATGTGGTTTCTTGTCATTGTATTTATGAAATATTGTAATATGTGTGAAATTGATTAATGATGCATATTTTTTAGAACATATGTATTGAATGTCTTGTAATGAAGCAAATGATTCAGTTAATCTTGTGATGTTTTTATGTTGTTTGATCTACTTCTTTATAGACTAGATAGAACCCTTTTTTTTAGTTTATTGCTTGATTTCGCGAAGAAATTATCTATAAACATCACTTGCATTAACATGGACAGCATGTGACCACAGACGGCAAGTTCGCTCTCTTCTTACCACGTCTGCAGCTTGTTTACCCTATAAACATGGGTTGCGGATGGTCTATGGGATGCCCGAACTAAAATGTCATCAGAGTATTTTTGGTGGAATTAGTTAGGGGTTACATGTTTGTATGTAAGAGCAGGAGCACAGCATAGTGGGGGCAGGGAGGGGCGCCCGACCCCCCCCCCCCCCCCCCCCCGAACTTTTCGCTAAGTAGTTACATGTTTGTACCTAAGGTAGGTCCGCCCCTGAACTCCCTGCTCCTTGACTTAATTCACATGGCTTCTAGAATGGTTGGATCTAAGGACTGGAAAAAATTATTAAGGCGGTGTTTTTAAGCACCATTTGGGAGATTTGGAAGGCGTCGAACGAGAAAGAGTTCAACAATCATCACATCCCATTATCCCACACGGTCGACACAGTCAAAGAAAATTTGTTTATGTGGATTAGATGTAGCTCGAAAGAAGGCCATTTAAATTGGGAGAGGTGGAGAGATTTTAATGTTTGAGATGTTGTGATGTAACTCTGGGTTTTACAGCTTCTTGCTGACCCGTTTTTATATTTTTATAGAGGTTTGCTGTTAAAAAAAAAAACCCTGTTTTTCACTGCACAAAAAATACATATCTGTATTTAATATTTATACTTAAATCTCTCTGTTTATATAATATGTTTTGTATAATTCGTTAATACTATACAGTATACAGTAACTTATTTTATTTATTATTACAAAACTTTTGATATAGTTATATGATACTAGAAAGAATATATTTTTTCATAGTTTTAACATATGCTGTTTATTTTCTTTTATGGGTGGTATGTTTTGCATTAGTGAAAACATCCACCTCGCGTGCGTGATGTCTGCGACGCCCGCCTTGCGTTAGTGATGTGTGAGCCTTCGCCTCGACTATGGGACCCTGTCGCCTTGGAATTTCTCACACTCTATAAAACACAGGCTATGATTCCGAGTGGCACAAAGGAGTATGGTGTCTGGTTACGAAAACCAGAAGTTTTACAGCTTAAACGTTTCGGCAACATTTTGATTGAGCAAGATCTATTAGAGATGCAAAAAGCATTTCATGGAGTTGTTTCATTCTTGGAACACATGCAGTCTCATGGAGTTCAAAGAAAGAAACAGGCCATGAAAAAATTGCAAAAAACAGGCCAACACGATCAAAGAATCACGAAATCAGTTCATATCTTTCTTTGATTCGGATAAGTAGATGTTGAAGACGATGCCGTCTTGAATCTTGCAACCCTTTCATCTAGTTCACCGCCAAAAACCCGTCCACTCCAGTTGCCAGATCTTTGAACCAACCGAGACGGGACACGGTCACTATCTTCACCACCCGATGCGTCATAACCACCACTAGTGGATCTAGACAGTGGCATGCCCCCAGCCATCTCCTGAGCTACAGAGACCGGTTTCCTAGCCTCATCGGCTCCAGAAGAGATCCTAACCGGGTGAATATCAGGCGAGTCTAAGCTACTAGTAGTGTCTGGTGAGGATTCTACAATATTGGTTGAACCCATAGGCTGGAAAACACTACGGGCCTCGATCTGCAAAGGGGCCAAACTTGAGAAACCCTGGCCCGTTATTCTGTCATTTCTCGTATTATTGTTCAGTGATGGATGTTCTACAGGCTGTAAATGTTCTTGAAGGCGGGCACGCATGCTTCCTCTTCTTTGGCTGTTGTCAAGTCTCGAGAACATCCGACGTTCACTGCTTCCAACGCTGTTGTCCCTTTCAAGCCCATACGGGCCGGTCTGTTGGGCTTCTTTTCTTGAAATGGGTTGTATGATTTTTGACTTTTTTCGGGCTTCTGCTGCAGCTTTCGATACCTCATCTGCATTCAAACGGGCCAATGTCCACGGGCTGATCTTTACAGCTGTGGTATTCTTTTTCTTGATAGGTTCGTCTACGGTCTTCTTCCCTAATGAGCTAACTGAACCGGTGTCGGTTGGAACTACATCATACTGCAAAAAGATACATGGTATTAAATTATTAATCACTGCCACATCAGCGATGAATGTTTTATCTTTGACAGGTCAAATAAAAATATTAAATTATAACAAAAATTGGAAATACCTGATCTTCAACGAATAGGCGTGGGGGCGTACACCAGGCTCCTTGACGGAAATTATTGAACGAGCTGACACTGCTTAAACCGGTGAGAGAGCTTGCGGGTGACATTTGAGGACTTTGTTGACCACCAACTTCTTGCAGATCTTGCTCCCTTAATGCTATGATGTAATCATATGTGCTGATTCCCTGTCACATGGCAAAGTTGTAATTTAACTAGAGTAATCTTTCGTAATAATCTTAATGGAGAATGTGAAACTCACCTTCTTTATTAGAAGAATGTGAAAGAAGAATAGCTGAACGAGTGGCAGCGTTGCGATCATAGCCAAAATAGTGCACACCGCCTGTCACACGAAAATTTCAACAAATGTTATTGTTGTCGATGATGAAGGGTACTTTAGACGTTTCATAGTCTAGACAGTTTAGGCGGATTGAGTTCATAATTTCTCATGTTTTGAAAATAAGGCAGGCATTTCAGTTTGACTTTTACGGGTCAAACAAGGTCGTTTTGAACATGGAATTTAATGTGAATCTATTAGTTTTCAAGAAAATGCTAATGACTAAATAAAAACTAAAAAACAAACACAGTAACCAGAAAAACAACTAAGGTATACGGGTATATATACGTGCGTTACTTTGACCTCATGTAGTAATGTTGTTGACTTTTAAGAATTAAGCAAGCACCCACCACGACTATAACATAAGGCACCAATGAGAAACTGCTTCCGAGCTTGGTAGCAATGTCTAAGTTGAATCTCTTGTGGTCAAGAAAACAACATATCAACACCACAATTCCAGTTGACCATTGAAGTATGAGCTACATTTTTCAATCACAGAACGAATAACACATGTCAATGTTTGACTATAAGGAAAATTCGACTGAAAAGTCAACACGATCAAATAATCAAGACTTGTTCTTACTAGAAGAAGAGCAGAGATCATAAGAGTAAAGAATTTTCTGTAGTTCTTCTTGCCTACACAGTTATTCAACCACTGCAAAATAGTTATAATTGTAACGAATCAAACGTCTTCTCAAAGAAATACGGAGAGTGTTCACGATATCATGATCATTTAATTCTAATATACCCTGCAATGATGATCGAATCGATCAACACATTTGTCACAAACTCTACAATGCTTACTGTACTTGAATACCTGCAGAAAACCATTTGTTTTACGTGTTATTCGATGCTTGATTAGTAATTTCTGACATTTTTATATAAAAACAGACATTATTGCCAAGTTAATTACAAGTTTAACGTTATTCTTTTTGCGGTACTCGTTTCAAATTTAGCAACATTACCTCAACCTCACACAAACTACAATAAAACATGCCATCTTCGCTCGTTTGAAGTTCAGAAGATTCATCGTTTGAATTTGAACAATGGCACATCAAAGCACAAGGAATCAACGCCAAAAAGCAAGGTCGTTTCGACACGTTTTCGACAGTTTCAGACGCATTATCTTCTGTTCTTGAATCTTGATTCTTACTATTCTTAATCGAATGTTTCTCTCCAACACTTGCAGCATTCGCATCTTGTATTGATGATGTTGATACACCACCAAGTTTAGATTCTTTAATTCCACTACCTGTTTTGTTATTACGGGTCTTAACGTACTTTTTCGACTTGAAAACACCCGAATCTGCTGGATCAGCACCAGCACACCATATGTACAATCCAAATGCAGATACAATCTGATAACATTATTCACAAAAACAAAAAGAACCCAATAAGAATGACATAAAGTTTGTTGAATTTTACAATCAAGATCAGATTATAAACATGTATACAATCCAAATGCATATACAATCTAGCAAAATTATTCATAAAAACAAAAAGAACCCAATGAAAATGACATAAAGTTAGTTGAATTTACAATCAAGATCAGATTATAAACACAAAATCAGACACAGATCTCTGATAATTGGCACCAAAAGTGAAAAAACATAATAAAGACTGATAATTGAGCACTTACAAGAGGAGTGTAGATCCCCATTACAACATATTGGTACATCTTTTTACCAATAAAAGGAGCAAAGAACACATAGAAACCAAAACCCAATGCCAAAAATACAGAAACAGCTACCACCTGCAGCCAAAAAGTTCAATTTCTAAAACACCATGAAATATGAAAGAATAATAAGCATAAAAAATATGAACTTTTCACATACCTGAAGAGGATGATAGGGAAGTTGCCATCCATGTTTCCTCATCTTTACAATGTTGATAATTTAACAAGAAAATGTTTCTGGGTATGTGAGGAAATTGCAAAAAGATTTCAACTTTAGTGGTTTGTTATTCAATTTTCTCACTTGGGTTGAATATTTTTCTTCCAGTTATCCTCATTTCATCAATGGTTCATCAAGAACTGAACAAGGGGATATTCAACTATTCAAGATCATCACCATCATCATAAAGTGAAAGAAAATGAAAAAGGCATGTGTAATTTACCAACAAGTTGATGATAGAAGGTGAATTTTGCTACAAAATCTTTGTTGGTGGGATGTTGGTGTTGTTGAAAGATGATGTTTGATAAAAAAAAAAAAATCTGTCTGCTTTTACTGGATCATTGGAGATATATATGGTATTTTTTTTTCTTGATTCTGGTATATAGATTATAGAGAGAGAGAATGAACTGTGTTTTTCTTTATTAAGATGGTGAAATGACATTACTGGCCCTAAAGCTTCTTTCTTTATCAGTTTTGTTGGAATGGGATTATCCACTTTTTTCATGGGCAGATCATGTGTTACAACAGGTCCAGTTGACAGTTGTACATTTGTGCCTTTGGATTCACTCTAAAGTGTTAACTAAACTACCTCTTATTTAAAGCCCTTCTTTATCACCCCCCCCCCCCCCCCCCCCCCCTCTGTATATAGGGGTGAACCTATTTTCTAAGAGTACGGATGAGGGGTTCAATCATATTTTTCAAAGAGTGTGATCAGGATTTTTTTGCCTAAAAAATACATTAAATTTTATTTTTAAATGGTGTGCCCGCCCACCCTACCATCCACCTGGGTCTGCCCCTGTTTGTCAATCAAATTGGTTAAAATTAATTTAGAAGTTACTAAGATTGGAGGGTGTGGGAGGGGCTTTATCAACGCCACGTCACACAGGGGCTTTAAGGCCTCTCCCCTTAACTTGAAGGGTGTGGGATAAAGCCCCCTCACACCCTATAGTGCCCCCTTAATCTTGACGAACTACCACAATCAAGCCAAAAACGCTCGTTACCATGATGGAGCCTCATCAGTGGCGCCCCTAGTTAAATCCGTGGGTGTGGGTGTATGACGTCGGGGGGCGCTATAGAGGGTGAGGTGGCCTTGGTGGCGCCTCCATACCCTCCGGCCTAATGTTTGAGATAGGTAATGCATACAATCTCTTTGTGTGATCTTCTTATCAGGTATTAGAACTAAAAGATTAGAAGTATTTATTTAAAAAATTAAAAAAAAACTATTATTAAAAAAATATGGTATAGAATTAGAAAATGTGTTGGCATTCTAAATTCATTAATTTTTCTAAATTGAAATAACTTTTATATATTTTATTATTAATTTAAATAGTTATCCATAAAAATCAAAATTTTATTATATTTAATATGAGTATAATATTGTTATATTTTTTTAAAATCATTTTTTTTTCATAAAACTATAACGTGTTATGCAAAAATTGTGATGTTTACCATTATAATTGTTTTTTTTTACCATTATAATTACAAATGTGTTGTTTACCATTACAAACACAATTTTATAAAATAACATCATAATTATAAACGGTAAACCAACACAATTATACCATATAATTTTGTTGTGTTTTGCGTGTATAAATAGACTCAAATACTCTTTGCCTATAAAGCCAACAACGTATACGTGACGTATTCTCATTGCTTCTTAGACAAAACTCATTTTATACCAACCGCTTTCTCTTTCACTCTCTCCCTCTTCCTTTCCCGCTTTGAAATTAATTTACCATAATCTCTTCAGGTTATACTCAGTTATCACTTTCAGGTTTTAGCCCGGCCAATATAATTTTTGCTAGTACTAACAGTCTTGTAAGAAAAGTTTCTAACCATTCTAAGGATGTTTGACTCTAGAAGTACAACCATCAAAATAAACACGTGTATAAAATAACATGGAAAAGATTAAATTGGAAGTTTAGTTTGGGTAGAAAGCAATAAGAGGAGGACATGGCAACGTTGAAAAAACATAAGGAGGGGTATTTTAGTCAAAACTCACCATCTTAAAAAAAAACCAAGCATCTGCAATTCATTTCTCTTCCCCGTATACTCAAATCCATCATTTTCAAAACCATAAACTACCACATCACAACCAACACTCCCACCTACGATAGCCACCATCTTGCCGGAAACTAGATCTGAAACCACCACCGCCTTCAACCACCTGTTGGGTTTTTCAGATCTGAAACCACCATTCCACCATCCACTGTCACCGCTCCACTGCCCACTGCCACCGCAACAAGTTTCCCCACAGTGTGTCGGAGTTCTTTCTTCGTCCACCGTCGTTAACCGGAGTTTGTGTTATTTTTTTATTTTCGTTGCGTTTTAGGTTATCAAACCTCAATTGCATTTTTCACCTCATTATGTTTTAGTTAGAGTTCTTTTCATTTTTGTTCTTCTGGATATTAAAGTAGAGGTATAACCATGCTAAAATAGAAGCATGATCATGTTGCAACAAAGGCATGACCACGTTAAAACCCATTGCGTTTTAGAACATGTAGTGCAAAGAACATGATCATGCTAAGACAGAAGCATGATCATGTTGGAACTAAGGCACACCCATGTTAAAACTACATTGCTTTTTAGAACCTACATTAAAACTCCATTGCTTTTAGAACCTGTAGTGCAAAATATTGATTTCGGGTTTCCCTGCGCCTTACAACCTGGAGTGTAAAGAACATGATCATGCTAAAATTGAAACATGGTCATGTTGGAACAAAAGCATGACCATGTTAAAACATAAACATGGCCATGTTAAAACTAACCTACAGTAATATTGATTTTGGGTTTCATTGCGTTTTACAAGCAAAAGCATGATCATATTGGAACTAAGGCATACCCATGTTAAAACTACATTGCTTTTTAGAACCTATGTTAAAACTCTATTGCTTTTTAGAACCTACAGTGCAAAATATTGATTTCGGGTTTCACTACGTCCTACAACCTGGAGTGTAAAGAACATGATCATGCTAAAATAGAAGCATGGTTGATGTATAAGAATTTATACATCTTCTAAACGTCAAATATACCCTGTTTATGCGAGAATCAGTTGTGTTTTTATTGATTTTGATACTCAATTATCTTATTGGTGAAAATACAGGTCCGGGCCTTGACCCGGTGATGAAACGAAGGCTTTTGGAGCAAAATGGAGCGAAAACTGAAAATACCAACAAACTGCCAGATACAGCACGATCGTGCCACCCAACGCACGATCGTGCCATGCCCTTAGTTGCCGAGCACTATCACTTGTTCCCGAGATCGTTATCGAGCACTATCGTCTGGCACGACCAGACCATACCCGAGCACGATCATGCCCGGTCAATTAAAGTCTAGATCAACTCGTTTCCGAGATCGTTGCCGAGCACTATCGTCTAGCACGATCACACCGTGCCCTAGCACGATCGTGCCCGGTCCAAACCAAAGTCAGATCGCTCGTTTCCGGGATCGCATTAACCATCATCGACATGAATACGGGAAGCACGATCGTGCCGATCTATGGCACGACCGTGCCAAGTGGGGTCAGTTGAGCTGGATGACAAGAATTAGTGGGACGGTGATCGATCGCACTAGGCACGACCGTGCCAAAAGGTGGCACGATCGTGCCATATGTCCAGCATGTTAAATACGCACAGCAGCCTCATTTACACGGGAGTTGGAGCATTTTTGTGAAGTTTTCTCTCAAAATTCTGGTCTTGGAAGCTTGTTGGAGCCAAGGAGGAGCTAGGAAGAAGGCTATATCACATCAAAATCCACTCAATCATACCTTAATCTTGTCTTAAATTTGGGTTAGATCACTTTTATTATCATGAACAATTTCAATTCTCTTGTATTTATTTCTGCAATTATGAGCTTTGTAGGCTAAACATTTGTGTTGCTTAAACCTTGTTGAAGCTATTGATTATGTGATAACATGGAAATGGATGTGATGATTGTTCTTGTTAATCTTCATAGTAATATTTAGTCTTGTTCTTGGAATTTATATGCATGATTAAAGTCCTTGTTCTTGAATGTTTGGTCATAAGTATTTACATGATGTGTTGGAAAGCCCATGTAGGAATTATGATTATTGAATCTTGTTAACTAGTTAGTATGATTCATAACATGAAACTAGGAATGGTAATTGTTAGCATGACTAGAATGAAGAGTTGAACATGTGTATGGATTCTAGCATTTAGATTTGGAAAAGATCAAAAGAATATTAATATGGATTCTATAGTTGAAATCATGTTAGTATAATGATTTAGGCCAAGATTATTGTTTAGCATGATCATACTTGTGGTTCATATCAAGAACATGATAAAGATATTACTTACATAAAACCAAGTTAGGGTGATTAATTTGTGTATGACCATGCTTGTGGTTCACATCAATAACATGATGATTAGCATGTTTTTCATATTAGTTTTCCCAAACTTGTAGAGTTAAGAGTTTTGAAGAACAAATAACTCCTCATTAAAGATTAACATCAACTTAGCAAGTGAACTTGAAAGAATAAAGATTAGGTGATTAGAATGATTAGTTCATTTTAGTTTTCCTAAGATTTACAAACCTAGGAGACCTTGATTGGAAACTTAGTTGGAATTAGAACTTGCATCATCACTAAATCTTGATCCATTGTTGTTACATAGTCATTAGTGGATACTTTGTTTAAGCAACCTCTTTTAGATATTGTTTTCATAAATTTTAGTTGTTGTAAACTTTCATTTCAAAATCTTAAACCAAACCAATATATCATTTGAAAAAGGCTTTAAAAGTAACAAAAGTTTATTATCGATAAACCGTGTCCACGGATTGATATCCGGTTCTTACCGTTAAAATTATATTACCACCCGACGGGTACACTTGCCCTTTTGTGTGTGTAGTTTAGTTCTTAGGTGAAAACCACTTTTAAAACTAAATTTGTGTGAAGGAAAATTAACCAATAAAAATATATATAATTCACGCACATCAATGGTCATGTTAAAACTAACCTACAATGCAAAATATTGATTTTGGGTTTCATTGCGTTTTACAAGCAAAGAACATGATCATGCTAAAATAGAAGCATGGTCATGTTAGAACAAAAGAATGACCATGTTAAAACATAAGCATGACCATATTAAAACTCCATTGCTTTTTAGAACCTGCAGGGCAAAATATTGATTTTGGGTTTCATTGTGTTTTACAACCTCGAGTGCAAAGAACATGATCATACTAAAATAGAAGCATGGTCATGTTGGAACAAAATCATGACCATGTTAAAACATAAACATGGCCATGTTAAAACTCCATTGCTTTTTAGAATCTGAAGTGCAAAATCTTGATTTTGGGTTTCATTGCGTTTTGGAACTGTAGTGTAAAAGAACATCAAAGAACATGAACATGTTAAAATAGAAGCATGATAATGTTGGAATAAAGACATGACCGTGTTAAAACATAAACATGACCATGTTAAAACCCCATTACGTTTTAGAACCTGGAGTGAAATAACATATCATGCTAAAACATAAGCATGATCATGTTGGAATAGAGGCATGACCATGTTAAAACAAAGGCATGGCCTTGTTAAAACAGAAACATGACCATGTTAAAACAAAGACATGACCATGTTAAAAAAGAAACATGACTATGTGAAATCCATTGCGTTTTAGACCTGGAGTATACGTTTTTAGAATTTGAGTGCAAAGAACATTATCATGCTAAAACATAAACATGATCATATTAGAATAGAGGCATCAACATGTCAAAACATAAACACGACCAAACCTGATTGCGTTTTAGAACCTGAGTTATAGTGTGTTGTTCTATCCATTTCGTTTTACGCATCTGGGTTTTCGAAAAAAAAATTCAAAAGTAAAGCAATAGTGTGCTCGTTTTAAAGATAAAAAACGCTCGTTTTTATGGTGCAATTTTTATAGAAAAATATTGTCGTATGAAAAATTAATTAACATTTTAAAAACCATGGGAAATTGAATGAGAGGGAAACTATTGACTTGGATAGACTAGAATGCTCTTAAACTAACTCACGCGCCTCTTTTTTTTTCAAACTCACTCATTTAATTTTAGGCACTGATTACTTAATAGATGGTTAAGATTACTTGCTAAGGGTGAGAGGGGCACTCCCCTAAAAGGGGAGTCCCCTCTCTTACACACCACGAATCAGATAGTGCCACGTCAACTCCCCTCTTAAACTCCCCTAACACCCCATTTTGATGGCGGCACTCCCCTAATAGGGGACTTGGGTTTTTTTTTTTATTTGTTGTAAAATTATGCATGTTTATAAATTAAAAAAATATTAATAAAAATAAAAATTAAATAAAAGACATTTCATTAAATTAAAAAAAACAACCTAGAAAAATAAAAATTACATTCAAACTAGAAAAATAAAAATTACATTCAAACTAGAAAAATATAAAAACAAACTACTCGTCGTCGGAACTCACTTCAAGGTGAGGTAGATCTAAACGTCCGAGATGCTCAACGAGATCGTGTTTTAGTCTCCAATGCGTTTCTTCGTCAATGAGCTCGCTATAAGCTGTTTCAGCGAAGACGGGTTCGACTGGAGGATCTTGAATGTGTACCGGTGCTATCGCCCTTCCGTCGTCTTTTATAATCATGTTATGTAAAATAATGCACGTATACACGAGTAACCTTATCTTTTTCACCGTTTTCGAACGCATTGGACGATTTAGTATTCCCCACTTCGCCTTTAACACACCAAACGCCCGTTCCACATCTTTTCTTGCGGCCTCGTGTTGCCTCTTGAACTTTTTTTCATTCGGGATGTGAGGATATGGAAAAGACTTCACAAACACGGACCAGCTAGGGTAGATCCCATCAGTAAGATAATACCCGCGTTTGTATAAGTGGTCGTTCACCTGAAATGGACAATATGGCGCCGTTCCGTTTCGTTGAGCAAGAAATAACGGAGATTGTTGGAGCACGTTGATGTCGTTTTGTGAACCCGCCGGGCCACAAAAAGCATGCCAAATCCACAAATCTTGAGACGCCACCGCCTCTAACATAACCGTCGGGTATTGATGATCGCCTCTCATATATTGTCCACGCAATTCTGTGGGGCACATTCTCCAGACGAAGTGTGTACAATCCAGACTACCCAACATACCAGGTAGATGATGTCTCTCCTCCTGAGCCTGATACAATAGCGCAACGTCGTGGCTCGTTGGTCTACGTAAGAATTCACCGGCATACATTGCACAGACCGTCTGGCAGAAATATTCAAGGCACTCACGAGAGGTCCTTTCAGACATCTTTAAATACTCGTCGTTTTCGTCTGGTGGGTTACCGGTTGCAAGTTGTTTAATCGCAGAAGTAACCTTTTGCAACGGCGTGAAACTTTTCTTCATTCTCCCGTCCAAGCCCTCTTGAAACCACTCGTCGTTTGCTTCGACGTCACTAACAATTTTTAGGAACAAAGACTTGGACATACGAAACCTCTGACGAAAAATATCGGCATTAAATTTTGGATTTTCTACAAAATAATCGGCCATTAGTGTTTCGTGGCCACCCTCACGATCTCGAGGGACAACTTTTTTTTTTTACTAGACGATGCCGTGTCTAGTATCTCCGCTTGTTGGATGAGATTTTGGAAGAAAATTAAGCTACTATCGTTTGACGGAGAACCTTCATCGTCGGGAAAGTCGGGTAGGGGAGGAAAAATCGGGAACCCGGGATCCATTTAGTGAAGTGGGTGTTGTTTGAGAGTATAAAAAATAAGAAGTGGGTTTGGTTTGAGAGTATAAAAAATAAGAAGTGGGTGTGGTTTGAGAGTATAAAAAATAGTGAAGTGGGTGTGGTTATTTATATTTGTTTAAAAAGTGAATTTTTTTTTTTTTAAATTCGACCGTTTAAACGACCGTTCCTCAATATGCGTGCCATTTCAAAGCGGTGAACAAGTGCCGAAACCACCCCCGAATCGGGTCCCCGCGGTGATGGCGGCGGTGTTCCCGATCGAGGAAGGTGGTCACCGATTGGGTCCCCGCTGTATGCCCCGGACACCCTAAGCTTGCTACCAAAATAAACTTCTAGTATATTCTCACTCTGAAATAAACATACCCATCTTACATCCACTTGCCAATAACTTCGGTTTTGATTTGACGTTTATATAGGGTGTTGTAGTTATATAAGCTTTATATGACATATAAAAAAACAAGTTGCACTGCTATTTTTTTCTTTTTTCTGATAGTAACATGTTATCCTCCCTTTTTTCCTTTTAAAATCCTTCTATC
Source organism: Helianthus tuberosus (assembly GCA_030545235.1). Lineage (NCBI taxonomy): Eukaryota > Viridiplantae > Streptophyta > Magnoliopsida > Asterales > Asteraceae > Helianthus > Helianthus tuberosus. The sequence goes on along the minus strand of CM060442.1, from coordinate 208,364,991 downwards.
AAATATTTGATAATTATTTTCCTTTTAAAATCCTTTTATCAAATATTTGATAAATATGCATATTAAAAGCCAACTTTTAAAAAACAAATCAGTTAATATATTTTCTCGCATTCTAATATGATATTTTGTTTTAATAATGATATACATTTGCTAAAATATGTACATAAATATATAACGGAAACCTATATTTTGTAGTTAAAGGTGATGATGTCAATTTGGGGGCACTGGTTGAGCGTTTTTAGAGGCGGAAAGAAGAAAGAATGTAGGTGATGATGTGACACTGTTTTAGTGATGTGGTTGTTACATATCATCTTATTTCACAAAGTCGGCTATATTTTTGTATAAACGTGATTCATAATTGTTTGTTGATATGGTATAGTATATAAAATAGTAAAAATCACAGGTTTGGTATATATTTAAATAGAAATTTATAGTATAAATGTTAATTGATTACAGTCGTAAATAATTATATCATATCTCTCATTACTCATGAGTTTTTTTTTTTAAACGTATACTTCATTAAAACACCGCCGACCCAAACCGGACCGACCCAACAAAAACGACAAGGACAACTACATATTTACAATTAGTTACTTTTTTTTAACATGTCATGAGTTAGTTACTTGTAACTTTGTTATGGAAGGAGAATGTTTTGTATTGTTTGTTGTGTGGTAGAGTAATGTTTTAGTGACTTAATATAGACATGGAATATAAACTTTTTGAGCCAACGCCCAACACGTGGAATATATACACTAGACATTTTTGTTTTTTCTAGTCAAAAGCCTGTGAATTAGTGTCAGAATGTAGGGCTAAGAGCAACCGTCCCAATGTCAAAAATGCAATTTTCATATTGAAAATTTTTCGGCTGGTATCCCTTGGATTTTTTTATTCGACCAAACCCAATACAATGCATTTGAGGCGTATTTTTAACATTGATGATGAGTTGAAGGGGATAGAGAGAGTAGGGAGAGGGTAGAAATGTTTTTTTTCTTAGACCATGTGTACTCGTTGTCCAAAGGGTGTTTTTTCGCCAACCACGCCCAGAACACGCCCTCCGGCTCGGCCTCGGTGAGCGTTTTTCTTCGAAATTTCGTATGGGGCGTCCAATTTTCAACGCCGGATGGGGGGAAAAGCTGACCAATCACATCTCCTCCCTCCTTCTTTGACCAATCAAAATTTTTTCATGGTTTTTTTTTTATTCTTTACACACCTTTTAACATAATGCCCATATCCTTACTACACCTATTTTAGAAAAACGCTCCTTTGCTGACTAGGACGACACGTGGCGGACAACGCCGAAGGGTGGGGCATTATTCACCCAAACGACTACGCATGGTCTAAGTGCATACATTTGTAGAGAGAATGTTTATTGTGAGTAGTAAGTTATTGAGTTGAGATCCTGTACAAACAGTGCTAACTGTAAGAACCGTAAGAATAGATCTAAGTCATTGATAGTTTAAATCAAGGGTTGGGGTTGATTATAAATAAAACTCTTATAATTAAAAATTATTACTAACAAGTTAGGGGTAACTTTGTAAAATTGCTAGTCATTTGACCATTTTCAATTAAATACAAATTCCATCAAGGTTTTTTAAACTAAAATAACTTTTATATACTTCATTATTTTTTTTTAAAATATACCATAAAATCAAGTATTTTTTTTATCTTTAATATGAGTACCATATTGCTATATCTTTTTTTTTATTTATAAAAGTGACTTTTAAAAAAGTTACAAAAAGTTGTTTTATAATTGTGCCGATAATGTGTTGATTATGTGTTACTTACCATATAATACAAACAAACACCAAAAGTAGATATAATCAGCACATCTGATGTGCTGATAATGGAGAACAATTGAGGATGTTGTGCTAATGGCATTTATGTTGATAATGGAGAACGATTGAGGACAATGTGCTGATAATGGAGAACGATTAAGGATGTTATGCTAATTATATAGTGTTGTACTGATTATATTTTTTTGGTGGTTCCTGCAAGTTGGTTAGTGCATCCTTTTTTAACCAAATCTTGCCGTTCAAAAAAAAATGTAGAGGCCAATTGGTGAATATAGATTTGAAAGTTGTAGATATTTCTAGAAAGTTTAGAATGGAGATTATCACTATGGTAAGATTCCACTGAAATTTGGAAGAGTTCAACCTAGGTGTTAGGTCGGTTGACATGTTATAAGAAGGTATGCCTCATCATTGAGGAATTCTCCTTTTGCTAGAAGCACATTTGATCGCTTTTAGAAAAAATATGAAATGGAGTTTGATGATATAACACTTAATCGTTTTCTATTTATTTAGAGAGAAGTTTTATCAAAAGAAATTTCTAACGGCAGAGGAAATTTATATTAATATTAAAATTAAAATTTTTGCAAGAAGCTAGAAATAGAGCACGTACAAAACTCAGGATAATGGTACGTTATCATAATTGAAATCACACAACTTTGGCCATGGATATTCGCCATATTATTCACCCATAGGAATCCAATTGGCTTTTTCTCTTGAGTAAACTTTCGTTTTGTTCCCTGTGGTTTGGTCACTTTAACGGTTTTGCCCAAAACCTTTAAAAATAACCATTTTCTTCCAATAGTTTGCGATAGTTTTTCCATTTTGCTCCCCGCCTCTAACTCCATCCAAGTTGTCTCAGGGAGCAAAATGGAAAAACTATAGCAAACTATTGGAGGAAAATGACTTTTTTTTAAAGGTTTTGGGCAAAACCGTTAGAGTGACTAAACCACAGAGAGCAAAACGGAAGTTTACTCTTTTCTCTTTATCTGTTTTGAAGATAGATAGATAGATAGATAGATAGATAGATAGATAGATAGATAGTGCTTGGTTGCCGAAAACTTTGTCATCACGTGCTCGACATATACGCTAACATGTGGTTAAAAGTTGTATGTAAACCTTCTAATAGAACGTCTAGATTACCAATTGCTTGGGATTTAACATCTTATGGAATGTCTATATTACCTTCTTATGGAATGTTGAGATTACATTTTGTCATTCTTATCACTCCTATGTTGAATATTAAGAAAATATCTTTAGTTTTTTTTTTTTATTATTATCAGGGGCGAAGCTTAATGGGGGGGGGGGGGTGGGGGACGTCCGCCCCCCCGGGATTTTTCGCTCAGTAGTGTTATATATGTAGTTTTCGTATAGAAATTTGTGGGTATATACGTTTTCACCCCCCCGGTTCTATAGAAATTTTTGGGTATTCTATAGAAATTTTTGGGTATATATGTTTTCACCCCCCGGCCGAAAAATCCAAGCTTCGCCACTGATTATTATAACCCTCTATAGAAAGAATATGTGACTGCCCGTACACGGAGTTAGGTAAAAAGACATTGGCAATTCCCATTTTGTTTTGTTTGCATTATGCTTATGATATTTACTACTAAAAAGGTCAAAAAACGCATTAGAAGTACATAAAATAAATTCAATTTATTTACTCAAATGTGTATTAGTACTCTATTATGCATCGTAAAAGTTGTTGAACGACCGTTGATTTAATAACTCTAATATACAAAGTAGGAATGTATAATTGATGAAAATGAAAGGGAAAAAAATATTGACAACACGCGTGTTTAGTTGGAGACTTGGAGCTACAAACATGAAACATCGACACATACATAGTTTTGACTTTCGAAAATCCACCGCAATTACACATAAATTATAAATATTATAGTATAATAAATATTATTGTATAATAGTTTTAGTAAAAAAATATGATATTACTTTCGTTTTTTATGAGTATCAAAATGACTTTAAAATTCTTGTTTTCTTAACTTATTTTGTTAAGTTGTGAGAAATTGAAGGATAGATGGTTCAACTGAATCGAGTCAATATGATTAAGTTGACTCGGGCCAACATATTCAAATCATATGCAACTTTATAAACTCGTGACTCGATGAGTTGAAACTTCCTTTTTTAATTTTAACAATTTTGTTTGTTTCTTTACGTGTAAGAAGTTAACGATGAGCTTGAAAAACTATACAAGCTAACAACTAAGCTACATATAGAGTGAGCAACTTTAGTCGGTACCTAGCTAAGAAATTCACCCGCAAAAAATAACTTAAGCTCAGAAAGTTTGAAAGGCCAACAAAACCTCTATAATAATACTACCAAACCGTTAGCACCAAAGTACATAAAACGACCTAGATCGACTCTACACCCCTAGATAGCTCATAGAATTATCTACTCTTTCAAGTTTCAACCATGAGATATTTAACTGCTTAGACTGCCTCCAATGCTTCCTTTTGGAGGGTTGCACTTAATGACGTGGCATGTGCACTTGTGAAGGATGCATTGGGGTGGGATGCACTTAATGGGTCTTGCACTACATGAAGTGCACTTAAGTGCAGAGAGAGAAAGTGAAGAAAGTGGGTCCAAATAGAGGAGAGAGAGGATGCATGTGAGAAGAATGGGTTGGAGTTAAATAGTGGAGAGAGAGTGCATGTGGAAACGATAGGTAAAAAGCTGATGTGGCAGTGATGACTAGGATGCATGTAGTAAATGCAGGCCGTTGCATTGCGGACAGTCTTATGGTTAAATACCATTTGATTTCGGCTCCTCCACACACACACACACACACCAGATAATCGTTTGTATTATTGAATAGACCAGTTTTTTCACTTTCAAGATTCCCGAACCTAATAATGCATCTTCATCAAATCTTTTTCCCCCGAAAGCGAACAAGGGATTGATTTTGCACCATTGTGATACAAAATCCCAAAGGCGGAGAGCAAGGATGCAAGATGCGAAAAGATGATTTACCGTTTCTTCGTAGTCACCACAGAACACACTCCTAAGGGAATTAATTTGCACATTTCTTTTGACTAGAGCCGACTTTGTACGCCCCTGATCCATAGCTACCCCCCAAGCAAGGAAGTTGACTTTCAATGGGGTCCAGTTATTCCATTGAAAAGCTAAAGCCAATCCTGAGTAGTTTAAGGTGGTGTTTGTTTTTTCCAAAAAGAGCTTCCTGGCCTCTTCTGTCTGCACCGTGCAGACGCGGGAAGAGGTTTAGCCTCAGAAGAGTGTTTGTTTTTTTTTTTCGAGAAGTGCTTTTTACCTCTCCCCAACCTCTTCTTGGGGAAGTGATGAGAGGTAAGCTTCTCCAAGCAGAGGTTTACCTCTTCTTGGCACCACCTCCACCTCCACCCCTGCTCCGCCCCTGCTCCGCCACCACCACCACTGCTCCGCCGACACCATCATCATCATCACCACCACCACTGCTCCGCCACCACCACCACTGCTCCGCCACCACCACCACTGCCCCAAATCGACATCACCCAAAACAGATCCGATTCGGATGTGGGTGTGGAGTTGTTTACCAGAAGAACGAGGGTGCGACGGGGGTCGGTCGGAGTTTCTCCGATCACCGGTGATGTAGGAGAGAAGACAGAGGTGATAAAGGTTCAAGGGGAAGGGTGTATCGCCGGAAATCGGGACGCCGGAGAAGCTCAACGGCATGGTAGTAGTGGTGGCGGTGGTGATTATGGCGGTGGTTCAGATTTTAGAGAGAGAGTAGAGAGAGAGGAGAGAGAGTTTTGTTAGAGAGAGAGTAGAGAGAGTTTTGTGTGTGTAGAAGAGGTTTTATAAAAAAAAACAAACCCTCTTCTCCTTGCAGCTGCAGACATTTGGTCCACCTCTTCTCCTGCAGATGTCTGCAGATGTGGCCTGCAGCAGAAGATGTTTTCGTACAGAAAAAACAAACAGCACCTAAATCATGCATACGGGTTCTAAGGCTTTTCACAGAAAAGATACATGATGAATCTTGAGTAAATTTAACTCAAGCTAAATTTTACTCAAGTTTTAACAATTTAATATACATGTAAACTTGCACACAAGTTTCTAGTCACATTTAAATCCAACTATTAAAGTTTTTTTTACGCATAAGAATATATGTTGCCCTTAGCTTTTAAAAAATATATAATGTTTAATAGACACATTGGTCATATAACTAGAAATCATCCATTAATTAAACAGGTTTAAAATAAATGGTAGGCGACCTATTAATTTTCTGTAATGATGAATACAAATCAAGAGAATTATGAAAGTATGTTTTTTTTTTTTTGGATGTGGCGTACTCTTATAGTTATTACATATGATCATTACTTGTAGAGTTATGAGACATGTAAATATGTGATCATGTATGTAGTGTGGCTGAATATCACATTCAGTGACTGAGTGACCCCTCATGTATAACTTTTTAATTCACGTATTATTATCAACAAAATGTACATATTCAACATACCACGACGAAGACTTGTGTGGTTCCCGTTGTGTTCATGTATTTGGCTATTGGTTTTCTTGTTTAATGCATGAGAAGTTTAGATATATTTAAACACTAACTCAAATAATCTTGAAACACAGAGATAGAGCTATCATTATGCACCATTGGTCTTTTATTAATCAAAGCGATCCAATAATATCCTATGTTTTTATAATTACCAAATCAATTGGTGTTGTGTAACATTTTCAACTTAATAAAAGGTTTGTAAAAAAACTAGCGTTGTGTAGTAGCTTTAGTATTGATGAAACTGCTTAGAAAAAGGTTGGGATTTCGCTCAGTGTGGTGCTCTTTTACAAAGGTTTTGGTTTTTTTTTTACCTTGACTATAGTTCTCATACTTCTTCTTCGATGGGCAAGCGTTGTACTTATACTTTTGTCACGGTTATGACAAATTGATCGACAACATGCCAATCCCGCCACCATATATTTTCACTGTTTTTATTTTATAAAATAGTTCACGTTGCGCATGATGTTAGTGGCCATACTTATCACGTTTCGACAAGTTGATAGTGTATATAAGTTGTTTTCACCATATTAGTTTAGTGACATATGCTAATATAATGAAACCTTTAGTCTATCGTGCTTGTTTGAAATATATTTTTCCGATAGCGAAAGACTTTGGGAAAAGATAGAAATAAACACTTTAGTAGGAATGTCATGCTTCAATAGTTTAGTACAAACATGTATTAAGATACTTACTTCGAGTCTTCTCCGATGATACCTCTTTCTTTCGGTAAAACATGTATTGAACTTGAGCCTTGTTGAACTAGCAAAACCATATTATGTTGTTATTGGGTCATTAATAACATGTTCAATGTACAATATTGTTAGGGTGTGTTTGGTTCATGGAATTTAAAGGAATTAAAATTGAAATATGAAAAGTTTTCCATTAAAATCCATCAATTAAAGGATTTCAACTTTCCTTCAACAATGTGAAGGAATTCTAAGCTTTCCAAGGGAAGTTTGAAGATTAGTAAAACATTCTCACAATCCTTTCTTTCACATTCAAATAGCAGCCATGAAACATGAATGTAGGATATGAGAATGATACATAAAAACTACCGATTCTTCTCTACTCAAATAGATCGAAGATTCCACTTTTCCATATATATATTTTTTTGCTAACTTGGACGAATTATAACTAGAATCATAGCTCTCGTTTTTTTTTTTTACAAAATGAAATTGCTCTTCGATCCCACTTCAACTTCTTATTAACAACAAAATTTATAGATTACAAAAACCAAATTAATGCCAAAAACCCAAAGTGGACACTTGATAGTCGATACTTCCTGATGAAAAATAAAGACAATAATTGTCGGGTGACAAAAATCTGGTTGATAAAGATTAGATTACAGTTTCAAACAGAAAGGCCTAAAAATGCGAAACTGACAGTTGACGAAAAGTTTGATTGAAGAAGACGACCAAAAATGACAGTTGACAAAGAGTTTGATTGAAGAAGAAGACCAGACAAATTTCTAAATAAATGATTTCCTAGAAATTGGTAGGAGATGGAATTTGAGGAGGTGGGTTAATGGAATAGACGAGGAATGGAATAAACGAGGTAATATAATTGACAAAGGAGTTAAATAGATCATTACCTTTCCATAGTATTGTTTGGCAGGCAGGAAAAGAGATGGAATAAAATCGGTGATATATACATAGTCAACTAAAATCAGTGGCCAATCATATAAAATTCTCACCATTTTTTTCATTTTTTTCAAACCGACAAAAATGGACTGGATCCGCCTCTGACTAAAATGATCATTAAGAGATTTTTTAGCTAGTCGAATTTATACATGACAGTTGATCCACATATGATATACAAAATGTAATTTACATAGAACATAATGCACATATTAATAATAATGAAGTCAAATACATGACCGAAAGTGAATAGGTTATCATGACAACGCGTATCATATGACTATAGATTTGTCCTAAGAACTTGGTCTAGTGATAAATTGGTTTGGCTGTCTTATTAGAGATACATGTTCGATTCTCACTTGGGTTATTTTCAAGGGATATCTGGATGAAGGGACGAATCAGGGCTTTAATCACAGGTTCAAACCTGACAGCGGTGGGGGGCGAGGGTTTACGGATTCCATCTAGTTCCCGCGCATCGAGGGGCACGGTCTCATGACGGCCGAGGGGACGACCTTGGACATAGCCCCAAGCAGGGTGTGTTTACACGTGAGATTTTTTTGCCGCTAAAAAAAAAATATGACTATAGATTTAAAATTCTCTAACACAACTACAATCATATAAATGAATAATGACACCTGAAAAAAAAAATACTTTCGATTTCCTAACAAACAAACTAATAGGAAGATATAAGAATTTTATAAATCATATATTTTAAGACCAATCATAATATAAACATGTTATGAATGAATTTTAAATATGCATTACCTATATATTAAAATTGAAGACAATGAACAATAACATAATCAAGCGGATTAGCAAATGGTATCGAGTACTGATACAGGTATAAAATTTGAAGACAATGAACAGTAATATCATCAAAGGGATTAGCAAATGATATCGGGTACTGATATCGGTATCAAATTTATCAAACCGGATATATTTTCGATATCGAATCAATTTTGATTCAAAACATTCTTTTGACACATTTAATTATTTAGGGAGTGTTGTTTTTATCTCTAGTGTTGTTGGTATGCTAGTTGGTGTTTCTTGCATGCATGTGATTGAAGCCAACGACCCACCTCTATTATTTATTAGGATGAAAGGGTTATCCAAGAATCTAGGGTCAAGAAGGGATAGGATGCACATGTTTGTTTAATAAATTATATTATATATCTTTTTTTTAACGTCCAATATAAGAATCACCGGTTACTTCGTACACGGCACCCATTGGCCAAAAGATAGTCCGCGGCAGCCCACAACCTGCAGACACGGAGTCCCTAGCCCACCATGCCACCAGTTCCGGGGAAAACCCGACCATACACCCGCCCGAGGGCACGACAATGCAAAGCCATTATAACCTGGGTGGATCAGGAATCGAACTCGAGATCTTTCGGTCAGGAGTCTTCCTTCATTTCCATAATTATATTATATATCTAAGAAAATCTATAAAATAAAGGATTTTAAAGGTGCGTATTAAGTGGACTTCTCTTTTTCTTTCCATAGTCTCTTGTATGATTCTTGCACAAAATTTAGCTTCAACTTTTCTTATTTTTTCAACATATCAAGATTGTTTTTATCTTTTGAAAATTATTATGCTTTTTTTTATACTTTAAATAAAACGCAACCTAATTTTTTTGTTTAGGTAATCGATAAATGTTCTTTTAAAAGTTTTGCTGTAGTGCTAGAGAGTAATTAAATACATGCTATAATTTGCCCTTTTTCCTTTGTATAAAAATTAACACAAGTTATATTCATAAAATATATAAATAATAACAAAAGGAGAATGATATGCAAATATAATTAATCTAATTTACTTATTATGGTAGTTTTTATTTTTCTAAAAAAGATTTGCGTAGCCTCTTCTGTCTGCGTCGCGCAGAACATACGCAGACATTGTCTTCTGCAGACCGTTTGTTTTTCCGAAGACGTTTCACTAAGAAACGTCTGCGCGAGCTCTTCTTAGTGAAGACTTGGCCTGGTCACTTCTAAGGTCTGCAGAAGATTAAACACCACCACTCACCACCATCGTCCACCACCACCACCTACCGTTCGCGTTCACGACCACCACCGTCTACCACCATCGTCCACCACCCACCACCACCGTCCACCACCACCACCCACCGTCCGCGTCCACCACCCACCACTGCCGTCCACAACCACCACCCACCGTCGACGTCCACCACCCACCACCACCGTCCCGCACCACCGTCCATCACCACCACCCACCACCACCGTCCGTGTATCACCAGCAGTTCATTTTAGAAGTCTACATACGTTAAAAAACAAATAGCCTTCTTTTTGCAAACTGCAGAGCTTTGGTCCACCTCTTTTTGTACAAATGTCGGCAGATATGGTACACAAACTACAGACATTTTACCTCTTAAAAAACAAACACCTATAAGTACTACAGAAAAGAGCCCATACAGATATGAGTTTGGCTATCAATAGGGTTGTGGTCCGTTTACAAAACCAAAACTTTTAAACATCTAGCTTTGAGAGGGAAAGTTCTTGACTTCAAGTCCCTTTTTGGACAAGACTTAAAAAAAGAAATTTGCAGTTCAAGAAAAAGAAATGAGTTGTGGCTAAGGGACAATATGGGTAAAGGAGGGGCCGTTCAAAAAAAAAAGTATGGGTAAAGGAGGGGGATAAGTGCAATTAATTAGAGGTATATAGAAGAGAGAGAGGAGGTTGGTGTGTTTCATAATTATTTGACTTTACAACCACATGACTATTTTAATTATAACCAAAACCACGTTATGAAGCTATCACGAATATTTAATATTTTAATATCTTAAAGGTGGTTTGATTCATAAATGTTTAACAAAAAAATGTATAGTTATACAAGAATTGAAATCAAAGGGTTTTATGTTTGGTTGCTAAATATACGAAAAGGAATTAAAATGTAAACGAGTTCCCACCCAAAGGCTTGATTGATTGGATTTTGGGTTTCGATTGGAGTTGGAAATGAAGTTGTATAAGGTTCTTGAATTGTGGGGAGGATTAAGGGTGCTTTTCAGAAGTTATTGATGTGCGTGAAGTGAGTTATGGTTTTAATGTTTATTTTAAGCCCTTTTACACTTGTTTAGCCAAGTTTTTAAATTTATAAAACACGATATTTACTAACACTAAACACACATATGGGCAAGTGCACCCATCGTGAGCGTAGTATAGTGTTGGTAAGATACCGAGGTCGTCCAAGGACACAAGAGCTTTTAGTACCGGTTTATCCTCAACGTCTAATCAAATCAAAAATTAGAAAAAAAGTTTTAAACTAGAAAAATAAAAACTAACTAAAATGCTGAAAATAAAATAAAATAAAAACAGATAGACAAGATGAATCACTTGGCTCCGACTCGTGTATAGTGTAACATTTGATTATTTCCGCACTTTTGCACTTTTTAAGAGATTAACTTAGTTATTGTAGTAGGCCCCTCTTTTGAAGGTGACGTTGCCCTCAACCCAGTAGTTTGAGTCAGCAAGGATACAATCCTAAAGGGTCGGATTATTGAAAGATAATTAATTAAGTTATTAATGCGTATTTTGGTAGGCCCCTCTTTTGAAGGTGACGTTACCCTCGGCTAAGTAGTCCGAGTAAGCAGGGATACATTCATAAGTAGCCGGGTTAAAGTATTAATAGTAGCTTACATATGAGGGGATCAAAGAGTTTGGACCCCCGCCATCCAATACTGTTTAAGTATTGAAGGAGGTCCTACTAAATTTGACCCAGGTCCTTGCAGGATCTATACACTGAACAAGGCAAGACTCTTACCAAACCATTCCCTTAACCCCCGACCAGGTAGCCAACATACCTCCATATAGACCGTGGAGATATGAATGGTGAAAATCTTTTATTTTATATAGACAGTAAAATAATGCCAAGACACCACGGACAAACGATAAGGAAAAATCACCTTCAACATAAGAAACTAGTTATTAAAGTCATTAATACATAACCAAGTAAAAAGTGCGAAAAGATTAAAAATAAAAAAAAGTATTACACTAGACACTTTGTCTTCACCAAGTGATGTAAGAGACTTAGGCAAATATGGCCTTGATTGTCAAGAACTCTTAGGATCAAACTTGGATCCCGAGACGACTCACACACTCTATGATGGACAATGGATGCTTGTGGTGGATGATGGTGTTATGGTGGTGGTGGGTGGTGGATGAAGTGTGAGAGAGGTGGTGTGCCAAGCGATGGTTTGCACTTGAGCCAAGCACTCCTATTTATAGGCTGAACAGAAGCATATCTGTACTATCAAGATTTGCCTGGATTCTGCGAATCTTATAGTTGACCACGGCCCCGTGGTGGGCGATAGAAGCTTCTATAGCTTTGTCTTTTATGCTGGCACTTGGGCACGCCCCCGTGTTCACTGAGCACGGGGCGTGTTCAGCCTTCTGTTCTCTTGTTTTGCTTGGGAAGATGCTTTCGGGGAGGTCGGGCATGCCACGTTTGTTCCTTTTCTTGTATTTATGTTAGATTTAGCTGTCTTTTTGTTTCTTTTGTTAATTTGAACTCATTTAATCCTGAAAATACAAAAGGAAGACAAAAGCACACTTTTTCCAACATTAGTACTAAAAAATGGTTAGTTTTATGCCACAATTGATGTAATTTATATGTTGCATTTTGCACACATCAAATACCCCCACACTTGAATCTTTGCTTGTCCTCAAGCAAAACTCTTTATAATGTGGCTTTACACTCCCAAATGGAATGGGTAGAAGAGAAGGTTTTTGGGCTTGTCATAGAGTGTCGGGATTTCCAAGATTCTTTATTAAGTTTTATTTTTATTTATTTACAATCCTATTCGTCATGATTTATTTAAAACTTTTCATAAGATAAAATTACTTATTAGGGCATAACATGCCTCTTTAAAATTCTATTTATATACAAGTTCACATACCTCAAGGGGGATCACTCAACATTCGACCGAAGATGTATTTTAGTGAATCACTCGAGAGCGGCATGAAACTTACCCCTACCATAGGCTTGCCAAGCAATCAATCCTCCTCCTTTTTAACTATATACCTTTGTAAATATCAAGAGGACTTTTGGGTGAAGGGTTAGGCTTGTCACACCCTGTCTTTTGCGGAAGCGTATGATATGTGACTAGCTTGTTATCATTGCATTCAATCGTAATAAACAACTACATGATCAAAACGATGTTCATCCATTTATGAAAATTTGAGTATTACAAACACTTGTTATTTAAGTTTTCGAAACACGACCTTTGACAAGGTTACAATTCAACAAAAGTGGATGACATCTAAACTTGTAGTCTACTTCTAGTTATGACACTTGCGCCCAAGATCCATCCTGTCACCTGAAATACATGTAATTTTGGAAAAACATCAACATAACGTTGAGCGAGTTCATGCATTTTTGTATTTCACGTTTTTACGCTTTGTATGAAAACATAGTATGTGTCATGTATAATTCAAGTCTTTCTTGAGTACCCCACGTACTCAAGTATAATTCCCGTTTTCTTGAGTACCCCACGTACTCAAGTATCATTCAAGTTTTCTTGTGTACCCCACGTTTTAAATGATTGTTTATACAAGGACATTAAGGCATGTGAGGACATATGGAGCATTAGTGTTGGCTCCTTTAAGGCATGTGAGCATATGGAGCATTAGTGTTGGCTCCTTTACTGTGTCGATTAACCTCGGCTGCGTCAATTTCCCTTGACTGTGTCGATTTTCCCTCGACTGTGTCGATTTACCTCGACTGTGTCAATTTCCCTCGACTGGGACACCGAAGCACTCATGAGGTCACATAAGGACCATGAGTGGGGCTCGGCCGTACCCGTTAGATCTAACCCTCGTCCCTAATTAAATATTAATGGCATCTCAATATCTAGTTTAAGCTCACATGATCTAGTATTTTCTAGGCTCTTCTTAAAGCTCATCATATTGCACTCACCACGAGTGCTTCTCGTAATCTCAAATCATATTGCACTCGGTTCTCGTTCTCACCAACAGTGCTTCTTGTATTTTTACCCTTTGTAAAAATTATAATATTTGTAACATGTATTTCACCCCCGAGAGTTATAAAACTGAAAACAGTTAAGAGAAAAGGGGGAGCATGAACTCACAACTTTGCGTTCCTGTGCGTCGTAAACTTCACCGGATTTGCTTAATTAACGTCGTAACCTATACGCGTTTTCTTAACGTTAGTCACTAGACTTGCGTCGCACAAGTACAGTCACTCTCTTTTGTGTATATTTTCTTGTGTTAAAAATATTTTATATTTTTAACTAAGTGTTTTACTTATATTATTTTCTCAAAAATTAATATAAGTATCTCATGTTTTGCACTTTGCACCCGAATTATGTATCTTGTATGTTGTATGTGTATTTTTATGTTTATACCCCTCATGAGTATTTAGTGTATTTTTAAGTCTTAATACACTAGCACGTATAACACATACTATATACACTTAGCACAAAAGTTGGTGATAAAATAATATACATTTTTCTCTCAAAAATATACATACTTATATCCATTTTTATTCTTGAAGAAATCCTCATTTCTTATCACCAAAAATTAGGGAAACCTTGGTAATACTTTTAAATACATTTTTAGGGAATAAGTTTCTCAAAAACTTATATTTTTCTAAGTGTCAAAATTTATAAAAATTTTGACAGAGTTTCCCCTAAAAATGGAGGTTTCCCATGTTTTCAAAACATGTGTTTATTTTCTTTTAATTTCAACAACAATATCAACAACAATCAACAACAACCTTTATTTATCAAACTTGTCAAAACAAGCATATACCACAACTTATGAACTTGAAAGTTTGTAAAAGTATGTAGTAACTTACTAGCACATTTAGTAAGTCTTGTTACCTTTAAAAATAAGTTTAGTTTCTTAAAAACTTTATTTTTAAAGAATTTGAAGTTTCACAACTTCTAGTCAAGATTCACAGAAATATTTCTTTGTTGAACTTCCTTGTTACACAAGTGTTTACACACTTGTTTATTTACTAAAAATATATTTAGTTCATGTAAGATCCGGGTTTTAAACAAGACTAATATTTTTGCTTGGTTCTTCCGAAAAACCACTTGTAGATCTTTAGATCTACATGTTTAGAGTCTTATTTTACAAGGAAAATTATGTTTACACAAGTTCCAAGTTCATGGTGGATGATTTCATCATCTTTTATATTTCTAACACTTAACATACTACTAGTTCATGTTCTTGAACATGACCTAGCATGTCTAGATGATGATCCATCCAACTTTTACTAACCAATAACATCAAATAGTCACAACTAGACAAGATCCACATGATTTACACACATATTTACTCTTTATCCACCCTTAATCTCTTATGTTCAAGACTTTTAGTTTTGATCTTGTGTGTTCTTGATTTTTAACCGTTAAATCACTTATTAACCACTTTAAACAATAACAAGATGGTGTTTAGAGGCACTTACTACTAGCTCGAGGCTAGGGAAGAAACAAGGTATAAATGTGGTGGATAAAAGAAATCTAGAGAGGTTCTTGCACTTCTGAAAGCACTGAGCCTACTTGTATGATCCCTTGCACCTTTGTATGTAAGAAGAATGGCTAGATCAAGACTTGATGGTGATGATGGTTGTGCTAGTGTTCTCGGCCGAACACTCAAGAGAGGAGAGAAGAGAGAACAAGTTTGAGTTGGTGAATGATAAGTATGAAAGATGGTCTTGTGGTTTTTATAATTATCTTCCAACATCTCATTAACCACTAGGTCTTATGTCTTCAAGATATCAAGCATGATCTTATTTTTAATTCAAAGAAATCAAAGGGGGTGTACCCCTTGTCTAGGGCCGGTTATGGGGGGGGGGGGGGTATATTGGTTGGATTCCAAATGTATAGTTAAGTATCTAGTTACATGTTAAGCACTAGATTTAGGTGTTTAAGTATGTTAAGTAATATATAGCGTGTTAGGGTATTCGGGGACCCTAACTAGCTTAGAAAAATAAAAACAATGCTTCTAGCATTATTTTGGTGTTCCGGGTATTATCCGGTTGTTCGGTTAGACACTGGTTCGTTAAAGTGCTAAATCACACTTTTTAGTGTCTTTTAAGTACCCTTCTTGTACCCTTTCAATTCCCAACACTTAGGGAAATATTCTGGATGATAAAACGAAATTTCTGCATAATATTCATATGTTTAAATGCTGAATTGAGCTGAATTATACAAAATTATGCACTTAAAGTGCGTTTCGGGTGCTTTTTAGTGCTTATTTTTGCTTTCGCAATGTCTATAAATTAACCCTTACATGTACTCTTGGGTTTCAATGTACTTTTGTCGTCGGACCTACACCTAGGCCTCAATTCTAATGTCTGACTGCTTTCTGCAGTTCTGTTGACACGATGTGTCTTACCGGTGAGTTTACTAATATTTCTGACGCAACGCTCTCGTTTATGCATAAAGCTATATTTTGTAGCACAAAACGTGCATGAATTCACTTGCATGGAATTCAGAAATTTATTTGTCTGGTAAACCAAATCATGCACAGTCATTTAAGCACAAATTACTGTTCATTTCGTGTACGGAATGTACGGAAAAGTGACGGTTGTCACAAGGCTTGGGTTAAAGGTAAGTGGTTGGGTTAGTGGTTAGTAGAAAAAGGGCGAAAAGCGTAAAAAGCGTCGGTTTTCGAAAGACTTTTTATTTTTTTTTATTTTTTTTTTATTTTGATGAAGCCATGATTCAAACAAAGTTATTTTTTTAATGAACTTGCTTGTTTATTTCTTTTTGCTTCATCATCAACTCACATTTTTTTTTGAAAGTCATACGAAAAACCGAGCTTGTTAGTAAAACAAAGGGTTAAAAAAATTTTAAAAAAAATTTGGTGGGTGAAAGGGTGTTTGGTTTAGGTTAAGAAATGAAAAGATTTAGGCTCAAAGGGGTTAACTAGGGGGATTTTAGGTAGGTGGTAAAAAAAAGAAAAATAATGGTGTAGAAATAAAAAGGGTTAGTCCTAATGCCTCCATCATTTACTTACTCGGGTTTAAGTTGGTAAGGACCGGGAATGTATCGTCGTGGCAAGTTCTAGAGTTGTAAGAACCAAGCGGCTATTCACACAAGAAACGAAAAATGAGCATTTAGTTTAAAGATATGTATTTGTATGCTCAATAAAGGCTCAAAACTCACTTTTGTGGGAATGAGTTTTTATGTGATCAAGTATATATAATTAAATTTTAACTAAGCTTGTCATGCCTTTTCATAATTTTCTTATGTTGGTTCTTTTTATCACGACGCTATCGGTTGTAAATTTGTAAAAATATGACCATTTTAGAATTTGAAATTACCAAGTTAAACCTAAACAAGTAAAAAAAATGAAAGTTTTTGAAAAAATTTAGGGTGATTAGCGGTTCCAATAGAGTTTTGTGTAATGCTTGTAGTTAGGACTTGCAAGATTCAAGGTTTTAGCTTCCCCCCACACTTAAATTACACATTGTCCTCAATGTATCCCAAAAATAAGTTTTTAGGTTGATTAAATGTGTAAAAGGGTGTGAAAAAGCAAAAAATTGTGTTACTGGGCGCCTGGACACGGCCCCGTGGTGTCCGGGCACGGCCCCGTGTTCAGATGCCAGTAACAAAAAGTTGAGCAAAAGAAACAGAAGCCTGGACACGGGGGCATGTTGGGTGAACACGGCCCGTGTCCAGTTTACCTGAACTGGGCATTTTCTGCAGACTGTGCAGCACTGGGCCGTGTTGGGCGGACACGACCCGTGCTGAACTTGCTGTAATGAAGAAAGTTTTCTCGGATGGCCCTGTTTTCCTGCATGGGATGCTGGTTCAAGTTTCCCTTGTTTCCTTTGCCATCCCGAGTGTGTTTTATTTCTGAAAATTAAAACTAAACTAGAAAACATAAAAATTAATCTAAACTAAACTAAGGATAGTTCCGCGGAATGCCTCTGTGGTGCGCCACGTTTATAAGGGTCCTTGGCTAGACCCAAAGTCTGGTCACATGTCACTCAAGTGGGATGTTTTGCATCCCATGCTGCACCATCGGAGAGCATCATCCAAGCTTGAGTCAATGACCTCCATGTAGTTGACCGGGTCTTCGTCTTCTACTCTTTTCCCGACTCCAAACTTTACTTCCTCGTCCCCAACCCTTAATGTTAGTGTTCCATCATTCATATCTACCACTGCTTGGGCAGTAGCTAGGAATGGCCTTCCTAAGATGAGTGGTACTTCGGTATCTTCCTCCATATCTAGTATGACAAAGTCGGCCGGAAAGACAAATTCGCCGACCTTGACCAATAGATTTTCAGCGACACCTTGTGGATATTTGACGGATCTATCGTCGAGTTGTATGCTTATTTTTGTAGGACTTGTTTTTCCTAAGCTGAGTCGATTGAACATTGATGAGGGCATGAGGTTGATGCTTGCCCCGAGATCGGCTAGTGCATTACGAATGGGGGATTTTCCAATCGAGCAAGGAATTGTGAAGCTTCCAGGGTCAAGCTTCTTTTGCGGGAGTTTGTTGAGTAGTAAGGCTGAGCATTCTTCACCTAAGTTAACTAATTGCAATGATTCAATTTTCCTTTTATGAGTGAGGAAGTCCCTCATAAATTTTGAATATTTAGGCATTTGAGTTAGGACTTCGATAAATGGAATATTAACATGCAATTGTTTTAGTAAATTTTCGAACTTTGCGAATTGCCTATCGGTCTTTTGACGAATTAACCGACCGGGGTATGGAACAGGAGGAGTCTTAGTAGGCTCTTGAACTGGTGGAGAAGCCTTTTCTTTTTGGGGCGCGGGTGGAGTTGTGGTTTGGCTAGATTGGCTTCTTTCAGTTAGTGGGAGTGGAGCCTCTTCGGGACCAACGGTACGGTTTCTCAATGTTATGAGATGTACTTGCGCCTTTGGGTTGGTCTCGGTATTACTCGGTAACGCGCCTTGTGGTATCTCGGAGAAATTTTGAGCTATTTGATTTAATTGTTTTTCAATGTTTTGAATGCTAGCTTGTTGATTTCTAAAATTCGATTCCAATTGCTGAAATCGATCCGAGTTTTTCTTTTCTGTGTCGGAGATGAGGCGAGATACAGTATCTTCAAGCCTTTCTCGTCCACCTTGTTGTTGAGAAAAATTTTGTGATTGTTGAAAGTTAGTTCGTTGGTTTTGTTGGTTACTACTATTGGCGGGATCTCTCCAACCAAGGTTTGGGTGGTTACGCCATCCTTGGTTGTAGGTACCCGTTGGAGGACCCGACGGCCTGGGTCTGTTATCAATGTAGTTTACCGTTTCCGTTTGATCATCTAATTCTTTCATACAACTCCAATTTTCATGTGGCCCACCACACCCTTCACAAGCCATAACCGAGAACGTTTTTGTTATTTTTAACTTTTTGATTTTTAAAGAAAGGGCCTCGATTTGGGCTTGTAAAGAAGTGCTTTCATCAACCTTATGGGTGCCCGGGGCAATATATTTATTGCCTCGGGGAGTGTGCCATTGAAAATTGGTTTGAGCAATTTCCTCAATTTGATTATATATTTCATTTGGGCGACGATTACCTAAAAGTCCCCCGGAGCTAGAATCAAGTGTTTGCCTTGTGTGTGGCAACAACCCATTGTAGAAAGTGGATACTTGTTGCCATACCGCAAGACCATGATAAGGACACTTTCTTAGTAGCTCCTTGAACCTTTCCCAAGTTTCATATAAGGATTCCCCATCTTCTTGTGAATATGTATTAATTTCAGTCATTAATTTAGCCGTTTTAGCAGGAGGGAAATACTTATATAGAAACTTTTGGACTAGTTCATCCCAGGTGTTTACCGAGCCAACTGGGAGGGTATTAAGCCAAGCCTTAGCTCGGTCTTTTAGTGAAAATGGAAACGTCCAAAGGCGGATGGCGTCGTTTAATGCTCCATTGATCCGAAAGGTATCACATATTTCTAAGAAATTAGTAATATGTAGATGGGGATCCTCGTCCGCAAGCCCATGGAAGGTTGCGGAGTTTTGAAGCATTTGTATCAAATGTGGCCGAAGTTCGAAGTTATTGGCTTCGACATTCGGTGTATTGATAGCGGCGCCGAGATTACCTACAGTGGGTCGTAGGTAATCCATGAGGGTACGTTGGTCCGCCATTGGAAGTGGATCCCCCGAAACTTTCTCTTGATTTTTAGCTTTAATTCTTTTTCTGAGAAAGCGTTCGGGTTCTTCTAGAGGTTCTATTATGTCTCTACTAGAACTGGAGCTCATACACTACGTAGGAAGTTCAAATATGGCGCCTGGGTTCCAAGTCCTGCAATAAAAACAGAAAAGAACGTTGGTCAGAAGGTTCACCACGGCCCCGTGTTCAGCGACCACGACTCGTGGTCAGAGATACAATGATTGTTTTCCGGGTCCCTGTTACTGGGGAATTGGACACGGCCCCGTGTTGCACCGACACGGCCCCGTGCTCTGCTCTCTGTAACTCGGAAAATAAAAACTGGCAGTAACAATGCTGGGCACGGCCCGTGTCCGACCAGGCACGGCCCGTGTCCGACCAGGCACGGCCCGTGCTGAGCTATGCAGAAGCTGAAAAACTATGAAAAATCCTAAAAAAATAGAAAAATAAGAAAAACGATTAGGCCGTTGATTCCTAACTTTCTTAAAATCCTTGTGTCCCTGGCAGCAGCGCCAAAAACTTGATGTGCGTGAAGTGTGTTATGGTTTTAATGTTTATTTTAAGCCCTTTTACACTTTTTTAGCCAAGTTTTAAAGGCAAAATTGCAACTTTCGTCCTTTATGTTTCAAGTTTTCGACAGGCGCTGTCCTTTAAGTTTAAAAATTACACTCTATGTCCTTTATGTTTGCAACCTATTACAGGCGGTGTCCTTTCTTGTCAACCCAGTTAACTTTTGTTGTTAAAACCCCTCACGTGCACGTCACGTGAGGGTATATTCGTCTTTTCCCCCTTAAATCATCACCCAAACATTGAAGAAACCAGGTCCATGAGCTAAGATTCTCAGCCTCCACTATTGCATAAGCAACAGGATATATGTTGTTGTTTGGGTCAGCACCAACAGCAGATAACACTTAACCCGGATATTGACCTTTCATGAAAGCTCCATCCAACCCTAACATATGCCTCCCTATGGCCTTAAACCCCTGTTTCAAACCACCCAAACAAACATATATCCTTTTAAAGACTCTTGTGGTGTCATCCGGATTTCTCACAGCTTCAACCTCAATATGAACAGTTGACCCAGGGTTTGTGTTGCATAGTTCTTCCACATATGACCTCAACAAAGTATATTGTGTCTTGTAATCCCCTTGAACCTGTCTCTTTGCCTTTATTTTGGCTCTGTAGGCTTTCATCTTAGAGATATTCACTTCAAATTTCCTCTGAAACTGCTCCCGTACAGCCTGGACTGGTATTCCTGGATTTTCTTCAATCTGCTCCAACATTTGATGAGAAAGGAAGGTTGAAGTGCAAGCATACATATCCCCGCTTCATGCCATCCCAACCTTAGAACCCTTAACCCATTGGTAACCAATTGTTCTTCATTGATTTCTTCAATAACCACCCCTGATCTATTGTAGTAAACATTTGTATTACCATGTTCAGTATAAAAATGTACAACCCTATGTTCAGGGACATATTTTAAAAGTTCTATCACATCAGCATCACAAGCAAGGCTACGAAGACCACTATCTAAACTCTCTCCTGGTATTAAAAAATGATAGTACATAATATCACCTTCTTCATAACCTAACATTACCATTGCAATATCCAACTCGTGTACTGAGAACTTGTCACTGTCTAGAAGATCGATGAAGTCATGCTTACCATTAACATACTGTCTACCAGGACGATGAGTGAAATTCCCACCATGATGCAACCGAGCAGTAAAAAGGGTATCATACACCTCTGCATTTCAAAAAAGACATTCAAAAATAAGCATTAGGGTTTCATCATTACAATTCTAAAATATCAGCTACTCACCATAAATTTCATCAACATCCCGCTGGTCTAATGTCTCTCGAATGTAGAATCCTTCACTCATCGCGTGAATTAGGGCTTGATCGCTTGAATTCGTCGTTGGATTTCAGAGCATTTGGTGTTAATGGGAAATGAGCAGTTGGGGTTATTAATTCTTCTTGATTAAAGATGAATATTTAATTAATAAATGAATGTTCAGAGATATTTAAGGGGGAAAAGACGAATATACCCTCACGTGACGTGCACGTGAGGGGTTTTAACAACAAAAGTTAACTGGGTTGACAAGAAAGGACACCGCCTGTAATAGGTTGCAAACATAAAGGACATAGAGTGTAATTTTTAAACTTAAAGGACAGCGCCTGTCGAAAACTTGAAACATAAAGGACGAAAGTTGCAATTTTGCCAGTTTTAAATTTATAAAACACGATATTTACTAACACTAAACACACATATGGGCAAGTGCACCCATCGTGAGCGTAGTATAGTGTTGGTAAGATACCGAGGTCGTCCAAGGACACAAGAGCTTTTAGTACCGGTTTATCCTCAACGTCTAATCAAATCAAAAATTAGAAAAAAAGTTTTAAACTAGAAAAATAAAAACTAACTAAAATGCTGAAAATAAAATAAAATAAAAACAGATAGACAAGATGAATCACTTGGCTCCGACTCGTGTATAGTGTAACATTTGATTATTTCCGCACTTTTGCACTTTTTAAGAGATTAACTTAGTTATTGTAGTAGGCCCCTCTTTTGAAGGTGACGTTACCCTCAACCCAGTAGTTTGAGTCAGCAAGGATACAATCCTAAAGGGTCGGATTATTGAAAGATAATTAATTAAGTTATTAATGCGTATTATGGTAGGCCCCTCTTTTGAAGGTGACGTTACCCTCGGCTAAGTAGTCTGAGTCAACAGAGATACAGTCCTAAGTAGCCGGGTTAAAGTATTAATAGTAGCTTACATATGAGGGGATCAAAGAGTTTGGACCCCCGCCATCCAATACCGTTTAAGTATTGAAGGAGGTCCTACTAAATTTGACCCAGGTCCTTACAGGATCTATACAATGAACAAGGCAAGACTCTTACCAAACCGTTCCCTTAACCCCCGACCAGGTAGCCAACATACCTCTATATAGACCGTGGAGATATGAATGGTGAAAATCTTTTATTTTATATAGACAGTAAAATAATGCCAAGACACCACGGACAAACGATAAGGAAAAATCACCTTCAACATAAGAAACTAGTTATTAAAGTCATTAATACATAACCAAGTAAAAAGTGCGAAAAGATTAAAAATAAAAAGTATTACACTAGACACTTTGTCTTCACCAAGTGATGTAAGAGACTTAGGCAAACATGGCCTTGATTGTCAAGAGCTCTTACGATCAATCTTGGATCCCGAGACGACTCACACACTCTATGATGGACAATGGATGATGGTGGTGGATGATGGTGTTATGGTGGTGGAGGGTGGTGGATGAAGTGTGAGAGAGGTGGTGTGCCAAGGGATGGTTTGCACTTGAGCCAATCACTCCTATTTATAGGTTGAGCAGAAGCTCAGGCACGGCCCTGTGTCCACCCTCTTCTCTGTCTTCATTAATTGCAGTTTGTCTACATTAGTTGACCACGTCCCCGTGTCCGCTGGGCACGCCCCCGTGTGCAGAAGCATATCTGTACTATCAAGATTTGCATTGATTCTGCGAATCTTATAGTTGACCACGGTCCCGTGTCCGCTGAGCACGGCCCCGTGGTGGGCGATAGAAGCTTCTATAGCTTTGTCTTTTATGCTGGCACTTGGGCACGCCCCCGTGTTCACTGAGCACGGGGCGTGTTCAGCCTTCTGTTCTCTTGTTTTGCTTGGGAAGATGTTTTCGGGGAGGTCGGGCATGCCACGTTTGTTCCTTTTCTTGTATTTATGTTAGATTTAGCTGTCTTTTTGCGCTTTTTGTTAATTTGAGCTCATTTAATCCTGAAAATACAAAAGGAAGACAAAAGCACACTTTTTTCCAACATTAGCACTAAAAAAGGGTTAGTTTTATGCCACAATTGATGTAATTTATATGTTGAATTTTGCACACATCAGTCATCATGTGTCCCCCATAAAGTTTATTTATTGTATAGTATATACTTTTTTTCTATAAAACCGTATTATACGGTCTTTAGTATATTTAGAAAAAAACATATAAACAAATGACATATACTTATTGATCATTAAAGTATTTTTATTTCCCTTTCTTTTCTATAAACTTATTTTTAGGGCAAGGGTTGTCTATAAACATTGCGATGGGAGATTCACACAATTTATTTGTGGCCTAATGGTACGGAGTTTTGGGTTCTCTAGTAGAGACCTAAGTTACGTCAGAGAGTTTTTAGCTTTTATGGTGGCCTAATGTGTGTCAAGTGGCAGTTGGCGGCATGGTTGTAAAACAAGGTTTCCAAGGCCGAGTACTCCCCGTGTAGTCGCTACAAGGTAGGCTGCCGAGACGACTTTCTCTAACTCCGCCTAATTTCTCGGAATCGATCAAAGGTGGTCAAACTCGGCCAAAATAGGATCTAGTAGGTCAATTCGGGCCGAGTTTGACTTCAAAAATAATAAACATAATTTATATGACTATCATATTAAATAATGAATATCATTTTCATGTATTTTGTTATAAATATTAGTAAATTTATGTTAACATGTCCGAGTACTCCCCGAGTACTCTCAACTCCCCGGTCGACCGACTAGGGAGCGTCTAGCGACTTTTGCAACCATGGTTGGCGGGTATGATTTTCCGAGGAAAAACCAAAGTCAAACCTGAAGCCAGCATGGGCCCAGTTAAGACAACATAGTATGACCAGAGTAACAACAAAACTCTCTAATTTAGGGAGCGTGTTGCCTAACACAAGAAAGTCGCTATTAAAAAAAAGTAATATAGTCTAATGAGAAGTAATTGTCGAAAATTAAGGTAAAAAGAGATTATTTGGTTAAAGTAAATTAAAGTTAGAAACGGTCATGTCATATCAACTTTATTTTATTAAGATCAAAGAACTCTTTGATTTAGAATTATGATTATTAGCATGATGCGTTTTGTGATCACTAGTTAGAGCATTCTCATCTAAACCATCAAAATATGTGAGTGGTAGTTTTTATATTATAAAGGGTATAAAAAATGGTTGTGAGTGGAGGAGAGAGAAAATGTTACTGTTTATCTGTATATTTGGGGGGACACTGTTCACCCAGTATAATTTTTTTAATATATATTGAAAGTGGTTGTGAGTGAAGGAGAAAGAAAAATGTAATGATAATATTATTTAATTGAAAAGGAGAGAGAAAAAGTATTTGTTTTTAGTGAAAATATATTGATATAGGAGTTGTTTTTTAGTGGAATTTATGTATAATTTGATGGATTGGATGAGAATGCTCTTAGAGGGTGTTTGAGATTACGTTTTAAAGTGATTATTTGATTATTGCGTTTATAAAACATAAATAATCTAAAAAAGTGTTTGGATGAAAAAGTGATTATTTGCCTTCAAAACACAGTTTTGAAGAAGCATGTACCTACATGCATGCCTTCTCAAAACGCAGTTTTGGAAACGCAAAATCTATTTTGAAAACGTATAATCTATTTTGAAAACGCAACACCAAACACCCCCTTACTTACGAGACGTCCAAAGTAGGAAAAAAAGGTCAAAGCTGAATATTGAAGCTAGTAATTTTTCTACAAAAGTTTATGACATTAAAAGAAGAAAAAATAATGACAAGTCCATCTTTTTTACACTTTGGTACTTCAAAGCATACAGTCTTTAGCCTTAAATTGTTACAACATGTCTTCAAGTAAGACCTCATTGGAATAGAGCCTCGCTTGCATGGTTAAATGATGTGCGCGTGATTGTAATAGGGGGTTATGGCAAGACTAGAATAGCATCGTGTGTTTACATGGAAATCTCTCATCGATTTGAAGGTCGATGCTTTGTTGAGAATATTAGGGAGGAATCAGTGGCGAAGCTTGAGATTTCCGACGGGGGGTCGAAAACGTATATACCCAAAAATTTCTATAGGACTGGGGGGTCGAAAACGTATTTACCAAAAAATTTCTATACGAAAAGTACACTCTCTCCACTATTGAGCGAAAAGTTTGGGGGGTCGCCCCCCCCCCCCCTCTCCCGCCCTACTTAAGCTGCGCCCGTGGGAGGAATGAGGAATCAAGCAAGTATGGTTTGAAAAGACTGCAACATAGAACTTTGTTAACTATTTTGAAGAAAGAAGTGGTAGAACCAAGTGATGAAGAAGGAAGAAGCATAATACAAACCATGTTATGTAATAAAAGAGTTTCAGTTATTCTCAATGATGTCATTGACATTGACCAAATGTTGTCGTTAGTTGGATCATGTGACACGTTCGGTAATGGAAGCATAATAATAGTTGCGAGTAGAGATGAACGTTTTCCATTGAATGGGAATGACATGTCCTATAGTGTGAGTTTGTTATCATACGACGAGGCTGTTCAGCTATTTGAAAGGCATGCATATCTGGGACATAAGCATGAAGAAAAAGGTAAACGGAGGACATCGAGCTCATCGATAGAATATGATCGTACATTTTCACAAGATGTTATTTCTTATGCTAATGGGTTCCATTAGCACTTATAATCTGGGTTGTTTTTTATATGGAAAAGAAGAGAATAATGTGGAAAAGTGCGCTTAAAAAGTTAAAAAAATACCCCAGAGCTTGGAATAACAAATAAGCTCAAAATAAGTTATGATGGTCTTCAAAATGTTGAGAAAGGGTTATTTTATATATCAAATGTTTCTTCAAGGGTAGATTAATAGATTCATCAATGATGTTGTTGCTTGAAGCTTTTCATGTTGACCCTATCAAAGTGATTTTTATTGATATAACTGCTTTAGTTGATCCTTTACGAAACACATCTATCTATAATTCCAAAAACAATTTTTTATAGAATATGATGTGTACTTTTTTAGTTTGTCATGTCATATTTTCTTTTTGGTTGACAATATTTAGATTTATACAGTAAAAGTCTTCCTACATTGTGTTTATATACTTAGGAACGATAGAAACATGTGAATTATGAACTTTTCGACAAAGTTTGGACATTTATTGATAGCGGCAAATCCAGAAATTTTCGACAGTGGGATCAAGATATAGGTTCGTTAAATGGTATGTTATATTGAGTCAGAACAGATTAGTTATAATGGGTCAATGCTACTCATAACAATCCCTACTTATCTGCATATGGTAACAGTCTGATTTTTGTATTTTGGAGGATATTCAACTATGAAAGCAACTATTTTGGAGGGGGGCAGTCAATGCTACTCATAACAATCCTACTTATCAACTAAGAAAGCAAGTATGAGGTTGTAAAGAAATATACAGAAGTCAAGATAGCAGTCAAGCAAAGAGATTTATAAACAATATCGCACTTATGTCGGATCATAAAAGGACTAAAAATATGTCAAGCAACATAATGTTGAAAAATTTAATTGCAACTCCTTACCTCACGGAAACAATGCTAAAATTACAACTCCATTAACAGAGAATCCTATCTATAAACCATATAATAAGTTAAATTAGTGAGATTCATACATAAAATCAAGAGTTAACAATTCAAAAGTATGACTTGGTTCATACATAAAATCAAGAACAAAAGGAAGGCTGTAGACCATGCAAAGATCAAAACTGAAAACTGAATCTACTGTATTCATGGTTTAGCAGCCACAAACTTACATCCATAATTAATTCCATATATGATAGAGCCGGATTCGAGATTGGCAATCTCCAAATAAATAAGAAAATAAAGAAGATGTAATTTAACGTAAAACAGTAATTCATATATATGTATCAATTTGAAACATAACCGAACAACAGTGATTTCACGGTAACGGCGTCAATTCATTTTATCCTCTCCCTCTCACGACGGTTGCCAACCTACATCTGCCAGTCACAACCACAACCACCGCATCTCATCTGCTCATCTCTCTCTTCACTCTGATCCCTTCCCCAAAACCCTTTCTATTCTCTCTCAACAATCTCATCTGAGAACTTGTATCTCTTCTCAGTTTTCCTTCGTTGTTGGTTATGGCGGGGCGATTGGCGATGATGATGAAGGAAATGGTTTTACTTGGAGGCGAATGGTGGCTACGAAGTCAGATCGGCAGAAGTGGATTCGAGCTACAGAGATGACAAAAGTGGATTTCAGACGAGGTAATTATTATTAACTTCAATTCAATCCTACACATTATTGTTTTCACAATTTGGTCAAATTAAAGCGTGTTTCCAATTATATTATTTTCTACTATTTTGTGTGTTTGTTAGGGTTTGGTGAAACCAGATATCAATGGTGATGGAGATGAAGAGATGAAAATGGATATGAAGAGTCAAGAGAAATCGGTGTATATGTGGGGGTATTTGCCCGGTGCGTTGCCGCAACGGTCGCCGGTGGAAGTTAGGTTACCGCAGTCGGCGGATTCCGGTAGGCTTTGGACGGATGTGTGTGGTGGTGGTTGCGGATTTGCTATGGCTATTTCAGGTTTGTTTGTTTGTTATTTTGTTGTCAGATTTGTTGTAGAGTTTGTTAGAGGAATTTGAGATTTGAAATGTTAGGTAAAGGTGTGAATGAATCATGAATGTGTGTTGAATTTCAGATTTGACGTTATTTGCTATTGGAACTCAGAATGTAGGTGAGATTTGAATCTGTTAAATTAGGTTTTTGAGCTTTTGGCATTACTGTCATTAGAATTAGTTGCAACGAAGGATGTGTGACAGCGCGATCGGCTTGAAGGTCTGGTTGCCTCAACTGAGAGAGTATTGTCTGTATAGAGGGAAAGTGGTATATTATAGGTATGTATATCGTGAGAATACGGAATAGTCTACATAGCTTTCTCTCCTAGAGGAGTATTTATTGGGGCCTTAGAATTAGAAAGTGCGCTGCGCGCCAACACGATAGGGTTCCAAATAAACATCTGTCAACAGCCAGGTGGCTAACATTAGGTTAAGTGTCAACAGCTAAATGGCTAACTTACTAACTGTCTAACTTACAAGCTGGCTAACTTACTAACTGTCTAACTTACTAGCTGTCTAACTTACTAACAGACTAACTAACTAACTAACTAACTAACTAAGTAAGTAACTGCATAATTACTAGCTGGCTAACTTACTAACAGGATAATAAGCAGTTAAGCATAGTTGTCAATAGCGAGCGTAGCGATCACAAACAACTGAAATGAAACGGAAAGTCAGAATCGAGTTTGATCTTTTTACCCACGAACTTGAGTTGTTTAACATCCTGATAGTTTTCATATAAGATTATAACGATCAGCAAAAGATGTTTTTTAAAGGATATATCATTACCTCTGTATTGAATGTGACAAAATGTACAGGTCTATTTGAGTTTGTATAATGGGGTGTATAGGTTTAAAAACTTAAAGTTGACTCGCTTTACCACCCTTTTTAACTTTTTCATATGTATATTCATCAAATAAGATTATAAAGTTATGTTTATAAAAAAGTATTATATAAAATATTAAGTAAGCGTATATTATAAAAAAAAGAAAGATAAAAAAAGAATGGTTTAATGCGGAATGAAATTAGTAGCGCAATCACAGCTAAGTGGCTGGCTTACTAAGTGTCCAACTGGCTAACTTACTAACAGACTAACTTACTAACTACATAATTACTAGCTGGCTAACTTACTTTGTGGTTCAAGAATTAAATGTGGGCTAATGGACAAAAAGTATTTGTGCCAGAATCAGGTTCATTGGCTGATTTAATTGTTCATGAGATGGCCACGTAAAAGTTAAAATCTTGTCATATGGTCTTAACAGATTTGAAGTTGACATGGATTATACTTCGGCAGTAAATTAGATTTAATGGTGGGTTGGCTTATAGCGTTTTACATGACGTCACTGTATAAATGTGCGCCTTTCTTTTACAATTTTTCCCGGTTTGGTTCAACGTTTGCTTACTACTTAGCATGGTTTTATGATCCCGTCTCCGCAACGCGGGGGTTAACTACTAGTTTGGATCAATTTCCTTCTTAATTTTCAAATGCAATTACAAGGTATTAAATAGGCAAAAGAAACAACTAATATGCATGTGTTCATGGATGCGATTAATAGGAAACGTGGAGGCAGTACTAATGCATTAATTGGAAACATGGGTAACTGTGAGCACATGGACCTAACGCATGCAAGAAACCAAAACATGCAAATTGAATGGGTCAACGGAAACTTGCAACTAATTCGTGGGTTTAAAATGCTCCAAACAAGTAACCGGGTTACGTAATCGGTTACGGCGGGTCATGGGCATGATGGATCGTATCAACACCCACCCCTTTAAAATGGGTCGTGTCCTCACGACCCACAGTTGTCAAAATAGTACCGGTCCATGGTGGATTGGTTTGAGGCTCGAAAGATAAGAATTGTGGCGTTTTGCAACGGTGCCCCGACTAGAACTTTTCGTCACAATGGAAACAAATGCCGGCAGCTTTCTTGGCTTGCATTTCTGCTTGAATGAGGCGCTTCAACGGTTGTGATGGAGTTGACGCCGGTGTGAGTTGACTCGGACTCGGTTCCAAATTCGGAGAAAGGATCCCGGTATGAAGCTTGTCTTCAATTAAACGACCTAATCCATATGTTTGATGCAATGTTTGAGGATGATGGATAGCTAGTTCACTTTGAATGTCCGGTTTAAGTCCGGAGATGAAACAGTTCTTCAGTGTCTCGGGAGATAAACCGATGACCCTGTTGGTGAGTCGTTCAAACTCGGTTTGATACGCGGCCACAGTGGTTGTTTGCTGGAGTTTGAAAAGGGTCGCCTAGTGATTTTCGTAGGAAGAAGGACCAAATCGGAGCTCCAAATATCTTGAAAATTCCGGCCAAGTTTTGAGTAACCTGTTGTTGGAGAGATGCTTGTACCAACTAAGTGAAATCACTAATCTCTTCACATCCAAGTGTAAGGGTTAATTATGTATTAGTATAAAGTATTTTAGATGGCAGTTATAAACTTCAAGGAATAAAGTTGTAAAGATGGAACTTGACAACCACCACCCCGGGGGTTGCGAAACCCCTTGGGAGGCACCCTTTGATCGATCGGCAGCCACAAGAAGTAAAGGGACGCGACTCTTGGACAAGAAGACACAACCTTTAGAGATTCATTCTCATCCACACAATCCAAGAGACACACCTATTCACGAACAGACGTGTCTATTCACTCGTACCTTTTAGAAACTATAAATAGGCTTTAGATTTCATTTGTAAAACACTCATTTTATTATAATTTCAGTATTCAATAAAGTTTCAATTATCATTTGCGATCTTGAGATCAAAGATCATTCTGGGAAACAATTGGTATCAGAGCATCAGGCTCTAGGCATCGCAGGGAATTCACGATCAGGTTTCATTTTTCAATTCGCAAGTTCAATTCAGTTTTTATTTTTGGTTCAAGGTTATCGAACCAGGGGTTAGGAATCAAGGGTTTTTGATTCCGGGGTTTAGTGCGAATTAGATTGTTTGATTGTTATGCGTCGGGTTATACGCGGGTTAAGAATTAGAGGTTTTGTGAAACCAAGAAAATAAAGTTTGTTAAAAGTGAAGATCGTTCGGTCAGAAGAAATGTCAACAGTAACCGGACCAAATCCACAAATTGTAATTCAAAAGGAAGGAAGTTCTCTTTCCCAATTTCAGTGTCCAATTCTGAAACCGACAAACTATATGGTTTGGGCAATTCGCATCAAAACAATTTTGGAAGCGAATGGACTTTGGGAAACGATTGAACCGACAGAAAATACGCAAACAGATGTTAAGAAAGATAAGGCGGCAATTGCTTATCTGTTCCAAGCAATACCGGAAGACGTTGTATTGCAAGTTGCAAGACTGAAAAGAAATTTGGGAAAATTTAAAGACAAGACACGTTGGTGTTGATCGGGTATAAAAGGCTCGTTGGCATACACTAATGTCAGAGTTCAAGTTAATGCAAATGAAAGAAGACGACACTGTGGACTCTTTCACCGTAAGGATAAACAGTATTGGTACACGGGCAAGTGAATTAGGGTCAACACTGAGTCAACCGACTCTGGTACGCAAACTTCTAAATGTCGTGCCAGACAAGTTCACTCAAATTGTCGCCTCCATGGAACAATACTCTGATCTAGAAACAATGACGTTAGAAAAAGCAATCGGAAGGGTAAAGACTTACGAGGAAAGGCTAAGGTTAAAGAAAGGAAGCCCAGGAGACAGCCAAGATAAAGTGATGTTTACACATCATGACAACAACTCAGGCATAGTAAGACCGTTTGGAAACCGCAGGCGTGGTAGGTTCAACCAACCGCGTGGAAATTGGCGAGACAATAAAGACAAGCAAAGCACCAAGAACGAAGGATCTTCCTCCAGACCTAGAAGTGGAAATTCTAGATATTGGAGGAAATTCGCAAGAGGTCAAACAGACAAAAGTAAGATCCAGTGCTTCAAGTGCCAGAAGTTCGGACACTTCAAGAAAGACTGTCCTGAGAAAGATGTTGTACAACAACACCCGAATCTCGTCGAGGAAGACGAATCACCAGTATGCTAATGGCAATACAGGAAGAAAACGTTGTTCAAGAAGGGGTCTACTAAACGAAGAACGCATAGAACCAGCAAGTTATGCCACATAAGTAGAAAGTTTATGGTACTTCGACAATGGTGCAAGCAACCACATGATAGGAGTGCGAAATCACTTCAGAGAATTAGACGAAAATGTGATGGGGCAAGTACGTTTCGGTGACGGGTCGCACATAGAAATTAAAGGCATAGGTTCAATACTACTGGAATGTCTGAACCAAGAACAGAAGATTATTTCTCAAGTATACTACATTCCAAGTTTGAAAAGCAACATATTGAACCTCAGACAACTCACAGAAATCGGTTGCAAAGTAGTTATGGACGGAGACTTACTAACAGTCCGCGACAGAAACAAAAAGTTACTAATGCGAGTCAGGAGAATGAAGAACAGGCAGTATAAAGTAAAGTTGAAAATTGGATGCTATCAAAGAAATGACTCGAAAGAACTTGGTACATGGAGTTCCACAAATAAGTCATGCTAGTTAAGTATGTAACGCATGCTTATTAGGAAAACATACTAGGGCACTATTTCCTAATCAGGCGAAATTCAGATCTCTAAAACCTCTGGATTTAGTCTATGCGGATTTGTGTGGTCCTATATCCCACCAACACATGCTGGGAAGAAGTATATATTTCTACTTGTAGACGATTGCACTCGCTACATCTAAGGCATACAGATTATATGATCCGGCGAAGAACAAGATATGTGTCAGTAGAGATGTAAAGTTCATGGAAGGTCAACCATGGAACTGGGATAGTTATATGGAAATGGTAGATTCAGGGAATCCCGAATGGACAAACTTTGTCGTTCAAGAAGATTACAACCCACCAGAGTTAGGAGAAAATGAACCAAGCAGTCCTGGTATTAGCGGGCCACATCATGAAGATTCAGGAGTAGATCAGACAGAAGAACCAGACTCCTATATAACCCCGCCAGCAAATTCGTATAATCAGAACTCATCATGGAATTTAAGCAGATTATCAAGTAGTGGTCCATCTACATCTGAAAGTATAACACAGAGTATAAGTGACACTCCAGTAAAACTGAGAAGTCTCAAAGAACTATACGAGGAGACGGTGGAAATTCAACTAGATCCACAACAATTACTACCTGCTGAAGAAGAACCAAGGAATTACAAGGAAGCATCTAGTGACACAAAATGGATTGAAGCAATGAAGGCTGAGTTAGACTCGATAAACACGAATAATACTTGGAGATTAACAGAGTTTCCAAGAGATCACAAGGCAATAGGTTTAAAGTGGATATTTAAGACAAAGAAAGATGCAAACGGAAACGTCTTCAGACACAAAGCAAGGCTGGTAGCAAAAGGTTATGTTCAGCAACATGGGATAGACTTTGATGAAGTCTTTGCACCAGTAGCAAGCATAGAGACAGTTCGACTAATGTTGGCTTTAGCAGCATATCAAAATGGATTGAAGCAATGAAGGCTGAGTTAGACTCGATAAACCGCATTAAGCATTACACCAAGAGTTTACACCACAACTACACTACAATTTATCAATAAAACTGAAATTACGTTATATTTTCTAGTTTATTTTAAACGAAAATGCCCTTGCTTCACTTCCTCCGGTAACCTCGTGGTATTTGGGTTTGGGGATAATATTTGTGTTATGTGCGGTGATGGTAACGAGACTGCAGAACACCTGCTGTGCTCTTGTGTGGTTGCTGCGGAGGTTTGGTTTCTCGTAAGTCGGTGGATGAAAATTAGTCCGATCTTTGCCTTTTCTCTTACCGATATGCTTGAAATTCATGAATGTTCCGGTTTAGGGTCTAAGGCGAAAGACATTCTTAAAGGTATCATCATGGTTGGTTGGTGGTGTATTTGGAAAGCGAGGAACGAAACTAGATTCTCTAACAAGATCTTTTCGGCCAATAGAATTGTTGAAGATATTAAGTCCCTCAGCTTCTTATGGTATAGTAATAGGTCCAACTGTAACAACGTCTCTTGGGCGAATTGGGTGTCTTTTTCTTTGATGTAGTTGGTTTTGCTTTGCGTGGTTTGGCTGCCCTTGCGTTCGGGGGTGGCCTTTGTGAATAATAGTTAATTTTCAAAAAAAAAACCTCGTGGTATTTGGATGGCGATTTAAAAATAAAGAGTAAATTACGTTTTTGGCCCCTGTGGTTATGTCACTTTTACTATTAGCCCAAAATTAGAATTTTTAACATATCTTCCCCCACGGTCTCTATAACTAACAATTTTGTCCTCTAAGTCTAACCATTTTGGCCCCCAAAGTCTCTATAACTAACCATTTTGGCCCCCATGGTCTCTAGACTTAGAGACTTAATGGTTAGTTATAGAGACCATGGGGGCAGATATGTTAAAAAAGAGTTAATTACTGTTTTCGTCCCCGAGGTTTGTCAAAAATAACGGTTTCAGTCCATTAGTTTAAAAATTGTCATTTCAGTCCATTAGTTTCATTTTCGTAAACCATTTCAGTCCACTAACTTAACTCCATCCATTTATTTTGTTAACTTTGAGTTAACTAACTAATTCAGGGACGTTTTGCGTCAGTTTTAGAAACACAGGGACTTAAGTGTAAACTCTAAAACATTAAAACAAAAAAAATAGTAAATTCCAAAAAATCAAAAAAAATTCAAAAAAACCAAACAAATTCCAAAAAATTCTAAAAAATAATAAAAATTCTAAACAATCCAAAAAATCCGTTTCGGCGCGAACTGTTTCGAACTCTAACCGTTTCGAGCTGAACCGTTTCGACGCGAACCGTTTCGACCCGTACCGTTTCGACCCGAACCGTTTCGAGCTGAACCGTTTCGAACCGAACCGTTTCGACCCGTACCGTTTCGAAGCCGAACCGTTTCAAGCCGTACCGTTTCGAACCGAACCGTGCCGTTTCGAACCGAACCGTGCCGTATCGAAGCAAACCGTTTCGAGCTGAACCGTTTCGAACCGAACCGTTTCGAGCTGTACCGTTTCGAACCGTACCGTTTCGAACCGTACCGTTTCGATGCGAACCGTTTCGAACCGAACCCTTTGGACCCGAACCGTTTCGACCCGAACCGTTTCGACGCGAACCGTTTCGAAGCCGAACCGTTACGGTTCGATACGGCACGGTTCGATACGTCACGTTTCGGTTCGAAACGGTTCAGCTCGAAAGGGTTCGGTTCGAAACGGCACGGTTCGGTTCGAAACGGTACGGCTTGAAACGGTACGGCTTCGAAACGGTACGGGTCGAAACGTTTCGGTTCGAAACGGTTCAGCTCGAAACGGTTCGGCTTCGAAACGGTACGGGTCGAAACGGTTCGGCTCGAAACGGTACGGGTCGAAACGGTTCGCGTTGAAACGGTTCAGCTCGAAACGGTTCGGGTCGAAACGGTACGGACGGTTCAGCTCGAAACGGTTCGGGTCGAAACAGTTCGCGCCGAAACGGATTTTTTGGATTTTTTAGAATTTTTATGATTTTTTAGAATTTTTATTATTTTTTAGAATTTTTTGGCATTTGTTTGGTTTTTTTGAATTTTTTTGATTTTTTGGAATTTAATATTTTTTTGTTTTAATGTTTTAGAGTTTACACTTAAGTCCCTGTGTTTTTAAAACTGACGCAAACCGTTCCTGAATTAGTTAGTTAACTCAAAGTTAACAAAATAAATGGATGGAGTTAAGTTAGTGGACTGGAATGGTTACGAAAATGAAACTAATGGACTGAAATGGCAATTTTTAAACTAATGGACTGAAACCGTTATTTTTTACAAACCTCAGGGACGAAAACAGTAATTAACTTGTTAAAAAATCTTATTTTGGGCTAGTATAGTAAAAGTGATATAACCACAGGGGCCAAAAACGTAATTTACTCATTATTAAATTAGTTCTTTTGTCAACAAGGAAAAAAAAATTACATCCGTCACAAATTGACTACTTTAATAAAACTAAAAAGTCAGCATGCTCAATGTTCATCAACTATCAATCACTTTCCCACGCGTTTTCCATCGTTGACTTCATGTTATCTTCTGACCTTCAATCGTTGACTTCCAGTTTTATTCTGGCCTTGGATCCTTAATCTCTTTTTGTGTGGATCTCCGATGGTGTTGAATTAGATCTGATCAGTCCCTCATTGCATCCGGTCCAGGTGCTGTGGAAACACCAATTCATTTACCTTACACATCTCGTTAATCTTGTTTGGTTTTCTCTGATTGTTTTTGTGTATAAAGAAAATTACATTTGAACAACCGCAGGGAGATAAACGGGTAACAAGCTGCGCCGCAACCCCATAAACTAAAAAGTAAATGGAATCAACGCTTGCGTCTTCAAGCTGCACTTCCGCTTCTTCTACTCAACAGTGGAATCACGATGTTTTTCTTTGTTTTCGAGGAGTAGACACAGGAAGAAACTTCGTGGGTCATCTCTACGCAGCACTTTACCAACGTGGAATCCTCACCTACCTTAACACGGAAACACTTCCACATGGCCTAACGATTGATGCAACACTCTTCAAAGCTATCAAAGAATCACGGATTGCCGTTGTAGTGTTCTCGAAAAACTTTGTCAATTCTTTGTTTTGCTTGAATGAACTTGCATATATCATACATTGTAGGGATGAGATGGGGCAAATTGTTGTGCCCATATATTATCATGTTGATCCCTCGGAAGTGCGAAAACAAGAAGGGGAGTTTAATATGGTTGATTGGTATCGGAAGGAGGATAAGAACAAAGTTGAATCATGGAGAAATGCATTGGTGGAAGCAGCTAATCTTTCTGGATGGACAGTTGGTTATCGCCATGATATGTAAGATTCAATATCCATTATTTAAAATTTTGATACCTATGATTTATGAATATTACAACTCAATTTTAGATATTTGTTTCTTAGAAGCATCTATAATATCAAAATCTCATGTGCAGTCGTGAAGCAG
Organism: Helianthus tuberosus; assembly: GCA_030545235.1. Lineage (NCBI taxonomy): Eukaryota > Viridiplantae > Streptophyta > Magnoliopsida > Asterales > Asteraceae > Helianthus > Helianthus tuberosus. The sequence continues at coordinate 208,327,635 of CM060442.1, read as the reverse complement.
TATGCATCAAACAAGTCGTTGATACGATTTCGAATAAACTGTTTCCCAACAAAGATGACAATGATATAGGGACTCTCTTACAGGATACGAAATTGAGCAGCGGTGGTGGTAAGAAATCCCATCTCTTAGCATTTCTTTGTCTATTTACTTAATTCCATTCAAGTATTTTTCATTTTTCTACTCATACCACAAGAATTTTCTTAACGCAGATTCGGTCTTTGATCATTCTAAACAAATCAATACATCAGTGTCATCTTCAGTTTTGTATTCACACCCTTCTAAGTTGACAAAATTCGATGTGTTTTTGAGTTTTCGAGGAGAGGACACTCGCTACAACTTTGTGGATTATCTGTACTTATCTCTAAACCAACAAGAAATTCACACTTACATGGATCAGACTCTACTTTTATGTCATCCAGCATATCCAGCTATTGAAGACTCACGAATTTCCATCATCGTATTCTCTAAAAACTATGCAGGCTCTTCGTTGTGCATGGACGAGCTTGTATATATAATGAAATGCAGGGATGAGAGAGGGCAGATAGTTATCCCCATATTTTATGACGTCTACCCATGGGAAGTAAGAAGCCAAAGAGGGGATTATGAAGAAGCATTCTCCAAACATGAGTCGATGAATCCCTACAAAGCTGAATTATGGAGAAAAGCACTAAACGATGCAAGCAACATTAACGGATGGATAATCAATAAAATTGCTGACGGGTAGTTTTCTTTATTATTTTGAAATCTTTAATGCTTTAACAACATTCATATTCGAATCCTCTTCCTCTTCCTCTTCATCATCCTTAAAGATCTAAAGATCCATGGATGATTTCTATAGAAACCAAGTTAAAAATATAAGTTTTACTAAATCTTGATTCTTACATAAACAAACCCTTATTTTTTGTGGTTAATAGCTAAAGAAAATATTTGTCCCTAAAATTTGTTCACCAGTTTAAAAATCCTCACATCCCATTCGGCCATTCCTATATCTATCTGCATTCAATTAAAATAACTTCTTTACTTTTACATTATTATTTTTTTTCGCATTTTTCACTCGCAACCCCTCATAAAAGTAAAAAGAACAAATATCGGGAGTGAACAAAGATTTCAATGTAAATGCTCTAATTGTTTGTACTCTTAGGCCAATGGTTGTCAGAAATACTTGATTTTGACTTTGGTGTATCATCTTAAATGGTGGTCATCTACTCATCTTTGATATTTGGTTCTCCATTCCATATTTGTGGGGCTAATTCCTCATGAGTAAATATGAGCATATGCTTATTTTCCTTGATTATCATGTGCAGGCATGAGGCCAAAGGTATCCAACTAATTGTCAAGAAAATTTCAAATATATTGTTTCCGGAGAAAGACCTTATAGGATTACAAACTCGCTTGGGAGATATAAAATATGGAGGTGGTGGTAGGATTCCCATCTCATCATCTTCTCATGAAAACTTGGAGCACTTGAGGATTCCTATCCATGAAATATTATTGGCAACAAATAATTTTTCTAAAAATAACATCATCGCGGAGGGTGGGTTTGGGAAGGTGTACCAAGGTCTATCTAAACAACATGGCACCATTGCTGTAAAGCAATTAGATCGTAGGAATGGACAAGGAGACCAGGAATTCATGATGGAGATTGCATTGCTTTCAGTTTATAAACATGAAAACCTTGTCTCACTTGTTGGCTTTTGTGACGAAGATGGGGAGAAGATACTTGTTTTGAAGTATGAAATCAACGGAAGTCTTGACAAACATTTATGTAGTAAGGATCTAACCTGGATCCAACGTCTTCGTATTTGCTTAGATGTTGCTAACGGGTTGAAGTACTTACATGAAGACGTTGGAGCCCAACATAGAATACTTCACCGTGACGTCAAGAGCTCCAACATCCTATTGGATGAGAACTGGAAGGCCAAAGTTTCTGATTTTGGTTTGTCTAAAATAGCTCTTGCAAATGTACCGTGTAGTGTTATCATTTCTCGTGTTTGTGGCACGCTGGGGTATGTTGATCCACAATACCTAGAGCATAACATTCTCACACAAAAATCTGATGTTTACTCGTTCGGGGTTGTACTCTTTGAAGTTTTGTGTAGTAGATTAGTAAATGCTCGGGAGTATAACTTTTCAGCCGAATTGGCCCAAAATCATTACGAAAAGGATACTCTGGATGAAATTATTGATTCAGGTCTAAGAAGTCAAATGAATTCAGATTGCTTAAGTATTTATTCAACCATCGCCTATCAATGCTTGAAGAAACGAAGAGATGAACGCCCAACGATGGGCCTTGTTGTGGATCAACTCGAGAAAGCATTAGATTATCAACACGTAAGTTGCTGCAATGGTCACAACTTTTATCCGTCACCTATTCTTTAGATTATTAATGCTTATATTTGACATCAAATTGAACATTTGTGATTTAAAAAAAAATAGAAATTTGTATGCTTGACTCTTAGAATCCTTTCACTTCTTGTTTTTTAACAGGGATTAAGTGGATCTTTGCATGATGTATACATTAGTTTTAGACACCGAGACACCGAGTGCCACATTGTTGATGATATTTATGATGCTCTTCACCAAGGAGATGTTTCCACTTACAAGGATGAGGTGATACAATCCCGTAATGAGTCAGTACTTCTAAAGGCCATTGAAAGATCACGATTATATGTCATTATTTTCACCAAAAAGTTTGCCATTAATTCTTGGTACTTGGATGAAGTAGCCAAGATTATTGACTGCATGAAAGAAAAAAGACAATTTCTTTTGCCCATATTCCTCAACGTGAGTCGTTCTGACGTGCGGACACAAAAAGGATATTTCGGGGATGTGATGTCCGAATATGATAGACATCCAAGGATGGAAGTTTGGAGGAATGCTCTTGTTGAAGCAACTAATGCACCTGGGCTGGAATACTCCAAATTTCGGTAATTTTCTTAATTGCGTAGCCTAAACATTGTATATCCGTTTCTTAAACTATCAATATTTAAGTGTACTGGTAATGTATATGTATATTGGAATTGGGTATTTTAGAATTGAGAATGCTGATCATCTTATGTTGAAATTTTGCAGGTCTAGTGCAGATCTTGTCACGAAAGTTGTGGAAGTAATAAAAAATGGTTTATCGACACAAGATAACTGATGTGTCTCGGCTATGTCCTAATTTTTAAGTGTAATGTTTCTCTTTTTATTTTTTTATTTTTCGGTAATCTGAAGTTGTGACAATTGAAGCCTGGATGTTCAGATGTTTGATAAATTATGGGGATAAAACCTAATGGATCAAATGATTATAAGTTATATTTATGCAAAAACAATATATAAAGACATATAATTAATCAAACAAGATTAGTTATATGGGAATGCTTCTTTCTTTTTCTTTGCACATGAGAGTCAACTATTCAAGAAGATGAGATTATTGTTTCAATTATGTCAGGGATCCGAATGGATCTATTTGCCTAGATAATCAGGTTAAATGGGCCCAAATGATCAGTCTTGCATCAGTGTTTGGGTTGGGCTCACAAATATGGGCCGGGTGTGTAAGATTAAATATATTATGTTTTAATATTTAATCTATAGCCATTATAATCATTTACATAATATAGGTCAAAATATATCATCATCATCATCATCATACTCAGTAAATCCCACCAATAGCAAAGCAAAGGTAGGGTCTGAGGAGGGTAAGATGTAGACAGCCTTACCTCTACCCCGTAGGAATAGAGAGGCTGCTTCCAGTGAGACCCCCAGCTCGATAGTAGTTTTGCATCAAGCCTTGGACATAAGGCACATAACACTCGGCAATCGGGACAAAGACCGATTAGTGCATGTACCCTTTTGTCTTTCAGCTATCAACGCCACCACATGATGCATGATTAACCGTCCTCCACTTTTAACGTTATTTTCACGAAATTAGTAAAATAACGTTAAAATTAGTGCACTTTTACTTTTGCCCCCCGATGGCCCACACATATATACATTATATGCGCATACCGCAAGCGAGGCGTAATAGGTCAAAATATATAATAACCTATTAAATAATTAGTTGGTAATTGTTGATGGACCATATTACCCTTATTAACTAATTAGGTTTCCTCCTGGGTGCTTATATAAGGAGAATTATGTGGAGGTTAAGGGGTTACTCAGTTACACAATTAGACACACCTCATTAGTCATAACATCATCATCGACCTCCTTTCCTAAGCCGATACCCCTTTTCGGTTTTCTAAGTCCCCATCATCAGTCAGCACCCTAAGAATGAACCAGATCACGATGACAAGTATGTCGAACTCCATTACTGGATTCTCCAACGCACTGTCTGTTGTAACAGGTATGTTTTAATGTTTTCCTTCATGAATAAACAGAACTGATCCAACATGTGGTATCAGAGCATATGTTGATTAGTCAGTTCTGTTTTGTATCCGTAAATCTGGATTAAAGCAGGAAAACAGGATTTGAAAACCATAATAAAATTCGGTTTTATCATCCGATATATCATCTCGGATCTGTTCAATTCATCTCGGATCATATATATTGATTCGTTATAACTGTTCCGAAATCATCAGTTTGAGAAACATGTTTAAATGTGTAATTATTTCCAGATTTCGGATATAAGTTTAAGGTTATTTTATTTAGGGTTCATCATGTTCTTAGTTAAAAATTCGAAATTTCCTTTATGTTTTGGAATGTGTTTTGAATTGTGGAATGTTTTCCTAATTTGATCTTATTTTATCTAATAAGTTTTTTCGAAATCTGTTAATAAGATAAACAGATTATGATTTTCGAAATTTTATGATAAAATTAGATCAATGTTATAATAGGAAACTCTATCACAATTCTTAATTTTCGAATTTTCAGTTGTTATAACAATAAACAACAACTGGATCGCACAAGATCAGATCACATAAGAGATGATCTGATCGCATAAGATAATCGCACAAGATCAGATCACATAAGAGATGATCTGATCGCACAAGACAGTCGCACGAGATTTGTACAATTAATTAAGCATATTGTACAAGTTAAGACTGCATAATCGCACAAGATTTGTGGATCGCACAAGATTTATGGATCGCACAAGACTTGTGGATCGCACAAGGCATTACTGATCGCACAAGTTTTTGGGCATTACTGATCGCACAAGTTTTGGGCCTTACTGATCGCACAAGTTTTTGGGCCTTACTGATCGCACAAGTTTTTGGGCTTTACTGATCGCACAAGACTCGATCCGCGCTAACGGGTGGTTTGCTATTAAATAATTGGTTTTTTAATTACTTAGTTAATTAATCAGAAACGGATAATGTTTTACAAAATCGAAATAGCTTAACTTGAATGAGTTTTGATGTATCATTTCTGGCCAAAGCTGACTTGATATATCTACTTATCGTTCAAGTATTACGAAAGTTATGTTAAGTGTGCATCATAAACATGAATGTCTTAATATCTGGCCAAAGCTGATTTAATTCGTTCATAGATGGCATACTTAACAAGTGCATAACTAAAGTGATTGTCTCAATTTCTGGCCAAAGCTGATTTGTTACAACCACTTTGCACACATACTTAAATGATTACACTTCTGCCCAAAGCTGATTTGTCTTCGTTTAAGTAGAACTTTAAATAAGTCTATTATTTTGATGTTAGTAATAGACATATCACAACCTCTTCACATAATGATCCTTATATTAATGATCCTTAATTAATTTTTATGATCATTTCGTCTGCCTTATTCTTAGTACCCATAACTTTACTCACTATAATTTTCTTCTATAAGTCTATATCTCATCCACTCTAATTCCTAAATCTAATATGTTTTGCTTAAAGTTTCTATAAGAATTAGCTCTTAAATTAAATCCTTGATTATCTCTTAAGACACGATAATCCTATTGCTCTCTTCTGATAAAGCACTACAGAAGAAAAGTAGAGCATGATGATTAGGATAAATCGAACATGATGTCTCTTATAATAATCAAGAATAAGTGTTGTCACTAAAAGGTTATTCCAGATTAAGTCTTTCCTAAGACTAATCTATAATTGTGGAATAATCACTAGAACTCCTAAGATGCATGCCTTTATTTAAAATTATAAACTGTAAAGCTAAGTGGTATATGTGAATACATAATAATGTACAATACCATGACCCATAAAATTAAGGGCTTACGCATGGAAATAAGTACATTTTCCAGTACATTACATACTAAGATTTTCACTTGTACAATTTGATGCATTATAAATCAACTATAACACTCAAAAGTACCAAAGTATAATGAGTGTGTTGATAAGCAACATATGTACAAAGAAATAAATGTTTGAAACTGGAAAATAAGATGTTATTCACCTTACAACCACTAATAGTTTAAAAGAGGATTGTTCTAAGGTCCATAGACAAAATGCAAGTACAAAATCCCAACTTTAAGGTTCTTCAAGGGAAAATCTCACTGCATAATTATGCCATTAGACTAGACATAAGCAACGAGACTATCCATTATTCAGAAGAACGGTTGGATAAGTTAATTAGGTAGTCACTTTCTAATGATATCTAAGTCTGGTAATTTTAATATTCCAATTAACACATGATTAGTTGACTCTAGTTCCATACGTTTCCTTACCAGAACTCGACAAATAACTAACATGAGAGTTAGTGACAAAATTAATTGTTAAGGCTATAAGAACCATAATAAGCAATTTTCTAACAACGCTTTTCGATACCTTATATATTCTGAAGATTAATCAGAATATAGTATCATAATTAAGCAATGTTAGGAATGTTGTGAGGTTTGCATAGTCAACATAAAGTCACACTTACCTTAAACTCTCGTATTATTTGTTCTAAATATCTGGATTGAAACATTACTAAGATAAAACTAGATGATGCCATACACTTTCACAACTTTTGTCATCATGCAAATGAGAATTTGACAAAAGGAAAAATGAGACTTATAAATTTCATCCATTATTACCGAAATACATGAGAAATCATGACATGGTTAATGAGGATGATTTTTTCATCTAATCTCATTCTAAGTGATTTTAAATAATGACGTTAATGCCCTAAATATTACTTGGCTTAAGGAATAAGTATGGGTCCATCATAAGTCATTCATTAGCATTCGTGGAACTTATACCAAATGGAATATTCAGACATAATTCATTTATCATTTAACAGACTATCAACTTGTATCTAAATTGTGTCGCATATGCCCACGGTCTTAGAAGAAATCTATTCATATATATACTTAATAAGATTTCTATTAAATATGTCCCTAAAGTTTCTTATGATATCTGGACATTAAAGAAATCAAATAAAGTCTAACGTATATATGATAGGTTCCCACGTCACGTACCTCATTGAAACTTCTCTTGTAGCATTTCTAGAGATATTAAAGATCAGTGGGAGCATTAAGTGTCTTAATAATAACTTGCAATAGTTGCAAGAGGTGGGGGTGTGAAAATTTTACATTACCTAAATTTGCACCTCTTGTACAAGACACCGTTTCGTCACGACACTGTTCTATCATAACTTGTCTCCTTAATTGTGGGCACACTTAGATTTCTTACATAAACTAATATAATCCTCAACAAGAGAAATCACGACTAACGTCATTAACTTGTTTCTCTATTAGAATTTGTTGGTCATTAAACATTGACCCTAAGCATGCTGAGTTCCTAAAGTTTTCTAAGGTCAGTGGGAGAAGTCAAAGTCCTTATCATGATTTGTAAGGAATACAAGCGGGGGGGGGGGGGGGGAGTGTCATTAAAAATTTCACTCCGAATTTAACTCCGATTACACCTCTTGTACACCATACTGCACCAACTCTTTCAAACTTAGAATGAAAATGATAGCAACCTAACCAAGAGCTAATCCATAAAACTGAAACTTCTAACAAACCCAATAATCAACTCAGGAGGTCATCTAGGTTTAAAAACCTACTAACTTTGATGATTACGTAACCTCCCTAACTGAAGTTGAAATAGATTTTGGAAATGTTTACTGATCCTCTCTCTTCAAATTAAGCCATTAGTGTCAATTAATCATCTGAATGGAATAAAACAGTTTTCTAGTAAAACTGATTTTATGTGTTCGTATAACGTTTGGGATTTGATTGAATTACCTAAGAGTGTTCATAACTAAACCAAATCCTGATATAAGCGTTAAGACACGAAGAGGCATGATTGATTGTCAAAGGTATACTTAGGAAGAGATAAATTATCAAAAGATTTCTTTGAGGATCATCACTCTTCTAGTAGCTTATAATAGTTTAAAGCTACATTAGATGAATATTAAAAACAATTTTCCTTCACAAATGGCTGACATATTTACATGTTCATAAAACAACCTGAAAGTTCCAAACTGAAGGTTAAAGAACACTTTATTTGTAAGCCAATAAAATCCATGTATGGGTTAATGCAAACATCATAATGTGATGAAAAGCTAACGTAATTATTTTCATCAACAATCAAGTGGATTAATGTACCTACCTCAAAATGAGTGGGAGCAACTAAGATAAACTTGTCTATATAGATGATATTCTTTTGACAAGTATATGTTACATAAGTCAAAGCATTGTTAACACAAACTTTGATATAATAGATCTCAGAGATATCTCTTATGTATTAGATATTATAACATGCCGAGATAGACCCAATGGGACATTAGTTCCGGTCCATAAGTTTAACATTAAATGGGTCCTTACATATGTAATAAACAATACTGCTCTCCTTTAGAGGATAATAGGATAAATGAGATTATTTATTTACGCTTCATTAATTGGAAGCCTTATGTAAGTTTTAAGTCTATACTCGTTTAGATATTACTCACATTGCAACATACTAGATATGTCTAGATTAATGTGAAGCATCTAATGGAGTATTACAATATCTTTAAAAGAAACGAGAAGTTATAATTTGAAGAAGAAGTGAGAATTAAAACCGGTTTATTACTTTAACTTTGTGATATTCAAAGATGACAAGAATGTAATTTCGGGTATATCTTTATGTCAGCAGACAAAACCTATCTCATGGAGGAGTCATAATAAACTGATAATAACAACCTAAGTTATAACGACATAATATAGTCACTAAATGTTGTTGGAAATTTATCAGTGGACTCATAAGTTTATTAACTCCATATAATTAATGTTTTGAAGACTTAGTGTGATAAAGTCAGCTACCATGACTCCTTGAACAGTAACAGTTCAAGAGGTGCTGCATTAATTTTCGATACGCAATTAATTATTCGTTTATGAACGAATTGAGGAAACTAAGTTTTGTATCGAATACATTCATGATATGCTTAAGGATCCTATAACTGAAGGGCTATTACCCATAAGTCTTATTAAGAGAGCTCATAGACGGGTATAAATTAATGGTCGTGCGCAATTGCATATCGTACTATGAATGACTAAGTATTAGTTATTTTTCCTCATCAGTTTGATTTTGTATGTCTCTAAGAATATGTCAAGTCGACATAACGGCATATAGACAAATAAAGTTACAAATCAAACAAAGGGCTTATGCGTATTTTGATCATAACGATTAGGTTTTAAATTAAGGCTATAGTATGATTAATGGGGGTCCTGAGTCGCATAATGATTCAACGGCTGTATTTCTCTTCTATAGTACTTGTTTAAGGCTAAAATGAGTATTAACTCCTGATCAGGCTTATCTAATACTCATAGTAAATGATTACTCGGCTAAGTGGGAGAATGTAAGATTAAATATATTATGTTATAATATTTAATCTATAGCCATTATAATCATTTACATAATATAGGTCAAAATATATAATAACCTATTAAATAATTAGTTGGTAATTGTTGATGGACCATATTACCCTTATTAACTAATTAGGTTTCCTCCTGGGTGCTTATATAAGGAGAATTATGTGGAGGTTAAGGGGTTACTCATTTACACAATTAGACACACCTCATTAGTCATAACATCATCATCGACCTCCTCTCCTAAGCCGATACCCCTTTTCGGTTTTCTAAGTCCCCATCATCAGTCAACACCCTAAGAAGGAACCAGATCACGATGACAAGTATGTCGAACTCCATTACTGGATTCTCCAACGCACTGTCTGCTGTAACATGTATGTTTTAATGTTTTCCTTCATGAATAAACAGAACTGATCCAACAGGGTGTTGCTTCTTTGCATGGGCCAGTAGGAGATCCAGAGCAAATTTTCTACCCGCTTAGGCCCATTTGCGCACATCTTCTCTGCTCGTATTCTATCCTTCAGTTGTTCATATCCCGAATTCACTGCCACCTTTGAACGTTCGATCTGTACGACATTAAAATTTGCATCCATTAACTTTAAAATCTTAGGTGGAATATGTTGCGTGGGTGGGTGTGGCGTATCCGCTTCACCATCAAAAACACCACCTCGGCTCGAACCGACGTCTCGTTTGCTCGAATTAGCAACTCAGGATTTTTTTTTGTGAATTCATTGTAGAGTGAATTGGTTTTGGTTTTGAATTAAGAAAGTTTTAAGAGTGGGTGTGATTTAAATTGTGAGTGGAAAATAAATATATAAATAAAGTGTTTAAAATTGTTTTTTTTTTCTTTTAATTTGGTCAAATGACCGTTGTCAACGGTCGGAATATATCCTCAATCCCCACAAATCTTACACTGGTATCCCTTACGGCAAGTGGGTGATGGCGGTGTTTTGACGCTGGTTCGAATCGGGGAGGATACCCGCATGGCTGGGTGCCCCTTCCCCCTAATTAATTAATTAATACTAACGTATGTAATATTAAATATTATTTTATTAACTCTAATCTTTTTGACATTTTTTTTCGTCACAGTCTTTTTAATATCCAGTTGTATAATTTTATAACTCATATTCGCCTGAAATAAAACGGATTAAAGTAGTATCTAGTAGCTAATGCATTTATATTATACCTATTATTAAATAAGCCTTAAGGTGTCCATAAAATGTACTGACCACTCATAACGAAGGATTAGCGAGGGCTAACCATTGATACACTGTCCACATACATCGAAAAATTTGCACCTCCCCAACTCGGTGATGTATCGATAAACCTATGGTGAAATTTTTTTTTTTTTTTTTCTTGTTTCGGCATCCTGTCACTCATCTGTCGGTAATTGTTTTTTTTGAAGGGTGACTTTCAATATGTACATGGACCATTGGTCACCGGGTCCCCGTCAAGGACGGTTACCCGTCAGCCCAGCATTCGCAGACGCGATGTTCGATCGGGCCCCGGCTGCCCCTCTGACTGACCTTCGCCCGGAAACCATACTGCCCCACACGAGAGACTCGCTGGGGTAACAGCTGGATGAAAACCTGGTTGCCCTCAGGACCGCACCATGCCTCGGTAGGAACGATCCATCATTGGGACGTCCTCCCCCCATAACGCCGCAGCCGTGGATCGAACCGGTGACCTGCAAGGAGGAACCGGCCCAACCCCACCACATGGGACCAACTGGGCTAGGGGTTCGGAAGATTAATTGGGTTTTTAGCTTTTCATTTATTTTTTGGTTTTTTTTGGGATTTGCTGTTAGAATATGCTAATGGCAGTTGACTATTGCAGACACTCTGTCAGTGATACTAAAACCGGTGGGTATGGATGGATAGTCTTTTTGGAGACTACCCGCCACGTAGGCGTCACGTCATCACGGGAGGAGGAGCATCCTTTTAGGAACTACCCAAGGGTGTGGAGGGGAAGGAATGACAACCCAAGAGAGTTGTACCTTGTGCCATAATACTTGTACCCTGCAAGAGATTGAGAGAGAGAGCAAATATGTGGGGGCCCCAAAAATACAACCAGCCAATCATCCGGCTCGTCTCCAGCGTCCGGGAGGGGACGGAGGCGACGCGACGGGGCGGGAGGGGGTGGTGTGGGACGATCCGGCAGGGGGGCGACACACCGGGGACGAGCCCCATACACACCGGTATGGGTTTGGTAATGAGTAATTTTAATACCTGGAATAATTATTGAAGATAATTTATTGTATAGCCCAATAAAAGTTATATATATGTATTATATATAAAAATAATAAATAAAAATATATAAGTTTTTTTTCGAATTTCAAATTATAAATTCATATTCAATTACTTGACTCGAATCGAATCGAATTCAAATTCAAATTCTTTAAACACCTTAAAAGAACCCATACACATGTTACAAACCCATGCACATGTTAAATTAAACCATCCTTTATCTCTTCCATAAATTCAACTTTCCGTTTTGGTTATTTTAGTTTGAGGGAAAACTTACTTAAAGATTATTAGCGTCCTTCATATAAATTTATCAGCAGCGTCTTTCACATTCCAAAGAAAATTTACATGGCCCATAACTAAAACCTAAGTAATAAATCTATCAATAGATTTCTAACTCTAAAATATTAACTTGTAATATGGAGTGGTTATTCACGACTTTTCGTTTCGAATTTTAGACTTAGGGTACTTTATTTGGAACTTTTTAATATTATATCGTGCTTTATGGCTGTTTTAAAATTTATGTTTCATTTTGATAGATTTTTAACATGTTTAAAAGAATCTCAATCAAATCGAATTTAGTCGAATTCGATTTCAAAATTTTAATCCAATACGAATTGGGCTTTTTTATTCGAATACGTATTCGAATCAAATTGGGTAGGTTTTAACCGAATTCGAATTCAAGGGAAAATAAAAAGTATTCGAATAATTCGAAAATTCGATATTCGATTAGATGAACACCCCTAGTAGAGATGCACAAACCGTTTAGTTTTCATAACCGGTTCAGTTAGCTGGTTATGGTGGTTAATTTTATTATTTTTTTTTATTTTAACCGGTAATTGCTTTTACTGGTCCAGTAAATTACTTTAACCCGTTATTTTTAGTTAATTAATTGGTTCTTTCTTTTTTCCATTTTTCGGTTTTTTTTTTTCAGTTAATTGGTCTACGGTTAATAACCGGTTCCTATACCAGGTATCTATAACCGGTTACTAACCGTCATTTAGAAAATCAAGCTTGGTTTAGGTTTACTCACTTTATGACTTGGAGATTACTTAGAGACTTACAAAAACTTAAAAGAAGACATATGAACATTAAAGCTTTTTGTAACAAAACCTTAACACAAGCCCTTCAACATGGAAGTTTGTTGGTGGCTTTGTTTTGTGCGAAAATGCTCCAAAAAACAAGTAAAGATGAACATGTTTATAAAGTTTAACAAAAAAAATCTCACTTGGACCACGAAAATGATGGTATACCAACTTTGTTTACCTTGGCAAACATGTGGTAATACTTCTAGAGGTTATTCAAGGAAGGAAAAGAAACAAAACAATAATAAAACTCTAAAAAGAAGACCAAAACTCACTATTTTGTTCCTTGAACTTTCTATCCAAAGTGGAAGAATTAGAGGAATAGAGAATGTTTTAGAGTGCTTTAGAAGTTGTGAAAGTGTTTAAAAGGCGTTAGGGGTTGGTATTTATAAGTGAGATAAGTGGTTGATGTTTTAAATGAGTTGGTTGGGAGTTAGGAGGATGGAAATTTCATTTTTGGTCCTTGTAGTTGTTTTGTTGGTTATTTGGTGCTCAAAACATTTAGTTAAGCATGTTTTGGGTGTTTTAAGTGTATCCAAGCATGTTTAATATTAAATCACGTATGAATAATATTTCAAATAAAATATGATCTTGATGTATGGCTCGGTTTTGAATTAAAAGGCATATTCGTGAAACGTTTACGTATTATGCAAGTATGATTAAACAAGGATGATATAAATATAGTTTCCATTATGATAATTTCTTGAATTACAAAGGATTGAAGATAGAATACGAGTTGAAAATGAAATAGAAAAAGTTAGAAAAATACGGAATGTTACATATAGGCCTTTTAGTAAGTTTCATTTGTGGTTCCTCCTTTCAAGGTAAAACTCCCAAAAGGGGGATGCACTTGTTTTTATTCTTCATCTCCACTACCTCCAGTTTATGCGCATGTATCTTCTTGAAGGCCCAACAATTTGTTCCATATAACGTAGCAAGTCTAATTACCATCCTATAAAACATCCCGTTTACCTATGCGGGTGTGACACGTCGGTAATAGCAGTTATTCCATTGTTGGCTTTGATTAATGTGGTTGTCGCTTCCTTGTTGGCAAGCCATCCCGCTGTTGAAAAAGGGTAGGGTTAATTAGACATACAAATTTATATTAATTCTTTAATTATATTTCATCATTAGTAGGTAGTTATCCACAAACAATTACGTGATCCTATATTTTTGTGATTTCATAAGATGATTTAAATGTTATCAAGATTCTAAATCAATTTTCATCCCAAAAGATTCGAGATTGACAATTTCTTTTATTTAGACTATCTTCCACAATTCCCCATATCACATCCCATACGTGTTTTTTCATCTTTTTTCCTTCATATTAATATATTTCATATTCTCGTAATTATATGAGGGATTCAAATAGCAACGGTCATCATAGTCCAAAAACTGATCAGGTGTATGTTATAACAATTAGCGTCCAAGTATTTTTACGTATTAGATTAGATATCCATTTGCAGTTAGATCAATCCCTTGACCAAAAGAAACATCATAGCATTCATATATCTAGTAACCATTCTTTGTTCAACACAATGTTTTATATGTAAATTATTTTCTTCCATGTTAGTGGTGGCGTTTTCTAGTTCGAATAGTAAGAAAATAGGGTTCATTTGTGAATGTTAATGGCTGCTACACCTTTGCATGATTGTGAATGTTGATGTATGCTAAACCTTTGCATGATTGTGAATGTTGATGTCTGCTGAATTTTTTTTCATTATATACATAGATGTATAGTGCTAAATAGCTTTTTAAATACTCTGGTTTTATGTTTTCCCATGTTATAAGCTTGTGTATACTGCAAATAGGTTTTTGTTTGTTAACTAGTTTTTTGTGTTTATTGTTTATACACATATGTATACTGTAATATGCTATTACTTTTTTCCTAATTGTTTTACGCTTACTTAACCAATTTCTGACAAGCATACATAGATTACATATACATGCGTATATTGGATGTTATTGTCATCATACCTATGTTCTATATTACATGAAATTGTTTAATTTCTTGGTTGATCTAAACGTGTAAATTCAATTGCTAGTAACATATCCGAAAGTCCCGATGGGACCACGTATTGGACACCAAATGTACCACCCGGTTTCAAACCATTTAAAGGAACCAGCTTTGGTACAATAGAAGTAGCAATTGCAATGTTCGTGGAATATGCACAACTGGCAGGATTTTGTGCGCGTTTAGGTATTTTAAAGAAAGAAAATTTTGAAGACAAAGAAGTAACAAAACTGTGTTATGTCTTGTGTTCTAAAGCTAACAAACCTAAAGGTAAAGATGGTGAATCTTCGACCGTTAATAGCATTTCACTAGCATGTCTCTCCAACATAAAAGTTACAGATTGTAAAGCGTGTGTAAAATTTAAACGTTGGCAAAATTCATTAGAAAATGAATTATATGATTTGTTGAATACCACAATCATGGCTTTGCGTCTCTCAAAAATCTAGATTTATCACATGAAAAAAGGAAGCTAGACTTTGTACACAAGAGTTAATAGCAAATTGTTGGAATGCTAATCTTGGGCCTACCAAATCCACAATGTCCATGTCATTTTAAAAGGTGGTCACCACAATGTCCACAGAACGGTTATGGACTACAAAATTTATAGAAGAGATATCCAAGATTTTATAGGTGACAGAGACACGCAAATGATAGTTGATAAATTTGATGCACGCCGTGAAAACAATGAAACTTATACACTTGAAACCCATATTGTGGATACTAAGCTTCAGTTGATGTTTTGGTGTGACGGTGTTTCAAAAACCAATTACGAAGCCTTTGGTGATGTTTTGGAATCCGATGCAACTTACTATACCAATATGTAAGATATAGATTTACATTATTGTTCAGTTAATTTCTATTTTTTTATAGAAAATCATAAATTCATATATGTTTTGTACATGTACAATATGATATTTGTCCCATTTATTAAGGTTGATCATCACGAAAAATGCACAGTTTATAGTGCTGGTTTACTACATAACGAGACCATTGAGTCATACATATGACTTCTTAAAAAGTTTCTTGAAGCTCATAACAAAAAAACAATCTCTTTTGGTCTTAACAGATCAAGATTGTGCCCTGAAACAAGTTGTTAACAATGTATTTGATAAGTCAACTCATAGACTTTGCATGTGGCACATTATTAACAAGCTACCTGCAAAGGTATGCTATATTTTACGTTTTTTTTATGGTGGGTATATTGTACACATGTGTATAAATTGAATTCATAATAAAACTACCATTATACACATATATACAGTTAACAATAACTAATCGGTTACACATGTGTATCAGCTAGCTTTGTCATTTTCTTATATATGTATATCAAGGGAAACAGATTGAGGAATGTAGAACTTAAACAAAAGTTTCACAAGCTTATTTGGAATGTTTACCTTCCACCAGAAATGTGTGAGAAGAGATGGCATTTACTCATGACCGATTACGGATTAGAAGGTCATTCATGGTTGACTGAAATGTATTTGATTCGAGAGCAGTAGATTCCAGGCTACTTCCATGAAATACCCATGTGTTGCTTAATGAAGACCACATCTAAATTTGTAAGTGAAAACCATACGTTTAAAGAAAATTCTAGCCCCCACAATACATTGGTTCAGTTTATGTTGTGCTATGATTCAATTTAAAGCAAAACAGACACCATCAATCCGAATTCAAAACAAAGTTACCGATTGAACATCATGTGAACGATATTTACATAAGGAAAATATTATTCAAGGTGCAAAAGGAAATTTACAAGGGTAGGGAATATAACTATATTACTGAACGGTCTGTGGTAGATGGAGTACATAACTTCATGATTGGTCACCAAGATCACACAACGGAAGTTGTAAATTAGTTCATGGTTAGTAATCACCCAATAATACGTTTATACACCGGTGTATTTTTCGTGTCAATACTCATTATGAAAGTTAATAATTGCATATTGTTTTTTGTACACATGTGTATTGTGTGTCTTTCGGCGTCATTTATCATTTTTGAACATGTATTTTAGGTAACTATTGACAAAAGAGATCTCACCGTTTTACGTGTATGCAGGGGTTTCACCGGAGTCGGATATCTATGTCGCCACTTGTTTTGTGTCTTCAAGGCTTATAAGATACAAAATATCCCGGCACGATATATTCACCCAAGATGGAAGAGAGACGCTATTCCAAGTAGCGTACATAGAATTGAATATAGGTTATCTATAGATCAAAATAGGAGTGCGATATTATGGTGTAGAATTTCCGATAACATGGAAATGTATAGAGATCGAGTTAGGGGCAAAATTGATAAATTAGAAGAACTCGATGTTCAGGTTCAAGCATTTACAGATAAGTTTTTTGAGGAAATTCCATATTATCCTACACTCAATAATAAAGGTGTCACATAAAGAAATTTTTTTCAGATACCCAACCATATGAGGTATCATGTACGACACCAAAGAATATACGTAACAAAGGTTGTGGCAAGCATAAAAGACCAATTGGCCCAAGGGAAAAAAGCAAACAAGGAGAGAAAGAAGCCTAAAAGGAAATGTAATTTCTGTGGCAAAAGGGTAAGGGGGCATGATATTAGGAATTGTCCACTCAAAAAAAGGCGAGCCAACTAAGGACGATTCCCCGACCGAAGAAGATGAGGAAGAACAGAGTCTGGAACCGAAGAATCAGAAATTGACACTAATCATGCTCTTTTTTTGAACGACCAACTAAATCACTGGATAAGCATCATGGGGTGCCCTCGATCGAGCAAATGCATCCCCTCTTCCATAACGGTCAGAGTTGGATGCATACCCGAGCCACCAGTTCCGGGGAAAACCTGCCTGCCCGAAGGCCCCCTACGGTAAAACCCGGTTCGACTCGGTTTCGAACTAGTGACCTCTAAAGACGTCTGGTTCTAAATTTCATTGCCACCACCAATGTCCTTCAAAGTGATGCTAGTGGGAGTTGAACTTGGGACCTCAATGAGAGAAACCAAGTGAACTAACCACTAGACCAACTTGTGAGGACACCAATCATGCTCTTTAAAATCTTTTTCCAAACAAAACCATTCAAGCATTGTACTGCAATGCCGTTTTTCATGCTAGCGACCATAGTGGCCCAGAAAAGCATAACAAAGTTAATCTTGAACATTGTTTCATCTTCATAGCCATCCTCTTTAATCTTATCCACAATGTTCTTAAAACTAATTGGAAGCTTATCAAACCTCTCTTTCCACACATCGATCAATGGATGCTTCCCTCTATCTTTGCTATACTTTTCCACCTTAATACTATTGAACAATACTCCTAATATTTTTCTAATAGATTCTTTGTCTCCTTTTATGTATCTCTCCCATATATCTATTCTCATGTTCTTTGTATCTAACCTATCAACAACAAAATGTGCAAGGGATGACGTGATTTCACTTACCTTTAAATTTAGAATTTTCCCAAAATCCATCTTTCTCACCTCACTTCACTACCACTTCTTTATCTTACAAACGACTTCAACCAGTTTATTACACGAGGTACGAGTCCTAATCCCTGGTAACTAATTGCTAATATTAGCCCCGCACGTTTATTAGATTTAGCCTTTCTTTTACTAGGCGATCTTCTTGGCTTTCGTTTCTTGAATTTGAATAGTTCTTCGATTGCATTCATCTTACAATCTCCGTCAAAATCTTAAAAACTTACATCCCTTTAAAAAGGTGGTGTATTTTGTACAATTTATAATATACAACATTAATCGATATATGCTAAGGGGCTGTTTGGTAGCCTCTTAATAACCATTCAGATGCTACATCTTAATGGTTTAAAACCTCTGAATGAATAAGAGGTAACCTCAAGTCTGAATGGTTAAGAGGTAAACTCTAAATGGTAAATCATCACATGTCACATTCTTCTACCTTCTCATTGGTAAAATTCTTAATGGTTCCATTAAGAGGTAACCTCTTAATAACCATTCAGATGCTACCAAACAGCCCCTTACATACATTACATATTAGAGTTAAATGCTTGGTTGGTCCCTGTGGTTTGCAAAAATTGCAGACTTGGTCCCAAATGTTTACTAATTACACGCGTGGTCCCTGTGGTTTTCAAAAGTGCACTCGGTTGGTCCCCAGCCCTAACTTCAGTTAAATTTCTCAGTTAAGTCCATGTTAAATGACCAAAATACCCTAATCATCATCTTCAACCTCTATCCCTCAAACTCAATCACCCCAACCCCCCACTTCCCAATCTCATCTTCCTCCCCCTTTTCTCTCTGCAAATCATCTCTCCGTTAACAAACATCAATAAAAAATCCACCAGATTCAGATGACGGACCACTGGTTGCAATCGGCGTTAACAAACGACGTTCTGGTGGCGGAGCTTCTTTTACGAGCAAAACATTCATCCGATTCAGATTCATCACGCCGTCATCCACCATCAGCAACCACATCTACTGCAATCACAACGATTCTTCCACCTCTCTGGGGCCATCGGAACGATTCTAGCAGCGACGGATATGACGAATCTTGTCGGCCGTCAGATCTCCCATCCGGTGGAAGATCCATCAAGGTTTATTTGTTTCTTTTCTACCGGTTTTTTCGTCGGTTATTGGAAATCTGTTTTTTTATCGATCTGGTTTTTATCGATCCAAAGACGAGTTGAAACTTGAAACTTTTCCAATACGAGTTTCCAGATTTTGTTCACTCTGCACCTGCTGCAACTCCGGCGCTTGGGTTCTGCTCGTTCACCTGTTGAAGTTCGCCGTGTTGTTACGCGATCAATTGCAATATCCCAAATCGGCCGTTTGGGTTTTGCTCGTTCACTCCGAAAACATGTAATTGCTTTGGATGCCATCTTTAATTGAGGTTTTTGGTGCAATTTTTGGTTTGAATTTTGGGGGTTTTGGCTGTGTGAATTGGGGTTTCTGATTTAGGGTTTATAGGGTTATTTGTTTTGATAATGATGGCATCAACTGGAGAAAGAGATAGCAGAGACCTGGGGTGGGTTGAAGATGAAGATGATGTTGATGATGGTGTGATGAAGGGTTTTGTTAATAAGCAAGGGTATTTTGGTCATTTAACATGGACTTAACTGAGAAATTTAACTGAAGTTAGGGCTGGGGACCAACCGAGTGCACTTTTGAAAACCACAGGGACCACGCGTGTAATTAGTAAACATTTGGGACCAAGTCTGCAATTTTTGCAAACCACAGGGACCAACCAAGCATTTAACTCTACATATTATATAGTTATCAGTACTTCCTTTTTCATCTTTTCCAGGACTACTATTGGGTTGAACTTTACTAGCAGACCGCCTCTTCTTCCCATTTTTTCCAGTCACTACATAAAATACTACACAACAGAATAATATCTCATTCTTTACACATATGTACAATAAAAAATTGATAACAACTTCAACACAAATTTCAAGACTACGTTACCTAATATTTCGCTTTCTTTTCAAACATCTTTTCTCTTACTTGTACTTTTCTTCGAGCATTTATGTTCACTTTCTGTTTTATCGGCGTTTCCTAGAACACGATTACACTTAATTTAATACAGTACGATGTTAACGAAAATAAGTTACCTATATAAATCAAAATTACAAAAAACAAGACCTTCCAAGTTATCTGTAAAAGGTACACGAACCACGGTAATTGATTATTGTCCCGCTATTTTGTTTGTTTTCACTTTTCTACTCCTAGCGTTACCATTTTGTTCCATCTTCTTCTCTGTCTTTCTTTTATTTTTTCCAAAATATTTTATGCCCCCATCAACACCTTTCAACAATTACAAATGTGTTATAAAGTTTTTCAAATTAATAAATAATTCCGTCATAGCGCTAGAATATTATACCTTTATTAATATTTCCATCACCAAATGTAACCTGAACTTCACTTTTTACAAGCCATCTTATCACCGGAATCAAATAAGTATAGTTACATACATGGATTTCAACACTTGTAAAATTATAAAAACACCCAGGGATATTTTATTCACTATTATTTTATATTAGATTATACATGCAAACAAAGTCACCTAATTTGTTCGTTTCTTCATTGTCATAACACTGGATAGGGTGATCTGGTGTATTTATAAATCTAAAGGTCGCTTTACCTGCAATTCATTGACGTTTACTTCCTACATCATTATATTAACTTGTTTCTATAAACCACTATACAAGTAGTTAACTACATTCAAACTTTTATGTGTACAAGTCACCAAATGTACACATCTTCCCAAAAATATGCAATCAGCAACACTACACTGTTTCAACCACCACCTAAACCCCCAAAATTAATCAACTACAGTTGTGATAATACGTCTCCTACCAATGTTCCTTACAAATGAGCCACCACAAACTACGATTAGACCACGTTGGCATACATATGTGTCAAAATAGTGTATAACTATTAATTTTATTGGTTGAACCCTAAATTAAGTAATACTATTGTTATAATCCGAACTTAAATTAAACAAAACTGACAAATCTTATGTATTAGAAGCAACAAAAACCAACCTACTTGAACAACTATAGCTATTTATATACATATTCAAATGAAACCATAGATTTTAAATGCAAGAATTCAAGGAACAAACTAATCACTATAAACAACCAGAATGATCGTATACACTAAATAACGGTGCCTTGCTATGAATCCAGAAAATGAAATCGTAAAGAAAGATTACGAATTTCAACAAATCGCCCGAAGAAAATTGTTTGCTTCGCCTTTTAATCTTCTTGAGATAGAAAAGATTTGGTGTATATAAAGGATATTGATTTGATCTCCCATAACTGATAGGAACGATCAGTGGCGAAGCTTGGATTTTTCGGCCGCGGGTGAAAACATATATACCCAAAAATTTCTATAGAATCGGGGGGGGGGGGGGGGGGTGAAAACGTATATACCTACAAATTTCTATACGAAAACTACATATATAACACTACTGAGCGAAAAATCCCGGGGGGCGGATGTCCCCCCCCCCCCCCCCCCCCGCCCCCATTAAGCTTCGCCCCTGGGAACGATGATTGTGGATACAAACAATTCAAATATACGGAATAATTATTCAGTTTCCCGGGTTTTGATGTTGCAATGCATGGAAAATTACAATTTATCCCTTATATAATTTAATAAATACGGATATAAGATAAAAAATTACAAAAATTCCATTAATATAAAATCTCTTCATCTTGCAAAATGACAAAATTTGTTCATTTTGTTTACAAATACACCATTGTTCACTCATAAATCTCTCTCTCTCTTTATATATATATATGTATATATATATAGGGAGGATCCACTAAAAAGTAGATTTTGCCTAAGTAGTAAGAAGGATTGTGATGATACCATGTGACACTCCATATAAGTAGAATGGAAGGGCATTTTTGTGCTTATAAATAGGAGTGTGAAAATGACATGTGGCACCCCTTTTATTTTCTAAAAAATACAACAAAAAAATCTAGAAAAAAATCCAGTAAAAAAATATAGCACAAAAAATGCAGTAAAAAAGATATAGCACAAAAAAATTTAGTGAAAAAATATAGCACGAAAAAATTCAGTACAAAAAAATATAGTGCAAAAAATCCAGCACAAAAAATTGAGAACAAAAAATTTAAGACAAAAAAATTAGCACAAAAATATAGTACAAAAAATGTTATACAACATATTTTTGTGGTATTTTTTAGTTGCCATATTTTATATAGCAATATGGTACTCAAATTAAGGAT
Source organism: Helianthus tuberosus (assembly GCA_030545235.1). Taxonomy (NCBI): domain Eukaryota; kingdom Viridiplantae; phylum Streptophyta; class Magnoliopsida; order Asterales; family Asteraceae; genus Helianthus; species Helianthus tuberosus. The sequence continues at coordinate 208,304,887 of CM060442.1, read as the reverse complement.
TAAAAAACGCTTGATTTATGGTGAAATTTTTATGAAAAAAATAATATCGTATAAAAAAGTTATGAACATTTAAAAATGAGGGTGAAATATGCACGTGTCTTGTATGTGAAGAGAAAAAGTCAATAAATAAGATTTTTCCAAGATACTCTTACACTCCTCTTTTTCCTACATTTTCATCTTAACCATTGATTTGAAAAATGAATGGTTAAGATTACTTCTCATCCTACTTAGGCAAAATGAATTTTCATTTGATCTTACTATATACATATATATATATATATATATATATATATATAGGGAGCCGCTAGAATGAGAACCACCCCCAGTTATGAGAACCATGTGAACCACTTTCAGCCAATCAGATTCAGCCACTAAAAAGGGTATTTTGGTCTTTTACTACCAAATGTCATTTCCTTATATCTCTCCTCATTAATTAATACCAGCTTTTTTATAAATGTCACATTGTATTTAAAGCACATCTTTTGTATCTCTCTCTCATCATTCTCATTTGTATCTCTAAATCTCCTGATGAAGTTTTTGAAGACATTCATCTTCATCCTCTACAAAAATCAAACATCCCTCTTAAACCTTCATCTTCATCCTCTACAAAAGCAACTTCCCCTTCCCCTTCCAAACACCTACAGCCGACACCCCCACCCCCTCGTCGTTCTGATCGGCGACTGGTGGAGCAAGTTCTGTTCCGGCGGCTCTCCGTTCCGTTGACAACCACCAGCAACAGCCACCCCTCACCTCCCTTCTTCATATGCACAAACACACCCCCCCTTTGATGACGTTCCTGACGGTGGGTACCAGAAAGAGAGGTGGAGAGAGAGGCTGAGCATAGAGATAGTCGGAGAGCCGACGTCGCCGGCGACGTCAACGACGACCAACGTCGTTAACGGGGCGGGGTTGTGGTGGCGGTGGGTTTTGACGGGGACGGCGGCGAGGGTTTGAGCAGGTGATTTTGTTGTTGATTATTGGTTCTGATCTTGTTTCCTTGTATTTTTGTGGAAGTTTTGAATCTGGAAAAAAATTGATTTTTGTGGGTTTTGATCTGTTGATTCTGTTGATAGGTGTGGAATCAACTGTTGATATGTTGGGGGTTTCTTTTTGAAAGTTTTGGAATCAACTGTTGATTCTTTTGAAAGTTTCTTGGGGGTTTCTTTGATTTTCGTGGATTTGATCTGTTGATGGGTGCGGTGGGTTTTGGTGGTGTGGCAGTGGGTGCGGTGGGTGCGATGGGTTTGGTGGTGTGGTAGTGGGTTTGGTGGTGTGGCTGGTTTTGGTGGTCTGTTCATGTTCCTTTTTGGGTTTGAACCCGGTTGAATGATTTTATCTGCTACAATCATGTGTTTTGATTCTGTTGAATGATGTTCATTATTGTGTGCTGGGGTTTTCATTTGATTTGATTTGATTTTGAATCTGTTGAATCTGTTTGAATCTGTTGAATGTGTTTTGAATGATGTTCATCAGGTGCTTTTGAATGTTTGAATATGTGGGTTTTGATCCGTTTTGGATTTTGGGGCGATGATGATGCAAAAAAAAAAAAAAAACCATATATTTTGATGACGAGGGCGCGGCAAGGATGGTGGAGGGTAGGTTTTTGAACCTGCAACCCTACTTTTGCAGCCTCTGATTATCGGAAAATCTGAGCCAAAACATCGTTTTTTTTTAAGATTCCACTCCTTTTTTTTTGTTTGTTGGGTTTTATATTTTTTTGAGGCGTCGATGATGATAACAATATATCTGAGACACCTCCCGAGTTTGCGATTTCTGGGTGCGTTCGTTTTTGCGTAAAAAAATTTTTGTAAGAAAAAAAATTAAACCGTAAACTTTTTAACGTAAACCGTAAACTTTTTTAATGTAAAACGTAAAAATGTGAAACGTAAAAAGTTTTACGTAAAACGTAAAAAGTTTTAACGTAGAACGTAAAAAGTCTTAACGTAAAACGTAAAACGTAAAAAGTAAAAAGTAAAAAGTTCTACGTAAAACGTAAAACGTAAAAAGTAAAAAGTTTTACGTAAAGCGTAAACTTTTTTGTGTAATTTTTTTTGAAAAAAGTGTCAAAACCGTAAACTTTTTAACGTAAAACGTAAATTTTTTAAACCGTAAACTTTTTATTGTAAACCGTAAACTTTTTAATCTAAACCGTAAACTTTTTAACGTAAAACGTAAAGAGTTTTACGTGAAACGTAAAACTTAAAGAGTTTAACGTAAAAAGTTTAAACAGTTTTACGTAAAACGCTTAAAAAAACGGTGCGTAAGTTGTAAAACGTAAAAAACAACGCTTAAAAAAACGGCGCGTAAGTTGAAAAAACGTAAAAAATGTTAACATAAAAACCGGCGCGTAAAACGTAAAAAAACGTTACCGTAAAAAACCGAAGCGTAAAACGTAAAAAAACGTTAACGTAAGAAACCGGCGCGTAAAACGTAAAAAACGTTAACATAAAACCGGCGTGTTGAAAAAACGACGCGTGAAAAAGCAGGGCGTAAAAACGGCGCGTAAAAAAACGAGGCCTGAAAAAGCCGGGCGTAAAAACGGGACGTAAAAAATGAGGCGTAAAAACGGCTTGTAAAACGTAAAAAAAAACACTAGATTTTGATGACGATGGCGCGGCAAGGACGGCGGAGGGTAGGTTTTTGAACCTGCAACCCCACTTTGCAGCCTTTTTGATTATCGGAAAATCTGAGCCAAACCACGTTTTTTTTCGAGATACACTTTGTTTTGATGTTGTTGTTTCAAAAAAAATAAAATTGAGGCGTCGATGACGATAACAACCTATCTGAGACTCCTACCGAGTTTGCGATCTCTGGGTGCATTTGTTTTGCGATTTATGGGTGCGTTCGTTTTAACGTAAAACGTAAAAACGTAAAAAGTTTTACGCAAAACGTAAAAAGTTTTTACGTAAAAATTTCATGAAAAACGTAAAACATAAAAATTTTACGTAAAACGTAAATTTTTTAACATAAAAAGTAAAACGTAAAAAGTTTTACGTAAAATATTTTGTTTGTTGGGTTTTTTTAGGCGTCGATGATGAAAACAATATATCCGAGACGCTTCACCGAGTTTGCGATTTCTGGGTGCGTTCGTTTTTGCCTAAAAAAGTTTTTGTAAAAAAAAAAGATAAAACGTAAACTTTTTGACGTAAACCGTAAACTTTTTAACGTAAAAAGTAAAAAGTTTTAGGTGAAACGTAAATTTTTTTTACTAAAACGTAATTTTTTTTACTAAAACGTAAAAACCGGGGCGTAAAACGTAAAAAACCGGGGGGGCGTAAAACGTAAACGTAAAAAACGTTAATGTAAAAAAACCGGGGCGTAAAACGTAAATAACCGACGCGTAAACGTAAAAAAACGACGCGTAAAACGTAAAAAACCGACGCGTAAAACGTAAAAAAACGGGGCGTAAAACGTAAAAAACCGACGCGTAAGACGTAAAAACCGACGCGTAAAACGTAAAAAACCGACACGTAAAACGTAAAAAACCGACGCGTAAAACGTAAAAAAACGGGGCGTAAAACGGGACGGCTTGTAAGAAAACGGGACGGCTAAAACGGGACGGCAAAAAACGGGACGGCTAAAAAGGGACGGCAAAAAACGTAAAACGTAAAAATTTTAACGTAAAACGTAAAAAGTAAAAAGTTTTAACGTAAAACGTAAAAATTTTAACTTAAAACGAAAAAATTTTAACGTAAAACTTAAAATGTAAAAAGTCTAAAAAGGTTAACGTAAAACGTAAAAAGTGCAAAAACGGCGCGTAAAACCGGGAATAAAAAACCGCACTTAAAAACCCGGTCGCAAAAAAACGGCATGAAAAAATGCGGCGTAGAAAAACGGCGCGTAAAACGAGCCGTATAAACGGCGCGTAAAAACGGGACATAAAAACGGGACGTAAAAAATGGGGCGCAAAAAACAGGACTGCTTGTAAAAAATGTGACGTAAAAAATGGGGCGCAAAAAACAGGACGACTTGTAAAAAAACGGGACGGCTAAAACGGGACGGCAAAAAACGGGACGGCAAAAAAACGGGACGGCAAAAAACGGGACGGCTTGTAAAAAAACGTGACGCTAAAAACGGCGCGGCAAAAAATGGGGCGAGCAAAAAATGGGACGGCTTGTAAAAAACGTGACGTAAAAAAAGGCGCGGTAAAAAACGAGACGGCTTGTAAAAAACGTGACGTAAAAAAAGGCGCGGCAAAAAACGAGACGGCTTGTAAAAAAACGGGACGGCTAAAACGGGACGGCAAAAAACTGGACGACAAAAAACGGGACGGCTAAAACGGGACTGCAAAAAACGGGACGGCTTGTAAAAAAACGTGACGCTAAAATGGCGCGCTAAAACAGGACGGCTTGTAAAAAACGTGACGTAAAAAACGGCGCAGCAAAAAACGGCGCCTAAAACCGGACCTAAAAACGGCACTTAAAAACTACGGTCGCAAAATCGGCGTGAAAAAACGGAGCGTAAAACGGGTCGTAAAAAAACGCGCGTAAAAAACGGGTGGTAAAAAAACGCGCATAAATTTTTTTTATATAAAAAATCTGATTTTCAAATTTTTTGTTTAATAAAGAAATCTTTTTAAAAAATAAAAAGTAATATAATAAAACTAAAAAGTAATATAATAAAACAAAAAGTAATTAAAAAATAATAAAGTGAAAAAGACAAAAAAGAGTTATTTTACCAATCTACCCTTTTTGATTAAAATATAAAAGACATAATAAGACGAATTTTATTTAATATTAGTTTTTGTTACTTTTAATCTCATCCATCCATCAAGTTGATCTAAAGGCTATAAAGTGGTTCTCATGGTTCTCATAACTGGAGGTGGTTCTCATTTTAGCGATCCCCTATATATATATATATATATATATATAGTGGAGAGTTCAAATGAGAAGAAATATTTTGTAAGAAGAAAAAAGAACAAATTTCAACCAATAAGAATGTTTTATTTTACTTCATTAAATATAAGTATTTAATGTTACTACAAGGGTACATTGGTAAATCTACATAGGTCTTTAATTTGTAGTCTTCCTCTTTAATAGCTCATACATTAATTTTTTTGTAACTTATCTTCAAAATATTTTTTTTTTCAAGAAAACAAAATAAAATAATTTAAAGTGTAGGATAAATTACGAGTTGTGTAGGACAAATTACGAGTTGTGTAGGATAGATTTCAACGTGTAGGATGAATTTCGAAATATGTAGAATAACTTTTGATGTGTGTAGGCAAAAAAAGTTAGTGTGGAGGATAATAGTCTTTATGACTAATTAATTAGTCAAAAATGATAATAAATGAGATAAGTGAAAAAACTATTTAATGTTTTACAAAATTACCCTTTGTTCTTTTTCTTCTTAATTAAATTTTCTTCTTACTATATATATATATAGGGTAGGGCTATATAGAAAACCCTATCTATATAGAAAACCCTTGAAAACCCAACCTCCCGACATTTTTTTTTTTGAAAAAATTAACACATGTAATATACATGTTTTTAAGAGTTTTAGGCCAAAAAAATAAAAAAAGCGCCAAAGGGATGTTTTAAAAAAAAAAAAAAATTTCAGCATTTTCTGTCTTTGTTGCCTAACACATGTTAGGCACTGAAATTTGTTTATTTTTTTTAAAAAAATCCCTTCGGCGCTTTTTTGTTTTTTTTTTTTGGCCCAAAACACTTTAAAACATGTATATTACATGTGTTATTTTTTTCAAAAAAAAAAATGTCGGGAGGTTGGGTAAAAATGGGTGAAGATTTGAGTTTCCAGAGTTTTCTATGTAAATAGGGTTTTCTGTCTAGCATTGTCCTATATATATATATATATAGGGGATGGTTCAAATGAAAACCACTTTTATTGTGAAAACTAACTAAAAAAAGCCTAAAAAACACACAAATTTTTTTCAATTTTTTTTATAAAAATCGCTGGTTTTTATATATGAAAAAAAACTTTATTTCAAAAAAAAAAATTTGTGTAGTATAGGTAGGGTTCCAGCGTGAACAACCTCTCAAGAGTGAACTGCGTGAACAGATATGAACCCTTGATTTCCTTTTTAGTTGTTAAGGGTAGGATTGTAATTATATAAAAAATTAGATTTAAATCATTATTTTAATAATTGAATTAAGTTACATCTTTCCTAATTTAAATTCATTATCCACATTATGTTTATTTATTAATAAGATAATTATCAAAACAAACAACAAATCACCAGATTTCAATTTTAATTTTTATTTCCGATTTCATCACCAGAATTCAAATTTTGATTTTTAAGATCAACGTAACCTTCATATTTCAACGATATACACATGTGTACTTGGATATAAATAGAACAGTACACATGTGTACTCAGCATCGTACATATGTGTACAGTAATTCACAGGTGTACATCAACATTCAATACAAATTTTTTTGAGATATCACAAAAACAGACGATATACACATGTGTACATCGCATTAAAAAGAGGGCAAAATCAGAATACACATGTGTACATCGCATTTAAACAAATAATTATTTTAATAATTGAATTAAGTTACATCTTTTCTAATCCTTGATTTGATTTGTGAGAGATTTATGCAATCAATTTAAGAGGATAATTGATTACTTGATTTGTGAGAGATTTATGCAATCAATTTAAGATTGAAATTACACATATACCCTTTTTGTATTTAATTAAATGAAAAAATTTAATCAAATAATTACCATCATGCCACTCACTTTAATCTCAAGATCACAAAAACTAAGGGCCCAGATCAGTTCACGCAGTTCACTCTTGGGATTTTGTTCACGTTTGAACCTAATCCTATATATATATATATATATATATATGATTCAGTTCAGTTAAGAACCAACAAGAGTTGTGAGAACCATGAGAACTCCAACATTTACGTGCGAGTTGGGCCACCATTTTTTGCCCAAACGTATATGAAAATGTTATAAACACGTCTGTAAAAAAGGAACAAAAAAATTGTCGTCGATTGTTACGTCTGATGTAAATTTTTGCATGCGATATATATATATATATATATATTGCTAAAACAAGTGATTTTTTTAAATATTTTCGACATTTTTTTTAAAAACCATTTGGATGGCCTAGTTCTCACGATTCTCACAACTCAAGGTTGTTCTCATTTTACCATTTCCCTATATATATTATCACGCATCCCGTTAAATAAAGATCAATCACCTTGACCAATCACAAGTGTTATTGGCACCTATACTAAGTACATGTGTGTGTGTATATATATATATATCCTTGATGGTCCTAAAAGATGGATTGAGACTAGAAAGATTGCAAAGTTTAGTGTTGTAAAAGAAGAAGAGTAGGTAGATGTATTTAACCCAAACTTAGGGGATTTCTCTTTAAAATGAGTCTTCTCCTAAGCAATGGCAATGAATTAACCTTAATCAGGCCTATATCTATTTTAACCTCAAAACATAATTATAAATCTAATAGAAGCCTTTAATCGGGTGTTTCTACATAATTTGTAAATTCACCACACCAGTTGCCAATATCCAAACTATAATTCATCCCAAGTGGAGTCGAAAACCTAAAGCAACACTCTTCGAGCTCTTGTTTGAATATCCAAACTAATTCTCTATTAATTCCTTTTATTTTTTGGTTTTGAATATACATCAAGAAACAAGCAAACGGTAATTAATCGACTAATTGGTAATATAAAGTTGAGTAGTAAAAGTCGTATCCTTAGAGTTTTATACTTGGTTCTTACACTTGCCTATTGTGTGCGTTTAGTCGTATCCTAGAGTTATTAAATTAACTATACTAACACACTAAAAACACTCACATCAGTGCCCACTCGTGCAACACGCGACATTGAAAGACACTAGTTATAATTAAAAAAAAATAACTTTAATAAACCTAAATTAAACATTATATAGACCACATAATCAACTCCTAAAATTAAAACATTACACGCATAGAACACTATTTAAAACCAAATAGAGAATCATGCGACGAGCAGTCACAATCACTATCTCGACCATCCAACCTCTCTTATCAATAACCGGAGCAATCAAATAGATAAGTTGTTTCTTTATCCGACCTGGGTACGCATTCTGCCCCATCATCTATACGTACCCGTCGGCCCAACTTGGGACTTCTTGTGTCAGAAGGGAGTTTGTCACTGTAGAAGTGTTTGCCACCGGAGGATGATCCCCCCCCCCCCTTTAGTTCTTATTCCAACAAATCAGAGTTTACTAAAGGTATAATCATACACCTAGTTCAACTCTTCCACAGTCAAATCAGTAGGTTACTACGGACGCTAGACTTTTATATGTGGAGGTTTGAAGGTCAAATCGGTAGGATGTTGAGGACGTTAGACTTCCACATGTGGAAGGTTTGAAGGTGGAGCATTTGAAGGTTGAGGGTTTGGTCGTCGATGGGATGATCGTCGTTGGTTTGAAAGTGGAGGGTTTGAGCGTTGACAAGTTGATTGTCAAAGGTTTGAAGGTCCTACTGGTTTGATTAGACTTAGGTAAGCGTCACCCATATTTGTAATTAATATTGCTTTTGGAGTGAAATGTGAACTGAGAAGTGCAAATGTGAATGGAGAGACAAATTGAATTTATAGCCACTAGAAAAATAGGCGTTGAAAAAGAAGTCGTTTGAAAAGTAGATTTTGGATTGGTTCAACATTGGAGGAAAAAAATAAATTATTAATATAAATATAATTTTAAATGAAATAATAAAAATAATTTATTGCGAAACAAATAAATTAGATATAGATTAAATAAAAGAAAACGTAGGTGATGAGTTGTAGGTTTGGATTGGTTCAAAGTTAGAGGAAGAAAGTAAACTTTTAAGGGTAGAGATTTGAAATGATGTGGCATGCTAATTTGCCAGGTCTAAAATTTGGATATGAGACAACATTGGAGATGCTCTTACAACTATATTTTTAGGTTCTCTCTTTTGTTTGTTATAGCGAGTGCATCAAAACCAACTAGGCTCCCATCCATCACTTAACACGTGTCTGTTAACGTGTCTTGCTCTAGTCTTGCTTTTGTTCAAATTACAGCAACAGAAACCCAAAAACACAAGATTTACAAAAACATCAAACGTAAACGGTAAACATAATCAAGCTGCGGATATGCACCAAATGCAACTTATAAATTATATCAAATAAGGTATAAAATCAACCCTTTTTAGTACTAATGTTGGAAAAAGTGTGTTTCTTTGTATACTTTTGATTTTCAGGATTAAAAGAGCTTAATTGTACAAAAGGAACAAATTAATGGAAAAAAACAGCATAAATACAAAAGAAGGAAAGTTGATACATCATACCAACCCTCCGAGCATCACTCCAAGACCAAAAACAAGAATCAGAAGACATGCACGGGGCCGTGCCACCAAGGCATGGGATTGTGCCCCACTCAAGATTCCTGAAAGAAAAAGACAAACAGAAGCAGACAAGAGATACGGGGCCGTGTCCCATGGAAACGGGTCGTGGTCAATTCTCAGATTTCAAATCTTGGATAGTACAGTAAGTACAATGGCTACAGGGCCGTGTCATTGACACATGGGGCCGTGCAAGCATCCGGACTGAAACATCTCATATATGAAGACAGAGAAGAAGGAGGCACGGGGTCGTTGTCACACCCCAACCGATGGTGGAAACATCAGAGTGAGATGAAATAGATTGCTCATTACTCATAACACTAAATTGTGACAAGTATTTAATAATAAATTTCATTTCATTACTAAAAGAATCAATTACATTGTTTGAAAAAGAATACAACAAGTTGAAACAAAGCGAAATACAATACAACAAGTATTCAAAGTTTAAAGTGCGTTTCTAGGCATCCTTGTAAGACCCCAATTACTAATTAACGGTTTTACATATAAATACCACAATTAGATGGGTAGTTAAGACTACACATACTATAAAAATACGGGTTTATTAAAATTTTTACAAATCATAAGTTAATCAACATAACGTAATCGAATTCGTCGTTTAAAATTTAAGACGAGGCAAAGTGCGGAAGCATGTATCTTTATTGTGTTCGGTTCTTCGTTGAGCTTGATCGTCTTCCGGCATCCAAAAGTACCTACCTTTCATAAACATGAAATGCTTTAGTCATATGGGGTTTAAAACGTGTCTAAACGAGTCCGGGAAGCGAAACTGATTAAAATATATTTTATTTCAGGGTCTACCGTAAATTACGGTGGCTACCGTAATTTACGGTAGCCCCTGAATGTTAAATCTTCCACCGTAACTCAGTAGGTAACTACCATAATGATATTAGCCCCACCGTAACTTACGGTGGGCACCGTAAGTTACGGTGGTCCCTGTATCAGCCCATTCCATTTTTGCCGTTGTTGACACGAAAACTTTCGTATCTTTCAATCCGCTTGTCCGTTTGACCTACCGTTTCTTCCTACGTAATTGTAATACGATTCTCCACCTTATGGAGTTAAAATCCAACATTCGGTTTAACAAAATTTCAGACTTTTAAGTCTTCGGCTTATTACCCTTTTTACCAAATTTTGACCCGTTCGATTTTTATCAAACAAACAAGTTTGTTTGACCCCTATTTCTCATAAACCTATTAAATTCAATGATGTTTAACATATTAGGTTCCAATTACAGGTTCATATACCTTCTTAAACCCATTTTCACTCATATGCATATTTTGACCCGTTAAGGGTATTTAAGCATATTTTAAGCACCAGTCGCTTTCATTCGTTTCTAAAAACGTATGTCCACATTTCTTATCAAATGACCTCCCACCACAACTATATTTGTGGTGGATTCAATGTGGTGATTTATATATTCCAAATTTTTACCCTTCAAATTATTATTTTACGGGAAAGACTCTTTATAGAGTCATTTGACCAATATTTTACATCTTTCGCTTTTTATACTTATTCAAAGTATTTATTTCATCCTATCACTTATTTCCAAACAACCTTTATGGTTCGTTTGCTTAATTTCGCTTACAAGGGCGTTTTAGTCAATTTTAGTCATTCTTTTACGACAAAGGACTTTTAGTACTTGTTTGAACCCAAAATCCGACCTTTTAACCATATTCTTGTTTAGAAACCAATATGTTTCTAAAACACCATAATCATAACTCAATTTATTCTCTTTACCTAAAAGATAACCGAATATCTTATTTTAACCTTGTCTAACTGTTATAGAACTCCAAATTCTACATGATGAGTTGTATCATTATACATACCTGGCTCGGGTTAATATATTGACCCGTTTCAATACCTTGCTTTAGAGGCTGCTAAGTAATAGCGATGTAAACATCCCTGTGCTATTTATTTCCTAAAATCATACAACACGACAACCCATTAGTCGATATAGTCAAGGGTGATAATTTCACCTTTTGACCAGTTTGGTCTAAATGACCGATTATACTAGCGAGATGACATTTATTACCACCTCGTATATATGACTCGCTCCGGTTTACACCGTGCGGTCATTTTACTTATAAATTCATTTTGCCCATATTGGTTATTATGGTTTACCTTATATGGTAGCCATTAAAAGTACATGTTTCATTCGTCATAATATGATCGAATTACCGATTTAACTCATTTTTAGCCATCACTGTGTTTTCTTATCATTTTTTATTATCTTGTTCCGTACGACTACACGCCGGAACACCATATCTCAATTAGGTATTTGTCTTTTTCGTAATTAATACGACGATGAATATTCTAAAATATATGACTAGTGTAAGATATACTTACCTTGCATCCGAATTACGCTTTTCCTCCATTCTTGATTTGTTTGACCCGCTTCCTTTCCCAAGCCTCCACCTAGCTCGTTAGGCGTCAAACTATTTTCTACAAGGCGGTTAAATTAGTCATAAAAATCACGACTATTCCACCTCACTTATTTTCTATGCCGAAGCTACTATTCGACTTCATGATTAGTTAACTTAGCTTATCTAGAGTTAACTACTTCTTGATCACATGGGTTACAACATTAAGTCTAAATCAACATAATATTTAGAACCCCAATCATTCCATATTCCGTGTAATTGCTATATCATTCAAATACACATTTTCACTCTAATTTCAACACTTTAGTTCTCATTTAGGCATTTTAACAAACACCTAATGTACATAAATTTTTACACATTTTACAACTAGTTTATAACTAGTTATTTCTACTAAATATAAACAAAATTTCAATTCTATTATGTCTAGCATGCATACTATTCTCAGATTCATCTCATGGAAATCAGTTAACACCATTTTAATAGTCATAATTCTAGGGTTCATCTTACTTCTACAAAACCTATTTAACACATAAATGGATAATCATGAAATTCACAATTGTGAACCTCAATTCAACAAGTAATGACTAGGGTTTACTCCTAGACATAAAATCATTCCTAATTTCATCCTTGGATCATAATCCATCAATTTATTTGCAAGTAACCTACTTGTCTCGAATTTCAACTTCAACCAATCTAGGTTTTGTGACATACCTTGTGATCCCCATGACTTGGTGATTGTTTCTACGCGTTCATGCATCGATTTGGGTCTTGAATTGACCTTCAATTTGGTAGTTTTGATGAAACTAGGGTTTTGCTCCATGGGAGCTCCCTGATGTCGATCCAGAACACACACTTCAAGTGTGTGTTTTGTTTTGATTTTCTTTTTATTAAATAACTTTGTTAAGTTATCCCATTTTAACCCCTCGTGTTTGGTTCGTTATTAAGTAGGCCACAACCTACTTATTTCTAACAATATTCCCCACTTATTAACTAGGTTAAACATTCCTAGTTAAATTAGTGGGCTCGGGGAATCTATGACTAAGTTTATTTTAAATCCCGTTACTCGGCCTCTTATAAATTTCATTTCATTAGAAGCTTTTATTCACGTTTTAGTTAATATTATGATTATTTATTTAAGTCCTAATATTCACCGGGTTAAATTTACCACTAACGGTATTTCACCCGTCTTTCAGTATTAACGGAGTTTGATTATCAAACCCGTTTTTGGGGTGTTACAAGTCTACCCCCCTTAAAGAGGTTTCGTCCTCGAAACCTTTCTTACATAGTTTATCGAGTTTTAAACTCAATGCATTTGACCTGAGTAATCTTTTAAGCATTACTCATACTTTAACCAATTGTTAGTATTACCAGAAAAATATGGACATATCTTTTTGGTTACAAAACATCTACGTACCTCATACGACATAATGCAACTTGAAATAACGTAATTTCGTTATCTCTACTAGTTTAGTTAACTTAGCGATATCCATCGCTTTTATATATTATCGAACTCTTTATGAATACGTTACTTTGATCCGTTTAAAGGTCTTTAGTGAAATCTTTCACTTTTAGCAACTATTTCTTTTGTTTTCAAATTCATTTATTCGGTTCAGTTACACCGAATCCACCGCTTACAAGCAACCAAATTTATTTAAATGACCTTAACCGGTCTCACTAACTAGACTTATTAGTCCAGTTACTTTTTACCGCTCGCTTGGTTATAATGTGATTCTACTTCACATTGCATTTCTTGACCGTGATCATGTCACATCATGTTTAATTTATATCAACCTTTCATTTTCGAAAATATCACTTTTCGAATATATCGTCTTGCGCCTATCAGTGTCAAGACTTGTATCTTTCATGCTTACTATTTAAATTCCTATCAGAATTTATATTTGTAAAAGCGTTATATCTTACTAAAACCGAAGTATTAATTAAGGATCTTTTCTTTATCTTTCGTCAATTATCCGTACCAGGATATTGATAGTCTATAATTTATTCTTTTAAAGTCTTAGTTTTATGCGCGAATTCTCTACTGGTTCCCTCGCTTGTCTAAGTAACCCGTAGATTCTTTTACTTAACCCCGTAGGCTATTTCTTTAGGCTTTCACCTCTTTAGGGCGTTGCCTTTATGATCCTTTTCCTTTTTATTCATGACCCGTGGGTCAGTTTAGTGCCGTAGACCTTTACACCGTGTATAACCCGAAGGTTATAATGATCCCGTAGATCGTCCTTTTTATGTTCGAAAATCATTTGTTTTCGCATCAAAATTTCGTTCACTCTGACTGTGATTCGTGACTGCAATCATTTCATAATTAATTCCGACCCATTAAATGGGTTCATTAATATCTCGCGCTTTTCTTTATTCGGTTTGCACCTATATTTGTATTCAATCTCGTCCCATTACCGGGCTCATTATCCTTTCCAATATTACGTTTTATCTAACCTGTTTAACTTGTTCGTGTGAGTTTCACCACTTTTGACGGTCAACTTTATCCTCTATGCCTTAGCATTCTTAGTGGTCGGTTTGTATTTTCATTTACTTGATTATTGTCCCTTCCCTTGGGCTCATTATACTAACGTAATACGCTTCCGTCTTCAGGCTTGCGTTTACGTTTATCAAATATTTTACTTATTTGATCCGTTTTGGGTACCTTTTCGATTCGTCCCATTCATCACGTCCTTACTACATCGGATGTAGATGTGTCCGTCATAAGAAGTTCATGGTATCATATGCCACTACTTACTTGGCCAGAGTAAGCGATTAACACATGACACACATGACCTTTTTATAGTTTTCACATCACGCCCTATGTAAGTAACACCTCTATTTAGTTTTCTTGGAAATAGTATCCTGGATAGGTATTCTATTCAGGTTTCCCAAGTTTCTAATTTACATATGCAACAATCATTCTCTACATGTTTGTTGCATATTGTTATTTGTGCGATTATATTTAAAAGCACGCACCTGGTAATGCTTGCCCCGACGGGCGTTTCTTGCCATTAACCTTGTTCGCAGTCATTACACGATTTAGTCCTTGGTGAGCATGCTCCTCTTGTCATACTTCGGACCGTTCTTCTATCATATCCGTAATTTGTTTAACCTTTGTCATCCTTAAATGCAAATGTCCTTCAATTAAGACATCCATAAAAGTTAGTAATGTCAACTTTACTAAACGCCCGCATCATAATACAAGGCTTTTCTACTATATGTGTCAATGCACATAATTTTGTTAGCTATATCTATCATTTAATTGGGGTAACGTGTATTACACGATAACCCTATGTGTTGTTTACATCACTTTAATACGCTAAACCATTAACTTACATGCACTTACCGGATTTGCGATCAAGCCTCGAACCGAACACCAATCTTTGTCAAGAGCATAAGGTTTAAGTCCAAGCATGGTTTTCCCCACCAAACTTGAATCTCTTAAACCAAGGCTCGGATACCAACTTGTAAGACCCTAATTACTAATTAACGGTTTTACATATAAATACCACAATTAGATGGGTAGTTAAGACTACACATACTATAAAAATACGGGTTTATTAATTTTTTTTCAAATCATAAGTTAATCAACATAACGTAATCGAATTCGTCGTTTAAAATTTACGACGAGGCAAAGTGCGGAAGCATGTATCTTTATTGTGTTCGGTTCTTCATTGAGCTTGATCGTCTTCCGGCATCCAAAAGTACCTACATTTCATAAACATGAAATGCTTTAGTCATATGGGGTTTAAAACGTGTCTAAACGTGTCCGGGAAGCGAAACTGATTAAAATATATTTTATTTCAGGGTCTACCGTAAATTACGGTGGCTACCGTAATTTACGGTAGCCCCTGAATGTTAAATCTTCCACCATAACTCAGTAGGTAACTACCGTAATGATATCAGCCCCACCGTAACTTACGGTGGGCACCGTAAGTTACGGTGGTCCCTGTATTAGCCCTTTCCATTTTTTCTGTTTTTGACACGAAAACTTTCGTATCTTTCAATCCGCTTGTCCGTTTGACCTACCGTTTCTTCTTACGTAGTTGTAATACGATTCTCCACCTTATGGAGTTAAAATTCAACATTCGGTTTAACAAAATTTCAGACTTTTAAGTCTTCGGCTTATTACCCTTTTTACCAAATTTTGACCCGTTCGATTTTTATCAAACAAACAAGTTTGTTTGACCCTTATTTCTCATAAACCTATTAAATTCAATGATGTTTAACATATTAGGTTCCAATTACAGGTTCATATACCTTCTTAAACCCATTTTCACTCATATGTTTATTTTGACCCGTTAAGGGTATTTAAGCATATTTTAAGCACTAATCGCTTTCATTTGTTTCTAAAAACGTATGTCCACATTTCTTATCAACAGACCTCCCACCACAACTATATTTGTGGTGGATTCAATGTGGTGATTTATATATTTCAAATTTTTACCCTTCAAATTATTATTTTACTGCAAAGACTCTTTATAGAGTCATTTGACCAATATTTTACATCTTTCGGGCTTTTCATACTTATTCAAAGTATTTATTTCATCCTATCACTTATTTCCAAACAAACTTTATGGTTCGTTTGCTTAATTTCGCTTACAAGGGCGTTTTAGTCAATTTTAGTCAATCTTTTACGACAAAGGACTTTTAGTACTTGTTTGAACCCAAAATCCGACATTTTAACCATATTCTTGTTTAGAAACCAATATGTTTCTAAAACACCATAATCATAACTCAATTTATTCGCTTTACCTAAAAGATAACCGAATATCTTATTTTAACCTTGTCTAACTGTTATAGAACTCCAAATTCTACATGATGAGTTGTATCATTATACATACCTGGCTCGGGTTAATATATTGACCCGTTTCAATACCTTGCTTTAGAGGCTGCTAAGTAATAGCGATGTAAACATCCCTGTGCTATTTATTTCCTAAAATCATACAACTCGACAACCCATTAGTCGATATAGTCAAGGGTGATAATTTCACATTTTGACCAGTTTGGTCTAAATGACCGATTATACTAGCGAAATGACATTTATTACCACCTCGTATATATGACTCGCTCCGGTTTACACCGTGCGGTCATTTTACTTATAAATTCATTTCGCCCATACTGGTTATTATGATTTACCTTATATGGTAGCCATTAAAAGTACATGTTTCATTCGTCATAATATGATCGAATTACCGATTTAACTCATTTTTAGCCATCACTATGTTTTCTTATCATATTTGATTATCTTGTTCCGTACGACTACACGCCGGAACACCATATATCAATTAGGTATTTGTCTTTTTCGTAATTAATACGATGATGAATATTCTAAAATATATGACTAGTGTAAGATATACTTACCTTGCATCCGAATTACGCTTTTCCTCCATTCTTGATTTGTTTGACCCGCTTCCTTTCCCAAGCCTCCACCTAGCTCGTTAGGCGTCAAACTATTTTCAATCATTTACAAGGCGGTTAAATTAGTCATAAAAATCACGACTATTCCACCTCACTTATTTTCTCTGCCGGAGCTACTATTCGACTTCATGATTAGTTAACTTAGCTTATCTAAAGTTAACTACTTCTTGATCACATGGGTTAAAACATTAAGTCTAAATCAAGATAATATTCAGAACCCCTATCACTCCATATTACGCGTAATTGCCATATCATTCAAATACACATTTTCACTCTAAATTCAACACTTTAGTTCTCATTTAGGCATTTTAACAAACACCTAATGTACATAAATTTTTACACATTTTACAACTAGTTCATAACTAGTTATTTCTACTAAACATAAACAAAATTTCAATTCTATTATGTCTAGCACGCATACTATTCTCAGATTCATCTCATGGAAATCAGTTAACACCATTTTAATAGTCATAATTCTAGGGTTCATCTTACTTCTACAAAACCCATTTAACACATAAATGGATAATCATGAAATTCACAATTGTGAACCTCAATTCAACAAGTAATGACTAGGGTTTACTCCTAGACATAAAATCATTCCTAATTTCATCCTTGGATCATAATCCATCAATTTATTTGCAAGTAACCTACTTGTCTCGAATTTCAACTTCAACCAATCTAGGTTTTGTGACATACCTTGTGATCCCCATGACTTGGTTATCGTTTCTACGCGTTCATGCATCGATTTGGGTCTTGGATTGACCTTCAATTTGGTAGTTTTGATGAAACTAGGGTTTTGCTCCATGGGAGCTCCCTGATGTCGATCCAGAACACACACTTCAAGTGTGTGTTTTGTTTTGATTTTCTTTTTATTAAATAACTTTGTTAAGTTATCCCATTTTAACCCCTCGTGTTTGGTTCGTTATTAAGTATGCCACAACCTACTTATTTCTAACAATATTCCCCACTTATTAACTAGGTTAAACATTCCTAGTTAAATTAGTGGGCTCGGGGAATCTATGACTAAGTTTATTTTAAATCCCGTTACTCGGCCTCTTATAAATTTCATTTCATTAGAAGCTTTTATTCACGTTTTAGTTAATATTAGGATTATTTATTTAAGTCCTAATATTCACCGGGTTAAATTTACCACTAACGATATTTCACCCGTCTTTCAGTATTAACGGAGTTTGATTTCCAAACCCGTTTTTGGGGTGTTACAAGTCTACCCCCCTTAAAGAGGTTTCGTCCTCGAAACCTTTCTTACATAGTTTATCGAGTTTTAAACTCAATGCATTTGACCTGAGTAATCTTTTAAGCATTACTCATACTTTAACCAATTGTTAGTATTACCAGAAAAATATGGACATATCTTTTTGGTTACAAAACATCTACGTACCTCATACGACATAATGCAACTTGAAATAACGTAATTTCGTTATCTCTACTAGTTTAGTTAACTTAGCGATATCCATCGCTTTTATATATTATCGAACTCTTTATGAATCCGTTACTTTGATCCGTTTAAAGGTCTTTAGTGAAATCTTTCACTTTTAGCAACTATTTCTTTTGTTTTCAAATTCATCTATTCGGTTCAGTTACACCGAATCCACCGCTTACAAGCAACCAAATTTATTTAAATGATCTTAACCGGTCTCACTAACTAGACTTATTAGTCCAGTTACTTTTTACCGCTCGCTTGGTTATAATGTGATTCTACTTCACATTGCATTTCTTGACCGTGATCGTGTCACATCATGTTTAATTTATATCAACCTTTCATTTTCGAAAATATCACTTTTCGAATATATCGTCTTGCGCCTATCAGTGTCAAGACTTGTATCTTTCATGCTTACTATTTAAATTCCTATCAGAATTTATATTTGTAAAAACGTTATTTCTTACTAAAACCGAAGTTTTAATTAAGGATCTTTTCTTTATCTTTCGTCAATTATCCGTACCAGGATATTGATAGTCCATAATTTATTCTTTTAAAGTCTTAGTTTTATGCGGGAATTCTCTACTGGTTCCCTCGCTTGTCTTAGTAACCCGTAGATTCTTTTACTCAACCCCGTAGGCTATTTCTTTAGGCTTTCACCTCTTTAGGGCGTTGCCTTTATGATCCTTTTCCTTTTTATTCATGACCCGTGGGTCAGTTTAGTGCCGTAGACCTTTACACCGTGTATAACCCGAAGGTTATAATGATCCCGTAGATCGTCCTTTTTATGTTCGAAAATCATTTGTTTTCGCATCAAAATTTCGTTCACTCTGACTGTGATTCGTGATTGCAATCATTTCATAATTAATTCCGACCCATTAAATGGGTTCATTAATATCTCGCGCTTTCCTTTATTCGGTTTGCACCTATATTTGTATTCAATCTCGTCCCATTACCGGGCTCATTATCCTTTCCAATATTACGTTTTATCTAACCTGTTTAACTTGTTCGTGTGAGTTTCACCACTTTTGACGGTCAACTTTATCCTCTATGCCTTAGCATTCTTAGTGGTCGGTTTGTATTTTCATTTACTTGATTATTGTCCCTTCCCTTGGGCTCATTATACTAACGTAATACGCTTCCGTCTTCAGGCTTGCGTTTACGTTTATTATCAAATATTTTACTTATTTGATCCGTTTTGGGTACCTTTTCGATTCGTCCCATTCATCACGTCCTTACTACATCGGATGTAGATGTGTCCGTCGTAAGAAGTTCATGGTATCATATGCCACTACTTACTTGGCCAGATTAAGCGATTAACACATGACACACATGACCTTTTTATAGTTTTCACATCACGCCCTATGTAAGTAACACCTCTATTTAGTTTTCTTGGAAATAGTATCCTGGATAGGTATTCTATTCAGGTTTCCCAAGTTTCTAATTTACATATGCAACAATCATTCTCTACATGTTTGTTGCACATTGTTATTTGTGCGATTATATTTAAAAGCACGCACCTGGTAATGCTTAGCCCGACGGGCGTTTCTTGCCATTAACCTTGTTCGCAGTCATTACGCGATTTAGTCCTTGGTGAGCATGCTCCTCTTGTCATACTTCGGACCGTTCTTCTATCATATCCGTAATTTGTTTAACCTTTGTCATCCTTAAATGCAAGTGTCCTTCAATTAAGACATCCACAAAAGTTAGTAATGTCAACTTTACTAAACGCCTGCATCATAATACAAGGCTTTTCTACTATATGTGTCAATGCACATAATTTTGTTAGCAATATCTATCATTTAATTGGGGTAACGTGTATTACACGATAACCCTATTTCTTGTTTACAACACTTTAATACGCTAAACTATTAACATACATGCACTTACCGGATTTGCGATCAAGCCTCGAACCGAACACCAATCTTTGTCAAGAGCATAAGGTTTAAGTCCAAGAATGGTTTTCCCCCACCATACTTGAATCTCTTAAACCAAGGCTCTGATACCAACTTTTAAGACCACAATTACTAATTAACGGTTTTACATATAAATACCACAATTAGATGGGTAGTTAAGACTACACATACTATAAAAATACGGGTTTATTAAAATTTTTACAAATCATAAGTTAATCAACATAACGTAATCGAATTCGTCGTTTAAAATTTAAGACGAGGCAAAGTGCGGAAGCATGTATCTTTATTGTGTTCGGTTCTTCGTTGAGCTTGATCATCTTCCGGCATCCAAAAGTACCTACATTTCATAAACATGAAATGCTTTAGTCATATGGGGTTTAAAACGTGTCTAAACGAGTCCGGGAAGCAAAACTGATTAAAATATATTTTATTTCAGGGTCTACCGTAAATTACGGTGGCTACCGTAATTTACGGTAGCCCCTGAATGTTAAATCTTCCACCGTAACTCAGTAGGTAACTACCGTAATGATATCAGCCCCACCGTAACTTACAGTGGGCACCGTAAGTTCGGTGGTCCCTGTATCAGCCCTTTCCATTTTTGCCGTTTTTGACACGAAAACTTTCGTATCTTTCAATCCGCTTGTCCGTTTGACCTAGCGTTTCTTCCTACGTAATTGTAATACGATTCTCCACCTTATGGAGTTAAAATCCAACATTCGGTTTAACAAAATTTCAGACTTTTAAGTCTTCGGCTTATTACCCTTTTTACCAAATTTTGACCCGTTCGATTTTTATCAAACAAACAAGTTTGTTTGACCCTTATTTCTCATAAACCTATTAAATTCAATGATGTTTAACATATTAGGTTCCAATTACAGGTTCATATACCTTCTTAAACCCATTTTCACTCATATGCTTATTTTGACCCGTTAAGGGTATTTAAGCATATTTTAAGCACCAATCGCTTTCATTCGTTTCTAAAAACGTATGTCCACATTTCTTATCAAATGACCTCCCACCACAACTATATTTGTGGTGGATTCAATGTGGTGATTTATATATTCCAATTTTTTACCCTTCAAATTATTATTTTACGGGAAAGACTCTTTATAGAGTCATTTGACCAATATTTTACATCTTTCGCTTTTCATACTTATTCAAAGTATTTATTTCATCCTATCACTTATTTCTAAACAACCTTTATGGTTTGTTTGCTTAATTTCGCTTACTAGGGCGTTTTAGTCAATTTTAGTCATTCTTTTACGACAAAGGACTTTTAGTACTTGTTTGAACCCAAAATCCGACCTTTTAACCATATTATTATTTAGAAACCAATATGTTTCTAAAACACCATAATCATAGCTAAATTTATTCGCTTTACCTAAAAGATAACCGGATATCTTATTTTAACCTTGTCTAACTGTTATAGAACTCCAAATTCTACATGATGAGTTGTATCATTATACATACCTGGCTTGGGTTAATATATTGACCCGTTTCAATACCTTGCTTTAGAGGCTGCTAAGTAATAGCGATGTAAACATCCCTGTGCTATTTATTTCCTAAAATCATACAACTCGACAACCCATTAGTCGATATAGTCAAGGGTGATAATTTCACCTTTTGACCAGTTTGGTCTAAATGACCGATTATACTAGCGAAATGACATTTATTACCACCTCGTATATATGACTCGCTCCGGTTTACACCGTGCGGTCATTTTACTTATAAATTCATTTCGCCCATACTGGTTATTATGATTTACCTTATATGGTAGCCATTAAAAGTACATGTTTCATTCGTCATAATATGATCGAATTACCGATTTAACTCATTTTTAGCCATCACTATGTTTTCTTATCATATTTGATTATCTTGTTCCGTACGACTACACGCCGGAACACCATATATCAATTAGGTATTTGTCTTTTTCGTAATTAATACGACGATGAATATTCTAAAATATATGACTAGTGTAAGATATACTTACCTTGCATCCGAATTACGCTTTTCCTCCATTCTTGATTTGTTTAACCCGCTTCCTTTCCCAAGCCTCCACCTAGCTCGTTAGGCGTCAAACTATTTTCTATCATTTACAAGGCGGTTAAATTAGTCATAAAAATCACGACTATTCCACCTCACTTATTTTCTAGGCCGGAGCTACTATTCGACTTCATGATTAGTTAACTTAGCTTATCTAAAGTTAACTACTTCTTGATCACATGGGTTACAACATTAATTCTAAATCAAGATAATATTCAGAACCCCTATCACTCCATATTACGCGTAATTGCCATATCATTCAAATACACATTTTCACTCTAAATTCAACACTTTAGTTCTCATTTAGGCATTTTAACAAACACCTAATGTACATAAATTTTTACACATTTTACAACTAGTTCATAACTAGTTATTTCTACTAAACATAAACAAAATTTCAATTCTATTATGTCTAGCATGCATACTATTCTCATATTCATCTCATGGAAATCAGTTAACACCATTTTAATAGTCATAATTCTAGGGTTCATCTTACTTCTACAAAACCCATTTAACACATAAATGGATAATCATGAAATTCACAATTGTGAACCTCAATTCAACAAGTAATGACTAGGGTTTACTCCTAGACATAAAATCATTCCTAATTTCATCCTTGGATCATAATCCATCAATTTATTTGCAAGTAACCTACTTGTCTCGAATTTCAACTTCAACCAATCTAGGTTTTGTGACATACCTTGTGATCCCCATGACTTGGTTATCGTTTCTACGCGTTCATGCATCGATTTGGGTCTTGGATTGACCTTCAATTTGGTAGTTTTGATGAAACTAGGGTTTTGCTCCATGGGAGCTCCCTGATGTCGATCCAGAACACACACTTCAAGTGTGTGTTTTGTTTTGATTTTCTTTTTATTAAATAACTTTGTTAAGTTATCCCATTTTAACCCCTCGTGTTTGGTTCGTTATTAAGTAGGCCACAACCTACTTATTTCTAACAATATTCCCCACTTATTAACTAGGTTAAACATTCCTAGTTAAATTAGTGGGCTCGGGGAATCTATGACTAAGTTTATTTTAAATCCCGTTACTCGGCCTCTTATAAATTTCATTTCATTAGAAGCTTTTATTCACGTTTTAGTTAATATTAGGATTATTTATTTAAGTCCTAATATTCACTGGGTTAAATTTACCACTAACGGTATTTCACCCGTCTTTCAGTATTAACGGAGTTTGATTACCAAACCCGTTTTTGGGGTGTTACAAGTCTACCCCCCTTAAAGAGGTTTCGTCCTCGAAACCTTTCTTACATAGTTTATCGAGTTTTAAACTCAATGCATTTGACCTGAGTAATCTTTTAAGCATTACTCATACTTTAACCAATTGTTAGTATTACCAGAAAAATATGGACATATATTTTTGGTTACAAAACATCTACGTACCTCATACGACATAATGCAAGTTGAAATAACGTAATTTCGTTATCTCTACTAGTTTAGTTAACTTAGCGACATCCATCACTTTTATATATTATCGAACTCTTTATGAATCCGTTACTTTGATCCGTTTAAAGGTCTTTAGTGAAATCTTTCACTTTTAGCAACTATTTCTTTTGTTTTCAAATTCATTTATTCGGTTCAGTTACACCGAATCCACCGCTTACAAGCAACCAAATTTATTTAAATGACCTTAACCGGTCTCACTAACTAGACTTATTAGTCCAGTTACTTTTTACCGATCGCTTGGTTATAATGTGATTCTACTTCACATTGCATTTCTTGACCGTGATCGTGTCACATCATGTTTAATTTATATCAACCTTTCATTTTTGAAAATATCACTTTTCGAATATATCGTCTTGCGCCTATCAGTGTCAAGACTTGTATCTTTCATGCTTACTATTTAAATTCCTATCAGAATTTATATTTGTAAAAACGTTATTTCTTACTAAAACCGAAGTTTTAATTTAGGATCTTCTCTTTATCTTTCGCCAATTATCCGTACCAGGATATTGATAGTCCATAATTTATTCTTTTACAGTCTTAGTTTTATGCGGGAATTCTCTACTGGTTCCCTCGCTTGTCTAAGTAACCCGTAGATTCTTTTACTCAGCCCCGTAGGCTATTTCTTTAGGCTTTCACCTCTTTAGGGCGTTGCCTTTATGATCCTTTTCCTTTTTATTCAGGACCCGTGGGTCAGTTTAGTCCCGTAGACCTTTACACTGTTTATAACCCGAAGGTTATAATGATCCCGTAGATCGTCCTTTTTATGTTCGAAAATCATTTGTTTTCGCATCAAAATTTCGTTCACTCCGACTGTGATTCGTGACTGCAATCATTTCATAATTAATTCCGACCCATTACATGGGTTCTTTAATATCTCGCGCTTTCCTTTATTCGGTTTGCGCCTATATTTGTATTCAATCTCGTCCCATTACCGGGCTCATTATCCTTTCCAATATTACGTTTTATCTAACCTGTTTAACTTGTTCGTGTGAGTTTCACCACTTTTGACGGTCAACTTTATCCTCTATGCCTTAGCATTCTTAGTGGTCGGTTTGTATTTTCATTTACTTGATTATTGTCCCTTCCCTTGGGCTCATTATACTAACGTAATACGCTTCCTTCTTCAGGCTTGCGTTTACGTTTATTATCAAATATTTTACTTATTTGATCCGTTTTGGGTACCTTTTTGATTCGTCCCATTCATCACGTCCTTACTACATCGGATGTAGATGTGTCCGTCATAAGAAGTTCATGGTATCATATGCCACTACTTACTTGGCCAGAGTAAGCGATTAACACATGACACACATGAACTTTTTATAGTTTTCACATCACGCCCTATGTAAGTAACACCTCTATTTAGTTTTCTTGGAAATAGTATCCTGGATAGGTATTCTATTCAGGTTTCCCAAGTTTCTAATTTACATATGCAACAATCATTCGCTACATGTTTGTTGCATATTGTTATTTGTGCGATTATATTTAAAAGCACGCACCTGGTAATGCTTGCCCCGACGGGTGTTTCTTGCCATTAACCTTGTTCGCAGTCATTACGCGATTTAGTCCTTGGTGAGCATGCTCCTCTTGTCATACTTCGGACCGTTCTTCTATCATATCCGTAATTTGTTTAACCTTTGTCATCCTTAAATGCAAGTGTCCTTCAATTAAGACATCCACAAAAGTTAGTAATGTCAACTTTACTAAACGCCCGCATCATAATACAAGGCTTTTCTACTATATGTGTCAATGCACATAATTTTGTTAGCAATATCTATCATTTAATTGGGGTAACGTCTATTACACGATAACCCTATGTGTTGTTTACAACACTTTAATACGCTAAACCATTAACATACATGCACTTACCGGATTTGCGATCAAGCCTCGAACCGAACACCAATCTTTGTCAAGAGCATAAGGTTTAAGTCCAAGCATGGTTTTCCCCCACCATACTTGAATCTCTTAAACCAAGGCTCTGATACCAACTTTTAAGACCCCAATTACTAATTAACGGTTTTACATATAAATACCACAATTAGATGGGTAGTTAAGACTACACATACTATAAAAATACGGGTTTATTAAAATTTTTACAAATCATAAGTTAATCAACATAACGTAATCGAATTCGTCGTTTAAAATTTAAGACGAGGCAAAGTGCGGAAGCATGTATCTTTATTGTGTTCGGTTCTTCGTTGAGCTTGATCATCTTCCGGCATCCAAAAGTACCTACATTTCATAAACATGAAATGCTTTAGTCATATGGGGTTTAAAACGTGTCTAAACGAGTTCGGGAAGCGAAACTGATTAAAATATATTTTATTTCAGGGTCTACCGTAAATTACGGTGGCTACCGTAATTTACGGTAGCCCCTGAATGTTAAATCTTCCACCGTAACTCAGTAGGTAACTACCGTAATGATATCAGCCCCACCGTAACTTACGGTGGGCACCGTAAGTTACGGTGGTCCCTGTATCAGCCCTTTCCATTTTTGTCGTTTTTGACACGAAAACTTTCGTATCTTTCAATCCGCTTGTCCGTTTGACCTACCGTTTCTTCCTACGTAATTGTAATACGATTCTCCACCTTATGGAGTTAAAATCCAACATTCGGTTTAACAAAATTTCAGACTTTTAAGTCTTCGGCTTATTACCCTTTTTACCAAATTTTGACCCGTTCGATTTTTATCAAACGAACAAGTTTGTTTGACCCTTATTTCTCATAAACCTATTAAATTCAATGATGTTTAACATATTAGGTTCCAATTACAGGTTCATATACCTTCTTAAACCCATTTTCACTCATATGCTTATTTTGACCCGTTAAGGGTATTTAAGCATATTTTAAGCACCAATCGCTTTCATTCGTTTCTAAAAACGTATGTCCACATTTCTTATCAAATGACCTCCCACCACAATTATATTTGTGGTGGATTCAATGTGGTGATTTATATATTCCAATTTTTTACCCTTCAAATTATTATTTTACGGCAAAGACTCTTTATAGAGTCATTTGACCAATATTTTACATCTTTCACTTTTCATACTTATTCAAAGTATTTATTTCATCCTATCACTTATTTCCAAACAACCTTTATGGTTCGTTTGCTTAATTTCGCTTACAAGGGCGTTTTAGTCAATTTTAGTCATTCTTTTACGACAAAGGACTTTTAGTACTTGTTTGAACCCAAAATCCGACCTTTTAACCATATTCTTGTTTAGAAACCAATATGTTTCTAAAACACCATAATCATAACTCAATTTATTCGTTTTACCTAAAAGATAACCGAATATCTTATTTTAACCTTGTCTAACTGTTATAGAACTCCAAATTCTACATGATGAGTTGTATCATTATACATACCTGGCTAATATATTGACCCATTTCAATACCTTGCTTTAGAGGCTGCTAAGTAATAGCGATGTAAACATCCCTGTGCTATTTATTTCCTAAAATCATACAACTCGACAACCCATTAGTCGATATAGTTGTAGGATCGTTGTTGAACCCGAATGAGTCAATCAGAAGAGTTGTGAATCTGATTCAAAGGTGGAATCAGTGAAACGGACGCTCAAACTAATTATAATGCTTCTTTGATTGATTTAACAACGTTTACAACCTGAAAGTAATTTGGCAGCACTTCGTTACAAGTTCCAGATCCGTTGCCAAAATGAACAAACAATGCACCTATATATAGTTGAGGTAGTTTCGCTTATATGGACATGTCCATATGAGCGAAACCTGTTGCTTATAGTTTCGCTTTTATGGACAATGTCCATATGAGCGAAACCTCTTGCTTAATCACTAAACTTCGACTCTCGAACCTCGTGCACTGATTATTATAATCTATCCTATTACATGATACAAGACGAAGTCAATAGACGTAATGCACTAACAGACTCCCCCTCGGATATTGACGAAGTCTTCAGTGACTAATCTTCATCATGACACCTTCTTCAGTCTTGATCATTCTGCATCCTCACTCAGATTGTAACATTGTAAGCATCTATCACTCTCTTGATCAACTTCACACTTTGACTCTTACACTAGGATCTCATCACTGGCTCTATCATCAACAGCTTTATCATCAGCAGGCTCCCCCTTTCGTCAAGCTTCCGTGCTTTTAGGGATCGACACCTAGCTTTCCAGCTACAAGCTCCTCCTAACTTTCAGCTTGTCTTCAGACTCCCCCTTAGACTCTGCTCTCGGGATCGTAGTCTGGACTTTTCCTGCAATCACTCATACAACTATAAGTAACAACATTTTAAACTTCCAGATATTGTAATCTAACAATTCAATCTCCTCAAAATCACTTCTCATAAATTTGGCAGTTTCATCGAATCGTATCGGGAACTAGCTCTATAACAATATAAGCATCCAAATCCCCCACAGTTAATCATCCAAGTCCAACTTAATGACCTTGGAGATATCACAAACTGTTTTTGAATTTTTGATTTTAAAACTTCAAGTTTCAAATTAATGAACTTGTTTTATTTTCAGAAACACGATCAGCTTACTTAGATTTTGAAACTCAGCACTCAGACATCGGTTGTCGAAAATAAAGCAGAAATCAAAATCTTTTTGTATTTTCTGAAAACATAAAGCAATAAAGTAATATGTACAAACATATTTACAGACAATATTTTTGTTTGAGTATGCATTAGAGGATTATATCAGTTTATGACAAGTCACAAGTACCGTTGAGCTTAGTTACACAATAAGAATTAAACAATTCACTTAGATTGTCGATATACTGATCCACTTAAATTTTCATACAAACTTCAACTGATTCAGGATACGAATTAGGTATTTTAAGAACTTAAACCCATTCATGTGTCCCACTTCTTGAATATACTCCCGTATCCAGATCCCAATATTCAGTCTTACAGGTAATTATAACACAAATGATATCTGTAAGGGGTTAATAAATTATGAAGAATCATGAGAGCTCAGGTCAGAACCATCGTTCAGCAGAGAGATCATGACTCAACTTGTAGGTGTGTCCCCTTTAGAGGATCTTTTTTTACAACAGCATTGCTAAGCAATTTTATTGTCTTATCATTGATGCTGAGGGTGATGCTATGTTTCAAGCATTTGCGAAAAGTATTATTCGGGGACTAGGTCAGAACTTCCATTCAGCAGAAGTCCCGAAATAATACCCCAGATATCACTGAGTATAAAGACCTAGTATATCAGAAAAAGGAACCTTTCAAACGAGATTTCTGGGGTTACCTATATATCCAAGTAGTGTTCCCCACGAAATAAGCAAGTGTTTGAATTTAGGTTTATATCCCGAAAAAGTTTACTAAGTGTATAAAAACCTATCGACATATCATCAGTGAGACTGTTTAACGCTATATAATCATTACAATTCTTTAGCATACTGTAACTGTCTACTGATGTACTATCATTTCCTCTTTTTACGCAAAACTCAAATTTTTAAATTTTTAACATGTTTTTGGCTTTTTCAAATTTTCAAATGTTTTTGGATTTTCTAATGATAATTTTTCTCCCCCTAAAATGCAAAATCATTAAAAATTTGACAACACAATACTGATAGCTTTATCTCGCCATCCATTTTCTGCTTAAAGTGCTCTGATTTGCAGAAAATATACATACCCCCATGATTTACAACACATTGATATTTTACAGTTTGAAAACCGTTTTTCAATCTGATGAAAGTAATCATGTTTGTTCAGCCGTGAGGGTTTCGGCGTATTCAATCAACATACATTCAAAACAATATTAAAGACAACATATTTTTGGTTTTTCAAATTTTAACAAACTAAAAACATATTTTTGGTTTTAAATTTTTCAATTTTTACGATTTTGAAAATATTGTTTATTTATGTATAGAAAACAATCAAACTAAACACCCTGATCAACCAAACCAGGGTCCTGCAACCTCTTCCTGTGCCAGACTGCTCCAACTACCATTCTCACAATCTTCAGCTTCATTGAGCACCTGCACATTTCAAACTTTATCAATCATTTGAACAATTTAGCCCAGGTCTGTTGGACCTTAGGCATTTCAACACAATAATGTTCATTTAATTTCGGAAACTCTTTTGTAAAAGTTTGTCTCTTTTTGAACCTTTTGATTTTGAATAACATTTTTAGGTTTCCAAAACTCTTGAGGTTTTGCCATATCAACAGATGTTCTCCAACTCTGTGTTGTTCTGAATCTGGGTGTGTGAGAATTCCAGGTCTGTCTTGAATCAAACCTGCTCGGGTTTGATTTCCAATTTTGATTTGAAGCAAACTTGTTTGTATTGTACCTCCAAGTTTGTTTCGAATCAAATCTGGTTGACCTAGGTTTCACATCCTCAGATTTCTGTTTTTCAACATCAACAGGCTTTGAATTTGGACACTTTCGTGCAACATGCCCAGTTTAATCACATTTAAAACACACTTTCTTTGAAACATCCTTGGCCTGTTGTTGTTTCTTTTTCATAGCATCAAACTCCTCATTAGACTGTTGTCCAATTTTGAGTTATTCTTCTTCTGCTAAACTTTTTCCTTGAACAAAACTTGTTTTAACCTGAACATTTTTCTTCCAATTTTGTTTCTTTTTATAACCCAAACCAACCTTCATGTTTTTCTTCTTAAAGCCAGGTTTGTTATAAAAAGATTTATGACCTTTACCAGCAAACTTTGAAATTTCCGACTTCTCAATCTCAACCATTTTGAAAACTTTATCAACCTTTTCTGAAATCACATTCTGAATCGGGAATACAACATCTAAGAATAGTTTGTCCGATCCAATCATGGTATAGACCAATCCCTTTGAATCATCATCCAAAGTTTTCTCGGATTTTGTGTTTTTCAGATATCCATCATGAAAATTTCCTTCATCTTCATCCTGTGATTCAGACTTACCTTTTGTAGACTCATCTTTCAAAACGCTTTCAACAACCTTACTTACCACCTCTGAATCATTAGCATCATTAGATTTGGAGTAAGTCACATCGATACTTTTAGGTAACTGGTCAGCTATGTTCAAACCCTTTGCCACCTTTTCCTCATCATAAAAAGTATAATTGTTTCTCAATGGTGGTGGTACCTGATGAAACTCTGAACCAATACCCTTTTTGCAATTGTCAGTATCTTTGTTATCTGGTGTGATGTTGAAAATGCGTTCGAGAATGTACGAAGAGTTATGATAACTTTGAAGTTTTGTAATAACCTTTTCTTTTTCAGCCAAGACTTGTTTAAGATGAGCAATTTCATCAACACATTTGTTTAATTCAATTTGCTTTTCTTTAAACTTTCTTTCATACATTTCTTTAGTAACTAAAGTTTCAGACAATCTTTGATCAAAACTTTTGACTTGGCTTTTCAAAGTATCATAAGCTTCTTGTACTCTCTGACTCCACCACTTTAAAGAATCATACTGTTTTTGTAAATCTTGAAATTTAGATTCTTTTTCAACACAATCGACACATTTTGCTGAACACAGTTGTCTATAAACATCATTATCCTTTTCAAGACCTTGACATTTCAGTGTCAATTTTTCAACTTTTAGTTTCAAAATTTCTTCTTTTTCAATCATATCTTTACATTTTGTTGTGAAACCATTTTCAAGTTTAACTATGTCATTGTCTTTTGTTTTTATGATGTCATCTTTTTCAGTACAGGCTTTGCACATTTCTATGCAATTCCTGCATTTGTTTTCTTTTTCATCAACCAATTCAACATTCGATAGATCAGAAGATTTTCTAACCTCAGTCTCATTCAGCACCGGTTCTTCTGACTCAACTTTCTGATCTTCCTCATTTTCTTCTTTCTGAGCTTCTTCATTCTTCGGTTCTTCTTCAGCTTTCTGGTCTTGTTCAGCAGCAATCTTCACGACAGTCTTTACTTCTTTAATCATCTTTTTCAATTCTTCTTCTTTTCTCTTCTTCATTTCTACCACCTTCGGTAGACTTGCTTCACAAACCTCTCTTATTTTCTTCTCCAAATCAGGCAGATATGCTTTATCAGATAAACTTCGTGTGTTGAAAGTAGCCTGCCTTGGAAGCAAATTTGTTACAGCTTTGAAATCCACTTTTGATGGGTCAACAACTGGATTACCCCGTGGATCCATGTAACATTCCAAATCATCATTCCATCGTTTTACTCTCTGAGCTTCTTTGAATGGTTCGTTTAATTTTCCAATTTCCCATCTTGCATAGTCTGCTTTCCACCATCTATCAGGATCAGCATCAGCCACAAATGCATATCCAACTGCATCTTCTTCAGGGCAAACTTGACTCCAGTCGTAACCTTCATCGTCATATATAACTGCAAGAGCCCTTGATTTTTCTTCAGGCTGTTTCAATCTTGGTGGCTCAGACTTGTTCTGATGGTAAATCGCTTTCTTGTAATAATCTTCGTTGAACGGGTTTGCAGAATCATCATCAACATACGCATTTCTGCACTCGCGCTTAAAGTGACCTCTTTGTTTGCATTTGAAGCATGTCACCTTAGATTTATCAAATCCCAGTTTGGTAGATGGTCCACCAATTGACTTTCTCCCCGTGATCTCCATGAACCGCTGTGCCCGACTAACCGCACTGGCCATGCACCATCTTATATCCATTAGTTCCATCTCCTCGGGGTCTAATTGATCATAATCTTCTTTCGTCAAGTTGGTATTGCCAATCTTCCCTGCAACGAGGCTTTCATACGATTCAAGTACAGATGCCAAGAAAACCATCTGTTGTTTTGCCGACTCTTCGCTGAAATTCTGCCCATTCTTCAGATCCACTGCGATATTACACTGAAACAAATTTTTGGAAGCAGATTGACTTGAAGTGTTTGAAGAAGATTCACTGTGAAAACCACTGTGAAGACTTTCATTGTTCACCGCACTGGCCATGCACCATCTTATATCCATTAGTTCCATCTCCTCGGGGTCTAATTGATCATAATCTTCTTTCGTCAAGTTGGTATTGCCAATCTTCCCTGCAACGAGGCTTTCATACGATTCAAGTACAGATGCCAAGAAAACCATCTGTTGTTTTGCCGACTCTTCGCTGAAATTCTGCCCATTCTTCAGATCCACTGCGATATTACACTGAAACAAATTTTTGGAAGCAGATTGACTTGAAGTGTTTGAAGAAGATTCACTGTGAAAACCACTGTGAAGACTTTCATTGTTCACTGAATTTGAACTTTCTACAGAAAACACTGTTCTTGGAGACCCAGCCTGCGGTACATTTCCTCTGTAGTAAAGCTCTACATTCTGCTGATAAGCCGGATTGTTGACTTTAGATCTCTTTATCTCCAACTCATGGCTTTCAAGCCTTTCAATCAGCAAATCCACTTTTAAATCTTCAGGCTTGATTGTATTTTTCAACATTAGAGCGAAGTATTGCACTCTTGATCATTTGGCAATGAATCAAACAATTTATCCACCAGCTCCTCTTCAGAATATGAAAGTTCATGTCTGGTCAGCTCCATTTTCAGATGCCCAAATCTTTCGATCATTTTACAAACAGATTCATTTTTCATACAACTAAAAAGATCAAACTCTTTACGCATTAATTTCTTTTTATTTTTTAACAATTTCATTACTTCCTACACACTTTCTTCCTAACGCTTCCCACAAACTCTTTGAAGTTTTCTCTCGTTCAAGTAACGAGATAATATCCTCTCTCACTGATTGTTTGATTAATGTGATCATTTTATATTCAGCCACAACATTTTTTATGTCTATGTCTGTGAAATCTTTTGGATCTATTAACTCTCCTCCCTCTTTTACTGGTTCAATGTATCCATTTGTCAATTTTAACCAGCTTTCAGGAGCAAAAGCTTTTACCCAACCCTCAAATCTGTTTTTCCACCAGTGATAATCTTCAACTTTCATTAACTTTGGTGGCTTCTGTACATGTTTTCAAACTTCAAATTCTCCGAAATCTCTCTTGAATATTCTCTCATCTCAGATCTTCTATCTGACGATTCGGAAGTGAACGCGTTGTAGAATGTGTTGTAGAATTCTTCACCGTTGCTTGACATCTTCAAACACCTGAGAGCAATCAAACAAACTCAATCAGTTTAAACAATATCAAGTAATCTGAAATACACTGACAGTCGATTGTCGTGAAATAATCTTGACTCGAAAAAGTTCACTATCGAGCGAAATATGACACTATGAGCGAAATAGCACACAAGGTACACTTTGAGCGAAATCAAGTTTCTTTGTGACATAAAAGTGAAACCACTTGTGACACAAAACCGAAAACACTTGATGACTAATAAGCGAAACCCTTTGATGACTTGATGAGCGAAATCCCTTAGAATTTGTTCACAAGAGCGAAACCAGAATGATCAAATGAGCGAAACTATCTTGGACTTATGAGCGAAACTATCTTGGACTTATGAGCGAAAGTGTCTTGGACTGATAAGCGAAACTATCTTGGACTCTTGGAGCGAAATAGCATGTATCTTGGAGCGAAACCTCTAGTCAAAATGTCATAAGAGCGAAATACCAAGAAATTTTGTTCACTGGAGCGAAACCATGTGGTCCTAAAAGCGAAACCATACAATGTCCGAATAAGCGAAATCACATCCGAAGGTAATTTGGTCCATTTTTAATCTGAATTTGGATGTGAAACTTTCAAGGCTTTGTTAATATTCACTAATACACACTCTGTGAAAAATTTGGCCGATTTTAACCATGGAAACTTGTTCAGATTTAAAAAGAAGGTGTAGAAGACAGAAAACTGATCCAATTGAACTAAACTCTTCCTCCTGAGCTCTGATACCACTTGTAGGATCGTTGTTGAACCCGAATGAGTCAATCAGAAGAGTTGTGAATCCGATTCAAAGGCGGAATCAGTGAAACGGACGCTCAAACTAATTATAATGCTTCTTTGATTGATTTAACAACGTTTACAACCTGAAAGTAATTTGGCAGCACTTCGTTTCAAGTTCCAGATCCGTTGCCAAAATGAACAAACAATGCACCTATATATAGTTGAGGTAGTTTCGCTTATATGGACATGTCCATATGAGCGAAACCTGTTGCTTATAGTTTCGCTTTTATGGACAATGTCCATATGAGCGAAACCTCTTGCTTAATCACTAAACTTCGACTCTCGAACCTCGTGCACTGATTATTCTAATCTATCCTATTACATGATACAAGAGGAAGTCAATAGACATAATGCACTAACAATAGTCAAGGGTGATAATTTCACCTTTTGACCAGTTTGGTCTAAATGACCGATTTTACTAGCGAGATGACATTTATTACCACCTCGTATATATGACTCGCTCCGGTTTACACTGTGCGGTCATTTTACTTATAAATTCATTTTGCACATATTGGTTATTATGATTTACCTTATATGGTAGCCATTAAAAGTACATGTTTCATTCGTCATAATATGATCGAATTACCGATTTAACTCATTTTTAGCCATCACTATGTTTTCTTATCATATTTGATTATCTTGTTCCGTACGACTACACGCCGGAACACCATATCTCAATTAGGTATTTGTCTTTTTCGTAATTAATACGACGATGAATATTCTAAAATATATGACTAGTGTAAGATATACTTACCTTGCATCCGAATTACACTTTTCCTCCATTCTTGATTTGTTTGACCCGCTTCTTTTCCCAAGCCTCCACCTAGCTCGTTAGGCGTCAAACTATTTTCAATCATTTACAAGGCGGTTAAATTAGTCATAAAAATCATGACTATTCCACCTCACTTATTTTCTATGCCGAAGCTACTATTCGACTTCATGATTAGTTAACTTAGCTTATCTAGAGTTAACTACTTCTTGATCACATGGGTTACAACATTAAGTCTAAATCAACATAATATTTAGAACCCCAATCATTCCATATTCCGTGTAATTGCCATATCATTCAAATACACATTTTCACTCTAATTTCAACACTTTAGTTCTCATTTAGGCATTTTAACAAACACCTAATGTACATAAATTTTTACACATTTTACAACTAGTTTATAACTAGTTATTTCTATTAAATATAAACAAAATTTCAATTCTATTATGTCTAGCATGCATACTATTCTCAGATTCATCTCATGGAAATCAGTTAACACCATTTTAATAGTCATAATTCTAGGGTTCATCTTACTTCTACAAAACCCATTTAACACATAAATGGATAATCATGAAATTCACAATTGTGAACCTCAATTCAACAAGTAATGACTAGGGTTTACTCCTAGACATAAAATCATTCCTAATTTCATCCTTGGATCATAATCCATAAAATTTATTTGCAAGTAACCTACTTGTCTCGAATTTCAACTTCAACCAATCTAGGTTTTGTGACATACCTTGTGATCACCATGACTTGGTGATCGTTTCTACGCGTTCATGCATCGATTTGGGTCTTGGATTGACCTTCAATTTGGTAGTTTTGATGAAACTAGGGTTTTGCTCCATGGGAGCTCCCTGATGTCGATCCAGAACACACACTTCAAGTGTGTGTTTTGTTTTGATTTTCTTTTTATTAAATAACTTTGTTAAGTTATCCCATTTTAACCCCTCGTGTTTGGTTCGTTATTAAGTAGGCCACAACCTACTTATTTCTAACAATATTCCCCACTTATTAACTAGGTTAAACATTCTTAGTTAAATTAGTGGGCTCGGGGAATCTATGACTAAGTTTATTTTAAATCCCGTTACTCGGCCTCTTATAAATTTCATTTCATTAGAAGCTTTTATTCACGTTTTAGTTAATATTAGGATTATTTATTTAAGTCCTAATATTCACCGAGTTAAATTTACCACTAACGGTATTTCACCCGTCTTTCAGTATTAACGGAGTTTGATTACCAAACCCGGTTTTGGGGTGTTACAAATCCACCCCCCTTAAAGAGGTTTCGTCCTCGAAACCTTTCTTACATAGTTTATCAAGTTTTAAACTCAATGCATTTGACCTGAGTAATCTTTTAAGCATTACTCATACTTTAACCAATTGTTAGTATTACCAGAAAAATATGGACACATCTTTTTTGTTACAAAACATCTACGTACCTCATACGACATAATGCAACTTGAAATAACGTAATTTCGCTATCTCTACTAGTTTAGTTAACTTAGCGATATCCATCGCTTTTATATATTATCAAACTCTTTATGAATTCGTTACTTTGATCCATTTAAAGGTCTTTAGTGAAATCTTTCACTTTTAGCAACTATTTCTTTTGTTTTCAAATTCATTTATTCGGTTCAGTTACACCGAATCCACCGCTTACAAGCAACCAAATTTATTTAAATGACCTTAACCGGTCTCACTAACTAGACTTATTAGTCCAGTTACTTTTTACCGCTCGCTTGGTTATAATGTGATTCTACTTCAAATTGCATTTCTTGACCGTGATCGTGTCACATCATGTTTAATTTATATCAACCTTTCATTTTCGAAAATATCACTTTTCGAATATATCGTCTTGCGCCTATCAGTGTCAAGACTTGTATCTTTCATGCTTACTATTTAAATTCCTATCAGAATTTATATTTGTAAAAACGTTATTTCTTACTAAAACCGAAGTTTTAATTTAGGATCTTCTCTTTATCTTTCGTCAATTATCCGTACCAGGATATTGATAGTCCATAATTTATTCTTTTAAAGTCTTAGTTTTATGCGGGAATTCTCTACTGGTTCCCTCGCTTGTCTAAGTAACCCGTAGATTCTTTTACTCAGCCCGGTAGGCTATTTCTTTAGGCTTTCACCTCTTTAGGGCGTTGCCTTTATGATCCTTTTCCTTTTTATTCAGGACCCGTGGATCAGTTTAGTCCCGTAGACCTTTACACTGTTTATAACCCGAAGGTTATAATGATCCCGTAGATCGTACTTTTTATGTTCGAAAATCATTTGTTTTCGCATCAAAATTTCGTTCACTCCGACTGTGATTCGTGACTGCAATCATTTCATAATTAATTCTGACCCATTACATGGGTTCATTAATATCTCGCGCTTTCCTTTATTCGGTTTGTGCCTATATTTGTACTCAATCTCGTCCCATTACCGGGCTCAATATCCTTTCCAATATTACGTTTTATCTAACCTGTTTAACTTGTTCGTGTGAGTTTCACCACTTTTGACGGTCAACTTTATCCTCTGTGCCTTAGCATTCTTAGTGGTCGGTTTGTATTTTCATTTACTTGATTATTGTCCCTTCCCTTGGGCTCATTATACTAACGTAATACGCTTCCGTCTTCAAGCTTGCGTTTACGTTTACTATCAAATATTTTACTTATTTGATCCGTTTTATCTACCCCTCGTGTTTGGTTCGTTATTAAGTAGGCCACAACCTACTTATTTCTAACAATATTCCCCACTTATTAACTAGGTTAAACATTCCTAGTTAAATTAGTGGGCTCGGGGAATCTATGACTAAGTTTATTTTAAATCCCGTTACTCGGCCTCTTATAAATTTCATTTCATTAGAAGCTTTTATTCACGTTTTAGTTAATATTAGGATTATTTATTTTAAGTCCTAATATTCACCAGGTTAAATTTACCACTAACGGTATTTCACCCGTCTTTCAGTATTAACGGAGTTTGATTACCAAACCCGTTTTTGAGGTGTTACAATCCTACTAAGTTTCATGCATCATCATCATAATCCTACAACATGTTTTAAAGTATAGTTCAATACAAAAAATATTGGTGAGTATACAAGTTTTGGAAAACTAGCATATAAGTATAAAAGAATGTTTCAAATCCAACAGGCAATTATTATACAAAGTTGAAGCTAGCATGCATAACTATAGGCCAAACCCGAGTGTCCACAAGAATCATGTGCATCCCTCGCCACCAAAGTGAACGAGACCGTTACGTATAATAATGTGCATCCCTCGACACCGAAGTAATCGAAACCGCAAAGTATGTTGACTTAACAATACCCCGTCGGGTGGTGTGCTACTTCTATAGCGCTAAAATTGTTAAGGTGGGCTAGCTAAGTTAATGACAAATAGAGTGCATGTATGTATTCTAGCATAAAAAAACCTAAGCATAACAAATAGCATTTTTGGCAGATTGAGTGATTGAATAAGTTTGTGTGAATTGTGTATTTGATAAGTAAAACATGTTAAACCCAAAAGTACATTAAAACATAAAAAGGGTCAAGTATACACACAATATTGCAAAGCCTTCCGATAATCCGTGAGTGACGAGTTGTTTATGAATAAAGACTAAATGGTAAGGTTATATGATGTTTATGGAGTGGCTATATTCGGGATTTAGAATTTAAAGTACGAAAAGTGTGTATTCCCAAAAGTATTATCTTGTTCTAAGTACTCGTTTTTGACACTAAGTTATATGTGATTTCATGGATACTAGTTTTCCCATTAAAATCAATAACAATTGACTTAGAATCGTAGATAAGTTAGCCCTAGTTTATGATGAATAACCATTAACCGATTATTGTCACAAACTTGGTCAAGTTTATATATATATATATATATATATATATATATATATAGGGAGGAGTTCATGCGAGAACCGCGAGAACCAATGTGAACACAACCTAAAATAGCTAAAAAAAACCTAAAAAAACCTAACCCCCACCCCCCCCCCCCAAAAAAAAACCTAAACCCCCCCCCCCCCCCAAAAAAAAAAACCTAAACCCCCCCCCCCCCCAAAAAAAAAAAACCTAACCCCCCCCCCCCCCCCAAGCTAAATGCTAAAAACTAAAATCCCCAAAAAACCTAAAAAAAACCTAACCCCCTCCCCCTCCCCCACCCCCAAAAACCTAACCCCCCACCCCCCAAGTTAAAAGGCTAAAAACTAAACCCCCAAAAAACCTAAAAAAATCTAAAAAAAACTTTTAAATATTTTTTTATGCTCAAATCGCTACTTTTAGTGGCCAAATTTTTTTTTTTTTGCATCGAAAAGTAGCGATTTTTATATAAAAAATATTAAAAAAAATTTGTGTGATTTTTAGCTATTTTTAGGCATTTTTGGTTGTGTTCACATTGGTTCTCGCGGTTCTCGCAATCAGAGGTGGTTCTCGCATGATCTTCTCCCTATATAAATATATATATATATATATATATATACGGTAAGGTTCATGCGAGAACCACCTTTATTGTGAGAACCGCGAGAACCAATGTGAACACAACCTAAAATAGCTAAAAAAAACCTAAAAAAACCTAACCCCCACCCTCCTCCCCCCCCCCCCCTAAAAAAAAACCTAAACCCCCCACCCCCCCCCCCCCCCAAGCAAAATGTTAAAAACTAAAACCCCTAAAAAACCTAAAAAAAACCTAACCCCCCCCCCCCACTCCCCCTCCCCCACCCCCCAAAAACCTAACCCCCCAAGCTAAAATGCTAAAAACTAAACCCCCAAAAAACCTAAAATCTAAAAAAAAATTTTAAATATTTTTTATGTTAAAATAGATACTTTTAGTAGTCAATTTTTTTTTTTAAATTTAATTTTTTTTCCTACTAAAAGTATCGATTTTTTTACAAAAAATATTAAAAAAAAAATTTGTGTGTTTTTTAGCTATTTTTAGTTGTGTTCACATTGGTTCTCGCGGTTCTCGCAATAAAGGGTGGTTCCTAACGGATCTTTGCCCTATATATATATATGAATATTTATATGGTTATATTAATATCCTAAAACTAAGTCCATCATAGATTGTCATATATTATCATATAAGTCAAGCATGAAGGATTTAACCTCTTTCTATGATTCACCACTACACAAAATCATCACAAGGATGATTCGGAAGCTCATGGTTAACAATAAATAAAAGAATCTAACTATTACGAGTAAAGTAGCCAAGTAATCTTAACTCGAGTGAACCACCACGACATGGAAAGAGTTAACTAAGTGTCGAAGGCTAGACGGTTATGTTACTTTGATACTAGAAAACTACTTGGATTATCAACTAAAAACATCAAGTGAGGTGTGGAATCAAGTTAGGAATGCCAAAGCATCCAATGTTCACACCTTCATCTAACATAAGTCTCACCATGTAAACTATGGCAAACTTATGTGATTTCAACACTTGTGGGTTGTATTGAACCCTAACAAATCAGAAAGTTTAGAGGTTGTTTCTATCTCTAAACTTGTAAGAATCGACACTAACAAGTTTCACAACCATTGATGGGTTTAGGAGATTGCAAGGTGCAAGATTCAAGCATAAAAAGTTAAGTTTCGTAAAAGTTTAACCAAGTTTCTTCAAAACAGAAAGTTGAGACCTCAAAATGGTGTTGTTCCACTTGGTTTACCATGGTAAACCTGTGTAAACGTTCCTAGAGGTGTTCCAAGCCTTTGGAAGAAGAAATGACCAAGAAAAGTTGAAGAAAATAAAGTTACAACAAGTTTGTATAAATCAGAAAACAAATCTGACGTTGGAGACTTATGTAAGTGATGTATCACGTGATTTCACCTTGGTGAATCTTGGATAACATACTTGAAGGTCATCCTGGTAGATTGGTACAAGAAAACGTGAATAAAAGTGGAGGAAAAATGTTCAAAACTCACTATTTTGAGCAAGTATAAAATCTGCCAAAACTTGAAAAATTGGATGATTTGAGAGGATTTGATGGTGTTTGAAGAGTTTGGAAAATGAAAATGGGTGTTAGAATAGGTGTATATCTAGTGCGGGATTAGGGTTGGGTGTTAGAAGTGTAGTTAAGAAGGTTAGTTGGGAGTTGAGTGACCAAAGGAGCCAATCCCGTAGCAGTTTAAGGCCTGGTGCGGATCGACCATTTCTGGCGCGTCGCAGGAGCCAAGGCTTCCCTTGCCTCGTGTCGCGGCGGTAATCACCTTTCCAAACTTTATTTAGTTACAAGAACAGTCCCCGGGACATTATTATGTTTATTAAATTGAGACCTAACTTGAATAGTTTGTATGTAATTAAGGACTTACGATGTATAAAGGCATAGATTGAGTATTGTGAGCATAAAAACATGTATTAGTATGTATAAGGTGTATAAAATCACTTGATTCCAATAGTTTGCAAGCAAAACAAGTATGTGATTATGAGAATGGCGAACGTGTATCAACTGTGTATAAGAATTAAATGTATTACGAGTACTATTTGTTGAAGTATAATTTAAATAAAAGGAACAAGTTCTAATATGATCGAACATACGAATTACAAAAACGGAAGCGAAATACGAATACGATACGGACGTATATTTCCAAAAATAGGTACATGAATAATCTTTCTAATTAAAGTAAGTTTCAAAAAGCGAGGCATTACAGTCTCCCCTACTTTAGGAAATTTCGTTCCGAAATTTATTCAAGAGGAAAACTTTGGAGAAAGCATTTTGACTAAAATAGTTGACTAAAATCAAGATTCTGAAGTTTGAAGTGTGTTGAAAATATATAAAATTTTGAGGAACGAAAGAATAGATATGTAAAGTAGTTTGTTTAATTAAGGTGATTTGACACATTAATCATAAGTAAAATGTACATGTGCGTGTATAGGCAAAGTGAGCTTAAGCAAGTTTGAATAACTCAATGGAGAAGAATTTTAAAATATGTTTCCTAAGAAGAGAAGTTTTCGTATAAAATGGTTTGTATTTTGATGAAAAATGTGGCCGCACCGTAGGTTGTAAGAAAAGTTTTATCGGTTTTAAAGAGTATCAATAAAATCACATGTTTGTAGAAAATTGTTTATTGGTGAGAAACGAGAAAGTAAGGTGTTTATCAAAAGTTTTTGGGGTAAGGCAAGTATACTTGCGCGTAAATAAAGAATGGAAGAAAGCTTAAGAAAGCAAGGAAGTATTTTAGGGTTTGACTGTTCAATCGATTTATTGTAAATAAGGTTTGTATAAAAGTTAAAAGAATAATTAGGATTAATCGTGGTATGATGAGAGTGATCGAACGATCTAAAAGATGAATGCGAGGATAGGAATGGTATGAATTTTGAAAATAAAACGAATAAGAGGTGTTAGGGATGTGGTTTCATCATGGATAATCGGATGTCGCGTGTTTAGCAGTGTGTTTATGATTTGTTAGAGTTTGTGTATCGTGTCTAAATAAGGTCTGCAAAACACCGAATTTCTCATGGCACGATTTACGAATGATTGGTAAGATGGTGAAAACACTTATATATAAGAAGTACCAGAGGCGTATGCACCATGTTTTAACCATGTTACATCCGTTTCGTTAATCGGTGTCATGTTACATTCCGTGTCTTACCATACACAGTAAGACACCCTATGATTTTCAAGCGCCTACCACTATAATCCCGTGTACACCCACGATTATATTGATCGTCGCATGATCTGCAAAGTTTGTACTAGTTGTGTATGAGTCAGGGTATACCGTAATTTTGAAAATAAGAATGTATGCATATGATAGCATATGAAAATCAAGTATATGAGTATGATTATGTTTAAGTATGTATGCTACCCACATAAGTGAACCACTCGGATTCTGTTCACGTATAGGTATGAATGTATGAATATGAGTATGAGTATGTGTATAAGTATAAGTATGAATGATAATGATTGCGTATATAGTATAAATTGAAACACAACGAATTTAAGTATATAAAATGATCAAGAAGTTTTGAGTATGTAAAAACGAATGATATGTGTGAGATTGTCGTGAAATATTGACTAAAACGTGTACGATGATATGCGTGTATAGTTGTTTAAGCAAAACGTTGCGTTTATCGAATCAAAAATAGATTGAGTTTGACTAGAATGTAGAATCATGTTTTTGAATGTCAAAAGAATATAAAGTATTTATTGGTTATGCGAGACGTATTTTGAAAAGAGAAGGTGATGTGTGCAAAATGCAACATATAAATTTCATCAATTGTGGCATAAAACTAACCATTTTTTAGTACTAATGTTGGAAAAAGTGTGCTTTTGTCTTCCTTTTGTATTTTCAGGATTAAATGAGCTCAAATTAACAAAAGAAGCAAAAAGACATCAAAATCTAACATAAATACAAGAAAAGGAACAAGACCTGACATGCCCGACCCCACGACAACATCTTCCCAAGCAAAACAAGACAACAGAAGACTGAACACGCCCCGTGCTCAGCCAGCACGGGGGCGTGCCCAAGTGTCAGCAGAAAAGACAA
Source organism: Helianthus tuberosus (assembly GCA_030545235.1). Lineage (NCBI taxonomy): Eukaryota > Viridiplantae > Streptophyta > Magnoliopsida > Asterales > Asteraceae > Helianthus > Helianthus tuberosus. The sequence continues at coordinate 208,260,834 of CM060442.1, read as the reverse complement.
AGTGGTAGAAGCTTCTATTGCCCACCACGGGGCCGTGCTCAGCGGACACGGGGCCGTGGTCAACTATAAGATTCGCACAATCCAGCAAATCTTCATAGTACAAAGATTCTTCTGCAACACGGGGTCGTGCTCAGCGGACACGGGGGCGTGGTCAACTAATAAGACAATCTGCATTAAATGAAGAAAGAGAAGGATGTGGACACGGGGCCGTGCCCACTGGACACGGGGCCGTGCCCGAGCTTCTGTTCAGCCAATAAATAAAAGTGCTTGGCTCAAGCTCAAACCATCCCTTGGTACACCACCTCTATCACACTTCACCCACCACCCACCACCACCGTAACACCATCATCCACCACCATCATCCATTGTCTATCGTAGAGTGTGTGAGTCGTCTCGGGATCCAAGATTGATCGTAAGAGTTCTTGACAATCAAGGCCATGTTTGCCTAAGTCTCTTACATCACTTGGTGAAGACAAAGTGTCTAGTGTAATACTTTTTATTTTTAATCTTTTCGCACTTTTTACTTGGTTTTGTATTAATGACTTTAATAACTAGTTGCTTATGTTGAAGGTGATCTTTCCTTATCGTTTGTCCGTGGTGTCTTGGCATTATTTTACTGTCTATATAAAATAAAAGATTTTCACCATTCATATCTCCACGGTCTATATGGAGGTATGTTGGCTACCTGGTCGGGGGTTAAGGGAACGGTTTGGTAAAGGTCTTGCCATTGTTCAGCGTTTAGAGGTCCTGCAATGGACCTGGGTCAAATTTAGTAGGACCTCCTTCAATACTTAACCGTATTGGATGGCGGGGGTCCAAACTCTTTGATCCCCTCATAAGTTAACTACTATTAATACTATAATCCAGCTATTTAGGACTGTATCCCTGCTGACTCAGACTACTTAGTCGAGGGTAACGTCACATCCAAAAGAGGGGCCTACCATAATTTGCATTAATAACTTAATTAATTATCTTTCAATAATCCACCCTTTTAGTATTGTATCCTTGCTGACTCAAACTACTAGGGTGAGGGTAACGTCACCTTCAAAAGAGGGGCCTACTACAATAACTAAGATAATCTCTTAAAATAGTGCAAAAGTGCGGAAATAATCAAAGGTTACACTAGATACGAGTTGGAACCAAGTGATTCATCTTGTCTATCTGTTTTATTTTTATTTTTATTTTCAGCATTTTTAGTTAGTTTTTATTTTTCTTAGTTTAAAACATTTTTCTAAACTTTTTGATTTGATTAGACGTTGAGGATAAACCGTTACTAAAAGCTCTTGTGTCCTTGGACGACCTCGGTATCTTACCAATTCTGTACTACGTTCACGATGGGTGCACTTGCCCGTATGAGTGTCTAGTGTTAGTGAATATCGTGTTTTATAAATTTAAAACTTGACTAAAAAGTGTTAAAGGGGCTTAAAATATACACCAAATATATATAACACTTGACACCCATCAAGTTTTTAGCGCCGTTGCCGGGGACACAAGGATTTTAAGAAAGTTAGGAATCAACGGCCTAATCGTTTTTCTTATTTTTCATTTTTTTAGGATTTTTTTTTATTTTTTCAGCTTCTGCAGAACTCAGCACGGGCCGTGCCCGCTGAACACGCCCCGTGCCCAATCATTGGAACTGGCAATCCTGTTTTAAGTCAGATAGTAAGCTGAACACGGGGCCGTGCCCACTCAACACGCCCCCGTGCCCAAGTTTCAGTTACTGAAAACAGAACCGTAAGATCCCGACGGTTGGTAATTTCTGACACAAACATGAGTGATACTGATACTTTTTACTTTCGGCACTCTTATGGTACTATGTGGTGTCAATTATGTGGTGGTAACCATAAGGAATTAGAATGTTATTTTCTAACCTATCTCTCCCTCGAATGCTGCCAACCGGATATTCTAGGAGAAGTGCTTCTCGACGAATTATTTCAACTAGAAGATCTAATTATTGATTGGTTAAAAGAACTTAGGAAAGATTTCAATAATCTTTCCCAAGACAATAGCCAAGAAGAAGGGTTGGAAGCGCATTCAAACAACTTCATTGTTTCCAACGATACTCCTAACTCTAGTGAGGACTTGAGCGATAGTCATCCCTGTGTCGATTGTGCCGTGAAGGACTCCCCATCAACTTCATTTGATGCATACATAGACCTGAGCGATTCGACATACACCTTCTTTAACGAGAGCCCGGAAAAGGGTTGGACTTGTCCACCTACATATAGCATAGGAATCACCCTCACCGACAACCTCTTGCGTTCTCGTCTTAGTCTAGATCAATTAAGGTATCTTAGGCACTTTGGGGTTGTTCCATCCAGTAAGGAACCGCCCGATCCGGAAAAGTTCCTTGAAAATAGACAAACTTCATAAAACAGCCTTCCGACACGGGGCCGTGCCCAGGTCAACACGCCCCCGTGTCCACCAAAAGATTCCTTTCTGACTTTTGTCAGAATACGGACAAAATGTGTCAGGATCTTGCTTGCACACGGGTCCGTGTCCAGCACGCTGTCGTTTTCTATAAATGAAGCCAAGAATCTTGCACATTTGGACCATCCAGGGACAGAGATTTGAAGGGATTTTCTGACCTACCATCCTAGGTAAGTTCTAAAAGAAGGTTCCAACAAACATCTTGTCCTTTCCTCTTTTATCCATTGCCTTCTTCTTCACCTTTCTTGCAACAACACCTCCATTGAAGCTTGGTTTCAAGCTTCATTGTGATGTTTATTGAATTTTTGTTCAAGGAATCTTGTTAAAAATAAGTTACACAACATTGTTTTAAGTTATTTCTGCTCAGAAAAGCTTCATAAGTTAAGAAAATAATTTGAAACCCCAAAATTCCTTGTTCTAAAAATATGCAGAAAGTTGAACACGGGGCCGTGCTCATTGAGCACGGGGCCGTGTCCGTGGTACTGTTTCATTAAAACACACTATTTTTGGTATGTTTTCGTAGAATGTCTAGCCAAAACAGTGGAACCTCTTCTGCGTACTCAAGGAACAGTCGACGGGAAAGGAGGCCATCGATTGAAGCAACTCTCGTAAGATACGTAATGGCGCTACGTGAAGCCCTTGACGAGATGACTTCGGTGGAGGAGGTCCTCATAGACCGTATAAATTATCTCTCGGTGGGGTTGGAAAACAGTTTCCAAGAAATCAACCTCTTGCACCAGAGGTTGAACATTCTTGTAACACCTCCCATGGAACCCATCCTCCCTCAAGAGGATTGGAACCTAGCACTTGGAATCCAAACCCAACCCTACCGGTTGGGACGACATTCCGGCGGAACCTCCTCTTGAAGAACTCCAAGAAATCCCGATGGAAGTTGCACCCCCTCAACCCAATGCTCATGAGCCCGCTTTCCTTCTCCCTAGGGAGATCGAAGAGTGGCTTGCTGACGTATGAGGGACCCATACCTGGAAAAAGAAGTTGTCAAAGCCACATTTAACCGGAAGATTTACCTTTTCGGAAATTTTGATATTAGAATAAGGCTAGGACTTCTTGGTTTGGATTTTTTGTGTTTCTTTTACCTGTCTATCTAATATTTTAATTTTTAGGACTAGTATGTAACTCTCTATGAAGAAATGAATGATGGTTTTTAGTTAATTTGGTGTTTGGGTGGTGTTGACATGAATAAAACATACTTGAGATGACAAAGGATACAAGGGAAACTTGAACCAGTACTCCATGCAGGAAAACAGAACCGTCCGACAAATTTCTTCGTTTACAGTAAGTTCGGCACGGGCCGTGTCCACCCAACACGGCCCCATGCTGCACGGTCTGCAGAAAAAGACCCAGTTCAGGTAACTGGACACGGGTTGTGTTCACCCAACACGCCCCCGTGTCCAGGCTTCTGTTTCTCTTGATTTAATTTTGTTACTGGCACTTGAACACGGGGCCGTGCCCGGATAACACGGGGCCGTGTTCAGCGCCCAGTAACACAAAATTTTTGCTTTTTCACACCTTTTACACATTCAATCAACCTAAAAACTTATTTTTGGGACACATTGAGGACAATGTGTAATTTAAGTATGGGGGGGATGCTAAAACCTTGAATCTTGCAAGTCCTAAATACAAGCCTTACACAAAACTCTATTGGAACCGCTAATCACCCCAATTTTTTTCAAAAAATTTTCATTTTTTTTACTTGTCTAGGTTTAACTCGGGAAATTCAAGTTCTTAAAAAGGTTTTATTCTTACGAATTTACAACTGATAGCGTCGAGATAAAAAGAAACAACATAAGAAAATTATGAAAAGGCATGGCAAACTTAGTTAAAATTTGATTATATATACTTGATCACATAAAAACCCATTCCCACAAAAGTGAGTTTTGAGCCTTTATTGAGCATACAATTACATATCATTAGACTAAATGCTCATCTTTCGTTTCTTGTGTGAATAGCCGCTTGGTTCTTACGACTCTAGAACTTGCCATGACGATACATTCCCGGTCCTTACCAACTTAAACCCGAGTAAGTAAATGATGGAGGCATTAGGACTAACCCTTTTTATTTCTACACCATTATTTTTTTTACCACCTACCCAAAATCCCCCTAGTTAGCCCCTTTGAGCCTAAACCTTTTCATTTCATAACCCAAACCAAACACCCTTTTACCCACCAAAACCTTTTTCATTTTTTAACCCTTTGTTTTAGTAACAAGTTCGGTTTTTCATATGACTTTTTGAAAAAAAAAATTTATGTGTGTTGATGATGAAGCAAAAGAAAATAAACAAACAAGTTCATCAAAAATAACTTTGTTTGAATAATAGCTTCATCAAAATAAAGGTGATCAAAAAAAATAGAAAGTCTTACGAAAACCGACGCTTGTTACGCTTTTCGCCCTTTTACCACTAACCACTAACCCAACCACCTACCTTTAACCCAAGCCTAACCCTTCACCCAAAAAGTCCTCTTGATATTTACAAAGGTATATAAGTTAAAAAGGAGGAGGATTGATTGCTTGGCAAGCCTATGGTAGGAGTAAGTTCCATGCCGCTCTCGAGTGATCCACAAAAATACATTTTCGGCCGAGTGTTGAGTGATCCCCGTGAGGTATGTGAACTTGTATATAAATAGAATTTTAAAGAGGCATGTTATGCCCTAATAAGTAATTTATCTTATGAAAAGTTTTAAATAAATCATGACGAATAGGATTGTAAATAAATAAAAATAAAACTGAATAAAGAATCTTGGAAATCCCGACACTCTACGACAAGCCCAAAAACCTTCTTCTCTACCCATTCCATTTGGGAGTGTAATAGCCACATTATAAAGAGTTTTGCTTGAGGACAAGCAAAGATTCAAGTGTGGGGGTATTTGATGTGTGCAAAATGCAACATATAAATTTCATCAATTATGGCATAAAACTAACCCTTTTTTAGTACTAATGTTGGAAAAAGTGTGCTTTTGTCTTCCTTTTGTATTTTCAGGATTAAATGAGCTCAAATTAACAAAAGAAGCAAAAAGACATCAAAATCTAACATAAATACAAGAAAAGGAACAAGACGTGACATGCCCGACCCCACGACAGCATCTTCCCAAGCAAAACAAGACAACAGAAGACTGAACACGCCCCATGCTCAGCCAGCACGGGGGCGTGCCCAAGTGTCAGCAGAAAAGACAAAGTGGTAGAAGCTTCTATTGCCCACCACGGGGCCGTGCTCAGCGGACACGGGGCCGTGGTCAACTATAAGATTCGCACAATCCAGCAAATCTTCATAGTACAAAGATTCTTCTCCACCACGGGGTCGTGCTCAGCGGACAGGGGGCGTGGTCAACTAATAAGACAAGCTGCATTAAATGAAGAAAGAGAAGGATATGGACACGGGGCCGTGCCTGAGCTTCTGTTCAGCCTATAAATAGAAGTGCTTGGCTCAAGCTCAAACCATCCCTTGGCACACCACCTCTCTCACACTTCACCCACCACCCACCACCACCATAACACCATCATCCACCACCATCATCCATTGTCCATCGTAGAGTGTGTGAGTCGTCTCGGGATCAAAGATTGATCGTAAGAGTTCTTGACAATCAAGGCCATGTTTGCCTAAGTCTCTTACATCACTTGGTGAAGACAAAGTGAATAGTGTAATACTTTTTATTTTTAATCTTTTCGCACTTTTTACTTGGTTTTGTATTAATGACTTTAATAACTAGTTACTTATGTTGAAGGTGATCTTTCCTTATCGTTTGTCCGTGGTGTCTTGGCATTATTTTACTGTCTATATAAAATAAAATATTTTCACCATTCATATCTCCACGGTCTATATGGAGGTATGTTGGCTACCTGGTCGGGGGTTAAGGGAACGATTTGGTAAAAGTCTTGCCATTGTTCAGCGTTTAGAGGTCCTGCAATGGACCTGGGTCAAATTTAGTAGGACCTCCTTCAATACTTAACCGTATTGGATGGCGGGGGTCCAAACTCTTTGATCCCCTCATAAGTTAACTACTATTAATACTATAACCCGGCTATTTAGGACTGTATCCCTGCTGACTCAGACTACTTAGTCGAGTCACCTCCAAAAGAGGGGCCTACCATAATTTGCATTAATAACTTAATTAATTATCTTTCAATAATCCACCCTTTTAGGATTGTATCCTTGCTGACTCAAACTACTGGGGTGAGGGTAACGTCACCTTCAAAAGAGGGGCCTACTACAATAACTAAGATAATCTCTTAAAATAGTGCAAAAGTGCGGAAATAATCAAAAGTTACACTAGATACGAGTCGGAACCAAGTGATTCATCTTGTCTATCTGTTTTATTTTTATTTTTATTTTCAGCATTTTTAGTTAGTTTTTTTTTTCTTAGTTTAAAACATTTTTCTAAACTTTTTGATTTGATTAGCAGTGTGTTTGTGATTTGTTAGAGTTTGTGTATCGTGTCTAAATAAAGTCTACAAAACCCTGAATTTCTCATGGCACGTTTTACGAATGTTTGGTAAGATGGTGAAAACACTTATATATAGCAAGTACCAGCGGCGTATCCACCACGTTTTAACTATGTTACATCTGTTTCATTAATCGGTGTCATGTTACATTCCGTGTCTTACCATACAAGTAGGACACCCTATGATTTTCATTCGCCTTCCATTATAATCCCGTGTTCACCCGTGATAATATTGATCGTCGCATGATCTACATAGTTTGTACTAGTTGTGTATGAGTCAAGGTATACAGTAATTTTAAAAATAAGAATGTGTGCATATGATAGCGTATGAAAATCAAGTATATGAGTATGATTATGTTTAGGTATGTATGCGACCCCCGTAAGTGAACCACTCGCATTCTGTTTATGTATAGGTACGAATATATGAATATGAGTATGAGTATGAGTATGAGTATGAGTATGAGTATGAGTATGAGTATGAGTATGAGTATGAGTATGTGTATAAGTATAAGCATGAATGATAATGATTGCGTATATAGTATAAATTGAAACACAATGAATTTAAGTATATAAAATGACCAAGAAGTTTTGAGTATGTAAAAACGAATTATATGTGTGAGATTGTCGTGAAATATTGACTAAAACGTGTACGACGATATGCGTATATAGTTGTTTAAGCAAAACGTTGCGTTTATCGAATCAAAAATAGATTGAGTTTAACTGGAATGTAGAATCAAGTTTTTGAATGTCAAAAGAATATAAAGTATTTATTGGTTATGCGAGATGTATTTTGAAAAGAGAAGGATATGCTATTATTGTTTCAAAAGGAGTAGGGGATTTACGTATGTCGGAGATTGTCGGTTCCCATGAAGTCTCCTTGCCCACGTGTTTCGGAATCGAAATTGTATATTGAGCGGTGTATGAAAAGTTTTTTTTAAAGCAGTAAGTTCGCATCATTTAAAGGATCTTGTATTAAAACAAGAAAAGTTGTAATTCGAAAATTGTCGTGAAAACTTTGGTGTTTGAAAAGAATTTTAGCAAAAGACTTAGTGATTTCGAAAAGAGTTTTAGCAAAATGATCCTATTGATTTTTGAAAGGGGTTTTAGCAAAATGATTTTATAACGTCTACAAGGTTTTATAAGTATGTGAGAAAAGTTGGTTTGGTTTTCGATTGAGAACAATGTCTTTAGTATAATAATATAATGTGAGCATGTTTTAGTGATTAGGTCGAGTATGAAGTTCGTGGGGAAGAGATTCATTAAACCGATTGAGTTGATAGGTAGCATTTCATATAATTTTGAAAATCGTGTAGTAAAAATGTTTAAGGTATGATTAGGAATTTCGTGTATAGGATTTATGTAAAATAGATCGTAGGGTAAGAAATAAGTTTGATAAAACAATGAATTCTGAAATTTTGCATAAGTAACGATTTGGAAAATAGTAAACGATTTAGGTATAAAATTTGATCGTGTGGTTGACATAATAAAGTCTCTTTAAAAGAAAGTTTGGTAATGATCATCGAGGTAAGGGAATCACCCCTAACCCGTTGGTGAGGTCGTGTTTTAGAAGGGAAGGGGCGAAGCTAATCATCAAGGTCAGGAAACCACTCCTATCTTGATGATATGTCTCCATTTTGGGATTTGCGAGAAATGTAAGTCTTGTTGGTGACGTTTTCGAAATCATGCATGTGAATAACGTATAAGTGTATGAAAAGATTTAGTATGATGTGTGTGTAACCATTGTGAAAATAATTCGAATTTTGAAAAGGAAGGTTTGTATCGTTTTAAGAATAAGATTGATAATAATAAAATAGAGGTTTGATTAAAAACTTGAATTGTTCCAAAACGGAACTTTTGACTAAACCAAAGTGGTTGAAAGTTCTTTTGAGTTTGGGAAGCATGCTTTGGCCTAATAGGTGGAATACTCTCACCAAAATTTCGGTTAACGGTATTCACCCTTTCGGTTACTACATGTCTCAAATCAACTGAAAATTCGCGACTTGGCCGGATTTTAAAATCCGAGGAGTGGGACTAGTTGACAAGATGCGGGTTTCACCCCTAACTTGACAACGTCGTACCCTAAGTGTGGTTGGTACTCGTTGGGTCATGAAAGGTAATTCCGACACGTTGACGAGGGTCCACTAGATTTGAAATGGAAATTCTCCATCAAGGTGAGGATTTCACTCCTAACTTGATGGCGAATTTTGTACAAAAGAATGAGTGGATTGAGAGTCGTTCACCAAATTGTGTGTTTCACGCGTATTTTGTTGAAGTTGTCTCGTTTGTATAATACGAGTGTTTTTCGAGGTTAACATAATCATGTAGAATGACCTTAGGAAATGTGTATGTTTTGGAATAGTAAAACAAGTATGAGCACATAAAAAGACATTTCAAGAATTTAGCACATAAAAGACATTTCAAGAATTAGCACATAAATCAAGTATGGTCGAGTATGGTGCTTAACTATAGACTTCGTCAAAAGCATGACAATTTTCCTAATTCACTATAGTTATGGCTCTGATACCAATCTGTCACACTCCTGCAGATGGCGAAAATATCGGAGTGAGATGAAATAGATTGCTCATTACTCATAACACTAAATTGTGACAAGTATTTAATAATAAATTTCATTTCATTGCTAAAAGAATCAATTACATTGTTTGAGAAAGAATACAAGAAGTTGAAACAAAGCGAATTACAATACAACAAGTATTCAAAGTTTAAAATGCGTTTCTAGGCATCCTACTAAGTTCCGCGCATCATTATCATCATCATAATCCTGCAACATGTTTTAAAGTTTAGTTCAATACAAAAAGTATTGGCGAGTATAAAAATTTTGGAATACTAGCATATATGTATAAAAAAATGTCTAAAATCCAACATGGAAATTATTATACAAAGTTGAAGCTAGCATGCATAACTATAGGCCAAACTCGAGTGTCCACAAGAATAATGTGCATCCCTCGCCACCAAAGTGAACGAAACCGTTATGTATAATAATGTGCATCCCTCGACACCAAAGTAATCGAGATCGTAGGGTATGTTGACGTAACAATACCCCATCGGGTGGTGTGCTACTTCTATTACGCTATAATTGTTAAGGTGGGCTAGCTAAGTTAATGACAATTAGAGTGCATGTATGTATTCTAGCATAAAACAACCTAAGCATAACAAATAGCATGTGTGGCGGATTGAGTGATTGAATAAGTTTGTGTGAATTGTATATTTGATAAGTAAAACATGTTACACCCAAAAGTGCGTTAAAGCGTAAAAAGGGTCAGGTATACTCACAATATTGCAAAGCCTTCTGATTATCCGTGAGTGAAGAGATGTTTATGAATAAAGAGTAAATGGTAAGGTTATATGATGTTTATGGAGTGTCTAGATTCAGGATTTAGAATTTAAAGTACGAAAAGTATGTATTCCCAAACGTATTATCTAGTTCTAAGTACTCGTTTTTGACAATAAGTTAATTGTGATTTCATGGGTCCTAGTTTTCCCATTAGAATCAATAACAAGTGACTTAGAATCGTAGATAAGTTAGCCCTAGTTTATGATGAACAACCATTAACCGATTATTATCACAAACTTGGTTAAGTTTATATATATATATATATATATATATATAGGGAGAGGATCATGAGAAAACTAGATATAAATGAGAAAACTAGAAAACTTACTAAAAACCACTAAAAAAGGAGGGGGGAGACTTTTAATGAAGGAGGGGGAGGGGGACTTTTAATGAAGGAGGGGTAAAATTGGAAAAAATATATATATAACTTTTCAAACATTTCCCATTTCTCCATACGTTACCATTTTAAAACAAAAATGGCACCATAAGATCACAAATTTTTGTATCTTTCATTCAAGTATATTCGAGCATATTTTTTATGACATAAAATAAGATTTATGGTGTCGTCTTGTTTTCAATACTATTATTATAGTAGTGAACATGTGCAATATAACATGTACTACAATTGTATTACATGCTTAAAATTAGCTTTTTGAGTCTAGTTTAGCTTTTAGGGTTAGTTTTTTTGGAGGTTTAGGATTAGGATTAGGTTTTTGGGTGTGGGGGGAGGGTGGGTTTAGGTTTTTGGGGGGTGGGGGTGGGAGAGTTTAGGTTTTTTTTCGGGTTTACAATTGCATTACATGCTTAAAATTAGCTTTTTGAGTTTAGTTTAGTTTTTAGGGTTAGTTTTTTGGAGGTTTAGGATTAGGATTAGGTTTTTGGGTGTGGGGGGAGGGGGTTTAGGTTTTTGGGGGGTGGGGGTGGGGGGGTTTAGGTTTTTTTCGGGTTTATGTTTAGGGTGTAGTTTTAGGTTTTCGGGAGGGTGGGGTATGGGGGAGTTTAGTTTTTTTTTTTTTTTTTTTTTGGGGGGGGGGGAGGGGGTTAGGCTTTTGGTGGGAGGGTGAATTTAGGTTTTTGGGGGGTGGGGGTGGGGGGTTTAGGTTTTTGGGGGGTGTCGGTGGGGGGTGGGTTAAGTGGTTTAAGCTTTATATATTAGAGCACATGTGCAGTACAACAAAAAAAAAAAAAAAAAATTTGAAATTTTTTTTTTCATACATAAAAAGTAGCGTTTTTTATATAAAAAATTGTAAAAAAAAAATAATAAAATTTTTTGGTATGTTTTTAGGGTTTTTTTAGGCTTTTTTGGTTAGTTTTTTGGTTTTCTCATTTAAACTAGTTTTCTCATGATCCATCCCCTATATATATATATATATATATATATATATGTATATGTATATGTATAGTTATATAGTTATATGAATATCCTAAAACTAAGTCCATCATAGATTGTCATGTATTATCATATAAGTCAAGCATGAAGGATTTAACCTCTTTCTATGATTCACCACTACACAAAATCATCACAAGGATGATTCGGAAGGTCATGGATAACAATAAATAAATGAATCTAACTATTACGAGTCAAGTAACCAAGTAATCTTAACCCGGGTGAACCACCACGACATGGAAAGAGTTAACAAAGTGTCAAAGGATGGAGGGTTATGTTACTTTGATACTAGAAAGCTACTTGGATTATCAACTAAAAACATCAAGTGAAGTGTGGAATCAAGTTAGAAATGCCAAAGCATCCAATGTTCACACTTGCATCTAACATAAGTCTCACCATATAAACTATGGCAAACTTATGTGATTTCAACACTTGTGGGTTGTATTGAACCCTAACAAATCAAAAAGTTTAGAGGTTGTTTGTATCTCTAAACTTGTAAGAATCGACACTAACAAGTTTCACAACCATTGATGGGTTTAGGAGATTGCAAGGTGCAAGATTCAAGCATAAAAAGTTAAGTTTCGTAAAAGTTTAACCAAGTTTCTTCAATACAGAAAGTTGAGACCTCAAAATGTTGTTGTTCCACTTGGTTTACCATGGTAAACCTGTGCAAACGTTCCTAGAGGTATTCCAAGACTTTGGAAGAAGAAATGATCAAGAAAAATTGAAGAAAATAAAGTTACAACAAGTTTGTATAAATCAGAAAATAAATCTGACTTTGGAGCCTTATGTAAGTGATGTATCATGTGATTTCACCTTGGTGAATCTTGGATAACATACTTGAAGGTCATCCAAGTAGATTGGTACAAGAAAACGTGAAGAAAAGTGGAGGAAAAGTGTTCAAAACTCCCTATTTTGAGCAAGTATACAATCTACCAAAACATGAAAAATTGGATGATTTGAGAGGATTTGATGGTGTTTGAAGAGTTTGGAAAATGAAAATGGGTGTTAGAATATGTGTATATCTAGTAAGGGATTAGGATTGTGTGTTATAAGTGTATTTAAGAAGGTTAGTTGGGAGTTGAGTGACCAAAGGAGCCAATCCCGTAGCTGTTTAAGGCCTGGTGCGGATCGACCATTTCTTGCGCGTCGCAGGAGCCAAGGCTTCCCTTGCCGCGTGTCGCGGCGGCCATCACTCGGCCAAACTTCATTTAGTTACAAGAACAGTCCCCTGGACATTATTATGTTTATTAAATTGAGACCTAACTTGAATAGTTTGTATGTAATTAAGGACTTAACATTTATAAAGGCTTAGATTGAGTATTGTGAGCATAAAAACATGTATTAGTATGTATAAGGTGTATAAAATCACTTTATTCCGATAGTTTGCAAGCAAAACAAGCATGTGATTATGAGGATGGCGAACGTGTATCAAGTGTGTATAAGAATTAAATGTATTACGAGTACTATTTGTTGAAGTATAATTTAAATAAAAGGAACAAGTTCTAATACGATCGAACATACGAATTACGAAAATGATAGCGAAATACGAATACGATACGGATGTATATTTCCAAAAGTAGGTACATGAATAATCTTTCTATTTAAAGTAAGTTTCAAAAAGCGAGGCATTACAGTCTCCCCTACTTTAGGAAATTTCGTTCCGAAATTTATTCAAGAGGAAGACTTTGGAGAAAGCATTTTGACTAAAATAGTTTATTACAATTAAGATTCTGAAGTTTGAAGTGTGTTGAAAATATATAAAATTTTGGGGAACGAATGAATAGATATGTAAAAGTAGTTTGTTTAATTAAGGTGATTTGAGACATTAATCATAAATAAAATGTGCATGTGCGTGTATAGGCAAAGTGAGCTTAAACAAGTTTGAATAACTCAATGGAGAAGAATTTTAAAATATGTTTCCTAATAAGAGAAGTTTTCATATAAAATGGTTTGTATTTTGATGAAAAGTGTGGCCACACCGTAGGTTGTAAGAAGTTTTATCGGTTTTAAAGAGCATCAATAAAATCACATGTTTGTAGAAAATTGTTTATTGGTGAGAAAGAGAAAGTTAGGTATTTATCAACAGTTTTGGGGGTAAGGGCCGACTAAGTATGCTTGCGTGTAAATAGAGAATGGAAGATAGCTTAAGAAAGCAAGGAAGAATTTTAGGGTTTGACTGTTCAATCGATTTATTATAAATAAGGTTTGTATAAAAGTAAAAAGAATAATTAGGATTAATCGTGGTATGAGAGTGAACGAACGATCTAATAGATGAATGCGAGGATAGGAATGGTATGAATTTTGAATATAAAACAAATATGAGGTGTTAGGGATGTGGTTTCGTCATGGATAATCGGATGTCGCGCGTTTAGCAGTGTGTTTGTGATTTGTTAGAGTTTGTGTATCGTGTCTAAATAAAGTCTACAAAACCCCGAATTTCTCATGGCACGTTTTACGAATGTTTGGTAAGATAGTGAAAACACTTATATATATCAAGTACCAGCGGCGTATCCACCACGTTCTAACTATGTTACATCTGTTTCATTAATCGGTGTCATGTTACATTCCGTGTCTTACCATACAAGTAGGACACCCTATGATTTTCATGCGCCTTCCACAATAATCCCGTGTTCACCCGCGATAATATTGATCGTCGCATGATCTACATAGTTTGTACTAGTTGTGTATGAGTCAGGGTATACAGTAATTTTAAAAATAAGAATGTGTGCATATGATAGCGTATGAAAATCAAGTATATGAGTATGATTATGTTTAAGTATGTATGCGACCCACGTAAGTGAACCACTCGGATTCTGTTTATGTATAGGTACGAATATATGAATATGAGTATGAGTATGAGTATGTGTATAAGTATAAGCATGAATGATAATGATTGCGTATATAGTATAAATTGAAACACAATGAATTTAAGTATATAAAATGACCAAGAAGTTTTGAGTATGTAAAAACGAATTATATGTGTGAGATTGTCGTGAAATATTGACTAAAACGTGTACGATGATATGCGTATATAGTTGTTTAAGCAAAACGTTGCGTTTATCGAATCAAAAATAGATTGAGTTTGACTGGAATGTAGAATCAAGTTTTTGAATGTCAAAAGAATATAAAGTATTTATTGGTTATGCGAGATGTATTTTGAAAAGAGAAGGATATGCTATTATTGTTTCAAAAGGAGTAGGGGATTTACGTATGTCGGAGATTGTCGGTTCCCATGAAGTCTCCTTGCCCACGTGTTTCGGAATCGAAATTGTATATTGAGCGGTGTATGAAAAGTTCTTTTTAAAGCAGTAAGTTCGCATCATTTAAAGGATCTTGTATTAAAACAAGAAAAGTTGTAATTCGAAAATTGTCGTGAAAACTTTGGTGTTTGAAAAGAATTTTAGCAAAAGACTTAGTGATTTCGAAAAGAGTTTTAGCAAAATGATCCTATTGATTTTTGAAAGGGGTTTTAGCAAAATGATTTTATAACGTCTACAAGGTTTTATAAGTATGTGAGAAAAGTTGGTTTGGTTTTCGATTGAGAACAATGTCTTTAGTATAATAATATAATGTGAGCATGTTTTAGTGATTAGGTCGAGTATGAAGTTCGTGGGGAAGAGATTCATTAAACCGATTGAGTTGATAGGTAGCATTTCATATAATTTTGAAAATCGTGTAGTAAAAATGTTTAAGGTATGATTAGGAATTTCGTGTATAGGATTTATGTAAAATAGATCGTAGGGTAAGAAATAAGTTTGATAAAACAATGAATTCTGAAATTTTGCATAAGTAACGATTTGGAAAATAGTAAACGATTTAGGTATAAAATTTGATCGTGTGGTTGACATAATAAAGTCTCTTTAAAAGAAAGTTTGGTAATGATCATCGAGGTAAGGGAATCACCCCTAACCCGTTGGTGAGGTCGTGTTTTAGAAGGGAAGGGGCGAAGCTAATCATCAAGGTCAGGAAACCACTCCTATCTTGATGATATGTCTCCATTTTGGGATTTGCGAGAAATGTAAGTCTTGTTGGTGACGTTTTCGAAATCATGCATGTGAATAACGTATAAGTGTATGAAAAGATTTAGTATGATGTGTGTGTAACCATTGTGAAAATAATTCGAATTTTGAAAAGGAAGGTTTGTATCGTTTTAAGAATAAGATTGATAATAATAAAATAGAGGTTTGATTAAAAACTTGAATTGTTCCAAAACGGAACTTTTGACTAAACCAAAGTGGTCGAAAGTTCTTTTGAGTTTGGGAAGCATGCTTTGGCCTAATAGGTGGAATACTCTCACCAAAATTTCGGTTAACGGTATTCACCCTTTCGGTTACTACATGTCTCAAATCAACTGAAAATTCGCGACTTGGCGGGATTTTAAAATCCGAGGAGTGGGACTAGTTGACAAGATGCGGGTTTCACCCCTAACTTGACAACGTCGTACCCTAAGTGTGGTTGGTACTCGTTGGGTCATGAAAGGTAATTCCGACACGTTGACGAGGGTCCACTAGATTTGAAATGGAAATTCTCCATCAAGGTGAGGATTTCACTCCTAACTTGATGGCGAATTTTGTACAAAAGAATGAGTGGATTGAGAGTCGTTCACCAAATTGTGTGTTTCACGCGTATTTTGGTGAAGTCGTCTCGTTTGTATAATACGAGTGTTTTTCGAGTTTAACATAATCATGTTGAATGACCTTAGGAAAGGTGTATGTTTTGGAATAGTAAAACAAGTATGAGCACATAAAAAGACATTTCAAGAATTTAGCACATAAAAGACATTTCAAGAATTAGCACATAAATCAAGTATGGTCGAGTATGGTGCTTAACTATAGACTAGATCAAAAGCATGGCAATTTTCCTAATTCCCTATAGTTATGGCTCTGATATCAATCTGTTACACCTCAGCCGATGGCGGAAACATCGGAGTGAGACGAAATAGATTGCTCATTACCCATAACACTAAATTGTGACAAGTATTTAATAATAAATTTCATTTTATTGCTAAAAGAATCAATTACATTGTTTGAAAAAGAATACAACAAGTTGAAACAAACTGAATTACAATACAACAAGTATTCAAATTTTAAAATGCTTTTCTAGGCATCCTACTAAGTTCCGTGCATCATTATCATCATCACAATCCTGCAACATGTTTTAAAGTATAGTTCAATACAAAAAAGTATTGGCGAGTATACAAGTTTTGGAATACTAGCATATAAGTATAAAAAAAATGTCTCAAATCCAACATGGCAATTATTATACAAAGTTGAAGCTAGCATGCATAACTATAGGCCAAACTCGTGTCCACAAGAATAATGTGCATCCCTCGACACCAAAGTAATCGAGACCGTAGGGTATATTGACGTAACAATACCCCATCGGGTGGTGTGCTACTTCTATAACGCTATAATTGTTAAGGTGGGCTAGCTAAGTTAATGACAATTAGAGTGCATGTATGTATTCTAGCATAAAACAACCTAAGCATAACAAACAACATGTTTGGCGGATTGAGTGATTGAATAAGTTTGTGTGAATTGTATATTTGATAAGTAAAACATGTTACACCCAAAAGTGCGTTAAAGCGTAAAAAGGGCAAGTATACTCACAATATTGCAAAGCCTTCCGATTATCCGTGAGTGAAGAGTTGTTTATGAATAAAGAGTAAATAGTAAGGTTATATGATGTTTATGGAGTGTCTAGATTCAGGATTTAGAATTTAAAGTACGAAAAGTATGTATTCCCAAAAGTATTATCTAGTTCTAAGTACTTATTTTTTACACTAAGTTATATGTGATTTCATGGGTTCTAGTTTTCCCATTAGAATTAATAACAAGTGACTTAGAATCATAGATAAGTTAGCCCTATTTTATGATGAAGAACCATTAATCGATTATTATCACAAATTTGGTCAAGTTTATATATATATATATTTATATTTATATAGTTATATTAATATCCTAAAACTAAGTCCATCATAGATTGTCATATATTATCATGTAAGTCAAGCATGGAGGATTTAACCTCTTTGTATGATTCATCACTACATAAAATCATCACAAGGATGATTTAGAGGGTCATGAATATCAATAAATAAAAGAATCTAACTATTACGAGTCAGTTAGCCAAGTAATCTTAACCCGGGTGAACTACCACGACAGGGAAAGAGTTAACTAAGTGTTGGAGGCTAGACGGGGGTATGTTACTTTGATACTAGAAAGCTACTTGGATTATCAACTAAAAACATCAAGTGAGGTGTGGAATCAAGTTAGGAATGCCAAAGTTGAACGAGCATTTGGTGTTCTGCAGGCTCGCTTTGAACAAGCATTTGGTGTTCTGCAGGCTCGCTTTGCTTTTCTCCGACACCCATGTCTTGTGTGGGACAAAGATATGATGATTGCCTGTATAATCATTCATAATATGATTGTTGAGGATGAACGGGACACATACCTTCACTATTATGATCCGTCTAAGTTTCTAAGTGACAGGCCTACAAATCAACCACGAAGAAGCTTTGCTGAAGATGATGAACAACCATTTCAATACTCTACTAAACGAATTGCAAGCCTATCACATTATATGAACAATAGGGAACAACTTCGTAATAGAGAAGCTCATAACGCTCTAAAAAACGATGTGATTGAGCTTATATGGCAAAAATTTTCTCATGACGAATAATTAAATAGTTTTTATTTTATGTACTCGTGATTATGTTTAATTATGTTTACTATTATGGGTTTTTCTAATGTTTTTTATGTTATTGTAATTTTATTTATCTTTAAAGTAATTATTTGTTTTTATTTCTAATAACTTATATAATAAATAATAATTACAAATCATATTTATATAATAAAATATTAGTTTAGGTTGGGTTGTGAATGTGGGTGAAAAATTGAATTGAATTGGGTTGGGTTGTGTAGGTGGAAGAGAGAGAAATTAGTATTTTATTGAAAGATTGGGTTGGGTTGGGTTGTGATAGTGGATAGTCATATATTATCATGTAAGTCAAGCATGGAGGATTTAACCTCTTTGTATGATTCACCACTACATAAAATCATCACAAGGATGATTTAGAGGGTCATGAATATCAATAAATAAAAGAATCTAACTATTACGAGTCAGTTAGCCAAGTAATCTTAACCCGGGTGAACTACCACGACAGGGAAAGAGTTAACTAAGTGTTGGAGGCTAGACGGGGGTATGTTACTTTGATACTAGAAAGCTACTTGGATTATCAACTAAAAACATCAAGTGAGGTGTGGAATCAAGTTAGGAATGCCAAAGCATCCAATGTTCACACTTGCATCTAACATAAGTGTCACCATATGAACTATGGCAAACTTATGTGATTTCAACACTTTTGGGTTGTATCGAACCCTAACAAATCAGAAAGTTTAGAGGTTTTTTATACCTCTAAACTTGTAAGAATCGACTCTAACAAGTTCCACAACCATTGATGGGTTTAGGAGATTGCTAGGTGCAAGATTCAAGCATAAAAAGTTAAGTTTTGTAAAAGTTTAATCACGTTTCTTCAAAACTGAAAGTTGGGACCTCAAAATGGTGCTGTTCTACCTTAGTTTACCATGGTAGACCTGTGGAAATGTTCCCAGAGGTGTTCCAAGCTTTGTGGAAGAAGAAATGATCATGAAAAGTTGAAGAAAATGAAGTTACAACAAGTTTGTATAAATTCAGAAAAAAATATGACTTTGGATCCTTATGTAAGTGATGTATCACATGATTTCACCTTAGTGAATCTTGGATAACATCCTTGAAGGTCATCCAAGTAGATTGGTATAAGAAAACGTGAAGAAAAGTGGAGGAAAAGTGCTCAAAACTCACTGTTTTGAGCAAGTATATAATCTGCCAAAACTTGAAGAATTGGATGATTTAAGAGGATTTGATGGTGTTTGAAGAGTTTGGAAAGTGAAAATGGGTATTAGAATAGGTGTATATATAGTGGGGGATTAGGGTTGGGTGTTAGAAGTGTATTTAAGAAGGTTGGTTGGGAGTTGAGTGACCAAAGGAGCCAATCCCATAGCTGTTTAAGGCCTGGTGCGGATCGACCTTTTCCAGCGCGTCGCGGGAGCCAAGGCTTCCCTTATCGTGTCTCGCAGCGGCCATCACCCGGCCAAACTTCATTTAGTTACAAGAACAGTCCCTGGACATTATTATGTTTTTTAAATTGAAACCTAACTTGAATAGTTAGTATGTAATTAAGGACTTAACATGTATAAAGGCTTAGATTGAGTATTGTGAGCGTAAAAACATGTATTAGTATGTATAAGGTTTATAAAATCACTTGATTCTGATAGTTTGCAAGCAAAACAAGTACGTGATTATGAGAATGGCGAACGTGTATCAAAAATCTTTCACATTTTGTTACCTGGAATGCGTTCTAAAAACATTTTATCAGCAAGAAATACTGACGAGTGCATCCCAGTTTAATCAAAACAGTTTAAATAACTTTCACAGTATTGAGGGCGATTACAATGTTTATATCTACACAATTACTCATTCAGTACTATCCACACCAGACTTGTGGGTCATACTACTCATTGGCTAACTCTTTGTCCAATGGTAACGTCTTTCACATTTTGTATACAAAACCCCAACATACCGGCAGTAATTGTAGAATACAAAGACTCAATCACTGTTTAAGTATTATAAAAACATTTGAGGTTTTCATGAAAAGATTTACAAAAAGAGAATGACTCACATTGTTGACTTAGGTGATACTATTATAGCTTCCTGGTGTATCTCCTGGTTATTATCTATTAAAATTAAACAATGCACACGTGTTAGTAAAATAACCCGAATCACATTAACCGTACAACTCAAGACAGAATTCCAATGACTGAGTCAGGCAGAGCCTTGACATGCATTACATAATCTTAGATCAATCGGGTGTAACACGAGACAGAACTCCAACGACTGAGTCAGGCAGAGCCTGGACATGCGTTACGGAGCCCTAAATCGGTCGTGTAGGGTAACAGTAGGGTTATAATACTTACAACGAGGCAGAGCTTCGCTTTATAGGGTATTATTTCCCGAGAGTTTATACTATTAGAGAGTTTGAGAGAGAAAAGAAAAATGAACGAGGACTGAATGAGCTCTCGACTCCCTTTTATAGGCTGGAAACGGACTTCGTCGCGCCCCGCGACGCCACAGGCTAAGCCTGTCGCGGGCCGTGAGCCGCCATAGCTAGGGTGTAGGGTTGTCGAGTCAAGGGGGTAGTCTTGCCGGGTCACCGGTCACGTGGCAGCATTGTGTGCCGGCCAAGTAAGGGCCGTCGCGCCCAGCGAGACCCTTAGTCTCACCCATCGTGGGCCGCGAGACACCTTATTTATTTGTTTTCTTTGTTTTTTGTAAATATAAATGTTATTAGGGTTCGTTTCTCGTATACGGGGTATATAAGGAACGTTTTAGAGTCACGTTAAGGGTTCTAGGAGGGTTGTTATACAACCGCTGCTGTTTAATAGATGTTTTAGGTAACCGGAGGTCACGGTAAACACTGAACCCACGAGAGCCGCCGTCGCCGCTGCCTGCAAACAGTGGCTTCGTCACCGCAATATGTATGTGAAGAAAAGAGGGGGCTAGTTGGAGAATCGAGATTTGTGGTGGTGGCCATTGTCGATGGCAGATGTGGAGATGGAGGGGTGGATGTCTGGGTGAAGGGTTTAGAGAGAGACGAGCTCGACCATTGAAAATGACAATCGTCACTTGATATCAGCCGAGATTCGCGACCATCGTTGAAGACACCGGTTGGAAATAGAAAATAACGAGATAGAGACAAAAAGTCTTTTCTTCACAGACATATTATACAATTTTATACTTGAAAATACTTAATGATATTTTTGTTTTATATTTATGATTATTACTTGAAAATACTTGATGATATTTTTATATTATATCTACAAATTGATGTATTAAATATTTGGTATTAGTTTTATGTTTAAATTATATCTGAATTAGTAAGTGTGAACGAACGTGAATTCTTTTAGAGTAGATTATCCAAATTGTCATGAGGATATAACAAAGGCAAGTGTAAAACTAAATTTCTCATCATCAATCGTAACCATTGGCAATAAAACGATGTCTTAAATCATGTATTAAACAATGTAAAAGTCCCGCTCCAACTGGTCTGAACAATTAGCCAGTAAAATGACCAGTTTCATGTCATTGTCTGATTCTATAAATATTAGTTTTCAGTTGCTATACCAAGTGTAAGCAACGTAACGCTTTTGTAAAGAAATAAAAAGGCAGAGACTTAGCTTTCGTGAAGTAACGAAACAGAGTTTCACTTTTACCCCCTAGGCTACTACATTATTTTACTTGCCCCAAATTTTTAAAAGTGACGATTTTGGCCCCTAAGCTACTGCTCCATTTTACAAATTAACGCCTAGGTGTCCCTATAAAAATATAAATTCACGTTTCGACCTATTTTTTCCCCGAAACGAGTCGAGTCAAATATAATACGTTTGCATGCTTATTTTTTCGTATGTTTTGATGTCGCTAGATCTTGATGCAAATGTAAGGTGTTGTAGTGGTTAGGTGGAAACCCACTAAACGAACCAATCCGGTTTCGATTTCGTTATTTTTATATAGTATAAGTTCGATTTGTTTTACTTTTTGGTCACATTATATTATATTGGAAACGTCAAAACACGTGTTTTATATGGTCGACACATTATATAATGTTTGGACTAATTCATTTGATGTTTGTGATGTACCTTGCAGCAACGCGCGCGGGCGTTATGACTAGTTTTGTATTAAAAAGTAAGTTATTCATTTTTGTAACTTGAGAAATAGATACTAGTTCAATTGGTACTATATGAAGATCATACCTTATATTTAGTCATAATGATGGCTTAATTTGTAACTTTAAATCTCACTTTTCTCTGGATTAAGATGTTGCAATTTTCATGGGGCATTAAGAAATAATATTGCTCTTTTTTTTTGAAATAATTGTAGGAGAAATAATTGTTCACCGTGAGGAGAGGAAATGACCACAAATATGTTCAAAGTTACAGGTCGTAAATATCTTTCTGACCACTTATTCAAGATTTCACAGATATTAATAAATTCATCAGTATTTGTCTTTTAAACATCAAAGTTTGGTCAGTATCTCCCATCTTGAGTCATTCAAGATTTCATAGATATTAGACCAAGGGGTATGGGGGCCGGCTTAGGCCCGGCGAAGCCCGGCGCCGGTCCCCCACACCGCCCCCTTGGCCCGTCCTGTTAAACCCGGCGTCCCCAAGACGATGATCACGGGCCCATGTTTTCAAATATTAGCCGTTGGTGAACGGCTATAATATTAAAAAAAAAACCCTTTTGCACTTTAAATATAACACTCTTTTCATCCATTTTTTATACCATTTCACCAATACTTCTCACATTTTTCTCTCATTCTCATCCATTTTTATAAAAAACCACTCTCATTTTTTTATACAAATCATGAATCCATTCAACCCAAACAACCCCAACCCGAACCAACCTAACTTTTTTTCGAGTCCCGCTTACACCAATCTTATTTTTAGGAAATATATTTTTTTTATGTTATGAAATTAATTTATTTATGTTGTTTTATGTTGTATTTTTTAATTTTTATAAAGTTTTTATTAAATTAATAAAAAAAACTTAGAAAAGTATAAAATATTTAGGTGGGATAGCCCCATCCTCCACCCCCCTCAAAAGTGAAGGAGGCCCATCCTCCATAAGACGGTGATGTGACGCCTACGTGGCTGCCCATCATCATGGGGATGGACCTCCCCATACCCTCTAGTCTTACTAAATGGGCTTGGTTATTTACACATCATCCTTGGTTATTTGCACATCCCTTGAACCCTATAGGAAGCGTATAGGGCAATACAGTTCCTCTGGGTCCAAGCGTATTGAGCAATACACCTCCTATATGTGTACTTGAAGTACAAACTTTTCAGAAGATGGTCAGCTAATGATTAGGGGACCAGAGGAAGCGTATAGGGCAATACGGTTCCTCTGGGTCCAAGCGTATTAAGCAATACACTTCCTATATGTGTACCAAACTTTTCAAAAGATAGTCAGCTAAAAGGAAGTGTATAGGGCCATACGCTCCCTTAATGATTTTTTTTTTCAAAAGACAAGAGGAATCATATAGGGCCATACGTTCCCTGGGGGAATTTTTTTTTTTTTTTGCAAGAACAGCATATTGTTACTAGTATCTTTTTGAACTTTATTTTTTTAAACATTAATTAAGTTGTTTTTTTGTTATTAAAATGATGTTAGTTTTTTTGTTATAAATTTATAAAAGACGTAGTGAAATTAAGGAATCCAAACAAATTAAACATATCCACATTAAACAAATATTACAAATACTTAAAATTAAATTCAATTGTTCGTACAGTACTACGTAATATGATAATAAAAACCACTATCATCATCAATACTCGTCAGACTCCTCGTCAGACTCAGCGAGCTCCTCCTCTGTAAAGTTCGGGTCACGCTTAGTAGAGGGTGACGGGCTGTGCCATGTATAGGACGTGCCTGGAGCCTATAAAAAATTCAAACAAAATACTCATTACATAACATTAAAATTGTTCGTAGAAAATGAAATAAAACAAAATAACATACCTGCATGGAAAGGTCGGACAGAGGAAAGAGCGGCATGGTCTGGCCGGACCGAGGAAAATGTGGCAAGGAAAGGTCGGGCTGATTATAGGACGGGTCGTAAGGCTATAAGAATTTAAACAAAATACCCATTACATAACATTAAATTGCTCGTAGATAAATGAAATAAAAATAAGATAATATACCTGCATGGATGGGAGGGGCTGGGTAAAGGATGGCATGGACGGGTCGGGCTGCTGCGTAAAGAACGGGCCTTGGTCCGGATAAACTCGTGGTGGTGGACGGGGTGGAACCGATATACCCATGTACTTATACATTTCACCCATGCCAGTCATCAGCCACCCTATGTCATCACGCATCTGATCCATCTGGCAACCATGGGATATTATCTCCTGACCATGCAGTGTTAGAAGTCGCATTTGCTCATCTTGGTTACGCAAAATCCTATCGAGAACACGGTTGGTTGACCGAGGCAACCTAGCCGCGCGGTAAGCTCTCTGTGGATGCTGATGATCCCCCTGTTCATGCTGAGGCGGGACCTCAACATCATCATGCCCGCCATCATGCTCAGCCATCTGAGGCATCTGAACCTCCTTGGCCTCCAAACGCGGGTGATGTACCAACGGCTGCCATGCCCAAACCTGACGGTTCGTCCCAACAAACCTATAACCAACATTAGGAATGTTTGCCACCACTTTCATCCCTGTCATCGACCTCATGTCCAAATATTTGTAGGGAGCCGGCGGTGGATACCTATCCTCGACCCAACCAAAGTACCGACTAACACTCTGGGCTATCCGACCGATAAACGATCCTCCATATATACTACCACGACGCTGCTTTTTCCAACGTGTGACAAAATAATCCACCAGGCAGAGATGGAGGGCGCACGGACGACCAGTAAATAAACAATAAAGATAGAAAAGATCGGCCTTCGTTACGTTCTCGCAACTCTTGCCGCCGCGATGCCCGTGCTAAAGTAACGATGCAAGTAACGAACTAACGGGTCGCGAATGTGGGCCACCAGGCAATCAACTCATCCTCGGGCATACGATCGATAGCCGTGGTATACACGTCCTGAATCAACTCCTCGTCTGTGTAAAAACCGGTGGCGACGACAAATTGACGAAGCGACATCTCAAATACCTCGTCGAACAGACGGAATGTGATCTCGGGTGATGGGGCCGGCAAGTTCGGATCATCAAAATCCGAGTTCGGCCGGTCATCCGATCGAGGTCTATAGCGTAATGTGGAAAGAAACTCCACCATCAACGGCCGATAAGATGGTGCGGCTCCTATTCGAAATAAACGATCCCACGGGCTATCCTGCCCGATAACCTGTCGAACAGTGTCCGCCACCCCACATGTCTCTAACGAATCCCAATGTATCCCTCTCATGCACCCCACCTCCATCTCCCTAAGTTTATTGAACCGTTTCGCTTTATACGTTTGGGAAGGGTATATCATATATGGATATCGTGAACAATCGTCACCGGCCCATGGATCGAAATCTCCCGCGCCATCCATCTCATCATCTGACGCCATATCTGCAAATTTAAAATGAAAAGAATTTAAGTTATACAAATAATGTATAAACGTTTTTTTTTGACACATTTTTATAAAAATGATTTAGATTAGGGGACCAGGGGAACCATATTGCCCCATACGCTTCCTATACTTTGTGTCTAGGGGAACCATATTGCCCCATACGCTTCATATTATACCAATAGGAATCGTATTGCCAAATACGCTTCCTATTGATTTAATGCGTTCACCAACCCAAGCCCTATGGGAAGTGTATTGCCCTATACGCTTCCTATTAAACTTATGGGAATCGTTTTGGGCAATACGCTTCTTATTGGGTCACTTTTCAGACCTGTATAGTTTTGAACTGCGTGCGCGTCAGAGAATATTGTACCAATAGGAACCGTATTGCCCAATACGCTTCCTATTGGTGTCGCATTTAATGCTTCAAACCCTATGGAAAGCGTATTGATCTATATGGTTTCTATTGAGGGATGTACAAAAATTTTAAGAGATGTGTAGATACCATCACCCTACTAAATTCATCAGTATTTGTCTTTTATACATCAAAGTTCGGTCAGTATCTCCCATCTTGAGTCATGGCCAATAAATTCAATACTTTTAAAATATTTTTTTAATAACAAAATTTATATTACTCCTACTTCTAAACTATACTAATAAATACTTAATTACACCACATATTATAATTTGAAATCGTGTTTTTTTTTAAAAGACAAAAGTTTATACCACGTAGCTATACAAAATATTTAGTTTTTAATTTTGCCCAGATAATGATAGGCCTTTTGCTACGTTAGTATTAAATATTTTTCTCTATTTTTGCTACGAATTTCATTTAACTAATTTTTAGTTATTTATTTCCTCAACTTTGCTAGCTATGATTTTTGGTTCATTTTTTAATTAACTCTTTAATATATTTTTTTTCATGATTTTACTAAAGATTTTGCTATTACCATTATATTAAGTATAAAAAAGGTTTGTGAGGTATGTTTACTATTTGCTACAGTTTTGCTAGGATTTTTGGTTATTTTTTAATTAACTAGTAATTATATTTTTTTATGATTTTACTAAAGATTCTGCTATTACCATTATATTAAGTATAAAAAAGGTTTGTGAGGTATTTTTACTATCTTTTTTTACAAATCTTGGGTGGAGATACAATAGGAAGTTTATTTGGCTAGGAAAGCGATACTAATAAGAACTCCGGAACGGGTTCTTGGAGCTAGAAGATTCTAATTAGGATGGGCTAGTGGTCGTATGGATGGACCGGAAGAAAAGATAATGTGTGTTCGATGAAAGTGAGAAAGGTTTCGGGGACGAAACCTCATTTAAGGGTGGTAGACTTGTAACGCCCCAAAAATCTGAATGTTAATATTTGTCGTATGTTCTTATGTGACACGTCATGAAACAAATAACTAGGCTATTTAACCTAGTTAAGGGTATGGTCA
The DNA here is from genome assembly GCA_030545235.1 of Helianthus tuberosus. Classification (NCBI taxonomy): domain Eukaryota; kingdom Viridiplantae; phylum Streptophyta; class Magnoliopsida; order Asterales; family Asteraceae; genus Helianthus; species Helianthus tuberosus. The sequence goes on along the minus strand of CM060442.1, from coordinate 208,233,606 downwards.
AAAGTATTAAATGATGAGGGTAGTGTCAGTTATGTTTTAAAGGTAAACCCGAGGGGCTAAAGTGGAACAAATGAAAGTTAAGTTATAAAATAACTAGACACACACAAACACACACATACGTGTGTGTTCGAGAAAGATCAGGAGGCTCCCATGGATCCTCAAACCCTAAATCTTCTTTATGCTCAAATCGGAAGGCAAGATGAAGCTTAAATCCATAACCGAGCATGGATTAATGATCACCGACACGAGGGGATCGTAAGGTATGTCTTAAATCTAAGATTGGTGATCATGGGTGAAGTGGGTTATGTTCTAATCCATGAGTTAATATGAAATTGATCATGTACAAGGGTTAGAATCCTCGTATAGAACATGGGTTATGTATGGTTTGCGTTAATTTGATGATTAGAGGTAAAACCCGTTAGTTAGGGTGAAGATGATGACTAGAATCACCTCCCATGTTCGAGTCTTGTTGAAAGATTTATGTATTATGTGGGTATGATGAATACTTGTTAGAAGAATTAGGAGAAATGGGATGATGATATGTTTGATGTTAATTGGGAATGATACATGATGATTAGTAGTAGGTTTTGATGGGTTATGTATGAGTTTAGAAGATTTGTGCATGAAATAGTTGTACGCTATGCTTAAAAGGTAGTACTCACATATTAAATTTATGATGAAATGTATATAGTGTCGTCCGTATATTCGATTATGATGTTACGAGTATATGATGATAAGTCGATGGTTAAATATGGTGTATAGTTGACTTTCAAAAGTCAACTAAGCATAAGAAACATGAATTGACACGTTGTCGTAAAGGCAGGATTATAGGAAGTCGTATGGTACATGTTATGTCAATATGCGTTATTTGTAATTGTATGATGAATTACATGAGTTTAAAACGGATATGAATATAATCATATGAGTTATGTATGTTAGAAATGACGAATGACAGTTAAGGGTGAAATATGCGATTGATATGATTGTTAACATGTACGAATGCATATGCTAATAGGAGCGTGATCTTGATGAAAAGAGAGTATAGGAATCCTGTCAAGACGGACTCAAGCATGAAAGGATAACGGGTCAAGAAAAGGCGAGGAATCGGATACGAGCACAGACGCATAAGGTAAGTGATTTCCGTAATCACTTCTTAGTTCGATTAAGTAATAAGGTGTTTTAATTAATTAAACATGATGTTTGAGGTAAAAAAATGTGTTAAAGTCCTTCGTCGTAAATGATGGGATTAAAGTTGACCAAAATGCCCTTGATGGGTATTTTGGGGCAAACGATCTTAAAAGTAGCTTAGAAATAAGTTATTCGATTAGTGTAATGTTTTAGACAAGTATGGAAGTGGGGATTATGGTTTGGTTAGTCGTAGACCAATTAATGCGCGAACACCCTTAACGGGTCAAAATTAGCATATGAACGATAAGGTGTTAAGAGGATGCAAGACATCCAAGAATTTAATAATATATGATAGACGTCACTGATATTATTATGTTTATAAGAGGTTATGGTAAAACGAACAAGTTATGTTGATGTATGCATGAACGGGTCAAAATTAGTAAGAGGGTAATAAGCCGAAGAGTTAAAAGTCTGAAATTTTATTAAGTCGGATGTTGGATTTTAGTTCCATTAGATGGAGAATTAAATTACGGATGTGTAGGAAAAAGAATCGGGTAAAACGGATCAAAAACGAGAGAGTTATGCTCGTTTCCGTAAAACGGGATCGTGCTGGGAATGTGCAGCATTGTGCTGCACAAATTCTGTGAAAACAGGGGCCTAGCGTGACGCCAAGGCCCTTGGCGTCACGCGAGCCCCCCTGGTTGGCGAAAGTTGCTCGTTTGCTCAGTTTTGTCTTGGGAACTCGTTTAAACGCGTTTCAAGTTACGTTTGACTAATTTAACTTACGTTTATATGAGCATAAATGTATGCATCTATGTAGATAGGCAAGTATGTATGTTTGAACGTATCTAAACACGTATGTAGAAGTGTATGTGAGCATGTATGTGCAAACGTATGTAAGATTATAAGTGTGTGAGCAAGTACACTCGGATATATGAAGACGTATATGAGTAGGTAAGTATGAGTTGAGTATGTTGCAATAGGTGATTATAAATATATATGTAAGTAAGTATGTAGGCATATATGTATGTATGTTTTATAAATCTAAGTGTATGTATGTAGGTGTGTATATAGGTAGTATGTATATGTACGCAAGTGAGTATGTACGAATGTATGCACGTATGTAGTTTTGTGTGAAGGCATGTAATAAGTATGTATGTATGTATGTATGTATGTATGTATGTATGTATGTATGTATGTATGTATGTATGTATGTATGTATGTATGTATGTATGTATGTATGTATGTATGTATGTATGTATGTATGTATGTATGTATGTATGTATGTATGTATGTATGTATGTATGTATGTATGTATGTATGTATGTATGTATGAATGGGTGTATTTAGGTATGCACGTATGTGGGTACGTACGTATGTATGTAGGTACATATGTATGTAAGTTGTTACGTGTGATCGTAGGCATATGTATAAGTTTGTATGAAAGTATGTAAGCATGCATTCACTGAAATTGAGTACTAATGATGATAATAGCGTGCCTGGTGATGAAGTGTAACTCAGGAATACCAAAGAAGTCTCACTACGGATCGTATGATCAGAGGGAAACCCGGGATGTAAAGAGTTAATGGAATGAGAAGTAAACGTGAATAAATCTTATATGCTTATGATACGTACTAACGCTATAAATTTTACGTGGTGAGCGCAGGTAGCACAAGCCATGAGGATTACTAAGGAATAGAGATCGAAGATCGAGCCACTAGAGAGATTGTACGGGAACGTTGATGTGTAAATTGTAGTAAACATAAGCTGTGTTTTTAATTAGTAAATAAGAGGATGACGGATTTATGAGAAAGAGCTATGTTAAAGTTAAGTTTTAAATAAGTTGAGGTAATTGTAATGAAAGAAATTTTATGGTTCGTGTTTCCGCTGCGACTTTTGTCATGTACGAATTAGGGTCTTACAGACATTATTTTTTTAAAAAAATTGCACCAAAAAACGAGCGTTTTTTATCTTTAAAACGAGTATACTATTGCTATATTTTCGAAATATTTTTTGAAAACCCAGTTGCGTAAAACGCAATGGAGAAAACCCAGTCGCGTAAAACGCAATGAAAAAAAAAACGTAAAAAAATGACTTTTTCTAAAACGCAACACACCAAAAACACAAAGAAATGTCTTATTTCTAAAACGCAATGACCAGAAAACACAAATAAAATGTCTTATTTCTAAAACGCAATGGACTGAATGTGTTTTACCTAAAACGCAATGCACCCAAAACACTTAAAAATGTCTTATTTCTAAAACGCAATGGCCAGAAAACACTTAAAAATATCTTATTTCCAAAACGCAATGGCCAGAAAACACTTAAAAATGTCTTATTTCTAAAACGCAATGCCTAGAAAACACATAAAAATGTCTTATTTCTAAAACGCAATGGCCTAAAAACACAAAAGAAACTGTTCTCTTTAAAACGCAATGAACTGAATACACATAAAAATGTGTTTACCTAAAACGCAATGAGTAAAAACACTTCAAAAATGTTTTATTTCTAAAACGCAATGACCAGAAACTGTTGTTCACAGAATTAGAAACAGTCTAAAACGCAATGACCAGAAACTGTTGTTCACAGAACCAGAAACTGTCTAAAACGCAATGACCAGAAACTGTTGTTCACAGAACCAGAAACTGTTGTTCACAGAACAAGAATCTAACTAAAACGCAATGACCAGCCAGGGGCTGCCGCCCCTGGGACCCCGCTACCAGGGGCGCTGCCCCCGGACCCCCGCCAAGATCGTAAAACGCAATGACTAAATCAAAAACCCAGATCGTAAAAATGAAATTAAAGAATTTCTTACATGGATCGAAGTGATTTCTTCAACAATTGACGAAGTTTGAATGATAGAAACACTTATCAGCGCTCGAATCGAACGAATCGAGTGATTATCTCCAAAATCACCGGAAAAAACAAGATTTTTTATGAAATTAAACTGGGTTTTCTTCAAAAAAGCTGAAGAACACGTTGATCGGCTGTTTGAATCATTGATTTGTGATGAAAATCGCGCTATAATGTAGTGATTATTGAGATAGAAAATGAAGAAATGGTTGAAGATGGTGGGTTTTGAAGTTACTGGGTTTTGAAAAGGAAGAAGAAAGAGTTGGATTGACTAAAATACCCTTCCTCTTTATTTTAAATGTTGCCACATGTCTTAATCCTATTGCTTCCTACACTTCCTAGCCAAAATAAACTTCCTATTTGATCTTTACCCTACAAATCTTTTGCTAGAGTTTCGCTATGGTTTTTGGTTATTTTTTAGTTAACTATTAATTATATTTTTTCATGATTTTACTAAAGATTTTGCTATTACCACTATTTTAAGTATAAAAAAGGTTTGTGAGGTATTTTTACTATTTTTTTTACAAATCTGAAACTTAAAGCATGAGGCAAGTTAATTGTGAAAGTTACACATCATACCTCTTAAAAAATTATTAGATGACCCCACCACTTTTATTGCACTTATTATTTAAAGCTTAGACCTTACTATATGTTTTATTATTATCTATACTGCCAAGAACACATTGACATGTGACACATTAATAAGCTTCTCTCTTTTATATATTTATATAAATAATTAGAATTGAGACCCGCCGCAATGCGGCGAGGATTCTTTAGTTATAACTAAAGCGATCTAGGACCCGCACATTATGTTAAACCTGTCAAACGGGAAAAAATAGACGATGTAAAAACATTCACCCACACACGCACGTTGCGTCGTGTTAACTCGCAAAATTTAGAACGAAACGTAAAAACGTTACACCAAAGACGCACGTTGCGATGTGTTAAGTCATAAAATTTAGAACCAATCATAAAGTGAAAAATTTGCGAAAAACGAAAACTATAAAGGACTAAAGTTGAAAGTAAAAAAAGTTGTGAGATAGATTGCAAAAGATAAAAAAATTTGGGTTAAAAGTAAAAAAAACAAATAGTTTTGTGTTAAAAGTAATTTATAAAATACTTTTGGGTGAAAAGTAAAAAAAATCAATTTTTTTTTTGGAAAACCCTTGCAAAGGTTACGACAACCATATGCATAACTATTTTTTCTTTGTAAAACCCCCAAAGCACACCCCGCGTTGCTGCGGGGCATGAAACGGTATCAAATAGTACTAATGTCACACAACCGTCATCGACCACCAACACTGACTCGACCTAGGATCTGCGTGTTGCGACGAACCTGTCAAACATGAAAAAATAGAGGTAAAACGTTGAACCACACATGCACGTTGCGCTATGTTAACTTTCAAAATTTGAAACAAAACATAAAATAGTTGAACCACACTCGTACGTTGCGTTGTATTAACTCGAAAATTTTAGAACTATACGTAAAACGAAAATTTGACAAAGATGAAAACTATAAGTGATAAAAGTTATGAAGTTAAATTGCAAATAATGAAAAGTTTTGGGTTAAAGTTAAAAAAAAATTATGTAGGGATAAAATTGCAAAAGGTAAAACCTTTGGGTTAAAAGTAAAAAAATCAAGATTTTTTTTGGGAAAGTCCCAAAGCACAAGGTACAAGTGGTTATGCACAAAAAAAAACTTGCTTATTTATATATGGAATAATGTCCTATAAATTTTTTTATATACAGTATATATGATGTCTTATAAAATCTCTTTATATACAGTTATGACACAGTCAATGAGCTAGTGGTGTAGTGGTAAGGAAAGGACCTGGTGTTCCAAGTGATCCAGGTTCGATTCCTGCCCCCATCGTTTAGTTTCGGAGACACCTGGTAATGATGGAGACTAGGCGAGTAAGCGGCGATCGCTAGTTCGATCATTGAACCGAGCGAGTTTTACCTCACCGTACTGTTGTGCCTTCGGGTGAGTATTCACGGGCTTTGTCCTAGGTGAGAGTTTTCCCCGGTTCAGAGACGAGTGTATCCTGATGTGGTGAATTTCGCCAGTAGTCCATTTTGAGGATTCGTTGGCCGTTTAAAAAAAACAGCTTGGACATAATTACTTTTATCTATATTTTAATATAAGTTTCATGAAAAACAAAGTTCTTAGTGATAATGTACTAACTTTGTAAAGCACAAATATAAAATCATTAGGGGAGGAGGGGTGGTCACTAGTGATAGATTTCTATTACTCTCACTATCCAATCAAATCATGCCATGTCATTACCCAATATTCTATCACTAGTGATAGAAATGTAGGGGGTGGTATCACTAGTGATGGAATTCTATCACTCCCAATTTTTTTTTAATTTTCATTTTAAAATTAGAAACTAACAATAAAACATTAAAATTAAAAAATTCATTAAATTTAAAACATACTACTTCAATTTAACAAACTAGAAACATACAATTTAAAAAAAAAAAAACCTACTCCTCGTCCGAATCATGAAACTCCAAACCTAGAGAACCTACTAGTTCGATTAAATCGTATCTCAACCGAAAGTGAGTTTCTTCATTACGCAATTCTAGATGGATATTTTGTGGAACTTGAACTTGTATCGGCGTGAAACTTGGTTTGCCCCGAGCATCGTAACCTTCTTGAAACCATTCCTCGCTTGCTTCGATGTCTCCAACAATCTTTAAAAATAATTCTTTGGGTAAACGAAACCGATCTCTAAACGTTTCGACATTGTAGAGCGGATTTTCCACAAAATAATCGTTCATCAAAACTTCGTTGGGTCGACCATCTTCTTCTTTGGGCGGGACGACTCGGCATCAAGCTCGTTATACACCGACACAAAATATTTTAGCGTTTCGTTGTCGGAAGACGACTCGGTATCAGTATCGCTAGACATCGGAAACGTCGAATCCGTAGGGAATTCCATTTGAGAAAGATATAAAAATTGTGTGAAATGGGTTTAAAATGGTTTAAAAGATGTAGATTGGTGTGTGTAAAATGGTTTAAAATGGATATATAAATAGATAAATGGTTTAAAGGTTTTTTTTTAATGAATATTACCGTTTTAAAACGGTCAAAAAATCAACGGTCCAATTTTTCAAAAGTTCAACGCGTTATCAGTTCAACGCGTTTTGTTTTTCACGCATTATGGATGGTCCGGCGGCGGTGTTTCGTGATGGTTCAACGCGTTATAGATGGTCCATAACGGACCATCCCGCCTAGCCTTAGACAGAATTTTTTTCTTTTTAACACAACACTTTTAATTTTATGGGAGTGTTGTTTTCTTCTTATCTGACGGTACTAGACTCAACGTTGTATGGGCCCTCCCTCAGTTTGTATAAATTTGTGAGGGCCTTCAATACTAGTTCATTTTAAGAACTTATTTTTATTATATTTACAAAATGTGATCATAGCTAAATAGGTAGAAAAAATTGCATCGAATTTTCTCTGTAGCATTAATCCATAATAAATGCCTGTTTTTGTAATAGTGGTTTTTGTTTCATGTTATTTATAATACTTCAACTCAAGACCTTTCTCTCTTAGGGTGAGCGGGGCACACTCGGAGAGTGGGTTCGGTGACCACTTTCCCCGATCGGGAACACCGCCGCCATCACCGCGGGGACCCGATTCGGGGGGTGGTTTCGGCACTTGTTCACCGCATTGAATTGGCACGATAATTGAGGAACGGTCGTTTTAAACGGTCGAATTTAAAAAAAAAATTCACTTTTTAAACAAATATAAATAACCACACCCACTTCACTATTTTTTATACTCTCAAACCACACCCACTTCTTATTTTTTATACTCTCAAACCACACCCACTTCTTATTTTTTATACTCTCAAACCACACCCACTTCACTAAATGGATCCCAAGTTCCCGTTTTTTCCTCCCCTACCCGACTTTCCCGACGATGAAGGTTCTCCGTCAAACGATAGTAGTTTAATTTTCTTCCAAAATCTCATTCAACAAGCGGAGGTACTAGAGACGGCATCGTCTAGTAAAAAAAAATTGTCCCTCGAGATCGTGAGGGTGGCCACGAAACACTAATGGCCGATTATTTTGTAGAAAATCCAAAATTTAATGCCGATATTTTTCGTCAGAGGTTTCGTATGTCCAAGTCTTTGTTCCTAAAAATTGTTAGTGACGTCGAAGCGAACGACGAGTGGTTTCAAGAGGGCTTGGACGGGAGAATGAAGAAAAGTTTCACGCCGTTGCAAAAGGTTACTTCTGCGATTAAACAGCTTGCAACCGGTAACCCACCAGACGAAAACGACGAGTATTTATAGATGTCTGAAAGGACCTCTCGTGAGTGCCTTGAATATTTCTGCCAGACGGTCTGTGCAATGTATGCCGGTGAATTCTTACGTAGACCAACGAGCCACGACGTTGCGCTATTGTATCAGGCTCATGAGGAGAGACATCATCTACCTGGTATGTTGGGTAGTCTGGATTGTACACACTTCGTCTGGAGAATGTGCCCCACAGAATTGCGTGGACAATATATGAGAGGCGATGAAAAAAAATTCAAGAGGCAACACGAGGCCGCAAGAAAAGATGTGGAACGGGCGTTTGGTGTGTTAAAGGCGAAGTGGGGAATACTAAATCGTCCAATGCGTTCCAAAACGGTGAAAAAGATAAGGTTACTCGTGTATACGTGCATTATTTTACATAACATGATTATAAAAGACGACGGAAGGGCGATAGCACCGGTACACATTCAAGATCCTCCAGTCGAACCCGTCTTCGCTGAAACAGCTTATAGCGAGCTCATTGACGAAGAAACGCATTGGAGACTAAAACACGATCTCGTTGAGCATCTCGGACGTTTAGATCTACCTCACCTTGAAGTGAGTTCCGACGACGAGTAGTTTGTTTTTATATTTTTCTAGTTTGAATGTAATTTTTATTTTTCTAGTTTGAATGTAATTTTTATTTTTCTAGGTCGTTTTTTTTTTAATTTAATGAAATGTCTTTTATTTAATTTTTATTTTTATTAATATTTTTTTAATTTATAAACATGCATAATTTTACAACAAATAGAAAAAAAAAACCCAAGTCCCCTAGAGGGGAGTGCCGCCATCAAAATGGGGTGTTAGGGGAGTTTAAGAGGGGAGTTGACGTGGCACTAGCTGATTGGAGGTGCGTAAGAGAGGGGACTCCCCTCTTAGGGGAGTGCCCCTCTCACCCTTAAAACTAGATGTTTAAAGGTTTTGTCATTGTAAATAGACCATTATCCTATTGGTGGCATAAAAGAATTAAATCTTAGAGTCAAGTGCTTAATTATTTTTTAATTGAAGTATAGCATTATTATTAGTACGTATTTTTAGGAAACAACTATTTTTAAAATTCGATAACTATAGTGCTTATAATAGAATATAAAAGTAGTCTGGGTTTTAAAATAACGTAACTAGATAAAATGTTAACAATAATGGTTATTCCTTTTCTACCTGTTTATTGTAAGAAGTTTCAAGGCCTTATATATTAGCCATTGGTTTCCTTATAAATGATCCAAACTAGTGAGTTTCCCGTTCGCGCTTTGCGGCGGGAATTCAGTGTTATCTATTCGAATCGTTATGGTATCGACATTTGCTATAGTAATAGAGAGAGAAAACCTTACATCGATAAAAAACAATAAAAACGAATATGATGTTTAGTCGATATTGATTCAGTTTGTTTCTTTCCGTTCTACGTTTATTTTTTACAACATTCTGATATAAATCTTATTGCAAACGAATATTGTGCCACTATCGTACCAAACCTAACTAAACCCGACTGAACAACATATGTATTGTTTTCGGTATTTGTTTTTATTGTTTTTGCTTTTGATAAACTTACACTGTATAAGCGAGATTCCTCGTGCTTTGCAGCGGGTGTTGCTATCGTATCCAACCGAACCGAACCCGACTGAACAACATATGTGTCGGTATGTGTACTTAAAATTATTGTTTTTGCTATCGAAAAACAAACATTGTATCGCTACCTTACCGTACCAGACAAAATCAGCACCGGAATATATTCATTTTTATGGCTTTCTATTTTATAACGGATACATTGTCGCTACCACAGCGAACTGAACAAACATCGGTTTCGGTAAAACTATTTTTTTATTGTTTTCTTTCGATAAATAAACTGACATCGTATTGCTACCGTATCGTACAGAACAACATCAGAAACGGTACTTGTATTTATTTTTATAGTTACCGATTTAAAAAAATTCGTTTATACAACTTTGTTTGCAACGATAAATGAATATCGGAAACTGTATTGTGACAATCTGAACCGATCGATACCGTTCAAACATCGGTGTTGGTGCCAGTGTTCGATTTTATCGTTTTCGGTCAATATAAATTACGTCTTGATTTCTTTACCGAATGCATGTAATATATAAGTATTGTAACTAACTGAATCAATACCGATCTAATGCTCGTTGTAACGTACCGTCACAACGTGCGACCAGATAACTTAGAATGTTATGAAAATAAATGTTTCGGATTTAAAATTTTAAAATAGTTAACTAATGCAAGTTATTACTAAAAATAAAATATAATAATAAATATTAAAAGTTAAAAAAAACAAATACTTAAATATGATCAATTATTATTTATTACTAAAAATCAAATAAATGATAAATAGGTATTAATAAAAAAAAACAAATCCTCAAAATTGATTTGTTACTATTATTCATAAGATGATATCGTATCGCATCGTCCTTCGTTATTAGTATCTGTATGTTAGTTAAATACCTTAGGTAATGAGGATGTATATAATCTTTTTTGTGGTTCGTTACAATTGGAAACTAAAATCACATTATGTGTTAATATTAGTACTACCTAATTAATTAGTAATCACATTACGTATTACCTGGTTGGTTGTTGTTGTTGTTGTATTACGTATTACCTGGGCAGAGCCCCCATATAGTGGTGCACAAAAAACCCGAACCCGGACCCGGACCCGAAAAAAAAACCCGGAACCGGGTATTATAAAACCTGGGTTTTTTATACCCGAACCCGACCCTACCCGTAGGGTAGGGACCAGGTATGCATATTTGATCTAAAACCCGAACCCGGAACCGGTTTTTTTTATACCCGGTTTATACCCGAAACCCGGTTTTATAAATACCCGAACCCGAACCCGGAACCGGGTTTTATAAATACCCGGAACCGGTTTTTAAAAAAACCCGATTTTGATGTAATCTTGTTTAATTATGTATGCATTAAGACTTCTAGTTCTTATGATTTAACAAAATTATGTATTCACTTTGATGTAATCTTGTTTAATTATTAGGTTTCTAATGATATTTGCCACCGCTACTTAATTATTTAGTATATTTCATTACAAGTGGAAACAAATATGCCAATATATGTTGGCCCTTCTATTTTCTTTGTTTGTTTAATATCATTATTAGTTTTTGTATTTAATAAATTGTGCCTCTGTTTATAAAGTTCAAGAATAACCACATGAAGAACTATAAATTGTGCCTCTGTTTATAAACTGTGCCTCTGTTTATCAATAGATTTGATGTCTATGTGTGAGAGTTATGTTTAATACCCGGTGCGGTTTTTTCCCAACCAGATGCATACCCGAACCCTACCCGATGAATACCCGAACCGGACCCGAACCCGGAAATAGGGTATTATAATACCCGGGTTTTATAAAACCCAACCCTAACCCTACCCGAGCACGGGTATATAGGGTATACATTTTTGGTAGAAAACCCGGACCCGGACCCGACCCGGTTTTAAAAAAAACCCGATTTTGTAAAACCCGATCCTACCCAAACCCGATCCTACCCGAAACTCGGTTTTTAAAAAAACCCGATTTGTGCACCACTACCCCCCATATAGTTTGTGTGTGGCTGGGATGGCCCACTTTCCCCAATTGCCATTCAAAGGCCCTTCCCATCTATTTGATTTATTTACAAGTACCTATATCTATACCATATAATAAAAGAAACCACTTTGAGGACACTTGTCATCATATTAGGTCATCTCTTATAGATAATTATTATTTTAGTTTAATCTCTTCTAATTAATTGTAGATAACCCTCCTATTAAATATTATTTAGTTTAATATCTTATAAATAATTATTATTTAATTTAATCTCCTTCTCATGGTGATTTATTTAAATGGTGAATTACATAAAGATGACTAGGTCGAAATATGAATATTTTTTTATGTCGAAAGATATTTGTAAAAAATATTATTCTTACCACTTTAACGAAATCATTGTAATAACATTTCTATTTATTTAAAAGAAAACTAAAATAGAGGTATTTTCTGATTAAAAAATATATACAAGTTCTTAAAATTTAAAACCACCTTAACTTTGAGAATAAGTTCTTTAAAATTTTGTATCTAGGTCTTTAAGTTTTCATTTTTTTTGTCATTTTCATTCAAATGGCAAACTGGGTTAGAATTTTCTGTTAACTTTTCTGTTTTTATTGTTTTCCTCATTTAATTAAGAGTTAATTACATAATTAGTCCCTGTGGTTTGCATAAAATAATATACTTAGGTACTAATAGTTTAAAATCACATTATAGGGTACTAACTTTTCATTTTGTAACATTTGGAGGTATTAACGTTATTTGTAAGTTTAAAATCACATTCTATTAGTACTTAAGTATGTTCTTTTGTGCAAACCACAGGGACTAACTATGTTAACACCCTAGAAGTTAATGCCTCTAAACGTTACAAAATGAAAAGTTAATACCCTAAAAGATGATTTTAAACTATTAGTACCTAAGTATGTTATTTTGTGCAAACCACAGGGACTAACTATGTAATTAACTCTATTATTTATTTGAATTAATTATTACTTATACAAAATTACATTTACTCGACCCATGTAATACATGAGTTTTTTAAGATATAACTTTTTATTATTTAATATATAAAATTAGATTTATTCAATTCGTACAATACACGGGGTTTTTAAGGATATATATTTTTATTATTTAGTACAGAAAATTACATTTATTCAAACCGTGTAATAAGCATATTTTTAAAGATGTAATTTTTTAGTATTTGGTATATAAAATTATATTTATTCAACCCGTGTAATAAATGAAGTTTTTTAAAGATGTATTATTTTATTATTTGGTAAAAAATATTACATTTATTCAACCCGTGTAATACAGGTGGTTTTAAAGATATAACTTTTTTATTTGGTATATAAAATTACATTTTTTCAACCCGTACAATATGGTTCTTATAGATATAAGTTTTTATTATTTAATATATAAAATTATATTTATTCAACCCATGCAATAAATGAGGTTTTTAAAGATATATTGTTTTATTATTTAGTATATAAAATTTATTTATTTAACCCGTGTAATACGCGGGGTTATAACCTAGTTATAATAATAAAAAATTAATATTTTTGTTACTGTTCATCGACACTTTTAATTCATATAGATAATTAATTGTCACAGTTCTCACATGTGTACTCTTTTTTATTTGATCCTTCCTCTCTATGTATGGAGTATTGAGTGATTTGATATATTAAAATCGCCCTTCACAAAATTTTGTTTACTTGTAAATTTGTTGTAAATCTGGAATGTGTATCTTTGAGCTCGATAGGAATATGATCCTTATTATCAGAGTTCTCTATGCATGCAGTATTGAATGATTTGACTTATTAAATTCGCCATTCACAAAATTTTGTCTACTTGTTGTAACTCTGGATTGTCTGTCTTTGAGTTTGATAGGAATATATCCTTTATCTTGCAATGCAACTTGCCCTTACCTCTATCCTAATAATCTACTTGTTGTAACTCTGGACTTTCCAAATTAACGTACATATATGTTTGTGAAACCTTGTCAAATTTTACACTGACTTTCTAAGGATTGATCGTGTCCGCAATATTTATATACGTGTCTACATAAAATTTCATTTTAAATTTGAGAGGGTTGATGACTTGATGTTCATTAATAGTTATCATGGGTGTTCCAGTGGTAAGACATGAGGGTATGGTTGTATTTATTGCTTTTTATTTTTTATTTTTATTGAGTTTAACTCAAACTTGTATTTATATTTAACTCGCTATATGTTTCCTTCGGTTATCTTCTGGCATTTTCCATTGCGGGTAAATTGGATTATAATAATCATAACTTCTACCTATTGCTAAGATTAATCGCAACTCATAAAATGTTTATAAACAGTCTTAACCTTGAACATATTTTTCTTTAGAAATCTCATACTAACGAAAAGTTATCTCAATTAGTTTTTGCTAACGTTGACTGCTTATGTGGAAAAAAGTCAAAGTTGTGATAACGTGGGCTACTTGTGTGGTAAATAAGTCAAAGTTTAGATGACATCGATAACTTATGTGGCAAAGTTTTGATGACGTAAACTGCTTATGTTAACAAAACTAATTGGGTTAACTTTAGGGTAGTACACGATCTTAGAAGAAATATATGATCAATGTTCGGACTGTCGGTAAACATTTTTCGAGTTGGGATTAATTCCGGCTAATAGGTCAAAATTGATATTATTAAAATCCAATTTCCCTTCACAATTTAATAGAAACCCAATTTCACTTTCGAGTAATCCTTTAATCATGTATTGTGTGAGTTGTGAAATGTGATAAAAAAAACTCTCAAACATTTTCTAGAAGTGAAATCGTAAATTGTTACGCAAACGTAATTTGTTTAACGCGACGTACACTCCAGAACAAAGACATAAGCTAAACCTACCCTAAATACCCTTTACATAACTTAGAAATAAGTTTTGAGGGGTTCGGTATGGAAAAAACATGTTTATTCGAACTCAAGAACTATTTGCGGCAAACTGCGAAACGAACGTCGGTGACCGCCCGGATAATATTAAAATCCTAAAAAAAATATTCCGTTATGAGTAAAATTTTATTTTAATCATGTTCGTGATGAAAATTAATTAAAACGCTTAAAAACTTTGTTAAAATGCCCGGTTATCAGTAAAATACCAATTTAAAGCCTATGATCTATATATATATATATATATATATATATATGTATGCATATGTATATATATATATATATATATATGTATGCATATGTATGGATAATAATTACACCACATAGGCTATTGTCGAGGTAAACTAATTGTTCACCATGAGGATAGGAAATATAAGATCCATGTACGAAGTTAAAGATGAGAAATATCTTTCTTGCAGACTACTTATTCAAGATATCACAGATATTAGTAATTTCATCACTATTTCTTTCCTCATACATCTATGTTGTACGTCCTAAATTATGTTTCTTGGGACCATGTAACACCCAAAAAATACTAAATTCGGTTATGACGTTTATAATGATATTTAACATGATGTGTTATAATTAGGAATGTTCTATCCTAGTTAAAGCTTTGTTATTTACTAGTGGAAATAATTGGGTTTAAACCAAATAATTAATATAAGTGTGTTAAGTAGAAATGTTTAACCTAGTTAACTACATGTAATATGTTGATAAAAGAGTGAATGGTGCCTTAGTCTTAAAATAAAAACCCCAAACTTGAGGGGCCAAAAGGGGAAATCAGAGCTTACATGGGTTATATGGAAAATAAAACACTAAACACACACTTAGTGTGTGTGTGTGAGCGCATCGACCAGAAGAGGAGAAAAGGGGGTAACCCCTCTTTGATCATAGATCACCAAATTGAAGGAGAAATTGGGCCTCGAATTCGTGCATGAACATGAATTATCGATCACTTAGACTAGGAGATCATAAGGTATGTGAAGGGGTATGGTCCCAAATATCGCGTCAGCACGACCGCGAATGACCATTACCCTCATTAAAAACCCCCAACAGCAATTAACTCTCCAGTGTCCGCGTAGACACACGCGAACACTGCGGTCCAATCTGTCCATTGATGAGAAGACTTACCTTAAGGACGGAAACTAATGTTACGCATAGCGATGCGGCCTCGCACCGCATCCTATGAACATTTTCGTCACGACAAGGGATCTGGACAACAGTAACAGTCACTCAACAGGCGATGCGGCACAACACCGCATCCCGCGCAAATCATGGATGGAACAACCAATGCGGGAACAACATCAATGACCGCAAGCAGCGATGCGGCTTGGCACCGCATCCTGCCTACAAGGCAAGTGGGTCTGACACCACAGTGCAAGTGGCACTGGGAACAGTCGCCTACTAGCCCACGTATGAACAACAGTCTGACACCACAGCCGGACGTGGCATCACCACAGCATCCGACAGGTCTGACACACCTGCAAATAGCTGTGCGATGTCAGACTAGCTACTCAACTACCCTCCTTCACTCCTCGGCTATAAATACTCACCCCAAACCAGGTTTGAGGTATCACCTTCCAACTCTCTCAATACTACTACTATCATACTTTGCTTCCCAAGCAAATTACTGATTCTCACGCCGGAGAGTGGTAACAAGGAGCACCCCCCACCCCATCCTCCTTGTTACGAGTCACGGTTTGTTTCCTTGTGCAGGAAACTCACCACCAGACGATCCAGCCAACGATCCTCGGAAAGAAGGGATTAACCCTCTTGACGAGATCAGTGAGTTAACCCCACCCGGTTAACCATTGTTTCATCATTGGCGCCCACCGCTACTCTTAGCACTTTTTTCCAATCATCCTTTTCTTTCCAAAGATGTCTGATCGTCAAAACAACACTACCGGGGATAACCTAAACCCCGCAAACCAAGGACTTGCGGGAACCATTCCCCTGGCCCCAAATGCCAAACACATTGGCACGTCAGCGCAAGGGGGCGCATCCCTTACGTTCGGACACGATCTGTCACAATACGCTGCCGTCATACCTCCAGGCATGAGCCCTCATACCTGGTATGACCAACAAGCAGCCCTTCTGGCCGCAACGTACAACAGAGATTGCGCCGACGAACAAGGAGGTATCGGACCTACACCGATACCGCGTACACCTGCCAGTCGTATTTTACGATACGACGACAGGGCCCCCACACATCCAGCCTCCAGAAGCAGACAGGAGGACCGCGGCTCCTCCTATTGTGATGTCCGCACAATCAATGAGGACGATTCCTCGTACGGGTCCCGCCGCAGGGACTCCGTACATAGCCGTTTAGGCTCTCAAGAAGAAAGAAGGCGGCAGTCTACAATGCGCCGCAACACAAACATTCATAGTCGTTTGGGACCACAGTCCCACCATGAAGGGTATGGCCATACTGATCCAGATGACAGTACATACCGCGGGGAGTCCCATTCCACCAACAGTAGACCGGGCGGACGCAACTATGTCCCTCCCAGTCAACCCCGCAACACATACCTCCGCGCTGCAAAGCGCAACCAGGGCAAACCTTACAGGCCGAAATCTGCGGCCGAAAACTCTAAATTTGTCCCTGAGATCGCCAACGCCGATGTCACCACCACAAAATTCCCATTGAACATTGGGAAATACAACGGCTCGACCGACCCAGATGATCACAACAACATCTTCGTCGGCGCTGGGTGCAACGGTAAGTGGGACGAACCTACCTGGTGCCATTTTTTCCCACAGACCCTAACAGGTCTGGCCAGGGCATGGTTCGATTCTCTCCCACCAGGGTCACTGACCTCATTCGAGGACTTACAACAAAAGTTCCTCGCGCACTTTAGCCAGCAACAACGCCATGAACGTGATTCAATGGACGTCATGAACATCTGGCGCAGAGACAACGAATCGCTTGACGCATTCGTTGTCCGTTACAATAAAGAGATCCTAGAGATAGGCGACGTTGCCGACCAGATGGCACGTAACCATTTCATTGTTGCAGTCAAAGACGAACAATTGGTTATGAATATTTCCGGCGGTAACGGCTTGCCTAAGAAGTGGGAAGATGTCATGGCTAAGGTCAAAACATATGCCCAAACTCAACGGTCTCTCAGACCGCACATGTCAAAGGCACAACCCCTAGCGGAAGGCCAGTCTTCCCGCCAAGAGCCCAAGCGCGACAATAAGCGCAATAGGGACACATGGAATCGCGGCAGCGATCCCAAGCCATATGTCCCCCGAAACAACCAGCCCGACGCAAGGGCTACAATCAACGCCCAACGAGAAAACCGGGCGTCAAAGAAGGAGTCTCGGGACCGCAGCTGGACTGAAATCAACCAGTCGCCAAGTGACGTTCTCCTCACGGATGCGCAATTCCTGAGACCGGCCCAACCAATGAAGTCCAAAAAGAATCAAGATCTCGCACTCTACTGCGAATATCACAAGGACTCGGGCCACACCACGAACAACTGCATCAGTCTCCGACTGGAGATTGAGCGAGCCCTAAAGGAGGGGAAACTGCAACACCTGTTGACAGGCGCACAAAAAGCTACCAAGCGCATCACTCCCCACAACGAGGGCACCTCCACGGGTAAAAGGGCCATGTACGTGGCCGCTACCCACATGATCAATGGAGGAAAAGGAAGACCGCGTAAGGCGGCGAGAAGACCGGACAATGACTGGAAGGACGAGCAAGTCGTCTTTCCAAAAGTCCGAGGCGGACCGCGCGATAGGCGCGCCGTCGTTATCACTGGGCACCTAGCTCACTACTGCACCGAGCGATTGTTCATCGACCCGGGCAGTACGTCTGATATTATGTACGAGCAATGCTTCAACCAGTTCGATCAAGAAGACAAAGATCGACTGCAGCCAGCGGACTACCCGTTGGCCGGATTTTCAGGGGAAACCGTATTCCCCCTGGGACAAATTACCTTCCCTGTGCGCCTCACCAACGGAAGGCACACAAGGACGGAGGAGGTGAACTTCATGGTTTTACCTCACACCTCAAAGTATGACGTAATTCTCGGGAGGGAGTCCCAAGGCGACTTCAACATGATAACATCCGTCCCCCACTCTGCCATCGGTTTTCCAACCGATACGGGGATCGCGATAATATACGCCCAAAGAGAAGTCATGTCTACGGACGAACTGCGTCCGACAAAGGTAGCAAGGCCTACCCCCAACACTCAACCAGAAAAATGGGTTCTTAATGCAAGACACCCAGAGCAAACAGTCACGTTGGGCCATGCCTTAACACCTACCATCAGAGCGCGCCTGAAGCAACTACTCTTCAGGAACCAAGATATTTTCGCATGGACACCCGCTGATATGACAGGGGTACCACGCGAAATTGCGCAACACTTCTTGAATACCATGCCGGGTATCAAGCCCGTGATCCAAGGCCAACGCCACCTTGGATCAGCAAAAAACGCGGCGATGGAAGAGCAGGTACAGGAACTGCTCTCCGCAGGCATCCTGCGGGAGGTGAAATACCAGACGTGGCTGTCCAACCCAGTCATGGTAGAAAAACCAAGCGGGGGCTGGCGCAGGTGTGTCGATTACAAAGACCTCAATAAGGCCTGCCCCAAGGATTGCTACGCACTTCCAGAGATCGACGAGAAGGTCGATAACCTCGCACCATTCCGATGGAAGTGCTTCCTCGATTGTTATAAAGGCTATCACCAAGTACAAATGGCAATCGACGATGAAGATAAAACGGCATTCCGCACTCCTACCGGGAATTACTGCTACACCAAAATGCCGTTCGGGCTGCGCAACGCGGGCGCAACCTATCAAAAGTTGATGAACGACACCTTTCGCGGTCAAATCAGCAAAAGTGTCGAAATCTATATGGACGACCTGGTCGTCATGAGCATGGAGGAAAACACCATGCTCGACGACATCGAAAGAACATTCCAAACTCTGCGAAGCGTTAACATGAAGCTCAACCCAGGGAAATGCTCGTTTGGAATGGAAGAAGGCAAATTCCTTGGATTCATCGTAACCAAATATGGATTCAAGGGGAACCCGGAAAAAGTTCAGGCGATCGAGCGCATGCCATCGCCTTCTACGATGAAGGAAATGCAACGACTAGCCGGTAGGCTAGCCGCACTCAATAGATTCTTAGCCAACCATGCAGCTAAGTCTTACCCTTTCATCAAGACCCTGCGGAGCTGTCTAAAAAAGGAACAATTCCAATGGACCGCAGAGGCCGAAAAAGCTTTCCGGGAAATGAAAGAGTGTTTAATCCAACTCCCAACTTTAACCGCACCACGAAAAGATGAGCCACTTATCTTATACCTGTCTGCCGCGGACAACGCGGTAGGCGCGGTACTTATAGTGGAGCGGGAAGGAGTCCAAACACCCATCTACTACATCAGCAAAATGCTCAACGACCCAGAGACAAGGTACTCCATCATGGAAAAATTGGTACTGGCACTAGTGCACGCATCGAGACGTTTACGACGTTACTTTGCAAACCACGTCATCACAGTGTTAACCAACTATAGGATCGGCCCGATCCTATCAAAACCCGACATCTCTGGGAGGTTAGCAAAATGGGCAATCGAGCTGGGCGCGCTTTCACTGAACTATAAGCCGCGTCCCGCAATCAAAGGCCAGGTCTTGGCTGACTTCGTCGCTGAAATACCAGCAAACCGCATCCAAGAATGCGAAGAAGAACAAAACCCTGTATCACAACCATCCTCGACAGAAACCTGGGCACTATTTACAGATGGTGCATCCAACGAAGATGGTTCTGGCGCAGGTTTGCGACTTGTCAGCCCCGATGGCCAAGAGCTAACCTACGCAATACGCCTCGATTTCGAAAGTACGAATAACGAAGCGGAGTATGAGGCTCTATTGGCAGGGTTGCGTTTAGCAATTAAACTCGACGTCAAACATTTGGAAGCACACGTCGATTCACTACTAGTTGCAGGGCAGATACGCGGTGACTATGCCGCAAAGGGGGATACCATGATCCTCTATCTCGAACAAGCCCTGCAACTGAAGTCAAAGTTTACCTCCTTCAATATTCGCCACATCAACAGGAGTGAAAATAAACCCGCGGACGCACTATCAAAACTTGCGTCCACTAGCTTCCAACACCTGGCAAAAGAGGTACGCATCGAAGTCCTGCAAAATCCTTCGGTACCCCTGCGCCAAGTCAATGTCATTCAATACGGTACAACATCTTGGATGACACCGCTCATTGCATACTTACAATCAGGGGTTACTCCCGAAAGCAAAGCAGAGGCACGCAAGTTGCAATACAAAGCGTGTCATTACCAAATGGTAGACGGTATCTTATACCGTAAATCATACCTGGGGCCACTCCTACGATGCGTCAACCCCCAAGATGCCACATACCTTATCAAATAAATTCACGAGGGGATATGTGGCATACACGCAGGACCACGCATGGTGGTGGCCAAAATCATGAACGCCGGCTACTATTGGCCGGGCATGCACCTGGATGCAGTCACAGTCTTACGCAAGTGTTTCAATTGTCAGTGACATGCTCCCAAGACCTTACGTCCCAAGAACAACTTGATCCCCGTCACCACCGCATGGCCATTCCAAAAATGGGCAATCGATGTGGTGGGACCATTTCCAGACGCACCAGGAGCAGTGAAATTTATCATAGTAGCTGTTGATTACTTTACAAAATGGGTAGAAGCAAAGCCAGTTGCATCAACCACCGCTATGATAACAAGGAAATTCGTGTGGGAACATATCATCTGCCGTTTCGGTCTACCAATGTGCATCGTCACCGACAACGGTACCAACTTCGCTGCCGACGACTTTCAAAAATGGCTAAAAGAGCTAAACATTGAACACATATTCTCCTCAGTGGCGCATCCGCAAGGGAACGGCCAAGTCGAGAGTATCAATAAAAGCTTAGTCGAAGGCATTAAAGCACGGTTGGGAACAGCCAGACGCGGCTGGGTTGATGAACTTCCAAGTATTTTATGGGCTCACAGGACAAGCCCAAAAACAAGCAACGGCGAGACCCCCTTCAGCCTAGTCTACGGTACTGAAGCGGTGATCCCCGCGGAAGTAGGCCTCCCCTCACCTAGAATGTTGGCCATCAACAAGATGGACAACAATGAGGAACGCAGGGTTGACTTAGACCTCTTGGAAGAAAGGCGCGAAAACGTCGCAATCAACGAGGCCAAGTACAAAACCAAGTTGGAAAAGTACTACAATACACGCGTTCGCATTTGTACTTTCAACCCTGGAGACTACGTCCTTCGTGACAACGAAGCATCCAACGCAGAACGCCCAGGGAAACTTGCCCGAAGGACCGTACCTCATCCAAGAGGTCCTGGGCAAAGGCGCGTATAAACTACAAACATTAGAAGGCGAAACTATCGCACGCACATGGAACGCACAGCAACTTCGACGCTGTTATATGTAAGCCATGTTTTCTGCATGTAATCTATTGGGCCGCAGGCCATTTGCAAATAAATAAATAGACGATTCAATGCAATATTGTTTATTTATTTCTATTACAAATGCGTGTTCCACTCTGAGGTATACACAAAAACAGATTAGCAAAATCTTCATTCGTGATACCCACACAGAATGGTAACCACACGCAACTATTGTAATAGGCCAGCAATGGCAATACTGTTTGTCTAGCCAGAGACAAATCTTCATACTTGCATATCACCTAGATATGCAAAAGGCAATTACAGATTTAGTATTACTCACAGTAACACTAAACGCGTACAAATTCAAACATGCAAGTACTAAAAACACTTGTAAAAATTGAAACAACAAATTCTTTATATTCAAAAAATTCCTGCACCTGCGCGGTGCACAAGGAATTTACATAAAGTTTTGTAACGGTTACATAAGGAACCAAAAGAGGCACGCAGGCCAAATCTAATCTTCCTTTATGCCACTGGGGCCCGCACCATCCGTGCCCTCAACATCTGGTTTTTCCTCATCTTCGTCTTCAGCAGCGTATAAGAGTCGCAAGCGGTCCACATAATCCTCCGCTTCTAGACACTTTTCAAGTTCTTCAAGATCTGTGAGGGTTGTATCATTAAACTCCTTAATCGCAGAAGCAAGAAGCGCTTCAGTGTCCACGCCATGAAACCCGGACCGCTCATCAGTAAGCCCGCCACGCGCTGCAACGTTCAAATGACTAATACAGCGGTTGTAGCCAGCTTTGAAACCAGCATCCCGGGCACGCTCCCTGGTCTCGTTAATACCTGCTACGGTCTCGGGTGCGTCAAGAATGGCAGTAACAATCTGCGAAACATGAATACAATGGTTATCAAAGGCAAACCTACAATAAAAATAACAAGGCAACGGATACTTACATGCCCGATCCCGCGCATACGCATCCATTCATGATCAGCCTTGAGCAACTCAAGAGAAGAGGCGAGGCTATCCCTAGCCTCTTCAGCCTCTCTTGCCCGCACTTCAGCTTCAGCAGCACGGGCAGAGATTTTCTCAATAGCGACCCCTCGGGTCCGCACTTCAGCCTTTTAAACAAGGAATCAGAAGTATACAAAAAGAATCAACAAACTTGTGAGACACAATTTCAAAGTTAGGAAAAACTTATACCTGAAGGTCCAAGATAGTTTTGCTTAACTTGGTGCGGTCAACATTTGCCCCTTCAAGAGCTTTTGCAGCACGAGCCTCCGCCTCCTTGGCCTCTTCCAGAGCCTTGGCAAGACGAACCTCTGCTTCCTTGGCCCCTTGGGCAGCCGCAACAGCCTCAGCTTTCTCTTTAGCCAACGCAGAAATTGCTGCCTTGGCATTGATAAGCTCCTGACGAACATGAAAGAGAGTTTCATTCTGTTTACCCCAAGATTCTTTCCAAGTCTTGCGCTCATCAGATAGCGTCTTGCGCTCATCAGAAAGGGTTTCTTTCCAACGCTTACGCTCATCAGACAACAATTTTGCAAGAGTACGAACCTGTTTAAGCTCAGCAGTTGCAACCCATTCTTCAGTCTGCTTATGCTTCTCAAACGCAGCTCTATCCCTCTCAAGCTGCTCTCTATCCCTCTCAAGCTGCTCTGCACCCTCACGTGCAGCCTTCACCAACTCCTCGGCCTCGGCCCGTAAACGCGCATTCTCCTCCCCCTTGCGCCCCAGCACCTTGCACTTTTCCATAACGGCATTTGCCATTATGGAGCTCCCCACAAGCATGGAGGAGAGTTGGTTCATCTGGACCTCATTCGGTAAAGAACGGGCCCGGTTTACCTCAAAAGGAGTGCCCAAACCACTCAAAACCTCCCTACACGCAGAGGGATCAGCGGAAATGTCATCCCCTTGCATCACAGACCACGGAGGGCGGTGGTAAGACATGGCCCGGTCTTTTGTGTAAGAGCGATAATAATACTCCAATTCAGACTCTTCTGGCTGAATTGGAGTCTCTACAAAACCCGCACCACCAGCGGAACCGGACGCCTTCTCGGCAACAGGAGACTTTGGCTTTCCGGTGTAACCAAACTTCAAATCCATATCAACAGTATCCTCTGGGGTGATAACATTATCACTCGAATCAACCGTGTCATGAATTTGAGCCGCGGGACCCTTTCCAGTGTCCACCCCCCCGCACAGAGGCTTCAGGAGTAACAGCCTTATGAACCCCCGCACCCGCAGCAGTGTCGTGCGGGGGAGGGGGAGGAGGAGCATCAAAGTCGAAGAACCCTTCATCTTGCGGCTCTGAAATCAACACAGAAATACTTTAAAGAACCAAGTATAAGCACGAAATATTTGTTAGTCATGCGTCACATACCAGAAACAACCGCAGGCTTCCTTGGTATGACAAAAGGCTTGCGCCTGGTCTGAATCTTCGGCTTCTTTGCCCTACCAGTATCACCAGCATCCTCCGCTTTTCTCTTCTTTTCATCACCCGGTTTCGAACCCGCAGTGGATCCACCGGTGGCCGCACCAACACCTGGAACACCCAAGCCCTCTAGGGTGTCTGATACTACCACGTAATCGGTATATCTGCGGAAATGAGAACGAGAGATACCTGCTGCTTGCTTCACCAAGGGCGGAACAACAGATACATCAGGTTTCTTCACACCGCGACCCCGCCCAGGTTTATCCACATGCTTTTTCTCCGCATGTTTTTTGGGGGCACCCTTTGACTCAAATTTACCAAGGTTCCCAAGTGTACCTGCGTATAGAATATCAGCAACAAACCTTGTAAAGCAATAAAGGTTATGAGTAATACCTTTGCCCTGCGGCAGGGGTGCAGTCATCACCTCGCGTGAAGCAACGCGGAAGAGAGGGACAATCGTCAAGTTAAAACCTTTACCATCCGCAGTCGGAATAAGATCAACTTTGCCAGTAAAAGTTGGATCAAATATCTTCCACACTTCCACAATTTCTGATAATACATATCCAAATTAATAACAAACACGGGAATAAAGCAACCGCAAAAGAGTGGTAACACTTACCACCAGTTTTCTCCCGCACCACAGGCGTGAAATTCCTCTTAGGCCGGGTCAACATCATCCGCAGCACCCACAACTCATTGTTGGTCAGCTGCCTATGCTCAATGGGTTTCAGCTTTGAGAACCACTCCGCAGTCTCCGCGGTAGGCATAGCAATATCCTCCGCAGGGATAGGCTCATTGACGTTCCGCATATTCATGTCCACAACAACTGCGGCAGCTTTAACGTAGAAGAACTTACACTTCCACTTCGTAATACCCTTCGGAGGGGTCATCAACTTGATGCTTCCATACCGTTCTCTAAAGGAAAAGAAACCGGTGTTCACCGTCAACTGGTAAAACCCCCGGAAGTTTTCAACGGTAACCGGCAGACCAAGAGCACGAAAAGTTGATTCAAAATGTCTAATACGGATCATCCCAAAAGGACTCATCTGGGAGATATGGATCCTGTAATGTTCCAAGACCTGAGCAACAAAAACTGTTAATGGTAAACGAAGGTTACCATCAGTAAAACACTCGGCCCACATGGTGATGTGACCGGCCGGAGCACAGGCACCAGTATCACCAGTTTGGGGATAAACAGCCCCATACTCATGAGGCATCTCAATCTTGGCCATCAGTTGGTCGAATGAAACTCTCGACCACTTCAATGGTGGTAGGCCACCACCAGGAACACTGCCACCATCATCTTCTTCTTCTCCGGCCACCGGAGAAGATGCTTCAGGATTTTCACCCTCCACATTATGTGGGTTAGATGGATCAGCCATCAGAAATATGTAGAACAGAAATTTCGAGTTAAAGAAAAACTCAGAAAACTCAAAAGATTGTCGGAATAAAAGACAGATTGATCGGAGAAGACGAAGGGAATGCTCTCTCTCTCAACATAAATTTTTCGAAAATTTTGAACAGTGAGGAGAAACCAAACGGTTCCCCCTTTATATACTCATCGCAATAAATGCGATACAGTAAACCGCCTCAACACGTTCAAAATAGGCGAGTTACAAGGCGACACGTGGTCAGCAACCTTTCCGCTGACGGTTATCACGCGCGCGTGGCCGCCCACGCGCCTGACAGAGAAGACTTTTTTACTCCCTGCTACAGTGCAGTTATGACCTCGGTCAGTGCAAACGTCTTTTCAAATCAGCACATGTCAGAATCCTACCAACTTCAACAACCCACACGTGCAATCATGACGTAGGCAACAGAAAGCGACAACCTTATCCAAACACAAGCGGCATGCGGTTTCTCTGGTTTACCGCACCATAACCCATACCGCATGTCGTTTTTTACATACCCCTCAAAAAAGGCAAAAATATATATCTTTAAATTATATAAAGGGGTATAAGTCATAAACCGCACATATCCACGAACACACGTGGAATATGCGGAGATGACGCACACCAACCCGCACAGGTGTGTCAGATACTCAGAACCAGCACGGTTCTTTGGACTGCGAAAACCGCTTCTCAGGATGCGGTAAACCGCACCCCATGAAAGCTTCTTCAAGCTTCAAAACCCTCGTTTCCTGTTCACAACCACAGAGGGAACGCAAACAGCTTCTCCTTAAGGAACAGGACAAGTATGCTGAGCAACCGCACATCAGCAACCCTGTCCCCTGAACCTTCAAGAGCCACATCCAGGCTACAAGACTTCTAGAAGCGA
Source organism: Helianthus tuberosus (assembly GCA_030545235.1). Classification (NCBI taxonomy): domain Eukaryota; kingdom Viridiplantae; phylum Streptophyta; class Magnoliopsida; order Asterales; family Asteraceae; genus Helianthus; species Helianthus tuberosus. Next base: position 208,206,766 of record CM060442.1, on the reverse strand, counting down.
GTTCTTTGCTGCAAACCGCAACTATGCGAACGGTAGCTACGGAAGAGTCACAACTAAGCCACCACGCAGAAGAGCAAAGCTATTTCAAGAAAAACTGCTTTCCAACTAAGCGTGAAGGAAAGTGGCTACAAAATGAATGCGGAAGAGTTTCAACCAACTTCCCAAGTATCTAAAACGATCTCTTCCGGCAACGCTACTTACAGGGAAACTACTTTCCACCAAAGCATGAAGGAAAGTGGCTCCAGAACAGCGGTAACAAGTCTGCCTATGACTTGTTACCCACCTATGGACCGCATAGAATAAACAATGGTGGGCACAACCCTGCCTATGATCATGTTTATTTGCCCATAGTCCAGATTCACATTGTTCGACCAAACACGGCCAACAATGACGCAACTACCCCACGATCCTCAAAGAAACATGGCAAACGAGGTTCGGCAACGAGGTAACCGCAAAGAACGAACGGTTACCAGAGAGCTACACCTCTTAGGACGTGCGGTTACTTGAGAGATAAACCGCAGAAGACGTGCGGTTACTAGAAAGCTTAACTGAAGAACACGAACACCCCACAAAACAGGGATCATCGTTACATGTCCAGTTGCTGAACATAGAGCTTGAGCAAAGTACTTACAACTTTGCACCAACTGACGGAGAGGTTCCAACTACACTGAAGAAGACATCTTCAGTCACGATCTCAAAGGTTGGTTCGAACCCTGCTAAAACCTTCAGTCACCGTCTCAAAGGTTGGTCCGAGACACCAACAGGTGGCTGATGACATCAGCAAAAGGTAGACAGCGTCAACTCCTTGACTGAGAATTCCGCATCAGACGGAACTTGCTCACCATGCACCCTTCTCAAAGGAAGAAACAATCCACTAGAAAGGGCCTACTACTTAAAGAAGGTGCCATCTGCATGGCACAATCTTAACCTTCTAGACAAACATAGTCCAGTATCCCTCCCACATGCGACTCGCATACGGAAGGAACACTAGACTGGGGGGACTTGAAGGGGTATGGTCCCAAATATCGCGTCAGCACGACCGCGAATGACCATTACCCTCATTAAAAACCCCCAACAGCAATTAACTCTCCAGTGTCCGCGTAGACACACGCGAACACTGCGGTACAATCTGTCCATTGATAAGAAGACTTACCTTAAGGACGGAAACTAATGTTACGCATAGCGATGCGGCCTCGCACCGCATCCTATGAACATTTTCGTCACGACAAGGGATCTGGACAACAGTAACAGTCACTCAACAGGCGATGCGGCACAACACCGCATCCCGCGCAAATCATGGATGGAACAACCAATGCGGGAACAACATCAATGACCGCAAGCAGCGATGCGGCTTGGCACCGCATCCTGCCTACAAGGCAAGTGGGTCTGACACCACAGTGCAAGTGGCACTGGGAACAGTCGCCTACTAGCCCACCTATGAACAACAGTCTGACACCACAGCCGGACGTGGCATCACCACAGCATCCGACAGGTCTGACACACCTGCAAATAGCTGTGCGATGTCAGACTAGCTACTCAACTACCCTCCTTCACTCCTCGGCTATAAATACTCACCCCAAACCAGGTTTGAGGTATCACCTTCCAACTCTCTCAATACTACTACTATCATACTTTGCTTCCCAAGCAAATTACTGATTCTCACGCCGGAGAGTGGTAACAAGGAGCACCCCCCACCCCATCCTCCTTGTTACGAGTCACGGTTTGTTTCCTTGTGCAGGAAACTCACCACCAGACGATCCAGCCAACGATCCTCGGAAAGAAGGGATTAACCCTCTTGACGAGATCAGTGAGTTAACCCCACCCGGTTAACCATTGTTTCATCATTGGCGCCCACCGCTACTCTTAGCACTTTTTTCCAATCATCCTTTTCTTTCCAAAGATGTCTGATCGTCAAAACAACACTACCGGGGATAACCTAAACCCCGCAAACCAAGGACTTGCGGGAACCATTCCCCTGGCCCCAAATGCCCAACACATTGGCACGTCAGCGCAAGGGGGCGCATCCCTTACGTTCGGACACGATCTGTCACAATACGCTGCCGTCATACCTCCAGGCATGAGCCCTCATACCTGGTATGACCAACAAGCAGCCCTTCTGGCCGCAACGTACAACAGAGATTGCGCCGACGAACAAGGAGGTATCGGACCTACACCGATACCGCGTACACCTGCCAGTCGTATTTTACGATACGACGACAGGGCCCCCACACATCCAGCCTCCAGAAGCAGACAGGAGGACCGCGGCTCCTCCTATTGTGATGTCCGCACAATCAATGAGGACGATTCCTCGTACGGGTCCCGCCGCAGGGACTCCGTACATAGCCGTTTAGGCTCTCAAGAAGAAAGAAGGCGGTAGTCTACAATGCGCCGCAACACAAACATTCATAGTCGTTTGGGACCACAGTCCCACCATGAAGGGTATGGCCATACTGATCCAGATGACAGTACATACCGCGGGGAGTCCCATTCCACCAACAGTAGACCGGGCGGACGCAACTATGTCCCTCCCAGTCAACCCCGCAACACATACCTCCGCGCTGCAAAGCGCAACCAGGGCAAACCTTACAGGCCGAAATCTGCGGCCGAAAACTCTAAATTTGTCCCTGAGATCGCCAACGCCGATGTCACCACCACAAAATTCCCATTGAACATTGGGAAATACAACGGCTCGACCGACCCAGATGATCACAACAACATCTTCGTCGGCGCTGGGTGCAACGGTAAGTGGGACGAACCTACCTGGTGCCATTTTTTCCCACAGACCCTAACAGGTCTGGCCAGGGCATGGTTCGATTCTCTCCCACCAGGGTCACTGACCTCATTCGAGGACTTACAACAAAAGTTCCTCGCGCACTTTAGCCAGCAACAACGCCATGAACGTGATTCAATGGACGTCATGAACATCTGGCGCAGAGACAACGAATCGCTTGACGCATTCGTTGTCCGTTACAATAAAGAGATCCTAGAGATAGGCGACGTTGCCGACCAGATGGCACGTAACCATTTCATTGTTGCAGTCAAAGACGAACAATTGGTTATGAATATTTCCGGCGGTAACGGCTTGCCTAAGAAGTGGGAAGATGTCATGGCTAAGGTCAAAACATATGCCCAAACTCAACGGTCTCTCAGACCGCACATGTCAAAGGCACAACCCCTAGCGGAAGGCCAGTCTTCCCGCCAAGAGCCCAAGCGCGACAATAAGCGCAATAGGGACACATGGAATCGCGGCAGCGATCCCAAGCCATATGTCCCCCGAAACAACCAGCCCGACGCAAGGGCTACAATCAACGCCCAACGAGAAAACCGGGCGTCAAAGAAGGAGTCTCGGGACCGCAGCTGGACTGAAATCAACCAGTCGCCAAGTGACGTTCTCCTCACGGATGCGCAATTCCTGAGACCGGCCCAACCAATGAAGTCCAAAAAGAATCAAGATCTCGCACTCTACTGCGAATATCACAAGGACTCGGGCCACACCACGAACAACTGCATCAGTCTCCGACTGGAGATTGAGCGAGCCCTAAAGGAGGGGAAACTGCAACACCTGTTGACAGGCGCACAAAAAGCTACCAAGCGCATCACTCCCCACAACGAGGGCACCTCCACGGGTAAAAGGGCCATGTACGTGGCCGCTACCCACATGATCAATGGAGGAAAAGGAAGACCGCGTAAGGCGGCGAGAAGACCGGACAATGACTGGAAGGACGAGCAAGTCGTCTTTCCAAAAGTCCGAGGCGGACCGCGCGATAGGCGCGCCGTCGTTATCACTGGGCACCTAGCTCACTACTGCACCGAGCGATTGTTCATCGACCCGGGCAGTACGTCTGATATTATGTACGAGCAATGCTTCAACCAGTTCGATCAAGAAGACAAAGATCGACTGCAGCCAGCGGACTACCCGTTGGCCGGATTTTCAGGGGAAACCGTATTCCCCCTGGGACAAATTACCTTCCCTGTGCGCCTCACCAACGGAAGGCACACAAGGACGGAGGAGGTGAACTTCATGGTTTTACCTCACACCTCAAAGTATGACGTAATTCTCGGGAGGGAGTCCCAAGGCGACTTCAACATGATAACATCCGTCCCCCACTCTGCCATCGGTTTTCCAACCGATACGGGGATCGCGATAATATACGCCCAAAGAGAAGTCATGTCTACGGACGAACTGCGTCCGACAAAGGTAGCAAGGCCTACCCCCAACACTCAACCAGAAAAATGGGTTCTTAATGCAAGACACCCAGAGCAAACAGTCACGTTGGGCCATGCCTTAACACCTACCATCAGAGCGCGCCTGAAGCAACTACTCTTCAGGAACCAAGATATTTTCGCATGGACACCCGCTGATATGACAGGGGTACCACGCGAAATTGCGCAACACTTCTTGAATACCATGCCGGGTATCAAGCCCGTGATCCAAGGCCAACGCCACCTTGGATCAGCAAAAAACGCGGCGATGGAAGAGCAGGTACAGGAACTGCTCTCCGCAGGCATCCTGCGGGAGGTGAAATACCAGACGTGGCTGTCCAACCCAGTCATGGTAGAAAAACCAAGCGGGGGCTGGCGCAGGTGTGTCGATTACAAAGACCTCAATAAGGCCTGCCCCAAGGATTGCTACGCACTTCCAGAGATCGACGAGAAGGTCGATAACCTCGCACCATTCCGATGGAAGTGCTTCCTCGATTGTTATAAAGGCTATCACCAAGTACAAATGGCAATCGACGATGAAGATAAAACGGCATTCCGCACTCCTACCGGGAATTACTGCTACACCAAAATGCCGTTCGGGCTGCGCAACGCGGGCGCAACCTATCAAAAGTTGATGAACGACACCTTTCGCGGTCAAATCAGCAAAAGTGTCGAAATCTATATGGACGACCTGGTCGTCATGAGCATGGAGGAAAACACCATGCTCGACGACATCGAAAGAACATTCCAAACTCTGCGAAGCGTTAACATGAAGCTCAACCCAGGGAAATGCTCGTTTGGAATGGAAGAAGGCAAATTCCTTGGATTCATCGTAACCAAATATGGATTCAAGGGGAACCCGGAAAAAGTTCAGGCGATCGAGCGCATGCCATCGCCTTCTACGATGAAGGAAATGCAACGACTAGCCGGTAGGCTAGCCGCACTCAATAGATTCTTAGCCAACCATGCAGCTAAGTCTTACCCTTTCATCAAGACCCTGCGGAGCTGTCTAAAAAAGGAACAATTCCAATGGACCGCAGAGGCCGAAAAAGCTTTCCGGGAAATGAAAGAGTGTTTAATCCAACTCCCAACTTTAACCGCACCACGAAAAGATGAGCCACTTATCTTATACCTGTCTGCCGCGGACAACGCGGTAGGCGCGGTACTTATAGTGGAGCGGGAAGGAGTCCAAACACCCATCTACTACATCAGCAAAATGCTCAACGACCCAGAGACAAGGTACTCCATCATGGAAAAATTGGTACTGGCACTAGTGCACGCATCGAGACGTTTACGACGTTACTTTGCAAACCACGTCATCACAGTGTTAACCAACTATAGGATCGGCCCGATCCTATCAAAACCCGACATCTCTGGGAGGTTAGCAAAATGGGCAATCGAGCTGGGCGCGCTTTCACTGAACTATAAGCCGCGTCCCGCAATCAAAGGCCAGGTCTTGGCTGACTTCGTCGCTGAAATACCAGCAAACCGCATCCAAGAATGCGAAGAAGAACAAAACCCTGTATCACAACCATCCTCGACAGAAACCTGGGCACTATTTACAGATGGTGCATCCAACGAAGATGGTTCTGGCGCAGGTTTGCGACTTGTCAGCCCCGATGGCCAAGAGCTAACCTACGCAATACGCCTCGATTTCGAAAGTACGAATAACGAAGCGGAGTATGAGGCTCTATTGGCAGGGTTGCGTTTAGCAATTAAACTCGACGTCAAACATTTGGAAGCACACGTCGATTCACTACTAGTTGCAGGGCAGATACGCGGTGACTATGCCGCAAAGGGGGATACCATGATCCTCTATCTCGAACAAGCCCTGCAACTGAAGTCAAAGTTTACCTCCTTCAATATTCGCCACATCAACAGGAGTGAAAATAAACCCGCGGACGCACTATCAAAACTTGCGTCCACTAGCTTCCAACACCTGGAAAAAGAGGTACGCATCGAAGTCCTGCAAAATCCTTCGGTACCCCTGCGCCAAGTCAATGTCATTCAATACGGTACAACATCTTGGATGACACCGCTCATTGCATACTTACAATCAGGGGTTACTCCCGAAAGCAAAGCAGAGGCACGCAAGTTGCAATACAAAGCGTGTCATTACCAAATGGTAGACGGTATCTTATACCGTAAATCATACCTGGGGCCACTCCTACGATGCGTCAACCCCCAAGATGCCACATACCTTATCAAAGAAATTCACGAGGGGATATGTGGCATACACGCAGGACCACGCATGGTGGTGGCCAAAATCATGAACGCCGGCTACTATTGGCCGGGCATGCACCTGGATGCAGTCACAGTCTTACGCAAGTGTTTCAATTGTCAGTGACATGCTCCCAAGACCTTACGTCCCAAGAACAACTTGATCCCCGTCACCACCGCATGGCCATTCCAAAAATGGGCAATCGATGTGGTGGGACCATTTCCAGACGCACCAGGAGCAGTGAAATTTATCATAGTAGCTGTTGATTACTTTACAAAATGGGTAGAAGCAAAGCCAGTTGCATCAACCACCGCTATGATAACAAGGAAATTCGTGTGGGAACATATCATCTGCCGTTTCGGTCTACCAATGTGCATCGTCACCGACAACGGTACCAACTTCGCTGCCGACGACTTTCAAAAATGGCTAAAAGAGCTAAACATTGAACACATATTCTCCTCAGTGGCGCATCCGCAAGGGAACGGCCAAGTCGAGAGTATCAATAAAAGCTTAGTCGAAGGCATTAAAGCACGGTTGGGAACAGCCAGACGCGGCTGGGTTGATGAACTTCCAAGTATTTTATGGGCTCACAGGACAAGCCCAAAAACAAGCAACGGCGAGACCCCCTTCAGCCTAGTCTACGGTACTGAAGCGGTGATCCCCGCGGAAGTAGGCCTCCCCTCACCTAGAATGTTGGCCATCAACAAGATGGACAACAATGAGGAACGCAGGGTTGACTTAGACCTCTTGGAAGAAAGGCGCGAAAACGTCGCAATCAACGAGGCCAAGTACAAAACCAAGTTGGAAAAGTACTACAATACACGCGTTCGCATTTGTACTTTCAACCCTGGAGACTACGTCCTTCGTGACAACGAAGCATCCAACGCAGAACGCCCAGGGAAACTTGCCCGAAGGACCGTACCTCATCCAAGAGGTCCTGGGCAAAGGCGCGTATAAACTACAAACATTAGAAGGCGAAACTATCGCACGCACATGGAACGCACAGCAACTTCGACGCTGTTATATGTAAGCCATGTTTTCTGCATGTAATCTATTGGGCCGCAGGCCATTTGCAAATAAATAAATAGACGATTCAATGCAATATTGTTTATTTATTTCTATTACAAATGCGTGTTCCACTCTGAGGTATACACAAAAACAGATTAGCAAAATCTTCATTCGTGATACCCACACAGAATGGTAACCACACGCAACTATTGTAATAGGCCAGCAATGGCAATACTGTTTGTCTAGCCAGAGACAAATCTTCATACTTGCATATCACCTAGATATGCAAAAGGCAATTACAGATTTAGTATTACTCACAGTAACACTAAACGCGTACAAATTCAAACATGCAAGTACTAAAAACACTTGTAAAAATTGAAACAACAAATTCTTTATATTCAAAAAATTCCTGCACCTGCGCGGTGCACAAGGAATTTACATAAAGTTTTGTAACGGTTACATAAGGAACCAAAAGAGGCACGCATGCCAAATCTAATCTTCCTTTATGCCACTGGGGCCCGCACCATCCGTGCCCTCAACATCTGGTTTTTCCTCATCTTCGTCTTCAGCAGCGTATAAGAGTCGCAAGCGGTCCACATAATCCTCCGCTTCTAGACACTTTTCAAGTTCTTCAAGATCTGTGAGGGTTGTATCATTAAACTCCTTAATCGCAGAAGCAAGAAGCGCTTCAGTGTCCACGCCATGAAACCCGGACCGCTCATCAGTAAGCCCGCCACGCGCTGCAACGTTCAAATGACTAATACAGCGGTTGTAGCCAGCTTTGAAACCAGCATCCCGGGCACGCTCCCTGGTCTCGTTAATACCTGCTACGGTCTCGGGTGCGTCAAGAATGGCAGTAACAATCTGCGAAACATGAATACAATGGTTATCAAAGGCAAACCTACAATAAAAATAACAAGGCAACGGATACTTACATGCCCGATCCCGCGCATACGCATCCATTCATGATCAGCCTTGAGCAACTCAAGAGAAGAGGCGAGGCTATCCCTAGCCTCTTCAGCCTCTCTTGCCCGCACTTCAGCTTCAGCAGCACGGGCAGAGATTTTCTCAATAGCGACCCCTCGGGTCCGCACTTCAGCCTTTTAAACAAGGAATCAGAAGTATACAAAAAGAATCAACAAACTTGTGAGACACAATTTCAAAGTTAGGAAAAACTTATACCTGAAGGTCCAAGATAGTTTTGCTTAACTTGGTGCGGTCAACATTTGCCCCTTCAAGAGCTTTTGCAGCACGAGCCTCCGCCTCCTTGGCCTCTTCCAGAGCCTTGGCAAGACGAACCTCTGCTTCCTTGGCCCCTTGGGCAGCCGCAACAGCCTCAGCTTTCTCTTTAGCCAACGCAGAAATTGCTGCCTTGGCATTGATAAGCTCCTGACGAACATGAAAGAGAGTTTCATTCTGTTTACCCCAAGATTCTTTCCAAGTCTTGCGCTCATCAGATAGCGTCTTGCGCTCATCAGAAAGGGTTTCTTTCCAACGCTTACGCTCATCAGACAACAATTTTGCAAGAGTACGAACCTGTTTAAGCTCAGCAGTTGCAACCCATTCTTCAGTCTGCTTATGCTTCTCAAACGCAGCTCTATCCCTCTCAAGCTGCTCTCTATCCCTCTCAAGCTGCTCTGCACCCTCACGTGCAGCCTTCACCAACTCCTCGGCCTCGGCCCGTAAACGCGCATTCTCCTCCCCCTTGCGCCCCAGCACCTTGCACTTTTCCATAACGGCATTTGCCATTATGGAGCTCCCCACAAGCATGGAGGAGAGTTGGTTCATCTGGACCTCATTCGGTAAAGAACGGGCCCGGTTTACCTCAAAAGGAGTGCCCAAACCACTCAAAACCTCCCTACACGCAGAGGGATCAGCGGAAATGTCATCCCCTTGCATCACAGACCACGGAGGGCGGTGGTAAGACATGGCCCGGTCTTTTGTGTAAGAGCGATAATAATACTCCAATTCAGACTCTTCTGGCTGAATTGGAGTCTCTACAAAACCCGCACCACCAGCGGAACCGGACGCCTTCTCGGCAACAGGAGACTTTGGCTTTCCGGTGTAACCAAACTTCAAATCCATATCAACAGTATCCTCTGGGGTGATAACATTATCACTCGAATCAACCGTGTCATGAATTTGAGCCGCGGGACCCTTTCCAGTGTCCACCCCCCCGCACAGAGGCTTCAGGAGTAACAGCCTTATGAACCCCCGCACCCGCAGCAGTGTCGTGCGGGGGAGGGGGAGGAGGAGCATCAAAGTCGAAGAACCCTTCATCTTGCGGCTCTGAAATCAACACAGAAATACTTTAAAGAACCAAGTATAAGCACGAAATATTTGTTAGTCATGCGTCACATACCAGAAACAACCGCAGGCTTCCTTGGTATGACAAAAGGCTTGCGCCTGGTCTGAATCTTCGGCTTCTTTGCCCTACCAGTATCACCAGCATCCTCCGCTTTTCTCTTCTTTTCATCACCCGGTTTCGAACCCGCAGTGGATCCACCGGTGGCCGCACCAACACCTGGAACACCCAAGCCCTCTAGGGTGTCAGATACTACCACGTAATCGGTATATCTGCGGAAATGAGAACGAGAGATACCTGCTGCTTGCTTCACCAAGGGCGGAACAACAGATACATCAGGTTTCTTCACACCGCGACCCCGCCCAGGTTTATCCACATGCTTTTTCTCCGCATGTTTTTTGGGGGCACCCTTTGACTCAAATTTACCAAGGTTCCCAAGTGTACCTGCGTATAGAATATCAGCAACAAACCTTGTAAAGCAATAAAGGTTATGAGTAATACCTTTGCCCTGCGGCAGGGGTGCAGTCATCACCTCGCGTGAAGCAACGCGGAAGAGAGGGACAATCGTCAAGTTAAAACCTTTACCATCCGCAGTCGGAATAAGATCAACTTTGCCAGTAAAAGTTGGATCAAATATCTTCCACACTTCCACAATTTCTGATAATACATATCCAAATTAATAACAAACACGGGAATAAAGCAACCGCAAAAGAGTGGTAACACTTACCACCAGTTTTCTCCCGCACCACAGGCGTGAAATTCCTCTTAGGCCGGGTCAACATCATCCGCAGCACCCACAACTCATTGTTGGTCAGCTGCCTATGCTCAATGGGTTTCAGCTTTGAGAACCACTCCGCAGTCTCCGCGGTAGGCATAGCAATATCCTCCGCAGGGATAGGCTCATTGACGTTCCGCATATTCATGTCCACAACAACTGCGGCAGCTTTAACGTAGAAGAACTTACACTTCCACTTCGTAATACCCTTCGGAGGGGTCATCAACTTGATGCTTCCATACCGTTCTCTAAAGGAAAAGAAACCGGTGTTCACCGTCAACTGGTAAAACCCCCGGAAGTTTTCAACGGTAACCGGCAGACCAAGAGCACGAAAAGTTGATTCAAAATGTCTAATACGGATCATCCCAAAAGGACTCATCTGGGAGATATGGATCCTGTAATGTTCCAAGACCTGAGCAACAAAAACTGTTAATGGTAAACGAAGGTTACCATCAGTAAAACACTCGGCCCACATGGTGATGTGACCGGCCGGAGCACAGGCACCAGTATCACCAGTTTGGGGATAAACAGCCCCATACTCATGAGGCATCTCAATCTTGGCCATCAGTTGGTCGAATGAAACTCTCGACCACTTCAATGGTGGTAGGCCACCACCAGGAACACTGCCACCATCATCTTCTTCTTCTCCGGCCACCGGAGAAGATGCTTCAGGATTTTCACCCTCCACATTATGTGGGTTAGATGGATCAGCCATCAGAAATATGTAGAACAGAAATTTCGAGTTAAAGAAAAACTCAGAAAACTCAAAAGATTGTCGGAATAAAAGACAGATTGATCGGAGAAGACGAAGGGAATGCTCTCTCTCTCAACAGAAATTTTTCGAAAATTTTGAACAGTGAGGAGAAACCAAACGGTTCCCCCTTTATATACTCATCGCAATAAATGCGATACAGTAAACCGCCTCAACACGTTCAAAATAGGCGAGTTACAAGGCGACACGTGGTCAGCAACCTTTCCGCTGACGGTTATCACGCGCGCGTGGCCGCCCACGCGCCTGACAGAGAAGACTTTTTTACTCCCTGCTACAGTGCAGTTATGACCTCGGTCAGTGCAAACGTCTTTTCAAATCAGCACATGTCAGAATCCTACCAACTTCAACAACCCACACGTGCAATCATGACGTAGGCAACAGAAAGCGACAACCTTATCCAAACACAAGCGGCATGCGGTTTCTCTGGTTTACCGCACCATAACCCATACCGCATGTCGTTTTTTACATACCCCTCAAAAAAGGCAAAAATATATATCTTTAAATTATATAAAGGGGTATAAGTCATAAACCGCACATATCCACGAACACACGTGGAATATGCGGAGATGACGCACACCAACCCGCACAGGTGTGTCAGATACTCAGAACCAGCACGGTTCTTTGGACTGCGAAAACCGCTTCTCAGGATGCGGTAAACCGCACCCCATGAAAGCTTCTTCAAGCTTCAAAACCCTCGTTTCCTGTTCACAACCACAGAGGGAACGCAAACAGCTTCTCCTTAAGGAACAGGACAAGTATGCTGAGCAACCGCACATCAGCAACCCTGTCCCCTGAACCTTCAAGAGCCACATCCAGGCTACAAGACTTCTAGAAGCGAGTTCTTTGCTGCAAACCGCAACTATGCGAACGGTAGCTACGGAAGAGTCACAACTAAGCCACCACGCAGAAGAGCAAAGCTATTTCAAGAAAAACTGCTTTCCAACTAAGCGTGAAGGAAAGTGGCTACAAAATGAATGCGGAAGAGTTTCAACCAACTTCCCAAGTATCTAAAACGATCTCTTCCGGCAACGCTACTTACAGGGAAACTACTTTCCACCAAAGCGTGAAGGAAAGTGGCTCCAGAACAGCGGTAACAAGTCTGCCTATGACTTGTTACCCACCTATGGACCGCATAGAATAAACAATGGTGGGCACAACCCTGCCTATGATCATGTTTATTTGCCCATAGTCCAGATTCACATTGTTCGACCAAACACGGCCAACAATGACGCAACTACCCCACGATCCTCAAAGAAACATGGCAAACGAGGTTCGGCAACGAGGTAACCGCAAAGAACGAACGGTTACCAGAGAGCTACACCTCTTAGGACGTGCGGTTACTTGAGAGATAAACCGCAGAAGACGTGCGGTTACTAGAAAGCTTAACTGAAGAACACGAACACCCCACAAAACAGGGATCATCGTTACATGTCCAGTTGCTGAACATAGAGCTTGAGCAAAGTACTTACAACTTTGCACCAACTGACGGAGAGGTTCCAACTACACTGAAGAAGACATCTTCAGTCACGATCTCAAAGGTTGGTTCGAACCCTGCTAAAACCTTCAGTCACCGTCTCAAAGGTTGGTCCGAGACACCAACAGGTGGCTGATGACATCAGCAAAAGGTAGACAGCGTCAACTCCTTGACTGAGAATTCCGCATCAGACGGAACTTGCTCACCATGCACCCTTCTCAAAGGAAGAAACAATCCACTAGAAAGGGCCTACTACTTAAAGAAGGTGCCATCTGCATGGCACAATCTTAACCTTCTAGACAAACATAGTCCAGTATCCCTCCCACATGCGACTCGCATACGGAAGGAACACTAGACTGGGGGGACTTGAAGGGGTATGGTCCCAAATATCGCGTCAGCACGACCGCGAATGACCATTACCCTCATTAAAAACCCCCAACAGCAATTAACTCTCCAGTGTCCGCGTAGACACACGCGAACACTGCGGTACAATCTGTCCATTGATAAGAAGACTTACCTTAAGGACGGAAACTAATGTTACGCATAGCGATGCGGCCTCGCACCGCATCCTATGAACATTTTCGTCACGACAAGGGATCTGGACAACAGTAACAGTCACTCAACAGGCGATGCGGCACAACACCGCATCCCGCGCAAATCATGGATGGAACAACCAATGCGGGAACAACATCAATGACCGCAAGCAGCGATGCGGCTTGGCACCGCATCCTGCCTACAAGGCAAGTGGGTCTGACACCACAGTGCAAGTGGCACTGGGAACAGTCGCCTACTAGCCCACCTATGAACAACAGTCTGACACCACAGCCGGACGTGGCATCACCACAGCATCCGACAGGTCTGACACACCTGCAAATAGCTGTGCGATGTCAGACTAGCTACTCAACTACCCTCCTTCACTCCTCGGCTATAAATACTCACCCCAAACCAGGTTTGAGGTATCACCTTCCAACTCTCTCAATACTACTACTATCATACTTTGCTTCCCAAGCAAATTACTGATTCTCACGCCGGAGAGTGGTAACAAGGAGCACCCCCCACCCCATCCTCCTTGTTACGAGTCACGGTTTGTTTCCTTGTGCAGGAAACCCACCACCAGACGATCAAGCCAACGATCCTCGGAAAGAAGGGATTAACCCTCTTGACGAGATCAGTGAGTTAACCCCACCCGGTTAACCATTGTTTCATCAGTATGTTTAAAAACCTAGATTGGTGAAAGTCATAACTTGAGACAAGTAAAATACTTGCAATTAGATTGTTGGATTATGATCCAAAGATGAAATTGAATGTATATATATGTTTAATTTCGTTAGACTAATGAAATTATGAAATATTTGATGTAAGAGTTCTTGTAAGTGATTAACAAGTAGATTATGAAGTTGGTTTTGATAATATGATTAAGTTGATGATATACTTATGTTTATAATCATCATGAATGATAGTAATAGGAAGATACTTGAACAATCTATGAGTTTGAGTACATGTTCATACTTGCCATGAAATGGGTTTTGTATGATATGATATAAACAATCTAATAGGAAGATACTTGAACAATCTATGAGTTTAAGACACCGGCTGGGAATAGAAATTAACGAGATAGAGACGGAAAGTCTTTTCTTCACAAACATATTATTTTATTACTTGAAAATACTTAATGCTATTTTTATTTTATGTTTACGATTATTACTTGAAAATACTTGATGATATTTTTATATTATATTTAGGAATTGATGCGTTAAATATTTGGTATTTGTTTTATGTTTAAATTATATCTGAATTAGTGAGTGTGAATGAAGGTGAATTCTTTTTTAGTGGATTATCCAAACTAGTTATTTTCCGCATAAATAAAATGACGTGGTAAAGATAATCACTCCGTCATAAAAAAACGATTTTAAATAACCTAATATATAATAATAGGACCCGCACGTCCTACACGTTGGAAATTCGGTTGTTTTCAATTCAGTTATTACGGTGCTAACACGTTAAAATATGGATGAGCTCGGTACCGGTAACGACAACGAAAGTACCGATCCGGAAAATCATCGAAATTAGGTACCGGCACCGAAAATGCTCGGTACAATACGGTATGGTATTTGAAGGTAAAAATCAATAAATACAGGTATGGTGCTAGACCGGTGTCGAACCGAAAGTAACGATTCTGAAAACGCCAAAAGGTGGGTACCAAATTGGCATCGAAAATGATTTAGTATAGTAAATTTGGTACCGATACGATACCGGTTCGTTTACAGGATTTGATACGATTTGCTCATCAATATTCTAAATATCCAAGTTAATTTTACATGCTACAAGTCATTCATTACAGATAAAGACAAAAAAGAAAGCAAAATAAGTTGTTGTATATATAAAACCTCATTCAAACGAAATACAGTTTACTTACTGTGTGTATGAAAAGTAATCTAAACGGTGCAATTGCTTGCATTGCTGCGTTGCTACAGGATTTGATGAGCTCGGTACCACCAACTGGTACCGAAAATACCGTTACCGAAATCCCCAAAAGCGGGTACCGGTACCGAATATACCTAGTATGGTACGGTTCGGTACCGGTCGGTACTGGTACGGCACCGGTATTTGAGGGTAAAAACCGGTGAATACCTGTGCAGAACCGGTACCGAAAATACACCGGTTTGGTAAATTTAAGACCAGATTACTTGCATTGCTGCGTTGCTACAGGATTTGATGAGCTCGGTACCAACCGGTACCGAAATCCCCAAAAGTGGGTACCGATACCGAATATACCTAGTATGGTACGGTTCGGTACCGGTACGACACCGGTATTTGAGGGTAAAAACCGGTGAATACCTGTGCAGAACCGGTAACGAAAATACACCGGTTTGATAAATTTGAGACCGATACCTATACCCGATACCATTTGCTCATCTCTTAATGATGTTACTATTCATTCTAAAAAATAAATAATAAATCACATTACTGTTCATTCAGTTTCAATTTTATCATATATAGATTGTCATGAGGATATAACAAAGGCAAGTGTAAAACTAAAATTCTCATCATCAATCGTAACCATTGGCAATAAAACGATGTATTAAATCATGTATTAAACAATGTTTAAATCCCGCTCCAACTGATCCGAACAATTAGCCAGTAAAATGATCGGTTTCATGTCATTGTCCGATTCTATAAACATTAGTTTTCGGTTGCTATACCGAGTATAAGTAACGTAACACTTTTGTAAAGAAATAAAAATGCGGAGACTTAGCTTTCGTGAAGAAACGAAACAGAGTTTCACTTTTACCCCTAGGCTACTACATTATTTTACTTGCCCCAAAGTTTTATAAGTGTGAATTTTGTCCCTAAGCTACTACTCCATTTTACAAATTAACGCCTAGGTATCCTTATAAAAATATAAATTCACGTTTCAACCTATTTTTTTCTAAAACGAGTCGAGTCAAATATAATACGTTTTCATGCTTATTTTTACATACGTTTTGATGTACAAGTTACTGTACGTTTTGACAATATCGCTAGGTCTTGATGCAAATGTAAGGGTGCTATAGTGGTTAGGTGGAAACTCACTAAACGAACCAATCCGGTTTCGATTTCGTTTCTTTTATATAGTATAAATTTGACTTGTTTTACTTTTTGGTCACATTGTGTTATATTGGATACGTCAAAACACATGTTTTATATGGTTGACACATTATATAATGTTTGGACTAATTCATTTGATGTTTGTGACGTACCCGCACAACAACGCGCGTGGGCCTTATTACTAGTTTTGTATTAAAAAGTAAGTTATTCATTTTTGTAACTTGAGAAATAGATACAAGTTCAATTGGTACATCATACCTTATATTTAGTCATGACGATGGCTTAATTTGTATCTTTAAATCTAACTTTTCTCTGGATTAAGATGTTGCAATTTTCATGCAGGGCCGATCCAAGCATAAGCGAAAACAAGCTAGGGCTTTAGGCGACTAAATTTTTAGGGCCTCGTTCTCAGGGGCGGACCTAGCCTTAACCGGGGGGTAACCTCCGCTACGGCTTGGCTCGGAAAAATTTGACGTTTTTAGTGTAAAATTTGGAAAAATTTGATGTTTTTTCGATTTCGTTACGGCTTATTTATAAAACGTTACGGCTTGGCGTGAATCCTAGATCCGCCACTGCTCGTTCTAGAAACAACTGAAACGTATAATGTGTATATTAAATTTGTTTTGACAATTGTAGCAACTAATTTGATTGTTGTATGGTGGTAAAATTGCCTTCTTTTCCCGATTAAGCCCTGGATCGAATCCCACCTTTCACTATCTTTGGCCATAATTTTTTTTTAAATCTCCTGTCATATGCATTAAAGATTTAAAGGCCTTAAATTCTGAATTCTGGTAAAGTCTAGTAGCCACCACTGGAAATTTGGAACAGTTCACAATTTTTTTTTTGTCATGTACTCATCTATCCAAGTTTCAATAATAAATTCATTATGTTTTAGTTAAAAGCATTGCTTTCTCATCTGTTTAAGTTTCAATAACAAATTAATGAGTATTTTAGCAGCATATTGCTACTTTTACGGTAGAACATTACTATTACAAATATTAATATTGTTTGTGTTAATTATAAAGAACAATAATAAAAAATGTCTGAAAATGATAAAATATATCAAGAGAGCATTTATGTGTAGCCGCTTAAACCTATTTTCCTCGTAGACTATAGTATATTTACATCAAGTTATTTGAATAAAGTAAATAATAAAGTCTCTAAATACCTCTAAGGTTCTTCATATCTAGTAATATTATACAAAGAAATAATCTTAGCTTCCTCATGTTTTTCATGTGCAACAAGTCTTAGACTATCATATTCTAGTAACTTTATTTGACAAAAAACCAAAATAAAAGTGAAAAGGGAGCCTTGGTTTTTTTATTTTTCTCCCTCCAAATTAGTTGAGCCGACCTGTTTTCATGAGGATCAAAAAATAATATTGCTCTTTTTTTTTTTTTTCAATCATGTACAGGCAAAGTTAAATAATTGTAGGAGAAATAATTGTTCACCGTGAGGAGAGGAAATGAGATCCACAAATATGTTCAAAGTTAAAGGTCGTAAATATCTTTACTATTCAAGATTTCACTGATATTAATAAATTCATCAGTATTTGTCTTTTATACATCAAAGTTCGGTCAGTATCACCCATCTTGAGTTTTTTTTTTTTTTTTTTTTAAATCAAGTGCCTTTTCAATTTTGTCACATTCATGCATCATTGGAACGTCCTCACAGCCTCGGAAGCGTCCGCCTATCACGTTGAAGCGTCCGTTTTCTTTCAAGCGACACGTGTCCGACATGTTGAAGCGTCCGTTTCCGTTACCAAAATGCGTCAGTCACCGACGCATCATAACCATAAACTTTTTTGATGCGTCCCTGTGTACGTTTCCGAGGCTTGACCGACGCTTCCGAGGCTTGGCCGACGCTTCCCGAGGCTTGACCGACGCTCCCCCGAGGCTTGGCCGACGCTCCCCGAGGCTTGGCCGACACTTAAATAATTAACGAAAAAAAAGGGAAACTCAAAAGCCATTTAACTTTACCGTTGCACACATTTACCCCACTATATAACCCCTCACCCCGTTCACTTATCACTTATCACCACCCGCCGTTTTCAAAAGTTTGCAAACTTTTCTCAGCCATTTCACTATAACTCCGACGCCGTCAACGACCCGGAAATGACCAACTCCTGGACTGACGTTGAAGATATTGCTCTGTGCGAAGCATGGGAGGAGGCCATGACCGATCCTCCAGGACGAGGACACGGTGGGCTCTGGGTTCGTGTTCAACAGATTTTCGCCCAACTACATGGTCCGAACCACAACCGGACCGTTGACGCATTATCCTCCAGGTTCCGTGTCCTGCGGTTGGAATGTGAGAGGTTTGATCGATATTTCAAGAAAGTGGAGACAGAAATGACGGACCTTGGTGAGGACGATCAGAAGGACGTGGCCCTCATCAACTACCGTCATGAAATGGGACATGAATTCAAACATGTCTAGGAGTGGGAGGCTATTAGGATATGGTTTTAGAATATTATGTGTTGTTATTTTGGTTTTTATTTTTATTATGTTATGTTTGATGTTTAATAGTGTTTAATATAAATTTTTTTGACTCCGTTAACATGTTTATAAGTTAAAAAATTTAACTAAAAAATAACATGTTTATATTGTTTAAAATTTGACTCCGTTAACATGTATGTTAACGGGATCCCATGTTATAATGTTTATAAGTTATAAAAATTTTTTGCACAAATATACAAAGCTGCGTCTTTGGCCGAAGCTTCCGACGCTTCACGGACGCGTTAGCAAATTGAGGCAGACGCTTCAACATCGGACACGTGTCGCTTGAAAGAAAACGGACGCTTCAACATGATAGGCGAACGCTTCCGAGGCTGTGAGGACGTTACAAGGACGCATGAATGTGACAAAATTGAAAAGGCACTTGGTCAACCAACATTTTGGTAATTTTTCCTTTTTTTTTCATGGCCAGTAAATTCAATGTGCGTCCTAAAATTACTTTAGTTACTTTTTAAATATTTTTTTAATAACAAAATTTATATTACTTCTACTTGTAAACTATACCAATAAATACTAAATTACACCACATGTCAGAATTTGAACCATCTTTTTTTAAGAGACAAAAGTTTCTATCACCTAGCTATAGCTGAAATAACAAAATATTTAGAGTTAATTGCCAAAATCGTCCCTGAGGTTTGGGCACGTTTGCCATTTTCGTCCAAAATGATACTTTTGTACCAAATTGCCCCCAACGTTTTGCCATTTTCATACAAACCACTAACTTATTTATTTTTTCTGTTAAGTTGAGAATATTTGGATGAAACTGGCAAATATAAAACCACAGGGACGATTTTGGCAATTTACTCAAACCCTTTTTTAATTTCTTTTATTTAATTATTTTTGTTACATATATAATAAAAAAGAATATACATGGAGTTTTTAGAAAAAAAAAATAATAGTTTTGTCACATAATTTTTATAAATTTTCACTTCAAATCACTAACTTAGTTTATTTTTTCCGTTAAGGTGGAGGATGTTTTAAATTTTATAAATTAAGACAGAAATTAATTTACAACGTTTTTTATATAAATCAGTTTTATAAAGAGAAAATATCATTGATACATAACAATCGATTACAACTTTTAGTATTTATCAGTTGTAAAGATAGAAAAAAATTGTAAAACGTTACATATTTTTTAAATGTGTTGAGCACCTAGGAAATATGTTGGTAGAAATAAAATATTTATTTAATTAAGATTATGAGTGTAACTATCTAATACTTATTCTGAGTGGCTTGAACAAAGAAACTTTTGGTTCATAGTATTATAATTACAATTTGGTGGGTAATTTTAAGGTTTGGTAACGATACGTTGTTTGATAGGGGGGGGGGGGGGGCACTGGCTTCTGTTTTTCCTTAGGAGCGAATTTAAAATAGTAGAATATGAATTACAAACATTGCACATGTGATAAGATATTTTTATTTGACCTTTTTCAATAAGGTAATCAGCATTTTAGTTTTATAAAATTTAGAGTTTTAAGTAGTTTTTATTTTAATAAAACTGATCTATATAAAAAATTAGAAATTAATTTGTCTTAGTTTATAAACATACTTTGGCTTAATAGAAAAATTAAATTAGTTAGTGGTTGGATGAAAATTTATAAAAATTATGTGAGAAAGTTATTATCTATTTTCATAAAAAAATTGCATGTATATATTCTTTTTTATTATATATGTAACAAAATTAAGTAAATAAAAGAAATTTAAAAGAGTTTGAGTAAATTGCTAAAATCGTCTCTCAGCTTAACAGAAAAAATAAACTAAGTTTGTGGTTTGGATGAAAATGGAAAAAAAGTTACAAACGTTGGAGGAAATTTGGTACAAAAATGTCATTTTGGACGAAAATGACAAACCTGTCCAAACCTCAGGGACGATTTTGGCAATTAACTCAAATATTTAGTTTCTCAATTTTGCTCAGATAATGATACGCCTTTTGCTACGTTAGTATTAAATATTTTTCTCTTTTTTTTCTACGAATTTCATTTAGCCAATTTATAGTTATTTATTTCCTCAACTTTGCTAGAGTTTTGCTATGATTTTTGGTTATTTTTTAATTTACTTTTAATTATATTTTTTCATGAGTTTACTAAAATTTTTGCTATTACCATTATGTTAAGTATAAAAAAGGTTGTGAGGTATTTTTACTATCTTTTTTTCTTACAAATCTTTCGCTAGAGTTTTACTATGATTTTTGGTTATTTTTTAATTAACTATTAATTATATTTTTTCATGATTTTACTACAGACTTTGCTATTATCATTATATTTTATACATATGAATAGAAAGTGCCTATAAATAGTGCTTTTCGATTTCTTTTAATATTGTTTTTTTCTAGTTCTTATTATTATATTGTTTTATTAGTTTAATTGATTTGAACATATATTTTTATATAACTTTTAAGATTCAATCAAAATACAAGTTATCAAACAAGAAATATTGATACGGATAGGGTTGTGCAACGGTTCAAAACCGGACCGAACCGAACCGAACCAGAACCGTTAATTGCTAAATTTAAGAACCGGAACCGAACCGTATTATAATGGTTCTGGTTCGGTTCCGAACCGGTTAAACGGTTCTCGTGTAAACGGTTCTCGCGGGAACCGGTTGACAATTAAATCGTAAAATTAACAATTCAATAAAAACGAATCAAACCATTTAAAACATTAACTAAGAGTTGCAACATTCAAAGTTCAAACCAACCAAAATAAAAGTAGCAAAACAACAATAAAAAATTTCAAGCCATAAAACAAACTCTAAATAAAACTATTACAACCATTGTGTTAACAATTAAAACAAACATCTTCAAACTTCATTCGAACTTCATCCTCTCAATCTTCTAATAAACATCTAAATGAAACCAAGTGTGAGCAATTAAAAAAATAAACGAATAATGCATCTACTGTATTTGGTTCACTTGAATAGATTGATCAGTAATGCATCTACTGTATTTACCAAGCGATACACTATTTATATACACATTTATAATATGATCAACATTGCTTTGATTATTTTTGTTCAATTGTTATTTTCACATATAGAAAACTATATGTATCAGAAAGCAAACATCTAGAAAGAAAATATATGCAATCATAAAAAACGTCATGTAGAATAGCGTACCTGTATTTGCCGGGTGTTGATGGAGATGAATTTGTATGATAGCAATTAGGGTTAGGGTTGAGAGATGGAGAAAAATTAGAAGATGAATGATGAGACCGTGGAATGAATATAACAGGAGAGAATAAGAATTAGGATGGTCGTATGATGTTGAAAAGCCCATTAATAAAATAGGGTTTTAAATATTTATAATCCCAATTGGTTCTAGCGGTTCTTTAACCGGAACCAAACCGGTAACCGTTTTTACCCAAATTTAAGAGCCAGAACCGGACCCTATATACAAAAATAAGGTTTGGATCTAGCGGTTCAGGTTCGGTTCCCCGGTTCTGGCGGTTCTGAACCGTATACTGCTCAGCCCTAGATACGGATACAAATTTTATTCAATCGGTTTTTATTGAATTTGGTACGATAGCAACACAATATCCATTAGAAAAATATATATTGTAATGTTGAAATAAAAAGAGAGGAACAA
This sequence comes from Helianthus tuberosus, assembly GCA_030545235.1. NCBI lineage: Eukaryota > Viridiplantae > Streptophyta > Magnoliopsida > Asterales > Asteraceae > Helianthus > Helianthus tuberosus. Next base: position 208,184,321 of record CM060442.1, on the reverse strand, counting down.
TTGTTTTTTATTTTTTTCAATATTGTTTTTTCTAAGGTTTTATTATTTTATTGGTTTATTACATTAATTGATTTAAGTATATTTTGTTCTCACATATAACTTTTAAGATACGATCAAAGTACCCGTTATCAAACAGGAAACAATAAAATGGAATTTATACCAGTATCGATGATGTACGGTACAATAGGTAGTGGTACAGTATCAGTTTATTGAAAGCAAAAAACTAAAAATAAAAAAAATATTGGTACCGATACAAATGTTGTTCAATTGGTTTCGATTGGGGTTGGTACGATAGCGGCAGAATATCCGCTTTCAAATAGAATATCGTAATATTGAAATAAAATAAACATAAAATGCAAGTGAACTGAACCAATATCAACTGAACAACATATATAGGTACCATATCAATATGTGTTTTTTTTGTTTTCGATCAATGTAGTGCTTTATCTTTCAGTTACTATATTGAGTACATGTACTGTAACAAAACAAATTGATACCAACTTAATCTCCGTTGCGAAGCGTGAGAAAATTTCACTAGTTAATTATAAAAAAAAGGTTTGTGAGGTACTTTTACTATCTTTTTTACAAATCTTAAACTTAAAGCATGAGGTGCAACTCAATAAAGTATGATTGTGAAAGTTACACATCATAACTCTTAAAAAATTATTAGATGACCCCTCCACTTTTATTGCACTTGTTATTTCAAGCTTAGACCTTATCATATGTTTTATTACTCCATATATAAATTAGTAAGTTTTTGATGTATTAGCACTTTTAACTTGTGCTTGGGGAGTTTTCCAAAAAAAAAAACTTAATTTTCCACTTTCAATCTAAAAGTTTTATCTTTTACATTTTAACCCCCCCCCATTTTTTTACTTTTAACTCTAAGTTTTCCAACTTTTATAATTTAATACAACACTTTGTTATTTACAACTTTGGTCCCCCATACTTTTTATCTTTTGCAAGTTTTTCGTTTTACGTTTCGTTCTAAATTTTGCGAGTTAACATGTCGTAGCGTGCATGTGAGGTTCAACGTTTTTTGCTCTATTTTTTTCATATTTGACAGACCCGTCGCAACGCGTCCATTTTTCCCCTTTTGTAAAGTTCGTCGCAACGGGCGGGTCGTAGATAAACTAAGTTATTATTTTCTACATTTTACGTTTCTGCTTAATTTCTTGCATTAAGACACTGTAACGGGTGTGCATGGTTCAACGATTTTAGTCTACTTTTCGTTCTGTGTAATTTTTACCATTTTATCTATTTTATTTTTACGATGTTGAGAGTCGATGTCGTTGTGGCATTGGTACTACTTGGCACGGTTTTACGAACGTTTTTAACCTATTAAATTTTTTACTAATATTTTCTTTCGGTTTACCCCTATTCTTCCTTTACTTAAAAACTAATTTTTGTGTGCATATTTTATGTACCGGTATGTATAAATATGATTTGTTCTATATTCCGACGTAAACTTTTTTATAGACGAGTTAGGTCAAATATAATACGTTTTCGTTTAAATAAACCATTTTTACGTGCATATTTTTACGTACGTTTTGGTATAAATTCAAGTTGTTCTACGTTTTGAGGTAAACTTTTTTTGGAAATGATTTAGGTCATATATAATATGTTTTCGTGTTTATTTTATGTATGTTTCGTAAAGTTTGTTTCGAACCGAGTGGAGTCAAATTATGGTTTTTTTTCTCCCTTTTTTTTTAAAGCTCTAATTAATCCCTTTCGATTACATGTGCATATTTTCCTTCATACCTGTTACGTTTTCTGTGTATGAGTTGGGCCACATATAATACGTTATGATTGTTCGATATGAATTCCATTTACTTTACGTTTGATCCAATCACAATGCTTATACAGGTTACACTGAGTTCAACTGGATACGTCAAAATATGTGTTTTCATATGGTTATGCATCATATAATGTTTGGACTAATCCATTCAATATTTACGATGTACCCACGCCGCAACGCGGGCAGGTCTTAACCCTAGTTATTATTTATTTTGTCAAGCACACATTGACATGTGTCACATTGATAAGCTTCTCTCTTTTTTATATATAATGTCTTATAAAAATCTTTATATAGAGTATATGTAATGTCTTATAATTTTTTTTATATACAGTTAAGAAATAGCCAATGAGCTAGTAGTGAAGTGGTAAGTGAAAGACCTGGTGTTTCAAGTTATCCAGGCTCGATTCCAGCCCCCATCATTTAGTTTCGGCGACACCTGGTGATAATGTGAGACTAGGAGAGTAGGCGGCGATCGCTAGTTCGATCATTGAACCGAGCGGGTTTTACCTCACCGTACTGTTGTGCCTTCGGGCGAGTGTTCTCAGGCTTTGGTCATAGGTGAGGGTTTTCCCGGGTTTGGAGACGAGTGTATCCCGATGTGATAAATTTCGCCAGTAGCACATTTAGAGTATTCGTTGGCCGTTAAAAAAAACAGCTAGGACATAATTATTTTTATATATGTTTTAATATAAGTTTCATTAAAAAATAGTGTTCTTAGTGATAATGTACAAATTAGTAAAGCACAAAGATACAAATCACTAGAGGAATTATTTCTTTTTAACACAACACTTTTAATTTTTATGGGAGTGTTGTTTTCTTCTTATCTGACGGTACCAGACTCAACGTTGTATAGGCCCCTCCCTCAGTTCGTATAAATTTGTGATGGGCTTTCAATACTAGTTCATTTTAAGAACTTATTTTTGTTATATTTATTTTTCTCAATTTGGCTCCAATTTTTACTAAGAAATTCTTTTACGACAGAATAACCATAGCTAAAGGGTTACAAAATGTGATCATAGCTAATTCGTAGGAAAAATTGCATCGGATTTTCTCCGTAGCATTAATCCACAATAAATACCTGTTTTTGTAACAGTGGTTATAAGCACTAGTCATCGAATTTTAAAAATAGTTTTGTTTCCTAAAAATACATAATAATAATAATGCTATACTTCAATTAAACAATAATTAAGTACTTGACTCTACGATTTAATTCTTTTATACCACCAATGGGGTAATGGTCTATATACGAAAATAAAACCTTTAAACACCCTTTAGGAGAGGAACGTTTTGAGCATAGTCACCTAATTCGCGGTTCGCTCCGGTTCGGGTACGCGGTTCGGGTTCGCAATTCGCTAGTTGGGACGAATTCGGTTCGGAAGGGGGTAGGTTCATTTCGGTAGGGTCCGGTACGATTCGGTTCGGTGTACCATTCCGTTCCGTTCGGTATACACAAATTAAAACAAAAATTACTAATTTTATAAATCCAAATAAGTAAACAACTTAAAAAGTTTTAGGTTAAAGTTGAAAAGGTAAACATATAGAGATTTGAGGATGAAATATGTAACTTAATAAAAAAGCTTTAGGTTAATATTTATAATAACATAAACATAAAGGATGAAATACATAAATAAAAGAGGTTTTAGGTTAAAAGAGATGAAAGAAACGCAGCGTCCAGCCTCCAACTCCATCTTCTCCTCATTTTCACTAGGGTTCATCATTATCACAGGTAAGGTTTAATTTTTTCATCTTCATCACCATTCGCTGAATTGATGAACATGATGCGCTGAATTGAGCGAATTAGGTGACTATGGTACTGGCGCCGTATCCAACCCTAATACGTATTGACCCTTAAAATTCGCTATTATTGCAAACGGAATTCAGTGAATTGGTGCAGGAAATTCGCAGAATTGAATGGAATGAAACACTGAGAATTCATGGAGTAAATTCGCGAATTCGAACCGTATTATACGAAAACGAATTCCGTATGGTACGAAACGTACCAATACGAAATTCGCCACTTTTCTAGCGAATTAGGTGACTATGGTTTTGAGTTCAAGTCTCATAAACAACATGGAACAAAAGAAAATACACATTCCCATTTTGTAACACACGGCTTAATAAATCAAGATTTTAATAATAAAATACACATTCTAATGCTAAAATGTGACTTTACAAAAACTTGTCATACCAACATTCCCATATGTTTACAACAATTCAAGAACATATTTATAAGTGTTTGATTCACTTATAACAAAACAAATCAAGATTTGACGCGGAAGCTTCATTTAACGTGTGTTCGGTTCTTGCTCGTCGCTTGATCTTCATCCGGGGCTCTCGACATTCACCTATGATCAAAACCAACTTAGAAGTCAGTTTTGATAGTTAAATAACAAGTACAACAAGTTAATTGGGTCAAATAATCGAAATAAACAAAATAAACATAATTTTCAACATTTTAGGCCGTCGCCCGCGAGCGACGGTAAAAGGCCTTGGCCGTGGCGCGACGCCACGGTCCCATTTTGACAGAATGTGCGATGCTGGTGCTGCATATTCCCAGCCAAGCTTGATTTTACGAAAACGAACATAACTCTTTCGTTATTGATCCGATTTACACGATTCTTTTTCCTACGTGATCGTAATTTAATTCTCCATCACATGGAGTTAAAATCCGACATTCGGATTAACAAAATTTTAGACTTTTAAGCTTTCGGCTTAAAATAAAATCACTAAATTTTCGACCCGTTCATGTATTTATTAGACAAACCAGTTTGTTTGACCCCTATTTCTCATGAACCTATTAAATTCATTATTTTCTAACATATTAGGTTAAAATCACAGGTTTATATACCTTCTTAAACCCATTTTCGCTCATATGCTTATTTTGACCCGTTAAGGGTATTTAAGCATATTTTGAGCACGAATTGCTTTCATTCGTTTCTAGATTCATATTTCCACATTTCTTATCAAATGATCTTCCACCACAACTATATTTGTGGTGGATTTAATGTGATGATCTATATAATCCGAGTCTTACTCCTCGGATTGTTATTTTACGGCAAAGGCTCATATAGAGTCAGTTGACCAAAGATTTACATCTTTTGCTTCTTATACTTATTCTAAGTATTCATTTTATCATAAAACTCGTTTCCAAACAACCTTTAAAGGTCGTTAGCTCAATTTAGCTTGCAAGGGCGTTTTGGTCCCTTTTAGCCTTTCATTTACGATGAAGTCTTTTAAAAGCATGTTTGACCCATAATCCTTCATTCTAGTTATGATCTTGTTTGAAAAGTCATTGTGCTTTCCAAAACACGACGACCATCATTTAAAACATTCGGTTTACTCATTAAAATAACCCATTGTCTATCTTATACTTAGTTTAACACCCATTGAACCATACGTTCTAATTGAGTGTTTATTCTATTACACATACCTGGCTCGGATCAATATATTGACCCGTTTAATATCTTGCTTTAATTTCCGCTAAGTCATGGCGATGCTAATATCCATTCGATATTTACTCCTGAAATCATATAACTCGACAGTAGTCATTAGTCGATATTGTCAAAAGGTGGTATCTTGACCTTTTGACCCGTTTGGTCTAGGTGACCGATTGTATTGGTGAGATGACATTTATTACCATCTCGTCTATATGACTCGCTCCGGTTTACACCGTGAGGTCATTTTACTTATAATTCATTTCTTAACACTTTTGGCCTATTATGGCTTACATCATAAGTGTCTTTCAAAACTAACGGTTACGGTCAACGTATAACCAAAATTACCGTTTTACCCTTATCGTTTGTTTTGGTTTACCATATAAGGTATCCATCAAGAATTCTATATTTATTAGTCATTGCTTGACTAAGTAACCATATTAGTCCTTTTTAACCATTAAACATGGTTTATTATCATCTTCGGTTATCTTGTTCCGTACGACTACACGTCGGAACATTATATCACGATTGTTAACTTATCTTATTCATAGTTAATACGATGAGAGAATATTCTATAATTCAAGAGTAGTGTAAGATATACTTACCTTGCACCCGGATCATGCTTTTTCTTCATTCTTGATTCGTTTGACCCGTTTTCTTCCCAAGCTTTCACCTAGCTCGTCAAGCGTCAAACTATCATCATAATTCGCGAGATGGTTAGATTAGTCATAATCATTTACGACTATTCCATCCTACGGGTTTTATGTCGAATTTATCACTTGATCATATCTTTGGTCATTTTGACTTTTTAAAAGTCAAAGTGCCTATTGACGAAAGTAGGTACACAATGTAATTCAACTACTCGTTTTATTACTTGGTCAATTACCTGGTAGCATCATTCTTAGGCTACCGTTTATCCGCTTTATTAACCAAGTTTTATAACCATAATCCATCGAATTAACACAACATTAATCTTTCTTAACACATGATGATATCAAACATCATTTTTAACATGAATTTATCATCATTTTCATCCTTTTTATACTAAACCCAATTCATGGTAATTATGATTCACGTACTCAAACACCTAATTTGTTCAAGTACCTTGTCTTTACTAACTAACATGATGATTCTAATCGCAAGTTTAACACTAACATCAACATATCATAAAAACCCATTTCAATCATGTATGAACAAATACCTAATCATGTAATTTGTTCAAGTACCTTGTTTCTACTATCAACTATGATGATTTTAAACACAAACTTATCATCATCTTCACTACATAATCAATACCCACTTGTCTAAGTGTGGTAAATCCTCAAATTATTCGAATCATAGCAATTTTACTTCAAATTTATACTTAGGGTTTGTTCCTAAGCAATCACACTTCATTAATTCGGCCATAGCCTCTACGATTCATGCATAGATCGCATCATGCAAAGTTAACTAATTTTCACAACTTCATGAATGTTAGAAATTCGACATACCTTACGATCCCCTTGACTTGGTGATCATTTCTATATATTCAATTCCGAATTTGGCCTTCGATTGATCTTCCAATTTGTAGGTTTTGTTGAGTTTAGGGTTAGCTCCCATGGAGCTTGTCTCCTGGCCATTTTCACGCACGCACACACACACTCTTGTGTGTGTTGTGTGATGTTTTTAAGTTTATAAAACCATTTTCAAGTTATATTACTTTGGTCCCTCATGTTTGGTTAGTTATTAATTAGATCACAACCTAATTATTTTTAACAATATTCCCACTTATTAACTAGGTTTGGTATTCCTAGTTATCTTAGTGGGTTCGGGGAAATTATGACTCAGTTTATTTTAAGTCCCGTTAACTCGGGGCTCTTATAAACTTTACTTCCTTAAAAGCTTTTATTCACGTTTTATTTAATATTTGGTTTAATTATTTAAATCATAATATTTACCGGGTTAATTTTTACCACTAACGGTATTTTACCCGTTCATTAATATTAAGGTGGTTTGATTACCAAACCCGTTTTCGGGGTGTTACACATTTGATGCAAGTTCCTTCAACATCAGACCCCACTTCCCTAATTGGCTACAAACACAGTCCCTTCTTGGATTGGAGAAAGCCTATTAAACTTAGATTCTTGAATCTGCAATCAAATAAGTTTACTGGTAAGATTCCACTACAACTTTGTCAGCTCAGTGCTCTTCAATATTTAAATTTGGCACAGAATCACATAATTGGGACGGTGCCTCACTGCTTCAGTAATTTTAGTGGTATGATCACCTTCAGTAATTTAAGTTGCTGAAAATAAGTTGGGGATTAGAATCAATCTTACACTGGGACGATAGGTTCGACAGAGAGATGGTGGCAGTGGTGGTGCCCGGTGGTGATTATTGTGGCAGTGGTGGTGCCCGGGGGTAATATTGCTGAGTACAACAAACCATAGGGGGTAATAAGAAAGGAAAATTTAGTCATTTTACACCAGGGGGTAATATTACAGAGTAGAACAAACCATAGGGGGTAATATGAAAGGGCAATATAGTCATTTCACATTCCAGTTAACAGATCTGTTAACTTATTTGACCCCGGGGGGTAAAGTTGCGACATAACAGCAAACATTGGGGGGTAAAATTGCAATTATTTCCTTAGGGGGGTAGACATGCCAATTGGCCTAAACCCCAAGGGGTAAAATTGCAGTTTACTCTAGTTATATTTAACTCGCTATATGTTTCTGTCACACCCCGATATTTCCACGTATTACCGGTGGGCCCGGTGGGGAGTATCGTGACGTAGTTGATATCATCATAGACAATTTATCATAGTTTAATACACAGCGGAAGTCGAAAGATAAAATATTACAAACCGAATGGAAGTAATATCATTTATTACAAAAACGGTTGTAAAGGATCCACAGACGGATCAAAGTTAAAAGGAACATTGTTCAACAGATTTATAACATCTAAGCTTGCAAGACTCTTTATTGATGCTAGGAGTAGCCAGCCTATTCCACTTAGTACCTGCACTTAGCCTTTTTGGAAAATACGTCAGTTTACACTGGTAAATACAATTAACCGACTCATTTTGAAAATGTTTAAGAAAATTGATTTGAATGCACAAGGCACAAAATATCTTTTATAACTTGGGATAATTATTTATATATAAACTTGTAAAAGAATTACATGTTCGTTATATGTTCAGTAGCCCGGGCTGAAAACTGGGTTAAAGATTAATTGACACACCACATAATATAATCCCGCGGCGAGTTATTCTCGAACAGGCGGTTATATCTTTTTATATACGCACCGGCAGGTGTATGCCTACACCCCGTGCTTAGGTCATGGCCATTTCAATGAATGATGCCAAGGATATCCGGGACATGGTCATTAACCCCCCAAAGGCTTTAAGCAAACAAAACAGATTAAACGGTTCATTTCAATAAATTAACCTTCATATGATTAACAATTCAATGCCTGACCAAGCGGTATTTTATATACCGTACCCCAAGCCCGTATAAGGGAAAATAAGTTAAAAGTATTTACCTGAGCAAATTATATATTTTATGCCAGCTGTATACAATCAAGCAAATGCATATATCTTTTACTGGGCTCTTAAATCTGGAATGAAGGTTTTTAATAACCTATTAGATTCCTAACGGGTCTTAATTAAGTCTAAACTTAGACCGGTTAGTTTTAAAGAAAGATACACGATTCGAAACGCATGATTAAGCGAAGACCGGATTAGAATGTGATTTAGACCCGATAAGTTTGAAGACTTGTATAATATGGGTAAACTAAACACATTCTAGATTTTGAGATAAAAATGATAAGGTTTGACCCGTTTCGGTTAATTTATACAAACTAGTTACATAAACTGCATCGAACGCGAAAAATACATAACGGGTAAACAAGTGAGTCATGAACAGGTTTCCTAGGTTAATATGCCTTAAACATGTTGTGATATCAGTAGGATACTTTCCATTATGCCCAAAACGACTTTAAACTCAAATTAAGCCCCGTAGGGGTATTTTGGTCATTTTAAAGGTTATAAAAGAGATTAATTATTAATCTGAGGTTTAGGTCTGAAAATATCAGTAAAAATATTTAATTTAATAAGCTATATCAGTAGGGTATTGCCTATATGTGAAATTTATCATCTTTAACCAAACTATGCACCGTAAGGGCATTTTGGTAATTTCACATAAGCTTTAAAGGTCAAATTTAGAAATCTAAGTTCAAAACTTTTGCTTACTGTTAAAGTATAAAAATTTACTTAAAACATCAGTAGGTATTAAGTCTTATATGTTAAAAATAGTTTTAACCCATACTATGCGCTTAAAACGCGTAAAAGTCGGGTTTAAGCGATTTTCGGGTTTAAATAGGAAATCTGAGTTTTTGATCAGTTTACAAGTTCAAATTGTTTTATTTATCATATAAAATCAGTAGCAAAAAGTTTGGTATCAAAATAGTATGTATAACTCATTTTATTAGCAAAAAGGGCATAACCGATAATTACCGAATTAGAACAAGAACCCTATGTTATGCTCAGTCTAAAAATAATTAAAAATCTTCAAAATTCTCAAAATATTATATTACATCAGTGGGTAAAAAGTTTGGTGTCAAAATTTGGGTTTAGATAGGCTTTATGCTAATTACGTCGTTTAATTAATAAAAAAGCTTCTTAATTACGATATTGAGCATAACTCCTAATCTAGACCTCAAACTGATGTCAAATTTTTAGGAAAAGTTTATAAATCAGTAATAAAGGTTTTTGTCCTCTCACATTTTCAAAAATCTCGTTTTAAGGTCAAAAGGGCATAATGGTCAACATTTAGGCATATAACGGAAATATACACATGAATCGAATAACTAAGGAACCAAGTTGTATAACCTCAGAGGGTTACACTAACCTATAACCTGGTCCTAATAGAGCTCTAAGGCATTTCTAAAATATGCTACATTGGGTCAGAACTGAAAGTCAAAGCAAAAGTCTACTTTTACGACTTTCGGTTCCGAACCGAGCCTAAACTGAAAATTGTCGGGTTGAACATGCTTAGACATGTTCTTACATTAATTACAAAGTTATACAAGTGATAAAATAGGTTTCATGGCTTCTACATTGTTAATTATGTGTTTATTTGAAAATTAGCTTTCTGTTGACTTTTTATAATCAAGTTTGACCCGACAATTGACCTAGTTAGAGTGGGAATCAGAGGGTGCCATTTTAAGGGTTTATTACCCACATAATTACCAACTCAAAGCTACTTTCAATTCGAGAATTGACTGGACCATTAGTGATTAATCACTAAGTCAAACCTTAATTACGACGGGTTTGACTTTAGGCCATTAAACTAATAAAACAAGGACTTAAGGGGTTAAGGACACTTACAATGGTCCTTAGCACGAATTTGAGACTTAAGGAAGCTTGCTTGAGGTCCAGAGAACTCCAGAGAAGGTTTAGAATTGAGTTTGAAATGAACAAGTGAAGTGTTGCAACTTATGGTTCTATATATATTGAATTAGAATGCATGAGATCAATCCAAACAAGTCTACAAGTGTTCCCTGATCATCCCAGGTGTCCCTATGCATGAAATACCATTTGCTCAGCCTCTGAATTTCGAAAACAAGCTCTCAAAGGCGGTGGAACAGGCTGATACAGGCATCTGTCCAAAAATTGGTCGCTGGTGACTTTTAGGCGGCCCGCGTAAGGTTTGGGTGATGCCTTACGCGGCCCGCGAGAAGGTGAGCTCCGGTAAACAAGTTTCCAGAAATTGCACAATTGGTCCCTGGTCCTTCTAATAGTTGTTTTAACTTGTTTTATTGCACTTTTAACCCTCCAACTTGACTTTTAAGGACTCCAAGTCATAAACAAACTTTGTTAAGTCCCCGTTAGTTATACGATCACCCGAAAAGTCCTGAATTTCAAAGTTGACGCTTTTAACCCCTTATTTACGAATGTGAGCATATCTTTCTCATATGATATCGAAACCTTGTGAAATTTTTATTGCTTATTCTAGTGAGCATAATTAATCGTTACAAAACTTCGGGTTTGCTAGAAGGTCACTCAGAGGTATAAATTAAACATGTTGAGACATTTAACCCTTGTGGTTTGTAAACTTTCACTTTCTTCCACAAACGGCTTCATATGATTCATAATTCATTCGTTTAAGGGTATAAACATCGTGTGGGGTTGTTGAAAGGTATAATTATCAAATGTTGACACTTTGAATCCTTTTACACACATACTTTCTTTGTTTGTCAACTTTAGTCCCTTACATTTAATCCATTACACGTTTAAAGCTCATGACACATGTCTTCATTATATTGGTCGTGATTTTACGAGGTGTTACATCCTCACCCCCTTAAAAGAAATATTGACCTCGGGATTTACTGAAATAAATGAGGGTACTTCTCTTTCATTGTGGACTCTACCTCCCACGTGTACTCGGGACCTCTACGGGCATCCCATTTAACTTTTACAATTAGCACTTGCTTCTTTCGAAGTCTCTTAACCTGTCGATCCTCGATTGACAAAGGTTTGTCAACAAATTTCAAGCTCTCATCTATATGCACATCCGTATGTGGTATGAATAGTGATTCATCAGCTAAACATTTCTTCAGATTGCAGATGTGAAACACATTATGAATTCCACTGAGCTCTTCTGGCAGGTTTAACTTGTAAGCCACAGTTCCGACACATTCGATGATCTCGAATGGTCCTATGTATCTTGGGCTTAACTTTCCTTTCTTGCCAAAACGCATTACCCCTTTCCTGGGTGATACCTTAAGTAGAACTTTATCACCTACCTCGAACTTTAGAGGTTTACGCCTTTTGTCTGCGTAGCTTTTCTGCCTATCCCTGGCAGCTTTGAGACGATCTCGTATCTGTACAATCTTATCTGTCGTCTACAGGACTATATCAGGTCCTGTTAGTTGGACATCTCCAACTTCTGCCCAACAAACGGCTGTCCTACACTTTCTTCCATACAAAGCTTCAAAAGGTGCAACTTGAATACTGGAATGATAGCTATTGTTGTATGAGAATTCAATCAATGGAAGATGATCATCCCAACTTCCTCCTAAGTCAATAACACAAGCTTGTAGCATATCCTCGAGTGTCTGTATAATACATTCACTTTGACCATCCATCTGAGGATGATATGCTGTGCTGAAGTTCAATCGAGTGCCTAGGGATTGTTGAAAACTTTTCCAGAAATGCGATGTATACCTCGTATCCCTATCAGAGATGATAGACACTGGCACTCCGTGTAGAGATACAATCTCATCCACGTACAGCTGAGCTAACTTATCTGAGCTGTGTGTTTCCTTAATAGGTAAGAAGTGGGCTGACTTAGTCAATCTATCCACTATAACCCAAATAGTGTCATTTCCTCGCTTTGTTTTTGGTAACTTAGTAATGAAATCCATGGTTACCATTTCCCACTTCCAGGTGGGAAGTTCAGGCTGTTGCAGCAAACCTGACGGCTTCTGGTGCTCAGCCTTAACTTGAGCACATGTCAGACATTTGGCCACATAAGTGGCTATAGACTTCTTCAAGCCTATCCACCAATAATTTGCCTTCAAATCCTGGTACATCTTATCACTTCCAGGATGAACAGAATACTTGGAACTGTGGGCTTCTTGAAGGATAACATCCCGAAGTCCTCCATATTTTGGAACCCATGTTCGTCCATTCAATCTTAGGATTCCATCCTTGCCACAAGATAACTGTTCAGCAGTTACTCCCAATTTTTCATTCGGATAGTTGGCTTCTAACACAGCTTCCTTCTGAGCGGCTAACAATCTTTCATTCAAGTTGCTCTTCAATTCAATGCTCTTGGCATTGATCCTGATCGGTTTAACTCTTTCCTTCCTGCTCAAAGCATCGGTGACTACATTCGCCTTTCCTGGATGGTATCGGATTTCACAATCATAGTCATTCAAAGTCTCCATCCATCGACGCTGTCTCATGTTCAGATCCTTCTGGTTGAACAAGTGTTGAAGGCTTTTATGATCGGAATAGATCACACACTTGGTACCATATAAATAATGCCTCCAGAGTTTTAGTGCAAATACAATGGCACCCAACTCCAAATCATGGGTGGTGTAATTCTTCTCGTGCACTTTTAGTTGTCGGGAAGCATAGGCAACGAACTTGCCTTTCTGCATGAGCACACACCCCATACCAGTGTGTGATGCGTCGCATTATACTATAAATTCCTCTATTCCATCAGGCAATGTCAACACAGGTGCATTGCTCAACTTTTGTTTGAGAATGTCAAAGGATTCTTGCTGCTTAGGACCCCAGTCAAACTTGATATTCTTGCGGGTTAGAAAGTTTAGGGGTGCAGCAATCCTCGAGAAGTTTTCAATAAAGCGTCTGTAATATCCTGCCAGACCCAAAAAGCTACGAATCTCTGTGGGCGTCTTCGGCTCTTGCCAATTCATGAAAGCTTCAATCTTTGCGGGATCCACCTGGATACCACGCTCACTAACCACATGTCCAAGGAACTGGACTTCACGAAGCCAAAATTCACACTTTGAAAACTTGGCGTAGAGCTTCTCATGTTGAAGAAGTTTAAGGATACAACGAAGGTGCTTCTCATGGTCAGCCTGATTCTTTGAATAAATGAGGATATCATCAATGAAGATGATGACAAACTTGTCTAAGTAGGGTTTGCAAAACGCGATTCATGAGGTCCATGAATGCTGCTGGTGCATTAGTGAGCCCAAAAGGCATCACCAAGAACTCGTAGTGACCATAACGAGTCCTAAATGCAGTTTTGTGCACATCTTCATCTCTAACCTTCAGCTGATGGTATCCAGATCTCAAATCGATCTTGGAAAAGTTACTTGCCCCTTGTAATTGATTGAACAGATCGTCGATCCTGGGCAATGGATATCTGTTCTTGATAGTGACCTTGTTAAGCTCGCGATAGTCGATGCATAGACGCATCGATCCATCTTTCTTCTTTACAAATAGGATCGGTGCTCCCCAGGGAGACGAACTAGGCCTAATAAATCCTTTTGCCAATAAATCATCCAGTTGAGTTTTCAACTCTTTCATCTCAGTTGGTGCTAACCTGTAAGGTGCTCTTGCAACAGGTGCTGCTCCAGGAATAATGTCAATTCTGAACTCTACTTGCCTATCTGGTGGTAAACCAGGTAGTTCTTCAGGGAATACTTCTAGATATTCAGAGATGACAGGGATGTCTTCAACCTTGGGTTTTGGTTCATCAATAGTCACCTGTGCCATGTAGATGACACAACCTTTCTTTAAACATCTTGACGCCTTAAGCATAGACACTTTCTTAGGCAACCCATACTGAGTGTCTCCTTGTATGGTAAGTGGCTCACCATACGGAGTCTTGACAACCACTTGTTTCTTGTCGCAAATGATCTGGGCTTGGTTATGAGATAACCAATCCATGCCTATCACTATGTCGAAACCAGCTAATTTTAAAGGAAGTAAGGATAACGGAAAGGAGTGGTTCCTAATGGATATAAAACATCCATCTAACACAGTTGAGGCAGTTTCTAAGGTACCATCAGCCAACTCTACTTCATACTTCAGGCTTAGGGCTTTAACGGGCAGATTTAACAATTTACAAAACTTATCATCGACAAATGACTTATCCGCACCCGAATCAAATAATACCCTTGCATAAACATCATTAATAAGGAAGGTACCTGTTATGACGTTATCATCTTGAACTGCTTCCTGTGCATTCATTTAGAAGACCCTAGCATTGGTCTTCTTGCCTTCCTCAGGCTTCTTGGCATATTTTGGGCAGTTGGACTTGATGTGCCCTTTCTCGTTACAAATATAGCACGTCGCGTCCTTTATCTTCTTGCAGTCTAAAGTCTTGTGCTCACTTGACTTACAAATCCCATAAGCCCTGGGCTGTGATTGGGATTTCAATTCGTATCTGCACCTCCCCAGATGGTGCTTCTTACAGATTTTGCATTTGGGCTTCTCGCCCGACTGTTGACCATCCTTTCTAAACCCGGAACTCTTCTTGTGGTCAGAGTTCCCTTTGTGCTTCTTGTCTGAACGGTGTGAGTTATCATCCTCACGTTTTCTCTTTACAGAATCAGAATTCCTAAGCGATCTCTGCCTGACCGCATCAAGGGTAAGAGACAAGGATAAATCAGCTACAGACCTAAAGGTAGTAGGTCGGGATGCCTTCACGCTTGCTTTGATCTCTGGGGCTAAACCCCCAATGAAACTGGCGATCCGTTTTGTTTCTGGTGTCACTAAGTATGGAACCAATCGAGACATGGTATTAAAACTCGTAAGGTACGCCTGACAGTCTAAATTCTTCCTAACCAATGTCAGGAAGTCGGTCTCGATCTTCTCAACCTCATGTTGAGGACAGAAATTTTCCTTGATCAAAGTCACAAACTGTTCCCAAGACAGATTGTACAATGGGATTTTCCCAGTAGCTTGGATTAGAGACCTCCACCAAGCTAGTGCTTCTCCTTTAAATGACTGAGATACAAACTTCACAACATCCCTATCAGCGCAACCGCTGATATTAACCACGGTGTCCATATCGTCTAACCATGTCATGCAGTCAATAACCCATTTTTCCCCAGTGAAGTCCCTGGGTTTGCAGGAGACAAAATATTTATAGGAGCAGGTCTTTGCACGTGGCTCCTGATCAAATACAATCTTCTTAGACGGAACACTATGCTGATTTGATGAGTGTCGGTCATCATCCTTCTTTGACTCATGTTGTTTAGGAGGTGGCTTACTATGAGTCTCAGAGTGAGTCTTAGGTTGTGATTTGGAATGGGGTACATATGAGGTCTTGCTTCTAGTACCACTTGATTCATTGTCTCGTCTATCCAAAGCTCGAGTAATGGCATTGTCTATCAATGCCTGCAGTTCTGCACCAGCTATGTTAATTCTGGTGGTATCATGATTTTCCCTTGGGTGACTGTTGATTTCTTCAGACTCTGCCATGTAGCTTGATTGCTACATAAAACGATGACAATGATTTCTTAGAGGTTTATAATAGATTTGTCATCTTATTAATTTATTAACCATGGTATTAATAAACCACATTTGGTTAATTTGTTAAGTATACTCATTCAGGATTTTCATTATAATAATCCTTAGTTATAATTAAAATATAATAATAGCACAAATGGCCAAGTCACAGGGACAAATTTAAAGTATAATCCAAGATCTTATAGGATCGAGGTATTGAGGTTTAAATCATAGTTCATTACCTCTTCTTGACAGGGAGTTATAGGCTACAACTGTCTTTTGTCTTATATGATAATGATTATGGCCCGTAGGCATTACATCACAAATGGATGTTTAAATAATAAAGAAGGAATTGGAAGAATCCAATATAAGGGTGACACGCGTGATTTTTACGAATCACATCTGTCAGGAATGTTAACATGTTTTCAGATGTTAACAAGGATTTGAATCTTTTTAAGCAGGTTTTACCATCATGGCCAGGTCTTATAATGACATGCATGCTAGGTTATACCCTTTAAGATTCTTATTTAATATTTAAAGGCAGATCTTATAAAAGGAATGGCATATTTTGGATTTATTTATTTCATATAAATTACATTTATGCATAAAATGACAAAATGAAATTTAAATTATAACATGCCACTAAAAATTAAAAAGAGTACATATTGCCCTAAACGGGACTTTAACAGAAAAGATATGCCCACGTAGGGGCTAAACTGGAATACAAGTCCTCGCAGGGACTGAATACAGAAATAGATGTCCACACAAGGACTTGATTGAAAATTAAAGAAATACAAAATAAACAAATAAGGAATTTAATAATCCCTTTTGCTCTTCCCCTTGATTAAACTTGCCAAGCCCTTAAGAAAACCCCGGTGGCTTCTACGCTCTTCTCGAACCTCCCGCTCCACCTGGCTTAACCTTTGAAGAATCTCATGCTGTTGTGGCGGCTGGATCTGCGGCTGCTGCGGCTGCAGAGGTTGAGGAGGTGGCGGGTATTGATACCCATAGGTCGGGTATCCAGTCATCCAGGGACCTCCATAGGGCCCTTCAGGATGAAGAGCATTGTAGTTCGCCGCTACAAGGTATGGGTCAACTTCAGCGTAGTTGTAGTTGGTATGGGCCGACTGCTCAAATGGGTTATACGCCGCCGAACCGGCGTATGCAGGAATCGGGTTATCATAACCCATTGGTGGTGGTGCGACTGGCGCAGAGTCCACCTCGGAAACTGGGTTCGAAGGCCGACCCATTTGCGGTTCTTCGAATAGTGGCGGGTAATGACTGCCACTGGAAGGTTGAGGGGTGCTGATACGTACTCCCCCTCGCATGGACATCCGTGCGTTTGATCTTCTCCACCTCGGTGGCTCCGGAGGCGACTGCTGAACTGGTGGTGGTGGCGGTGGAGTGACCGCTACAAAACGCGAATCCTCCGAGGGATCCTGTTGCTGCTGCTGCTGTTACTGCGAGTTGTAACTGGGAGTAAACACCCAGTCGTATTGGGCAAACCTTGCCTGATAACTGTCTGGACCACGATAAGGTGATCCATGATATGATGACCCATCCGAAATCTTGATGGGGTGAGTAGGTGTCCCGGTTGGTGGCTCGGCGGGGTCCGGGTCCTCATCCATATCCATTCCCTGAGTTTCAGGGAAATGGTCTTCAGGTCCCAATGGGTTATGACCCATTGGTTCTTCACTCTGGTTTGCCGGGTTGAACCGGCTCTGAAAGTAAGGGGTCGGGTCTTTAAAGGCCCGGTGCGAGGTTGACCGCCGTAACGGTAAGAAAGAGTGGTGCGAGTCTTCGGGCTCGTTCTCCGTCTGCGGCCCGAAAGAATGTAGGTATGAGGGTGATGAACTTAGCGAGACAGATCGCCTCGCTGGCTCTAAATAGGTCCTCCAGTGCTCATGGTAACAGACGGCGTTCGCCGATGGGAAGGTCCGGCTTCGTGGTGGTTAGGGGCGTTGAATGGCCCCTTGGTTCTTCCCCCTCTCCTGAATCTAGGTGGCATCTTGTTGAACCTGTCAAAACAAATAAAGGACACAACAAAGGAAAACAATAAAGGACAAAGTTAAAACAAATTAGGATTAGTCGTAAGTTCTTTCTCTAGACTTGGAAGTCGAGGAATGTGCAAACTGTGTCATTGAAATTAAACACAAAAGGCTAGTGTTTAATTCACTCAATGTTGGCTCTGATACCAACCTGTCACACCCCGATATTTCCACGTATTACCGGTGGGCTCGGTGGGGAGTATCGTGACGTAGTTGATATCATCATGGACAATTTATCACAGTTTAATACACAGCGGAAGTCAAAAGATAAAATATTACAAACCGTTGTAAGGGATCCACAGGCGGATCAAAGTTAAAAGGAAACATTGTTCAACAGATTTATAACATCTAAGCTTGCAAGACTCTTTATTGATGCTAGGAGTAGCCAGCCTATTCCGTTTAGTACCTGCACTTAGCCTTTTTGGAAAATACGTCAGTTTACACTGGTAAATACAATTAACCGACTCATTTTGAAAATGTTTAAGAAAATTGATTTGAATGCACAAGGCACAAAATATCTTTTATAACTTGGGATAATTATTTATATATAAACTTGTAAAAGAATATCGGCATGTGTTTTACATCGATAAAAACCATAAAAATCAATACTGGTACCAGGTTGATAATTTTGATACCGATACGATGTTCGTTGAACCCAAAACCTAAATGGAGTAAAGGACAAACCAAATAACTTACCTATTATGGTGGTACAATGCCGCTTTGGTAGTTCGGTTCAGTATGGTAGCAGTTGTGGGAAAATTCTTATTTTTGAATACATGTTTTAAATATAATTTATGTCGCAATGTGGAAAAAATTAAACATAATTGTAAATATAAATTTTTCGAAACAATTAACGAATGTATGTTATCAAACAAAAGTTAAATCAAATAATAAATGACATACTATTACAAAAACCTCTTCGCATCCATGTTTCATTTTTAATAAGCATAACTTTTTTAATGGGTAATAAAATGTTGGTTAAAGTTAACTCTCCTAGATTATCGTAGAGTTCGATTAGATGGTTACATTGCCACTTACATGAGGTCAATTGAAATCCGTTTGATACCATTTTTGTAACGTCTTATTTTTAAGAGACTTTGTATTTAATCTAACCCATAAAATATTTATCCATTGTGAGTAATATTAAGTATGTGAGTAGAATAATGTATTAATGAGTTTTATTAACATGTAAGAAAAAAATGTCATAAAATAAACCTGAAAATATATTGCTTGATATCATTAACATCAATCACAATCAAATTGGTTTTGTGGATTTAGCTTTCTTTATCTCATCTTATTAGGTTATGTACGATTAAAATTAAACACTATTCATTACCTCTTTGTATTCATATATGTAAATATAATAAAATAATTATTACTTAGAATCAAACAATACTATATTATTACTTAGAATCAAACAATACTATAAAAATCTGAATACATCACTCATGAGAATTAATAAAATAATCATAACCTAAAATCAAACAATACTATAAATTTTTAAAAACACTATTCATGAAGACTCTATATTAATATAATAATAACTAGTTGATTTTCCTCGCGCTTCGTGGAGGGATCTCGATCGGTATTGATTCGGTTTGTTTCCGTACCGACACAATACATGCATTCGGTATAACAATCAACATCTGCTCTACATCGACCGAAAACTATAAAACGAACACGGTGCCAATACCGATGTTGTCCGGTCCGGCTCAATATGGTACAATATAGTACAGTAGTGATACAGTATTAGTTTATTGAAACTAAAAATATAAATATAAATATAAATATTGGTACCAAATATCGATGTTGTTTGTTCGGTACAATAGCGACACAATGTCTACTTTTAATAAGATTTACCGAAAACCATAAATATGAATAGCGACACTTATGTTGTTCAGTCGGTTTTCTTTTCAGTATGGTAGCAACACGGTATCTATTTTCAAAAAGATATATATCAGAATGTTGGGAAAAAAAATACATAGATGCGTATTTAGATTATTTTAAAAAAATTAACGTACAAAAATTAATAAAATCTTATGTTAAATGAACAATATTTAAAACAAATACTTTAAAGCTATTTTTTATTCATGGTCCCTCTTTAATATATATATATATATATAATAAAAATATCTTTTAGTTGAATTAAAAGATTATAACAAAATAAAATAAACATATTTAGTTTAAATAAATAATATTTTAAGAATTGAACAATTGAAATTTAACTAAAAGATAAAAAATTAAAATACCATTAAAAACTCTATAATAATTATTTATTTATCTTAGTTACTATTCATCAAGAATTTGTAATAATATGTATAATATACTAGGTTATTTGACCACGCGTTGCGGCGGTACATTACCGCGAGCATTGGATTGGTATTGATCGGTCCGTTACAGTACCGGGATGATTGTACTCGGTATAGAAATCAACATGTGTATTACATCGATGTTGTTTGAACGATATCCAATGGTTCATATCATAACATAAATGGTATTGATATTGATTTATTGCTGCAAATAGAGTTGTATAAATTAAAATTTATCGAAACCAGAAACCATCAAAATAAATATAGGTAACTCTACCGATGTTGTTCGGTAAGTTACGGTTGCGATACGGTGTCAGATTATAGAAAGCAAAAACAATAAATATAAATACCGCTACAGAGTTGTATAAGTGAAAAATAAATACTTCCAAACAATAAATTACCACTCATCGTCGGTTTCCATTCGGTTTTGTATGACATCAGCATGGTATCCATTTCCAATAAAACTTAGACCGCAATTTTGAAAGGAAAACATAGATGCGGATTTAAATCTTGTAAGAAGTTAACGAACACATATTATTCGAAAAAATAAATGAATAAAATATTGCAAAAAATATAAATAAGTGATGAAAATAGAATTAAAAAATAAATAAACTTTAAAATATTAGAAAAACTTTTAAAATATTACTGTTCATGACAACTTACAATTTATATGTATAACTAGAGATTTTTCCCCGCGCATTGCGGCGGGAATTCGGTTAGTATCTGTTCGGTTCGTTAAGGTATCGACTTGCTACAGTAAACGAAAAAGAAAACCTTACATCGATCGAAAACAATAAAAGCAATTATCGATATCGGCATCGATGTTGTTTAGTTGATATTGGTTCGTTTGGTTTGCGTTCTATTTTTTTGTTTCAAAATTGCCATATAAACTTTATTAAAAACAACTATTGCGTTGCTATTGTACAAATCCGAACAGAACCCGACTGAAAAACATTTGTATCTGTACCGGTTTTTATTTTTGTTATTTTAGCTTTCGATAAATTAAGATCGTATCGTTACCGTACCGTACTGGACTGAACAACTTCGGTAACGATATGTATTAATTTTTTTGGTTTTTTGTTTGATGACAAATATCCTGTCTCTACCATAGTGAACAAAACCAAAACCTCACAAACAATGTAAGTTCGGTATTGGTATTTATTTTTATTGTTTTTTTCTTTCGATAAACTAACATCGAATCGCTAGCGTATTGTTCCAAACAACATCGGTATCGTTGTTATCCGTATTCATATTTATGGTTTCCGGTTTCAAAAAAATTATTATACAACTTTGTCTGTGATGATAATTGAATATCGGTACCAGTACCATCATAATTTGAACCGATCGATACCGTTTGAACAACATCAGTGTCGGTACCGGCTACCGTTTTTATCATTTCGGTCGATGTAAAACACATTTTGATTTCTATACCGAGTGCTTGATCATACACGTACTGTAACGAATCAAATCGATACCCATCCAATGTCTGTGCTAACGTACCATCACAATGCGTGAGCAAATAACTTGGAATTTTAAAAAAATAAATAAACATAAATGCAAATATAGAATTATTTTAAAAAAAATGTTAACGAACGTAAGTTATAATAATAATAAAAAACAAATTAAATGCTAAATATATAATACTACTAATGAAAAATAATGAAACAATTACCTGAGAATTATTAATTACTATTTATTATTGAAAAATTAAATAAATAATAGATAAAATACTATTAAAAATAAAAACAAATGTATAAAAAACTTAAATGCCAAATATAATAAACAACTACCGAAGAATTTTCAAATACTATTTATTACTAAAAAATAAAATAAATAATAGATAAAATATTACTTAAAATAAAAATAAATACTTATAATTTTTTAATTACTATTCATCACAACTTTCTATTAATATATATAATATAATTGTCTGTGATGATAATTGAATATCGGTACCAGTACCATCATAATTTGAACCGATCGATACCGTTTGAACAACATCAGTGTCGGTACCGGCTACCGTTTTTATCATTTCGGTCGATGTAAAACACATTTTGATTTCTATACCGAGTGCATGATCATACAGGTACTGTAACGAATCAAATCGATACCCATCCAATGTCTGTGCTAACGTACCATCACAATGCGTGAGCAAATAACTTTGAATTTTAAAAAAATAAATAAACATAAATGCAAATTTAGAATTATTTTAAAAAAATGTTAACGAACGTAAGTTATAATAATAAAAAAATACAAATTAAATGCTAAATATATAATACTACTAATGAAAAATAATGAAACAATTACCTGAGAATTATTAATTACTATTTATTATTGAAAAATTAAATAAATAACAGATAAAATACTATTAAAAATAAAATCAAATGTATAAAAAACTTAAATGCCAAATATAATAAACAAATACCGAAGAATTTTCATATACTATTTATTACTAAAAAATAAAATAAATAATAGATAAAATATTACTTAAAATAAAAATAAATACTTAAATTTTTTTAAATACTATTCATCACAACTTTCTATTAATATATATAATATATAATAATTATGTATTCTGAATAAATACACTTGTTTCATAATTCAAAATGTCATTAGCTAAAAAGCATTTGCTTTTAGGTTTAATTGTATATAATCTTAAAATGCATGGTCGGTGGTTTTGACCATTCATTTTTCTAATTCATCCCCTAACTTTAAAGATTTTCCAATGCACCCCAAACTTTATAGATTTTCTAATTCATCTCCAACTTTAAAGATTTCAAATTCACCACAAAATTTAGAGATTTTCTATTTGTCCTTTTAACTTTATATATTTTCTAATTCACCCCTCATTTTTTGGTAAGTGGCACCTTAACACCTAACTTTTGATAATTAACAACTTTGATTCGTCCTATTTTTTTCTACTTAATAACTTCACACCTCATCTTCTTCAACATTTAAATTCTTTTGTTTAAAATTACTTTTACGACTTGACACCACAACGTGCGAGACATTATACTTTTCTTTATTTATGTCCAACCACATAAATGTCACGTCATACGCAAGCATTACACGTTAATTTCTACTTAATAACTTCACACCTCATATTCTCCAACATTTCAAATTCTTTTGTTTAAATTACTTTTATGACTTCACACCACAATGTGCTAGACATTATACTCTTATTTATCTATGCCTGATGTGGGGTAAAATACGCATATTTGTCCCGTGTAAATTGTATAATATTTGTATAGTTTTATTTATTATTTTTAGTATTAGTAGTATATTATATTATATCATGTTTTGGCAGGTTCTGGTGCAAATGGAGCGAAAATGATTAATAATTAAATAACCAGCCAGTTGAGTAGAGTAGACCGCCAGTGACCGAAGGAAATTCGCCGCTATTTTCTGTGAGTGGACCGAGCCCGCTATCTCTATGTTATAAGATGATGGGTCATATGAATTATATAATTCATATATGACACAAAATGCGCAGTTCATAACGCAAAATCAGGCTACCTTGGAAAGCATGGCTGAATTTGCAGAGAGAAGTAAAAAAAGAGTAGAGGAGTTAGTTCGAGAGCGGGGTGAGCTAGAGGAAGTAGAAGAAGAATGGGCGACGTATCAGAGGTGTCGTTAGTGAAGAGAGAAGTTGTGGAAGAAGAAGTGGAATTAGGGGATTCCACTGGTTGGATGTTTGGTGCAGAGGAAGAAGTTGAGCAACCATCTAATGAAGAATCGATGTCCTGGGAGAATGAATTTAGGGATGAACTAGATGGGTTGCCGGTAGATGAAGAGATAGAGGAGTTTGATCCAGAGGGAGACCGTGCTTACTTAGAAGCTTTACTTGAAGGAAACCCAATGATGGACATCAAAGAAGAAGAAGTGGTGGTGGAAGAGGAAGAGCACCACAGCTGGCCCATGGTATTAGTGATACATGAAACTTCAAAATCAACAAAACCACGGGAGAAGGTAAGAAAAGGGAAGAACCGAGATTGGAAGAGGATCGAAGGCTGGTACAAGACGGAGAAGAAGGAGCCATTGAAGTTCAAACATAACCGGTCTTCTCATTACATGCCACGCATCCGGTTTCTTCCAGGTAAGTTTAAGTTTTAGTCGTCTGAACCGTTTCGAATTTTTAAAATATTTTATAATTCCACCAATATATTTTTGAAAATTTTTGAGGTTTGGGTGGAATTAAACGGGTTGGACAGGGTCCAGGTCAAAGAGAAACCTCCTGATTAAATTCAAGTGTGGGGAGGTTTTGTAGAGTTTGTAATTTTATATATTTGGTATATTTTCGGTAGTTTATATAGTAAGTCATTTATTTTGTATATTGAGTCTAAGTTAGTAGTATTGAGTGAGTCGTTTGTGTCGAGTCGGTATTGCTTTGGTGTTTGCTTGTTTTTGTTTATGCAGGTTTGAATATGTACCACCCGTACTCAATCTCCATTCGGGTGATTTTGGAGCTGCTTATCAAATTTCAGGCATTTATCGAGTGTACTAGTCAGTGTCAAAAGCCGATCGCGAATGAAATGCTATACGATCGAGCTGGATTGGGAAAGACTTTGGAGCTTACGCATTATATAACCAGCTAAGTCCTTTCCAATTGGCCCTTTGTCTTTTTATTTCTTATTTATTTTAGTCTTTTGAGTCGGTTTCCATCCTACATTGAGGGCAATGTAGAGTTTAAGTGTGGGGATGGGAAACTATCGTTTAGTGTTTAGTCAGTAGAGTCTTGAGTCATAAAAAGTCGAAAAATAAAAAAAAAAAATTCAAAATGAAAAAAAAAATGAAAAAATTGAGAAAATGTCTTTTGAGATAAGAAGTTTGCAAAAAAAAAAAAAACGGAAAATGATAGAAAAGTCGGGTTTTTGTTCGGGTTCAAATAATGATAATATGAGATAATATAATCGTGCTTGTGTCTAGTTTGGGATGCGCGGGTAGGCTCAATTCGGTTTTGGGTTCCTTTGATCTTAAAATTACCTAATTGTCGGTCTACTAGTGGGTTCTCATCTAGGGAGAGTGGGGAAATTGAAACTGCCAAAAATAGTATAAGGGATGCCATTATAAGCTAAGATCGTTAGAGTTTTTAGTCATTATCTCGCTGAAAAAAAAAAGAATAAAAAGTGAGCTAGAAACTAAATGAAAGTAGCCATTCCTATGTAGTCTGTGATTGGGGATAGCGACTCTACAGTCGGATTACCGCTAGGGTGTGTGAAATCGACTTGCCAAATAAAAGTACCGAAACCTAAGTAATCTGTGGTTGGGGATAGCGACTCTACAGCCGGAATACCGCTTGGTTAGGGAAAGCATCGTCTAGTCTCACGAAAGAAAGAAAAAAAAAGAAAAGAAAGAAAGAAAAAAAGAAAAAATGAAAAAATGAAAAAATGAAAAAAAAAATAAGATTTGATTTTAAACTCTCTTGATCTTGGTATAAAACGGTTAGGAAATAACCCAGTGGTTGTTCCTTTTGTCCTATAAGCTTGAGGGGGGATTAGGTGGACTTGCAATTCTTAGCGTGAGACCCTAGGTAGATTGACCGAACTTGAACTTAATTGCATGATAAGGGCTTGGAACCGGGTTGGGTTTAAGAGGATCAATATACTTGCAATCGCGGCTAACACGAGTTTCGATTTTAATAAAATAATTTAAGTTTTTGGCATGTTCGACTATTCCGACTATGATTCCGTTTGCATAATTCTTTTTCGGGGACGAAAAAAGGTTAAGTGTGGGGATATTTGATGTGGGGTAAAATACGCATATTTGTCCCGTGTAAATTGTATAATATTTGTATAGTTTTATTTATTATTTTTAGTATTAGTAGTATATTATATTATATTATATCGTGTTTTGGCAGGTTCTGGTGCAAATGGAGCGAAAATGATTAATAATTAAATAACCAGCCAGTTGAGTAGAGTAGACCGCCAGTGACCGAAGGAAATTCGCCGCTATTTTCTGTGAGTGGACCGAGCCCGCTATCTCTATGTTATAAGATGATGGGTCATATGAATTATATAATTCATATATGTATAGATGCGGCCATATATACTTTTTGGGGGGAGATCGTGCACTGTCATATTATTATAAGAGGAGGAATTATATTAGAGGCCCAATTAATAAAGATAAAAAGGCTGGACTTGATATATTTTGAAAAAAAAAAGCAGAGGAGTATTTATATTTCTATTATTACAAAATCAAATAACATCAGTGGGATTTGGCCTATTATTTCGACAAACATCAGGTCCACATATACTTCGACTATTCGGTGAACGAGGCCCGTTGTTTTTGTGAGGGAGATATATACGAACATAGGATCAGACGGCAGGGGACAACATATTACGAAAGTTAGAGTTTTTTGACGATCAGAGGAGGCTGATTCAAGGTGTTTGAAGTGCTCGGGAAGCTAGGAATCGTCGGGGAACATTCAGGAGCATTCGGGATCGAAGAATACGGGTTCTATTATCTTGTTTCTTTGTGTTTCGTTTGTTTTTAATTGTTCGATGATGAATTCAGATTTTATTATGTTTTGTGCTATGATTTTAGACATGATTATTGGCTAAATCTTTGTTACTACCTAGACATGGTTGAATGATTGCATATGTTTTGATTATTCTTGGATTTTTGAATGCTATGGATAGTTTATAAATTGTAAACGGTTTGTTCTATCAGTTAGATGTGTTTGCGTGCTTGATATTGTTTAATTATTTTTTTATTGCTTCGTTCGAATCTTGGTGACGGTCTTTATCACGGAATATAATCGGGCTAGGGTTTTAGGTTTTGGTGAGTGTCTATATCACATAATAAACCTTTGATCCTTTAGGGTGAAAATCATGTAAGTAACCTTAGAAGTAATAGTTGGTAATTTTATAAAATCAAGTGTTCTACTAATCATCAATAGCTGTAAGGTGCGAGATTATTGCTAGGTCTAAGTGATTAAACCGCAAGGTGGGTCCTTCTTAGGAAGTTAACCTTTTGGCTGCTGTCTAGCAAGTCTAGCTAAGAAAACAAACCTATCCTAGATTTAGGTCTCGTAAGGGAGTGAGCCTTGTAGGATACTTTTATAAACCCATTAGATGTCTTGTAAAGGAGTCTAATAACCGGTAATTTAACAACCTTTAGGGGATCTTAGAGTGCTCTTGAGAGAGATTAGGGGTCCTTAGATTTCCCGATAGGTGAGAATTTTAAGATCCCGGTTCCATAGCAGACAACTTCCAATTATAATCATAACTAAAAGCAATCAGGATTCCTGTCTAGGTAGTTCCTTCATCATCCTTGAGTTCAGCCTTCGTGTGAGTTCGTGTCTAGTTCGTTTAGTTAATTTAGTTGAGTTTTAATTATAATTTTAGGATATTTAGAAACCCCTCCCCCAATCAATAAACAATTAGTCAGGTCGTGTCAGTCTAAGTCTAGAATAGAGTCGTTAGCGTAATCAGTAGAGTCTCTTGGGTTCGATACTCGGACTTCCTTAGGCTATACTGCATCGATCGGTACACTTGCCGGTCGTGTGGTTTAGGGTTTAGAGAGTCTTAGTTTTATAAATTTAAAACTTAGAGAGTCTAGTTTAGGGTTTAATTTAGTTAATTTAGTTAAACCACTTCGAGCACATCAATGCCTAACCACGTTAATGTGACGAACGTAACGTGTGTGACAAAGTAAAAAACAAGTCACGTCACGCGCGGGTATCACACGTTTAAGTCATCATCGTAACACGTGTAACGACGCGCCAAACACAACGATACCGCTGCAACGCGCAACACGGGTTAAAAATCTAGTTACCAAAATATGCCATTATAATAGATTTTTCATTTACATCCTGTAATTTTTAATAAGTTTATCATACAGTCCCTCTACTTTAGTAATAATATGTTTAGGTCCTTAATCTTAATAATTGTTTTTCATTTTCAACCCTTACATTTTAATACAATCACTATTTGACCCTCAACTTTAGTTTTTCCCTTTAGTTGTTCCCTTTAAATTTTATTGTAATTACTATTTAAACCCTAAACTTTTAGGTTTTTTTTTCTTTTACTTATTTATTGTTGTTTTTTTAGTTTGTTCCGAAGGTAAAGTCTTTCTAACTTTCGTATATACCGTCGTAAGTAGGTTATTTTATTACGTTTCGAACCTTTCGCAAGTATTCTTTTTTTGTGGTTATAACGAATGAACCTTTTGCGATATTCGAATATACCGTCGTGCAGTGGCGGAGGTATAGGATAAGGAGGGGTATCATGGGCTACGGCTGAACCCCGTATTCGTGATGTAATTTTTAATTTATTATTCGGTTTTATATAAAGAATATCCTTGAACAAATACGGGATGACCCTGAAAAATAAAATACTTTTATTTATTAAATTTAGAAACTTTTATAAGTCAAAACCTTTTACACCATCAAACTTGTATAAAATATGTCATGGTTCTTAGCCATTGGGCCACATGTTTTCTTCCGTTTGAGCCACATGGTGGTGTGATGTGTGTAAAATGCAACATATAAATTACATCAAATAAGGCATAAAACTACCCCCTTTTTAGTACTAATGTTGGAAAAAGTGTGTTTTTGTCTTCCTTTTGTATTTTCAGGAGCAAATGAGCTTAAACGAACAAAAGGCACAAATATGCAGCAAAAACTAACATAAATACAAAGAAAAGGAATAAACGTGATATGCCCGACCCCTCAGCAGCATCCCCAAGAGCAAAAACAAGAAACACAAGGCTGACCACGGCCCGTGCTCACTAGACACGGGACGTGGTTAGATGTCTGCAGAAATGGACAAAGTTGTGGAAGCTTCTACGCCCACCACAGGGGCGTGCCCAGCTCAGCACGGGGTGTGGTCAACGCTAAGATTTGCAGAATCTTGCAAATCTTGATAGTAAAGATACGCTTCTGCACACGGGGTCGTGCCCAGCGAACATTGGTCGTGTGGAGCCCAATGCTGACAAATGCAATTAATGAAGGAAGAGAAAGGGATGGCCACGGGGGCGTGTCCGCTGGACACGGGGCTGTGGCCGGGCTTCTGTTCAGGCTATAAATAGGGGTGCTTGGCTCACTTCAAAGCTAACCCTTGGCAAATCACCTATCTCTCACTTTGCCACCACTCCACCACCACTACAACACCCACATCCACCACCATCATCTATCATCCACCTTAGAGTGTGTGTAGTAGCATCGGGATCCAAGATTGATCGTAAGAGTTCTTGTCAATCAAAGGCCATGTTTGGCTAAGTCTCTTACATCACTTGGTGAGGACAAGCATTTAATGTATTACTTTTGATTTTTAATATTTTCGCACTTTTTATTTGGTTTTGTATTAATGACTAGTTTCTTATGTTGAAGGTGAAACTTCTTTATCATTTGTCCGTGGTGTCTTTGCATTACTTTACGGTCTATATAAAGTAAAAGATTTTCACCATTCATATCTCTACGGTCTATATAGAGATATGTTGGCTAACTAGGACCTCCTCCAATACCCACTGGTATTGGATGGCGGGGGTGCGATCCCCTCATATGTAAACTACTATTAATACATTAAACCGACTACTTGGGATTGTATCCCTGCTGACTCAAACCACTTAGCCGAGCGTAACGTCACATTCAAAAGAGGGGCCTACCACTTTTCGAATTAATAACTTAATTAGTTATCTTCCAATATTCCGACCCTTTGGGATTGTATCATTGCTGACTCAAACCACTGTGTTGAGGGTAACGTCACCTTCAAAAGAGGGCCCTACTACGATAACTAAGATAATCTCTTAAAAAGTGCAAAAGTGCGGAAATCATCAAATGATACATTAAAGGCGAGTCAGATCCAAGTGATTCATCTTGTCTATCTGTTTTTATTTTTATTTTTATTTCAGCATTTTTACTTTTTATTTTTATACTTAAAACCTTTTTCAAAAATTTTAGTTTGATTAGGCGTTGAGGATAAACTGGTACTAAAAGCTCTTGTGTCCTTGGACGACCTCGGTATCTTACCAACGATATACTACACTCACGATGGGTGCACTTGCCCATGTGTGTGTTTAGTGTTAGTAGAATATCGTGTTTTATATATTTAAAACTTGACTAATGTGTAAAATGGGTTTAAAATATCAATAAAAACATATCACACCCGACACACGCCATGGTGTAAAGATTGGTTTTGTTGGTTAACTTAAAAAGCAATAAAAACCTTCAGTGGGTGGAATATGATTTTCATTTACAGATTTACTCTTGAATCTGTAATACTCTTTTACTTATATTTATTTAATCTAATCCACTTCTTTGGTCCTGTTAAACCAAAAAATCATTTTTATCTGGTGTGTTGATATTTCAATCTATCTTAAAAGACAAAGTCGGTGGGTTTTCACCGGCTTTGTCTCCCCCACCCCTACACTTTCATAATTTTCAAATTTAGACCTTCCACTTTGGTAGTTTCTTTTTAAAACCTCAGCTTTGTTAAATCTTATTTTCACTCACTCTTAGCCCTTAAGTTTAGGAGATGTAATTTTCAGCCCCTTGCCTTTTTTTTTATGAACTTTGACAAATATAACTTTGACCCCCTCGAGAATATATATAATCTGATTTTTTTAATAATAGTTTTGTTTGTTAACTTATAAAACTTTAATTTGTTGTGTGCTTTTTTATGTACGTGTCGGTATAAATTCGAATGATCTACGTTTCGATGTAATTTTATTTGAAAACGCGTCGGGTCAAATATAATATGGTTTTATGCTTACTTTTTCTGTATGTTTCGACATAAAGTTAGTTTTCATTTATAATACTTTTTTCAAGCTTACTTTTTATGTACGTTTCGGCGTAAATTTTGTTTGAAAACAAGTGCCGTCAAAATTCGAGCTGGTCTATGTTTTAACGTAAAGGGTCATAATAAGTCATACATAATCATGCCGCATAGTCGGTACAATATTTGAGTTTGTCTTGGTATACTTTTTTGTATAAAGAGTCTGTCTACGTTTTGACGTGAATTTGGTGTACACTTTCATGCTTTATTTTCTACATTTCCTACGTATGAATTGGGTTGCATATAATACATTATGACTTGACGATATAAATTTGAGTTAGTCCGGTCGCATATAATACGCTATCATTGTACGGTAAAAGATTTACTTTACGTTTTGATTTAACCGTAATGATATATAGGTTAAATTGAGTTCAATTGAATACGTTGAAATGAACATTTTTATATGGTTAACGCATCACATAATGCTAGGACTAATCTGTTCGACATTTACGATGTACCCGCGCCACAACGCGCGCGGGTCTTATTACTAGTTATTTTTTACGCATCCTTCATAATCCATCTATTGAAAATAAAAAGTAATATATTACTATCTATTTTTTAAAGCATCCATCATAATCCATCTATTGAAAATAAAAACTAATATTATATCCATCTTTCTTTCTTTTTTTTAAGTATAGATAAATCATAGATAGTTCTAAAAAATGGATAAAAAGAAGTATGTGTTTACACCAGGTTTTAAAAGTCATTAGACGCTCCCTGGTCGAATTTGATAGTACTCGAAAAGAACTCAGCCTAGGAGGAGATCAATCGGGGAGTAATCGGTCTAGACTAACAGTACTCGAGCCTTGACAACCTACCTTGTAGCGAGTACTCGGAGAATACACGGAGCCTAGACAGGACTTTTATAACCATGGTTTACACAACTGCCACAGTTTATACTATAAAACGAATTAAGTTAATAATTTATTCAAGATAGAAAGTGTGGTTGGGATTAAACTTTATTAAGAATTTCTTGTATCAATATAAATTCGAGTTAGTGTCGCAACCCCTGACCACTTGTTCCGGGAGCGGGCGGCCGCGAGCTCGCACATTCGGTGGTATCGGTGTTTATTTATTTGGCAGCGGAAATTACATCAGAACCGTAGTTAGGAAATAGTTTAGCAGGGTAAAACACCACATTTTTATAAATAATAGTTAATAAATACTTTGGGAAAAACCCAAGCTTTTATTACAAACATGTTTATAGGGATAAACCCTAATTTATTCAAATAAAACGTCTTTCTGGTTTAGGTAACTTTTATAGCCACTTTTCCAAGCCTTCAGTGCTCCCCAGTTGGCTTCTATTTGCCTTTCACATTTTGTTACCTGAAACGCGTTTAAAACATTTTTGTCTGTTGAAGAAACACTGGATAAATGACCGAAATCAAGTTATCCAAGGGGTTATGTTCTGCATAAAAAGGGATGGTTCTCTCTCGTTTGATTCGAAGGGACAAGTCTTCTTCTCCGGTGAACACTGCAAAACAGAATACCGTTAGCCTCGTTACGGGGAGAAGGGAGGTTCTCTCCGTAACCCGACTCCGGTGTGAGAATAAGTATGTGTTTATGAAGAAGAAGAATTATTGACGAAGTGACTCTAACTTGAAGTTCATACATGAATTACTCTCATATTTATAGCCGGGAGTTTGGGCGGGAAAACTCGTTGTTGAAATATTAACGGAAGATGCTAACTCCGTAAGCGGTTATTTTTCCTCCGTTAATTCTCTTGATCGGATTGAGAGATCACTCGGATCGTGATCTTGATCGACAGCTGGGATGTCGCCACGTGGAAAGTGGGCAAGTGGAGGTTTCCCTTCAATTTCATGCCATCATCGTGATTACAAGACGGTCTGAGGTGATGACACGTGTCCCAAACGGTTATAACCGTCTGGTGGTGCACGATTTGAGTCTTCTAGAAGATTATTGCCATAATCTAGTGTGACTCCTTATTGTGTGGTATCAGCTTAGTAAATTATATCCAAGTCTGGGTATTATTAAGCGGAAGTACCAGGATTTTCATCCTTGTTTGTTATGGGGAAAGGCGTGAGGGTTCATGTATTTCCCTTTGGCACGTAGGTGTTGTCTTCTGCCTCTCTTTCAAACTCTTTGTAGGATTTTTGCGCGGCCTCGTAAGGTTTAAAGAGGTTTAAAGGATGAGGTTTTGGTATGGTCTCAAGTACTCGAAGTGAGGTTTTTGGGACCTTACCCCTTCAAGTCCCCCCAGTCCAGTGGTGCTCTTATGCAAATAAGTGGAGCACTGGACTTTAAGAGAGGGGTCTTTACTGTTTGTAGGTTTTAGGCGCGAAAGTGGAGAATCTTTTATGAGAAGATACACTTTGCTGACGTTTGGAAATCTTTGACTTTGGGTGAGAGGTACAGTAAGGATTGTGTGACAGGCTGTCACTGTCAGGTGTACATTACTGACCGTGCTCTACACGCGCGCGTGAATTCGCGTTACTGGCCCCTGTCGCTTGGGTAACTGTGCTATCCCGAAAAAGGTGATGTTGCAGTTACCGAAGCTATTTATGGCGGTGGGTATATAAGTGTTTTGGATTTCCCCTTTCCAGTAATCATTACTTTGTTGAAAATCCCTTTCCCTTTGTCTTCTCTTATCCGTTCTCTAGAAAGGATTGCAATTTTTCCTTCCTATGTCAACCGGCGATCTTCACGAAGACTCAACTGAAGAAATGTCTGTCGAACTTCCCCCATTAAAGTGGTCTAGGGCAACTTTTGATGGCTTGATTCGGAATCTCAGGTTCCCTGAAAACTGGGGTGCCCTTTACCCTGAAGAGGGTTAAACGGCGGCGGATGCTCCGGCTGGGTATGTGACCTTGTTTTGGGATTTCTTTAGTGCAGGCAACTTTCGTTTGCCTGTAACGAAATTTTTTCTTGAAATCCTTGAGTATTACAAGTTCCATATCTCCCAGATGCACCCAATTGGTATGGTTAGGGTTCGGCATTTTGAATTCGTGTGCCGTACGATGCATATTGAACCGGCGGTTCCTCGATTTCGAGTTTTTCATCAAATGCACTGTACTCAAGGGTTCTATTCGTTTATTCAAAGAGCATCGGCGAAGAAAATTTTGCTGCACCCCCCAAAATCCTTCCATGATTGGAAGCAGAAATTCTTTTTTATTAAAGCAGTGGTTTTCCCGATGAAGATGATTTTTAGGGGAAAAGAGGATGTCCCTACTGAAACCATTTAGACCCCTGTCGACGAAAATTGGTATCAGGATCTGAAAGATGTTCCATCTATTGCTTTACCGGAGAAAGCCCTTGTTGGTGCCGTTATGAGTTTGAACTGGAGGATGGAACGAGAAGAGAAGCCGGTGTACATAGAGGATGGCAAGAGTAAGATTTTTACCCTGTTTATTATTATTTTTTTTTTGAAATTTATCTTCACTTCTCTTTCCTTGCAGTTGTCTCGTTATACGTTGTTGCGTTTGAGAGAGAAGGTGGAAAGATGTCTACTATTGCAAAAAAAGCCAGATGAGGAACTGATGTGTTCAAATATTAACATATAAATTTCATCAAATGAGGCATAAAACTAACCCTTTTTTAGTACTAATGTTGGAAAAAGTGTGCTTTTGTCTTCCTTTTGTATTTTCAGGATTAAATGAGCTCAAATTAACAAAAGAAGCAAAAAGACACCAAAATCTAACATAAATACAAGAAAAGGAGCAAGACATGGCGTGCCCGACCCCACAACAGCATCTTCCCAAGCAAAACAAGAGATCAGAGGCCTGAACACGCCCCGTGCTCAGCCAGCACGGGGGCGTGCCCAAGTGTCAGCAGAAAAGACAAAGTGGTAGAAGCTTCTATTGCCCACCACGGGGCCGTGCTCAGCGGACACGGGGCCGTGGTCAACTATAAGATTCGCACAATCCAGGAAAATCTTCATAGTACAAAGATTCTTCTGCACACGGGGTCGTGCTCAGCGGACACGGGGGCGTGGTCAACTAATAAGACAAAGCTGCATTTAATGAAGAAAGAGAGGATGTGGACACGGGGCCGTGTCCAGCCGACACGGGGCCGTGCCCGAGCTTCTGTTCAGCCTATAAATAGGAGTGCTTGGCTCAAGCTCAAACCATCCCTTGGCACACCACCTCTCTCACACTTCACCCACCACCCACCACCACCATAACACCATCATCCACCACCATCATCCATTGTCCATCGTAGAGTGTGTGAGTCGTCTCGGGATCCAAGATTGATCGTAAGAGTTCTTGACAATCAAGGCCATGTTTGCCTAAGTCTCTTACATCACTTGGTGAAGACAAAGTGTCTAGTGTAATACTTTTTATTTCTAATCTTTTGCACTTTTTATTTGGTTTTGTATTAATGACTTTAATAACTAGTTACTTATGTTGAAGGTGATCTTTCCTTATCGTTTGTCCGTGGTGTCTTGGCATTATTTTACTGTCTGTATAAAATAAAAGATTTTCACCATTCATATCTCCACGGTCTATATGGAGGTATGTTGGCTACCTGGTCGGGGGTTAAGGGAACGGTTTGGTAAAGGTCTTGCCATTGTTCAGCGTTTAGAGGTCCTGCAATGGACCTGGGTCAAATTTAGTAGGACCTCCTTCAATACTTCACGGTATTGGATGGCGGGGGTCCAAACTCTTTCACCCCCTCATAAGTTAACTACTATTAATACTATAACCCGGCTATTTAGGACTGTATCCCTGCTGACTCAGACTACTTAGTCGAGGGTAACGTCACCTCCAAAAGAGGGGCCTACCATAATATTGCATTAATAACTTAATTCATTATCTTCCAATAATCCACCCTTTTAGGATTGTATCCTTGCTGACTCAAACTACTGGGGTGAGGGTAACGTCACCTTCAAAAGAGGGGCCTACTACAATAACTAAGATAATCTCTTAACTATGTGCAAAAGTGCGGAAATAATCAAAGGTTACACTAGATACGAGTCGGAACCAAGTGATTCATCTTGTCTATCTGTTTTTATTTTTATTTTTATTTTCAGCATTTTAGTTAGTTTTTATTTTTCTTAGTTTAAAACATTTTTCTAACTTTTTAATTTTGATTAGACGTTGAGGATAAACCGGTATTAAAAGCTCTTGTGTCCTTGGACGACCTCGGTATCTTACCAACGCTATACTACGCTCACGATGGGTGCACTTGCCCATATGTGTGTTTAGTGTTAGTAAAATATCATGTTTTATAAATTTAAAACTTGGCTAAAATAAGTGTTAAAGGGGCTTAAAATATACACCTAATATATATAACACTTCACACGCATCAAGTTTTTGGCGCCGCTGCCGGGGACACAAGGATTTTAAGAAAGTTAGGAATAAGCGGCCTAATCGTTTTTCTTATTTTTCATTTTTTTAGGATTTTTTTTTTTAGTTTTTCTGTTTCTGCAGAGCTCAGCACGGGCCGTGCCTGGTCAGACACGGGCCGTGCCTAGCATCATTACTGGCAGTTTTTATTTTCTGAGTTACAGAGTGCTGAGCACGGGGCCGTGTCGGTGCAACACGGGGCCGTGTCCAACTCCCAGTAACAGGGATCCGGAAAACGATTACTGTACCTCTGACCACGGGCCGTGTCCACTGAGCACGGGGCCGTGGTGAACATTTTGACCAACGTTCTTTTCTGTTTTTATTGCAGGACTTGGAACCCAGGTGCCACATTTGACCCTCCTACGTAGTGCATGAGCTCCAGTTCTAGTAGAGACATAAAAGAACCCCTAGAAGAACCCGAACGCTTTCTCAGAAAAAGACTTAAAGCTAAAAATCAAGAGAAAGCTTCGGGGGACCCACTTCCAATGGCGGACCAACGTACCCTCATGGATTACCTACGGCCCACCGTAGGCAATCTCGGCGCCGCTATCAATGCACCAAATGTCGAAGCCAACAACTTCGAACTTCGGCCGCATTTGATACAAATGCTCCAAAACTCCGCAACCTTTCACGGGCTTGCGGACGAGGATCCCCATCTGCATATTACTAATTTCTTGGAAATATGTGATACTTTTCGGATCAATGGAGCATCAAACGACGCCATTCGCCTTAGGATGTTTCCATTTTCACTAAAAGACCGAGCTAAGGCTTGGCTTAACACCCTCCCAGTTGGCTCGGTAAACACCTGGGATGAACTAGCCCAAAAGTTTCTATATAAGTATTTCCCTCCTGCTAAAACGGCTAAATTAATGACTGAAATTAATACATACTCACAAGAGGATGGGGAATCCTTATATGAAACTTGGGAAAGGTTCAAGGAGCTTCTAAGAAAGTGTCCTCATCACGGTCTAGCGGTATGGCAACAAGTATCCACTTTCTACAATGGGTTGTTGCCACACACAAGACAAACTAGGGCTGTTCAAAAAGCTCGCGGCTCGGAGCTCGCTCGAAGCTCGCTCGGATTTAGCTCGGAGAAAGCTCGCTCGATTTGGCTCGGTTTAAAAGTGAGTCGAGCCGGCTCGGCTCGGTTAGAAAGTGAGCCTAGCTCGGCTCGGCTCGTAACGAGCCGAGCTGGCTCGGTTCGGCTCGCTTTGTAGCTCGGCTCAGTTTAGCTCGAATTATTTTACTTATAATAAGTTTTAATTTTATATACATTATAATATATTACAAAAAAAACTGATTATTATTTACATCCATATAGGTTTGTAATTTGATATTTATGGCATATTTGAAGATTGATTACCATACTAATGAACTAATATTGTATTTTATTGAAATTAAAACTTATTTTGCGTTGTTAAACTTGATTTTGGTTTGAATTGTATTAGGTTGAACTTATTTTGAATATATTCTTTTAAATTATTGAATAATATTTTAGGCTATTAAATTTTAAGAGGTATATATTAGTTTTTTTTTATAAAATCGAGTCAAGCCGAGCCGAGCTAGCTCGGTTTAAAACCAAGCCGAGCCCGAGCTTAGATTTTCAGCTCGGTTTCAAATCCGAACCGAGCCGAGCCAGCTCGGATTATAATCGAGCCGAGCCCGAGCTTGGCCTGGCTCGGCTCGGCTCGGCTCATGAACAGCCCTAAGACAAACACTTGATTCAAGCTCCGGGGGACTTTTAGGTAATCGTCGCCCAAATGAAATATATAATCAAATTGAGGAAATTGCTCAAACCAATTTTCAATGGCACACTCCCCGAGGTAATAAATCTATTGCCCCGGGCGCCCATAAGGTTGATGAAAGCACCTCTTTACAAGCCCAAATCGAGGCCCTCTCTTCGAAAATCAAAAGGCTAGAAATGATAAAAACGGCCTCGGTTATGGCTTGTGAAGGGTGTGGTGGGTCACATGAAAATTGGAGTTGTATGAAAGAATTAGATGAACAAGCGGAAACGGTAAACTACA
Organism: Helianthus tuberosus; assembly: GCA_030545235.1. NCBI lineage: Eukaryota > Viridiplantae > Streptophyta > Magnoliopsida > Asterales > Asteraceae > Helianthus > Helianthus tuberosus. Next base: position 208,145,649 of record CM060442.1, on the reverse strand, counting down.
TTGATAATAGACCTAGGCCGTCGGGTCCTCCAACGGGTACCTACAACCAAGGATGGCGTAACCACCCAAATCTTGGTTGGAGAGATCCCGGCAATAGTAGTAACCAACAAAACCAACGAACTAATTTTCAACAACCACAAAATTTCTCTCAACAACAAGGTGGAAGAGAAAGGCTTGAAGATACCCTATCTCGCCTCATCTCCGACACCGAAAAGAAAAACTCGGATCGATTTCAACAATTGGAATCGAATTTTAGAAATCAACAAGCTAGCATTCAAAACGTTGAAAAACAATTAAATCAACTAGCTCAAAATTTCTCCGAGAGACCAAAAGGCGCGTTACCAAGTAATACCGAAACCAACCCAAAGGCGCAAGTACACCTCATCACGTTGAGAAACCGAACCGTGGGTCCCGAGGATGAGCCCTTACCACCAATTGAAGGAAGTCAAAGCCAAAACACTACTTCGCCCACACCTCAACCAGAAAAGGCTCCTTCAACAAATCAAGAACCCACCAAGACTCATCCGATTCCGTACCCCGGTAGGTTAAATCGTCAAAAGACCGATGAGCAATTCGCAAAGTTCGAAAGTTTACTAAAACAATTGCATGTTAATATTCCTTTTATTGAGGTCCTAACCCAAATGCCTAAATATGCAAAATTCATGAGGGATTTCCTCACTCACAAAAGGAAAATTGAATCATTGCAATTAGTTAACTTAGGCGAAGAATGCTCAGCTTTAGTACTCAACAAACTTCCACAAAAGAAAATCGACCCCGGGAGCTTCACAATCCCTTGCTCGATTGGGAAGTCCCCCGTCCGTAATGCTTTAGCCGATCTTGGGGCTAGCATCAACCTCATGCCCACGTCAATGTTCAAACGACTCGGCCTAGGAACAACAAGCCCTACAAAGATGAGCATACAACTCGCCGACAGGTCCGTCAAATTTCCACAAGGTGTCGCTGAAAATCTGCTAGTCAAGGTTGACAATTTCGTCTTTCCAACCGACTTTGTCATCCTAGACATGGAAGAAGACACCGATGTCCCTCTCATCCTCGGGAGGCCATTTCTAGCCACCGCCCAAGCAGTGGTGGATATGAATGACGGAACTTTAACATTGAAGTTTGGGGATGAGGAAGTAAAATTTGAATGTGGAAAGAAAGTAGAGGAAGAAGATCCGGTCAACTACATGAAGGTCATAGACTCAAGCTTGGATGACGCTCTCCGACGGTGTAACATGGGATGCAATACATCTCACTTGGGTAACATATGACCAGGCTTTGGGTCTAGCCAAGGACCCTTATAAACGTGGCGCACCATGGAGGCATTCCACGAACTATCCTTAGTTTAGTTTAGATTGATTTTCTTGTTTTCTAGTTAGTTTTAATTTTCAGGAATAAAACACACTTGAGATGGCAAAGGATGCTAAAAACTAAAAACTTTTTACACCTTTTTACACATTCAATCAACCTAAAAACTTATTTTTGGGACACATTGAGGACAATGTGTAATTTAAGTGTGGGGGGATGCTAAAACCTTGAATCTCGCAAGTCCTAAATACAAGCCTTACACAAAACTCTATTGGAACCGTTAATCACCCCAAATTTTTTCAAAAATTTTTTTCATTTTTTTTACTTGTCTAGGTTTAACTCGGGAAATTCAAGTTCTTAAAAAGCTTATATTTTTACGAATTTACAACCGATAGCGTCGTGATAAAAAGAACCAACATAAGAAAATTATGAAAAGGCATGACAAGCTTAGTTAAAATTTGATTATATATACTTGATCACATAAAAACCCATTCCCACAAAAGTGAGTTTTGAGCCTTTATTGAGCATACACTTACATATCATTTGACTAAATGCTCATTTTTCGTTTCTTGTGTGAATAGCCGCTTGGTTCTTACGACTCTAGAACTTGCCATGACGATACATTCCAAATCCTTACCAACTTAAACCCGAGTAAGTAAATGATGGAGGCATTAGGACTTACCTTTTTATTTCTACACCATTATTTTTCTTTTTTTTACCACCTACCCAAAATCCCCCTAGTTAGCCCCTTTGAGCCTAAACCTTTTCATTTCATAACCCAACCAAAAACCCTTTTTACCCACCAAAACCTTTTTCATTTTTAACCCTTTGTTTTAGTAACAAGTTCGGTTCTTCATATGACTTGTCAAAAAAAAAAATTAAATTTTGTTGATGATGAAGCAAAAAGAAAATAAACAAACAAGTTCATAAAAAAAATAACTTTGTTTGAAATAAATAGCTTCATCAAAAATAAAAGTTCTGAAAATAAAAAGTCTTACGAAAACCGACACTTGTTACGCTTTTCGCCCTTTTTCTACTAACCACTAACCACCAACCCAACCACCTACCTTTAACCCAAGCCTAACCCTTGACCCACAAAGTCCTCTTGATATTTACAAAGGTATATAAGTTAAAAAGGAGGAGGATTGATTGCTTGGCAACCCTATGGTAGGAGTAAGTTCCATGCCGCTCTCGAGTGATCCACAAAAATACATTTTCGGCCGAGTGTTGAGTGATCCCCGTGAGGTATGTGAACTTGTATATAAATAGAATTTTACAAAGGCATGTTATGCCCTAATAAGTAATTTATCTTATGAAAAGTTTTTAATAAATCTTGACGAATAGGATTGTAAATAAATAAAAATAAAATTAAATAAAGAATCTTGGAAATCCCGACACTCTACGGCAAGCCCAAAACCTTCTTTTCTACCCATTCCATTTGGGAGTGTAAATAGCCACATATTAAAGAGTTTTGCTTGAGGATAAGCAAAGATTCAAGTGTGGGGGTATTTGATGTGTTCAAATATTAACATATAAATTTCATCAAATGAGGCATAAAACTAACCCTTTTTTAGTACTAATGTTGGAAAAAGTGTGCTTTTGTCTTCCTTATGTATTTTCAGGATTAAATGAGCTCAAATTAACAAAAGAAGCAAAAAGACACCAAAATCTAACATAAATACAAGAAAAGGAGCAAGACATGGCGTGCCCGACCCCACAACAGCATCTTCCCAAGCAAAACAAGAGATCAGAGGCCTGAACACGCCCCACGCTCAGCCAGCACGGGGGCGTGCCCAAGTGTCAGCAGAAAAGACAAAGTGGTAGAAGCTTCTATTGCCCACCACGGGGCCGTGCTCAGCGGACACGGGGCCGTGGTCAACTATAAGATTCGCACAATCCAGGAAAATCTTCATAGTACAAAGATTCTTCTGCACACGGGGTCGTGCTCAGCGGACACGGGGGCGTGGTCAACTAATAAGACAAAGCTGCATTTAATGAAGAAAGAGAGGATGTGGACACGGGGCCGTGTCCAGCCGACACGGGGCCGTGCCCGAGCTTCTGTTCAGCCTATAAATAGGAGTGCTTGGCTCAAGCTCAAACCATCCCTTGGCACACCACCTCTCTCACACTTCACCCACCACCCACCACCACCATAACACCATCATCCACCACCATCATCCATTGTCCATCGTAGAGTGTGTGAGTCGTCTCGGGATCCAAGATTGATCGTAAGAGTTCTTGACAATCAAGGCCATGTTTGCCTAAGTCTCTTACATCACTTGGTGAAGACAAAGTGTCTAGTGTAATACTTTTTATTTCTAATCTTTTGCACTTTTTATTTGGTTTTGTATTAATGACTTTAATAACTAGTTACTTATGTTGAAGGTGATCTTTCCTTATCGTTTGTCCGTGGTGTCTTGGCATTATTTTACTGTCTGTATAAAATAAAAGATTTTCACCATTCATATCTCCACGGTCTATATGGAGGTATGTTGGCTACCTGGTCGGGGGTTAAGGGAACGGTTTGGTAAAGGTCTTGCCATTGTTCAGCGTTTAGAGGTCCTGCAATGGACCTGGGTCAAATTTAGTAGGACCTCCTTCAATACTTCACGGTATTGGATGGCGGGGGTCCAAACTCTTTCACCCCCTCATAAGTTAACTACTATTAATACTATAACCCGGCTATTTAGGACTGTATCCCTGCTGACTCAGACTACTTAGTCGAGGGTAACGTCACCTCCAAAAGAGGGGCCTACCATAATATTGCATTAATAACTTAATTCATTATCTTCCAATAATCCACCCTTTTAGGATTGTATCCTTGCTGACTCAAACTACTGGGGTGAGGGTAACGTCACCTTCAAAAGAGGGGCCTACTACAATAACTAAGATAATCTCTTAACTATGTGCAAAAGTGCGGAAATAATCAAAGGTTACACTAGATACGAGTCGGAACCAAGTGATTCATCTTGTCTATCTGTTTTTATTTTTATTTTTATTTTCAGCATTTTAGTTAGTTTTTATTTTTCTTAGTTTAAAACATTTTTCTAACTTTTTAATTTTGATTAGACGTTGAGGATAAACCGGTATTAAAAGCTCTTGTGTCCTTGGACGACCTCGGTATCTTACCAACGCTATACTACGCTCACGATGGGTGCACTTGCCCATATGTGTGTTTAGTGTTAGTAAAATATCGTGTTTTATAAATTTAAAACTTGGCTAAAATAAGTGTTAAAGGGGCTTAAAATATACACCTAATATATATAACACTTCACACGCATCAGGAACTGTGGTATCACCGTATTGTGAAGAACTTTGTTCTTCCTCGGGATGCTGATCTGTTTGCACAACCTGCTGCTGGTGCTGGTAAGCTTTCATCATATTGTTTTTTGTTTGCTTCTTTTGCGCGTTTGAACAAGTTTTATTCTGCTTTTTGGTAGGTGAGTTGTCTAATTTGGGCATAGGCCCTGAGAAGAAAAGACGCGCGACAACCACTACTGCTGCGCCAAAGAAGAATGATGCTGAGAAGGCTCAATCTTCTAAGGTCAAAAAATGTTGGTGGAGAGAAGAAAGGTATGCGCCGTTCCTCTGACTCCTGGTGTGATTATGTGGTGGTTTCTGATTCATTGGAGGGTCTTGCGCCTGCAGTTATTATTAGGAGGCCGAAACCGAAACCAAAAGATACTGCTGATATCCCTCCGTCCAACCTTGATGATCCCATTGATTTGGAATCAAGCCCTGAGCACTTAGTGAGGAATAAGGTAGGGAAAAGAAAACAATCTGGTGCTAAGACTGAAGGTCAGCCTGCTAAGAAGATTCAGAGGAAGAAAATTACCAAGAGAGGCAATCTGGACGCCTTTATTTCAGAGTCTGTTCCAGGTAAGTGTCATCTTTTGCTTTCTTCTCCTTATGCGCATTGAATATTTTGTGACTTATAAACTTTGTTTTTTCAGAAAAACCAACTTCTCCTGTTCCCACAGAACTGCTACATGTGGTTAATGAAGAACTCCCACCCTCTCCTCCGCGCGCCTCTGTCGTTGATCAGTTGAAGAATATTGAGGTTCCTGAGGGTGGTGTGGAGAAAACCGTTGGGGTTGAGGATCTTGGAGCTGATAAACCTGTTGATGTTGCTGTGGATGCAGAAAAGGTTATTAGCCCAGAGATTGTGGATGGTGTTGGTAACCCACAAGCCCCTGAATTTGTTGCTTATGATTTGGAGAAAGAGAAAGCTGCTGAAGGAATCTCTGTTACAACTTCTCCTTCTAAAGCTTCTGGTTCTATGCTTGAAAACATCGAAAAAGTTTCTGCTGAAGACCAAGGCTCGTTTTCTGATGTTGGCAAGAATTCTCCAATCCGCCCAGATGAGACTCTGGGGATTATTATTATTATAGGACTTATTCGGAGAAGGATGCTTCCGAAATTCATGCCCCTGTTTGGAATCTGAAGAAATGTGATACATTCTCAGATTGGCGCGTGTGTCGGGACTGGTTGCAGGGGATATTTCTGCCTGGGGAGATTAAGTTTCAAGAAAGTCGGCTTCATGAGCAGACTTATCATGCCTACCTTGAGGAGGCCGCTTCTAATGCATCTACCACTCATCACATAGTGCGTGAGTGGAATAGTATGCACAAGGAGTGGGATTCTTTCAAGGTGTCCAAGAAGAAAGTTGCCGATGATGAAAACCGAATTGCCCAGTTAAGGGCTAAGCTGGAAGCTAATCAGGCCAAGTTTGAAGTTGATCGGAAGACTGAAGAATGGTCCGTTGCGGGTTGGAAGAGGAAGGCGGAAGCTAAAGCTGCACTTCTTGCCGAGGAGCGCAAGAATTTTAAAAGAATTTGTGAGAAAGATAATAATGAGAAAATGGGTCTCCGTAATGCTATCAATAATCTCAAGGCTGAAGTTGAGAAATTGAAGAAACAGGATGCAGAGATCGAAAGGTTGAAAAAAGAAAAAGCTGATGCTGAAGCTGCGCGAGATGAGACGCGTTCCTACAGGGAGCGCAGTGAACAACGAGAGGTACTTGCCTGCGCCACTCTTGCTCTTAGAGATAAAGAGTTAGAAGAACTTACTGCTTTGCTTTCTGACCAGGAACAACTCAAGAAAGACCTGGAGCTTGCGCTTTCTGAGAGAACTGAAACCACCCGCCGCTTAACTGAAACTGAGGAAAAACTAGAAAATTATGAAACGGCGCGGGCCACAGCAGAGAGCGAGCTGGAACCTTTGAAAAGCGATATGTTATGGTTGAAAGAGCGTGGGATTGCCTGTGTAAGTTGCTTCTTGTTTGTTTTCTTTGCGGGAATGCTTTGCGCTTTTCTGTTATTTATCTTTCTTGTTCTTGTAGGTTGCTGAATCAGTGTTGAATTCTGAAGAGCAAGATAAAACTGTCGCGCGCTTGGTGGTTGCTGCGCGCAATGATGGGTATACCCAAGGCTATGCTGAGTGTTCGCACCATATGAATAACGCTCTGAATGTTAATTGGGATACTAGCAGATCTGGTACATATGGCGTTAATACTGGCGCTGCACTTGCGGCTTTGAAAATAGAATTCAACAATTTGCAGCTTCCCGTTATGGACCTTATAAATGTTGCTTTGCAATCCGAAGATCACGTGGCGCAACTAAAGGAAATCTTCCCAGATGAAGGCGAAGATTTAGCGTAGGTTTCTTTTTTTTAATTGTACTGAACAATTTTTTTTTTGTTTGGGATGTGTATCCCTTCTTTTGTTAATGCGCTGCTGCGCAAGTAACTTATACCAAAACACCGCCATGTTTGATAGTTTTTAAGGTGTATTAGTGCGCCGGGAATAATATGATGTGTGTTTTGGTTTACAATATTTTGCATGGGTACAATTACTTTGATCAGGTAAGGCAAATGAAGGTGGTATAAAGCTCATGTGTGAATGTATGGTCTTGTGTGATGTAATCACTGACCGTTCATGAGATTTTGTTTTATATTTACCATAATGTTTTTGCGCTTACCAAAAAAATTGCATGCACTTTGTAAGAAAAATACAAGAATAATAGAAACTTCGTTGTTTATTTCAGGATAAGGCGCAGAGGCCGTTACAAAGTCTATTAAAATAAATACACGAGACTTAACTTACACTCTATTTCCTGCTTAAACTTGATAATCTGTAGAGTCTGTTCCATTCTGCGAGGAGATCATAGAGTTTAAGTTTTCGCTTTCTTGCTCGGGCCTTCTTCTCCCCGGGTGATTTGTTTTATGTCCTTGCGCACGTTTTGTAGTATGTGAGTGAGCTCCCCACTTTTAAGGGCCTTTTCTATCTCAGTGTGCAAGGAGATGCAATTGTTGGTGGTATGACCACTATCCTTGTGGTAATCACAATACTGAGCTGGGTCCTGTCCACGTTTGTTTTTCATGGGTGGTGGAGGTTTAAACAGATAATCCTCCGTGCTTAAAACTTCCGCATGAGTTTTGGTTAAGGGAGTCCATTGTCTTTCCCTGTTTTCTTGTTTGGTTTCTCTCTGCACGGCAAATTTATTGATTGTGGCTCGAGCATCCTCAGATGAATAGTTCCCTGAGCTAGAATCGAGCCAACCTTTCTTAAATTTCTTTCCGCCACTTGAGCCTAAATCTGAGGGTCAATGGTGTGGTGGTGGCGGCCTGTTTGTGGTGAGATTCTTTTTTGTTTGAGCGTAGACCTTAGCCGCTGCCATCACTTTTTCCCAGCTTTTCGGGAGTCCTTCCGTCCCAGACAGGACTTTTATCATATCGTCGCACCTTACTGCATATTTGAATTGGGCGCGAATCAGCTGCTCGTGGACGTCTCAGATCTCGAGTACCTCTTTGTTATAACGGGTGATGAAGTCTTCTAGACTTTCATTATCATGACGCCAGATGTTCATCACATCCGCTGTGTCACGGATGGATCGTCTTTGCTGGCTGAAATGAACAAGAAACTTCTCGTGCAAATCTTTCCATGACGTGATCTTCCCAATGGGCAAATTATCAAACCAGATTCTTGCGGCGCCTGTAAGGGTTTGTACGAAGAGGTGGCACCACACTGGTAGGGTCCAGCCTCCTACCAGCCCTGCGCTTGTGAAAACTCACAGATGATCGTCAGGGTTTGTCATTCCGTTGAACTTGCCCACGTTAGAAGGGAGGTTTGCTTTCTCTAGCGGGGCCAGAGCTATTTCGCTTGTAAATTTTGAATTCTCTGCCGCCTCAGCAGGATGATAAATCAGATCATAATTGTGCTCAGCCTTAGGATTGTAAACCACGCGGGGTCTACACTTGTTGTAATTTGGTTGTAACCGACTAAACACGCTGACACTTTCTCCAACACGGTAAGTTGGATCATATTCACTGGTGTGGGTGTGTCGCTGAGAACCCAACCTGGTGTGAACTGATGGTCTTCTGTGAGAGTGTGACTCATTTTGATGCTCTCTTCGATGATTTTCTGATTGAGTGTACTCGTATCTCTATGGAGATCTAGAGTGAACCTCTGTGTCTTCGATCTGGACTTGGGATGGGCCATCACGTTGAGAAGCATGAGCACGGGATCCTGGCCTTCGTGATTGAGTTTGGGGAGCAGTTTGTGCACACAGCTGTGTGTATACTGCATTTAGTGCCCCCTGAGATCTGACGTACCAGGAGATTGGGGTTTCTCCTGGGGGCAGAATTGAGTTTACAGGGATTTCTGGCTGTATCCCCGGGGTGACAGGTTCATTCAGATGATTGAGTTGTGCTTCATTGTCATCCAAGGCTTTTTCTACAATACCCTCAACCTGGGTATTGTTAATGAAATTTGGCCGAGGGCCGCCTTGTTGATGAGTCAAAGTTTCTTCCATGTGCAAATGGAATCAACAGAGTAATTCAAAAAACGAGAGAAAACGGGTGAAATAGAGAAATCGGTGGGCGCCAATGAAGAAACATTGGATAAATGACCAGAATCAAGTTATCCAGGGGGTTATGTTCTGCATAAAAAGAGGTGGTTCTCTCTCGTTAGATTCTAAGGGACAAATCTTCTTCTCCGGTGAACACTGCAAAACAGAATACCGTTAGCCTCGTTACGGGGAGAAGGGAGGTTCTCTCCGTAACCCGACTCCGGCGTGAGAATAAGTATGTGTTTATGAAGAAGAAGAAGAAGTATTGACGAAGTGAGTGTAACTTGAAGTTCATACCTGAACTACTCTCATATTTATAGCCGGGAGTTTGGGCGGGAAAACTCGTTGTTGAAATATTAACGGAAGATGCTAACTCCGTAAGCGGTTATATTTCCTCCGTTAATTCTCTTGATCGGATTGAGAGATCACACGGATCGTGATCTTGATCGACAGTTGGGATGTCACCACGTGGAAAGTGGGCAAGTGGAGGTTTCCCTTCAATTTCATGCCATCATCATGATTACAGGATGGTCTGAGGTGATGACACATGTCCCAGACGGTTATAACCGTCTGGTGGTGCACGATTTGAGTCTTCTAGAAGATTATTGCCATAATCTAGTGTGACTCCTTATTGTGTGGTATCAGCTTAGTAAATTATATCCAAGTCTAGGTATTATTTAGCGGAAGTACCAGGATTTTCATCCTTGTTTGTTATGGGGAAAGGCGCGAGGGTTCATGTATTTCCCTTTGGCGCGCAGGTGTTGTCTTCTGCCTCTCTTTCAAACTCTTTCTAGGATCTTTGCGCGGCCGCGCAAGGTCTAAAGAGGTTTAAAGGATGAGGTTTTGGTATGGTCTCAAGTACTCGAAGTGAGGTTTTTGGGACCTTACCCCTTCATCTGTGGAAAATATTGGTGAGTGAATCCCAGTTTAATCAAAACAAGTTTTAATCATTTTACAGTATTGAGGGCAATCCAGCAATTACATTTATTTACATCTACTTTAATTACCACCCACGGTACTGTCAATCCTGACTTGTGGTCATGCTACTACTCACAGTGTAGTAACAAGTAATGTATACAAAACCCCAACATACCGACGATAATTGTAGATTTACAAATACTCAATCACTGTGAATTGTAATTTAAATAATTGAGGTTTTGTAAAAACAGTTTACAAAAAGAGGAATTACTCACAAAAGGGTTTATAAAAAGAGGATTAACTCACATTGCTAATTTAGGTATTTCCTTGTGACTCCATGGTTATAATCTATTGAATTAAACAATGCACATGCGTTAGTATAATAACCCAATTTACATTAGCTATACCCCCCCCCCCCCGAGACAGAACTCCAACAACCGAGTCAGGCAGAGCCTTGACATGCGTTACAGAGCACTAGATCAATCGGGCAGCGTAACTAATACGTAACCGGGGGTTATGATACTTACATCGAGGCAGAGCTTCGTTATTTAGTGGGTAAAATACCCGAGAATTACATCTATTAATTCAGAATTTGAGAGAGAAAGTCGATTGTGAATGACTTGAAAACTGAAGCCTGAACTCCCAATTTATAGGGCCTGATCGGGGGTTTCTGGCTGCCCGCGAGAGAGAAACAAGGGGCCTTCGCACCCCGCGAGTGCCTCTAGGGTAGGCCCTAGGGTTGCTGAATCAACGGCTAGCTTCGACACGATAGGGACACGTGGCGGCCTAGGGGTTACGCCTGATGCCAAGGGGGTCGCGGCCCGCGACAGACCTCCCTGTCTATGTCGCGCCCCGCGAGCGGATTAAAATATTGTTTTTATTTGATTTTTATTAAAATAAAGGTATTTCGGGTCTGTTTTTCCTATACGACGTGTATTTTAGGACATATAGGGATGTTTTAAGAATTTTAGGAGAGTTGTTATATCCTCCCCACCTTGTTTTAGAACTCGTCCTCTAGGTCTACTGCAACAGATGTGGATATTTTCTCTGAATCTCTGATTCAAGCTCCCAAGTGTACTCTGGTCCTCTCTTGGAATCCCATTTCACTTTGACTAGAACTAATCTCTTGTGTTTGAGATTCTTGATCTTTCTGTCTTTAATCTGTAGGGGTTTCTCTACAAACCTAAGTTTCTCATTTACCTCGATTTCCTTAAGAGGTACCACTAACGATTCATCTGCTAAACACTTTTTGAGATTACATACATGAAATACATCATGTATTCCTGCCATTTCCTCTGGAAGTTGTAGCTGGTAAGCTATGGGTCCTATTCTTCTAATAATCTCAAAAGGTCCAATGTACCTGGGACTTAGTTTGCCCCTTTGATGAATCTAACTATTCTTTCCATGGAGAAACTTTTAATAACACTTTATCCCCTACTTGAAATTCCAATGGTTTTCGCCTGTTATCAGCATAACTCTTTTGGCGATCGCATGCTGCTTTTAATCTTTCCTTGACTTGAATAATCTTTTTTGATGTCTCTTGTACTATTTCTGGTCCAGACAATTGCTTTTCTCCAATTTCTGCCCAACAGACTGGAGTTCGGCACTTTCGTCCATAACGTGCTTCAAATGGTGCAACATTGATATTGGTATGATAACTGTTGTTGTAGGAAAATTCTATCAATGGTAGATGATCGTCCCAATTTCCTCCTAAATCAATTACACAAGCTCTAAGCATATCTTCCATTGTTTGAATTGTCCTTTCGCTTTGTCCGTCCGTTTGAGGATGATAAGCTGTGCTTAGATTTAACTTGGTTCCCATTGCTTTTTGGAAACTAGTCCAAAAATGAGAAGTAAAACGGCTATCTCTATCAGACACAATAGATAAAGGAATTCCATGTAATGAAACTATTTCATTTACATATGTAAGGCCCTAGTTCGTATTTGACAAAAAGTCGCAGCGGAAGTTTATGCCATAAAATTTCTTTCCTTATAAATACCTTGACTTACTTAAAATTTCATTTTAACATAACTCTTTCGCAGAAAGTCATCCATCGACTCATTTACAATTAAAAACATAACATGAGGTTACTACATTACATACACCAAGGTTCCCGTACAATCTGTCTTGTAACTCGGTTCTCGATCTCTTTTCCTTGATGATCCTCGTGAATCGTACTACCTGCGCTCACCACATAAAATTCATAGCATTAGTATGCATTATAAACATACAAGATTTATTCACATTTACTTTTCGTTCCGTTAACTCTTTACATCCCAGCTTTCCATCTGATCATACAATCCGTGATGTGACTTCTATGCTATTCCTGCGTTACACTTCATTCACCAGGCACGCTATTATTACCGTTAGTACTCAATTTCATTGAATGCATGCGTACATATTTTCATACATACTTATACATATGCCTACGATCACACATAACTACTTACATACATACGTACCTACATACATACGTACGTGCCTACATACGTGCATACCTACATACATACATACATGCCTACATACATACATACCTATTACATGCCTTCACACAAACCTACATACGTGCACGCATTCGTACATACTCACTTGCATACATATACATACACATACTACCTACATACACACCTACATACATACATTCATACATACATTCATATCTTCACGTATGCCTACATACGTGCATACGCTCATATATATACCTACTTGCATACATCCAAACATACATTCATTCATACATACAGCTTATATTCATACATACATATATACATACCTTCATACGTATCTACACTTCCTAAAACAAGGAATAAATTAGTCATTCTTAGCTTATACGCGTTTAAAAACGGTCCAGACGGGTTCGCATTGCATATACTAATAAAATATGAATTTTTCAAGATTCATGAGTCCGTGGCGTCGCGCGATGGCTCATAGCCTTCGCCGTCGCGTCGCGCCACCACCCAATATGATCAGAATGTTCGCAGCTGTTGCTGCATATTCCCAGCATAACTCAGTTTTACTGAAACGAGCATAACTTTCTCGTTTTTGATCCGTTTTACCCGATTCTTTTTTCTATGCGTCCGTAATTTAATTCTCCATCACATGGAGTGAAAATCCAATATTTGGACTACCGAAATTTATGACTTTTAAGCCTTCGGCATATTACCCTTTTACCAAATTTTGACCCGTTCATGCATTTATCAACATAACTTGTTTGTTTGACCATAAGTTCTTATAAACCTAATAATCTCAATGACGTCTATCATAAAAGATTAAATTCTCGGATGTCTGGCATCCTCTTAACCCATTTTCGCTCAAAAGCTTACTTTGACCCGTTAAAGTTATTTGCGCATTTTAAGGTCCTTGGCTTACGAAAATCATACTTCTCGCTTTCCTACTTTTCCAAAACATTCACTTAATCAAATAGCTTGTTTCTAATCAACTTTTAAGACCGTTTGCCCGATTTACCCATCAAGGGCGTTTTTGTCAACTTTGTTCCATCCTTTACTACAAAGGATTTCCATAAACATTTGACTAATCGCACGACTTAGCTATAACTCAAATCGTACATACCTGGCTCGGATTAAAGCTATGAACCGTTTTAATATTTCGTGCACTAAATGGCTAGTTAATTGCAACATAATCCCTTTCGCTATTCATCCTGTGAATGCATAATACTTGACAAAACAATTCATTAGTCAATATCGCCAAATGGTGATATCTTCACCATTTGACCCGTTAAGTCTAAATGTCCATTTTATCCTTGTGGGACTTTAGTTAGTCATTATCCCATTCGTGTAACTTATTCCTTCGTTAACTCGTAACCAAAATCACCATAATACCCTTTTTGACCATCAACTTAGTTTCTTAACATAATCACATGTTCCGATCCATACCAAAACTTATCGGAACATCATAATTCACATATTTAGTTACCATGTTCGTAATCTATACAATGAATAGATATTCTACAAAAAGGGGTGTAAGCTTTACTTACATAACATCTGAATATGCTTCCCGTGCGCATTAGTCCCGTTTGACCCGCTTCCTTCCCAAGCTTCCATGTCGCTTATTAAGCATCAACTATTATATATCATTCTCAAGATAGTTAGCTTATTCATCATTCATCAAATCCTTTTTATCACACGGATCTTATATTAAGTTTATCATTTAACCTTAAAACATGCTAATCCATCATTTCTTATCCAATTTCTTTAAACATACTTACACGTATATGATTTTCAACTTTATTAACATAAGCATATCATTACTTCTATCATATCATCAAAAACCCACTTCATAACTACTTTGTTAATCACTTACAAGTGATCTAATATTAAGTTCTTCATAATTTCATCATACTTTTGATGTGTGTACTACCTCCTAAGCATAGTGTACAACTAATTCATGCATATCCTTCTAATCTCATTCATAATTCAACAAATTCCTCCTTCTAGTCAACATAAATCATTCATGCATAAACATCAAATATACTAGTATCACATTTCTTTCAATTCCTCTAACAAGAATCCATCATACAAATCAAAATACATCAATATTAAGCAAGAATTGGACATGGGTGACCATTCAAGTCGTTATCATCACCATAATCAACGGGTTTCATCTCTAAACATCAAATTAGCCCAAACCGTACATACCCCATGTTCTATATGACAATTATAACACATACTCATTCTCAATTTCATACAAATTCGCAACTTACATCATAACCCACTTCGTGAAAGATCACCAATCTAATCTTTAAGACATACCTTATGATCCCCATGAGGAGGTGATCACTAATCCATGCTCGGTTATGAATTTAAGCTTCATCTTGCCTTTTGATTTGATGAAATGGATGGAAACAAGGGTTTTGAGCTCATGGAGCTCCTGATCGATTTCTAGAACACACGAATGTGTGTGTTTGTGTGTGTTAACTTTCATAAATAAAACCCATCTTTCCATCCTAACCTTTTTGGTCCCTCAAGTTTCGTTTTGATTGCATACGGGACTAAAAACTCATCATCTTATTACTTATATACATAACACCACTAGGCTAATTTATTCCTAGTTATTTTGTTTATGGGTTCACTTTTACTACTAACGGTACTTTACCCATTCCTTTATCTTAACCGGGTTCTAAATTACCAAACCCATTTTTGGGGTGTTACAACATATAACTTGGCTAATTGTTCCATACTGAAAGTTTCCTTCATCGGTAAGAAATGAGCAGACTTGGTTAATCTGTCTACAATTACCCAGATTGTATGATTACCTTTTCGTGTCTTGGGTAATTTGGTAACAAAATCCATTGTTATCAATTCCCATTTCCATATTAGCATTTCTAATTGCTGCAATAAATCTGAGGGTTTCTGATGTTCAGCTTTAACTTGTGAACAGGTTAAACACCTGGCAACATAGGCTGCTATATCCTTTTTCATTCCTATCCACCAGAAATTCTTTCTTAAGTCTTGTTTACTGATTCTTGTACTTTTCTAATTTGATCATTTAAATCTACTTGCAGATTTAATTTGAGAGAACGTACTCTTCTGGGCTTATCATGATACTTTCGACTTAAAGCATCAGCTACTATATTAGCCTTTCCTGTATGATACTGGATATTACAATCATAATCACTAAGAATCTCCATCCAGCGTCTATGTCTCATATTTAACTCTTTTTACCCGAAAACATATCCTAAACTCTTATGATCGGTGAAAATGGTAAATTTACTACCGTAAAGATAGTGTCTCCAAATTTTAAGGGCAAAAATTATGGCTCCTAACTCTAGATCATGGGTTGTATAATTCTCTTCATGATTCTTAAGTTTTCTAGAGGCATAGGCTAAAACCTTTTGATGTTGCATCAGCACACATCCATAACCTAACTTAGAAGCGTCACAATAAACTACAAAGTCTTCAGTTCCTTTTGGTAATGCTAGTATGGGTGCGGTGGTTAATCTTTTCTTAAGGATTCTAAAGGCTTCTTTCTGTTTTGGTCCCCATTCAAACTTAATTGATTTACAGGTCAGTTCTGTTAATGGAATGACTATTCTAGAAAAATCTCGGATAAACCGTCTATAATAACCTGCCAGTCCAAGAAAACTTCTCACATCCGTTGGTGATTCAGGGACTTTCCATTTAGTAATTGCCTCAATTTTTGTGGGATCCACATGGATTCCTTCATGATTGACTAAATGTCCAAGGAATTGTACTTCTTGTAACCAAAATTCACATTTTGAGAATCTAGCATAAAGTTTTTCTTTTCTCAGCAATTTTAAAAGTATATGCAGATGCTCTGCATGATCCTCTTTACTCTTAGAGTAAATGAGAATATCATCTATAAAGATAATTATGAATTTATCCAGATATGGCTTACATATTCTGTTCATCATGTCTATAAATGCAGCTGGGGCATTGGTTAAACCAAATGGCATGACTGTAAATTCATAATGACCATACCTTGTTCTGAAAGTGGTTTTAGGAATGTCCTCTTCCTGTACATTCAATTGATGATATCTGAGCGTAAATCGATTTTAGAAAAGAATCGAGCTCCTTGCAGTTGATCAAACAGATCATCAATTCTCGGTAATGGGTACCGATTTTTAACCATGATCTTATTCAGTTCTCGGTAATCAATGCACATACGCATTGATCCATCCTTCTTTTTGACAAACAAGATTGGTGCTCCCCATGGTGATGAACTTGGCTGTATGAAACCTTTTTCCAGGAGTTCGTCCAACTGTTTCTTCAGTTCTTGCATCTCTGCTGGTGCTAAATGGTAAGGTCCCTTGGCAATCGGTGCTGTCCCTGGTAGTAGATGAATTCTGAAATCGACTTCTCTATCTGGCGGTAGTCCAGGTAGCTCTTCTGGAAAAACATCTGAGAATTGAGATACTACGGGAATATCTTTCAAATCTTTTCCTTTAGTGCTAATGATTATGGAAATCATATACACCAGTGACCCTTTTCTTGCATAACTGGCTGTCTTTATCACAGAGATGAATTTTGTAGATCTAGTTGGTTTATCTCCTATAATTGTGATCTTTTCACCCTTTGGTGAATTTACTTGTATTGACTTTTGATCACATAGAATACTGGCTTTATTGGTTACTAACCAATCCATTCCTAATACAATATCAAATCCAGCCAAATTCATTGGGTAAAGATTAGCAATAAAATTATGGTTTAGAATTTCTATTCTTGCTCCCTGCAAGATTTCAGCGATCTTAACGGATTCTCCATTTACCGGTTCTACCACACATTCTTGTTGAAGTTTAGTTAAATGGTTGATTAAGAATTTTGCAAAATGAAGTATTAATAAAACTTTGGTTCGCACCAGAGTCAAATAATATTTTAGCAAAAATATCATTAACTAAAAACGTACCGGCAATCACATCCGGAATCATCTTGGCTTATTCTGCAGTTAGAACAAAAGCTCTAGCATTCTTAGTAGTCTTGTTGTTCATGGCTGGAGCTAGTTTCGGACAGTTCGGCTTGATATGCCCCCTTTTCTCCACAATTGAAGCATATTCCATTGCTGAGTTTCTTCCTGCAGTTTTCTTCCTTGTGTCCCGGTATTTTGCAGAAGTCGCAGTATGTGAAACATCTTCCTGAATATTTCTTCTTGCAAGAATTACAATAAGGTGCAGAGGTAGAACCTATACTTTTCCCACGATAGTTATTTCCATAACGAAATTCTTGGGTAAGTTTCTGAGCTAGGTTCTTTCTCTGATTCTCTTCTTGCGTACGTACCAATTCATCCATCAAGGTATTGGCTAGTTCTATGGCTTCTTCTATGGTTTTTGGTCTAGCTGCCTTGACTACATGTCTAATCTTACTGATTAATCCCCAAATGTAACGGGAGATTAATACTGATTCTGGTAAAGCTAAGGTTGACACTATTCTAGCATATTCGAAAAATATGGTAGTGTAACCTTTACAGTCTACTCCAGTCATTCTAAGGTTTAAGAACTTATTAGCAATTTGTTCTTTTTCATTGTGAGGACCGAATTTTCTTTCGACCATGTTCTTAAACTCAGTCCATTCTATATTATAGATTCCGCCACTTCCCTTAGACTGGAGAATAGTATTCCACCATTCTAAGGCTGCATTCTTAAAAAGATTGGAAGCAAACATGATTTTATCTTCTTCTGTACATTTGCTTATTTTTAAGACATCCTCTGTCTTTTCTATCCAGCGTAGAGCTGCAATGGCTCCTTCATTGCCAGAGAATTCTATTGGTTTGCAAGACCAGAAGTTTTTGTAAGAACAACCATACGACATGGTTCTTCTTCTTTTTGGAATAGGCAATTGAAGTAACGGTCCATTGTTTAAACTGTGACTGGGTTCAGTAGGTGGTCGCTTACTTCCACTATTACTTTTATTATTTTCCGCTTCCTTAACAGTCTTGATAATATATGGCATATCGTCTATAATCCCTTGTGCCACTATATGTTGGATGGCACTGTTATCTATTTGGTTTCCATTATTATCGTTATTCTGGTTTTGCTGATTTTCTTCGTTGTCCATCTGGATTATAAGCATTTAGCAGGTATTAATATCACAAGATAAAATTTAATGCTAACAATTACACAAACAAACACATTGGTCAAAACCGTTGAGCATTGCGACATTCTAGTCTTTTCATATATATATATATATATATATATATATGCATCTATTACAAACTGCAACTGGAATTTAAAATACACTACTAGTTATGCATCAGTAGGTATGGAATTATCTATTTTAGTTGGTTTTTTTTCTACACACGTTTATATATATATATATATATATATATATTTATATTATTATTATTATTATTATGGGTTAAAATGCATTTCCCGCTCGTCGTATTTCCACACGAGCTTCTCTCCTATCTCTTTCATCCTATCTCCTTCATCTATCAACTCCTCACCGTACATACGAAGTTCCTGAACGTTCTCATCACTCATGGGTGGTCGTGGTGCGGGTACTGGGTCAGGGTACATAAGTAAAGGTTCTCCGTATGGGTACGAGTTTTCTAGTATTTCCCGAAAATACTGGTCGGCATCCCAATATGGATCTAGAGGGTCAAGATTGGGGTATGGTGCTAATGGGTTTGGTATGGGCTCCTCCTGTGGGTAAAGTTCTCGAGACTACCCATGGTCATCATTCCATGGATCATATGCTATAGGATTGGGTGCTGGGACTCTAGGTATCTCATCAGGGTTAAAAGCTGGTATGGGAAATTCAGTTCCTGGATTAGGCTCTACTTCCATTGGCTGAGTTGGAAATAGTGGCAATGGTTGTGGTTCAATGATTTGTCCAAGGTTTGGGTCGGCTGCAGTGGTGGCTAATATATGGAACTTGGCCAAACGTCTATTAACTAAGTCTTGGGTCTGGGCATTGACTTCTCTATTAGCTGCTGCTAAAGCCCTTTGTTGCTTTAACTTTCTCATTCGCTTCCTACGCTCATGTGCTCCCCGACTGAACCATCCTCTCTTTTTCGTATGGAACCATCCTCTCTTTTTCGTATGGAATGGTTCTTCGGATTGTGCCTTAAATATAAAGTTCCCCTCTTCTGTGTCAGCTGAATACCCCGAAGGAGTAGGCTGGGAGGAAGTTCCTTCATCTCTAGGGGAACTAGATAGGTGACGATAGACGCCAGATGGTCCTTGATCACTCATACTGTAAACTTACAGATTATCAAATAAAACAAAACAATAATATACAGATATGCACGTAATCACAGAGATTATTTCCTAACAGAATTGACAAATTTTGATGTCAGCAGAACACTTCTGTGGCTCAAATCAGTGGCTGTAGCTCTGATACCACCTTCTGTCGCAACACCCGACCGCTTGTTCCTGGAGCGGGCGGCCGCGAGCTCGCACATTCGGTGGTATCGGTGTTTATTTATTCGGCAGTGGAAATTACATCAGGACCCTAGTTAGTAAATAGTTTATTAGAGTAAAATTTCACATTTTTATAAATAATAGTTAATAACTACTTTGGGAAAAACCCAAGTTTTTATTACAAACATGTTTAAAGGGATAAACCCTAATTTATTCAAATAAAACGTCTTTCTGGTTTAGGTAACTTTTATAGCCACTTTTCCAAGCCTTCAGTGCTCTCTAGCTGGCTTCTATTTGGCTTTCACATTTTGTTACCTGAAAGGCGTTTAAAACATTTTTGTCCGTGAAAAATACTGGTGAGTGAATCCCAGATTAATCAAAATAAGTTTTTATCATTTTACAGTATTGAGGGAAATCCAACAATTACATTTGTTTACATCTACTTTAATTACCACCCATGGTACTGTCAATCATGACTTGTGGTCATGCTACTACTCACAGTGTAGTAACAAGTAATGTATACAAAACCCCAACATACCGACGATAATTGTAGATTTACAAATACTCAATCACTGTGAATTGTAATTTAAATAATTGAGGTTTTCTAAAAACAGTTTACAAAAAGAGGAATTACACACAAAAGGGTTTATAAAAAGAGGATTAACTCACATTGCTAATTTAGGTATTTCCTTGTGACTTTCTGGTTATAATCTATTAAATTAAACAATGCACATGCGTTAGTATAATAATCCAATTTACATTAGCTATACCCTCCCCCCGAGACAGAACTCCAACGATTGAGTCAGGCAGAGCCTTGACATGCGTTACAGAGCACTAGATCAATCGGGCAGCATAACTAATACGCAACCGGGGGTTATGATACTTACATCGAGGCAGAGCTTCGTTATTTAGTGGGTAAAATACCCGAGAATTACTTCTATTAATTCAAAATTTGAGAGAGAAAGTCGATTGTGAACGAATTGAAAACTGAAGCCTGAACCCCCAATTTATAGGGCCTGATCGGGGGTTTCTGGCGGCCCGTGAGAGAGAAACAAGGGGCCTTCGCGCCCCGCGAGAGCCTCTAGGGTAGGCCCTAGGGTTGCTGAATCAACGGCTAGCTTCGACACGGGGACACGTGGTGGCCTAGGGTTACGCCTGATGTCAAGGGGGTCGCGGCCCGCGACAGACCTCTCTGACTGTGTCGCGCCCCGCGAGCGGATTAAAATATTGTTTTTATTTTATTTTTATTAAAATAAAGGTATTTCGGGGCCGTTTTTCGTATACGGGGTGTATTTTAGGACATATAGGGATGTTTTAAGAATTTTAGGAGAGTTGTTATAGTTAGTCTACGTTTTACGTCGGGACGTGGTATAGATTGGTGTCTATCTTTGTCTGTGTTTTACGTCACGAGACAGTATTAATTTGTGTTTTTGGCTTAAGATTTTTCCGGTTTTGGTCATCCTTTACTTACTACTTAATACGATTTTACAACCCACGCCACGTAATGCGTTGGTTCACCACTAGTTGGTTATTATTTCAATATATGATCCCATTCAATATATATGTCTCATACAAGTTTATCTCATGTATTATAAGATTAAAATTTTGTGTTAGTGGTCACGTAATACTAATGTTTTTTTTCCAACACCAAGCATATAAATATTGCTAGAACTTATCGAGCAATCGTGTAAGAGTAAGAATGTTTATCGTCTATGCATCTTGGTTGAAGTTGATTCGTTTTTCAAAAAGTATCTTCCACCTTATGAATGTATTTATTTCAAAGCCTTGCATGCCTTAACTAAACATATATTTTCTCTTTTGTTTTTTTTTTCCAACACCAAGCATATAAATATTGCTAGAACTTTGTGTTTGTGTTTCCGGGGTATTGGTGAACCAGTGTGAAGTCACACTGGGGAGATAGTCTGGAGACTGGTTTTAAAGTCTGTCCGAGTTTTTAAAACAGCGACCAACTCCGAGTTCTCAGTCCAAGATTTAAAACAACATAATTCCGAGTTTAGTTAAAAGTCTTGTATCCGAGTTTTGTTGTTGAGGCTGTTGAGGTCAATGGATTGGTTCCGCGTTTTTTTTTTAAAAAGGTTTTGAGTTTCGAAACAGCACCAGCTCCGAGTTGTTTAAATCTTCTCAGTCCGAGTTTTTAACTATTTCAGTGTTCCGATTCTTTTTTTTCAGCTCCGAGCCTTTGTTTAAATAGTTCCGATAGTCTTCCGAGTTCCGAGTTCAATCTGTTAAATAGTCTGATGTTAAAACAGTTCCGAGTTTTAGTTCCGAGTTTTAAAAACTTTTAAAGTCCGAGTATTAGCAGCCCGAGTTTTAGTTCCGAGCTTTTAAAGTCCGAGTATTAGCAGCCCGATATGTTTCAGTTCCAAGTTGTATAGCTCTGAATTTCAATCTGTTAAACAGTTCCGAGTTTTTAACAACTTTCAGTTCCGATATTCAGTTCCGATATTCAGTTCCGAGTTTTCATATTCAGTTCCGAGTTTTAAGCTCCAAGGTTTGAGTCCAAGGTTTAACCTCCAAGGATTGAGTCCAAGGTTTAACTTCCAAGTTTTGATTCTAAGGTTTAAGCTTCAAGGTTTGAGTCCAAGGTTTAACCTCCAAGGATTGAGTCCAAGGTTTAACTTCCAAGTTTTGATTCCAAGGTTTAAGCTTCAAGGTTTGAGTCCAAGGTTTAACCTCTAAGGATTGAGTCCAAGGTTTAACTTCCAAGGTTTGATTCCAAGGTTTAAGTTCCAAGAATTGAGTCCAAGGTTTAACTTCCAAGGTTTGATTCCAAGGTTTAAGCTCCAAGGATTGAGTCCAAGGTTTTAACATCCAAGGTTTAAGTTCCAAAGTTTTGGTGTCCAAGTTTTGGTGTCTAAGTTTAGGTGTCCAAGTTTTGGTGTCCAAGCTTTGCCTATACTTTATTTAGTTCGAGTTTTATATCTTCAGTACCTTGTCCGAGTTTAGTCAATTGATCTTTGGTCCGAGTTTAATTTTTTTTTGTGTTCGGTCCGAGTTTTAAGCCTTTCAATTACTCCGAGTTTATCACTTCATTTGGTCTGAGTTTCCGTTTCAAGCTCCGGGTTTCTATGTGTCTCCGGAGGTTTGAAACAAGTAGTTCGATTGTTCCGAGACTAGTCTTTCGGATAGCAGCCCCCGGGTTTTCTTCAGAGCTTCCTTTATTTCTTTGCTTGTTTGGAATTCCTTTGTATTTTACATACTGTTCTGATGATCTGATCCAAGGTTTCAAGAGCTTCTGGGTTTTACGAGTTCCAAATTTGCTAGTTATTCCGGGTTACCTAGGGTACCGGATTTTTAGCTAAATTTAGAAGTTTGTGTTGTTCGGAAGTTTCGAGTTGTGCATGTTCCGAGTTTTTCTAGTTATTCCGGGTTACCTGGGGTACCGGATAACTAACTAAGAGTCAGAATTATGTGTAGTTTGGAAACTTGAAGTCGGTTTCGGATTATCGAAAAGTTTTATGGTACTTATGTTGTCCGGATCAAGTGAGGAGGTGAAGAGAATAAGACTTGCTTGGACTTCTGTATTGTTTACAAAGAAAAAGGGGGAGTAAAAATTTTGAAGTTCCTATTTTCTTTGTAAATCAAAAGCCTATGGTGCTACATCGAAACAAGTTCATGTTTACTATCTTTGAGATTAACTTAGTGTTAATATTACCGGTGGCGAAGTGTTTAAAACATGAAGCAAGATAGAGCTAGTTTATGATTGAGTTTTGTCAAGTTTGTTCGAGGTTTAATCAAGTGTTGACGTGATGAAGCAAATTGTTCGTTTGGCAACTAGTTAAAGGTCAAGCCTTTATCGTATGCCGGTTAGAGTAGAGAAGATTAGTCTTCTTGGTCCCTCTTCCAAGTTGGTGACTGATCAGATTCTCGAAATAGGGGTTCTTACATTGAGGGGGAGATTGGAGACGAAAGTCATCGGGTAATTGGTGGATTCGTGAAGATACGAGATTGGATCTTGAAGATTCGAGATGAAATGATTTCAGACACTCGGTTGAAGACTCTGATCAAGATGGTGGATGTACATCTTCAGAGTTTGGTTTATTATTAACTTATTGAACCAAACTTCATGTCTTTACGGAATTTGAAGTGTTTGATGTTGGGCATTGGAAATCCGACGTTTCGTTCTTCTACTGGTTAAGTATGAAGATTAATGTATCGAGCGATATTCTCACATGTTGTTTTAAGTCGGTTCGCGTTAATTTGATTCGGGAGAAGTTTGAGGGGGAGGATCTACAGTGTTTGATGTTGGATTCTTCGGGTTTTTCAAAGCGGCCTTAAGTGATCGTCAGCAAGTCTTTTATTAGAAGAGTTGAAGATCGTTGTGCTCTGCCAGAAAGATCAAGTCTCAGCCAAAATTGAAAACAGGCATGATATCATCAGTCAAGGGGGAGTCTGTAAGTGCAGTATTCGGTGACTGAAGATATCAATGTCAAATAGAACTGATAGCAACAGTTAAGGGGGAGTCTGTAAGTGCAGTTCCTGCAGGGTAACTGTCGCTTATCAGTTCTGGTCAACCAAAGCAGAAGTCCAAGTTAAAGTCAACGATAATGAAGAATTCAAGACCACATGAAGACCATGCACTGATCAAGGGGGAGTTTGTTAGTGCACTTTGGGTGATAAGTGCATGCTTTCCAATTGTTAGGGTCTTTATTGTACATGTCTTGAAACTTAGTCCAAGGTTTATCCTTGGACAATTTGTCCAAGTTTATGTCTAGGACTTTTGTCAGGGGTTTGTGTTTAGGCAAAAGTCAGGGTTTTTGTGTAGATTATTTTGTCCGGGTTTTAGTCCCTAGTCTATATATATGTGTTGTATAGGATTAGGGCA
This sequence comes from Helianthus tuberosus, assembly GCA_030545235.1. Lineage (NCBI taxonomy): Eukaryota > Viridiplantae > Streptophyta > Magnoliopsida > Asterales > Asteraceae > Helianthus > Helianthus tuberosus. Next base: position 208,120,894 of record CM060442.1, on the reverse strand, counting down.
AGCATCCAGGAAGAAGCTTTGTGCACCTCTCCTAACTTCTTGTTCATCCTGGTGTGCACATCCTAGAGAGAGAGACTATGTGTTAGTGAGAGAAAGCTAGGGTTTAGATCTTTGTGATCTAAACCAGCTTGTAGATGATGTATACTCCTTTGGTTTGTGTAATCTGTGATGACTGATTCAATAATAAAGGGTTCATCTTCTACATCTTTCTTTGTTGGGCGATTCTGTGTGAAATTCTGTGCACCTTTCTAACCCTAATTATTGTGTGTGTGTTTTGTCTGGCGGCTACTGTGTGTGACGTCATTCATCTTCCTCATCAAGAATACTCTATTCTTGACTTCTCTCACAAATCTTTGCATTCTAGTGTTTCATCTACAGTGGTTGATCATCAGGTGGATTCCGCACACCTGTTGGTTGCATTAGCTGAGTGAGATCTTGGATTAGGTGGCCTTACATGTAATATACATGTTTTTAAGAGTTTTGAGCCAAAAAAATCAAAAAAGCGCCGAGTGGCTTTTTAAAAAAAATAAGTTTCAACAACTTTTTGTCTAACACATGTTAGTGAAAAAGTTGCTGAAAGTTGTTTATTTTTTTTTTATGTGTTAGACAAAAAGTTGTTGAAACTTATTTTTTTTTAAAAAGCCACTCAGCGCTTTTTTGATTTTTTTTGGCTCAAAACTCTTAAAAACATGTATATTACATGTGTTATTTTTTTCAAAAAAAAAAAAAAGTCGGGAGGTTGGGTTTTCTAGGGTTTTCTCAAAATGGAGGATTTTCTCCCTAGTATTATCCTATAAATACACACACACACACACACACACACACACACATATATATATATATATATATATATATATATATATATATATATATATATGTCACAACTCGATAGTGATGGCATGTCATAGCTATAAGTAAAAAACAATTTAATAAATGTTTATTTATTTAGTAAATACATGTATGATAAAAAAAATGTTATTTTTTTATTTTTGAACTACTTTAAACCACAAACTCGGGAAAACAAAATAAATAAAAAAAGAAAAATTAAAACCGAACGAAATGCCGACGTAAAATCGTTGAACCACGCAAGCTCGTTGTGTTGTGTTAATGCGAAAAAATTATACCAAACATAAAATGTGGAAAATAATAACTAAATTTATCTAGGACCCGCGCTTTACGGCCAACCTGTCAAATGTGGAAAAATAGACGCTTGCGACGGACTTGTCAAACGAGAAAAAATAGACGAATAAACGTTGAACCTTACCGCATGTTATGACGTGTTAACTCGCAAAATTTAGAATGAAACATAAAAAGAAAAAATTACGAAAGATGAAAAGTATGTGAGACGAAATTTGAAAATAAAAAAATGTTAGGGTAAAACTACAAAGATAAAAAGTTTTGGGGTAAAAATAAAAAAAACGAAAGAGGTTAAAATGAAAACGATAAAAAGTTTTTGAATAGAAGTGAAAAATCATCTAAAAAACCCTCTATGTATATAGTACAACACCATTAAACCAAAAATGTCCTAATTTATAGTATAAAATTAAAGATTTAATTTGACACTTTTACTCCTATATTAGGGGAGGCGGGGTGGGACATAATTGTTCCGTGAGAAAACCATTTCCACGCGTGATGAACTGCACAAGACCACTGCCACCATATATTTCAACGAGTGATGGATGTAGTGCGTGATATATTTCACGCGTTATGGGGTATTGAGTGATAAATGGATGTGAGGGGGTGTGAGGGTTTATTGTTGGGTGTTGTAAGTGATGACCATTGCCACTAAAAAGGTTGTGAGTGATGGAAAAATGGTTGATGACATGGCGGAACTTGATTAGATGTTTGTGAGTGATAGAATTTCATCACTTGTGACCACCCCACTCCCCTTAGAAGCTTTATCTTTTTTCGGTATCCTTTTCTTTTGTTTTGGACCTGTGATTGTAGTTTCTAGACCAAATCACTCCAACCATTGCATACAATCTGAACTTTACAATGGCTATTGTTGTGTTCTTTAATTTAATGACTTTTTTTTAACAACAAAAAAATAATCTTATTCATCAGCAAAAAAGTTTGATACAAAATACATAGTTAGTAAGCAACTAAGCCAACCACCCACTACTTTATAATATAGAAAACATCACCAAAAACACTTTACAATGTCTATTATTGTGTTCATTAATGACCTCTTTTAACAACAAAAAAGATAATCTCATTCATCACCAAAAAAGTTTGATACAAAATACATGGTTAGTAAGCAACTAAGCCAACCACCCACTACTTTACAATATAGAAAACATCACCAAACAACCGACAAACTTGGATTAAGAACAAAACATACGATCAACTTGCCATATCGAACCGCACCCATTTCTTCCATTCCATCTGACCCCGCTTCGCTCTCTCTTTTATCCATATAAAAGTTGTTGCTTGCATCTCACCGAAAATAGAATCTATATTGACTCTTTTTCCGGAAAAAAAATACATTCATTCCCGATTTCCAAATCCCCCAACTTGTTGCCAAAAGATAAGTTGAACATAACGCCTTCTCGACTCTTCCATTATCGCTTTCTTGTGATATTCCAATAATTTTTCATTGTAAAAGCAAAAATTTGTTGAGTTCTACACCACATACTAACTTTGTGCCATAGAACCGCCGACACGTAACATCCCGTGAATAGGTGGTCCGCGTTCTCATCTTGTTCGCCACATAATTTGCAAGTTGGATTTCCTGTTAGCGTGCCTCTTTTTTTCAAACCTTTCATTGTAGCTAAACGATCTTGTACCCCTCGCGACCCAAAAATATTCACTTTCTTTGGCGCCCACTTAACCCACTCGAAGGGGTAATATGGTGTCGCAAATCTGTTCAGATAGGATCTTGTTGCCCTTACCGAGAATGTCCCGTTTAGCTAGAATCCAAGATCATTTATCCGAGCTAGTTCCCAAACTAACCGTCTGCATCATACAAGTTAGATTTTGGAGATGGTTGATATGAGTAACCATGTGTGGTACGCTCCTCCGGTCCCAATCCACTAACCTTTCCTCCACCGTCACTATTTTATTCTTCTCAAGTCCAAACAATTCCGGAAACATATCCCTTAGCGGCCCATCCCCAACCCACCAGTCCAACCAATACCTCACATCCTTACCATTACCAATGACACTTTTTATTAATTGGCCTGCATTTATATTATATTTATCTAGATCTTTACCCATTTTAATGATATATGCCCGAAATGACCTACTTGACCGGTAAATATGATGAGGAGTGCATATGTAAGTGTATAAACATGATGGTTTTAGCCCATAGCGAATCCTTTTCATGTTTGAGTCGCCACCACCAATTAAGCAATAAACTTACATTCATAACCTTTAAGGAGCCCAAACCCAATCCTTTTTTTTTTTCTAATGGGCTCACTTGTTAATGTATTTTGTGTCTTTGCTTGTACTTTTGTCAAACATGTATAAAATATCTTTGTTTTGGTTATGTTTTTGTTGTTTAAATGTAAGTTGACCAAGTCAGGATTGCCTATAAATACAGCAGGATATATTTCATTATGTAAGAGTGCATTTTGACAGAGTCTGGAGCTTATTTTGGATATTGTATGTTGTTACTCTGTCAAAATCAATTGAGAAACTTTTGAGTGATTTGTTCTTCTTGATTGATTGTACTCTTGCTTGGTTGTGTGTAAATCAGGGATTCCGCATCTGTGTTTATGCATTAGATAACTTGAAATCACCTTTTTCTAAGATCCTTTCAGGGACCTACACCACCACCTTTCCCAACATACCCAAGCCGTTTTTGATTTTTCATCATTAAAGGCTGAAGGCTGGTTTTGTGTATGTGTGGCCTTCGTGTCTAACATGACACAAAGGAGGGTCTTCATGTATCTCGGAGTGTGTTTCGTGTGGCATCTTTATGCCTTCGCGTGTCTCCTGTTGTATTGCCTATAAATACAACAGGATGGATTTCATTATTTAAGAATGCATTTTGACAGAGTCTGGAGCTTATTTTGGATATTGTATGTTGTTACTCTGTCAAAATCAATTGAGAAAATTTTGAGTGGTTTGTTCTTTTTGATTGATTTCTCTTTCTTGGTTGTGTGTAAATCAGGGATTCCGCATCTGTGTTTATGCATTAGATAACTTGAAATCACCTTGTTCTAAGATCCTTTCTGGGACCTACACCACCACCTTTCCCAACATACCCAAGCCGTTAATGTACTTTGTGTCTTTGCTTGTACTTTTGTCAAACATGTATAAACGATCTTTGTTTTTGTTATGTTTTTGTTGTTTAGATGTAAGTTGACCAAGCCAAACATCCTCCGGTTTGACTTGGAAACAAAGTGATCATTGTTAACTTATGTAAACACACGAAGGTGGCCTTCATGTCACTCATATGACATGAAGGAGCATCTATTGTACAAACACGAAATAACACGAAGGCTGAAGGCTAGTTTTGTGTATGTGTGACCTTCATGTCTAACATGACACGAAGGAGGGCCTTCATGTATCTTGGAGTGTGGTTCGTGTGGCATCTTTATGCCTTCGCGTGTCTCCTGCTATATTGCCTATAAATACAGCAGGATGGATTTCATTATGTAAGAGTGCATTTTGACAGAGTCTGGAGCTTATTTTGGATATTGTATGTTGTTACTCTGTCAAAATCAATTGAGAAACTTTTGAGTGATTTGTTCTTCTTGATTGATTGTGCTCTTGCTTGGTTGTGTGTAAATTAGGGATTCCGCATCTGTGTTTATGCATTAGATAACTTGAAATCACCTTGTTCTAAGATCCTTTCAGGGACTTACACCACCACCTTTCTCAACATACCTAAGTCGTTTTTGATTTTTCATCATGACCCCCCCCCCCCCCCTAAAGAATCTTCTTTTAAGTGCTTCCAACGTATCCAAGACACCTTGTGGTGCTTTAAACAGAGAAAAGAAATACAGAGGAAGACTGTCTAAATCATTAATGACTTTTTTCTAACATCCGCATTACACACTTGGTTAACCCAACCCTATTAAACCGAAACCTAAAAATAATAATCACGCAGTCAAAACTTCAATAAAAATTTACTACAAATCAATTTTCAAAGAAAAATATAATAAGACAACATAGTTAGTACTGAAGATTGTAACCATATGTACAGGGGCAGACCCAAATGGTCCGGGTCGGGGTGCACGGACCCCAATCTTTTTTCTAGAAAATAGTAGAACCGGTATGTTAAATTTTTCGAGGACCCCATAAAATAAATTAATTGGCCCTCATAGTATTAAAAACAAAGATGGTGTGGTGGTAAATTTTTTTGTGTTCCAACAAATAGATCCCAAGTTCAAGTCTTACGTGTCTTGTTTTTTTAGTTTATTTTTTCCATCACAAGTAAACTAGTGTTTTAAAACAACACAACCACCAATTGACCCTCTAATTTGTTTCTTTAAAATGATAAATTGAATGTCGATTTTATTTAACACTTGATTACCAAATAAAACTTTCAACATATAATGTAGTGGTTTTATGTCCACTAAATGCTTCTACATTTATTTCCTAGCACCGACCCGACTACGATGACCGACCCGAAAATTTTAATCTTTGGTTGTGAAAAATCCTTACACAAAAAATGAACCCTAATGAAAAAAAAAATTCTGAGTCTGTCACTGCATACATAGAACCTTTTAGAAAAATGAGACTTAAATTTAGGAATCTGTTATGTTTTGGTAAATCATAGTACTCGTGATGAGAAACCAACTTCCAATACTCTGATGCTTTAATTGGAGGGCCATGTTACGATTCTTTAGTTTCATCTTTAATTTTGTTTCTTTTTCTGTTGCAGAGATTGGTATACTTTACTTTTACATTAATTTTTCTTTAAATGTATCAACAAGATAAATGAACTTAAAAATTACATAAATGTTGTAGTAAAAGAATACCTAACTTAAAAATTACATAAATGTTGTAGTAAAAGGAACACCTAACATATTTATAGTATTGTTGAGTGGGCTTACATGCCAACCTATTAACTGTATGTAAATTAAAATTTTCTGTCGGCCATTCAAAAAAAATTAACTGTATGTAAATGTCTTGCATTACCCTCTCTCAGCTGGGAACCATTCGAGGAAACCAAAGTGAATTTTTAACATGCGTGTGTTACACACTCGGTTAACCCAACTCGTTTAAATCAAAACCCGAAAATAATAATTAGGTAGTCAAACTTCAATAATAATTTACTACAAATCAATTTTCGAAGAAAAATATAATAAAACAAAATAGTCAGTGGTTAAACTGTAACCATTCGAGATGTAGAATTATAAGATGTGAAAGGTTTTAAGAAAATGTGAATATGTGATTTTTTGGTAAATCATAGTTCTCGAGACGAGAAACCTACTTCGAATACTCTTTTTTTTAGAAACGCAAATTTGGATCACTGACGGACCACTAGAGTATCATTGTGCCACTAGCGGAATCACCCGATCATATCCAACTCCATTAGGCTTAGGCATAATGCCTATACACCAATTCAGAAGTAAACCCAATAAATATGGGAAAACCCCCTTGTGGGAATCGAACCCAGAACCTGTTGGTCCCAAAGCCTTATCCCAATAAATATGGGAAACACTCTTGTGGGAATCGAATGCTCTAATGCTTTAATTCGAGGGCCATGTAATGACTCTTTAGTTTCATATTTATTTTTCTTTCTTTTTATATTACAGATGTTGGTCTACTTATTTATTTTTTATTTTTAAAATTCTTGAACAAGATAAATGAACTAAAGAATTATATAAAATTTTGTATTTTTAAAATTCTTGAACAAGATAAATGAACTAAAGAATTATATAAAATGTTGTAGTAAAAGGAACACCCAACATATTTATAGTATTGTTGAGTGGGCTTACGGACGCAGTTATTAACTCTATATAAATGTCTTGCATTTCCCTTTCTCAGCGGCGTGTGTTACACACTTGGTTAACCCAACCCGATTAAACCGAAACCTGAAAATAATAATTAGGTAGTCAAACGTCAAAAACATTTTACTACAAATCAATTTCTAAAGAAAAATATAATAAGAAGAAATAGTCATTAGTTAAGATTATAACCATTTGAGATGAAGAATACGATGTTGATGGGTTTGAGAAAATAAGACTTGAATTAGGAAAATGTCATAGTACCCGAGACGAGAAACCTACTTCGAATGCTCAAGTGCTTAAATTTGTTAACCCAAAAGTATTTGATAAATTACTTTTAACCCAAAATTATATGATTTTTTTACTTTTAACCCAAAACATTACATCTTTTGTAGTTTAACCTCACAAGTTTTTTACCTTCAACTTTGGTCCCCTGTACTTTTCATCTTTCGCAAATTTTTTGTTTTACGTTTTTTTCTAAATTTTCCGAGTTAATATAGTGCAATGTGCGTGTGTGGCTCAACGTTTTTACGTTTCTTCTAAATTTTGTGAGTTAACACGACGCAACGTGCGTGTGTGGTTCAACGTTTTTATGTCATCTAAATTTTCCCATTTGACAGGTTCGTCATAACCTGCGGGTCCTAGATCGACTTAGTTATAATTTTCTATGTTTTACGCTTTGGTCTAATTTCTTCGCATTAACACGCCGCAAATTCAGTGTTGGTGGTTGCTGATGGTGATGTTGCATTGGTGCTATTTGATATGGTTTTACGCCCCCGCCGCAGCACGGGGGTGCTTAATACTAGTTAAAAATAATTTACAAATACACCTCGTTCCAAATGTTTCTTCTTTCTTTGAAATGATCCCACATTTTACATACTAAATTTTAACTACAGAGTTATTTTTCCAAATTTCTAACCATATGTTATATTCTAATGGTCTATGTGGATTACCTAAATTGCTATTACGAAGCCGCCGTAACATACGAGTCTTCAATACTAGGTAATTAAAATTGAAAACAATCCAAAGTCAAACCATCTCCCCAAACCCACCCCTAGTCCCATGCAATTTCTTACCTTCAAATCTCGATGACCTTTAAATTTCACAAAAAAAAAAAAAGAAAGAAAGAAAATGAAATCCAAGCAGCATGCCCCACCCATCTCCTTCTCAACACATGTACAACAAGAAATACATTGTTCAAGAACGAAATCTTGACCTATATTTTTTTAAAACGGATATTGTGCCACTATCATACCAAACCTAATCGAAATCAATTGAACAACATCTGTATCGGTACCAATATTTATTCTTATTGTTTATACTTTTGATAAACTGAGACCGTGTCGCTACCATGCTATTTCGAACTAAACTGAACAACATCAGCACTGGTATGAATGCATTTTTATGGTCTCCTCTTTGATGACGGATGCTTTGATTGTATCTTAATAGTTATATGAAAAATAAATATGTTTAAAATCAATTAAATTAATAAAACTTTAAAATAATGAAATTAGAAAAAAGAAAATATTGAAAAAAAATCTTAAAGTAGCGTTCATCGTCACTTTCTATATATATATATATAGGATTCGGTTCAAATGAAAACCACCACGAGTTGTGAGAACCGTGAAAACTTTTTGATCCCGAACAAGTTGGGCCAAACTTGTTTTGCGCAAACGTAGATGAAAACATTATAAACACATCTGTAAAAAAAGTTTAAAAAAAATTGTCAAGCAGTTAGTTTTGACTGATGCAAGTTTTTTTACACGCTGGTGTACTAAGAAAGTTAATTTGTGTTTGCAGATGGTACACATTGGTGCACCAGGATGGTTCTATACTAAACACATTTAATTATCTAAAAGAGAATGGGATTGAGGGATTTGTTAACATATGGCCTAGACCTACTGCTATTGCGTGGAAGATTATTACGTGTTATGCGCTTTTTGAAGCTGCAGTTCAGCTCTGGCTACCTGGGAAAAGAGTCGAGGGCCCGATATCTCCTACAGGCAATAGGCCTGTATATAAGGTACCAAACAAACAATGTTTGTACACTATAATATGGATTATTAGCATTACCTTTGACCTCCACCCGTGTTAATGTAATAAAGCGTGTTTTTTATTTATTATATCTAGAGGTCTTAAGTTTGTTATTTAATTTCTTTGGTAATCGGTCAAACAAGTAAAATCTAAAACTTATGCTAAAAATAAAAGGGATTAAAAGCCGCCTAGCGTGTTCAAATGTATACATTATTAATGACACTGACACTTCTTTTTTTTTTTGGGGGGGGGGGGGGGGGGGGGATATTGCACGGTCCTCCCAACCGCTGGAGTGATCCCGCTCCACAAGCTAGCTTAGCCCCATAGCTGCCTGGCGGTTACTACCCACCGGAGCGAACACCCTGGAGTACTTGCGCCTGCCAGGATTCGAACCGGAGTCCTCTGGGAAGAGGTGGGTAAGGCTGGCCACTGGGACACCCCAAGTGGTTTGACACTTCTTTTGGATTCTATGCATTCAACGGATGGAGAAGTTGCTATCATGATACTCATGGCTTATCTTTCTTACATGCTAGCTGAGGTACATCTTTCTCTTTGCTTATCTTGAAAGCTTCTTTTTTCTATATTAGGAGCAATTTCGATCCATTTACATATAAATGGGTTAATTTAGCTCGACCCGACCTGTTTCAACCTACCCCGCACAAATTTAACTTCAATCGTCAGATAAAAACTACTATATATATATATAGGTAGATAGTGTGAGGTTCATTGGGGAACACTAAAAAAGTGGGGAACCGGGGAACACTCTTAAAAATTTAACTTAACATGTTAAAAATAAATTTTTTAAACATCTTTTTCGGCGCTTCTTGTTAATGCACTTTAGGTGATAAGTGCATGTCTCCCATTCTAGAGGGTCTTTATTGTACATATAGTGAAAGATAGTCCCAACTTTATCCTTGGGACATTTTGTCCAAGTTTTAGGAAAGGCTTTTGTCTGAGGTTTATGTTAGGGACAAAAGTCAGAGTTTTGCTTTGTGTAGTTGTTTGTCCGGGCTTTCTAGTTTGTCTTGAAAGTCCGGGTTTTGCCTTGTATATATACCTTTAGGTGGAATAGACAAGGCGGCGATTCTGTGTGAAATTCTGTGCACCTAACCCTAATCATTGTGTGTGTGTTTTGTCTGGCGGCTGCTTTGTGTGAGTGACGTCATTCATCTTCCTCATCAAGAATACTCAGTGTATTCTTGATTTCTCTCACAAATCCTTGCATACTAGTGTTTCATCTGCAGTGGTTAATCATCAGGTGGATTCCGCACACCTGTTGGTGGCTTTAGCTGAGTGAGATCTTGGATTAGGAGGCCTTACAAGTGGTATCAGAGCAGTGTGCTCATACTACTGTAGGTGTTTCTTAGTTTGAAGGTTTTGTGAGAAAAGTTCAAACTTTGATAGGGTTTAGTGAGTGTTTAGTGAGTTTTTGTGTTTTATTCATGATTCTTCATTCATATCTAGTGATTTGATGATGGATTTTGAGTAGTTTGGTGATTATTAGTGTTGTTCTTCATCTGGGTTTTACAGGGGTTTTGGTTCTTGTTCATACAGAGTTTGAAGGTTGTAAAAGATTCCTGAGTTTGATCTTTGGAAGATTTGTCCGTGGTTTAAATTCTGTGTTTGTGTCTTCGGGGTATTGTTGAACTAGTGTGAAGTCACATTGGGGAGATAGTCCGGAGATTGGTTTCTTCTGAGTTTTGAAAACTCTTGTTGTTCTGAGTTTCAAATCTCCACTGTCCGAATTTTCACCCCAGTTTAGTTAGGTCCGAATTTTTACTTTTAGATAGGGAAGTCCGAACTTTATTATAGTTATTGCCTTTAGTCCGAATTTTTTTTTTATTTCTTAGTGAGTCCGAGTATATTATTAGTCCGAATTTTTTTGGTTTAGTGCAAATCCCTTAGTCCGAATTTCTTTTATTTTAAGTGAGTCCGACTTTTTTGTTTAGTTAGCTATAATATTGGTCCGAGTTTCAACAGGTGTCTTGAATTAAAGTTTATGAATTGAAGTATACACCTAACTTTAATATATTACTTGGTCCGAATTTTAATGATATAGTTACTAAAGAGTCCGAGTTTTAATGATATTGTCCGAATTTTTCTTTTAGTCCGAATTTTTTAGAACCATTTTGGTAGGTCCGAATTTTTATAATATTAGTAGTGTCCGAGTTTTTAACCTTAGGTAGGTCCGAATTTTTATAATATTGAGTGTCCGAATTTTTATAATACTTAGAGAGAGTCCGAATTTTTCCAACTTTAGAGTCCGAAATTTTTTTTTAAGTGTTAGAGTGTCCGAATTTTTATTATACTTAGAGAGAGTCCGAATTTTAACCTCTTGGGGAGTCTGATCTTTTATGAGTGTCCGAGTTTTTCTGTTGTGTTTTATTTCAGGTTTCTGTGATCCGGGTTCACACTCTAATTAAAGCTCAGACACTTCACTCCGTGTTTTCTCTCCGAGTTTGGACTTAGAAAATCTTTTCAGCAACACAGTTCTTGCTTAGAAACCTACTGTTGTTTTCTGAAATGGCAAACAACAATCTGACTGCAATGGTGCAAAACCTCAAGCACAATGCTGAGGTAGGGAGTAACGACAAACCTCCTTTGCTGATCAACGAGCTTGATTTTCCTGAGTGGAAGGAGCGTTTCGAAAGATATGTACGAGCAAAAGACATCAAAATCTGGTTGTGTATCGTTAAAGGATGTGGAGCTACTCCAGTACGTACGTTGACGATTGATACGTATTTGGCACTCACTGACGACCAGAAGAGATTTTTGACTGTGAAGATAAAGCTATGTCGATGATAACGATGGCAATGTCACAATCTATACTTCATACGTTCCGCAAGAGAAATAGCTCGAAGGAGTTGTGGGATAGCATGATCGAGCGATATGAAGGAAATGCAATTTACAAGAAACGACGACTCGAACGTTTGAAGACTCAATTCGTTGTGTTTAAAGCTTTAAGAAATGAATCATTTGATGATACAGTGAACCCGGTTTTATCATTTGTTGAGCGAAACTTGATAGTAGTCAAGAGGGTATCTACACTGAATTTGAGAAGGTTGAGAAGTTTCTGAATTGCCTTTCCAGAGAATGGAATATGTACACTGCTTTGATTAGAGAAGGTGTTCTCTACGAGGAGCTCTCATTGGAAGAAGTTATACAAAAACTGAAGGGTTATGCTTGGAATATGGAAGATCAAGCATCCGATTTCGAGAAGATCCAAGATCCTCAGTTATATAAAGCTTCAAACCGAGGATAAGGGTAGTAATGGAGGAGCCGGTGTTGCCCTATATTCAGAGAATGAAGTTCCCTCTAGTGAACACGCCTTTATAAGTAACATGTCAATTCAAGTGGAACAACAAATTCCAATCAAGGAATGTACTCTTCTGGTGGAGCTCAGAAATCTCAAGGAACAAGCTTGAACATTCCAAAGGTAGATGCAAGCTGTTTGAAGTTGATTGAAGAAAACATGAGTCTTTTGGCGTCCTTCATGACTGCCTACGAGAACTTCTGTCTTGGAAAGCTCGTTGAACCGTCAAGTCTGGATGAGGACTTTGACCAGATAGACCAAGACGAAATGGAAGAACTTGATCTACAACTCAATATGGCACTCTTAGTCCGTAGAGCGAAGAAGTTTCTGTTGAGAACGGGTAGGAAGTTCATAGGAGGTCAGGACAAAGACTCGAATGGGAGTCGACATGTCAAAGGTGAAATGTCACAACTGCGGCATCTACGGGCATTTCGCACGTGATTGTCGGAAGCCGAAGATGGAAAGATCGAACAGAGAAAACTACTCTCAAGGAAACAACTCAAGACCCTCACAACAATTCAGCAACTACTTCAAACTCAAGTGCTCGTCCAAGTGGTTCTGAAAATCTTACATCTTAAACAAACAATGCTATGGTGGCTCAATCTTTACAAAAGGTGACTGAGCCTTACGACTGGGGTTGTGCATTGGAAGACATTTCAGGAGCTATTGTGTCACAAGCCTTTATAGCTGAAATTGTCAATGAAGAAGTGTGTGAAGAGATTGTCGAAGAGACTAGCATTGAGGAATTTGCGGTTGTAGCTGAAAAAGTGTGTGAAGAGATTGTCGAAGAGACTAGCATTGAGGAACTTGCAGTTGTAGCTGAGGTTCTTGGGGTAGAGTTGGATTCGGGAAATGTTTCTGAGAATGAAGATTACCCGAATGAAGAGTCTGTTGCAAAGGCTAACAAAACAGAAGATGGAGAAAAAGGAGAATGCTTTGAGTTCAACATCTCCACAGCTGAAATGCAGCAATTTGCGGATGCAGAAGCCAAACGGTTGGACGAAAAATCCGGAGAAAACGAAGCATGTGCATTCATGGCTGGCATTGAGGTAAAATCATCTTCTGTAGATAAGCGATGTGCTAGATGTGTTGAGTTTGTCACCAAGATAGATAGATATGCACTTCATAACACAAACTTAATTGCAGATTTAGAAAAATCCAGAGAACTCATTGCTGTGTTGTCTAATTCGGATAAAGAACACCGAATTAAGATAAAAGCGCTGAAAAATGATATCTCTGAATTTGAGAGACTTGTGGCTCAGGGAACTGTTAAAAATCAGGAATTAAAATCTGAACTTGAAATGAATCAAAATTGTGTTTTGGAAAAGAACAAAATCATTTTGGAAAAAAGATAATCTGATTTTAGACTTGCAACGAAAAATTGAGAAGTTCGGGGATTCATCTGAAGTGATGAATTTCTGTATTAACAGCCAACGTCTCAAAGAATCTGAGGAAGAAATGTTCGGCATCGGTTATAAGAAAGTGCCTCCTCCGGTAAACCATAATTATACATCGATGCCAAGCATTGATCCTGAATTGGCAAATTTTGTGCCAAAGACCCCTCTGACGGTTGAACCGCAAAGTGAGTCAGAATCTGAGCCAGATGAAGTTACTGACTCAGATCAGTCGAAGATGAGTGGAGTTTCAAAGAAAAATGAAGTAAATCTTGAAAACATTGAAAATTTGATAAACAATAAGATTTTGGAAATGTTTAATCAAGTTCAAAATGTGAAGTCAAAACCAAAGTCACGTGGGAATTCTAAAAGGTCTTTGAAAAATATCCCTAAAACTGAGTTTGTTAAAGGGGAGGATTTTGTCAAAGAAGAAGTAAAGATCGAAACTGGTTCAAACTCTCAGTTTGTCAACCAAATTTTGAAAAATCCCACTAACGCCTCATCATATTCGACCACTCATGAGGAACGTCCAAAGAATGCTGCGAAAGTTCGCAAATGCTATAAGTGTCGTGGGAAAGGACACTTAGCAGCAGACTGTCCAGATGACAGGGGTAAATCTCTTGTTGATCCTGATCAAAAGAAACCTTTTGTTGAAAAACCACAAAATGAAGTAGTTAATGTTGAAAAGAAAAACGGTAAAAATCAAAAGGTTGAGACAAACAAAGTGATTAAACAAGAAGTAAAACCAGTTGTCAAAACAAATGTTAAATCACAACAAAATCAGGATCACGGGAAGAAACCAGTTGTTATTAATCGTGGTGAAGGATCGGAAAGTTCATCTCAAAGACATGATACTCGTGAGAAAACCCCTCACAGACGACAAAATCATGTTACTTTCCAAACACATGAGAATGACCAACGTTCTGGAGGTTCGAGCAACAACAATGTTAGACCTCATGCACATAACAGATTCGTGAATGACCGAAATGCGTCACCCCCCCCCCCCCCCCGATTTCCAAATCAAAGACAGCATTCGGATAATCATCCACGATCATTCTCAAGACACGATGATGTTCCTAGATTTGGTAGGAATTTTGAGCCACCTAGGAATCAAAATTACGGTTACCAAAAATATGGAAGCCGAGATTATGGAAACTCTGGTTATACCAACAGATCGTCAACTCCGTACAATCCACGATTTACGGGGAGTCATTCCAACAATTTCTGAAATGGAAATGGAGGACACAATGGCAATGATGGTTATTTCAAAGAGTTTTCTTATGTTGATGAATCGGGACGACCCAAGACCATCATGGCTTGGGTCCCACACTCTAACTAAATTTTCTTGTTGGGGAGTGTAGGAGCAGCTGAAAAGAGCTATCTATATTTGGTATATCGATAGTGGCTGTTCCAGACACATGACAGGAAATAAAGAGTTATTGAACAATTTTAAACAAATTCGTGGTGGTTATGTGAATTTTGCCGGTGAGAAGGGTGGTTACATCACCGGTGAAGGTTCTGTGTCAAATGAAAAAATTACGCTCCATAAAGTGAACTACGTTGAAGAACTGAAGCATAACTTGATGTCGGTTTCTCAAATTTGTGATAACAAGTACACGATGTTGTTCACCGATAAAGCTTGCTTCAGTTTGCGTCCGGGATTTGTTGCTCCTGAAGATTGGATTGTTATGAGGGCTCCAAGGGTGAATAACACATATGTCATGGATATGCGCCCGTTGGTTAACTCGTCTGCTCCAGTGACATGTCTACTTTCGAAGGCGACTGAAGATCAATCGTATCTCTGGCATAGGAGAATGGGCCACGTGCATCTGCGAAAAATGAACCACTTAGTGAAAAACAACTTGGTGTTGGGGGTTCCTTTACGTAGTTTCAATATCCACAACAAATGTGAAAAAGGAAAAATCAAACGAAAGCCTCATAAACCGAAAACTGTTAACTCAATCCAAAAACCACTTGAATTGCTTCACATGGATCTTTTCGGCCCGATCCATGTTGCTAGCATTGGTGGGATGTCTTATTGCTTAGTTGTCACTGACGATTTCTCACGTTATTCATGGGTATTTTTCTTAAAAACAAAGGATCAAACTGCTGGTATTTTAAGAGATTTATTCAAACAACTTGAGAAAAATTATTCACTTCCTGTTAAGAAAATCCGAAGTGACAACGGCACTGAGTTTAAAAATCATTATATGGATGAGTTATGTCGGGAAATGGGAATAGTTCATCAGTTCAGCGCTCCATATGTTCCTCAACAGAACGGAGTTGCAGAACGGAAGAATCGTACCCTAATTGAGGCGGCCCGAACTATGCTTTCTGAATCAAAATTGCCAATTTTCTTCTGGGCCGAGGCGGTAAACACTGCATGTTATGTGTTAAATCATGTGCTTACGGTCAAAAGAGAAGATAAAACGTGTTATGAATTGCTTGAAAACAAGAAACCGAACTTATCTGGGTTTCAACCTTTTGGGATCAAGTGTGTTATCAAACGCACCAAAGATACTCCTAAAATGGGGGAAGTTGGTGAAGTTGGGTTCTTTTTGGGTTATGCCAATGGAACTCCCAACAAACGCGTTTATAACGTTAAGAAGCGTACAGTGGAGATCGTGTTTGATATAACTCCTTTGAGTTACGATCCTCCACCGTCCGAATTCGGTCCTAAAAGCGGTTACGATTATGATAAACTATTTGATTCATTTGATCTTCCTGATGTTTCAGAAGAAGATTCGGAGGTTGTCTACACACATCTTGTGAACAAAGATGAAGTGGATGCAAGCTGGAGAGCAAGTATTCCTACTAATGTGTCTCTGAATGTACCAGTCGCTGATTCTTCGATCGTAAACGAAGTTGTTGCTGAGCAGATCCCCAATGCAGCTGCTCAAACTACAAGTGGTGATCTTTACGTTGATTTTTCAGCATATCCAAATGTTAATGTGTCTTCTGGAAATGATCAAGATTCTAGTAGTAATGCAAATGCTGAGGGGGAGATTCAATCAAATTTGGGAAACAATCTTCAAGCTCCGGCAATCCCATTTCCAAGAACAAATATTCATCATCCTGTTGATAATATTATTGGGAATCCAAATGCGGGAGTGCAAACGCGAAGTAGTATTTCAGAGATGCAATGCCTGTTCTCTGCTATCAAGAAAGAAGAAATCTACAATCTTAGCCTGCATGAATGTTTTATCTCTCAAATAGAGCCGAAGAACTATCAAATGGCTCTGAAGGATAATTCTTGGTGTGAGGCGATGCAAGAAGAGTTAGCTCAGTTCGACAAGTTAAAGGTGTGGAATTTGGTCGATCTTCCAAAGGGCCAGCATGCAATCAACACGAAATGGGTTTTCAAGTGCAAGAAAGACGATAAGGGTGTTATCGTCCGAAACAAAGCACGGTTGGTTGTTCAAGGCTTCAATCAAGAGGAAGGGATTGATTATACCGAAGTTTATGCACCAGTGGCAAGACTGGAAGCCATTCGTTTGTTTCTCGCTTTTGCTGCACACATGCGTTTCAAAGTCTATCAGTTGGATGTGAAAAGCGCGTTCCTTTACGGGAAATTGCATGAAACTGTGTATGTGTCCCAACCACCGGGTTTCGAAGCTCCAGGGTTAGACAACAAGGTCTATTTGTTGGACAAGGCTCTCTACGGTCTCCATCAGGCCCCTCGAGCATGGTACGAGACGTTGTCAAAGCATCTTTTGGAGCATGGGTTCTCGCGTGGTGCGATTGACTCCACTCTGTTCATTTTGAAGAAAGGGGGAGATTTTCTGATTGTGCAAATTTACGTTGATGACATAATTTTTGGTTCTTCAAATGAAGAATTGTGTCGTGAGTTCGAAGCGGTGATGAAGTCAAAATTTGAAATGAGCGCGATGGGCGAGTTATCCTTCTTTTTAGGTCTTCAAGTGAGTCAAGAAAAACTGGGACGTACGTGCATCAGACAAAGTATGTCCACGAGATTCTCAAAAGATTTGGATTGGAAGATAGCTTACCCTATGACACGCCTCTACCGACAAATATCAAGCTTTCATCTCGATGATGTGAAAGATCCTGAAGTGGATCCGACTCTATATCGAGCAATGATAGGTTCATTGATGTATCTTACTGCTTCAAGACCAGATATTATGTTCTCTGTTTGGTTTGTGTGCTAGGTACTCAATCAACTCCGAAGGAGTCTCACTTGAAAGCAGTCAAGCGTATTTTCAGATATCTGAAAGGGAAAGCCTAAGCTTGGATTGTGGTATCCAGCTGAAGGTGGTCTGGATTTGATGGCGTATGCTGACGCAGATTTCGGAGGGTGTCGGATGAACAGAAAGTCAACCTCTGGCGGTGCACAACTTCTTGGGAACCGTCTTGTCTCTTGGCAATGCAAAAAGCAAGTTGCCGTTTCTCTATCCACGTGCGAGGCCGAGTACATTGTTGCATCAAGCTGTTGTGCTCAGGTCTTGTGGATTCAACAGCAAATGAGGGACTACGGTTTGAATTTTACTCGAACTCCTATTCTTGTCGATAACAACTCTGCCATTTCCATAACTAACAATCCAGTTAATCACTCACGCACTAAGCACATAGATGTTAGGCATCATTTCATTCGCGACTGTGCTGAGAAGGGTTTAATAGAAGTGGTTAGGGTAGACACCTTGGATAATCTTGCCGACCTGTTTACAAAGACATTCGATCGGGCTAGATTTGAAAATCTGGTCCGAATGATTGGCATGATCAACTCTGAGTAAAATGCTTTTCAAAACTCGCATAGAAACTTTATTTTATGTTTTCTGTACAGTTCTTACCGCTTTCGAAAATTGAAAAACTCCAAAAATATTTACTTAGTTGTAGGATAAATTTTAAGAAAAAATACAAAAACATTTGAAAAATATAAAATGAAGTCGTGTTGAGATATAAGGGAAATGATAGTACATCGGTTAGTCGTATCTGGTGCAGGATTATAGTAATATATAAAATTAACCGTTAACTATAACAGCTTCATTATACGTTGCTTCGGTAGGTTTTACGTGTCAATAAGAACCTGCTTTTGGTATATAAACATAATGAACTGCGTAACTTGTGTGGTACATCTCTCGGATATATGGTCTTGGTACCGTAATTTCGTTTGATAGATTGCCGAGGTTCTGAGATACGTGGTCTTTATGTTGTTTATCATATGGGTATCATGGTTGTTTCTTTTACCGGAAAATAACGGGGACGCAAGTCTAGATCTTCCATGATACCATACATACGTGTAAATATCCTTAATACATGATGCATTCGACCCAAATAAGTGATAAACAATCACATGTCCCACAAATCATGCGGGAGTCAAGTTCATCTCTTTGTCGGTACGATGGTACTAACCTGTTCACGGACTTGCTCCTGTGCCCTTTGCATCTGAAATTCAAGTTCCTTCTCAATAAGTGAATTTATCACAAAGGACTTGTTTTCAATCCCAAATAAGTGAGTATCTCACATTAGCTTATACGTCAAAAACAGATGATAAATGGTATACTCACCAGTAAGATGAACTCTCGTGCATACCTTGATACGGGAGTATATTCTGAGGTGGGTAAACATAGTTACAGTCAGCTATTAAAACACTTAATCGCATATCTCGAAAACAGTGTTCGAAAGCGTGCTAAAGCTTAAGTGGACCACAATACCGTTGAACATCTTGAACTGTTAATATCATTCTAAGAGCTTAAACTGATAAACTATTTTCTTGTGTTGGATATTGACAGAAAAACCGATATGATCTCTTTGCTCCGATTTCACAAAAAGATAATTAGTGTAAATACGTTCGTAGGTTTAATTTCTTTATTCAGTCAAAATTCAAAAACATCATAAAGATTTTGCTTTCTTGTTTCTAGTGCGAGTTATCATTTTGAAATTCTCTAAGGGTTGTGAACATTCTTTAATAAGGTGTTAAACATCAAGTTAGGTAATCTTAAAATAAGTCTTTTTGTATAAAAATCGGCCGTGCAAGTTCCATCTAAGTGTGTGGGTAATCATATCATTTTAAGTGTTTCGGGAAATCTGCTTCCAAGTTGTGATATTTTTCCAAAAGTATAAGTTTGAAGTAAGTTGTTCTGAGTGATTGTGTTTTGAAATACAAATTATTAAATATTGGTTGTTTAAATATTTCAATTGGTGATTTCGGGGTATTGGAATTAGTTTTGGATCCAGGTTTGGGCTGAGTATCTCCGGGGTAAGTTTCTAATCCGGTGTTAAGTGTTTCAGGTCTGATCATTCATCTCAAGATGGAAGATTTGAAGAAGCTGTGTGCATCTGGATCGCTCATCTCAAGATGGAAGTTTTGAAGAAGCAAAGACGTCTGCCGTTGCATTCCTTGAAGAAGATCAACCGTTAGTTGATCAATTCATCAAAGTCGTGCAGTTCTGTGTGAAAAACCAAGCGGCGAGTTCTCGAAGAAAGGATGAAGATCTCAAGTCCAATGAAGACCATGCACTGATCAAGGGGGAGTTGTTAATGCACTTTAGGTGATAAGTGCATGTCTCCCATTCTAGAGGGTCTTTATTGTACATATAGTGAAAGATAGTCCCAACTTTATCCTTGGACATTTTGTCCAAGTTTTAGGAAAGGCTTTTGTCTGAGGTTTATGTTTAGGGACAAAAGTCAGAGTTTTGCTTTGTGTAGTTGTTTGTCCGGGCTTTCTAGTTTGTCTTGAAAGTCCGGGTTTTGCCTTATATATATACCTTTATGTGGAATAGACAAGGCGGGCGATTCTGTGTGAAATTCTGTGCACCTAACCCTAATCATTGTGTGTGTGTTTTGTCCTGGCGGGCTGCTTTGTGTGAGTGACGTCATTCATCTTCCTCATCAAGAATACTCAGTGTATTCTTGATTTCTTTCACAAATCCTTGCATACTAGTGTTTCATCTGCAGTGGTTAATCATCAGGTGGATTCCGCACACCTGTTGGTGGCTTTAGCTGAGTGAGTTCTTGATTAGGAGGCCTTACACTTCTCCTTATATATACTTGTAGAAGCATTTTTAATAAAAAAAATCAAAAACTAAAATATTAAAAAAAAACAATTAAAAAATGGCTAAAAAACATTTTTTTTAAGAAATTTTTTTTTACTCGACTAGTTTCTCCTCCTTTTTATAAAGAAAAGCGCTGAAAAAGTTTTTAAAAAAATTATTTTTAACACGTTAAGTTAATTCTATAAGATATAACTGTTTTTTAAACATTTTTTTATATTTTAGTTTTTGATTTTTTTTTCAAAAATGTTTCTACTTGTATTTATAAGAAAAAGCGTCGAAAAAAATTTAGAAAAATATTTTTTTTACATGTTATGTATAATTTTTAAAGTGTTCCCCCGTTTCCCACTTTTTTAGTGTTCCCCAATATATATATATATATATATATATATATATATATATATATATATATATATATATATATATATATATATATAGGGAGGGGCTCATGCGAGAACCACCCTTATTGTGAGAACCTTGAGAACCAATGTGAACACAAACCTAAAATAGCTAAAAAAACCTAACCCCCACCCCCAAAAAACCTAAACCCCCCAACCCCCCCTCCCCCCCCCCCCAAGCTAAAAAAAACCTAAAAAAAAACCTAACCCCCCCCCCCCCAAAAAAAAAAACCTAAACCCCCCTCCCCCACTCCCCAAAAACCTAACCCCCCCCACCCCAAGCTAAAATGCTAAAAACTAAACCCCCAAAAAACCTAAAAAAATCTAAAAAAAAATCTAAAAAAATTGAAAAAAAAATCTAAAATTTTTTTTTTGATTTTTTTAATATTTTTAGGTTAAAATCGCTACTTTTCGAAGCCAAAAATTTTTTTTTTTTGCTTCGAAAAGTAGCGATTTTAACCTAAAAAATATTAAAAAAATCAAAAAAAAATTTTTGTGTGATTTTTAGCTATTTTTAGGCATTTTTGGTGTGTTCACATTGGTTCTCGTGGTTTTCACAATAAGAGGTGGTTCTCGCATGATCTTCTCCCTATATATATATATATATATATATATATATATATATATATATAGGGAGGGGCTCATGCGAGAACCACCCTTATTGTGAGAACCTTGAGAACCAATGTGAACACAACCTAAAATAGCTAAAAAAACTTAAAAAAACCTAACCCCCCCCCCCCCCAAGCTAAATGCTAAAAAAAACCTAATAAAAACTTAACCCCACCCCCCCCCCCCCCAAGCTAAAATGCTAGAAACTAAACCTCTAAAAAACCTAAAAAAATCTAAAAAAAATCTAAAAAAATCTACAATTTTTTTTTAATTTTTTAATATTTTTTATGTTAAAATCGCTACTTTTAGAAGCAAAAAAAAAAAATTTTTTTTGGCTTCGAAAAGTAGCGATTTTTTTTATAAAAAATATTAAAAAATTCAAAAAAAAAATTTTTGTGTGATTTTTAGCTATTTTTAGGCATTTTTTGTGTGTTCACATTGGTTCTCGCGGTTCTCACAATAAGAGGTGGTTCTCGCATGATCTTCTCCCTATATATATATATATAGGACAAAGATCCGTTAGAAACCACCCCTTATTGCGAAAACCGCGACAACTAATGTGAACACAACAAAAAATGCCTAAAAATAGCTAAAAACACACAAAATTTTTTTTAATATTTTTTATACAAAAATCGCTACTTTTAGTAGCCAAAATTTTTTTTTTAAATTGTTATTTTTTTTAAATTAATTTTTTTTTTTTAAAAAATTAAATTTTTTTTTTATTTTTTTTTTTGCTGTTAAAAGTAGCGATTTTAACATAAAAAATATTAAAAAAAAATTTAGATTTTTTTAGGTTTTTTGGGGGTTTAGTTTTAAGCATTTTAGCTTAGGGGGGGGGGGGGTGGGGGGGGTGGGGGAGGGGGGTTTAGGTTTTTGGGTGGGGGGGGGGTGGGGGTTAGGTTTTTTAGGTATTTTAGGTTGTGTTCACATTGGTTCTCGCGGTTCTCGCAATAAAGGTGGTTCTCGCATGAACCTTACCCTATATATATATATATATATATATATATATATAATTTAACTTTTGTTATGAATGTTCCAATGTGTTTTTAAAAAGGTTTTGTTTTTTATATAAAGTTTCATGTGTTTTATATATAAAGTTTCGAGTGTCAATGACGACTCTCATAACTCATATATCATTTATATAGTATGTTAAAGAACAAAGTGAATGTGTATGTGTTTTCTAAAAGGTTTTGCTTTTTTATAGAAAGCCTCGAGTGTTATTGACGACTCTAACACATGTTCTGGTGACACTACAAAAGTTCATACAGAGTTCATGATCCAAAAAAGCCATGGCCAATTATACTTTGCTTGCAAGGGTGGACCAGTAAGTACTTCTGACTCTATTTATTTTAATTCTTTAAAAAAAATAAAAAAACTCATTTTATAGTTTGTATAGAGAGGATAAAGATATAATCTTTATAAGTTATATTATTTTTTTGTGATGAATGAAATGCAGGGTGGTTCAGGGGTTGGAATAGGAAACTTTGGTGAGGTGGGGCCATTGGATCAAAACCCAAAAAACTTCACATGGCTTAGAAAGGCAGATCTTTTATTTGTGGTATGAAATTTGTAGCAAATTTACAAAATTTATAATTTATGAATGAATATAAAGTACTAAACTTTTTAATAATTTTGTGGGAAATTAGGATAATCCAGTTGGGACAGGATACAGTTTTGTGGAGGATGAAAAGTTATTGGTGAAAACTGATGAAGAAGCTGCTAGGGATTTAACTACATTGTTGATTAAATTATTTAACAGAAATAAAAGCCTACAAAGAGTCCCTCTTTATATTGTGGCAGAATCTTATGGTGGGAAGTATGTTGTCACACTTGGATAATCAGCAATAAAAGAGATTGAGGCTGGGAGATTAAAGCTCAAACTAGGAGGTTTAGATTTTTCCAGATCTTGAAATATAAACAAGTAAATTTAAAAACTTTAAATTTGACATAAATTTTGAATAAAGATTTCAGCAAAAAGGCCAAATGACATTGCTCGCCAAATCGGATTAGCTTCTTTTGATACACAAAGGTATATTGTTAGTTAGTTCCCAGTCACCTATTTCCTTTGCTTGATAGCGTGGATTACAGATTTCAGCTGAGTCGAGGTAATTAAGTTCTCATTACTATTTTTTTAAATATGTTTGTAGTATGTGTTAGTAGTTACTTTTAGTGTTAGTTAAATGGTAAAACTTATTTGGATCCTTCTTATTTCAATTCCTATTACACTGATGTTATTATATAATAATTGGAGTCGTCTCTTATTTTGTTTTGTTTTCGTCAAAGAATTCTTCAATTTGGGTTAATCGCCATTTATATTAGCGAAAGGGTGCGTTAGGGACGATATGGATCGCGGCGCATCTGGATAGGTAATATATTGTTTTCCTTAATTTTTATTTGGTTATTATCCTATGTTCCTATATGTGGTGGTTGTCCGGTTTATATTTACATGCTGATAACATGGTCATTCAGCTACATAATTAGTGGCAATTCAATGCTAGAAGATGCTAACATTAATGATATGAAGGATGTGGAAGGTTTGATCCACCCCCTAGTCAAAGATAACAACAGTCCACCAACCCAGAAATCAAATTGATGTGCTGTCTGTTGAAACTAAAGTTCTTCTTGACCCGCTCAACGGTTTGTCTAAGTAAGAAGAAATTTTATATTTAATCTGTTAACTAAATGGAATTTTCTAGGTACGAATTGACACCCATATTTAGTATAATGTACCCAAACATGTTTTAACATAATAAGTTGTTTTTCTTTCCGAATTGTGTTCTTAATGTTTAACTTCAGATTTTCATAATAAGTCCATGCGTACAGTTTGTTTATGATCAGTTTAAACGTAATTTTTTTTTCAAAAAATAAAAAAACATATCATTTCCCAACATCGCGAAATTCGCAGGAATTAGCACTAGTATGTGAATATAAATTAGGGGTGTGCACGGTTTGGTTCGGTTCGGTTTTTGGGCAAAACCTAAACCGAAACCGAAATGTCGGTTTTTAGTTTTTTTTTAAAAACCATTCGGTTTCGGTTTTTTTTGGTTTTTATGTCGGTTCGGTTCGGTTCGGTTTTTTGGAACAAAATTATGTAAGATTCAAAAAATAAAAAGTATAATTTAAAATCTAAGAATGGTTCTTATATGTTTACATTTAAGATACAATAGTTAACCTCTTTAATTAATATTGCTTACATAAATCTAACTTTCTAATCTATTTTTATGTTTCTCCAAAGTTTTTATTAAGACATTTTTTATAATAATTTGAAGATCATTTAATTTTTATATTAATATTTGTTATTTCTTGTAGGTAATAAATAAATAAATCATTTCAATTATAAATAAAAATATAATGTTTTTATTATAAAGACTTAACATTCAAGAATAAAATTCATAATATCTACTTGCATTGGGTTAAACACTTAAACACAAAAATATATTTATTGTAACTTATTAGTTCGGTTCGGTTTTTTTCGGTTATTGAAAATGGTTATCCGAAATTCGAACCGAAATTTTCGGTTATTAAAAATCCGAAAATCGAACCGTCGGTTTTTATTTCGGTTCGGTTTTTTCGGTTCGATTTTGTCAGTTATTTCGGTTACGGTTCGGTTATTTCAGTTTTCTGGTCACCCCTAATATAAATATACGTTTCTTATTTTAAAGCTTTTATTTTAATGGTGAATGGAAAAAAAGAAAAAAGAAGAAAGTTGGATATGATGTCTACTTTGAATTGATTTATAACTGGCACAATCGTACAATGTCTTTTGATATATAACTAGAAATAATGCTCACGCGCGTTGCGGCGTGGGTACATCGCAAACATCGAATGGATTAGTCCAAGCATTATGTGTTGCGTTAACCACACGAAAACACGTGTTTGACGTATTCGATTTGAACTTAATGTAACCTACATAAGCATTGAGATTTGATCCAAGCATTATGTGTTGCGTTAACTACACGAAATCGAATTTGAAAAATCAGAAATGTTACATTTCTAACCGAAACATTAGGGGAGAAGGGCGGGTGTACCTCCCGTCCCTTAAAATCTACGTCCCAGTCTAATGTAATGATGATGGATTGAATAGGTGACAGGTGGTTTTGTATGGTGGTGGCTCATAATTGTTGGAGATTGTTCATGGCATTGGAGGCGGTTACCTTTTAGTGCTTTATGCCATAGATTAAAAAAACTGTGGGTGGTCGGTGGCTTTTGCCACCAACTTTCTCTTTTAAGATATAGCTAGTAATTAGACCCGCGTGTGTTGCGGCGCGGGTACGTGTGGGATCACCTAACGTATTAGGTTTTCATTAATTAAGAGAGTCGATCGCTAACGTTGACCGAAGGCCAACCATGTCATGTTTTTCTTGTAAGCAAAAATTTATCACTGCATGTATATTTAAGAAAAATCATTCAAAAACTTGCATGAAAAATAACTGTTATGAAAGCTCCAAAGTAGTTTGTTTGTACAAGCAACTGTCATTCAATGTCTATGATATCCAAGTAATGTGAATATGTAAAGTTAAATGAATATAAAAGTAGACTAACTTGGAAGCAGTGATGTAAAGTACTAACCATTCATCTTGTTCAACTTAACAAAGCAAAGAAAACGCACGAACACGGAGAAACACCAGAAGAATCATGTGTAACCTGTAAAATTTAGATAAAGTTACAAACATCTACTAAAGAAACGAATTTAAGTATTGATGTATTCCATATAAGGAACTTTGAAATATCAATTTAATGCTAATCACAATAAGATGCTTAACAAAGGGAAATGTACTTCTATACTCAAATCAATAAAAAAAATCCAAATCCTTATTTGATGTCTTTTTCTGATTAATGTTACTTATGACTACCCGCGTGTTGCAGCGCAATAGACCTCCTGAGAAGAATTAGGGGTTTTCCAGATATAAGAAGAATAAAACATGTGCAGATTATATAAGGGTGGTCATAAACTTGGGAAACGGTTTTTAAAGCAGTTATCACACAATTCGAATCACACATGAAAGGCAAAAAAGTATTACACTTACCACACAGGTATAATAAACCATGAAGTCAAACAAGAAACATAAAATTTTCAAATCAGTCAGCACAACAAAAAGATTCATTAATTAAAGCCACAAAGTTCATACCATCAAACGTCCAACGTCCAACGCAGGGACATTGCGGCTAGCCTTCAAACCTCGTTTACACCGCTTCTCAAGCATTAGGATGTGTTACCGAACCACAATCCCGTATTTGCCGCTGGCTACCACATCTTCGTCGGAAAGAGGCAATTGATAGGGGAGGCCATTGCCTCTAAATTTCTCACCGGAGTTCGCCTGAATTAACCGCAAGTTGCATATTCGTCGGTTTAACAAAAAATCAATCGATCAGACATCATTGATTGCGGATCTAACTGAAAAGTAACATGCAGGGGAAAGAAACTTACTGGATCTTCTCCATAACCCTAGCCTTTGCCGTAATATGTTTCTATTTTTGCCGGCGCCTGGTTCTTCGTCACAACTACAGTCGGAACCCTAGGGGTTCGTCAGAGTTTGAAGTTTTTTAGAGAGAGAACGGAAACAGTTGATGTTGATGGTTTTGGTGTTGTGCTCCACTACTTACTTTTTAGTGTATGTTTTGGGGATTTTCGGTACCGGTACTTTTGGTACCGAACGGATACCATGCTCATCCCTAGACACAACGGTTTTATTTGACAGGAAGGACATGCATGTCATTTCGCCATAAATGAGAAGGTACAAGAAAATAATGCATACGTATGGTCTTCTAAAATAACATTTCGCTATAAATGTGACAACGCTTTTGATTTGACAGGAAGAACATGCATGCCATTCTAGGTATATTTCGTCAAGTTACAGAAAGGGAGGGGGGAAATTGTAACTTCAACAGTCATGAACTAGATATTAGTCCTGGCTTACTCTCGGGTAATAATTGTATTCAACTGTATGCATCATTATTACAGGAAATGTCATCAGTTTCAAGAGGTCTTTGAACGCAATTGGGACCACAGGGAAAGCGGCCAAAACGACGCTAATGTTATACCAAGAGCGTTGGAAGAATACAATGCTACGAAAGGCAGTTTCATTTATTTAAGATGTTGGGATCTTTTAAGAGGAAGTCCCAAATTGGCAAACGTACCGACGATGACGTCTAGCATTAGACGTAAATAAAAGCACTCCAAAACATCATTGTCGGTTGACCCGGACACACCAACCTCAGAAGCTCGTAACGTCGATTTAAATTTTAATTTTGATGACTAGGAAAATTTGGAGTTGGAACGACCGCTGGGTAGAAGAAGTGCCAAACATACGGGAAAAAAGGCGGAGTCCACTTCTTCTAATCATGAAATATTGAATCAAGATTTCGAAGAGATGAATCGACGCCTTCAAGACATTCGAGATCTCGGTCATAGGCGTTTACAAACTACTGAGTAAAGAAATGCCGAAAACAAAAAGTTTGCCGCGATACAAGAATCGAAACAAATGGAGAAAGATATCGAATTTTTGTCTAAACCCATCGACCATCTCATAGGCGACGCGTTGATCCTAGCCCAAATGCGTCGGGAACAAATCCGTCAAAAATACGGATTCTAGCTTAATAGTATTTTATTGATTTGTTTCGTTTTTTTTTTTGGATTTTATTTTTTCTTAGTTCCAGTTTTTTTTTAAGAATGTAATGTTTTTTATTTAATGAAAATTTATTAGTTTTAATTTTAAAAAAATTAATAATTGTGTAATGATTGACGGACATTATTGGGCATTATCACCACTACGCCCCTTTGTGAATAACGCCCCTTTGATGACAAGGATTACACGTAGCGGACAACGCCCATGGGTGGGGCATTATTTGTTGTCACCACTACACATGGTCTTACCCGAGAGTAAGCCAGGACTGATATCTAGTTCATGACTATTGAAGTTACAATTTCCCCCCTCCCATTCTGCAACTCGACGAAATATACCCAGAATGGCATGCATGTCCTTCCTGTCAAATGAAAAGTGTTGTCACATTTATGGCGAAATGTTATTTTAGAAGACCATGTGTATGCATTATTTTCTTGTACCTTCTCATTTATGGCGAAATGACATGCATGTCCTTCCTGTCAAATAAAACCGTTGTGTCTAGGGATGAGCATGGAATCCGTTCGGTACCAAAAGTACCGGTACCGAAAATCCCCAAAAGTGGGTACCGGTATCGGTACCGAATATACCCGGTACGGTATCGATATTTTAGTGTAAAAACCGGTACTGTCTTGGACCAGTACCGAACCGATACTGAAAATTTCAAAAGTCAGTACCGAATCAGTACCGAAAATATACCCGTTTCGGTAAATTCAATATCGGTACTCGGTATCATTTGCTCATCCTTAGTTGTGTCACAGACATGTTATTTTAGAAAACCCTACGTATGCATTATTTTCTTGTACCTTCTCATTTATAACATGTAAGTCATCCTAGCAAGAACTTGTTTTTTAGTATATAAATAAAGGATCATGATATTCACACACACATTCTTATTTTCACACCTCTTGAAGTGTCGTGCTTTGCCCAAAGCGTGACGTTTAGGGTTCCTCTCCAGGAAAAAGGTGATGCGAGATGATGTGACTTTGATATGAGGTTTGATTCGGTACAATGTTATCAGCTGGGTCACGAGGAACCCTAACCGCAACGCTTTGGCCAAAGTACGGTGCTTTGACCCCAAATTCTTGGGCTTTAAGAAAGCAGACCATGCATGTAACACCTGTGCCTCCACGGCCATCAAACAAATACCGAACCAATGAAATATTATATTTCATACTTGGGTTTGTAAAAATATGTGTATCATTTGCACATATCAATTTTTGTTCAATTCCAAACTCTAAATCGCTTTCTGGAAGGTTATACGCGCACCGATGCGTAAATATAACCAGTTTAATGCAACAAACACTCCGGAATAGTGACATAGGCTTAACATACCTTAAATAACCTTTACATAACTTAGAAATAAGTTTTGGAAGGTTTGGTATGCCGAAATCAAGTTAAATCGCTTACAGGGACTAAATTTGACAAACTGCGAAAGTATGCCAATTTGAACTGTAACAGACATTCTGGAACATGACCATAAGTTAAACATACCATAAATATCCTTCACATAGCTTAGAAATAGGCTTTGAGGGGTTCGGTGTGCTAAAATAAACTTTTGGGTCATTCAGGGACTAAAAGTGTCAAAAAGTGCACAAGTTTGCATTTTCGCGCATAACTTACGTTCTGAATACATTCGGACAACCAAAAATTTATGTAAGCACTAAAACATTTTATTTTAGTGTTTGGCATAAGAAAAATCCATTCGTCGCGTCATTTGGATCGTTTTTCGCGCTTGTGCGCATTCCGTCGTAATTAAGCGAAAATCGCGTTCGTACGACCAAACGAACCAACATCCGGCATATTTTTGAGTTCCCTATACTTTAACTTCATTTTAGAGCCTTGAAATGAGGTTAACGGGGTTCAAACGCATCGAAAATAGCTTAAATGGGCTGCAGGGACCATTTCTGCCATTTTTGAAACTTTGCTGAAACTGGTAGGCAGTGGCGTAGCGCGAGCACCTCATGCCTAGGCAGTGGCGCTACGCGAGCGCCTCATCTGGACAGAAACATTGCATTTGGTCCATTTTCACTTGTGCACATGGTTTTGGCAATACCGTGGGCTCAAATGGTTTTGTAATACCATGTTCTTGATGTGTATGGCCAAGATCAAAGCACGGTTTCCTAGAAACGATCCTAGCGGCTAACCGAACACTATAAATACCCCATGCCATCCATTGCAAAACCCACAATAATTTTGATCTTAGAAGCTCTAAGTTGAAACCATTGTTTCATACCTGAGATTCTTGGATCGAGATTAGCATTCGGGGACCCTTCGTAAGTATTCTTTCGTTCTTTTCTTTCTTTTATTGCATTTCGAGTCTGAAAGTCAAACTTTGTTTGACTTTCTGCATTGACCAGTTTATGGTCAATGCGAAGTTCGTTTGAACTTCGCAACGTGATTGTAATCACGATGGTCATAGTCCCTTGTGACTATGCCTACTGATTTCCACGTTGTTTAGGGTCGTAAGGGTAAGCGATCTAATAAATCGCTTATACCTTCGAACCCGACCCATTTTGGTCGATCATTAGGATCCGACCAAATACCTTAGGTAACCATAGTATATAGGGAATAACCTTCCGAGGTTATACCTTATGGTCACGACGTTTAAGTAGTTGTATGATAGGTAGTTTATATGCCTTAGGTAAATTACCAGAATACCCTTTTCATGTGTAATTGGTAATTAAGCATATGTAACCTAAACTTTTGTCACATAACTGATTATGTAACATGTTTAGGCATATAACACTTGTCATAGGACTAGTTAGGCGGTCCGAACGCGTTTCACGCGAACGACGCGTTAAAGTAGCATAAGCTACCTAAACGGGTCGTAATGGGTCGTAAGCACTTATGTTAGGTTTCATTTAGTATGTAGGCTTTGTTAAACCATATGACACGAGTCTCTATACTCGTTTGGTTTACAAACCCTCATTCTATCCGATCTTCCGATTATAGGTCCGGTTTATTAATGTAGTTACCTATATTAGGTGCCGTTTGATATCCGTGATCTCTAGCATTGTTTGGTTGTTACTCAAGGACTTCTGAGCAATCTCAAGTGAGTACACAGACCCTCTTTTACTGTTTTCCAAACTGTTTTGGGGTGGAACACATGTGCCTACTTGTTACTTTCATGCTTTTCCTGCTTTCACATCATATACTTGCTATGTTCATTAGTACATTTATAGTACAAGATTTCATTGTTTTACATTACATTTTATGCTATGTGTGCCCATTGTGTGCATACTTAGTACATTGTTTTACATTTACATGTTATGCTATGTATGTCCGTTGGTTACATACTTAGTACAGTGTTTTTGTAACAACTCTCATCAAAAGTCATAATTATTAAATTAATTTGACCAATAGGAAACCCTAATTGAGACACCCAAGTGATTCTGAACAAACCCTGAAATTTTCATAATTTTCAGAATCAGGATTAGGGCCCCTAAAACTCAAGGGGGGATAAACCCTAGTGGACGATTATCCACTTAATTCGTTGTCAAGTAACTGAAATTCGAGTATGTCAACTCAGCTAAGCTAGTCCCAGTCGTGGCTACCCTATAGCCTATTTTGATTCCATACGGACCGCAACACTCTCAACCTTACGGTCCGTAAGCTGTCATACGGACCGCAACATCAGCAAGCTTACGGTCCGTAAGCTAGTCAAGTTTTGTGTATAAATAGCAGACATTGGCACTTGCTTCTGTACGTTCGTTCGACGAAGAAATTCACTTCAGGCGCGGAGATATCGTCCAAATACTCATAATTAACACACACAGGCACTAAATTGAAGCTGCAATCAGGGTATTAGCACAATCGCTGCTACGATTCATTGTCCGATTGATCTAAATATCCAATGAATGTTTAAGTGCCGCCCACATTAGGGTTATACTTTATCGTTCGTCATTAATTTGACGGATCATCGTTAATTCGATGGGTAAAGTATTATACTTTGTCGTTCGTTGTTAATTCAACGGATCATCGTTAATTCGATGGATGAAGTATTGCACTTTGTCATTCGTTGTGAGAATTTGATCTCGTGAGTTATCGTAAATGCTGGATTGATTACTAATTCCAAATTGTGTGCTTGTTATTGAAATTAGGATAAAAGGCTAATCAGTAGGCTAGGCTCTGCCCGTATAAATCTGCAATGTGAGTCATTCTCCTTTTCTCACAGTTTGTGAGTTATTCTTTTTATCAAATATTTTACAATACCTCAAATTATTTTCAAGATTATAATTACAGGGATTAAGTCGTGGATATCTTGAATTACTGGTTAGTAGGGTATTGTGCACATTACTAACTTTCTCCCAGTTAGGTTCATTGACCTACTCGGGATAATCACTGTTGGGTTCATTGACCTACAGGGATAATCGTCACTATTTAGGTTCATTGATCTAAATAGTGGTATGACCATCGTCACCATTGTGACATGTCACCATTGTGACAGAATGCCAGATAAAAATAAGATAAAAGCCATTGTAATCGCTCTTATGCTGTAATTGATAACTATGCATCATTATGCAAAATAGAATGATTCACTCAGTATTTCCCGCTGACAAAACCTTTTTCAAACATGTTTCAGGTGATCTGTTGTAATTCAGGAAAAGTGCTGGGGAGCATTTCAAGCTTAAGATAGTGGCTCAATATAAAATAAAGAAATAAATTTTGTAATATCACGCTTTTATAGTAAAAACATAATATTGTAAATTATCGGAGTTTTATCCCGAATTGTGAAATAAAATAATCGGGGAAAAATTTTAGCTTTAAGCGATCCTGTTTCCGCTGTAAAACTCAATTAAATAAATACCGCAGTATTTTCTGCCGCGGCTCCTGAAACGGGTCAAACCGGGTCGTGGGCCGTGACAGAAAAAGGTGGTATCAGAGCCACTGGGTTAAGCTAATTAAGTATTTAGAAATACTTAATTTTTTCCTGATTACTATTAGGTAATTATGTGTTTTATTAACTGGCTATTTGTTAATGTTAATATAGGCAGATTTTTATTTTGTTGCTCTATCATCGTTAATTGAAAAACATTATATAAATTTATTTGATTAATATATGGAATTACCTAATATAGTATTACTATATTGTGGTAAAGAAATTATATTTTTATGTTTGAAGTATACTCTTATTTAAAATTTTGCTAGTTATTTATTATTAATAATTTTATTATTAATAATAATATATTAATAGTAGTAGTAGTATTAAGATTATTTTTAAATACTATGGTTATTATCAAAGGCAGATATTGGATAACCTAGCCTTAGTTAGGCATGGACTGATCACCTATGCTTAAACAAGGCAGCACTAACCAATATCCACCATGATAATGACTAGTTAATATATATAAATTAAGTCATTATACTTATTTAGTATATAAATTTTTATATGTTAACTACTGTGATAGTAAATATAAATCTTTAAATATTCTGATTTAAAGTTTAGTATTTTTATTATTATTATCTACGGTCAAGAAAATTTATAAATAAATTACAAATAAAACCTAGTATGTTTTAATTTGTATTTGATTTAGTAGTATGAAATACTATTTAAAAAGTTGTTCTATAAAATTTTGTTATGACTTAGTAATTGTGTGTATGTTGCTAAACAGCATGAGTGATTTGTCGGAAGCCCTTCAGAATTTAAATCTCTATCCAGTAAAAATCGAAGTTTCCAGAGATTTCAATAGGTATATACCAGACATAGAAGAACCTATAGAATTTAACGCTTTACCTCTCGAGAAACCTAAGTCTAAGAAAATGGAAATTGGGGAAAGCTCTAGGCAAATTGAAGAGTTACCATCTCAAGAAGAATTAGATTTTATAATGGCAACCGATGATACTATTGAGCCTGTTAATGAAAATAATTTTATGAACTTAGAACCATCTATTCCAAATTCTTCAAATCACTGGAATATAGACGAATGGTTGGATAATGAAATACTGTTACAAAACCATCCCTATAGGCTTTTTCCTAAGTACAATCCAGAACCTCTATCAAATTCACCAATAAGTAACAAGAATAGGACTGAACTCCATCATTTTGACAACATGGATGCTGGGAATAGGATCCAAGAGACTTTGGGACAAATCTCCTGGAAATACGACGAGAAGAAACGCCGCTACTAGAACATCATCTGACAAAGTATAGGGGATTATGAAACTATGGTTGTATAATAGTAACAGTAAAATAAGTATGTGTAAAATAAATAATAAAACGGGTGTATATAGAAACATGATATAAGGAAATATTAGAAAAGTTACAATTTTGTTTGTATATTCGTTTATGTGATTATGTGCAACTAAATTGTGACATTGGATTATTTCCTTTATACTAATTATGTATCTATAAAATAGATATCAGATGGAAAACGCTAATAATGAACCAGTTAATGAGAGTAATCAATCTGAGCAACAATCAGGGAATCAATATGTGACTAGGCAAGATATAGAAAATATTATTGCTCAAGAAATAGCCAACACTATTCCAGGAATAGTTGCTCAAGGGATAGCCAATGCTATACCAGCAATCATTGCTGCTGTTAAAAATCCAATCGAACCTCAACAAGTTGTTCCTAGTAAACGCATTTCTGAAGATAATTTCAGTAATAGCATAAATAGAGGCGGTAATCATGTTAATCATGATAATGAACCACGGCAAGCTCCGCTCCCTAAGAAAAGGAAAGTTGCAACGCCTGGTTGCACTTATAAAGAATTTCTTGCTTGTAAACCCACTGAGTTTGCAGGCAATGAAGGAGCGACTGCAGCACTGCGTTGGTTAGAGAAAACCGAGGCAGTAATTGCCATAAGTAAATGTGCTCAGAATGATCAGGTCATGTACGCATCAAACCTTTTCAAAGAAGTGGTGCTAGAATGGTGGAATACGATGTTACAAGCAAAAGGAAGAAGGATGGCGTATGCTATGGACTGGGAAGAATTTAAGAGCATTGTAGAAAGAAAATTCTGTCCTGAGTATGAAAAAGATCAAATGGCAAATAAGTTTCTAACCCACCGGATGGTGGATGTAGATTGTCGAGGGTATACTACGATATTCTTCGAGTATGCTAGAGTAGTACCAACCCTGGCTTCGCCAGAACCGGTACTTATTTCTCGTTATATTTGGGGATTAATTTCCGAAATTCGTAATATCGTCAAGGCTGCAAAACCTCGCACGATTGATGATGCAGTAGAATTAGCCAATACTATGACTGACGAGCTAGTACGGACAAGAGAAGAAAATAGAAGGAAGGAAGTAGCCCAAAAGATTACCCAAGAATTCAGT
The DNA here is from genome assembly GCA_030545235.1 of Helianthus tuberosus. Classification (NCBI taxonomy): domain Eukaryota; kingdom Viridiplantae; phylum Streptophyta; class Magnoliopsida; order Asterales; family Asteraceae; genus Helianthus; species Helianthus tuberosus. Next base: position 208,085,332 of record CM060442.1, on the reverse strand, counting down.
TCGGGTAACCATAACCATTTCAAGAAAGGAGGGAATGGGCAATATTCTACTAGTCCATTTTGCAATTTTTGCAAAAGGAAGCATTTTGGAAGATGCAAAGGATATTGCAATTTTTGCAAAATTCCAGGGCATCAAGAAGAAGATTGTAGGAGGAAGAAATTTTCAGTTTGCTACAACTGTAGAGAAACTGGACATCTTAGGCCAGATTGTCCAAAACTGAATAAACCATTTGACAATCAAGTCAAACCAGCAGAAGGAGCAAAAAGGAATGCGAGAGCCTTTCAGCTGACTACTCATGAAGCCGAGATGATTCCAGATGTGATAGCCGGTATGTTCTTAGCTTACAATGTTTACATGAAAGTATTATTCGACTCTGGTGCAAACCAAAGTTTTATAAATACTTTACTCTGCCAAACTCTTAACTTACCGTTAACCAGCATTAGATAAATTTCTATATATTAGAAACGGCAGATGGGAATTCAGTTAAAATAGATAAGGTTATGCAGAACCTAGAAATAAGTTATAAGTTTTCTGCAATCCTATTGTCTATGAAATTAGTTGAGTTCAATGATGTGATCATTATCTGTGATCAGAATTTCTTAGAAATTCAATTAACCATCGGAGAAGTAATTATGATTACAGGAGATAAACCATGTAAGCCTATGAAGTTCATATCAGTAATGGAAATTGCTAATTATGAACGAAAGCAAGGAATAGTATATATGATTTTAGTAATCATTAATACTAAAAATACAGAATTTAAGGAAATTTCTGTAGTTTTAGAATACCCAGATGTATTTCCAGAAGATTTACCTGGATTACATGAAGATAGAATTTAAAATTCATCTAATTCCAGGAATTTTACCGATAAGCCAGGGAACCTTATCGGTTAGCACAATATTGGTTATTAAGAAAAAGAAAAGCTTTACTCCCAAAATTTTTGAAGAAAAAAAAAATTTTGGCTGAAGTGCAATTTTAGGTCATATGGTGAATCATGAAGGTATTCACTTAGATCTTGCTAAGATAGCAGTAATTACCAAATGGAAGATTCTGTAAACCGCAATGGAAATTAGGAATTTTGTAGGTTTAGTATTATAGACATTAAGGAATTTTCAAATTAACTATACCCTTAATTAAGATAACCAATACTATAAATTCTAGCCTTATCATAAGGAATTGAAGATTTTGGAGTATAAGGTAATACTTCAAAGCTATGATTTGGATATATGTTAATACAACGCAAAAAGGTAATTGCGTAGGCCTCAAGCCAAATTGAAAAAGTCCGAAGAAAACTATACCACTCAAGAGTTAGAATTAGGAACCATAATTTTGCCTTAAGATTTGGAGATATTATCTGTATGGAAGTAAGGATACTATCTATACAGATTATAAGAAGTTAAGATATATATAATTGTGCAAAAAGAATTTGAGGCAAAGAAGATGAATGAAAATCCTAAGTGACTACGACTGGGATATTCGGTATCACGAAAGGAAAAGCTGAAAACGGCAAGAGATAGTCACAAGAATTATGCAGATAATAGATAAAAGCCGTGGGAGTTCGAGTTGGAGACAAAATATAATTGAAAGTATCTCCTTGGAAAGGAGTTGTTAGATTCGGTAAGAAAGGAAAGCTAAAACCAAAGTATGTAGGATCATTTCCAGTAATTCAACATATTGGACCAGTTACTTACAACTACCAGGAAGGTTAGTTGAAATACCTGATATATTTTATATATCCAATCTCAAGAAATGTCTATCAGACGAATCTTTGGTAATACATTTCCAAGATATAAAGGTAAACAAATAGTGTTAAGTAATGTAGGATTCAAAGACAGGATCCTAATATACTTAGGAACTGGAATCAAAAAGGAAGAAAAAGTATCCTCAATTATTCCAGTAAATCTCGAGGACGAGATTTTTATTAAGTTGGGGAGAATGTAACAACTCTCATCAAAAGTCATAATTATTAAATTAATTTGACCAATAGGAAACCCTAATTGAGACACCCAAGTGATTCTGAACAAACCCTGAAATTTTCATAATTTTCAGAATCAGGATTAGGGCCCCTAAAACTCAAGGGGGGATAAACCCTAGTGGACGATTATCCACTTAATTCGTTGTCAAGTAACTGAAATTCGAGTATGTCAACTCAGCTAAGCTGGTCCCAGTCGTGGCTACCCTATAGCCTATTTTGATTCCATACGGACCGCAACACTCTCAACCTTACGGTCCGTAAGCTGTCATACGGACCGCAACATCAGCAAGCTTACGGTCCGTAAGCTAGTCAAGTTTTGTGTATAAATAGCAGACATTGGCACTTGCTTCTGTACGTTCGTTCGACGAAGAAATTCACTTCAGGCGCGGAGATATCGTCCAAATACTCACAATTAACACACACATGCACTAAATTGAAGCTGCAATCAGGGTATTAGCACAATCGCTGCTACGATTCATTGTCCGATTGATCTAAATATCCAATGAATGTTTAAGTGCCGCCCACATTAGGGTTATACTTTATCGTTCGTCATTAATTTGACGGATCATCGTTAATTCGATGGGTAAAGTATTATACTTTGTCGTTCGTTGTTAATTCAACGGATCATCGTTAATTCGATGGATGAAGTATTGCACTTTGTCATTCGTTGTGAGAATTTGATCTCGTGAGTTATCGTAAATGCTGGATTGATTACTAATTCCAAATTGTGTGCTTGTTATTGAAATTAGGATAAAAGGCTAATCAGTAGGCTAGGCTCTGCCCGTATAAATCTGCAATGTGAGTCATTCTCCTTTTCTCACAGTTTGTGAGTTATTCTTTTTATCAAATATTTTACAATACCTCAAATTATTTTCAAGATTATAATTACAGGGATTAAGTCGTGGATATCTTGAATTACTGGTTAGTAGGGTATTGTGCACATTACTAACTTTCTCCCAGTTAGGTTCATTGACCTACTCGGGATAATCACTGTTGGGTTCATTGACCTACAGGGATAATCGTCACTATTTAGGTTCATTGATCTAAATAGTGGTATGACCATCGTCACCATTGTGACATGTCACCATTGTGACAGAATGCCAGATAAAAATAAGATAAAAGCCATTGTAATCGCTCTTATGCTGTAATTGATAACTATGCATCATTATGCAAAATAGAATGATTCACTCAGTATTTCCCGCTGACAAAACCTTTTTCAAACATGTTTCAGGTGATCTGTTGTAATTCAGGAAAAGTGCTGGGGAGCATTTCAAGCTTAAGATAGTGGCTCAATATAAAATAAAGAAATAAATTTTGTAATATCACTCTTTTATAGTAAAAACATAATATTGTAAATTATCGGAGTTTTATCCCGAATTGTGAAATAAAATAATCGGGGAAAAATTTTAGCTTTAAGCGATCCTGTTTCCGCTGTAAAACTCAATTAAATAAATACCGCAGTATTTTCTGCCGCGGCTCCTGAAACGGGTCAAACCGGGTCGTGGGCCGTGACAGTTTTCATCACATGCTTACATTTTGTTATGACATTTGGGTTGTTTACAATGGAACAATACATTCATTAACATTAGCTACGCCGTTCGTTAGTAGGTAGTGGTACCATAGGAATTGACAACTCCCGTTCCTGAAATCCTGGGTTGGTGTGGATTGGAAGGAATGACCGAATTCGATATACATAACTTAGATAAACCTTTAAATTGTTTAAGGGTTTATCGCCACACTCTCAAGGCTTGGATGTATGCATTTTCACAACACCGCATAGATGTTCGTATCAGTATAGCATGCATTTCCACAAAACATAACTTTGATTTAAACCAAGTTTTACTTCAATACTTTGTTTTGTGCATTTTACCTATGGTTTAGTTGATGCATTTCACTAGCCATACATATCATTTTGGTTACACATTAAATGATTTACATTTGACACATAAACATTTTCGACATTGGTTATACATTACATGGTTTACATTTGACACATAAACATTTTCGACATTGGATATACATTGCATGATTTACATCTTGACATAAACATTTTGACATATTATTCAATACATTTTGGCAATTGGTTTAAACATAGACATCTTACATTGGTGGTTTGTTTGGGTAAATGATTTAAGTAACGAGGCGTGTGTAATATGATACAAGCATGGTGGATACGCCGCTGGTACTTCCTATATATAAGTGATTGTATGGTATTACATATCGTAGCGTTATTTGAATCATTTCAATTTGGACATATAACATTTTATACTAATAACATACTTTTCACAATACATTGTTTTACAAACAACTTAATTTATACAAACTCATTTCACATGGTTATTCACTTAACCATGTATTATTCTTTTATACATATATATCATTTGGTTTATTTATCACTTTTCAAATGATTTACAAGACAAAGCAAATTACAAGGTTCATGACTAAACATTTTCTTAAACATAAGTCATGAATTCTATTTTTACAAAACCTATGTATCTCACAAGCATTTTTATGCTGACGTACCTATTTTCACATGTGTTTCAGGATATGATGCATAGGATTTATCAAGATACACTTAGGCGGACTTGGGCCTTAGCGACAATAAAAGATGCAAGACTAGTTATTTATGTTATGTTTCGTTGATTGTCAAGACATTGTAACCCTTTTATTCAATAAAACAATATTTCAATTTCCATGTGTTATGAAACAATGATTCTGTTACAACACTCCCTGACGTTTTCCGCCACGTTTTGTTGTTCTACGTGGTCGGGGTGTGACAGAAAAGTTGGTATCAGAGCTCATGGTTATAGGGAATTAGGTTATTAGTAATACTTTGACCTAGTCTATAACCTTCTTAGGACCCTAACGCGAGTTTACTTGCGTTTAGTCATAAAACAATAATGTCACCTATCCTTAGGCGACAACCACAACAAGAACATAAATTTCAAAACCGCTTTGAAAACTAATCATCTGTTCTAGGATGATTGATTACTAGGTTTTGAACCCTCTATTGTAAGTTTTTGAACCCTCTGTTATATGGTTTTGAACCCCTTTGAATTTTCAAAATCTCGTCAAAGTTTGGGTCTTATAATGTGAACATGTGCAAACTGGAAGAGTGAATGCCTGTATCCTGAGTTTTCTGTCTAAGGCTAGAGTGTTCGTACAAATCCGCAGTATCGGACCAGTCACTCTTACCTGGGAACTCTTGGGGTGAGTGTTCACTTATAGGCGAGCATGTCTTCAGTGATACATTAATAAGACCTGTTTACTTTGATTAGTCACCGTCTCATTTGTTTGCCTTAGGTAACAAACAAATGATCGCAAATTCTTATGCATTGCCATCCTGTATTGTTTATCCGATGACGTTTCACTTGTTTCTTCCTATGTCTTTCATTTCCTTCTAGAATGTCTCTTCCTCTCAGCGACGGTCAAATGTCCGAGCAAACAGCCAAATTTGCCCAACAAATAGGCGAAGTGATTCTGAAGTCTGTGGATTTAGGCATTGCCATGTCTCGTCTCAACAATGAAGCCTCTCGTCTCAACAATGAAGCCACTCAGGAGTCACCAAAGGAAGCAGAAGTCAAGCCTGCACCAAAATCAAGGAAGCGTAAAGCTTCAAGGAAACCCGCAGCAGTTGCACCTAATCAAGCGGGACCTAGCCAAGTGACAGCACTACCAGCCAGGAAGCCATACAACGGAACTGCACCCTTGTGCAACCAATGTAGCCTTCATCATCATGCTAGTGTGAAATGCCGCAAATGCCAGATTTGTGGACTTAAAGGTCATACAGCAAAAGTTTGTCGAGCAGCAGTACTAAATCAAATAGGACCTAATCGGGTGGCAACACCACCTGCTAAGAAGCAATACAAGGGAACAGCCCCAATATGCGACAAATGTAATGCACACCACTTAGCTCACTTACAGTGTCGTCTGTGTGTATCATGTGGACGAGTTGGTCACCTGGCAAGTGCTTGTCGATATAACCCGAACCAAGGTGGTCCAAATCAACCCCAAGTCAACCCTACTCAAGCTCGTTTTCCGCCTGGTACTTGCTACAACTGTGGCGAGACGAGCCATTACAGGAACAACTGCCCGAAGATTGTCAGTGCAAATCCAACCCTTGGATGAGCAATTGGCTGAACAAAGGATGTTGCTGTCTTATGCCTTTGTTTCTTTTGTTTTCTTGTAATGTGAAACAATCTGTTGTGTTCATAAATAAATTATTGTTCACAAATTCTGATGTACAATTGTATTTACATATGTGTATGTCATTACCTATAATACCTACATTAAGGAACTATGTTCCTTACAAACTACTTTTGTGAACCTACTATTTTTGTGTTTACTCATGATTCCCTCGAAAATTTTAAGTACTCGTTTCATTCTAAGATACGAAGTACAGAAAATAAAGTGACATTATGAGTAATCATGCTTCTGCACATCTGTACCTTTGAATCCTTGGTTAGATAACTAAGGGTATTTTCAAATCTCATACCCATTACGTTTTGACCTTTCAACATACACAGTACAAGTATTTCAAAAACAATCTTCATGATCTTAAAACATTTCATATAGTTTGAAAACAATTCTTTTTCTAAAGCATTGTCTATGTTATTTCAGAAACATTGGTTATGTTTTCAAAAACAACCTTCATAATTTCAAAATGTTTCATATAGTCTGAAAACAATATTAACACAGTACATTTTCTTATCAAGTGCATGATTTCGAAAAGCATCATTCATGTCTTTCAAAAACCTTATACATAATTTCAAAAATTTATCTCGCATGATTTTAAAACATTTTTATAAATATACTTACCTAGTACACCTACTTTATGATTTCAAAAGTATTATATATAAGGTTTCAAAAACGTTAAACACATTTTTCTTAAAAGAACCCCATGCATAGTTTTCCACAAAAAAAAATATTTTTCTTCATACATTGACTTCACCTTCAAATTTCGCTTCATATGTCACCTTGGCATATCTAGCATCTCAACTTCATAAACATTTTACTTCATGTTTTGACCTAAGCACATCAAGTGCAAGGTTTCAAAACATCTTCAACTTCTAAAATCCATATGGGATCTTTTTATTTTCACAATTAGATCCTTGTGGATAATTGTCATACAAATCAGAATCCTTAATTGTATTCCTTATGTACCTTAATTCGAACATTTTGGTTCCTAATAATCGAAATCGAATTTTCTTTTTAAATCTTTCTATCTTTATAGTTAGATTCTTGATAACATTTAAAGTACCAAATGAAATCCACGGAATGGATTCCTAGTGTGCTTTAAATGCATGTACGCAATTAACAAGGCAAATTAACCAACAATTTTGTGGTTATGTGATTATGTGTTTATATATTTTGTGTTTTCTTTTATGCATTTTGTGTTTTTATACTCTGGATAATCGTTATTCAAATCCTCGCAGGATCTTTCATATCTCCATATGAGGGATTCGTAGCAGGGTAGTCAAAAGGTGCTACCTTAAATCCTTAATGGGCTTCTATGTAAGAGTTAAGACCCTTGGATTATATAGTACCGCTCCATGATTCATAAGAGATCCTTTTAGTGGTCTAGTCAAAAAGACTGATTCACAATTTGGTTGAAGAACGACATCTAGTGATGTAGCTGAACAGACTCCTTAATAGTCTATTTAGATCATTTATTGATTTAATTAAAAGGACTCTATGGAGGTCTAGTCACACTCATCACAGGATTTTTCATGTGGTTTTACCCTACACATTATAAAATAGACTGTGGGAACTGTGCAAGGAATTGTCTAAATTATGGACGCGTACATAATTATGAAAATTTAGTGCACATAAACCCAGTAATATTTATTATGTGTAAGAACCGATAGTGACAACAATAACAAAATGAGAACGATGTAATGGAGGTACGGTGGACGCACCAATGACGCTTTATATACTTGTATATAAGTATCCCTCTTACATTGCAATCATGATGTTATTAAAGTTACTAGAAGTTCAGAACCCTAACCAATGTTGATTCGGTCTTTTCAACTTCATGTTTTCAAACTCTCACGAGTTTCCTCTAAATAAATTTCGGGACGAAATTTCCTAAAGTAGGGGAGACTGTAACACCTGTGCCTCCACGGCCATCAAAAAAAATACCGAACCAATGAAATTTTATATTTCATACTTGGGATTTGTAAAAATATGTGTATCATTTGCACATATCAATTTTTGTTCAATTCCAAACTCTAAATCGCTTTCTGGAAGGTTATACGCGCACCGATGCGTAAATATAACCAGTTTAATGTAACAAACACTCCGGAATAGTGACATAGGCTTAACATACCTTAAATAACCTTTACATAACTTAGAAATAAGTTTTGGAAGGTTTGGTATGCCGAAATCAAGTTAAATCGCTTACAGGGACTAAATTTGACAAACTGCGAAAGTATGCCAATTTGAACTGTAACAGACATTCCGGAACATGACCATAAGTTAAACATACCATAAATATCCTTCACATAGCTTAGAAATAGGCTTTGAGGGGTTCGGTGTGCTAAAATAAACTTTTGGGTCATTCAGGGACTAAAAGTGTCAAAAAGTGCACAAGTTTGCATTTTCGCGCATAACTTACGTTCTGAATACATTCGGACATCCAAAAATTTATGTAAGCACTAAAACATTATATTTTAGTGTTTGGCATAAGAAAAATCCATTCGTCGCGTCATTTGGATCGTTTTTCGCGCTTGTGCGCATTCCGTCGTAATTAAGCGAACATCGCATTCGTACGACAAAACGAACCAACATCCGGCATATTTTTGGGCATTTTTTGAGTTCCCTATACTTTAACTTCATTTTAGAGCCTTGAAATGAGGTTAACGGTGTTCAAACGCATCGAAAATAGCTTAAACGGGCTGCAGGGACCATTTCTGCCATTTTTGAAACTTTGCTGAAACTGGTAGGCAGTGGCGTAGCGCGAGCACGTCATGCCTAGGCAGTGGCGCTACGCGAGCGCCTCATCTGGACAGAAACATTGCATTTGGTCCATTTTCACTTGTGCACATGGTTTTGGCAATACCGTGGGCTCAAATGGTTTTGTAATACCATGTTCTTGATGTGTATGGCCAAGATCAAAGCACGGTTTCCTAGAAACGATCCTAACGGCTAACCGAACACTATAAATACCCCATGCCATCCATTGCAAAACCCACAATAATTTTGATCTTAGAAGCTCTAAGTTGAAACCATTGTTTCATACCTGAGATTCTTGGATCGAGATTAGCATTCGGGGACCCTTCGTAAGTATTCTTTCGTTCTTTTCTTTCTTTTATTGCTTTTCGAGTCTGAAAGTCAAACTTTGTTTGACTTTCTGCATTGACCAGTTTATGGTCAATGCGAAGTTCCTTTGAACTTCGCAACGTGATTGTAATCACGATGGTCATAGTCCCTTGTGACTATGCCTACTGATTTCCACGTTGTTTAGGGTCGTAAGGGTAAGCGATCTAATAAATCGCTTATACCTTCGAACCCGACCCATTTTGGTCGATCATTAGGATCCGACCAAATACCTTAGGTGACCATAGTATATAGGGAATAACCTTCCGAGGTTATACCTTATGGTCACGACGTTTAAGTAGTTGTATGATAGGTAGTTTATATGCCTTAGGTAAATTACCAGAATACCCTTTTCATGTGTAATTGGTAATTAAGCATATGTAACCTAAACTTTTGTCACATAACTGATTATGTAACATGTTTAGGCATATAACACTTGTCATAGGACTAGTTAGGCGGTCCGAACGCGTTTCACGTGAACGACGCGTTAAAGTAGCATAAGCTACCTAAACGGGTCGTAATGGGTCGTAAGCACTTATGTTAGGTTTCATTTAGTATGTAGGCTTTGTTAAACCATATGACACGAGTCTCTATACTCGTTTGGTTTACAAACCCTCATTCTATCCGATCTTCCGATTATAGCTCCGGTTTATTAATGTAGTTACCTATATTAGGTGCCGTTTGATATCCGTGATCTCTAGCATTGTTTGGTTGTTACTCAAGGACTTCTGAGCAATCTCAAGTGAGTACAGAGACCCCTCTTTTACTGTTTTCCAAACTGTTTTGGGGTGGAACACATGTGCCTACTTGTTACTTTCATGCTTTTCCTGCTTTCACATCATATACTTGCTATGTTCATTAGTACATTTATAGTATAGGATTTCATTGTTTTACATTACATTTTATGCTATGTGTGCCCATCGTGTGCATACTTAGTACATTGTTTTACATTTACATTTTATGCTATGTATGTCCGTTGGTTACATACTTAGTACAGTGTTTTCATCACATGCTTACATTTTGATATGACATTTGGGTTGTTTACAATGGAACAATACATTCATTAACATTAGCTACGCCGTTCGTTAGTAGGTAGTGGTACCATAGGAATTGACAACTCCCGTTCCTGAAATCCTGGGTTGGTGTGGATTGGAAGGAATGACCGAATTCGATATACATAACTTAGATAAACCTTTAAATTGTTTAAGGGTTTATCGCCACACTCTCAAGGCTTGGATGTATGCATTTTCACAACACCGCATAGATGTTCGTATCAGTATAGCATGCATTTCCACAAAACATAACTTTGATTTAAACCAAGTTTTACTTCAATACTTTGTTTTGTGCATTTTACCTATGGTTTAGTTGATGCATTTCACTAGCCATACATATCATTTTGGTTACACATTACATGATTTACATTTGACACATAAACATTTTCGACATTGGTTATACATTACATGGTTTACATTTGACACATAAACATTTTCGACATTGGATATACATTGCATGATTTACATCTTGACATAAACATTTTGACATATTATTCAATACATTTTGGCAATTGGTTTAAACATAGACATCTTACATTGGTGGTTTGTTTGGGTAAATGATTTAAGTAACGAGGCGTGTGTAATATGATACAAGCATGGTGGATACGCCGCTGGTACTTCCTATATATAAGTGATTGTATGGTATTACATATCGTAGCGTTATTTGAATCATTCAAAGGCCTTAAAGTTGTTACAATGCATTCAAAGGCCTTAAAGTGTTTCAAACAAAGGCTTATTGTTGTTTTAGTAGCGTTTCTTCAAATTACAATGTCGTGGTTTAGCAACTACGTTTTCAGTGAATACTCTGACGTTCCAGATTCTTACGAGGGGACCGCTATTTCTGACTCGTACAAGAAACCGGTCCCGTCCAACATGAGGGAAGAGGAGGTTGTCTCTGGCATTCGTTATCATTACAATACGGTGCAGCTGGACTTGAATACCCCTGTGGAAGACTTGTACACACAACACGCCTATTCGAATTACGGATACAGAGGTGAACCATATCCTCAGGCTGAATACCCGTATGGTTAGCCGAACTATCCCAATCACGGTTACGGTTGTGAACAGAGCTATTTACAACAAGGCTATCCCGACCACGGTTACGGTGGTGAGCAGAGTTATATACAACAAGACTATCCCGACCACGGTTACGGTGGTAAGCAGAGCTTTGTATAACAAGACTATCCGGACCAGGGAGACGGTGGTGAGCAAGAGGATCTGTTAGTCGATGAGGAAGACTCTTACCCAATTATATTTTCGTTTGATACAAACCAGACCTTTTCGTCACGTGATGAGTTGGTGGATTGGGTACAGAAGATGGGAAAGGACAATGGTTACGTCATTGTTATTAAAAGATCAAATAAAAGAGGAAATAATTTCAAGGTTTAGTTTCAATGCAGTCTTGGTGGGGAGTATAAAAGTGTAGGTACAGTGAGGAAAACAGGTAGCAAGAAAATAGGTTGCCCGTTCGAGTTGATAGGGTATACGGAATCAAAGAGAAGTGTTTGGAGGATAGAGGTGAAGAACCTGAGGCACAACCACAATCCTATTGAAAACTTAGAGGGTCACGCATATGCGAGAAGGCTTTCTTCGGAGGATAAAAGATTGATTGAGTAGCTCGCATACTAACACAAGGATCGAGTCAACACATATCAAAGGATAATTTACACACCCACGGACCTTAATGTTTTCCCAAATGTTCAAGATGTAGGTTAAGTATGTATAATTCTAATCCAATTAAATCAGTTATAATCCAAAAGTATGTTTGTGATTGTTATTGTTCAAAAGATGCACTTCTATCATGTGTCATGCCAACCGAATCTCACCCACAGGACCCGCACTGCCAAAATACGACCAACAGAAACATAAGACGCCATAACAAATAATCTACGCACTAATACGGCACCTACAGACAATCTACGCACTAATACACACTTACAGACTGTAAACGTCACGATACCGAATGTCACCGACACGACACGTACGGCTAAAATACGCAATAGTACGGAAAAATAGTGATAATAAACGTCATAATACAACATTTAATGTGTGGAGATTCGGTATATGTAACTTCCCAAATATATTAAAATATACGGGTAAGTATACATTTTAAATATTAATTAAAGTAGAATAACTAGGGGTAAATAACCTAGTTAATAAATATAACAAAATGAGTGGTAAATCATTTATTGTAAAGTGGAACAAACTTGGGGGACCAAAGCTGATTAAATGGAGACAAAATAAAATAAAATGAAAATTTCACACACACAAGACGTGTATGTGTGGAGATAGAGAGATTGGGGTGAACTTAAGTTCATCAAGGTCTTCAAACAATTCCCTAATTCAGCTTAAATCTGAGGAATCTTGAATGCATGTTTAGTGATTTTGAATGTTCTACATCATCTAATCACAAGGTATGCCAAGAATTGTAATTTGGTAAAATTATGAATATAGATGAAATTCCATGGTTGCAATCTATGTATGAGATTCTGAAAATTGGCTTAAGATTCGAGTTAAATATATTCTTAGGAACAAATCGCAAGTATATTTGAAAATCAAATGCTATGATTTGGGGGTTAGGATGAATTACCCTAAGTATGCAAGAGGGTTATGAATAGAACACATAAATCTAGATGATGCATTTGATATTATTTATTAAATTCTCGATGTTAGTTGAACATACTAGATATAATGGCTTGATAAGATGAGGAGACATTAGGGGTGTGTACAGTTCGGTTCGGTTATTAGCATTATCCGTAACCGTAACCAAAGTCATCGGTTAATCGGTTCGGTTAATTTATTGGTTTTTGGTTCGGTTCGCTTAATTTTCGGTTAATAACCAATTCAAACAAGGGCTGAATTTTTTGCTTAGAAATACATGTAATGGATGTATAAATACATGAAATAGATGTATAAATACATGAAATGGATGTATAAATAAATGAAATGGACGTATAAATGCATGAATAGATGTTTAAATAAATGAAATAAATGTATAAATAAATGAAATGAAGGCATAAATAAATGAAATAGAGATATTATTACATGAAATGAAAGTATAAAACATGAAATACATGAAATAGAGTTATAAAAGCTGGAAATATATATAAAAAATAAATGGTTCGATTCGGTTCGGTTAATTTCGGTTAACCGATGGTAAAAAAATACCCGTTAACCGACTTTTGGTTAATTCGGTTTCGGTTAATTTCGGTTCGGTTTTGTCGGTTTTCAGTTTGGTTTCGGTTAACGGTTCGGTTATTGCACACCCCTAGGATACATGGCTAATAGTTGAATCATAGACATGATAGAAGCGATGTAAGATTCATGCCCACAAGGTGTTTGATGTAATGCCTAAGTGAATATGAATTGTGGAAATTATGAAAGAATCATGATATGGATCTTGTAATTGAGATTTTAACAAGATACGTGTCATAAGTTGTACTATGAGTTCTAAATGGTAAATCAAATTGAACTCTATTGGCAATTTGGATGAAGCATCAAGTGGACAAGCCGGGGCGGACGTGCGATTGAAAGGAAAGCTTTAAAGTACATGGTTTTATGCTTCGTAGTATTTTGATAAATTACGTGTTATTTGCGTATGATTGAATAAAGGTGTGATACTCATATAGTTTGGTTTGTTCAAAAGTTATGGATTTCACGGGAACAACCAAACGGGTCAAAATAAAGAATGATGTCGAGTTTGGTTTGTTCAAAAGTGGTGGATTTCACACAAATAACCAAATGGGTCAAAATAAAGAATGATGATGAGTTTGGTTTGTTTAAAAGTGATGGATTTCACATGAACAACCAAACGGATCAAAACGAAGTTATAATGCACATCGGAAACGAGTGCGTGGGTAAAGACTTGGGCACACATCCGGTTAATGGATTAAGTTACGAAGACAAGCGTAAACCGGGTAACGGAAACGCAAATTATAAATCAATGAGTTCGACTATTAAAAGGTTGAATGAGTTGAATGAGCGTAAACGCAAAGTTAATAGCTTGGGTAATGGGGTAGAATCATTAATAGTTCATTTCTTGTGAAAAGATGTGATTAATATGAGTTCTAATTCTTAAACAAGAAAACAGGTCAAATAATTAAACATATGAATTGTGAACTGATATCATAAAACGTAAACTTATAAAGCTGGGTTATGGGATTACAAGTTAAGAATGTGGACAAATGTTTTACGGACACGTAGAAACAAATTTCGTGCAGAACGGATGAGTATTTAGGAATATACAAAGTTTTTAGTAAAAATGGCAAAATAAGAAGTTTCTGTAGCATTGCCCAGCCGTAGGCTACGGCAGCCGTCTTCAGCTTGATGTTGTTGATATGTGCCGTAAGTTACGACAGACCAGCCGTAGCTTACGCGGGTCTTCTCACAAAACTTTTATTTTGTTGATTTTGGATACTTGAGTTATCAAAATACGTTTTAAGCATTATATAACTAACGTTTAAGATGATATTTGATATATATATGTGATTTCTATGATGGAACGGATGGAGGTCAAGCTTAATGAAGAACCGAACACAACCAAACGCCACACTTCCGCATTTTATTCTTTTGGATCTTTAAATCAAACTATGTTAAAATGTTGAAACACTTACGAAGTTTTGTGAAACTCGAAGTTTTTTTATGGACGTGTATATGCAGCATATGTAATTAAATGCAAAATTTTATAAAAGTTTATGTAAGTAAGATTGGGTCTTATAGTATACATACAACACGATACGTTGAACTACAAGTGAAATTAAAACATAATCACACAGAATCATGGAATACGACAACACACGTGACCGAGCTTATCCGGAACAATAGACCATAAACTTCCTAAAATGACTTGTAATGACAAAATACGTCACGATACGACAAGTATAGGTGCGTTTTTTTTAATTAAAATCAATTTAAAAAAAAATCAAAACGCTGCGATATGGCCAAAGCGCTGCGTTTTGGCCATCAAAATTTACATTTTTGACCCAAAACGCAGCGCTTTGGGTCAAAATGTAATATTTTACCCCTGAGCGCAACGCTTTGGCCAAAGTGCGGCGCTTAGGGCTTGCGTTTAACCCCAAAATGTTCCAGCTTTACTCATTTCATTCCAAACACAAAAACACACACTTAAAGGTGCGATCACACATAGTGGCCTTATTCGGGCTCGATTCAACACCATTTTCGACGAGAAAAAACTATAAGGTAATATTTTCATTCTCCGATTATGTACATTCATTAATTTTCATGATTTATATGTTTATTTGATCAATTGGCGGGTTGATTATCGCTGTTTGGGGGGTTTTAGAAAAACAGAAGGCCAAAGCGCAGAGTTTAGCCTAAAGCCCTGCACTTTGGCCTTTTTTGTCAATTATTTTCAAAATTCTTATAAAATTGTATTTAAATTTTTTAAAATGGTTATAAAATTGTTATTAAATTTGCTATTAAATTGTTTTTAAATTTGTATTTTTGAACACCCAGATATGGATATGGATATGGATATGGATATGGATTTCGAGATGGATATGGGTTTACATGAGGAGCAGGTCGCAGTTGATCCATTAGACGGTCACGCGTATCTGACGTTCCCGTTGGCGTCAGATAGGCAAGAGAGGTGCACGGAGTTGCGCACCATGGAGATTAGGGGGACATGTGGAGCTTGATTGGGAGCTTTTAAAGAGCGTGGACGAGGTTGCGAGGGCGAGGGAGATAGTCGGGTTGGAGACTCCGTTTGCGCCTTTGTTCCAGATTGCGACAGAAGACTCGTATCGTGAGATTATGGTCGAGTTTTATCGTCATTTATATACCGTCGCATCTGGACTATTATGTGGAGGACCCGGACCATCAGTTGCACGCCAGGAGTTTAAGATGAGTCTGTGAGACTTTACTGTCCATTCCGGTTTGTACACAAAGGCCGAGCTTGATACATATATTTACACACAGGGGGTTAGAGCCTTAGACAGGCAGACCCTTATTAGTTTTTGGATGGCTATTGCCAGGGTTCCCTTTGGGAAATCCTCGCAAAAGGCCACCGCCATCAGAGACCCCCTTTACCGATACCTTCACCGCATCATTGGGTCATCGATCGTGCCCCGGTTTCACAGCCAAGACAAGGTCAACCTGGGTGACCTTTTCTGTATGTACCGCCTATTGCGGCACCAGCCGTGCGCGCTCACTGCGTGCCTAGCGGAATACTTTTCCGGCGCATATCATAGGCAGCAATGCGGTAGGCTCCACGGCGGGTCCTATGTTACCGTTATCGCGCGCTCACTAGGGATGGTGCCTGAGTATAACAACTCTAAATTAAACCGACACTCTGCCGAATATTTTTTCGACACCCTAATATATTTTAAAATATCCTAATATGTCCTAGAATACACCCCATACGTGAAAACGGACCCTGAATACCCCGAATATTATTAAAAATAATTAAAAATTTAATTTTTGGGTTTGTCGCGGGCCGCGTAGACCCCTTAGGGATCTTACGCGGGCCGCTAGAGATCAAAGGTGTGGCGTAGCCCTGTGATGACACGTGTCATCATCGTGGCAGGTCTAGTCGATGACCCGGATCAGCTACAACGTTGACCAGAGTTGACGCGGGCCGCGTAGGCCTTTGTCTACTCTTACGCGGGCCGCGTAAAAGTCGAGATGTGGCACTATAAATAGCAGGCATCGGGTTTCATCAAAACTCGTTCAAAACTTTCTTTCTTTATCTCAATATTACGTAGTATACATTATACTCGAGTCAAATACCCCCCTAAACAGCGAAGTTCTGCTCCGTTGTAAGTATCATAACCCCTGAATACGTATTTGATACTCTGCCCGATTGATCTAGGGTTCCGTAACGGCTGTCGTGGTTCTGCCCGACGTAGTCGTTAGAATGCCGTCTTGGGGAGGGTATTACTAATGTTAAAATGGGTTATTATACTAACACGTGTGCTTTTGTGTAAATTATAGATAATTCCCAGGAAACCCTTACAGAAAATCTAAGACAACAATGTGAGTTGATCCGCTTTTTGTAAACCTTTTATTAACTGTTTTTACAAAACCTCATACAATTAAATGTATATTAAAGCAGTTATTGAGTATTTGTAAGAACACAATTATCATGAGTATGTTGGGGTTTTGTATACAAAATTTGTTACCACCTGGTCAAGGAGTAACATTTCCACAAGTCGGGTCTGACAGTACCATGGATGTTAATTGATATAACTTGGAAACAAATGTAATTGCGAGATCACCCTCAGTACTGTACAATGGTTTTTATTTAAACTTGATTAAACTGGGATTTACTCACCAGTATTTCCTACTGACAAATGTTTTTAAAACGCGTTTCAGGTAACAAAATGTGAAAGCCAAATAGAAGCCAGCTGGACAACACTGAAGGCTTGGAAAAGTGGCAATAAAGTTACCTAAAATAAAATAGATGTTTTTATTTAATAAAATATGATGTATTCCTATGAAAATGTGTGTACTGCAAACTTGGGTTTTATCCCATGTGTTTAATATTATGAAAATGTGGTATTTTACTCTGATCAACTATTTCCTAACTACGGTCCTGATGAAAATTCCGCTGCCAAATTAGACAATACGCGATACCACCGAAACTGGCTCACGGCCGCCCGTTCCCGGGGATTTGGGATCGGGAGTTGCGACAGAAGGTGGTATCAGAGCTAAGCCACTGATTCAGCCACAGAAGTGTTCTGCTGACATCAAAATTCAATCTGTTAGGAAATAAATAACAGGAATACGTGCATAATTGTATTTCTTGTTATGTGTTATTTGACTATTTGTTAGTTACAGTATGAGCGACCAAGGACCATCTGACGCGTACCGTCAATTGTCTGGTTCGCCTAGAAGCGAAGGTGCCTCTTCTCAGCCTGCCCTCTCAGGGTACTCTGCTGATATGGAAGAAGGAATATTCGTGTTTAAGGCTCAGTCTGAAGAGCCATTCCCTCAGAAAAAGAGAGGATGGTTCAGTCGAGGGGCACATGAGGGTAGGAAGCGTATGAAAAAGTTACAAGACCAGAGAGCACTAGCAGCAGCTAAAAGAGAAACCGATGCCTATGCCCAGGATATGATTAATAGGGGTATAGCCAACATCCACATCTTAGCAACCACTACAGCTGACCCTAATCTGGAACAAATGATAGCACCCCAACCACAACCACCAATTCCTGACCAACCAACGGAAATAGAAAACCCTGAAAATCAAGTAGAAATGCATGACTTCAATCCGGAAGAAATACCTAGGGTACCTGCACCAAACCTGTAACAACCCTCATTAAAAGTCCTATTTATATTATTATTTTATTCAATAGGAAACCCTAATTGAGACACACAAGTAATTCTACGCAAACCCTACAAATTTCAGAACAATCAGAATCAGGATCAGGGCCCCTAAAACTCAGAGGGGGCATTTCCCGTTGACGATTATTATCACAGTTTATTATAAAAATCGAATTTTCTCGTTCTGTCGACTCACCTAGGCTTCAAAGACGCGTGGCAATCTTATATTAAAACCGACCCGTCGCGCCACGCGACGCGACCACATGGACCCCTCGCGCCACGCGAGGGGGTCGAATTTCAAGTATAAATAGAAGGCTTCGGGACTTGCTTTCTGGTGTTCAAACGACGTTCAAACTTCAAATTCACGCTGAATTATTGTCCAATTACTTCAGAAACACACACGAAACACTAATTAGTATAGCGGGGTGCTGCTGCACAGGGTATTAACTCGATCGCTGCTACGATTCAATGTCCGATCGATTAAACTATCCAATGGATGTTTAAGTGCTGCTCAAACTTGGGCTATCCTTTGTCATTAGTTGTGATTCCGACAGGATGTTGAGTATCACCCGAATTGGGGGAAAACTCTGTCCTTTGTTGTGAATCCGACGGATGTTTAAGTGATTGCACTTTGTCATTCGTTGTGAGGGTTTTATCTCGTGAGTTATCGTAAATGCTGTATTAGTCGAAAAACAATCGAGCGTTTCGTAATCCTTATTGTTTTATCATCTTTAATCGAAAAACATTATTCAAGTATTTCGATTTCAATCCTACTAGATTTATTTGAAACATTTGGATTTACTTCATTTGATTTAAAGCATGGTGAAATTCGTTTCATTCACCGCTACTATTTTCAATTACTATGACACCTTGTGGTGGCATTTTCTTTAATTTGAATCTTGAGATAATCTTATTGTCACTCCGGATAAACAAATTTTAATTTTGTTGGTTTATCATCTTAAACAGTCTTAATACAATTATGTGTTAAGATAAGTGTACACAAATTCATATCATATTCCGGTGTACCTCTTAATGTTTCTTTCATCATTTATCGAAAGTTCTATAATATTCATTTGATCTTTTCATTATCAATTGAAAATCCTATTCGAAATGAATATCCAAAATTTACTTCATTAAAGCTTTCAGTTGATTATACGGTGAAATTGTTCGGTCACCGTAATTATTGAATTATTTCAATCATTTCGACACCTTGTGGAGTCATTATAAACTTGTAGCTTGGGCTAATCATAAGCATACGAATCATTCAAAATCACGTATGTATTTGGTTTGACTCATCATTTGAAAATAGTCTTGATGCAATTATGTATTAAGACAATGATACACTAAACTCTATTGTATTTCGGTGTATCCTTGCAATTTAATAAATGTCAACACCCTGATTTTTCTCTTGTTATGATTCGATAGTTGACAATCATTTTCATGCTTTTATTTCATTTTGAGCTTGTTGATTCTGAGTCTTCTTCAGTTGCCAATCAAAGTAAGCTTTCTTTTGACAAAGAATTTTTATTGATTCTAAAAGTTCTTCACATTCATTCTAAATATCTATTTGATCATATATCTTTTGACTTGAACCTACTCACTTTGGAAATTATATCATTTCATCTCATCCGTTTGACAACGATTTCTTCAACTAATTCAGTTGAACCTT
Organism: Helianthus tuberosus; assembly: GCA_030545235.1. NCBI lineage: Eukaryota > Viridiplantae > Streptophyta > Magnoliopsida > Asterales > Asteraceae > Helianthus > Helianthus tuberosus. The sequence continues at coordinate 208,065,036 of CM060442.1, read as the reverse complement.
TGAATTCTACTTATAATACAACTAGTATTCACAAAATTTGATAATCAATTCTGTGTCATCTACCTTAATATTGTTTTTATTGACTAAAATATGACATAAGTCTAAAAGAAATATCGTAACCCAAATCTCGAGGACGAGATTTTTATTAAGGTGGGGAGAATGTAACAACCCTCATTAAAAGTCCTATTTATATTATTATTTTATTCAGTAGGAAACCCTAATTGAGACACCCAAGTAATTCTACGCAAACCCTACAAATTTCAGAACAATCAGAATCAGGATCAGGGCCCCTAAAACTCAGAGGGGGCATTTCCCGTTGACGATTATCATCACAGTTTATTATAAAAATCGAATTTTCTCGTTCTGTCGACTCACCTAGGCTTCAAAGACGCGTGGCAATCTTATATTAAAACCGACCCGTCGCGCCACGCGACGCGACCACATGGACCCCTCGCGCCACGCGAGGGGGTCGAATTTCAAGTATAAATAGAAGGCTTCGGGACTTGCTTTCTGGTGTTCAAACGACGTTCAAACTTCAAATTCACGCTGAATTATTGTCCAATTACTTCAGAAACACACACGAAACACTAATTAGTATAGCGGGGTGCTGCTGCACAGGGTATTAACTCGATCGCTGCTACGATTCAATGTCCGATCGATTAAACTATCCAATGGATGTTTAAGTGCTGCTCAAACTTGGGCTATCCTTTGTCATTAGTTGTGATTCCGACAGGATGTTGAGTATCACCCGAATTGGGGGAAAACTCTGTCCTTTGTTGTGAATCCGACGGATGTTTAAGTGATTGCACTTTGTCATTCGTTGTGAGGGTTTTATCTCGTGAGTTATCGTAAATGCTGTATTAGTTATTACCTAGTTTGTATGCACTAGGTTACCAGGCTAAGAAATAGGCTAAGCTTTGCTCAAATTAAATCTGCAATATATATCAAGGATTATCTGTAGACTAAGCTTTGCCCATAGAAATCTGCAATGTGAGTTCATTTCTCTTTTCTCACAGTTTGTGAGTCCACTCTATTTTCTCACAGTTTTATCACCTTTTTGTGATACAATTATATTTACAAAGGTTTTTCCAGAATCCTAAATATTTACCAGTTATACTTACAGTGATTAAGTTTTTATATTAACTGCTGGTATGAAATGTTTTATACATTATTTGATTCTCATTATTATTTGCCAGAAAGTTAGTTAATATTATCATGATTACAATAACAGTGGAAATTATGCATTTTACTAAGATTATATTTTAGTCTTAGTCACGTTAAAATATTAAATAATGATATTACAATTATTTAATTAACATATTATATTTGATAAGTTATAGTAATTTGACATAAATTGATATATGTCATTTTCTGGATTAAATGGTTTTATGCCATAAGTAATATATTTGACAAAGAAATGTCACGGGACACAATTAAGTCCGGAGTCACTAGTTGAGAGAATGATTAACAGTGTTATGAATAGAAATTACTAGTTGAAAGAATGATCAACAGTAATATAATCTGAGTTACTAGTTGAAAGAATGATCAACAGTGACATGACCGAAAGCACTAGTTGAGAGAATGATCAACAGTGTTATAGAATCACTAGTTGAAAGAATGATCAACAGTGATATGACCAGAATCATTAATTGAAAAGAATAATCAATATTGATATGATTATAGTCACAGGAATCGCCTATTGACAGATAAATTGAATAATAGTAAAATATAATTAATTGATAAATTCACTATTGGACAAACGTGAGCCAATGGGTGATATGATTAATGTCATATTGGAACTGCCGCTATGTGACAAATACTGATTGAGTTCGATAAATATAAATAGATATAAAAACCTTAATACTGTAAGGTATAACAATATATTTTTTAAAAATGGAATGAATTCACTCAGTATTTTCGCTGACAAAACCTTTTTCAAACATTTTTCAGGTAATTACAGTAAATTGGAATAAGAGCTGGATACGACACTGAAAGGCTTCAAGAAGTGGCTTATTTTATTAATTCAAATTAAGAAATATTGTTTTATGTAAACAAATTTATCTTATTAAAGCTACTTTTATAAAACATGGGTTTATCCCATCTATTTAATAAATAAAATCCGGTGTTTCCAAACTCTGATATTTTTCCTAACTCACGGTCCTGATGAAATTTCCGCTGCAACGTTTTTAAAATAATCACCGGTACCGCTGGACTGTTCACGACTTCCGATTCCGTTCAGGGTGGGTCGGGGGTCGTGACAGAAGGTGGTATCAGAGCCACTTGTTTAAGCTATTTAGGTGTTCTTTTAATACCTAAACTTAAACAATAAAGTTAGGAAACTGATACAAATTAACATATGTGTTATATATGAATATATATATGTCGATATGCACATATAATATCCTGGAAGTATTGTTTTGTTCTAATTATTCTGTGATATTAATAAGTAAAAATGTTTGCAATTCAGATGTCGAATGAAGTACCACATAATCCAGAAGTTCATGATAATAATGAAAATCCTTTGGATAAAAATGCTATAGAAAATCTAATAGCTCAAGGAATAGCTAATGCTTTACCTTTAATAATTAAAGCTGTTAAAAATACCGTAGAACCTACCAAAGTTGTGAGTAGCAAGCATACTCGTGACGATGGTTTTAGCCATAGTGTCAATGGAGGTAATGATAATATTATCAAAACCCCATTTCCCAAGAAAAAGAAGGCGATGACTTTCGGGTGTACCTACAAAGAATTTCTAGCTTGTAAACCAACTGAGTTCGCCGGCAGTGAAGGAGCCACGGCTGCTCTGCGATGGTTAGAAAAGACGGAAGCTGTTCTTACAATCAGCAAATGTACCGAAGAAGATAAGGTGATGTATGCATCTAATCTCTTTAAGGAAGAAGCCTTAGAATGGTGGAATACGATTCTTCAGGCAAAAGGAAGTGACATGGTTTATGCCATGAACTGGGAAAAATTCAAGGAAATGACAGAAAGGAAATTTTGTCCTCCTTATGAAAAGGAACGAATAACTAACAAGTTCCTAAATCATAAAATGATAGATGTGAATTGTCGTGAATATACGACTACGTTCTTCGAATATGCAAGAATGGTACCAACTCTGGCTTCGCCAGAACCCGTACTTATTTCTCGTTATATTTGGGGATTAGTTAGCGAAATTCGAGACATAGTTAAGGCAACTAGACCACAGACTATTGAAGAAGCAGTCGAACTAGCTAACATGCTAACAGATGGACTAATCCGCACAAGAGAAGAAAATAAGAAGAAAGAGTTAGCCCAGAAAATTTCCCAAGAATTCTACAAGAAGACAGGAACTGAACCGTCATTGGAGCAATCTATCTGCAGAAGCTGTAACAAAAAGCATTTAGGAAGATGCCGTTTTAGGAAAACATCCTACTGTAACTTCTTCAAGATGACCGGACATATAGAGGAAGAGTGTAGAAGGAAAACTAATGTTTGTTTCAATTGCGGAGAAACAGGACACATCAAACCATATTGCCCGAAACTAACCAAAGCATTTGATAACAAGGCCAGAACAACAGACGGAGCTAAGAAGAACGCGTGAGCATTCGTACTTACTACGCAAGAAGCAGAAATAATTCCAGACGTAATAGCTGATATATAATATCTAAGTTAAGTTATTATTTGACCCTAGTACAAATAAAAGTTTATAAATAAATATATTCTGTCAAGTACTTCATCTATTCCAAAACCATAACAGAATTGTTTGGTTTTCACTTTCACTGAATCATTCATTTGGTCACGATCACCTTGTGGTGACGTTTTCACAAAATTTGAAGCTTGTGCTAATCTCGTTGCATACGGGTTTAATTATTCATTTATATTGAATCCGCTTTGTTGTCTTATTCTATAAAATCAATCTTAACACAATCATGTGCTAAGATAATGATACACAAATTCATTTCATATATTCAGTGTATCTCTTAAAGATTTTTATATCAACAATCGAGCGTTTCGTAATCCTTATTGTTTTATCATCTTTAATCGAAAAACATTATTCAAGTATTTCGATTTCAATCCTACTAGATTTATTTGAAACATTTGGATTTACTTCATTTGATTTAAAGCATGGTGAAATTCGTTTCATTCACCGCTACTATTTTCAATTACTATGACACCTTGTGGTGGCATTTTCTTTAATTTGAATCTTGAGATAATCTTATTGTCACTCCGGATAAACAAATTTTAATTTTGTTGGTTTATCATCTTAAACAGTCTTAATACAATTATGTGTTAAGATAAGTGTACACAAATTCATATCATATTCCGGTGTACCTCTTAATGTTTCTTTCATCATTTATCGAAAGTTCTATAATATTCATTTGATCTTTTCATTATCAATTGAAAATCCTATTCGAAATGAATATCCAAAATTTACTTCATTAAAGCTTTCAGTTGATTATACGGTGAAATTGTTCGGTCACCGTAATTATTGAATTATTTCAATCATTTCGACACCTTGTGGAGTCGTTATAAACTTGTAGCTTGGGCTAATCATAAGCATACGAATCATTCAAAATCACGTATGTATTTGGTTTGACTCATCATTTGAAAATAGTCTTGATGCAATTATGTATTAAGACAATGATACACTAAACTCTATTGTATTTCGGTGTATCCTTGCAATTTAATAAATGTCAACACCCTGATTTTTCTCTTGTTATGATTCGATAGTTGACAATCATTTTCATGCTTTTATTTCATTTTGAGCTTGTTGATTCTGAGTCTTCTTCAGTTGCCAATCAAAGTAAGCTTTCTTTTGACAAAGAATTTTTATTGATTCTAAAAGTTCTTCACATTCATTCTAAATATCTATTTGATCATATGAACCTAGTCACTTTGGAAATTATATCATTTCATCTCATCCGTTTGACAACGATTTCTTCAACTAATTCAGTTGAACCTTTGAATTCTACTTATAATACAACTAGTATTCACAAAATTTGATAATCAATTCTGTGTCATCTACCTTAATATTGTTTTTATTGACTAAAATATGACATAAGTCTAAAAGAAATATCGTAACCCAAATCTCGAGGACGAGATTTTTATTAAGGTGGGGAGAATGTAACAACCCTCATTAAAAGTCCTATTTATATTATTATTTTATTCAGTAGGAAACCCTAATTGAGACACCCAAGTAATTCTACGCAAACCCTACAAATTTCAGAACAATCAGAATCAGGATCAGGGCCCCTAAAACTCAGAGGGGGCATTTCCCGTTGACGATTATCATCACAGTTTATTATAAAAATCGAATTTTCTCGTTCTGTCGACTCACCTAGGCTTCAAAGACGCGTGGCAATCTTATATTAAAACCGACCCGTCGCGCCACGCGACGCGACCACATGGACCCCTCGCGCCACGCGAGGGGGTCGAATTTCAAGTATAAATAGAAGGCTTCGGGACTTGCTTTCTGGTGTTCAAACGACGTTCAAACTTCAAATTCACGCTGAATTATTGTCCAATTACTTCAGAAACACACACGAAACACTAATTAGTATAGCGGGGTGCTGCTGCACAGGGTATTAACTCGATCGCTGCTACGATTCAATGTCCGATCGATTAAACTATCCAATGGATGTTTAAGTGCTGCTCAAACTTGGGTTATCCTTTGTCATTAGTTGTGATTCCGACAGGATGTTGAGTATCACTCGAATTGGGGGAAAACTCTGTCCTTTGTTGTGAATCCGACGGATGTTTAAGTGATTGCACTTTGTCATTCGTTGTGAGGGTTTTATCTCGTGAGTTATCGTAAATGCTGTATTAGTTATTACCTAGTTTGTATGCACTAGGTTACCAGGCTAAGAAATAGGCTAAGCTCTGCTCAAATTAAATCTGCAATATATATCAAGGATTATCTGTATACTAAGCTTTGCCCATAGAAATCTGCAATGTGAGTTCATTTCTCTTTTCTCACAGTTTGTGAGTCCACTCTATTTTCTCACAGTTTTATCACCTTTTTGTGATACAATTATATTTACAAAGGTTTTTCCAGAATCCTAAATATTTACCAGTTATACTTACAGTGATTAAGTTTTTATATTAACTGCTGGTATGAAATGTTTTATACATTATTTGATTCTCATTATTATTTGCCAGAAAGTTAGTTAATATTATCATGATTACAATAACAGTGGAAATTATGCATTTTACTAAGATTATATTTTAGTCTTAGTCACGTTAAAATATTAAATAATGATATTACAATTATTTAATTAACATATTATATTTGATAAGTTATAGTAATTTGACATAAATTGATATATGTCATTTTCTGGATTAAATGGTTTTATGCCATAAGTAATATATTTGACAAAGAAATGTCACGGGACACAATTAAGTCCGGAGTCACTAGTTGAGAGAATGATCAACAGTGACATGTCCAAAGACACTAGTTGAGAGAATGATCAACAGTGTTATGAATAGAAATTACTAGTTGAAAGAATGATCAACAGTAATATAATCTGAGTTACTAGTTGAAAGAATGATCAACAGTGACATGACCGAAAGCACTAGTTGAGAGAATGATCAACAGTGTTATAGAATCACTAGTTGAAAGAATGATCAACAGTGATATGACCAGAATCATTAATTGAAAAGAATAATCAATATTGATATGATTATAGTCACAGGAATCGCCTAGTGACAGATAAATTGAATAATAGTAAAATATAATTAATTGATAAATTCACTATTGGACAAACGTGAGCCAATGGGTGATATGATTAATGTCATATTGGAACTGCCGCTATGTGACAAATACTGATTGAGTTCGATAAATATAAATAGATATAAAATCCTTAATACTGTAAGGTATAACAATATATTTTATAAAAATGGAATGAATTCACTCAGTATTTTCGCTGACAAAACCTTTTTCAAACATTTTTCAGGTAATTACAGTAAATTGGAATAAGAGCTGGATACGACACTGAAAGGCTTCAAGAAGTGGCTTATTTTATTAAATCAAATTAAGAAATATTGTTTTATGTAAACAAATTTATCTTATTAAAGCTACTTTTATAAAACATGGGTTTATCCCATCTATTTAATAAATAAAATCCGGTGTTTCTAAACTCTGATATTTTTCCTAACTCACGGTCCTGATGAAATTTCCGCTGCAACGTTTTTAAAATAATCACCGGTACCGCTGGACTGTTCACGACTTCCGATTCCATTCAGGGTGGGTCGGGGGTCGTGACAAAACCCCTTAGACCCAAATTACGACCCCTGGTGGGACGATAATGGGGACTATGTGCAACGTTACCCAATACATGAAGACATGCCCATGCCAAACATATGAGCCTACCTAGATTTGGATCCTTTAGATCCTTATTACCACGATGAATACATTAGGGAAATTTTAGAAAATCCTTACCAATTCCAGGCCCCTACACCTCCGTACCAGGAACCCGCACCCCAGATTCCAAACCCAGTCCTAGAACCTGCACCCCCAATGAGTGCAGAAAACGTACAAGAACTTAGGACATTTGGTGAGGAAATTTTAGAGAGTAGTGAAAGAATGCGACAGGTGGGAGAGCGACTCGTCTGGAAGTACGACGAGCGCAATATGGATTTCTGGATGAATCCATATCCATGAATGTGAGAATGGAAACGGTAGTAATAGTAATAATAATATAATAACAAAATAATAATAAAATATGTGTGTACGGATGCCTACTACTATTAGTGTAATTTTATTTCAGTTGGTATTGTAATTTTTATTTCAGTACTAGTGTGTAATAGATGCATAGTATATGAAAATAGAGTAAGTCGCAATGATCGACGCTTTTGACCAAAATGCGTGTCATGTGATTAACTATATTGAATATTATGTTGTGATATTAATACGTGGTAAATGTTTAAAATTCAGATGGCCGACGAAGGAAATCAAGAAAATCTGAATAACGATAACCAGAGTAACATTAACTTGGTTAATGAGAATCCGAGCATCAATAACAATGGAAACCAAATGGATAATAGTGCTATCCAACACATAATGGCACAAGGAATTATAGATGCAATGCCATTTATTCTTCAAACTGTTAAGGATGCTGATAATAAAAGTAAACATAGCAGTAAGCGACCAATTGAACCTGAACACAGCGTGAACAATGGACCCGTACTTCAAGTACCCATTCCCAAAAGAAGAAGAACCATGACTTATGGTTGTTCTTACAAAGAATTCTGGTCCTGCAAACCAATAGAATTCCCGGGCAATGAAGGACCCATTGCAACTCTGCGCTGGATAGAAAAGACTGAGGCTGTTTTAAAAATAAGCAAGTGTGCTGAAGAAGACAAGATAATGTTTGCTTCTAATTTGTTTAAGAACTCAGCCTTAGAATGGTGGAACACTATCCTCCAATCAAGAGGAAGTGATAGGGTATATAACATAGAATGGGAGGAATTTAAAAATATGGTAGAAAGGAAATTCTGCCATCCCAATGAAAAGGAACAGATAGCAAATAAGTTTCTGAACTTAAGAATGACCGGGGTAGATAGTAAGGGTTATACTACCACATTCTTTGAATATGCTAGAATAGTACCAACCCTTGCATCACCTGAACCGGTATTAATCTCCCGTTACATCTGGGGATTAATCGGAGAGATTAGACATGTAGTCAAGGCAGCTAGACCCCAAACTATAGAAGAAGCTGTAGAACTAGTAAATACCTTGACATATGAGTTAATCCGTACTAGAGAAGAAGACCAGAGGAGAAACCTAGCCCAAAGGCTTACCAAAGAATTCCGTTATGGGAATTCCAACCGTAGGAACATAGGTTCTACCTCTGCACCATACTGCAAAGTCTGCAAGAAAAAGCATTCAGGAAAATGCTTCACTCACTGCAATTTCTGCAAGGCACCAGGACACAAGGAAGAAGATTGCAGGAGAAAATCCAGTAATGGACTATGCTTCAACTGTGGAGAAAAAGGTCACATCAAGCCTAACTGTCCAAAACTAGCTCCAGCTGCGAACAACAAGAACACTAAAAATGCTAGAGCATTTGTTCTGACTGTAGATGAAGCCAAAATGATTCCGGACGTCATAGCCGGTACGTTTTTAGTTAATGATGTTTTTGCTAAAGTATTATTTGACTCTGGCGCAAACCAAAGTTTTATTAATACATCATTTTGCAAACTTCTTAATCAACCATTAACTAAACTCTCACAAGAATGTCTAATCGAGACAGCAAATGGAGAAACGGTTAGGATTTCTAAAATCTTGCAGGGAGCAAGAATAGAATTTTTAAACCAAAAGTTTATTGCAAATCTTTATCCCATGAATCTGGCAGGATTTGATATTGTATTAGGAATGGATTGGTTAATAACCAATAGAGCCAGTATTTTATGTGATTAAAAGTCAATTCAAGTAAATTCACCAAAGGGTGAAAAGATCACAATTAAAGGAGATAAACCCTGTAGATCCACAAAATTCATCTCTGGAATGAAAACTGCAAGCTATATAAGAAAAGGATCTATAGTGTATTTGATTTCCATAATCACTAACACTAAAGGAAAAGAACTAAAAGATATTCCAGTAGTGTCTCAGTTTTCAGATGTATTTCTGGAAGAATTACCAGGACTGCCGCCGGACAGAGAAGTTGAATTCAGAATTCATCTACTACCAGGAATGGCACCAATTGCCAAAGCACCCTACCGTTTGGCACCCGCCGAAATGCAGGAACTGAAGAAACAATTAGACGAACTGTTGGAAAAGGGATTCATACAGCTGAGCTCATCGCCTTGGGGAGCACCGATTTTATTCGTTAAAAAGAAGGACGGATCAATGCGTATGTGCATTGACTACCGTGAATTGAACAAGATCACGATTAAGAACCGGTACCCATTACCAAGAATCGATGATCTGTTCGATCAACTTCAAGGAGCTCGATTTTTCTCTAAAATCGATTTAAGGTCAGGATATCATCAATTAAAGGTACAGGAAGAGGACATTCCTAAAACTGCATTTAGAACAAGGTATGGTCATTATGAATTTACTGTCATGCCATTTGATTTAACCAATGCCCCAGCCACATTTATGGACATGATGAACCGAATATGTAAGCCATATTTGGATAAATTCATAATTGCCTTCATAGATGATATTCTAATTTACTCTAAGAGTAAAGAGGATCATGCAAAACATTTGCACGTACTTTTAAGTCTATTAAGAAAGGAAAAGCTTTATGCTAAGTTTTTAAAGTGCGAGTTTTGGTTAGAGCATGTACAATTTCTTGGACACTTAGTTAATCATGAAGGAATTCATGTGGATCCCACAAAGATCGAGGCGATTACCAAATGGAAAACCCCTGAGTCACCAACCGAGGTTAGAAGTTTCTTAGGATTGGCCGGTTATTATAGAAGGTTTATTCGAGATTTCTCTAGAATAGCCATTCCTTTAACTAAGTTAACCTGTAAATCCATTAAGTTTGAATGGGGACCAAAACAGGAAGAAGCTTTTAGAATTCTTAAACAAAGATTAAACCATGCACCCATATTAGCGTTACCAGAAGGAACTGAAGATTTTGTAGTTTATTGTGACGCTTCTAAATTAGGTTATGGATGTGTGTTGATGCAACGCCAAAAGGTTATAGCTTACGCATCTAGACAACTTAAGAATCATGAAGAGAATTATTCAACCCATGATCTAGAATTAGGAGCCATAATTTTTGCCCTTAAGATTTGGAGATATTATCTTTATGGTAGTAAGTTTACTATATTCACTGATCATAAAAGTTTAAGGTATGTTTTCGGGAAAAAAGAATTGAATATGAGACAAAGACGCTGGATGGAGATGCTTAGTGATTATGATTGTAATATTCAGTATCATGAAGGAAAAGCAAATGTAGTTTCCGATGCTTTAAGCCGAAAGTATCACGAAAAACCAAAAAGGGTACGTTCTCTTCAATTAAATCTGCAAGTAGATTTAAATGATCAGATAAGAGAAGCACAAAAATCAGCAATAAAGGAGGATACTGAAAGATTAAAAGGTATGATTAAGGAATTAGAACAAGGAACATATAGAATTTGGAGATTCCATAAGAAGAGAATGTGGATACCTAAATTAGGAAACATGCGTCATCGTATATTAGAAGAAGCCCATAAGTCTAAGTATACAATGCATCCAGGAAGTGATAAGATGTACCAGGATTTAAGAAAGAATTTCTGGTGGATAGGAATGAAAAAGGACATAGCAACCTATGTTTCTAAATGTTTAACTTGTTCACAAGTCAAAGCTGAACATCAGAAACCCTCAGGTTTGTTACAGCAGCTAGAAATGCCAGTGTGGAAATGTGAATTAATAACAATGGATTTTGTTACTAAATTACCCAAAACAAAGAAAGGTAATGATACAATCTGGGTGATTGTAGATAGGCTAACCAAGTCAGCTCACTTCCTACCGATGAAGGAAGCTTTTAGTATGGAACAATTAGCTAAATTATATGTAAATGAAATAGTTTCATTACATGGAATACCTTTATCAATTGTTTCTGATAGAGATAGCCGTTTTACCTCTCATTTTTGGTCAAGTTTCTAAAAAGCCATTGGAACCAAGTTAAATCTAAGCACAGCTTATCATCCTCAAACGGACGGACAAAGCGAAAGGACAATTCAGACAATGGAAGACATGCTTAGAGCTTGTGTAATTGATTTCGGAGGTAATTGGGACGATCACTTACCTTTAATAGAATTTTCTTATAATAATAGCTATCACACAAGTATCAATGCTGCACCATTCGAAGCACTTTATGGACGAAAGTGCCGAAGCCCAGTTTGTTGGGCAGAAATTGGGGAAAAGCAACTATCTGGACCTGAGATAGTACAAGAAACAACTGACAAGATCATTCAAGTTAAGGAACTACTGAAAACAACACGTGATCGACAAAAGAGCTATGCTGATAACCGACGCAAACCGTTGGAATTTCAAGTAGGAGATAAAGTGTTGTTGAAAGTCTCTCCTTGGAAAGGAATAGTAAGATTCATCAAACGAGGAAAGCTAAGCCCCAGGTATGTTGGACATTTTGAGATTATTAGAAGAATAAGACCTGTAGCCTATCAGCTACAACTGCCAGAGGAAATGGCAGGAATACATGATGTATTTCATGTATCAAATCTCAAAAAATGCTTAGCCGATGAATCGCTGATGGTACCTCTTAAGGATATAGAGGTAAATGAACAACTCAAGTTCGTAGAAAGGCCTCTACAGATTGAAGACAGGAAAGTCAAAAATCTCAAGCACAAGAGATTAGTTCTGGTCAAAGTGAAGTGGGATTCCAAAAGAGGACCTGAGTACACATAGGAGCTTGAATCAGAAATACAAAAGAAATATCCACACTTGTTCCAGTAGATCTCGAGGATGAGCTCTAAAACAAGGTGGGGATGATATAACAACTCTAAATTAAACCGACACTCTCCCGAATATTTTTCCAACACCCTAATATATTTTAAAATATCCTAATATGTCCTAGAATACACCCCATATGTGAAAACGGGCCCCGAATGCCCTGAATATTATTAAAAATAATTAAAAATTTAATTTTTGGGTTTGTCGCGGGCCGCGTTGACCCCTTAGGGATCTTACGCGGGCCGCTAGAGATCAAAGGTGTGGCGCAGCCCTGTGATGACACGTATCATCATCGTGGCAAGTCTAGTCGATGACCCGGATCAGCTACAGCGTTGACCAGAGTTGACGTGGGCCGCGTAGGCCTTTGACTACTCTTACGCGGGCCGCGTAAAAGTCGAGATGTGGCACTATAAATAGCAGGCATCGGGTTTCATCAAAACTTGTTCAAAACTTTCTTTCTTTCTCTCAATATTACCTAGTATACATTATACTTGGGTCTAATACCCCCCTAAAAAGCGAAGTTCTGCTCCGTTGTAAGTATCATAACCCCTGGATACGTATTAGATACTCTGCCCGATTGATCTAGGGTTCCGTAACGGCTGTCGTGGTTCTGCCCGATGTAGTCATTGGAATGCCGTCTCGGGGAGGGTATTACTAATGTTAAAGTGGGTTATTATACTAACACGTGTGCTTTTGTGTAAATTATAGATAATTCCCAGGAAACCCTTACATAAAATCTTAGACAACAATGTGAGTTGATCCGCTTTTTGTAAACCTTTTATTAACTGTTTTTACAAAACCTCATACAATTAAATGTATATTAAAGCAGTTATTGAGTATTTGTAAGAATACAATTATCATGAGTATGTTGGGGTTTTGTATACAAAATTTGTTACCACCTGGTCAAGGAGTAACATTTCCACAAGTCGGGTCTGACAGTACCATGGATGTTAATTGATATAACTTGGAAACAAATGTAATTGCGAGATCGCCCTCAATACTGTACAATGGTTTTTATTTAAACTTGATTAAACTGGGATTCACTCACCAGTATTTCCCACTGACAAATGTTTTTAAAACGCGTTTCAGGTAACAAAATGTGAAAGCCAAATAGAAGCCAGCTGGACAGCACTGAATGCTTGAAAAAGTGGCAATAAAGTTAACTAAAATAAAATAGATGTTTTTATTTAATAAAATATGATGTATTCCTATGAAAATGTGTGTACTGCAAACTTGGGTTTTATCCCATGTGTTTAATATTATGAAAATGTGGTATTTTACTCTGATCAACTATTTCCTAACTACGGTCCTGATGAAAATTCCGTTGCCAAATTAGACAATACGCGATACCACCGAAACTGGCTCGCGGCCGCCTGTTCCCGGGGATTTGGGATCGTGGGTTGCGACACTGAGAGTGACCCGTTGTTATTCTCGGATATTCCATCGACTACATTAGGACGAGCGTTAGTATCGAGCATGCGTTTGACGGGATTGGGCTGCTGTTTCGGACGTGCGATTACCAGATTTTTCAGCCTGAGGTGTTGCCGGAGGTGATCCCAGTTGTTAGGAGGTTAGGGACGGAGTACTAGTGCCTCCGGCTGTTCAAGCTGCGGCTCGGCATGCTCAGCTTGAGGCTCTGGGTCTGGCTCAACCTCAGGATCAGGCTCAGCCTCCGCCTCCGGCTAATCACGTCATTGATGACGAGAGCCCGCCACCGCCGCCGCCACCTCCGCACCCGCCGCAGTACCCACAGCACGTCTATGCAGACCTGCCTCCTGTTGCGCAAACGGTGGCTCAGGACTTCGATCGGCGCCTCCGACGTTCTGAGCGATACCAGATGTGTATCATAGAGACGCTTATGGAGCTCCGGGCTCACGCAGGATTGCCGCCCCATCCACTGCTACCGTCCCCACCATCAGAGGATCAGTAGCTTTAGTTTTTATTTTGTAATAGACATTCCGTTGTTTTGTATGTACAAACTGATTTTATATATATATATTTATGCATTTGATCTTTTAATCACATTATGTTTGTTTGGATTGTTTGCGCTTATTTCACACATCTCTTTCGCAACTTATTGTACGGTGTTTTAATTAAACATGTTCGCGTCATTTAACAAAATAAAATCGGTTAACATTTATAAAAAGAATGGCATAAAGAAACGTATATTATTAACGACTGTTATAAATCAACTATAACCGGTACACTAACGTTAAACGACCCTTATAAATCAACTTTAAATTATATATGTTTTATAAAAAATAAAACACAAATCTACAACTTTTCAACAAAAAACACAACCAAATACAACCAAAACCCCACTTTTTCCACAAAAAAAAAAAAAAAAAAAAAACAGACACACCTATGAGTTACGCTTTGGCCAAAGCGCAGCGCTTAGGCACAAGGTCAACACACAAGGTCTGATAGGTTTAGTCCTTGTCTGTTAACTTTCTACCTAAGCGCTGCGCTTTGGCTAAAGCATAACGAATAGGTGTGTGCAAAAAGCCAAATGGCGTGTATGAATAATCAAGGCCTAAATAAACTGACACTCAAAACATTCCACATGGCATAATTTGATTAACTTCCCACAATTTAATTTAACATCTATGGTAGTCAAGGAGTTGTGTTATTATATATATAATAGAGTAAATTTCTTTCGAAAGACTAATTTCTTTAATTTCCTTTTGTCTGTGCGACTTGAACTCAAGACCTTCCTATTCCTAATCTAGGTGTTCTAAAGGTTTTGACATTGCCAATGGACCACCACCTCGTTGGTGAGTGAATTATTTTTAAACTCTCTATATTTTAGTGGTATTAAACACTTAAATTCAAAATCCAAAAGTTCAATTTTTTTTTGTTTTTAACATTTTGTTCAATATTGTTAAAAAAAATTGTACTCAAAAGGTTAATAAAATAGACTCAAAAGGTTATAAAAAAGCGTCAAGGGACTCAGGGCGTTAAACATTTTTGATTTTGGACTCAAATGGTTAAAACCACTAAAAGACAAGAACTCAAAAAATAATTTACTCTATATAATATAACAATGTTGTAGTAAAAGGAATACCAAAAATCTTAAAGTAATGTTCTTTGTCACTTTCTATAAATATATATAACTAGTGTTTAATTCCCGCTTTACGGGACGGGGTCCCGAATGTGTAATACTCTATGAAAGTTTTCAAAGTTTAGTGACTTCAAGGATTTATATTACTAATCGGTATTCATATATATGTTATAGAACATCTAGTTAATTACTCATTTAAAGTCTTGTTTCTCGCTGGTATCCATCGTCTAATGTATAACTAAATAAAACTCTTTATAAATTGACAATTTAATTTATAATCATAATTCTACCATATCCAAATCCATTAAGAAAAAAACTAAACTAAATAAAAACATAAAATTATTTATCATACGTCACTTTTGTCATTTACATTTTTAAAGAATCATTGGAATATCAAGAAAGCTAGAATAATATCTAGTTTTTTTTTAACGGCCGACAAAAAAATTTATTCATTCATTGTAGCAAGATGCTACCCACCATACATACAAGTGTTTATCACCAATACAATAATAGATTACATATATATTTATCCACCAATATTAAACCGGCTCCACTCTTCCCAAGTAAATGACGCCACCTTTGCTCGGTTCTTCACCCACAAATATGCCATTGCTTTTATTTCATCAAGGACCTTTGTAGAGTTCGGTGTACCTTGACCAAATACGACTTCGTTCCTCGTTTTCCAAATACACCATAAAGTGACCAACACTATGGCATACAAAGCTTTTTTCCTTTTACTCGACCCCGGATGTATTTCATGCCACGTAAGAATATCTCTTATATTGAACGTAATTACCGGCGGGTTCAAGCACCATCTTGCAATATTTAACCATATTATTTGAGAAAACTGACACGAAACAAATAGGTGATCACTCGTCTCCCCATAATCTCCACAAAACACACACTGTAAGTTCTGCACCGGGATGTTACGGGCAGCCAAAGCACATTAAGTCGGTAATCGCTCCATTTCCGCCCTCCATGCAACTATTGCAACCTTCTTCGGGACCCATTTACACCATTCAAAAACTCTAGAGGGACGCTCCCGATTAAAAGAACCGAGTAATCTTTTGATACTAGCGACGTTAAAGATACCGGAAGTTTCATATCTCCACCTCCATCTATCATTACTCGCGGACATAGTGCAGCCACTGATCAATCCTAGGAGTTGTTGCAGTTGATCATATTCATTATTTCCCAGCACCGAGGGCAGCCATCTATATAATCTATAAGAAGAGATGAGAGGCTGACCTCACTTTGCTTACGTGTCAGCCTCTCAGACATGCCACATTACCCATGCTGATGTCTTAATTCCGTTTTTTATATTATTTTATTATGATAAATGATAAATATAATTTTCTAAATTCAAATCACCATTTTGGAAGAATCCGAAAAAATGGGCGGTACTTTGATTAGTTTTGATTTTGAAATTTAATTTACTCTGCACAAATGTCTGAACCAATTTTCTTTATTGAAACCAGCGGCCCAAACCTAACCCTAAGTTCCAAAACCTATTTTCTCCAAGCAAACTCATCAGTTTCTCTTTCTATATTCCCTCAAGAATATCCAGAAGATACAATGGAGATCGATACGGCAACAATCATCAACAATGGAGATCTATTATATGTGGTAGGTGATTTCAAGAAAGAGAAAGAGAGAAGGCAGTTGTTCACATCGAAGAAGAAGGATATGTGTTTATATCAACCTCACAATCGCCTGCTCAACGCTTCCCATTCCAAATCAACTTCTTAGGGTTTCCTTTCTGGTATCTTCTTTACCTTCTCTTCAAACCCTAGATTTTGCTTGTGCTTTAGTTTGATTGTTTCTTAATCAACCTTACTGTTTAGTTAGCTGTGTTTGATTTGATCTGATGAATTGTTGTTTAGTAGTTTACAGCTGTTACAAATCTGTATAGATTTAGTAGGTTTTTAGGTTAAGCATTTGTTGCAGTGGTGTAAATTGAGATTTGAATTTGATTTGTAGTGTTTGATCTGTTAGTTAGGCTTATTGATTGAATCGGATAATCGAATCGCATTTGTTGTTTGGTTGTTTATATGACGTCATCGTTGTTTTAAAGTAGTTTGATATTAGTTTTGAATTAACCGGAACATTTGTTTCGATTCTGTTCGGTTTTGCACATTTGAACTGCGTATGTCGTGCGGTAGTAGATGTTAAGTTTATGATGTGGAATATGTTACTCTGTTAGTTAGGGTTATTGATCGAATCACATTCGTTGTTTGATTGTGTTTGTGATGTTGTGTTAGTTTGTAGGAAGTGAATAAGTTTTGTTTTAAACGTGTTTTGTGAATCGTTGTTTTGAAGTAGTGTGATGTTAAGTTTGAATCAACTGAAAAATGCGTGGATTCTGTTCAGTTTTGCACATTTGAACTGCATTTGTCCTAGGCGGTGGTAGGTGTTAAGTTTATGATGTAGAATTTTTTCTCTAGAGTTTGTTCATCCTTTTGAAATAATCGTGGCTGTAAAAGGCGGATTAATGGGGATTCATAAGGATAGGAATTTTATATGTAATTTTTTGAACTTATATATATATATATATATACACAAGTTTTATAAAAAATATATATAAATATGTAAAATTATTTTTCGGATTGAATTAATAAACATAATCTTCCAATTACTTCAACTCTTCAAGGAATTTGACTGATTACCGATTTTAGGTCCGACTGGGTGAAATTTAATCAGTAAACTACCAAACTACCGATTACCAATTAATTGCCGATTAATTTTAATTTTTACAACATTGGAAAGAATGGTCAACTTGGGAAGGTTCTGGTTCAGTAGTCAACAATTTAAATAGACGAATAATTACACCGTTGACGATATATCTTAATACCTTATATGAGACTTTGGTTTGCGTCGTATTTGTATGTGACCTGTATTTGTTTTATTTGATGTTTAGGCTTATTTCTTTGGAACAGGGTAAACTCATTTGAGTTAACAAGTTACATAACTCAACAAAGATGAGCGTGGTCGGATTTGATCTTGGGAACGAGAGTTGCGTTGTTGCAGTTGCCAGACAAAGAGGAATCGACGTCGTTCTTAATGATGAGTCAAAGCGTGAGACTCCTGCTCTCGTGTGTTTCGGTGACAAACAGCGGTTTCTTGGAATAGCCGGTGCTGCAAGCAGTATGATGAACCCTAAGAATACCATCTCGCAGATTAAGCGGTTAATAGGTCGTCCGTTCTCTGACCCTGAGTTGGAACAGGATCTCAAATCGTTGCCTTTTTCCGTGACCGAAGGACCCGATGGTTTCCCGTTGATCAATGCACGGTATCTCGGGGAAACAAGATCGTTCACCCAAACTCAGGTTATGGTAATGGTTTTTTCGAATATGAAGACGATGGCAGAGAAGAATTTGAATGCAGCGGTTGTCGATTGCTGCATTGGGATACCTATTTATTTCACTGATCTTCAAAGAAGAGCTGTTATGGATGCAGCTAGTATAACTGGCTTGCATCCGTTACGGTTGATGGATGAAACAACCGCAACCGCTCTGGCGTACAGAATTTACAAGACGGATTTACCTGAGAATGAACAGATCAACGTTGCCTTTGTCGACATTGGGCATGCTAGCATGCATGTGTGCATAGCAGGCTTCAAGAAAGGCCAGTTAAAGGTATTGGCTCATTCTTTCGACCAGTTAAAGGATGACTACCAACACTCGTCCTTAGATTTTGCTTGTGCTTTAGTTTGATTGTTTCTTAATCTAATTTGTGTTTGTAGGCTTAGATTTATACTGATTGTGCTTGTGTTTCTATTTGATTTTGTTTTAATACAGAAGCACCCTCGCAAATCTGCAATGTTAAGGGTTATTCCAAACAGAGCTGCAATTAATCTGTACAAGATGGCGATTTTAAGTCATATCCGATTCATGGGTAAACCTCAAATTGGCATTTAAATTTTCCATCTTTTTAGGGAAGATTGGTTTAAATTTGATATTTTCAAGTTTTTTTAGGTTGTTACCTGATATTATATGCGGTTTATGATTTCTTTTTTTTTTTGTTTTAAATTAGGTATTTGATTTCTTAATATATGAATATATATATAAAAATTGATTACAACAATGCCTAATTCACAACAAGTTGTATTGAGATGAACTACTCCTGACTATCTTTATTTTGTCTACAGAATGGTGTCATTCTAGGGTGGTTACCAGAGCCATAGATGGTTCTATTGTTGTTGACAAAAAACTGTGTGAAGCTGGAGTTGTTGATACAGAAGTCGTGACAAGTACTCATCTGGTCACATAATCATCTAGACAAAGCCACAAAGGGCAATTTCTTAGGTAAGAAGTGTTTACTTAAAAATAGGCATTTTGTATGGATAAAGTGAATATTCTTAATCCATAAACTCCTAACTCTTTTTTTTTTTCTATAAATCATAGAATCATTTTAGATAGTATCAATTTTGTAATCGTACTTGATACTTGACACACTGATTGTTTATATGAACATAAAGAATTGGACAAAAAGTGTGTCGGCCAACCCGAGCCGACCCATTTCAATCCATAGTCTATAGTCACAGGATTCACAGAACCCTCCCACGTATCACGAACCAAATTGCCCGTACCGGAATCTGGTACAGAATCGAACCGAACGCTACGGGTTCACGATCTAGATCGGAAAAATTGGTAGTACCCGATTGTCACTAAATTTGTTGCAAATCATATGAAAACGTGTTTCCGCTTGAGTAATTCGGCGTTCCGGAACGCTACGATACGCGTACCGAAAACAAAAAGGTTGACTCAGACCAGTATTTAGACTTGTGGAACGCGAATTAAAATCTGGGTATGTATAAATATCTATTATAAAATGTGTTATCTTAAATTAGATTTTTTTTTGAGAAAAAAACTATTATAAGCTGTTATGAGAAAAAAACTATTATGTAAAATAGGTTTATATGTAAAATAGACGAGAGATTTGAAGTTTATGGGTGTAAAAAGGCTAATTTGGTTGTACATAGACGCATGCCTCGACTTTTGGCCTTTGGCACCAAAATGCCTCAGAGCGCCACACGCTTAACTAAACCAAGGTTCATTTATATTCTACTGCAAATTAGTATTATACAAAAATTACATCACAAATTCATAATTCATCTTTAAAAGCTCTTGTATGTATAAGAGCAGGCGGGGTGGTCCGTTATGGCCACCCCATAACGAGTGATACCACCACGAACACCGCCGCCGCACCCACCATCACGCGTGAAAAACAAAATGCGTTGAAACTTTAACGCGTGGAAATTCAAAAAAGAACCGTTGATTGTGACCGTTGAGGGGTAAAAAATGAACGTTGGGTATTTTTTTTGAATGTTTATATAAATCTATTTTAACCCAATACATTTCATATACAATTCTCCAACTCACTTCAAAAAATCAATACAAGTCTCCATTTGATTTCAAAAATAATTTTACAGGACACATGGAAGGTTCAAGCAAGAGAGGTGGGGGTTCGAAAAAAAGAAGTTCGGGTACGAAGAAAAATCCCGTAAGACCCAAGGTTTGAGCGAATCTTGGCGAGCCGATGCGCTTTAGGTTGCAAGACGAACCCGAGCAAGTCCCACCCTTTCAAACCCAACAATATCCACCCTTTCAATCGCAAACGTATCAAAACCAACCGTTCGTCCCACCGTTTCAACCTCACCAATTTCAACCCCAAACGTATCAAACCCAACCCCACCAACTCGACCCACTACTAGAAACCAACACCGTCATCCATCATTTTGCAAACGCGTATCGTGAACCACAACAAAGTCTTGACGACGATCAAGATGATAATTACGTTCAAGAACAACAACAAGAAGAAGAGGAAGAGGAAGAGGAAGAGGAAGAAGAAGAAAATGATGACGTTCAAGAAATCGTCCCAACCGTCCGACAACATTGGACGAGCGAGGAGGAGGTGTCCTTGGTGCAGGCGTACTTGCACATCTCGGAGAGCAGGAAACATGCCAACGAGCAAAGAAAGGATGCGTTTTGGAGACGGGTCATTAATCATTTTAGGCAACTTCCCGGTGCAAGGACACGAAACATGGACCAAATGACGTCGAAATGGACCGATTTGAACGGGAAAATTAGTAAGTTCAACGCTTGTTTCATTCAAAAGGTATGTTTTTTATTAAAGTTTAAATCTTTTTTCATGGACCAAATGACGTCGAAATAAACAATTTAAAAAAAAAAAAAACAGAACAGTTTAAAAAAACATATAAGTTAAAAAAAACAGAAAACAGTTTTAAAAAAACAGCCAGAAAACTGTTTTTTTTTATAAAAAACAGAAAACAGTTTAAAAAAAACAGAAAACAGTTTATTAAAAAATACAGAAAACAGTTTTTTTTTTAAATAACAGAAAACTGTTTTTTTATAAAAAACAGAAAACTGTTTATTTTTTTAAAAACAAATTTAAAAAAAAAACATAACCTTTTATATTTTTTGTAGAACCGAAACTCACAAAGTGGAGCGAGCGAGGCGACAATCATGCAACAAGCCACCGAAATGTATTGCGATCTCTACAAAAAGAGGAGTTTTCCACACGTGGCGGCATGGGAAGTTGCAAGAAATCACCCGAAGTGGGTCCCCGTTGAGTTGGTTGACATGCGTGGTCCTACGACTCCAAAAAAACGAGGAGGTTCGAAAAGATCAAAGACATCCGATTCGGGGAACTACATGACTTCCGCGTCGGATAACTTGCCCCAAATGAACTTAAACGACGACCCCCTTGACGAACCCGATCAACCCGTTGACGACCCCGTTGAAGAAGATACACCTACAAGGCCACGCCGCAGGGGAGGTGGTGAATCTTCAAGCAAAGGGAAGGAAGCGGTGGCAGAGTCGATCTTCAGAGAAGAGGAGAAAATGACGCGATACAAGAAGGCCGAAGAAAGAAAAGATATAATTATGTCCGCAAAAGTTGAACGCGAGCAGGCGTACACGGAACACTTGAAAACAATTGAAAGACAAAATGATTTAAAAATCTTGTGTGAAAAGCACAACCATCTCGACGAACCGTTTAAGTCAATTGTCATTCAACAAAAGCGCGAGATTTGCGCAAAGTGGGGTTGGGAGATGCCACCCGTTTAGTTTTTTTTTTCCAATGTTTAGTTGTTTTTTTATTTTGCTATGTAATTTATTTTTTAAGTTTAATGAAATTTATAATTTTAGTGTTTTATTGTTAATTTCTAATTTTAAAATGAAAATTAAAAAAATTTGGGAGTGATAGAATTCCATCACTAGTGATACCACCCCCACTACAATTCTATCACTAGTGATAGAATATTGGGTGATGACATGACATGATTTGATTGGATATTGGGAGTGATAGAAATCTATCACTGGTGACCACCCCCTCTCTCTAAGTTATATGCAAGTTTGTTTCCCTTAATAATTCTCTGCTCATTTCCATTTTCAGTTGTTCACATGTAATAATTTTTTTTTTCTAATTGTGCATATCTTATCCTGAAGGTGGTTATTAATCTATTATCACCCAAGACTGAATTTGCTTCTTTGCTGTAGAGGGTCGGATGTAAACCCTATATGCTTCATTGACATCATTTCTCATTAAATTCTTAAAAATATGGGGTGCCCCAGCCACGAATCTACTATCGCTCAAGTAGCTAAAGACGCTTTGTGCAGGCCTCTTAGAATTTCTTCAGCATTTATCGTAAATTCCGAAATTGGTGCAGTTTTATCCGTCATGAGAAGAAACGTGTGGTGGGGAGTTCAATACATGGACGACGAAGACCAATTAGACCATGTGGTTGTCTGTATTAGATTTCAATTGTGTCTGAAAGCTGCTGGATGAAATGCCTCTTATTGTAGGACCATAAACATGAAGAGTATTCATCAAATGATGCATTGGAGGGATCAGAATTGTTATTGTCCAACACGATTTAGGAAAACATGGGTAAATTGGGTATTTGTTTCTGAAATTTCGTGCTTTTCTATTCGTTTATGCAGATCCAGAAGGATGGGACGACTTAAAAGAGCTTGTCAGAAAAAACGGTTGTGTAAGTTCGTAATCTTTCTCTGTTTTTTGTTGGAAAATTTTAGTTGATTGTGATATGATTTTGTGATTTAATTTGAACTATGATGCTTTGAATCTGGTTTAGAGGTTATAAAAAGGAATTTGACGCTCTAAAGGTAAGTTCTTGTGATTACTCTTAACTTGTTTTTATGTATTTGTATGTATATTAATTAAGGAAAACTAACTAAAAATAGCTATGGACCATTTTTTATAAGATTTAAGCCCCGTGAAAACGTGTCAAGCGCATGAAAACAGAAGTTGTATGCGACACTTAGTGCAGAAGGTGGACACTTGACACGTTTTCTTTGGTGGAAATCTTACGAAAAACAGTCAATAGCCAGTGTATCTTTTTAACTGGTCTACGTGGCTCTTTTCGTGACCACAGACATAGAGCAGCTGACTTCTACAACGAAGTTAACATAATTAGCAGCGTTGACCACAAAAATCTGGTCAAACTTGTAGGATTCAGTTATTTAGGACCCGAAAGTGCTCTCATTTATGAGTATATACCAAACGGGAGCCTTAATCATTTCATTTTTGGTAGGCACTATAACTTCTTAAAATTCTCCAAAAATATCAGTTATTCAATGAATTTTTTATATATATCTTCTCAACCATAGGGACATAAAAGCTGCTAATATCCTACTGGATTCGAGGCTTTGCGCTAAGATTGCTGATTTTGGACTAATAAAAATCATATAAGCACCGGGATTGCAGGAACTTTGTATACATAATTTCATTGGTTACCTTAATAATCCTACAATAAATTATTTGTATATATCTTTTTGTAACACTCATTTGTTTTAATATATTGCAGAGGATATATGGCTCCAGAATATGTAGGCCATGGTCAGTTAACTGAAAAAGTGGGTTTATATAGCTTTGGTGTGCTAATTCTTGAGGTGGTTACTGGAATGCCAAATAGAGGACCACAAACATCAGATTATACTCACAATTTGGTTTCATTGGTAAGTATGATTTCATCTATATGAATGGCCCGTTACACACTTATATTTTCATATAATATATTTATATTGAACTGACTGATTATGGCTGCAAATTTGCATTGAAATAGGTGTGGAAGCATTTTAAGCAAGGGTCGGTGGATGAGCTTTTCGACAAGAACTTGAGGTTACAGAATCACAGTTACGGCGACATGAAAAAGGACATAGAGAGCGTGGTGCACATAGGACTTCTTTGCATACAAGAAGTGGCATTAAATAATTTTGTGGGTTCGTTATGCTTCTCTTGTGTCTAAACTTAATCAGTCGACCAGTTTAATGTATTCTTAAGTATAATGCGAATGTGAATTCATTAAATAATTTCACATATAAACGTAGACAACAACACGTCCATCGGACGGGTGTCCACCTAGTTCCCATTGAAACACTACACCTGCTTCTCCTATCTTCATTCGATCGCTAACCATACAGTCTTTATACTTCTCATCCTTGAATAAAGTCGGGAGTTTTATGTATAATGGATCCTGATCAGCCCAACTATCTAACCAAAAATAAATACTCTTGCC
Source organism: Helianthus tuberosus (assembly GCA_030545235.1). Lineage (NCBI taxonomy): Eukaryota > Viridiplantae > Streptophyta > Magnoliopsida > Asterales > Asteraceae > Helianthus > Helianthus tuberosus. The sequence continues at coordinate 208,040,031 of CM060442.1, read as the reverse complement.
ATTCGCCAAAATTCCAGCCACAACACTTTTTAAATCGATCTCAGCTCTAATTAAAATATGTGAAATGCTAACAATATTTTTCCACGGACCGGCTATAGAAACTTTTGATGGGATATCTTTCCAAACTCTAGAGTTATGATGAATCGCCCAAACTATTCTTCTCCACAACCCTTCTTTTTCTGTTTTAAACCTCCACCACCACTTTGCCAGCACTGCTAAATTGGCGTCTCTAAGTGAACCAAAGCCCAACCCCCCGTATTCAATAGGAGCAATAGTTTTATCCCACGCCACCCAGTTCATTTTAGCCTTTTCTTCCGATCCACCCCAAAAGAAAACCCTCCTAATTCTATCTAGTAAATCCAGGACCTTCATTGGTGCTTTAAAAAGCGAGAAATAATATGTTGGTAAGGAATTTAACACCGATTTGATTAGTGTTATCCTACTAGCTCTCCATATAGACAGTCTATTCTTGAATATATCTACCACCGACTTCCATTTTTGAGCAAGGTTCAGATTCGCACCTACCAATAACCCAAGATGTTTGAAGGGGAACATACCTTTTTGCAATTCAGTAGATTTGCCATATGTTGGACTTCATGATCTTCCACTCCAATTCCGAAAATGCTACATTTGGCAAGATTAACCTTTAAACCAGAAGCTAAATAGAAGCATCTTAGTAACCGTCTCAAGTTACTAATATTCGCCAAAGACCACTCACCAACAAACATTACATCGTCAGCATAAATTAGATGAGATACGGACGGGCCATCATTAGGAAGTTTAATTCCCGTAAATAGCCCAACAGTGACAGCTTTCTTCATAATACTGGTTAAGGCTTCCATAGCAATGACAAACAGAAAAGGAGACAACGGGTCTCCCTGGAGCAGGCCACGGGAACAATCAAATTCCCTGGTCAGTGATCCATTGACTAAAACCGAGGCCCTTGCAGAATATAAAGTTGCCATAATCCACCCTCTCCACCTACTCGGAAAATTTATTTGGGACATTATCGAGTTGAGAAATTCTCAGTTAACCGAGTCATATGCCTTATTAATGTCTACTTTGAAATACATTCCCCTACGCTTGTACTTCTTAAGCCAACTCAATACTTCATTAAGGATTAATGGGCCATCCATTATATTTCTCCCAGCTAGAAATGCTGACTGTTCAACCGAAATTATCTTCCCCAATACTTGTTTCAGCCGATTCACTAGTACTTTCGAGATTATCTTATTATCCACACCAATCAGACTAATAGGTCTATAATCCGCAGGCCTAACCGGATCTTTACATTTAGGAATCAAAGCAATAAACGAAGAAGTACAACATTTATTGATCGACCCCTCTTCATAGAATCTATTAAAAAGATCTACAATATTAGCACGTAGCTCGGACCAGCACTTTTTAATAAACCAGAAGTTGAAGCCATCCGGCCCCGGTGCACGATCACCTTCGCATTCCCAAATAGCCGCTTTAATTTCATCCACTGAAAAAGGCATAACTAACATATCCGCCTCAGAGTCCGAAATGGTAGCCAAATCCTAACAAACCAATTCTGGTCTAACATCCACCGGTTCAGAAAACTAAAGATGATAAAATTCATATAATGATTCTTTTATAGCCAAAGGATTCGTAACCCAAGCACCGTCAATTAACAGCCCATTTATTCTATTCGAACTAATATTAGAATTAATGATATGATGAAAGTAAGCTGAATTCTCGTCACCTTCAATAGCCCATTTAGATCTTGATTTCTGGCGTAAATCCAACTGTTTTATTCTATCTAATTCTGCCACAAAATTCCTGCACTCCGCTCTCTCCACCAATTCTTCTTCCAATAAGGTTCTTTCTTCCGCCAGACTTTCAATACATGCTAATCGGCTTTTCTTCCTACCATAGATACCCTCCTTATTCGCCTTTTCCACCTTTAACCAAACTTTAATTTTGTTTTTTAGCCACCTTAATTTGATTGCGAAAGCAAGATCCGCTGGCCCAGAAAAAGAGAAACTTCCACACAACTGCAGCACATAGTTTAAAAAACCGGGATACTCGAACCAAGAGTTAAAGACCCTGAAAGGTATATGTCCGAAATCCGCCTGAATTGTTGACAAAACGATGGGCCAGTGATCGGAAACTTCCCTATCCAAGGCAACTACTGAAGCATTTGGCCAATGTTCCATAAAGCCAAGGCACACCAAAAAACGATCAAGTTTGCTCAGTTTCCTACAATTGTCCGATATATAAGTAAAATTACCCCCACCCATATTATATTCAACCAAGCCTGCCGAGAAGATAAACTAATTAAAGGCTTCCGCATTCGCTTCATTAAATTCTGAATTTAACCGTTCACCCGCGTGACGCACATCATTAAAATCTCCCATCATAATCCATAACCCTTGAATCGAGTTTCTATGTCCCAGAATCTCAATCGAGTTTCTATGTCCCAGAATCTCAAGCCAGACCATATACTTGCTAGCCCACCAGACCTGCCTTGGGAATTAACGACCGCAATTTGATATTCAGCTCTACCCCAGAATTTACTAAACATGAAAGACCCAGAATCCTGCAATTTTGTTTCCTGAATTGCAAGAAAATGGATCCCAAAACTTGTTTTCAGCCCTCTAATCCAGTCCGACTTCCGGTCACTCCGCACCCCTCTCAGATTGATAGACAAACAATTCATTGAGCACAGTTGTAAACACCTTCTTCAGCAACACGTTCTTCTGTCTCGGTAACAAAACCATTAAGATTGATACCAATTCGAACTGTGTTCTCCACCTTTTCTCTGAGATTACTAAGCTCCCTGGATTCCAAAATTGCGGGATCATCCTCTAAGTCCGGCCCATCCACGGTACCGACCCCCTCCTGATTCCGAATATCAGAGCCCTCCCGATTATGGGATGAGAAAGACGGAGGAACCTCGAAGTTACCACTATTGCCAGAAGTCAGTGTATTCAGGTCAATATGATCATACTTGGGGTCTGTTGAGTGGACAAATAACTTTTGAGCAGGCCCCTGTGTAGAACCAAAAGAAGGTGGGCTTCGCACTTGTCTGGCTCTTTTGCCCAATAAGGCAACCGGAGTTGGGCCACCTACACCATTAGTCACGTGTGGCCCATTAGATTCCTCCTCTGGACATAAGACATTAAGCCCACTAATATTATTATTAGACTTGTTGGAATTAGCTGCACCATCCTGTAGGTTATTTTGACCAACATCCAAATCCCCCAACTCCCCATGCACGATGTAATTTCCCATGCCATAATTAATGTTGTGAACCTGTTGAGCTCCTGGTGACCTTTGGGGCTCCGATAACTGTTCGCAACCCACCATCGGAGATTCTCTCCTGTCATCATTCTTCTGACCAGATTCCTCCTTCTCCGCCACCGGAGTACTGATTGTGTTCTGCCTGATCTCCCCTTCCTCATACACTTCCATATCAACCGAAACCGCCTCGGAATCCGACTCCGAGCCCGATTCTGAATCATCAGACCCAACTGTTACATCATTATCAAAACAAGGTGTCCACCACTCGGCGGATTCCGAAACCCTAACAACAATACTCCTATTATTCCACTTGATAACCACAGACTCATCTATTCTGGAAATCTTGGTGGTCAAAATTTGGGACGTACCAAACGAATTGTTCTCATCCTGCTAAGAAAAGGATTAAGGTTGAACTACCTCTCCAAACAATCCACCAATCCTATCGAACAACTTATTATCCCTAATCAGAAAGGGTACACCGGCAATGATCAACGTAACTAACCGGCTAAACGGAATCTCGACACCCGTCCAAACATTATATTTAGTGAATATTTTAGAGAAAAAAAATGCATTTTTAACCACTGACTCTCTAGCAAGCTCCTTATCCTTGAAAGTTATGAGAATCGTCACACCTCCAACATACGATAAGCCGCATTCACCCAAACCTTCTTCTTCCAGTAACCTACGAACATTATTCAACGTCCATATATCCTTTGCATGGCCAAGAATTGACCTACTGATACAATGAAGAGGATATAGAGCACCTTTCCCTTCCACTGTGACCACCTTCGCTCCTTGCCCACTATCTGCCTTCTTCCCCCTTAGTAAATCAGCATACGACATACCCTCCTGGACAAATGATGAGCCATTAGGACTAGGTCCAGATGAATGATTCCTAGAAGTCGGCTGACCCGCATATCCATTACCAACATCATATGCCTGGTTATTCTCTTTCTGTCTCCGTTCTTTTCTGCCGAATTTTCCAGATGCATAGTTAAATCTCTTATGATCCTTATTGTATTTCGCCAATGAAACCATTGCTTTCATCTCAAACATTCTAACAGTGTTCATAGACGCAAGGGTTTCCTTCATATTTTCCACACCGACATATCGTACAAATCCGAAACATTTACCCCTAGAATCCTTCATCCGAGCCACATACACATCTGATATCTAGTACCTAGGCTATGCATACCTATGAACCTATTCTTGCACTCGTGTTCATTAGTCTATGCAATTCAATGCTTTATTTAGGCTCCAATTATATTCTCACATCATTATTATCTTATTTTTCGCACCTTTTTCACTCTATCTTTCTGTATATATATTAAAGAGAAATGTTAATTTGAGAAAAAAATTAAATTAAGAAGAAAAAGAATAATGGTTACAAATGTAAAACATTAAATAGTTTTTCTATCAACTCATTTATTGTTATATTTGATTAATTAATTAGTCATAAACACTCTCATTCTCAACACTTAAATTTTTTGCTTACACACATCAAAATTTATTCTACACGTTTTGAAATTTATCCTACACAGCTCGTAATTCGTCCTACACATCTCGTAATTTATGCTACACTTTAAATTATATATTTTTTCTCTTTTTGAAAAAATAAGTTTTTTTTAAAATAAGTTACAAATTTAATGTAGTTTTTTTTAACGGCTAACAAACTCAATCCCAAGCACTCTCGGGGCACCCACTGGACAAACAGAGTACTCCGAGAGTAACCCGAGTCCACCACCAATTCCGGGGAAAACCCGGTAACCCACACGCCCGTAGACACGACGGTGAAGTTACCGGTAAAACCCGTTTGGCTCAAGGATCCAACCCAGGTTTCCCTGGGTCTCCTATCATTGCCCACCAGTGCCTCACTCTGCACCAAGTGGGAGTCGAACCTGCATCTCTCAAGAGAAATGCAAGCCCTCCACCACTTGATCTAGAGATCATTGGCACAAATTTAATATAGTTAACTATTAAAATGGAAGACTACCAATTAATGATCCATCTGCATTTACCAATATACTCTTACATTAATATTAAATATAAAAATTAAATAAACTAAAATAAAGAATTTTTATTAGTTGAATTTTTTTATTTTTTATTCTTATAAAAAAATTCTTATTATTTGAACTCTCCATTGTTTATATATACATATAAAAAAAATAGAAAGAACGAACGTGTGAACATTAACTTCCATTTATTTAGTTATTTATCTTTCCACGCATATCCATCCAATTTCAATCATATTTTCAATGGCACTACTGTAATTAACATGTAAAATTAGTTCAATTATCCTACTGTTGATAAGGTCCTACCTAAATAGTTACTGTATATAAGAGTAATGTTGTATTGTTGTATTAAAAGGAATACCTAACATATTTATAGTATTGTTGAGTTGGCTTACGTACGTAGCTATTAACTCTATATAAATGTCTTGCATTACCCTCTTTCAACAGGCAACCATTCGAGGAATCCAAAGTGAATTGAATTTGCTAAAAAATCAAGATATTTGAGGTTCTGTAGGTTGTCTAAAATTGAACCACCTGTTTTCAAATTTATAACAAACTCACAAAATACAACTTTTTTGTTTATAAACTTAATTTGTTGTCATTGGGTCACTTGCTATATTTGATCCATTAATTCTCACTACAGGAATAAAGATGAAAGTGGCAGTTGTTGGTGCGGGTATAAGCGGGTTGGTATCCGCATACGTTTTGGCAAAGTCAGGGGCCGAAGTGATACTATATGAGAAGCAGGGCCACCTTGGTGGTCATGCAAAGACCGTGGTTGTGGATGGCATCGATCTGGACCTGGGATTCATGGTCTTCAATGGGGTAACTATGCATTCTTCTATGTTATTAGTATTATTATTATTATTCATCGAACAACAATAGTTCATATGTTATTTCGGTTTTTAAAGTAGTTAATAAAAAATTCACCTGCGTTTTGTTATCTAATAAAAGTACTTAAAAAAATAAAATGATGGGTAAATATCCAGGTGACATCTCCCAACATGATGGAGCTGTTTGAGACACTTGAAGTTGATATGGAGGTTTCTGATGTGTCATTCTCGGTGAGCTTAGACGATGGTCATGGCTATGAATGGGGCACCAGAAATGGTTTGTCAAGTTTGTTTTCACAAAAGAAGAATCTACTGAATCCTCGCTTTTGGAACATGATGTTCTGGGAAGTAACCAAGTTTAAAACTGATGCTTTGAGGTACCTAAGTTTAAGAATAAACCAATTAAGCTAGCCCTTTATCCTCCCAATTCTTTTTTAACAATTACACAAAAGCTGCTTGGTAAAAATATTGAGAATAAAACTATAAAAAAACCTTAACTAATTAAAAAGACATTTTCAAGAACTTATAACGTTAACCTAAGTTATTTTTTGATCAAGTTAAGCCATGTAAAATATTTATTTTTATTAAATATAAAGCAAGTAAAAGCGATTCGATATTGAAAGTTCAAAAGAAAATAGTATTAAAGTTGACAATTTGTTGAAATATAATAATAGTGTGGATGTTGATACTTTAAATTTATTTTCAACATTAAAATTTTAAGAGATGTTGTATATACAGTCGGCCATACGTAATATAATAAAATAGTATGGATATTAATACTTCAAAATTTGTTTTCAACACTAAAATTTTAAGAGATATTGTATATACAGTCAGCCACACTTAATTTTATTGACATGAGTTACATTAGTTATTAACAAATGTAACTTTTTGTTAATTGCATATATCACGTACATAGTAATACAATGGTCATGTCAACCGTTTTATTGTAAAATTACTTCTGGGGAAAATATTTAGTTAAAATTGATAAAACTTCACTTAAAATTTAGTGTAACATGAAATAAATAGAATAGATCTACAAAGTCAATTATAGAGTAAATTACAAATTACGTTTTTTATATATATATATATATTCTATATAACCCATTATACACCTTTGCAAGCATTCTCACTATATAAATTACAATATGTTAAAATAAAAAAATCAAACTCTAAATAATTTAATATATATATATAATGGAAGTATCTATTGAAAACCCTTATAATTTAGAAAACTTGGGAAACTCTAACCTCCCGAATTTTTTTTTTAAATTTTTTTTACATATGTTATATACATGTTTTAAGGGTTTTGGGCAAAAAAAAAAAAATCAAAAAAGCGCCGAATAGATATTTTTAAAAAGAATAAACAAGTATGTCAGATGAATGTAACATATGTTACACCAAAACTTGTTTATTTTTTTTAAAAATATCTACTCGGCGCTTTTTTGATTTTTTTTGCCCAAAACCCTTAAAAACATGTATATAACATGTGTAAATTTTTTTCAAAAAAAAAAAAAAAAATCAGGAGCTTTGAGTTTCCCGGTTTTTCTAACCAAAAGTGGGTTTTCTGTGCATCCTTCCCCTATATATATATATATATATATATATATATATATATATATATATATATATTTAACCTTGGTTTTAAAATGTGTGCATCACGGCATGATGCAATGATGAGATCGCATCGCGTGTTACGGTTCATGATGCGCGTCTCACATGATGTAGTCTTATTAATATGGTGCGTTATGCAGTTGACTAGTATTTGAACAAATTAGATCTTTAATTGAACAAATCTGAGTATAGATGATAAGAATATATTATATTTAATGTTTAAAGCTTCACAGGTTTATATATTAGCTATATATTTTTTAGTATTTTTGAATAAAGAAAACCTCGCATACGTAATGTGTGCGCTTTACGCATTATGCATCGGATTATTGGATCAAAACGCATCGGATCGCTACACGCATTTTAAAACCAAGTTTTCAACTATCCTAACTATAGACTAGTATATGTTTGCCACGTTAAGAATTTTTTTTTTATATAAAAGGAGTCTTAGTTTGAATTTATGCGAGGTTGCATTAATGTAATGAGATTATAAACATATATATGCTATGTTTTCCTCTCTTTAATGTACATAAAAAGATGTTAAATCCTTACCCTTCAAGTTTGTTTAATATAAACTTTGTTAGTCAGTTGTTAACGAACGTTTATCAAAGCAAGCAAGCTAGCATCAAACATATATATAATAAGATAAGCAATACAGGTACCTGGAAGACAACCAAGATACTAGTCACCGTGAAACATTGCAAGGCTTCATCAAGTCGCATGGTTACTCTGAATCATTCCAAAAGGCTTATCTTGTAAGCAAACTTCAAAACTCTATTATCCAACATTCTTCAATAAGCTTATAATCTCCTAACGTATATATACCACAGGAACCAATGTGCTATTCAATTTGGCCTTACCCTGCGGAACAAATCTTAGGTTTTTCTGCATTTTTAGTTCTCTCTTCCCTTCGCAGTCAGCACATGCTTCAGGTACAACTCTTCTCGAAAACAAGTAAGTAGCATAATAAGGCGTATATAAGTAAAAGAAGGTTAAGTAACTAATAAAGAGAAAGGGATACTACTTTAATGAACCCTCAATACCATTCCAGTTGATTATGTGAAACATTTTGGAAGCTAAATAGTATGTTGTATTTCATGGATGATCAAAACATATATGCTTGCGTGTCTGTATACATACACACACATATATATACATACACATGTTCAATACAAAACGAAAAATAAGTAGAAAGTGCAAGATGTGAATAAATATGAAATGTATATATAACACGTATATGTTACTTTCTAACCCATTTTCTTTCACTATTCCGTTAAATCAACACAATAATGCTCACAAATGTCTTATTGTTGCCCATAATCTTCTTGATCAACACAATGAATGAATAAACACAAACTCCTTTGATTTCTGAATGAATAATGATTGTGAATGTATATGTATGTTTACAATTGAAATATCTAACCCTATTTATACTAATCGAAGAGTTGCGACGAAAGGACGTGTCTCCTCCTTGAAAAGTCGCGTCTGACGAACATGTGGTGGTGCTGCCTTCCGAATCGATGCGTCCCTGGTGGATGTGTCAATTCATCAAGTTGTAGGTTATAAACTTACATTGTGTCACCTTCGGTCTTTGTACTTCTATAACTAATCTAATTACAACTTAAACTAACTAATAACTATCTACTTAAACTACCCGCTACTTTTGATCCACATGGATTAAGGAATTAAATATCAATATTCCCCCTAATTTCTTAATCCATGCCTACAACATCTACATGCTTCAGCATCTTCATTCTCCAAGAGAATGAAGTCTTCTTCCACTTGATCTTCTTTACTTGAACTTGGATCTTTCTTTGTGACTTGATTGCCATCATGTGCTTCTCCATCTTTATCACGAACTTGTTGTAGTAGATCCTTGCAGTCTTCTTTGATTGCCATTAGGAGGGTTGGTTCCTCGTCTTCTTGCACGGGATTTGATTCCTCTCCTCCTTGGTTTGATTCAGGACAATCTGAGGCATAATGACCAAACTTCTGGCAATTATAGCATTTTATATTGCTTAAATTCTTCCAAAACTTCCTTTGGTTGCTTCTATTCTTGTAAGCATTCTGTGAGGCACTCTCTTCCCTTCTTTGTTGTCTATAATTATCATGTGAAGGATCTTCATCACTTCTTCTTGTCTGAACTTTCCATCACACCACTTGCCTTGTGATGAATTGAACTTTCCTTGTCCATTGTTCCCAAAATGCCTTCCACAACCATAGTTCTTGTCGCGTAGTGTGAACATAAGTTTCTCTTGATTGTCTACCGGGTTTTCATCCACTAGATTTGTCCTTTCTTCATAGGCTTTCAATCTTCCGATTGTTTCATCTAGGGTTGTTTCTAGATCAGCGAATTGTTCAATGGTTGCAACGACATGAACGAACCTTCTTGGTACAGAACTTACAAGTTTTCGTACTAAAGTTGGTTGATCAAATGTAGAACCAAGAGCACTTGTCCTAGTGACAATACCATAAGCCTTGCGGTGAACGAATCGATAGTGTCATCTTCCTTCATTTTCAACATCTCAAACTCTGTTTTGAGTGTCTGAAGACGTACCTTCGGCACTCAATCTGCACCGACATGCCTTGTCTTTAATGCATCCCAAATTGCAACTTGCAACTTGTATTATCACATCTTCCGGTAGTGCTTGAAATAGATACGCAGTTGCCGTCATGTCATGCTTTTCATCGAGTTGCATATTTTTCTTTGGTTCTATCATTTCCTATAATCCGTTTGCCCTAAGTATGGTTTTGATACGGATTACCCATACTGTATAGTTTGTAGACCTTAAGATAGGACACTGAAATTGGGAGAACGAATTACCCTCTTTAATTACTACCGCATTTGACGAAGAGGCTCCTCCTGAATCCGCCATAATTTTTTTCCTAACAATTTTTACTTTCTATACTTTGGTTTACTCCTAAAACCAAAATCTATGATTTCAAAGTTCACACTAAGTTTCTAACGAAATCAAACCAATTTCTAAACCTTATATATATTCTAGAAAAAATAGAACATAGAACCTGGAATTTGCGAACCAACGTAATACTTCTCATATCGTGATTCTCCACAAGGTTCTCTGAATTTTATTTTCAAAATAAGCAATGAACCTCTTGGTTGCGTTTTTTTCTTTTCTGCCCTGAATCAAACAACAACGACAAGTCTGTCCTTTATTTCCAATTGATCAAAACAACAACAATCCACTTGATTGCGCCAAATAACAAATGAACACAACCCTGAACCCGCTTGATTCGTGACTGTCTAAATACAAACAAAAAACAACCCAAACCCACTTGATTTGCGACTAAACTTCATAACCGAACACCCTCTTGAACTTGCGGTAAAACTGATGACAAAAACTTCTCAGATCTTGTCTCTTTTACAAATTTCAAACATCCCAAACATCTCTGATTCGCGATTGTTTCTTCAACCAGAATACAAACTTCTGATATTTGCTTTCGTCTTCTTAACCCGAATCGAAGCCTCTTTCCTTGATTTGAATTAACAAAAAATACAGAATCCAAACACCCTCAGTGATGATTGGATCAAAATCGAACACCCTCCTGATGACCGATTAACGAACGAACAACAATCGTACCTGCTTGATGAGATTGGTGTTAAAAACTTAATAAGAACAACCCAATCAATGGCTGATGCGTGATCAGAATTGTAAAGAACGGAATTCAACCACCCACTTGATGACCGTCTTTCAAAAACGAATTTGAGCCCTAGGCTCTGTTACCAATGTTGCCCAAAATCTTCTTGATGAACACAATGAATATAACAATGAATGAATAAACACAAACTAACATTTGATTTCTGAATGAATAATGATTATGAAGGTATATGTATGTTTACAATTGAAATATCTAACCATATTTATACTAATCAAGAGGTGCGATGAAAGGACGTGTCTCCTCCTTGAAAAGTCACGTCTGATGAACATGTGGTAGTGCCGCCTTCTGAATCGACGCGTCCCTGATGGATGTGTCGATTCATCAAGTTGTAGGTTATAAACTTACATTGTGTCACCTTCGGTCCTCGTACTTCTATAACTAATCTAATTACAACTTAAACTAACTAATAACTATCTACTTAAACTACCCGCTACTTTTGATCCACATGAAATATCTAACCCTATTTATACTAATTGAAGAGGTGCAATGAAAGGACGTGTCTGCTCAAGAAGGTTCTCTACTTAAAATTGGTTTATCTATATATCTATGTGTAACATAGCAAACATCTAGCAACACAATAAGGAGCATAAACGTATGTGTTTCTCAGAAGGACTTGACTGGTGGCTGTTGATTGCCGGCGGCAGAAAGAGGAAGGAGTGGGACGGTGGAGGTATTAGGGTTAGATTTAAAATCTAGGAGGTTGTGATAACAAGATAAACTTGATAATTGTAATTGTGTATTAGAATAGGAGATTACAAAGAGATTATATAGACTAAATAGTTACACTCTAATCGATCTTTCTAATATATACAAATACATATATTGACGAATACCGAGCAATATTCTCTATTTAAAATTTGTGGAACTATATGTGGGACATGTATGAAGAAAAAGAAATTATATAAAGCTTATATTGTGCATCTTTTATCAGGTTTTTGGTCGCCCTCAATGGCTTACGGTCAGAAGTCGTTCACGTACTTTTGTTACAAAGGTGAACGTTTTATTTTCCCTCAATCTGTTTCACTGTTAGACCATCCTAACTATATATATGTTGGAATGAATTGAATGGCAGTTCAAAGAGGATCTGGAACGTAAAGGCTGCCAAATAAGAATAGGTTGCGCAGTTAAATCCGTGTCAAAATTTGAAAGTGGTAAATAATTGCTTTAATTTATTAACCATAGTTGTATTCTTTTGAATTTGACCATATTGCCATATGATGACACTTATGCTCAGTGAATCAGTGTCGCGCTCTTGTGTGGGATAAATAATACACAATTTACTATCGGTGTCTTGACACCCGTGATGACTATGTAACCATTGGCTCCGTTCAAAAAAAAAAATGTAACCATTGGCTATTGTCATGTGCCCTTTTCCATTACTAGAAAACAGCCACCAGCTAAATTTGTAGCAAATATGTGGAAAACTGGCGTTACACAAATTTGTGACAAAAAAATTGGTGCAAAATAAGCTTGTCGAAAAGTGAGCTAGCGACAAAATTTGCTACAAAATTCCGACAAAAATATTTTGACGCACATTTTGCTACAAAATTCCGACAAATCCGTTTTAAACCTTTACACACAACGTTTCGACAACGTTGTGACAAAAGTCTAGTTTTTTAATTAATTAATTAATTTATTTATTTTTAATAACAATAAAAATAAAAGCACTAACAAAGAATAAATACTCCGACAAATTTGCCACAATTGGTTTCGGCAAAATTTCTACAACTTGGTGTGACAAATTTGCCACGACTCATTTTGACGAATTTGCTACAAATTGTTTCGACAAATTTGCTACAAATTTTTTCGACAAATTTGCTACAAATTTTTTCGACCAAATTTGCTACAAATTTTTTCGACAAATTTGCTACAAATTTTTTCGACAAGTTTGCCACAACTCATTTTCACAAATTTGCTACAAATTGTTTGGACAAAGTTTGCTACAGTTTGCTTTTGTTTCGACAAATTTGCCACATTTTAAGAAATAAAAGTGATATTAATAGTGTTAGTTTGCTACAAATTTCTGACAAATTTAACAAAAAATATTTATTTTTCTAAAATTGATAAGTAACAAGTAAATTAATTTTTTTTTGTCAAAAATCTGTAGCAAGTGATGTCAATTTGCTAAAAATTTTAAACAAATTTAACGTATTATTTTAAAATTATATATTTTTCTAAAATTGAATAATAAAAAATAAATTAACTTATTTTTTATAGGAAATCCGTAGCAACTTGTGTCAATTTGCTACCACTTTTCGACAAATTTAATATTTTATTATTAAAAATTATTTATTTTCTAAAATTGATAAATAATATATAAATTAACTTTTTTTGACGAAATTATGTGGAAAGTGGTGTCAGTTTGCTACAACTTTCCGACAAATTTTGAAATTTTATCTTTCAAATATTTATTTTTTTGTCGGTACAAATAAATACAAAATTTTAATTTATTTTGTCGAAAAGCTAATTAATGTTGTGACGAAATTGCTACAACTCGTAGTTGTGTGATAATTTTGTCGGAAAATTGAAGAAAAGTTTTGGGTTTTTTTTTTGTTTTTCTTTTTCTGAGAAAACTGGATAAAAATTGTAACAAAAATTGAGTTGTGTGAAATTTGTGTGAAACTTTTGTAGAAAAAATATAGAGTTTTCTAATAGTGTTCTATGTCACTTTGATCATGTTTGATGGAAAAGATGGAAAATTAGTTCCTTGGGCCACTGAATTTTGTGTACTTTGTTACTAGAACTAACCATGAAAAACTATTACGTGAGGTTCAATGAGAAACCCAAAATGAATGAAGAAACAGGGAACCATTAATTTTACATGTAAAAAATTATTAAAAATAATCTTTGTAAACATCGGTAGAAGCAATTCAAATGCAAAAAATAATTGTTGTAATTTTTTAATCTTTTCTTTCTTTCTTTATTTTTTTTTTTGTTTTCCTATATGTGTTTATATAGAAAATCAACAAAAAAGATTTGATTGAAGTTAATTTTTTACACATAAAAATGACTTTTTATGAGTTGTACGTTTTTGTTTTACCCTTGTTTCTCCGGTTCCCTTCTTCAATGAACTCATCTATATATATGTATATATCAAACCGTGGGTAGTATTTATCCGACGAACTTGCCATGTTTAATTTAAGGCACGATTATAACATACACTATTACACCATATGTTACAATGTAAAGTTTGGGATTTTAAAATGTTTTTTTTTTAATCTAGAGGAATGTACTTGCTATCTAAATTCCTCTCATTTAGTATCTCATAATGGTACTAAATAATGTCCACAGTAATACTAGTTGAACCATGATTGAATGTTACAAAATACGAACAGGTTGGGTGATAAGCTGTGAAGATGGCTCTCAAGAAAGGTTTAATGGATGCATAATAGCCACACATGCCCCAGATGCTCTCACATTGCTAGGAGAACAAGCTTCATATGAAGAAAAAACAATACTTGGCGCTTTTAATTATGTCTATAGGTATTCTTACCCTCTTGTTTTGAAATGTATAATTTCCACATGTGCTCAGCGCCATTAATTATATATCTACATGTTGCACTTAAACAAATACTTTCATATTTGAATGTACACAACAGTTCTACTTCTCATGATACCATTTTAATGATGATTAGAAATGCAGACTAATTAAAGTCTTATTTGCAGTGATATGTTTCTACATCGTGACGCAAAATTAATGCCCCGAAACCAAACAGCATGGAGCGCATGGAACTTCCGTGAAACAGTGGATAACAAAGCATGCTTAACTTACTGGCTCAATGCGATCCAGGTACATATGATGCCACTTTATGATTAGTTCATCTATTTCGTTACCAAGATGGTGTAGAACCTGTGTGAATGCCTACTTCATTTTATTGCATTAGTGATGTAGTGCAACAACCCTTTAGTTATTTATATGAAAATGCAGAACATTGATGACAAGGGACTACCTTTTCTTGTTACAATTAACCCGCCCCAAACTCCAGAGAGTACGGTACTTAAGTGGTCAACTGGATATCCAGTTCCATCGCTTGCTGCATCAAAGGCTTCACTTGAGCTTCATACCATTCAAGGAAAGAGAAACATTGTGTTTTGTGCAACTTACCAAGGTATTCTTACTTATGCAACCAACCTACATTTTTTACCAACAAATGTCATGTAAGTCTTACCTATTAATGCACCCATGTTACATTCTGTTACCACTTTATCCAATATTTTACCTATGCCCATTGGAAATTTAAATGCTGATGTGTAAGCAGTAATGACACATAAGCAATGATATTTCATACATATTGTTGATGTGTTTAAACAACCATGACCACCACTGAATTCCACACATAGCAAAATTATTGATAGGGTCCTTTGTTTTAAAAAGTGTGAGGCACTCCTAGACATTTAGGTCCAAAAGCCAATTCATGAATTCATGTGGCGCTAAGAGCAGTGACGGGTTCAGAAATTTTTTTGACGAGCAAAACAAATTGGTTGAATTAAAATTTGACGGGCAACAAAAATCAGTTGAGTTAAACAAATTGGTTGAGTTAAAATGGGAGAGGTAAAACAAATTCATACTCAACCACTTAATAATATCAATTTATTCGTACTTATTTACTTAATAATTTGATAAAGTTGAGAACAACTTAAGAGCCTTCGGTAAAAAAAAAAAAGCCAAAAACAAATAATAACTTTGATATTTGGTATAATACTTTTTATTGAATTAATTAAAAATAAATAAAGTAAAAGAAAATAATAAGTGGGCTAAATTAAAATTAAGAAATGCACAAGTATATTTTACGAATATTCATTATTTGAAAATTTCAAGTAACTTTTATGCAAGAGTCGGCCGACTTTTACCTTACGTAATCTTGTGAGTATTCCGAATTTTACCTCCTTTTCATTAATAATTGAACTTTACCTACTTTTTATTAATAATAATTTGATCTCTGTGTTATTTCTTGCTTCAGTTGTGCATCACATAAGCTCTATGCTAACTCAATACTTGATTCTTATAGGTTATGGATTCAATGAGGACGGAGTGAAGGTAACATAATGTATTAATGAAACCTTACTGAACAATTTTGTATCAAAGTATCTTGTGGAGAGTTTGTTTAAGGTTCCATACTGTATTTAACGGAACAATGATTCATGTATGAAAAACATTGATACACATCTCACATCGACTTTTAAGTTGTTGCAGGCGGGCATTGTTGCAGCAAACACAATGCTTAATAAGAGTTATGATATTCTCAACAACCCTAATCAGATGGTACCCTCTTTCATGGAAGCCAGTGCACGGTCGTTGATTGTTAAGTTTCTTCAAAATTACATTACCCTTGGAACTTTAATGTGAGTCACCTGTTTTTTTTTTTCTTTTCTAATTCGGAATACTTACATTAACTTCATGTGACCAAATTCATTCAAAACTAAAGTAAGGTGCACAAGTATAAACAAGATGAGAAACTAGATCAAATTAGTGCACCTAACAAAGAACACTCACATATACACACAAACAAAAGAGGTTAGATTGAAACTCTGATGATTGATTCTTGATGAAGGAACTCTCAAAATCAATCACATTACATATGGAGCATACGTCCCTAATCTAGAACTAATGGAAACAGAAAGAAATTTAGAAAGTGCTCATTAGACCCCAAACATTAGCATCTTGCCTAAAATCTAATTCATTTCACTTTAATTTGTACAGTTTAATTGAAGAAGGGGGTACAGTGTTCAAGTTTGAAGGGAGCAAAAAGAAAAGTTCGTTAAAAGTTCATTTAAAAGTTCACAGTCCCCAACTTTATTGGAAGGTAAATGCTCTAAATTTGCTTTTGGCTCTCTCTTACAATGTAAGGCATTCAGAAATATTTTTTTTCACATTTCAACCCTCCATTATATATTTAATGTTGTTGTGAGGACACATAGATAAATCTATAAGTTAATTAATTTATATATATATACACACACACATATATATAGAGAGAGAGAAAACCCCTATGAGTTCAAAAAACTCATGCAACTCAATGGATGGACCATACAAATATAAGTTTTAATCATAAAAAGAGAGAAATAATAGAAAAAAGATAACAAAGATATGAATGGAGAAGAAGATGTGTGAGTTTTTTTTCTCAAAAAGAAAGTTAAATTTAGAACAATGTGACTTTTAGTTAAATTGTAGTGTTTTAGATGAGGTCCCTATAGTGAGAGTTCTAGTACATTTTTAAGATATTCTACAATTTTAATGTAACACTTGCTTAAAGATATTGTCTTGCTTTAAACTTGTAGCTTGTCACAAAAGGTGGTATAGGTCTTGCTGAGGCTTATATAAATGGAGACTTCTCCGTCATTGATGAAAATGACCGTGTTCTGAATCTGTTACTGGTACGGTTTTTGGTCGATATCCAATTGTAGTTCCTTAATTTTCATGATTCTTTATTGATTTTCTCCTGGTTGCAGCTTTTGACCCCAAGGATTAGAGAAAGGTAATTAGAGATTCCATATAAATACATGAGTGTCACATGTTGCAAGGTTAATATTTATTCACAATATCATATGTTGTGTGTGGCTTTAGGAAATGGTGGACACCAATATTTAAAACAGCAACTGCAAAGTATTTCTATCATCAAGTTATGAGGAAAAATACTATTACTCAAGCGCGCAATAATATTTCTGCCCATTATGATCTGGTATGTGAAAGTTTCACTATCATCTTCAATGAATACGTTTTTCTACTCATATGGATATTTGTCATGACATAATTTACCATCTTCATACACCTCGTTTTGACTCTTATATCATCTAATATATTGTCTTTACATGTTTTTTAGAGCAACGAACACTTTTCTCTCTTCTTGGATGAGACCATGACATACTCGTGTGCAATATTCAAGGTATGGATTTCAAAGATCATAGTGTTCCTTGTTTGATGTTCAAGTAATTAATATATACTTTCTGAATGTAATACTTCCAATAGAGTGAGGATGAAGACTTGAAAACCGCACAATTGAGAAAATTACATTCCTTGATTGAGAAGGTGATTATTTGCATACTTTTACTTTCCTTTTTCTAAGAAAAAGGTTTACTAAAACGGGTGTATACGTTTCAATTTTTTCTCTAAGCAAACATTTTGCGTAAATGTTTCTTTGAAATCGGTCTAGGCAAGAGTTGAAAAACACCATGAAGTACTTGACATAGGATGTGGTTGGGGGAGTTTAGCTATTGAACTAGTAAAAAAAACGGGATGCAAATACACCGGAATCACCCTGTCAAAAGAGCAAATTGAATATGCGGAAAGGAAAGTGAAAGAAGCTAATCTACAGGTAATCAAGTGCTTATAAGATTAAACTGAAGGCAAAGATTAACATTGCATGCATTTCAATTTGCAGTCTAGTACAATTACTGCAAAGCTATAAAATTCTGTCTTCTTCTTATGAGTTCTATTTCTTAATGCAATTAATTGTTCAGGACCGAATCAAATTTCTACTACGTGACTATAGGCAGATACCTGATGCTTTTAAATACGACAGGATAATAAGCTGGTGAGTTAGAGCATTCTTTTCATGACAATGTTACTACTTATGACACATATGGTTAGTGGTTGCTCATATTCTAAGCAAGAAATGACAATTTTCAGTGAAGCGATAGAGCATTTTGGCCATGAATACTATGAAGAGTTTTTTGGATGTTGTGAATCCGCATTGGTAGAGGATGGGATTTTCGTACTACAGGTATCTCAGTTAGTTCCATCGAATGTTAAATTATTTTGTGGTTAAAAAAATTGGTTAAATTTTTTTGAACGACAAATTTCTTACTCCTGTCGTCTGTGGGACTTGAACCCAAGACCTCCCCCTCCCAAGGTGTTTAAAGTTTTTTACCCTCGCCAATGGACCACTACTCCATTGGTAAAAAAAATTGGTTAATTAAATAATACAATTTCGTTTCTCTTATTGTCATTCTTGTGCTTTTATAGATTTTACATCAGTTTAAGCATATATTAATCAACTTTCCATTAAAATCTTTGGAACTTGTTTAGACAATAGCAGTTCAAGACAGAAGGTATGACGAGGTCAGGAAGAGACGAGACTTTATTAAGGAATACATATTTCCAGGAGGCAACCTGCCTTCACTTAGCAGATTGATATCAGCCATGTCTGCGTCATCCAAATTATGGTAAGTGTCTAATTGAAGATCTTTTTGTTACATTAGTAGTTCTTCGTTATTACTCTTATAGTTAAGACCTTACCCAATGCTTCAAATTGTAGTGTGGATCATGTGGAACAGATAGACAGACTTAATTATTACCAAACACTCAGATGCTGGAGAGCTAATTTCATGAAAAACCAAAGGTAAAATATAACAAGATAATACATTTTTCAACTGTTTGTTTCAACTTAGGAATTCAATCATTTGGTTGGTTATTTATTTTTATTGTTCCCAGCAAAATCCTTGCTTTGGGCTTCAACCACGATTTCATCCGTACTTGGGAGTACTATTTTGACTATTGTGCTGCCGGCTTCAAGATTGGGATAATTTTGGATTACCAGGTACTTCTACAGATAACCATCAAAATCATCATTCTTATTCCATTTCTAAAAGAAAATTAGTTATAACATATACCCGATACACACCAGTTTTAAGTATAAAACTGTGAGAGCCTGTTAAACACGTGTAGATATACATGAACGAATAGTCGTCACTTTCTCTCCCTCGCTATATGTAGTGAGTACTACGTTATATTTCTTTCGATTCTCTAAATAAAATTGGTTGAATGTGCACCTATATAGATATAATAAAACACATGCTTATTTTAACTAGAAATGATTGTTAGTTTGACGATTGCTATGGAAGTATGGAGTCACATTTCTGCATTGGATCGACAATTATCATCCATACAATATACATACATATTATAATACATTGTGCTATATTGTTGATTGAAGGTTGTGTTCTCGCGGCCTGGAAAACGTTAGTGCCACACATGGAGATGCTTACAAGGCTACTTCTTTATGTGGTGAACTCTAGTGGTGATAATGGCTACAACAATGTCCTCACACATGGGTTGATCAAGTTTTACGCTTTATCATTTGAATAAAGTCTTTCGACTAGTTTGTGATAACAATCTAGCTTGTTTTTCGGATTTCGTGGTTGCTTTTGTTCGGGTTTGTTTGTCTATTCAAAAGTCAAACGTGTGTTATTTCTGGTTTGTTTTTCTATTCAAAAGTTTAATGTGTGATGTTTTGATTATGAAATTACATCTCTAATCTCTATCTCTATGTTTATTTGTCATCTAAGTTCTGAACCATAAAACTTAGGGTGTCCTTTAAGCCTCCAATTGGTAAAACTTTAATTAATAATGTTTCAAATGTTTAATCACCCACCGATTTGTGGCTATTGGTATAGTAATCAGTGCGAATGTAAAAAAATTCCATTGTGTCCCCGGATTTCAAGATAGTGTTTTTCTTTTGGTCCTCGTTCCTTCTTTTTCAAGATTATCTAGTTTCTAGGTTTTAGACCAAAGGAAACCAACCATGCCCGATTAAACCCAAACTTTATTTTTTTATGGGGCACATTAGTTTGACCAATCGAAAAACAGAGTTCATTCTACCAACGAACACCAGACAACAAACAATTTTTTTTTTTGATTCATTCGGCACTTCTGCATTTGTATAATTGATTTTTTGTTATTCAATGTGTCAAATTGAAATTGCGAGCATCAAAGGTACTAAAATGATATCTTAATCTCAAACCATTGAAAACTAATTGTACCCGTCCCGGTACGTCTTCCTGAAACTTTTAACGTTCATACTACACGTACATGTTAACTTAAATTTTTTTGAATGGCCATCGAATACTATACAAGCCAGACCACCTACACAAACTTATTAGGGAAAGGCCACCCACACCCAGCGAATGTAGATCAGTGCTGGTAACACGGCCCGCCCATCATTCCAGGGGAAACCCACAGTTCGAAGGTACATTGTGGTAAAACCCCTGACCCACTTGGAGCAAATTACAACAAGTAGGATTCTAACCCATGACCTCCACTTCGCAACTTAATATTTTTGCTTCATTATATATAAACAAGAAATTTTTAAGGAAACCAAGAAAGGATAAAGAACTAGTAACAAACGTATAACGGCATATCCTAATTCAAAATTTTGAATTAAAAGATTTTGATATTTCATGCACAAGGATATATCATTGTTCATTATAAGATTTGTAAAAATTCTTATAAAAAAACACTTATAAATTAAAATATGAATTGTTTATATTCATTAACCACTGGCAAGGGCCCCAAAGTGATTACAACTGTACAAGCTCATTAATCTTAACAGAGATTAATTTAAACTTGAAAAGAGTAAAACGCTAAAATCGACCCTGAGGTTTGGACATATTTACTACATCCATCCATAAAAGTTTTCTTTTATGCAACTGTAACTTTTAGGTTTGCGTTTTGTTGTAAATTCCAGACTTCCATCCAATTCGCTAACTCTGACTGTTTATTTCCGTTAAGTCAGGGTACTTTTATCTTTTTACCCATTTCTTTTTATGTTCCTTTTTTATTCTATTTTTATATTTAATTAATCATATATTTGTTGTTGTTTTAATTAACTTTTTTTTACCTTTAAATAAAAAGACATAAAACTCACCACCTAACACATCCACCACTACAACCAAACCATCATTGTCACCACCACCAAACTGCCACACCACCACCATTGTTACCACCATCACTGTTACCAACACACCACCATCAACCACCACCATTGTTACCACCATGCCACAATCAACCTGCCACCACTATTGTTACCACACCACCACCACCAAACCGCTATTGTTTAATGAAACCTTAAAACCACCATCGTCGCACAACCACCACCACAAAACAATCATCACCACACCAACCTCCATCTCCGCCTCACAAACGCCACAAAACAACCGCCACCGCACCAACTCCGTCATCGGCGCACAACCACTACAACAAAACAACCGCCGCACCAACCTCCATCACCAGCGCAACTGTTGTGCAAATCAGAAATATGGGCATGAATGGTGGGGTGGGGGTGGGCATGAATGGCGACAGCAGGATGAGGTTAGAGAGAGAGAGATCGGGGGTATGTGTGCCGTGTGCGTAAGAGGGTGTTATAAATAATCTTATTATTTTTATTTTAATGTAATAATCTGATAAACATAAGAAAAATAAAAAATAAATAGGTAAAGTGTTGAAACTACCTTTTTTTAGTTAACGTTAATTTTAAACAGAGATGGCGAATTGGATGGGCTGACAACAAAACTCATACCTGAAGGGTCTAGTTGCAAAAAAAAGGGATGAATGTGGCAAATCTGTCAAAACTCAGGGGCGATTTTGGCATTTCACTCAATAGAATATTAATAAGTTTGTCGTTGCATTCTATTAGGCCCATGAAGCCCATGATTAGTGTTGATGCAGATTTTGTGTCCGATGCTTGTCGAATAGATTAGTTTTATTTTACGCTGAATTTGTAATAGTTAGTGAAACGGTCTATCGAACGTGTATAGACCCGCTCGTTTGAAGTGGTCAAACGAGAGGGTTATTCGGTTGACCGTGTGTGTTTGCAAGACAAGGGGTGTGACTATAAATAGAAAACCCTTGCCATTTGCAACACTTGGAGATTTTAGGAGGTTTGAGACCTCACCGGGAGAGACTACCACTTGGTCTCTCCCTGGATGTGTACTCCTTTGGTATGGTTCGGTTAGCTTGTAAATCGGGCCGATTTGTAATGTTTTACTACCGGATTAATACAAAGTTGTTTGTTTATCATCTCTAATCTCTCCCGTCTTGAACCGATCTCACACGAATCACAGTTTCGGTCACGAAACTCGGTCCTACAATTGGTATCAGAGCCATGGTGCCCGATTTAGTAAATCTAACCGTTTACTAAGTCACATGTGCTCTAGATCTGTGATTTTAGTGATTTTTGTTCAAGAAGAAAAGTTGGGTGAAAATGAGAAAAACTCAGATCTGGACCCGAATATTCAGATCTGTGCTGAAATGAGTGTTGGGTTTTATGTTTTTCACCTAAATATTCAAGTTATCATCATCAAAAATCATATACAAAATGTTTTTATACAAATCTGGGAAGTAACAGTACACTCTGTTCTTGATGTTCTTGGCGGCTGCTTAAAGAAACTAGGGTTTCTTCATACCCACTCCCGACGAAACTGACCCCATGACGAAAAAACACCTCCACTTTCATCAGACCTTAAACTTTTATGTTTCGTCGAACTCATTCAAAGTCCTGTTTCGTCGAACAAAACAAACCAATCAGTTTCGTCGTTCAACTCACTTCACCTGTTTCGTCGAATCATAAAGATCAATCCAGTTTCGTCGACTAAAACATGGGTTAAGGTAGGAATTTCCTACAGCTAGAGAGAAATCTAAGGCTGCAACGTCTGCGACGTCTTTTCGAGCACCATATCGTATTCTTCTACTGTTGTTCGGTGATGTACTGCAGAGAGAGGGGTGGAGTAGAAGCAGACTGTTCATTTGAAGTCAGGTTGTTGCTTCATTGGGATTGATCGGTGTAGTTACGAGTGAAGAATGGTTTCGATTGATTGTTGAAGAAGTGTTTTGATGGATGCTGATTATCGCAGAAAAGGAGAAAGAAAAATAATTTGAATGTTTCAGATTGTGTATCGCAGAAATGGATGTTTGGTGGGTATCGAAGAAAGAGGGACAGACTTTGAAGATGATGTCTGCTCCTGTTGTTTGTTATCGCAAAGGATAAAATGAGAAATTGGGGAAAATGATTATTGAAAGTGGAGGATGACAAAGATGATGTCTGGTGATATATGTCGGCTGAAGTAAATTGATGGCAGCTAGGTTATCATATTTGGGCCCACTAGACTTGAGTTTGTATTTGATTTGCAATTATATGACCGTAAGATGTTGGGCTCCATTTTTGGGCTATTATAATATGCAATTCTAGTAGGCCATGCATTGAGTTCTTGAATCAGCAAGATAATTTCTCTTGGGCTCCACTGGGTCACACGCATGTTTGTTTGGGCTTCTCAATTTTGTTTTATTGTTTGGTATACATGGGTGGACCTAAGGAAGTAAAAAAAAAAAAAATTGAAATTTGTGTTGTTATCTTTTGGGTCTTATTAGATGATGGGCCGTGAATGATTGATGATTATTTCTATTTGGGCCATATTTAAATGTTGATTATTACAAGATGGTGAGACACATGTTTTGATTCAGCTTTGGGCCACAAACTATAGTAGCTTGAATTTACTACAAGTGTACAAGACTATTTTAGTGAGTTCATGATTATATTTGAGCCAAGAATCCTAAGTGATTTGCAAAGTGGGGTCGAGTTTTCGCGAATTGATTTGAATCGTGCTTCTATAATTCAACATCAAATTTGCACGGGGTTCGGGAGCACGCGGAATGATGCAGCATGATGATAACAAAAGATGATGATGATATTTTTGAAAAATGTGGGGTAGTCACGGTTACCGATGCAAATGTCAAAAATGGTGACGCGACTATTATGGGCCAAAAACGAAAACGGTATGTTCACTTCCGCACGTCAATGTTTATGATTGTTATCGGTTATTCGTAAATGTTCGAAAGCATTTTGTTTATTGTCATATTCTCGCATTTGAAAACGAACGTATGAACCTGGAATGTCAATACCGGTCCTAACGAGTTCACAAAGTCTTTGGAGGGATACAAGTCGGATCCTACGGTGTCACACCCTCCAAAAACCCCACCCCGCCTTGGAGGCGTGACATGCTTACGGACCGTAAGCTTCCTGATGTTGCGGTCCGTATGACACCTTACGGACCGTAAGCTTAATAGTGTTGCGGTCCGTATGGTACACCAATGCACTATAAGGTTGCCACGTGTGGGAGTAGCCTAGCTGAGTCAACAATTTCTTAAAATTAAACTTCGACAGCAAGTTATAGATAATCATCAAGTAGGGAATACCCCCCCTGAGTTTTAGGGGCCCTAATCCTGATTCTGATTGTTCTAGAAATCTTAGGGTTTGTGCAGAATCACTTGGGTTTCTTAATTAGGGTTTCCAATTGGACTAATTATAATACTAAATAGGACTTTTTAGTGAGAGTTGCTACATTCTCCCCTCCTTATAGAAATCTCGTCCTCGAGATTTACTCGAATAAGTAAGGATACTAGTACTAATCTTTTATGTTTGAGAAACTTTAACCTTTCTGTCTTCTATCTAAAGTGATTTCTCAACAAATCTTTAAACTTTTCATTTATCTCTAAATACTACCAGAAATTTGTCAGATAGACATTTCTTAAGGTTATATACATGAAATACTTAGGGATGACTTAACCTTAACCATAGTACTTTAAAATAAATATTATAGAACACCGTAAAGTATTGAGTCTTGCACTTGGAATGAAGCATCGTTGTGGATCATTGAACACTTTACCGGTTATAGTCTGGTTTTCATCAAAAACTTTTTCCTTTTTAAAACCAAGTTCACTATAACCAATGGCTCTGATACCACTCTGTCACACCCTCCAAAAACCCCACCCCGCCTTGGAGGCGTGACATGCTTACGGACCGTAAGCTTCCTGATGTTGCGGTCCGTATGACACCTTACGGACCGTAAGCTTAATAGTGTTGCGGTCCGTATGGTACACCAATGCACTATAAGGTTGCCACGTGTGGGAGTAGCCTAGCTGAGTCAACAATTTCTTAAAATTAAACTTCGACAGCAAGTTATAGATAATCATAAAGTAGGGAATACCCCCCCTGAGTTTTAGGGGCCCTAATCCTGATTCTGATTGTTCTAGAAATCTTAGGGTTTGTGCAGAATCACTTGGGTTTCTTAATTAGGGTTTCCAATTGGACTAATTATAATACTAAATAGGACTTTTTAGTGAGAGTTGCTACATACGGGGTACTAGGCGAAATTTCTTTATCAACTAGAATATGCAACGAAGAAATCTTTTTTGTTTATTGTCATATTCTCGCATTTGGTAACGAATGAATGAACCTAGAATGTCAATACCGGTCCTAACGAGTTCACAAAGTCTTTGGAGGGATACAAGTCGGATCCTACGGGGTACTAGGGGACGTTCTTATTCAACTAGAATATGCAAAGAAGAAAGTCGTTTTCGTGATTTTTCGGAACCGAGAACATTCAATGAAGATTGACGACAGTTCCGCTTAGTGGAGGGAATTGGTGAACATTTGACGACAGTTTCTTTGAAGTGGAGAGAATCTGTTAAGGTTTAGAGATTTTACCAAAGAAATGGGGGGATAAAAAATTTTCAAATGTTGAATTTCTTCGGTAAATTTCTAAACGCAATCACAGGTGGTAGAGTTTGTGATTTTCTGGTGATACAAACGGTTCGGCGTGGAATGTTTTGCACATACACATATTTGAGGATTTTAATTAATTCTCCAGCCAGCGTGAAGGGTTTTGCACGGAAAAATACAGGTTTCTAAAGTCTACAGTAGTTACAAAAGCGCTGTTCACTGAAGACCTGGGGAATCTTTATGAAAGCTGATAGTTCAAGACTGAAGACCTGCAGGATTCGGTTTTGGGTTTGATGTTTCTTTGGGATTTTACAGGGATCTGGGGGTAACTCAATTCGTTGAGTTTGCAAACGATGTACTTGGTCTAGCTGACTTCCTGAGTACTGATGTTGAAGATCCGTAGTGCATTACGTGGTCAACTTCACAAAGGCGAGACAATGAGATCTGGATGTAGTTCAACTAAGCATGCTGGTTGAGCTTGCAAGGGATACACTTGGTCTAGCTGACTTTCCTGAGTGTTGATGCTGAAGATTAAAGTGCATTACTTGGTCGATTCCACAAAGACGGTTTACAGAAGACAGTTCACCAGAAATCTCTATCAATGTAGTATGCTTGTATGAAATAGAGTTCTTATGACAAGATCAAGACTTGATGCAGTTCTTAAAGATTGGAACCCTTATCAAATGCCGGTTGGAGTATTGGAAGATCAGCGGAAGATCGGTCAATTGAGGAAATTGCACAACACCCAACACGGATACGCGTACTTTAAGGGGGAAATATTATACAAGGAGCATCAAGATACTACTTACCTGGATCATCGGTCAAGGGGGAATTTGTTAACACAAAGAAGATGAATACTTGACTGAAGATCGATTGCAGTTGCATTTTCAGCATTCGACAGCAACGGACAAGGGGGAATTTGTTGATGCAGATTTTGTGTCCGATGCTTGTCGAATAGATTAGTTTTATTTTACGCTGAATTTGTAATAGTTAGTGAAACGGTCTATCGAACGTGTATAGACCCGCTCGTTTGAAGTGGTCAAACGAGAGGGTTATTCGGTTGACCGTGTGTGTTTGCAAGACAAGGGGTGTGACTATAAATAGAAAACCCTTGGCATTTGCAACACTTGGAGATTTTAGGAGGTTTGAGACCTCACCGGGAGAGACTACCACTTGGTCTCTCCCTGGATGTATACTCCTTTGGTATTAGTTCGGTTATCATGTAATCGGGCCGATTTGTACTGTTATACTACCGGATTAATACAAAGAAGTTGTTTGTTTATCTCTAATCTCTCCCGTCTTGAACCGATCTCACACGAATCACGGTTTCGGTCACGAAACTCGGTCCTACAATTAGCTCTTCCAAGCTCAATTGTTCCAACTAATTTTATACCCGTCCGGTGACCAGGTATTTTAGTTTCTTTCGAATTTGTTTAAGTGTGTGGGGGTGTTTTGTCAAAACAAAACCGATACCGAGAGCATTACCTTCTTCGTTGGTATCATTTACCTGGTGAAAGTTTACCAAGCCCCTTAGTTTCTAGCATATCAGAAAAGGAAGCATACTAACGAACATCCTTCAATTTTATATAGATAACTTAGAGAAAATGTTAGTCGAGAATGTGTTAGAAAAATTGCATGTGAGTGGTGACACGCCTCAACTTGAAGCAACAAACATCTGTTAAAGAGAATAAAAGATTTCGATTCAACACTAACAATTGAAACCCATTTCTATGTATAGTCGGGTAATGCATGGTTGAACATAAAAAAATCCATGTATAGTTGGGTAAGAATAAACGCATTGTTATTAATCAAGTAACGCACTAAACTAAAACATCATTTCCATGTATAATATCGTAATAACCAATACTTTATAAATTCCTTATAACAATGGCTTATCCAGATGACAAAAAGCCTACAAAATCCATGGAGTTTCAAATCAAGAAACTAGTCATTTTTCACTTTTCACGTATAATCGAGCCATCTTTGGAGTTTCAATATCACAAAGCTTTGATTTTGCCCCGTATCCATAATAACTCAATAGCCATTCATCCTGTCTCTAATGCTCTTTCACCTGCACAAGGGGCCATCTGGTTACCCGTTACCCGGCCCGACCCGCACTGGGTATTTCTATACATATTCTTCTCTTAGGCTTTTGGCTTTTTTTCTGTTTCAATTCTTACCCGTGTAATACACAACTCATAAACTAGTGTTATTATAAAAACTAAAACAACTCAAACTTTCAATTAATATGTATAATATAGTGTCCACGCATATCCATGCAATTTCAATACTATTCTCAATGGCACTACTGTAATTAACATGTAAAATTAGTTCAGTTATCCTACTATTCACACACCCCACCTACCCTTTTGTCTATTCACACACCCCTCAGTGTCGAGCTGTGGACAGAGCGTGGCGTTTTGGTCTAGTCAACCAGACAAAAGACTGACGAGTGTCTGACGGGTCTGTTGACCTGACCAAAACGCCGCGTTTTGGTCCTGTCAACCAGCCGAAAAACTGACCGGGTGTAACGACTCTCATCAAAAGTCATAATTATTAAATTAATTTGACCAATAGGAAACTCTAATTGAGACACCCAAGTGATTCTGTGCAAACCCTAAAATTTTCATAATTTTCAAAATCAGGATTAGGGCCCCTAAAACTCAAGGGGGGATAAACCCTAGTGGACGATTATCCACTTAATTCGTTGTCAAGTAACTGAAATTCAAGTATGTCAACTCAGCTAAGCTAGTCCCAGTCGTGGCTACCCTATAACCTATTTTGATTCCATACGGACCGCAACACTATCAACCTTACGGTCCGTAAGCAGTCATACGGACCGCAACATTTATAAGCTTACGGTCCGTAAGCTAGTAAAATTTCACCTATAAATAGCAGGCTGTGGCAGTCGTTTTCTGAACATTTTACGTCGAAAGAATTCCATTCACACACTGTATTACGAACTGTTATTCCGAAATTACACCCCCGGGTATCGAAATTCTGCTACAAAACAGGGTATTAGCACAATCGCTGCTACGATTCATTTATCCGACGATCAAGATATCCAATGCATGTTTAAATGCCGCCCACATTAGGGTTATACTTTATCGTTCGTCATTAATTTGACGGATTGTCGTTAATTCGATAGGTAAAGTATTATACTTTATCGTTCGTTGTTAATTCAACGGATTATCGTTAATTCGATGGGTAAAGTATTATACCTTGTCGTTCATTGTTAATTCAATGGATCATCGTTAATTCGATGGACAAAGTATTGCATTTTGACATTCATTGTGAGAATTTGATCTCGTGAGTTATCGTAAATGCTGGATTGATTACTAATTCCAAATTGTGTGCTTGTTATTGAAATTAGGATAAAAGGCTAATCAGTAGGCTAGGCTCTGCCCGTATAAATCTGCAATGTGAGTCATTCTCCTTTTCTCACAGTTGTGAGTCATTCTCTCTTTTTATCAAATCTATTTACAAAATCCTGTTTTATTTAAAGTTATAATTACGGGGATTAAGTCTTTGTAATCACCAAGTTACAGCCGGTATGTGGGGTTTTGTATACATTACTTGATAATCGTCACCATTGGGGCAGCCAATGGGGGATATGACCATAGCCACAGACACCATTGGACGAATGGGCCAATGGGTCGAGTGACAAATACCGTGGGTAGTTGGCTTGATATCAGAAACATTGTAATCGCTCTTAATACTGTAAATTATAACAAATGTGTCATTTTAGTAAATAGAATGATTCACTCAGTATTTTCCGCTGACAAAACATTTTTCAAACATGTTTCAGGTGATCTGTTGTAAATCAGGAAAAGTGCTGGGGAGCATTTCAAGCTTAAGATAGTGGCTCATTATAAAATAAAGCAATAAGTTTTGTAACATAACGATTTCCTAGAAAAATCATACTATTGTAAATTATCGGGGTTTTATCCCGAGTTGTGAAATAAAATAATCGGGGAAAAATTTTAGCTTTAAACGATCCTGTTTCCGCTGTAAAACTCAATTAAAAATATACCGCAGTATTTTCTGCCGCGGCTCCTGAAACGGGTCAAACCGGGTCGTGGGCCGTGACAGAAAAATGTGGTATCAGAGCCACTGGGTTAAGCTAATTAAGTATTTAGAAATACTTAATTTTTCCTGATTACTATTAGGTAATTATGTGTTTTATTAACTGGCTATTTGTTAATGTTAATATAGGCAGATTTTTATTTTGTTGCTCTATTATTGTTAATTGAAAAACATTATATATTTGATTAATATATGGAATTACCTAATATAGTATTACTATATTGTGGTAAAGAAACTATATTTTTATATTTGAAGTATATTTTTATTTAAAATTATTGTTTAGTTAATTATTATTAATAATTTTATTATTAATAATAATATATTAATAATAGTGGTATTAAGATTATTTTTTTTACTAAGGTTATTATCAAAGGCAGATATTGGATAACCTAGCCTTAGTTAGGCATGGACTGATCACCTATGCTTAAACAAGGCAGCACTAACCAATATTCACCATGATAATGACTAAATAATATATATAAATTAAGTCATCATACTTATTTAGTATATAGATTTTGATATGTTAATCACTGTAATAGTAAATATAATATTCTGATTTAAAGTTTAGTATTTTTATTATCTACAGTCAAGAAAATTTATAAATAAATTACAAATAAAACCTAGTATGTTTTAATTTGTATTTGTTTTGGTAGTATGAAATACTATTTTTGTTCTATAAAATTTTGTTATGACTTAGTAATTGTATGTATGTTACTAAACAGCATGAGTGATTTGTCGGAAGCCCTTCAGAATTTAAATCTCTATCCAGTAAGAATAGAAGTTTCCAGAGATTTCAATAAGTATATACCAGATATAGAAGGACCTATAGAATTCAATGCTTTACCTCTTGAGAAACCTAAGCCTAAGAAAATGGAAATTGGGGAAAGCTCTAGGCAAACTGAGGAGTTACCATCTCAAGAAGAACTAGATTTTATAATGGCAACCAATGATACTATTGAGCCTGTTAATGAAAATAATTTTATGAATTTAGAACCATCTATTCCAAACTCTTCTAATCACTGGAATATAGACGAATGGTTGGATAATGAAATACTGTTACAAAACCATCCCTATAGGCTTTTTCCTAAGTACAATCCAGAACTTTTACCAAATTCACCAATAAGTAACAAGAATAGGACTGAACTCCATCATTTTGACAACATGGATGCTGGGAATAGGATCCAAGAGACTTTGGGACAAATCTCCTGGAAATACGATGAGAAGAAACGCCGCTACTAGAACATCATCTGACAAAGGATAGGGGATTATGAAACTGTGATTGTATAATAGTAACAGTAAAATCAGTATGTGTAAATAAAAAGAATAAAACGGGTGTATATAGAAACATGATATAAGGAAATATTAGAAAAGTTACAATTTTGTTTGTATATTCGATTATGTGATTATGTGCAACTAAATTGTGACATTGGATTATTTCCTTTATACTAATTATGTATCTATAAAATAGATATCAGATGGAAAACGCTAATAATGAACCAGTTAATGAGGGTAATCAATCTGAGCAACAATCGGGGAATCAATATGTGACTAGGCAAGATATAGAAAATATCGTTGCTCAAGGGATAGCCAACGCTATTCCAGGAATAGTTGCCCAAGAGATAGCCAATGCTATCCCAGCAATCATTGCTGCTGTTAAAAATCCAATTGAACCTCAACAAGTTATTCCTAGTAAACGCATTTCTGAAGATAATTTCAGTAATAGCGTAAATGGAGGTAGTAATCATGTTAATCATGATAATGAACCACGGCAAGCTCCGCTCCCTAAGAAAAGGAAAGTTGCAACGCCTGGTTGCACTTATAAGGAATTTCTTGCTTGTAAACCCACTGAGTTTGCAGGCAATGAAGGAGCGACTGCGGCACTGCGTTGGTTAGAGAAAACCGAGGCAGTAATTGCCATAAGTAAATGTGCTCAGGATGATCAGGTCATGTATGCATCAAATCTTTTCAAAGAAGTAGCGCTAGAATGGTGGAATACGATGTTACAAGCAAAAGGAAGAAGGATGGCGTATGCTATGAACTGGGAAGAATTTAAGAGTCTTGTAGAAAGAAAATTCTGTCCTGAATAAGAAAAAGATCAAATGGCAAATAAGTTTCTAACCCATAGGATGGTAGATGTAGATTGTCGAGGGTATACTACGACATTCTTCGAATATGCTAGAGTGGTACCAACCCTGGCTTCGCCAGAACCGGTACTTATTTCTCGTTATATTTGGGGATTGATTTCCGAGATCCGTAATATCGTCAAAGCTGCAAAACCTTGCACGATTGATGATGCAGTAGAATTAGCTAATACTATGACTAATGAGCTAGTACGGACAAGAGAAGAAAATAGAAGGAAGGAAGTAGCCCAAAAGATTACCCAAGAATTCAGTTCGGGTAACAATAACCATTTCAAGAAAGGAGGGAATGGGCAATCTTCTACTAGTCCATTTTGCAATTTCTGCAAAAGGAAGCATTTTGGAAGATGCAAAGGATATTGCAATTTTTGCAAGATTCCAGGGCATCAAGAAGAAGATTGTAGGAGGAAGAAATTTTCAGTTTGCTACAACTGTAGAGAAACTGGACATCTTAGGCCAGATTGTCCAAAACTGAATAAACCATTTGACAATCAAGCCAAACCAGCAGAAGGAGCAAAAAGGAATGCGAGAGCCTTTCAGTTGACTACTCATGAAGCCGAGATGATTCCAGATGTGATAGCCGGTATGTTCTTAGCTTACAATGTTTACATGAAAGTATTATTCGACTCTGGTGCAAACCAAAGTTTTATAAATACTTTACTCTGCCAAACTCTTAACTTACCGTTAACCAGCATTAGATAAATTTCTATATTAGAAACGGCAGATGGGAATTCAGCTAAAATAAATAAGGTTATGCAAAACATAGAAATAAATTGTGAGTTTTCTGCAACCCTATTATCTATGAAATTAGTTGAATTTGATGTTGTGATCATTATCTGTGATCAGAATTTCTTAGAAATTCAATCAACCATCAGAGAAGTAATTAGAATTACCGGAGATAAACCAGGTAAGTTTATGAAGTTCATATCAGTAATGGAAATTGCTAATTATGAACGAAGGCAAAGGAATAGTATATATGATTTAGTAATCATTAATACTAAAGATACAGAATTTAAGGAAATTTCTGTAAAATCCGAATACCCAGATGTATTTCCAGAAGATTTACCTGGATTACATGAAGATAGAATTTAAAATTCATCTAATTCCAGGAATTTTACCGATAAGCCAGGGAACCTTATCGGTTAGCACAATATTGGTTATTAAGAAAAAGAAAAGCTTTACTCCCAAAATTTTTGAAGAATAAATTTTGGCTGAAGTGCAATTTTAGGTCATATGGTGAATCATGAAGGTATTCACTTAGATCTTGCTAAGATAGCAGTAATTACCAAATGGAAGATTCTGTAAACCGCAATGGAAATTAGGAATTTTGTAGGTTTAGTATTATAGACATTAAGGAATTTTCAAATTAACTATACCCTTAATTAAGATAACCAATACTATAAATTCTAGCCTTATCATAAGGAATTGAAGATTTTGGAGTATAAGGTAATACTTCAAAGCTATGATTTGGATATATGTTAATACAACGCAAAAAGGTAATTGCGTAGGCCTC
This sequence comes from Helianthus tuberosus, assembly GCA_030545235.1. Classification (NCBI taxonomy): domain Eukaryota; kingdom Viridiplantae; phylum Streptophyta; class Magnoliopsida; order Asterales; family Asteraceae; genus Helianthus; species Helianthus tuberosus. The sequence continues at coordinate 208,005,624 of CM060442.1, read as the reverse complement.
AAGCCAAATTGAAAAAGTCCGAAGAAAACTATACCACTCAAAAGTTAGAATTAGGAACCATAATATAATTGGAGTTCGAGTTGGAGACAAAATATAATTGGAAGTATCTCCTTGGAAAAGAATTGTTAAATTTGGTAAGAAAGGAAAGCTAAGACCAAATTATGTAGGATCATTTCCAGTAATTCAACATATTGGACCAGTTACTTACAACTACCAGGAAGGTTAGTTGAAACAGATGATATATTTTATATATCCAATCTCAAGAAATGTCTATCAGACGAATCTTTGGTAATACCTTTCCAAGATATAAAGGTAAACAAATAGTGTTAAGTAATGTAGGATTCAAAGACAGGATCCTAATATACTTAGGAACTGGAATCAAAAAGGAAGAAAAAGTATCCTCAATTATTCCAGTAAATCTCGAGGACGAGATTTTTATTAAGTTGGGGAGAATGTAACGACTCTCATCAAAAGTCATAATTATTAAATTAATTTGACCAATAGGAAACTCTAATTGAGACACCCAAGTGATTCTGTGCAAACCCTAAAATTTTCATAATTTTCAAAATCAGGATTAGGGCCCCTAAAACTCAAGGGGGGATAAACCCTAGTGGACGATTATCCACTTAATTCGTTGTCAAGTAACTGAAATTCAAGTATGTCAACTCAGCTAAGCTAGTCCCAGTCGTGGCTACCCTATAACCTATTTTGATTCCATACGGACCGCAACACTATCAACCTTACGGTCCGTAAGCAGTCATACGGACCGCAACATTTATAAGCTTACGGTCCGTAAGCTAGTAAAATTTCACCTATAAATAGCAGGCTGTGGCAGTCGTTTTCTGAACATTTTACGTCGAAAGAATTCCATTCACACACTGTATTACGAACTGTTATTCCGAAATTACACCCCCGGGTATCGAAATTCTGCTACAAAACAGGGTATTAGCACAATCGCTGCTACGATTCATTTATCCGACGATCAAGATATCCAATGCATGTTTAAATGCCGCCCACATTAGGGTTATACTTTATCGTTCGTCATTAATTTGACGGATTGTCGTTAATTCGATAGGTAAAGTATTATACTTTATCGTTCGTTGTTAATTCAACGGATTATCGTTAATTCGATGGGTAAAGTATTATACCTTGTCGTTCATTGTTAATTCAATGGATCATCGTTAATTCGATGGACAAAGTATTGCATTTTGACATTCATTGTGAGAATTTGATCTCGTGAGTTATCGTAAATGCTGGATTGATTACTAATTCCAAATTGTGTGCTTGTTATTGAAATTAGGATAAAAGGCTAATCAGTAGGTGTGTGGATAGACAACATGGGTGTGTGAATAGACATGCCTTTATAGTATTGTTGAGTTGGCTTACGTACGTTCTCTATATAAATGCCTTGCATTATCCTCTTTCAGTAGGCAACCATTCGAGGAATCCAAAGTGAATTGAATTTGCCCTTGTTCTTTTAAAAAAAAAGGATATTTGAGGTTCTGTAAGTTGTCTAAAATTGAACCACCTGTTTTCAAATTCATAACAAACTCGCAAAATACAACTTTTTGTTTATAAACTTAATTTGTTGTCATTGGGCCACTTGCTATATTTGATCCATAAATTGTCACTACAGGAATAAAGATGAAAGTGGCAGTTGTTGGTGCGGGTATAAGCGGGTTGGTATCCGCATACGTTTTGGCAAAGTCAGGGGCCGAAGTGATACTATACGAGAAGCAGGGCCACCTTGGTGGTCATACAAAGACCGTGGTTGTGGATGGCATCGATCTGGACCTGGGATTCATGGTCTTCAATGGGGTAACTATGCATTCCTCTATGTTATTAGTATTATTATTATTCATCGAACAACAATAGTTCATATGTTATTTCGGTTTTTAAAGTAGTTAATAAAAAATTCACCTGCGTTTTGTTATCTAATAAAAGTACTTAAAAAAATAAAATGATGGGTAAATATCCAGGTGACATCTCCCAACATGATGGAGCTGTTTGAGGCACTTGAAGTTGATATGGAGGTTTCTGATATGTCATTCTCTGTGAGCTTAGACGATGGTCATGGCTACGAATGGGGCACCAGAAATGGTTTAACAAGTTTGTTTTCACAAAAGAAGAATCTACTGAATCCTCGCTTTTGGAACATGATGTTCTGGGAAGTGACCAAGTTTAAAACTGATGCTTTAAGGTACTTAAGTTTAAGAATAAACTAAGCTAGTCTTTTATCCTCTCGATTCTTTTTTAACAATTACACAAAAAATGCTTGGTAAAAATATTGAGAATAAAACTATAAAAAACCTTAATTAATTAAAAAGACATTTTCAAGAACTTATAAGGTTTACCTAAGTTAGTTTTTGATCAAGTTAAGCCATTAAAAATATTTATTTTTGTTAAATATAAAGCAAGTAAAAGCGATTCGATATTGAAAGTTCAAAAGAAAATAGTATTAAAATTTTAAGAGATGTATATACAGTCGGCCACACGTAATATAATAATAGCATGGATATTGATAGTTCTAAATTTATTTTCAACACTAAAATTTTAAGAGATATTGTATATACAGTCAGCCACACTTGATTTTATTGACATGAGTTACATTAGTTATTAACAAATGTAACTTTTTGTTAATTGCATATATCACGTACATAGTAATACAATGATCATGTCAAGTTGTCAACCGTTTGTTTGTAAAATAACTTATGGCGAAAATATTTTTAATTAAAATTGATAAAACTTCACTTAAAATTCAGGGTAGCATGAAATAAATAGAATAGATAGACTACAAAGTCAATTAAAATTTGAGTAAATTACAAATTTCGTTTTTTATATATATTCTATATAACCCATTATACACCTTTGCAAGCATTCTTACTATATAAACTACAATATGTTAAAAGAAAAAAAAATCAAACTCGAAATAATTATATATATGTTTTTAACCTTGGTTTTAAAATGTGTGCATCACATGATTCAATGATGAGATCGCATCGCGTGTTGCGGTTCCTGATGCGCGCATCACATGATGTGGTCTAATTAATATGATGCCTTGTGCAATTGGGAACAAATTAGATCTTTAGTTGAACAAATCTGACTATAGATGATAAAAATATATTATATTTTAGTGTTTAAAGGCTCACAAGTTTATATATTAGCTATATATATATTTTTGGTATTTTTGAATAAAGAAAACCTCGCATACGTAATGCGTACGCTTTACGCATTATGTATCCGATTTTAGTATCAAAGTGCATCGGATCGCTAGACGCAATTTAAAACCAAGTTTTCAACTATCCCAACTATAGACTAGTATATGTTTGCCACGTTAAGATTTTATTTTATTTTAATTTTTTTTTATAAAAGGAGTCTTAGTTTGAATTTATGCGAGGTTGCATTAATGTAGTGAGATTATAAATATATATATGCTATGTTTTCCTCTCTTTAATGTACATAAAAAGATGTTAAACTCTTACCCTTCAAGTTTGTTTAATATAAACTTTGATAGTCAGTTGTTAACGAACGTTTATCAAAGCAAGCAAGCTAGCTGCAAACATATATATAATAAGATGAGTTAAATGCCATTTTAGTCCCTGTGGTTTGGGCCATTTTGCCAGTTTAGTCCAAAGGTTTCATTTTTAACATGTGGGTCCAAAAAGGTTTTACAGTTGCCATTTTAGTCCACTGGGTTAACTTCATCCATTTTTTCTGTTAACGAGAAGGCTATTTCGGTCATTTTATATGGCTGAATTGCCCTTTTAGTTAACAGAATTACATACAAAATGACCAAATTGGCCTTCTCGTTAACAGAAAAAATGGATGAAATTAACCAAGTGGACTAAAATGACAACTGTGAAACCTTTTTGGACCCACAGGTTAAAAATGAAACCTTTGGACTAAACTGGTAAAATGGCCCAAACCACAGGGACTAAAATGGCATTTAACTCTAATAAGATAAGCAATACAGGTACCTGGAAGACAACCAAGATACTAGTCACCGTGAAACATTGCAAGGCTTCATCAAGTCGCATGGTTACTCTGAATCATTCCAAAAGGCTTATCTTGTGAGCAAACTTCAAAACTCTATTATCCAACATTCTTCAATAAGCTTATAATCTCTTAACATATATATACCACAGGTACCAATGTGCTATTCAATTTGGCCTTACCCTGCGGAACAAATCTTAGATTTCTCTGCATTTTTAGTTCTCTCTTCCCTTCGCAGTTAGCACATGCTTCAGGTACAACTCTTCTCAAAAACAATTAAGTACCATAATAAGGCGTATATAAGTAAAAGAAGGTTAAGTAACTAATAAAGAGAAAGGGATACTACTTTAATGAACCCTCAATACCATTCCAGTTGATTATGTGAAACATTGTGGATGTTAAATAGTATGTTGTATTTCATGGATGATCAAAACATATATGTTTTCATGTCTGATACATAAACATATAGGATTAGGTTCAAGAGTGAACACTAGTGTAGTTTGCGAACTGAGCGAACTAATCCTGGCCATACATGTGTGTAGATTAATGGCCAGGATTTGATGATGAAATACACTAGTGTATTTTACGATTTGATAACGAAATCCTAGCCATTCAAGTGTGTAAATCAATGGCCAAGATTTGTTCACTCAGTTCGCAAATACATTAGTGTTCACTCTAGAACCACACCCTACACACACACACACACACACACACACACACACACATATATATATACACATACATACACATGTTCACTACAAAACGAAAAATAAGTAGAAAAGTGCAAGAAACGAATAAATATGAAATGTATATATAACGCGTATATGTTACTTTCTAACCCATTTTCTTTTACTATTCCGTTAAATCAACACAATAATGCACACAAATGTCTTATTGTTGCCTAGAATCTTCTTGATGAACACAATGAATATAACAATGAATGAATAAACACAACTAACCTTTGATTTCTGAATGAATAATGATTGTGAATGTATATGTATGTTTACAATTGAAATATCTAACCCTATTTATACTAATCGAAGAGGTGCTATGAAAGGACGTGTCTCCTCCTTGAAAAGTCGCGTCTGATGAACATGTGGTGGTGCCGCCTTCTGAATCGATGCGTCCCTGATCGATTCATCAAGTTGTAGGTTATAAACTTACATTGTGTCACCTTCAGTCCTCGTACTTCTATAACTAATCTAATTACAACTTAACCTAACTAATAACTATCTACTTAAACATTAAGGAATTACATATCAAAAGTCCCCCTAATTTCTTAATCCGTGCCTACAACATCTTCATGCTTCACCATCTTCATTTACCAAGAGAATGAAGTCTTCTTCCACTTGATCTTCTTTACGTGAACCTGGATCTTTCTTCGTGACTTGATTGCCATCATGTGCTTCTCCATCTTTATCATGAACTTGTTCTAGTAGATCCTTGCAATCTTCTTTGATTGCCATTAGGAGGGTTGGTTCCTCGTCTTCTTTGAGGAGATTTGATTCATCTCCTCTTTGGTTTGATTCAGGACAATCTGAGGCATAATGACCAAACTTCTGGAAATTATAGCATTTTATCTTGCTTAAATTCTTCCCAAACTTCCTTTGGTTGCTTATATTCTTGTAAGCATTATGTGAGGCACTCTCTTCCCTTCTTTGTTGTCTATAGTTATCATGTGAAGGATCTTCATCATCTTCTTCTTGTCTAAACTTTCCATCACACCACTTGCCTTGTGATGAATTGAACTTTCCTTGTCCATTATTCCCAAAATGCCTTCCAAGACCATAGTTCTTGTCGCGTCGTGTGAACATAAGTTTTGTGAAAGCACCGGATCGATGACGAACATCAACATTGTACTTGATTCATGACGTAGAAGATATCAAAAACATAAAAGATGGAAAGATGTAGAAGATGAAAACCTTTATTATTGAATCAGTCATCACTATTTACATAAACCGAAATAGTATACATCATCTACAAGTAGGTTTAGATCACTAAGATCTAAACCTAGCTTTCTTTCTCTAACACATAGTCACTCTCTCTAGAATGTGCAACACTGTTGAGGAATTTCTGGGGATTTGTGAGAGTTGCACAAAGCTTTTCACAGAGATTCCCTAATTCACCCTATACTACACACTATATAGGCTAGGGCAACAAACTCGGACTCCATAAGTCCTGACAGAAAACTAAGCCTAGTCTGAATATACACATAAGTTCGGACATAATACTCAACAACTAGTCGGTACTTAACATCATAAGTACTGACAATACATACATAGACAAATTCGGACATCTTACTAGCATAACCTATAAATTCGGACAAGCTAGTATAAACACATAAGTTCTGACAAGCCCAAAGCCACAAATTCAGACTCCCAAACACTTAATACTGTTCGAATTTGTCAACTCATAAGTACTTACAAACTTATGTCATAAATTCGGACCCTTAAAACTCATACTATCCTAATTTAATCAATAACTTTGACTTGGCCTTTGACTTTGTTGAACAGAACTGATAAAGCACAGTTACCCGACAAGAACTGCACTTACAAGTTTCTCTTGATTGTCTACCGGGTTTTCATTCACCAAATTTGTCCTTTCTTCATAGGATTTCAGTCTTCCGATTGTTTCATCTAGGGTTGTTGTTTCTAGATCAGCAAATTGTTCAAAGGTTGCAACGATATGAACGAACCTTCTCGGTACAGAACTTAGAAGTTTCCGTACTAAAGTTGGTTGATCAAATGTAGAACCCAGAGCACTTACCCTAGTGACAATACCATTAAGCCTTGTGGTGAACGAATCGATAGTATCATCTTCCTTCATTTTCAACATCTCAAACTCTGTTTTGAGTGTTTGAAGACGTGCCTTCTGCACTAAATCTGCATCGACGTGCCTTGTCTTTAATGCATCCTAAATTTCTTTTGCACTCTTGCAACTTGCAACTTATATTATCAAATCTTCCGGTAGTGCTTGAAATAGATACGTAGTTGCCGTCATGTCCTTCTTTTCATCGAGTTGCGTATTTTCCTTTGGTTCTATCATTTTCCATAATCCGTTTGCCCTAAATATGGTTTTGATACGGATTGCCCATACCGTATAGTTTGTAGACTTTAAGATAGGACACTGAAATTGGGAGAACGAACTACCCTCTTTAATTACTACCGCATTTGACGAAGAGACCCCTCCTGAATCCGCCATAATTTTTTTCCCAACAATTTTTACCTTCTATTCTTTGGTTTTCTCCAAAAACCAAAATCTATGATTCCAAAGTTCACACTAACTTTCTGACGGAATCAAACCAATTTCTAAACCCTATATAAATTCCAGAAAAAATAAAATGTAGAACCTGGAATTTGCAAACCAATGTAATACTTCTCTTATCGTGAATCTCCACAAGGTTCTCTGAATTTTATTTTCAAAATAAGCAACGAACCTCTTGGTTGCGTTTTTTTTTCTTTTCTGCCTTCAAACAAACAACAATGACAAGTCTTTCCATATTTACAATTGACCGAACAACATACTCCACTTGATTGCGCCAAATAACAAATGACCACAACTCTAAACCCGCTTGATTCGTGACTGTCTAAATACAAACAAAAACAACCCAAACCCACTTGATTTGCGACTAAACTTCACAACCGAACACCCTCTTGATGCTTTGATTTCTTGCGGTAAAAGTGACGACAAAAACTTCTCAGATATTGGCTCTTTTGCAAATTTCAAACAAACCAAACTTCTCTGATTCGCGATTGTTTCTTCAAACCAGAATACAAATTTTTGAGATTTGCGTTCGTCTTCTTAACCCAAATCGCATCCTCTTTCCTTGATTTGAATTAACAAAAAAATACGGAATCGAAACACCCTCGGTGATGATCGGATCAAAATCGAACACCCTCCTGATGACCGATTAACGAACGAACAACAATCATACCAGCTTGATGCGATTGGTGTTAAAAACTTAACAAGAACAACCCAATCAATGCCTCATGCGTGACCAGAATTGTAAAGAACGGAATTCAACCACCCTCTTGATGACCGTCTTCTGAAAACGAATTTGAGTCCTAGGCTCTGATACCAATGTTGCCCAGAATCTTCTTGATGAACACAATGAATATAACAATGAATGAATAAACACAAACTAACCTTTGATTTTTTATGAATAATGATTGTGAATGTATATGTATGTTTACAATTGAAATATCTAACCCAATTTATACTAATCGAAGAGGTGCGATGAAAGGACGTGTCTCCTCCTTGAAAAGTCACGTCTGATGAACATGTGGTGGTGCCGCCTTCTGAATAGATGCATCCCTGATGGATGTATGAATTCAACAAGTTGTAGGTTGTAAACTTACATTGTGTCACCGTCAGTTCTCGTACTTCTATAACTAATTTAATTACAACTTAAACTAACTAATAACTATCTACTTCAACTACCCGCTACTTTTGATCCACATGGATTAAGGAATTACATATCAATACTTATGTGTTTCTCAAGAAGGTTCTCTACTTAAAATTGGTTTATCTATATATCTATGTGTAACATAGCAAACATCTAGCAACACAATAAGGCGCACAAACATATTATGTGTTTCTCAAGAAGGACTTTCCAGCGGCAGAAAGAGGATGGAGTGGGACGGTGGCGGTATTAGGGTTAGATTTAGAACCTAGGAGGTTGTGATAACATGATAAACTTGATAATTGTAATTGTGTATAAGAATAGGAGATTACAAAGAGATTATATAGGCTACATAGTTACACTCTAATCGTTCCCTCTAATATATACAAATACATATATTGACGGGTAGAGGTTCCTGTAAAAAAGAGGTTTTTGGTGAGAAAGGTAAGAAAGAATCTACATCATTAGATCTTTGATCTAATGGGTGAAATCATAATGACAAAATTGTAAATAATGTTTACTATTAAACATATTAATTTTCTAGATTAAGGGTATACAGGTAAATTTAACATTTTTAAATGAGTAAACTGTCATTTTGGTCCCTGTGGTTTGGCCAGTTTTGCCACTTTAGTCCAAATCTTAAACTTATTACATCTGGGTCCCTGTGGTTTGCATTTTGTTTCCATTTTAGTCCAAAAGTGAAATTTGACCAGAATCCTCAAATTAAAACCTCTTGTTTTGTCCTTACCCTCAGGGGTATTTTGGTCATTTCAGAAATTATTATAACTAAATATTGATAAATTAAATCTGCCTCTCTCTCTAACATTTGTGTGTTTCAGCTCAACCCAGAATCTCCAAATTAAATCTGCCTCTCTCTCTTCTCTCCCTCTCTCTCTCTTCTCTGAACTACCACCACCACACCACCATCATCCACCAGGTAACCCACCATGACCACCACAACCCCGACGTTACAAATTGGCTCTACAAACGCCTCCTTTTGATACAAACATGCTGATAAACACCATTCCAAAACTCAATTTAAAAAAAAATCATTTAAAAACCCAACATATTAGCACCACACTATACAAACAAACGAGCATCAAATTGAAACAAAATGATTCAGATCTGGAACAAATTCAACAAACAACGAAATCGAGCATCAAAAATCCCAACAATTTCAACAAATAAAGAATTTTAGAAATGGAGAAATCAGATCTAGAACAACCCGATTGCTCATCTTCTTCACAAAACTTGCCGGTGGTTACATCTGTAGCATTCTTCACCTCCGTCTTCTTCTCCGTCTCCGTCACCAAAACCACCCTGTCTCCACCAAAAAAAACTCACCAAAATTCTGGAGGCGGTGGTGTTGAAGAGGCCAAAAAACCCACCAAAATTCTGGCGATTCGCAGCGAGGTTTGGTGGAGGAGACGATTTAGAAGGTGGAGTAGGGTGGAGATTGGTTGTAGGTGGTGGTTACTGGTGAACGGAGATCTATGTCGCTGCCGTTCTCATCAACTACAACTCAATCCGGTGAACCACCACCTCCTTCACCTACTCCGCCGGTTCTCATCACGGTGGTGGTGGTGTTCGACAGAGAGGAGAGAGAGAGAGAAGAGAGAGATGTGTGTTTGGAGAGAGAAAGATGGGTGTCGTTTTCCGATGTCGGTTCTCATCACGGTGGTGGTGGTGGTGTTGGGGGCAGTGGGATGGTGGTGGTGGGGATGATGCGATGGTGGGGGTGGTGGTGGTGGTGTGGTGGTAGTTCAGAGAAGAGAGAGAGAGAGAGAGAGAGAGAGAGAGAGCTGGTCGATGATGATGAAGATGAACTCAGATGATGTGTGTATATTAATATATATATATATATATATATATATATATATATATTAATTTTTGAATTAAGAAAATGTTAAATGAAAAGCAAAATGACCAAAATGCCCCTGCACTAAAGGACAAAATAGGAGGTTACAACCGTAAAAAAATAGGGTTTTTCACTTTTGGACTAAAATGGCAACAAAATGCAAACCACAGGGACCCAGATGTAATAAGTTTGAGATTTGGACTAAAGTGGCAAAACTGGCCAAACCACAGGGACCAAAATGGCAGTTTACTCTTTTTAAATTAAGAAACTAACATTAATGCACATGCAACTCCCCCCTTCTTTTTTAAACGTCAATAACTTTTTATACGTAACTTAAAAAAAATTACACCATAATAACAAGCGTTTTTTTATCTTTAATATGAGTACCATATTGCTATACTTATATAGAGAAAAACATATGTTTTGATCAGATGTTTAGTCTATGTTCATACAGTGGTGTTTTAATTGTATTGTGATTCAAAGCGTGGTGTTTTAAACACATACTAGAAAACGTGGTTTTTTTATCTACTAGAATATAGGTTTTAAAACACCATGGTGTTTTAACATATGGAATCTGGAACATCTACTAGCATGCAGATGTAAAACACTATGCATGCAGGTTTAAAACACCATGTACAATAACCATACTATGAACATTATACTAAGAACACATTCTGGAAATGGAGGTAGTGTCTGTAATAGTGTTATATACTTATTGAAATGTGTTATATACTTATTGAATGGTGTTATATACTTATTGAATGGTGTTATATAATTATTGAATGGTGTTATATATGTGCTGAATCAAATGGTAATTTTGCAGTGTTATTCGTAGTGTTTTTATAGAGATCTTTAAAATGGTGTTATATACTTATTGAATGGTGTTATATATACTTATTAAATGGTGTTATATACGTGCTGAATGTTGGTTGCAGTGTTATTCGTAGTGTTTTTATAGTGACCTTTTAAAAAAATTATGTTCATATAAATAATGTGGCGGTTATGGAAGGTTTTAAATTAATTGAATCAATGATAAAATTACTTGTTTACCCTTTTAAATTAATTTAGATTGAGGACACATGTCATCTCCACAATATTTGTCACACTTCTCACACTTTTAACCTTTTTTACAATAACCTTACCCTATATTGACGGATACCGAGCAATATTCTTTATATAAAATTTGCGGAACTATATTTGGGACATGTATGAAGAAAAAAGAAAATTATATAAAGCTTATTTTGTGCATCTTTTATCAGGTTTTTGGTCGCCCTCAATGGATTACGGTCAGAAGTCGTTCACGTACTTTTGTTACAAAGGTGAACGTTTTATTTTCCCTCAATCTGTTTCACAGTTAGACCATCCTAACTATATATATGTTGGAATGAATTAAATGGCAGGTCAAAGAGGATCTGGAACGTAAAGGCTGCCAAATAAGAATAGGTTGCGCAGTTCAATCCGTGTCAAAATTTGAAAGTGGTAAATAATTGCTTTAATTTATTAACTATAGTTGTATTCTTTTGAATTTGACCATATTGCCATATGATGACACTTATGCTCAGTGAATCAGTGTCGCGCTCTTGTGTGGGATACTTAAATAATACACAATTTACTATCGGTGTCTTAACACCCGTGATGACTATGTGAATCCACCATTGGCTATTAGGTGGTCATGTGCCTTTTTCTATGTCACTTTGATCATGTTTGATGGAAAAGATGGAAAATTAGTTCCTTGGTCTGGCCACTGAATTTTGTGTGCTTTGTTACTAGAGAACAACTAACCATTAAAAACTATTACGTGAGGTTCAATGAGAAACCCGAAATGAATGAAGAATGAGAGAACCACTGTAGGTCCCTCGGAGGTTGAGGTTTAACCTATTCCTTGTTATGTCAAACACACTAGCAAGTGCGGAATCCAAGCTAGCATGCAAACCGAGATAGAACAAGCACAATGATAAACACACAAGACTCAACGATTAACACCACTTGTATTAATGCGTATGAAAGGTCCGTTACAAGCACAAGGTTTACAAATCAGTTCTGTAAACTCTCTCTAAGTGTGTGTTCTCTCTATTTTCTGCTCTATGTGTCTGACTTTCGAACTCTCTGTCTAGTCTTTCTTCTCTCTCTGTTCTCACACACTACATTGATATTTATATCCATCACAGCACGTCTGGTCGAAGGATCAGAATTACTGATCGAAACATCATCTTTCGATCATGCATCCATCGAAGGATCCACATATGCTTCGAAGGATGGCATATCCTTCAAAGTCCATCAGAATCCTTCGTGGGATATCTTTCGAGCTCATCGAAGGATAGAAATAATCCTTCGATTGCCCACCCTTCGACACAAACATGTGAGTGGTCTGATCCAACCAATAAGTCTGGTCCAACATTAATTCACGGCCCCAATCAGCATGCACATGCTATACGTTCATGAATTCAACAAATTCAAATTGTAAGTATTAGTCAACATGTGACATCATCATGATGATGTCATGGTGACGTGGCAGCGGGAACCGGCTCGCGGCGCTTCGTGCTTCGCGTGTCGAACTCTGGGACGCACGATGGAGGAATGTCGTGACGTCGGGCTTGAGCTGAACCTAACCGTGTCGAACCGAGTCGCGACCACATAATATGTATCAACAAACTCCCCCTTGGACGCTACTCGTGAGGTTCATCTTCCATGTCTTCTAAGTCGGAGGATCTTCAACGTCTTCACGTATTGAAAGTAGAAAGTGTATCAACAAACTCCCCGTTTCATGTAGGAAGTGTGTTGACAAACTCCCCCTTAACATAAGCTCCCCCTTGAGTTATGCTCGTGAAATACTTGTTCTTTATGAAGTGAGATCCTTGTGGTGTTGATGATGGTCAGCGGCAACTCGATCATCTTCATCATTTGAGTGCCTTCACGTCGTGTCTTCATTCCGAAGCTTGTCATCGACCATGTTCTCCTTGCCTTTAGAATCTGCACATGCAAGAAATCTAAACGCGTAATGAGAACAACTGCTTGGAATATCATAAGCAAACGACACACATGTGACCATTGTTCAAACAAACACCGTCCGACAGTTTGAAAGTTTTAACAAATTTTATCAATTTCAAATTTTAACTTTCAACAGTTGCAAATTTTGACCGTTTATGAAGATTTAGTCATTTTCGGTTTTCGTTCAGGTTTCAGGTAACGAAGACTCGCGATCCAACATCGTACAATCGAAAATAAGATAGAAATAAAATCTTTTTGGTATTTTGAATTTTTCAAAAGTAAAGACTGAAAGCAGTAAATAAATATATACAAAGATGCAGAAACTGAAAGCATTAAATAAATATTTACAGACATTCTTTTTGCGAGTTTCGAGGGTAAGAGAATCATATCAGTGTACGGTCATGCCAAAACGCTCTTGTTGTTCAATTAGTTAACATTAAGATAAGCATCCTATAACAATTATCGGTATTGTTGTCCACTTAAGCTCAACTTATCATTTGTAATCATGGCGAGGGGATACGTTAAGGTATGATTTATACTTACCGACCGGTGTTCATCCACATCACGACACATTCCCGTATCAAGGTATGCACGAGGGTTCATCTTACCGGTGAGTATACCGATTATCATCTGTTTGACCGTATATGAAAATGTGAGAAACTCACTTATTTTGAATTGAAAAACAAGCCCTATGTGATATAATCACTTATTGATGAGGAACTTGATTTTCATATGCATGAGGGCACAGGAGCAAGTCCGTGAACAGGTCAGTACTTTCGTACAGCAGAGAGACGAACTTGACTCCCGGAAAGAATTTGTGATATAATATCACTTATTTTGGGGACATGTGATTGTTGATCACTTATTGAGGTCGTATGCAGTATGTACACGTATGTATGGTATCATGGAAGATCTAGACTTGCGTCCCCGTTATTTTTCGGTAAAAGATACAACCATGATACCCAGATGATAAGCAGCATAAAGACCGAATATCTCAGAACCTCGGCAATCTCTCAAACGAAATTTCGGTACTAAGACCATATGCCAATGAATGGTTCCCACCTGGTCTTCAGTCGGATTTAAGTTTATATCACCCTGCACACTTTAAAATGATTGTGAGCCTACCGATACATCTTATATAGAGCTGCTTATCGTTTTTCACTTTGCAGGTTTAAAGAGGTTTGGACAGACCACTGATGTACTATCATTTTCTCTTTTGCTCGCCAGGAAACTCATTTTTGATTTTCTATTGTTTTTGTGTTTTTGAAATTTTTCAATGTTTTTGGATTTTTCAAATTTTGGATTTACTCCCCCTAAAATCAATAAACTAAGACAAATTTAAAACACAAAGATATTTACAAAAAAAATGATTTTCCGATGTGGATTACTCTTGCTTGACCTTAATGCCGTTTACCAATAATAAATAGTCAAATCTTGATTTATCAAATGCTTTGGTAAAAAGGTCGGCACGTTGGTCATCGGTGTGGACGTAAGCAACATCGATTAGCCTTTTCTCAAAGCAATCACGTATGAAGTGATACTTAATTTCGATGTGCTTAGTCTTTGAATGCTGCACAGGATTTCTAGTGATCTGTAATGCAGCAGAATTATCAACGTAAATAGGAGTAGTTAGGAATTCAAAACCGTAATCACGCATTTGTTGTTGGATCCATAGGACTTGGGAGCAACAACTTGAGGCAGCAATGTATTCAGCTTCGCATGTTGATGTAGCGACGCACGTCTGCTTCTTGCACTGCCATGTGACTAGGCGATTTCCCAAAAACTGACATCCAGCCGTTGTGGATTTGCCATCGATTTTGCATCCGCCAAAATCAGAATCACTGAATGCGATCAAGTCAAAGTTATTATCCCTAGGGTACCATAGACCGGTGTCAGGGTAACCCTTCAAATAACGAAAAATCCTTTTTACAGCTGCAAGATGTGAGGCCTTCGGGTTGACTTGATATCTGGCAAGCAGGCACGTTGGGTACATTATATCTGGTCTTGATGCTGTGAGGTACATAAGAGATCCAATCATCGCGCGGTAGTATGAGGCGCTAGTAGCTTCACCCTTCAAGTCTGGAGTAATTCCGTGATTTTGTGGCAATGGGGTACCGATGGGCGTTGCATCAGACATCTGGAACCGGCTCAAGATGTCACCAACATATTTAGTCTGATGGATGAATATCCCAGACTCAGTTTGTTGTACTTGTAGGCCCAAAAAGAAAGTCATTTCCCCCATAGCACTCATCTCGAATTTATCCTGCATTACACGCTCGAAATCCCTACACAAAACATCATTAGTAGAACCAAAAATAATATCATCAACGTATACCTGTACCAGAAGAAGATCTCCATCTTGTTCTTTGATGAAAAGAGTACAATCGATAAGACCTCTGCGAAAACCATTCTCCAGCAGATAATTAGATAAGGTTGCGTACCAAGCTCGCGGTGCTTGATGAAGACCATAGAGAGCTTTGTTGAGCAACCAAACCCGATCGGGATGGATAGGATCTTCAAAACCTGGAGGCTGTTCGACGTACACCTCTTCTTCTACCACACCATGTAAGAATGCACTTTTCACGTCCATCTGGTATACCTTGAAACCTTTGTATGAGGCATAAGCCAGAAAAATCCGAATTGCTTCTAGACGTGCAACAGGTGCATACACTTCGTTGTAGTCGATCCCTTCTATCTGACGAAAACCTTGAACGACTAGCCTTGCTTTGTTTCGGATAACGATTCCACGGTCATCCTTTTTGCATTTAAACACCCAACGGGTACCAATCTTCTTGTAACCAGCAGGTTTCTCTACGAGTTTCCAGACACCTAGCTTCTGGAATTGTTGCAGTTCTTCCTGCATCGCTTCAACCCATGAGCTATCTTTCAAAGCATCTTTCCAAGTTCTTGGCTCTTCCTGTGAGACATCACACGCGAAAGACCAATCATTTTGTTGACCAGATTCTCGGATAGTTGCATACAAGCCTGCATTGTTGTTGTTTCGCAACATGTTTCTCGTTTGAACGCCACTTTGTATATTTCCGATGATGTTTTGTTGAGGATGGGTATTGTGAATCCTTGTTTCTGGATTATCTTGAACTGGAATATTTGTACCCAGATTGTTGAGATTGAGATCAACAATCAATTCAAGGCCCGGAATTGACGAAGAGGATGATGCAGTAGCTTCAGCTGTTCGAGGCACAACCACTGGAGGAGTACCCTCTGAAGTACCATGAACTGCTGTTGTTGGAGCTTCTTGATCTGCATCTAGAAATTCATCATCCTCTGAAGATTCGTTCAATTCGGAAGCATCATGAAAATCCTCATTGTCGAGAGCATTATTGTTCACCGAAGATGGTTCTTGATTGACAATAATGGGACGAACCAACGGTGAATCTGTTGCATTATCACTCTCGAAAAACATCCTTGCCGCAGCATTTTCTTCAACTGCTTCAACATTGATCGAATAGAAAAAGTCATCGTACTCAAACATCCAAGGCTGACCAGGATTTCTGACTGGTAAAGTGTGCCTTTGTACTCTGACTTCAGACCATTCCTCGACCCTTTTAGTCTCTAGATTCCAGACTCTTAAGTTCGGGGTGGAATACCCAAGAAAGTATCCCTCAATTGCTCTTGCCCCAAACTTTCCATTAGGATCGATAATTGTGCAAGGAGCTCCAAACGGTTCAAGATAAGACAAATCTGGTTTCCGTTTGTTGATAAGCTCAAAGCAGGTCTTGTTGTGCCTTTTGACTGTAAGGACTCAGTTCAATGTGTAACATGCAGAGGACACAGCTTCAGTCCAGAAGGGAATCGGTAACTGTGACTCTACCAACATTGTCCTAGCAGTCTCGATCAATGTGCGGTTCTTACGTTCAGCGACGCCATTCTGTTGAGGAGTGTAGGCTGCACTAAATTCGTGAAGAATACCTTTTGAAGTGCAAAACTCCGCCATGGCATGATTTTTTAATTCAGTACCATTGTCGCTACGTATCCGCCTAACCTTCAAGTTATAAAGATTCTCAATCTGAATGATCAAGATTTTGATAATACCGAAGGTTTCACTCTTGTGTGCCATGAACGCCACCCAAGAAAATCTTGAATAATCATCAGTTATCACGAGGCAATATTGATCATTCCTAATACTTTTGTGCTTGACAGGACCGAACAAATCCATGTGCAAGCGTTCAAGAGGAACAGCCACCGTGTTGATCTTCTTTGTAGGGTGTCGCTTCTTCGTTTGTTTTCCTTTTTGGCACGAGACACAGACGTCTTGAAGATGGAAGTTTTTAAGAGGAACACCATTCACCAATTCATTTGACACCAAATGATTCATTTTGCGTAAGTGAATGTGACCCATTCGTCTGTGCCAAGAGATTGTGTCTTTTTCTGTGGCTTTGGAAACGAAACATGTTGCTTGTGCAGACGTTGTGATAGCTTGGCTCATATCAAGGACATACAAATCATTTATCCTTGGAGCCGACAAGAGAATCCATTCTTTTGGAATTTTGAAGCCGGGTTTCAGCACATAACATCCATTTGCATCAAAGTGTACTGAGAACTGCTTGTCACAAATTTGAGAAACACTAAGAAGATTGTGATCAAGTTGTTGTACAAAGTTGATCTTATCAAAGCTAACAACCCCGTTGGAAATCATTCCTTCACCAGTTATATATCCGCCCTTATCTCCAGCAAAAGAAACATAACCTCCTCTAATAGATTTGACGTCGTAGAGAAGCTTCATGTCGCCTGTCATGTGCCTGGATGCCCCACTATCAACAATCCAATGACTACTGATAGTTCCTCCTGGAACACCCTGCACATGAACTCACATAATTAGTTGGAGATGGGGACCCAAGCCATTGTGGTCTTGGGTCTTCCATTTTCATCAATGACAATAACTTCTACTCTTTGATGATTCGAAAATTGTGATGGTCCCCCTGAATTTGTGGTTATTTTAGGTTTCCATGTCTGTTGAAATTTACCAGTTTGATTGTTTGAAAGTTTAACTTCGTGATTGTTTGAAGTTTTTGAAAATTTTGAACTTTCTGGTTTAACTGGAACCGTTTGTTTTTGAACCACTTCATTCTTAAGTGCCTTTTCAACCACCTTGACTTGTTGGCGTTTCTGTTTCTTTTCCCTTTCTCTTACAAGTCGGGGATCTTGTTTTACAGAAACAGATCGCTTTTGGTGATTGTGTTCACGGGGATCAACATCAATTGCTTTTAACTTATGAAGATACGGGCAATTTCGAATGATATGCCCAATTGTACCACATTCAAAACATGATCTTCGTTCTACAAACCCCGAAGTATCATGTGATCGTCTTGCCGATGATGATGAACTTTGTGACCCCGAGGTACTAGGTTTTGAACTACTTGGTTCATTTCTTTTCATCACAGTTGCTTTCTTGACAAAATCTAAGTTAGATTGATTTTCAAATGTTGCAATTTTGTCCGTTCCCTTAGATTTCACAAAGTTCACATTCTTCTTCTTCTTCTGATTCGGCTTCTTTTGACTTTGAGTCGGTGCCTTACCTTTGGATTTGGTATAATTTTGCTGGGTTTGCACTGTCGGTAATTTCTTATTCCCAAATTGTTTTCTAACTTCAGCCTTTGGGATAGGAGGACACTGTGTGACTATAACATGTGGTCCTTTCTTTCCCAAAAACTTACTTGTTGAATTTTCAAAGACTTTACTAATTAGAGATTGATTAACATTCTTAATAGGAAAATCTTTGTCTGAATAAATTTTATCATCACCAACTAGAGTGTACAGCAAATCCACACTCTCCGACTCTTGTGCAGACGAGGACTCGATTGCAACAGTCTTAGCGGGTTTTGCAGGAGGATCACACAGAATATGATTCTCAAGAGGTATGTCCTCTTCGTTTATCACCGCATCAGACTTTGCTGAATCGGTATCATCAGATTCATCATCAGAAGAATCAGCATCCTCAATCACAACTGGAGGATCCTGATTCTGTTCAGCAGTTACAAAAGTATCTGCTGACACATCTGAATCTGATGATACTTCCTTCTTATATCCCAGTCCTGCTGTAAATTCATTAACATCTAGAGGAACAGATGGTTCAAAGAAAACTCTATCTTCCTCATCAGGCATGGCATCAAAATTGTTTCTCACGGGTGGTGGACATTTCTTGTAACCTATGCATGTGACATCCCGTTTCTCTTTCTGAACATCAATGATGTGATCCAACACATAGCTAGAGCTCAAATAACTGTCTAACTTGAGTCGGATCGCCTCACTTTCTGTTTTAACACACGCCATTTCCTTTTGCATTACCTCAAGGCGAGTGATATACAGATTTATGTCAGTTTGTTTTCTGGAAACCATTTTAGTTAACTCGGTTTTATCTTTCTTTAACTTCTCAATTACCGACTTAAACTCCTTTTCATGGTTTTCATAAAACATGTTGGCTTCAGTGCACTTGGAAAGATCAACGGTCAACTTTTGATTGTGGATGAATGTCACATCATATTTCTCTTGCAAAGCCTCGTGTTTGCTTTGCAATTCACACCACTTATCATTCAAAGAAGCATGTTTGTCTTGCAAGTCAAACAAACTAGCTTGTAAAGCATCATGTTTGCCTTGCAACTCAGACATGTTTGCATCCAAATCAGCACATCTAACATGCAATCTATCACAATTATCACAGCTAACAGAAGTGGGTTCATCGACACATACCTGACTTGATGAACTGTCGACATTAGCCATAAAGGCTGAATGGAGAGAAGACGAAGAATAAGCAGCTTGATCCACCAGAATAGATCTTCTATCAGTTCCTGCTGCAGCTTCTTCCAAAATCTCATCAATGTCTGCATCGACTGTCGCATTCGATGTCTCATCCACCTGATCATTGCTTGAAGTGGAGGATTCTTCATCTGAACTTCCACTGTAACCGGAGCTGTCTTCATCTTCAGAAGATTCACTACCATTGGTGGAAGATTCTCCACCACTGGCGTGTTTAAGATCTTTGACAATTTCAGCAAAGCAAGCTGTTCCATCTGGAGCATCATTTCCCAACTGGATTGACCAATCACAGCCTTCATCTACTTGAACCACAAGTGCCTGGTTGGCATTAGATGGTCCTGCTTGACTCTGGTTGTTGACAGGCACCAACGTACGAACATTGTTCCTGTTCTGGTTCTGCTGATTGCCTTGACCTCTGAAGGGATTCTGGTTTCCATGCTGAGATGGTCTTGTGCATTCCCTTTTGAAATGACCCCGTTCACCACAGTTAAAGCACTTGACAGCCTGCTTATCAAACCCATACTTGGTGTCTTTCTTGCTCTCTAAGCTGGTTCTCCCAGTTCTCTCCATAAAATCCTTTGCTCGCCTAACAGCACTGGCAAAGGCCCACTTGATGTCCATCATCTCCATCTCCTCTTTATCAATCTGCTGATAGTCTTCTTGTGTCAGATTAATATTACCAATCTGACCTTCCACTAATCCACAGTATGCGCTCACCAAAGTGTTTAGCAGCTCCATATGTTCTTTTGCTACTTCAACACTGACTTTAGAAAAGCTTGAGGTGTCGAGCCGTACTGTATTTGGCTTTGATTGTTGACCAGCAGATGATGTACTTCCATAACAAGCTTGCTGTTGCTGTTGAGGAGGAAGTGGATTCCCGAACATATCAGTTGCTCTGATTTGCTGTTGCTGTTGTGGTGCTGGTTGAGGAGCTGGATTAAGCGGATTTCCAAACATATCTGTTGTTGGAGGAGGAGTGCCATACAGGCTCGTGCTAGACACAAATGCTGTTTGAATTGGAGCGTGTGAAGAAGGTTTTGTAGAAGTGCTAGAAGTTCCATAATAAATCTCAGGATTTTGTGGCACGGCAACTCTTTTTGCCTTGAGAGTTTCTTCCTGATTCTTGTTTTCCAGGAGTTGAGCAAAATCACTGAAGCTTGTTGTATCCAAAGTGCCATTGTACTTCATGATTTCTAGGAAATTACTCCATTGAGGTGGCAGGGCATCTGCAAACTTCTTCACTATCTCTGCTGAAGTTGTTACAACCCCAGTATTTGCCAATTCAGTCAGCAAATGAGTAAATCGACTTGTCAAATCTCCTAGAGATTCATTCTGCATACAAACAAAACCATCAAACTCTTTCTTTAGCAGATCTTTTCTTAATTGACGTGTTGCTTCATTTCCTATGCCCCTTATCTTCAATGCGTCCCACAACTTCTTCGTTGTCTTGAAACTGACAAATTGATGATAAATGTCTTTGCTTAACGCCTGAGTAAGAATGGCATATGCTTTCTTTTCTAAGTCATAGACCTTCTTCTGATCTTCCGTAAGATCAGCAAACGTAGCAGCAGATGAAGCAGCAACCTCTATTGTTTGATCAAAATCTGTGATGAAGCGCAACCACAGTTCTGTATTTTGACCAAGGACATATGTATGAAATCTGTCAAACCATCCCGGATATTCACTTAAATGCATCAACTTTGGAGGCCTATTCAAACTTCCCGTTTCACTTTCGCTTAGTAAAATGCTTTGAACACTTGGAGCTTGATTTGATACGAATGCCCATTGACCGGTAGATGTAGCATTAGCTTGCGAACCCGAATCTGGAGCTGGAGTACCAAAATACATCTCTGCATTTACCGGGACACCCCACATCGAATTCATTTTTGATCAAGAAAAATAATAACCTGAAAATCACAAACTGTTAAGCATAAACAGACTAAGGATCGAAAGATCAAAGCTTGTTCGAAGGATCAACAGTGTTCGAAAGATCACTGTTGAGTTTCGAACAATTGTTTTCGAAAGACTCCCCTATCGAAGGATCCTGGTCTTTCGAAAAAGAACTGTAGACCGAAAGATGTATGCTTCGAAATGATTCCTTGGTTCGAAGGATGATGATCTATCGAACCTCCACTGATCGAAAGATGGTCTTTCGAAATGATTCCTTGGTTCGAATGATGATTGATCTATCGAACCTCCACTGATCGAAAGATGGTCTTTCGAGTTCGAAGGATATCTTTCGAACGGTTCTGACACAGTTGACAAAGGATGACAGGTTGGGGAAAAAGGTGATGGGTTGGTAGAAACTTTCTGCGGAAGATATGGTCAGACCATGCTTTCTGCCAAAACCATGATTTGAAACATAAAATATAAAAAACTTATCCAGAAAACCGGTCACCGGAGAAGCCGGAATTTTGGCCGGAAATCACCAAACACCAAAAACGAGTTTTTAAGTTACCCAACCCGACATGCAACACACCCGGTTAGTAAAGGACACGTTTTAACAACTGGAAAGGCGAGAAAAACAGTAAAAACGAGTTCAAAACCAAGTGAGTTTTTGAGCAAAAACACTCCAAAGTCTTGTAAAAACCCGGTTTTTAACAAGGAAAAGAGCCACGGCTCTGATACCACTTGTAGGTCCCTCGGAGGTTGAGGTTTAACCTATTCCTTGTTATGTCAAACACACTAGCAAGTGCGGAATCCAAGCTAGCATGCAAACCGAGATAGAACAAGCACAATGATAAACACACAAGACTCAACGATTAACACCACTTGTATTAATGCGTATGAAAGGTCCGTTACAAGCACAAGGTTTACAAATCAGTTCTGTAAACTCTCTCTAAGTGTGTGTTCTCTCTATTTTCTGCTCTATGTGTCTGACTTTCGAACTCTCTGTCTAGTCTTTCTTCTCTCTCTGTTCTCACACACTACATTGATATTTATATCCATCACAGCACGTCTGGTCGAAGGATCAGAATTACTGATCGAAACATCATCTTTCGATCATGCATCCATCGAAGGATCCACATATGCTTCGAAGGATGGCATATCCTTCAAAGTCCATCAGAATCCTTCGTGGGATATCTTTCGAGCTCATCGAAGGATAGAAATAATCCTTCGATTGCCCACCCTTCGACACAAACATGTGAGTGGTCTGATCCAACCAATAAGTCTGGTCCAACATTAATTCACGGCCCCAATCAGCATGCACATGTTATACGTTCATGAATTCAACAAATTCAAATTGTAAGTATTAGTCAACATGTGACATCATCATGACATCATCATGATGATGTCATGGTGACGTGGCAGCGGGAACCGGCTCGCGGAGCTTCGTGCTTCGCGTGTCGAACTCTGGGACGCACGATGGAGGAATGTCGTGACGTCGGGCTTGAGCTGAACCTAACCGTGTCGAACCGAGTTGAACCGAACCGAGTCGCGACCACATAATATGTATCAACAACCACTAATTTTACATGTAAAAAATTATTAAAAGTCATTTTTGTAAGGCTGGAGATATTTGGACACCCATCGCGTCTATTTTCACACTTTTTGTGCCCTAGACGCCTCGTATAGGTCTATACGAGGCGTCTAAACACTGAATTCAATGGGGTCTGAGAGAGTGTCAGGCACAAAGTTTAAGGATTCTAGACGCCTCGTACAGAGCTATACGAGGCGTCTAGACTTGGGAATTTTTTTTGGCTGAAATGAGGGGTGTTTTGGTGGGTTTTGGTATGGTTTTTTGGATAGTTTTTGAAGATGTGTTTTTTGGTTGAAAATTTTTTTGTTTTTAAAAAAAGTTATGTTTTTTTTTTTACACTATAAAAAAGTTTTTGATTTTTAAAAATGAACTATTTTAAAAATCGGCTCTTTAAATATATTATATCGATTAAATATTATAATGTTTTTTACATTTTACTTTTTTAAATATTATTCTTCCGATTAAAATTTTATCTCGTTCAAATATTGTTTCCGTATTATATTCAGGGGATATATTGTTTCCGTATTATATTCAAAACATATTTTGTTTCCGTATTATCTCAATTTAAGACAACAATCATTAAGTAACCGAATAATTGAAAACAAACATAAATATGACATAGATAAGATAACTTTGTACATCCATAACAAAAATATATAAGATAAGTTTGTACATCCATAATAAAAATAAAAACAACAACAGGTCTATGCATCCGAATCCGAATCCGAATCCGAATCTGGCTGCTGCGGCTGCTGCTGATGTGGTGCTCGAGGTGGTGGGAGCGGTATCGCGGGTAACCCCTCTCTCTCGCGTCTATCCTGCAGCTCCCGAACCACCCAACCTATCAAATCGCTGAGCCTGTCAAGCTCTGCTCGTACCTCCGGATGTAGCGGCGCAGGTCCTGGGGCATGACCTGGAATAGCGTGACGTGGAAACTGAGGCGCCCCGGCAGGTGGCGGTGGCTGTGGCATCGCTGCACCGTCTACATCCTGCGGAGGCTCCTCCACGGGCACTACATCAGCAGGAGGATGAACGGGCTCGAAATGCTCTGGTAGGGCCTCCTCTATCCATATGCCCCCGTCGCGGTTTTTAAACCGCGGGCCAACTGGGAACCTCCTGATTACCCTCATCCCCCACAGCGACTGCATGCCCATCCGCGTCGGCATGACTGGCGGCGTCCGTAGATGTGGGTCCTCGTGCAGTACGAGGCCAAATGAACGGGCAATGACGGTCACGTACGCCCCGCCATATAAAAATCCGCGTTCCTGTCGGTGATGGGCGGAGGCGTAGTACTGGGCTAGACCGTGTGCTAGCGCGCACGGCCTCCTATACAACAAACAATAAAGGAAAAAAAGATCTGTGGTCGTACACCACTCACGGCTGTAGCCGCGCGCTGAAATCGAAGTAGCGAGCAAATGGTGCAGATACCTGCAGATAGTGTTAGCGAAATACAGAAACAGAGATTAATAAACAATGCACATAATCACAATAATTGCCGTAATAAACGTACGTACCTGTACAGTGGGTCCCTAACAAACGACACCCTCCCCTTCGACTTGTCGTGCTCCCAAGTATTTGGCCCCGCAATCACCTGCCAAAACCCTAGAAGAATGGGTTTGTCAACCACCACTTGCCCGGCTGTGTAAATCTCAGTCTCGATCTCCCCCTGCATGTATAAACCAGAACGCACCGCAAAGTCTGCT
Source organism: Helianthus tuberosus (assembly GCA_030545235.1). NCBI lineage: Eukaryota > Viridiplantae > Streptophyta > Magnoliopsida > Asterales > Asteraceae > Helianthus > Helianthus tuberosus. The sequence continues at coordinate 207,980,425 of CM060442.1, read as the reverse complement.
ACCGTCATCGTACGCAAAACGCCAGCGAGCCTGAAAGAAATCTCAGGCGGAGGGGGAGCATCTGGGTACGGAAGCGCCACTGGGACCCCAGGAGGGTGAAATGTGAATGACGAAAGGAACTCGACCAGCAGCTCCCTGTAGGTCGGCGTGTGCGCCAAATCAAAAAGACGATGCCACGGCGAATCGAGAGGTATAAACCGACGCACTCTATCCGTCTCAGCAAGCTCCCCCATCGCATCCCAGTAGATCGATGCATGCGATCCAATGTACATCCTCCTGAGCTTCTGGCAATGGCGGGCGGCATCGGTGCCGTCGGGAAACTCTAGGTACGGACAACCCTGAAGCGTATCCAGAGCCGGCCGCCGCCTCCGTCGTGGACCCTCCTGAACCGGCTGAATCGGCAGTGGCTCACCAAGATCTATCTGAATGTCGTCGCCCTCCATAATCAATCTGCAGGTAAATAACGTATACGTATAAAAACAATAATAAATAAATCAGAATAATAATAATAATTAACAATAATAATTAATAAATATTATTAATTAAAAAAAAATAATTAATAAATAATAATAATTAATAAATAATAATAATTAATAAATAATAATAATAACTAATAATAATAATAATTAATAAATAATAATAATAATAATAATAAATAATAATAACAATAATAATAATAATAATAATAATAATAAACAATAATAATAATAATAATAAATAAAAATAAAAATAAATAACAATAACAATAACAATAATAATAAATAATAGTAATAATAAATAATAATAATAATAATAATAATAATAAATAAAAATAATAATAAATAACAATAACAATAATAATAAATAATAGTAATAATAATAAATAATAATAATAATAATAATAATAACATTAACAATAATAATAACAACATTAATAATAACAATAATAATAAAACTAATAATAATAATTAATTAAAAAAAAAAAAAACACAGAGCCTCGTATAGCCCTCGTATAGGGCTATACTCGGCGTCCTGTTCTTCCACATTCATCTTCAACCTCAAAACTCAAACCCCCAAACCCCACAAAAATCAAATTTCAGGGCAAACCTACGGTCTAAAGGCAAAAACATGGCAAAAATACTAAACTACGGGGCGAAATACGTACCGGTGATGCTTCAAATCTTCGAAAATCCGGTCGAAATACGTATCCGAGGCGTATAGAGGTGTATTCTCCGTATGTGTGTTTGTTTTTTGTTTGGGGGTTAAAAGCAGCCTCGTCTAGACCCCCCCTGTGTTATACGAGGCCTAGACGCCTCGTATAGCTCTATACGAGGCGTCTGTGGATTAGGAAATGACCTTTTAGCCCCTGAAATAAGCCTAGATTGGGGGCATAACAGGGGCAGAATGGTCTTTTGGGCATACCTATACGACGCGTATAGCTCTATACGATTCGTATATTTTTAATTTTTTTTAAAAATGATATTAAACTGTTTTAATTATTGAAAAATGATACAAATTATAAAAAAAAATTATAGAAATTGTAGAAAATTATAGGAATTAATAAAAAAAATACATTCAAATTACAAAAATCATTCTTCCGTATCACTATCGATGTAATTAAGAATGGGGTTTGATCTTGGCGGAGGATTCATTATCGATGTATACCATTCTAGACGTGGCAAGTACATATCTTCCCATTGTTTCGTATGGGGTGTTCGGTTGGTCAACCATAGCCCGTGTGCTGGTGGCATTGGATAATCCCCTTCCAGCTTAACATGTATGAAGTGGTTCTCGTTTACATGTGTAAGCGTTATGAACAATGGTTGTTGATTAGCCGGAGGACTTAGTATCGGGAAGAAAGTGGAACTCGCACCCATGGTTGTCGTTAACAGGTGCACCCCGATACCGTACGTTTGTGCAATAAGAAGTCCTGCATAGGGGAAGTCCATCCAGTGATCCCCCCCACAACCGGACACTGAATCCCAAATTAGGCCCTGACGATGCGTGTAAAAATAACCTTTATCCCATGCTTCAAATATTGGGAACCAGATCGATTTGTTCTTATCCATTTCTTGAACAAGGTGCCTTCGAATGAGCCCCCATGAACTCTGTTCCATACCTAAGCCCACAGCCACAGACCGAAACCCACAATGACCGTCCGGCATCACATCTCGTATGCACGAGACGTACGGATGGAACACTAGCGGAATGTCATCCTGAAACTGTTCGATGATTCCCACGTACTCGTCCCCAATGATTAACGGAAAACCGTGAGCATCTCGTGTCTCTTTCTTCTTAGAACTCTTTGAACGGCTTAGGCTCGCTTTGGGTTTTTGGGACCTTATAACCGACTGTTGAGAGGCCTGTGACGGAACGTACGAGCTGTGACGAGGTTTGTCGTACTTACTTTGTCGGGAACCTTCAAAGCACGTGTTTGCATCACCGAATGAGCTTCTCCTCAATTCTTCATCTATACGAGAGGCCTCGTCCAACCTTTGTTGTACCTGCTTTGTTGTTGGTCGGCCACGAGTATTTTGTTGGACAACCGGTGGTTTCTTGGTAGATTTCTTTGGAGTCAACACCGCTTTAATCTTTGAAATCAGGCTTTTTTGCTGAGCTGGGGGGGGGGGGTGCGACTCTAATTGTTGTCTAACAATATTTTAGCTCTTCGACCACCGTCTCCTCCGTATCCACCGTCTCCTCCGTATCCACCGTCTCCTCCGTATTCACACCCGTATCTATAATCCGGATACCCTTGTTGCGTCAGATAACTTGGTTGACAAGCATGGTATGAGTCATCTACAGGGGGTGTTTCATCAACATGGGGATGATTGTTCAAATCTAGAAACAGTTTGTTTTGTTCTCCTTTTATACTAGACACAACCTCCTCTTGCTCATTAGAATCGGGAACGCAAGACTCCTCCAAAATAAAGAACCGTATCATCATTAGTAAATAATAAACTAAAACAAAAACTAATTAAAACATTTAAGTACCTGTACTGTTACCGGATCGCTTTCGGGCACCCAGTTCTCGCTATAATACTGCCCGAAGACATAGTTGCCGTCCCAGTATGATGACATTTCAACACTTCGGGATGATAAGAACACAAATTAAATGTCGTCCCAGAATGAAAGAAGAAGAAGAAGCAGAATGAAAGAAGAAGAACAAGCAAATGTTTTAAACGTCGGATGCTAGGGACAAACCATACACTGTATGTTGCACTTTTTCATAAGCCATCGACGCCTCGTATAGCTCTAGACCCCTCGTATATCTTTTTGTCACCTGTCGAAGACGCCTCGTATAGGTCTATACGAGGCGTCTTAGTGCCTCGTATCCATCCCTCGTACAGACCTATACTCCCCGTCTGATGTGACTGATTTGACATTGACATTGTGCTTTGTTGCAGAGATGGTCGGAAAAGTAACCCTATACGCCTCGTATAGGTCTATACGAGGCGTCCTGAAGGGTGTCAAAATAGGCATAAAGGTGTGTAAATATGTAGACCCTTTTGTAAACATAAGTAGAAGCCATTCAAATGCAAAAATTAAGTGTAATTTTTTAATCTTTTCTTTATTTTATTTTTTTGTTTTTCTATATGTGTTTATATAGAAAATCAACATAAAAGATTTGATTAAAGTTAATTTTTTACATGTAAAAATGATTTTTTATGAGTTGTTTTTGTTTTACCCTTGGTAATTTGTTGCCTTTTTTGTGGTTCTTCAATGAACTCATCTATATATATGTATATATCAAACCGTGGGTAGTATTTCTCCTACGAACTTGCAATCTTTAATTTAAGGCGTGATTATAACATACACTATAACGCCATATGCTACAATGTAAAGTTTGGGATTTTAAAATGTTAAAATTTTTTATCTAGAGGAATGTACTTGCTATCTAAATTCCTCTCATGTAGTATCTCATAATGGTACTAAATAATGTCCACAGTAAATACTAGTTGAACCACGATTGAATTACAATTTAAATACGAACAGGTTGGGTGATAAGCTGTGAAGATGGCTCTCAAGAAAAATTTAATGGATGCATCATAGCCACACATGCCCCAGATGCTCTCACATTGCTAGGAGAACAAGCTTCATATGAAGAAAAAACAATACTCGGCGCTTTTAATTATGTCTATAGGTATGCTCACCCTCTTGTTTTGAAATGTATAATTTCCACATGTGCTCAGCGCCTTTAATTATGTATCTACATGTTGCACTTAATTAAATTCTTTCGTATTTGAATGTACACAACAGTTCTACTTCTCATAATACCATTTTAATGATGATTAGAAATGCAGACTAATTAAAGTCTTCTTTGCAGTGATATGTTTCTACATCGTGAGGCAAAATTAATGCCCCGAAACCAAACAGCATGGAGCGCATGGAACTTCCGTGAAACAGTGGATAACAAAGTATGCTTAACTTACTGGCTCAATGCGATCCAGGTACATATGATGCCATCTTATACTTTATGATTAGTTCATCTATTTAATTACCAAGATGGTGTAGAACCTGTGTGAATGCCTACTTCATTTTAAGTGCATTAGCGATGTAGTGCAACAACCCTTTAGTTATTTATATGAAAATGCAGAACATTGATGACAAGGGACTACCTTTTCTTGTTACAATTAACCCGCCCCAAACTCCAGAGAGTACGGTACTTAAGTGGTCAACTGGATATCCAGTTCCATCGCTTGCTGCATCAAAGGCTTCACTTGAGCTTCATACCATTCAAGGAAAGAGAAACATTGTGTTTTGTGGAGCTTACCAAGGTATTCTTTACTTACGCAACCAACCTACATTTTTTACCAACAAATGTCATGCAAGTCTTACCTATTAATGCACCCATGTTACATTCTGTTACCACATATCCAATATTTTACCTATTTAGAAGGTGGCAGGTTACCCCTATGCCCATTGAAAATTTAAATGCTGATGTGTAAGTATTAATGACACATAAGAAATGATAATAAGGCTCCTATTATTCTCACACCACTAAAATCTTATTTTTCACACTCCTACATTTATACAGGCCGTATAAGTGATTGTTGCACAAAAAAAATGACAATGATTGCTTTTTTTGTCCATGTATACAGCCGTATAACATTATACGACCCGTATAGAATGTTATAGAACCCATATAATGTTATACGACCTAATATTTACTCTACGTATACGAGCCGTATAACATTATACGACCCAATATTTGTCATGTCAATTATTATTCTATACAGACAGTATAACTTTATACGGGTCCCGTATACAGGGTGTGAAATTAACATTTTAGAGTGTGACATTATTAGAACCCATTTCATATATATTGTTGATGTGCGTAAAGAACCATGCCCGGCGAAAACAAAATAATTATAACTTTGATATTTGGTATAATACTTTTTATTGAATTAATTAAAAATAAGAGTGTGCCTATTGGCACACTAAAGTGCCTATTGGCACACCAAACCCTAGCAAAATTAGGGTTTATCTACGCTGCGTATTGGTCAATACGCAGCGTATAACTTATACGCTGCGTAATAGACCATAGATCTCAGTGCCTGATTACCAATCATTGCACAGAAAACAATGTCCCATACGCTGCGTATTGGTCAATACGCAGCATATATAAAACTGATGCAAATTTGGGGTCATTTTGGTAGGTTTGAAGTGTCAAGTTTTTGCCAGGTTTGTATACGCTGCGTATTGAGCAATACGAAGCGTATACCCAGGGACCTTTTTTGTAAATTTAGGAAACTTCAGGGACCATATTTGTCAGTTTTCAAAAACTTAGGGACCTTTTTGTAAATTTTCGAAAAACCAGGGACCATTTGTGTAAATTTACGAAATATCAGGGACCATTTTGGTAAATATATAAAAAAAGCAAGGACCATTTGTGTAAATTTACGAAATCTCAGGGACCATTTTTGTAAATATATAAAAAAAGGGGAAAAAGGGGGTCTTCATTTAAGAACCGGCCCTTGCAAGACTCGAACTCATGACCTCTCATTTAGAACCGCAACGCCTTAACCAGTTTATCCTCTGTCCAGAGCTGTTAGAATATGAAACTTAATTTTTATATGTAGTAGGTATACTATACGCTGCGTAGTGACCTATACGTAGCGTATATGGACACTTTATATACGCTGCGTATAGGTCAATACGCAGCGTATTTGAAGACTTATATACGCTGCGTATAGGTCAATACGCAGGGTATACAACCTTCTGAATTTTAATTGCACACAGAACCTGTTAAATAACCTGTTATATTCCAGAACCTGTTAAATAACCTGATATATTCCAGAACCATATCGATACAACAAAACATGTTATATAACCTGCCATAATTTTATATGTACACCACAATATAAAAGTTTGTGCATACATAACAAAATGATATATACAAGAGTTTGATATATACAATAAAAGTTTGTGAATACATAACAAAATGATAAAATACTACTACTGCTGCTCCTGCTGCTGCTCCTGCTGCTGCTGCTGCTGCTCCTGCTGCTGATGCTGATCCCATTCCGCATCCGTAATGAAGGGTAGTGGAGGTAACCCGTCATGCTGTCGCTGCTGCTGCAGCGCCGCAGCCACCCACTCCAACAGATAATTGTTTCTTTCATGTAACCGAAGCTGCCGCTGATATGATGGGTCAGCACCGGGCCAAACATGGCGTGGGAACTGAGGCGCCCCTGGTGGTCCACGCGGCGGTGGTGGCTGCGGAATGACGACGGCCGGCTCATACGGCTCCGGCGGCTCCGGATCTTGCGAGGGATAATACGGAGGGAACTCCGCAGGCAGCTGTTCAAGCTGATATTGCGTGCCGTTCTTGTTCTTAAACCGCTTCCCGTCTGGGAAGTCTTTGGTAACGTGCATTCCGGATATAACATTCTTCGCCATCCGCTTCGGCTGTGCCGGCGGACCTACATTGTCGCGGTCAGTCTCCGGATGATAGCCCAACGAAAGGGCTATCCTAGTCACGTAGGCTCCGCCGAATAACAATCCGCGCTCCTGTCGATGATGCGCGGAGGCGAAGTATTGCGCCAACCCGTGGGCGAGAGCGCACGGCCTCTTGTATAAGTGGCAATATAAGAAAAATAAATCGCCACTGGTGCACCACTCCTTGCTTTTGTTTCGAGCAGTGATCGAAGTGGAAATCATTTTGTGTAAGTACCTGCACAAAAGGAAACCAGTCAGTAAATAATAATCAGACGACATCGACTAAGATCGTCGTTAAATAATATTTTTTTATTATTTAGTCGACGTCGTCCGTAAGGCGCGTACGCGTACGGGCCTAACGAGCGTCGAAACTAAGTCCGTCGTTAAAATATATATATTTTTTTATTGTTTAGTCGAAGTCGAACCGTAAGGCGCGTAGGTCTCTAACGAGCGTCGAAACGGAGATCGTCGTTAAAGTATAAAACTTCGATCTTAGTTTCGAGGCTCGTTAGGGACCTACGCGCCTTACGGTTCGACTTCGACTAAAAAATAAAAAAATTATATATTTTAACGACGGACTTAGTTTCGACGCTCGTTAGGCCCGTACGCGTACGCGCCTTACGGACGACGTCGACTAAATAATAAAAAAATATTATTTAGTCGACGTCGTCCGTAAGGCGCGTACGGGCCTAACGAGCGTCGAAACTAAGTTCGTCTTATATTTTAACGACGGACTTAGTTTCGACGCTCGTTAGGCACGTACGCGCCTGATCGTCGTTAAATAATATTTTTTTATTATTTAGTCGACGTCGTCCGTAAGGCGCGTACGCGTACGGGCCTAACGAGCGTCGAAACTAAGTCCGTCGTTAAAATATATATTTTTTTATATTGTTTAGTCGAAGTCGAACCGTAAGGCGCGTAGGTCTCTAACGAGCGTCGAAACGGAGATCGTCGTTAAAGTATAAAACTTCGATCTTAGTTTCGACGCTCGTTAGGGACCTACGCGCCTTACGGTTCGACTTCGACTAAACAATAAAAAAAATATATTTTAACGACGGACTTAGTTTCGACGCTCGTTAGGCCCGTACGCGCCTTACGGACGACGTCGACTAAATAATAAAAAAATATTATTTAGTCGACGTCGTCCGTAAGGCGCGTACGGGCCTAACGAGCGTCGAAACTAAGTCCGTCTTATATTTTAACGACGGACTTAGTTTCGACGCTCGTTAGGCCCGTACGCGCCTGATCGTCGTTAAATAATATTTTTTTATTATTTAGTCGACGTCGTCCGTAAGGCGCGTACGGGCCTAACGAGCGTCGAAACTAAGTCCGTCGTTAAAATATATATTTTTTTATTGTTTAGTCGAAGTCGAACCGTAAAGCGCGTAGGTCTCTAACGAGCGTCGAAACGGAGATCGTCGTTAAAGTATAAAACTTCGATCTCCGTATCGACGCTCGTTAGAGACCTACGCGCCTTACGGTTCGACTTCGACTAGATAATAAAAAAAATATATATTTTAACGACGAACTTAGTTTCGACGCTCGTTAGGCCCGTACGCGCCTTACGGACGACGTCGACTAAATAATAAAAAAATATTATTTAGTCGACGTCGTCCGTAAGGCGCGTACAGGCCTAACGAGCGTCGAAACTAAGTCCGTCTTATATTTTAACGACGGACTTAGTTTCGACGCTCGTGAGGCCCGTACGCGCCTGATCGTCGTTAAATAATATTTTTTTATTATTTAGTCGACGTCGTCCGTAAGGCGCGTACGGGCCTAACGAGCGTCGAAACTAAGTCCGTCGTTAAAATATATATTTTTTTTATTATTTAGTCGAAGTCGAACCGTAAGGCGCGTAGGTCTCTAACGAGCGTCGATACAGAGATCGAAGTTTTATACTTTTACGACGGACTTACGGTTCGAAACTAAGTCCGTCGTTAAAATATAAGACGGACTTAGTTTCGACGCTCGTTAGGCCCGTACGCGCCTTACGGACGACGTCGACTAAATAATATTTTTTTTATTTTTTAACAGAAAACTGCTTTTTTTAACAGAATTTTTTTATCAATTTTTTTTTAAACAGATTTATTTTTTTAAACATAATTTTTTTAATTATTTAGTCGACGTCGTCCGTAAGGCGCGTACGGGCCTAACGAGCGTCGAAACTAAGTCCGTCTTATATTTTAACGACGAACTTATTTTCGACGCTCGTTAGGCCCGTACGCGCCTTACGGACGACGTCGACTAAATAATACGCGCCTTACGGACGACGTCGACTAAATAATAAAAAAATATTATTTAGTCGACGTCGTCCGTAAGGCGCGTACGGGCCTAACGAGCGTCGAAACTAAGTCCGTCTTATATTTTAACGACGGACTTAGTTTCGACGCTCGTTAGGCCCGTACGCGCCTTACGGACGACGTCGACTAAATAATTAAAAAAATTATGTTTAAAAAAATAAATCTGTTTAAAAAAAATCTGTTAAAAAAACAGTTTTCTGTTTAAAAAACTAAGATCTTCAAAAAACAGTTTTAACGACGATCTCAGTTTCGACGCTCGTTAGGACCGTACGCGCGTTACGAGCGTCAAAACTAAGATCGTCAAAAAAAATCTGTTTAAAAAAATATTCTGTTTAAAAAAAAAATTCTGCTTAAAAAAATCTGTTAAAAAAAATTCTGTTTAAAAACAGTTTTCTGTTTTAAAAAAAAATTCTGCTTAAAAACAGTTTTCTGTTTAGAAAAAAAAAAAGCGTGGGTTTAAAAAATCTGTTAACTAACGTACCTGTGAAGTGGATCCTTAATCGTCGTAACCCTCCCCTTGGATTGCTGGTGGTCCCACTGACCCATGTCCGCGATCAGAGCCCAAAACCCTAAAAGCGTGGGTTTATCAACAATTACCAACCCCTGTTTACACGAATGTTTATTAAACGTTAAATTAATATTAAATCTTAAATTTTATATATTAAAATAATAATAATAACAATACAAAATTTGTGTTAAACATACCGTCCTATATAGATCCGTAGCGATCTCAGCCTCCGTATACAAACCGCTATGCACCGCAAAGTCTGCAAGTGACATAGAACGCGCCTGGCCAGCCATGCGAAACGAAACCTCGGCCGGCTGCGCGGGGTCCACAGTCTCATTTGGCCGACGAGGATGAAACTCGAACGACGACAGGAACTCGATCAGTATCTCCCTGTAGCTCGGCGTAAACGCTAGCTCAAACAGTCGATCCCACGGTGAATCACGGGGAACAAACTCCCGCGCCCAATCTTCCGCCCCGAGCTCCCGGAGGGTTTTCCAAGAAACCGCAAAATGGGCACCGACGTGCATCTTCCGAAGCTTGTCGCAACGGAGAGCAGCGTCGGACTCCGGAGGAAACTCCAAATACGGGTGATTCAGGAGAGGATCCGCCGGTGGACGCTTCTGCTTTTGCGGCTGCTCCGGATTAATTTCTTCTATTTCCATTTCAGCATCCATCTTTCTCGTCCTGAAAACCAAAAAATTTTAGATTGAGTTCACTTTTCTAAATGTTCCAATTTCATATGTTCGAACATAAAAAAAATTGGGTCGGTTCGACGGTTCGAGTCGGGTAAGGTTCATCACATAATAAAATAAGATACAATAATGAAAAAAACATTTTCATGGTTAATTTAAAAACACGCAATATAAATAAGATGGTCTTACGAATACAAAAAACATACCGGTAAAACTAGTGGCAACTTTATTATCTTTTTCACGTTAGTATTGTAGTGGACAATGAGATTCACTAATCACTACTCATACGCATCGAATGCTAACAACAAAGGAAGCAAGAAACATGGTCACAAACTGCAAACAGCCACAAAATACCCAATTAACTACAGAAATATCACCATTGACAAATTAACTACAGGAAGCAAGCCTGGTTGCGTTCGGGAATACTTTAGAACACGCTTTAATTAGGGCAAGCTCCCTATCCGTGACTATCACACGCGGCATCATACATTCATGCAATATTGACTTGATCCGCTCAAGCACCCACACGTAGTTACCCCTTCGTTCTTTACAAATAACGGCATGTGCTATACAAAAAGACTTCGCAGTCGACGTCATACCCACAACCTGGACAAATGGCATGTTGTAGAGGTTTGTTTTGTAGGTCGCGTCGATCAACATCACGTGCGGGAATGCACGCCACATAGTGATTGAATAAGGATGAACAAAGAAAATCTCTGTTACGACATCTGTTTTGGGTTCCTGTCGGGTGTCGTAAATGAATCGGTGGTCGTGCAGCAGGCTTTCCAGTGCCTGAATAGGATTCTTTCCGTCCATTATTGTCGCTCTAATTTTTTGTACCGCATTTTGCACGTCTTTCTGAACGTGCAGGCTGTCGGGGAACTGCTTTCTTAGGGTTTGAAATATGATACGTGGCTCCATGTTTTGAGCAGTTAGCTGCTCCACTAGCTTGTATTCGGCTTTAGTAAATCTTCGCACAAAAGCGTGGCCCAACAGACTCGTCGTAGGTTCGTGGTTATGGTTCCCACAGTCCACTTTTAACTCCCACGTGTCATTCGTCACGTCCCGGATGGCGAGTAATGAAAATGGGCAACCGATTTTTTTGCTACCTGCTTTCCTAACTGTTGCTTTACTACGGTGCTCACCACTACGGTCGCACACAAGCCATACCATCCCAGTAGTACCGCCAAAATTTTTTGATCGGCGGGTAACAATTACGTAACCATACTTCTTTCCCGTTTCTTGTACCCAATTCTTCAAATCAGTTAGAGACATGAAACACTAAAAAAAAGTTACGTTAATAATAATAACAATAATAACAATAATAATAATAATAACAATAATAACAATAATAATAATAACAATAACAATAATAATAATAATAAAAATAATAACAATAATAATAATAATAATAACAATAATAACAATAATAATATTAACAATAATAATAATAACAATAATAATAATAATAACAATAACAACAATAATAATAACAATAATAACAATAATAATAATAACAATAATAACAATAATAATAATAATAATAATAATAATAATAACAATAATAATATTAACAATAATAACAATAATAACAATAATAATATTAACAATAATAACAACAAAAATAATAATAATAATAATAATAATAATAATAATAATAATAATAATAATAATAATGTGATACCTCATTTATTTGAAACGGATTGCCCGGGGTAGATGGTTCTTAAAGTGATGTATCGTATCCACTGTATCCACCTTCACCCACGTATCCACTGTAACCACCTTCACCCCCATATCTATCGTATCCACTGTATCCACCTTCACCCACGTATCCACTGTAACCACCTTCACCCCCATTTCTATCGTATCCACTGTAACCACCCTCACCCCCGTATCCACTGTAACCACCTTCACCCCCGTATCCACCCTCACCCCCGTATCCACTGTAACCACCTTCACCCCCATATCTATCATATCCACTGTAACCACCTTCACCCCCGTATCCACCTTCATCCCCGTAACCCGGATACGATTGCTTCGTCGGGTAATATGTTTCATCAACAGGTGCATTCTCAGCACCGTATCCACTTTGTTGCATGTACGGAGATTCATACCCGTATCCGTAATCTGGATACACTTGATGCGCCGGGTAATTTGGTTCATCAACAAGTGGAGTGGGAGTCTTGTTCAAGTCTGGCAACTGTGTTTTTTGATCAACGGGGACTCCAGACACAACCTCCTCCTCCTCCTTGGCAGCATTTGCTCCCCATGTGTCGTTAGAATAGCGCTTACCGAAATAATTATCGGTCCAAAATGATGACATTTTAACAAGATTGAACAAAAAACGGAACAAATGATGTGTAAATTGCTTACTGAAGAAGAAGATGAAAAAGAAAGCAGTAGGCAGTGAATTCGAATTGTGAACAGATGGATAAATAGACTTTCACGTGACAGTTCAATAGGCAGCGTATTGCCCTCTACTCCCCGTATTACTTTATTCACGTGCCTGGACAACATCGTATCGATGTCAAATCAGTCTGACATATGCTGCGTATTGACCACTACGCAGCGTATAGGGTTACATCTATACGATGCGTATTGATCACTACGGACCCTATGTCAGACTGATTTGACCATGGTACTAGGTTTGACTGTCTGGTTGTGTCCCTACCATTAACATACGCTGCGTATTGATCAATACGCAGCGTATAACCTAACTAGTGTATATATGTAATTAAGTTTCATATTCTAACAGCTCTGGACAGAGGATAAACCGGTTAAGGCGTTGCGGTTCTAAACGAGAGGTCATGAGTTCGAGTCTTGCAAGGGCCGGTTCTTAAATGAAGACCCCCTTTTACCTCTTTTTTGATATTTTTACAAAAATGGTCCCTGAGATTTCATAAATTTATACAAATGGTCCCTGGTTTTTCGAAAATTTACAAAAAGGTCCCTAAAGTTTCGAAAACTGACAAATATGGTCCCTGAACTTTCATAAATTTACAAAAATGGTCCCTGTTTATAAGCTACGTATTGCTCAATACGCAGCTTATATAAACCTGGAAAAAAAATTACACTTCAAACCTACCTAAATGACCCCAAATTTGCATCAGTTTTATATACGCTGCGTATTGACCAATACGCAGCGTATAGAAACTTTGTTTTCTGTGCAATGATTGGTAATCAGGCACTGAGATCTATGGTCTATATACGCTGCGTATTGACCAATACGCAGCATATAGGGTTAACCCTATACGCTGCGTATTGGTCAATACGCAGCGTATATAAACCCTAAGTGTGCAGATAGGCAAAGCGAGTGTCTAGATAGTGAGAGCCAAAAATAAATAAAGTAAAAGAAAATAGTAAGTCGGCTAAAATAATTTTTTTACTTATGCAACCAACCTACATTTTTTACCAACAAATGTCATGTAAGTCTTACCTATTAATGCACCCATGTTACATTCTGTTACCACTTTATCCAATATTTTACCTATGCCCATTGGAAATTTAAATGCTGATGTGTAAGCAGTAATGACACATAAGCAATGATATTTCATAAATGTTGTTGATGTGTTTAAACAAGCATGACCACTGAATTCCACCCATAGCAAAATTATTGATAGGGTCCTTTGTTTTAAAAAGTGTGAGGCACTCCTAGACATTTAGGTCCAAAAAGCCAATTCATGAATTCATGTGGCGCTAAGAGCACTGACGGATTCGAAAAAAAAATTTACGAGCAACACAAATTGGTTGAGTTAAACAAATTGATTGAGTTAAAATGGGAGAGGTAAAACAAATTCATACTCAACCACTTAATAATAAAAATTTATTCGTACTTATTTACTTAATAATTTGATAAAGTTGAGAACAATTTAAGAGCCTTCGGTAAAAAAAAGCCAAAAACAAATAATAACTTTGATATTTGGTATAATACTTTTTATTGAATTAATCTTCCTATACTAATAAACAAAAATCTTTTTTGGACACGTGTCACTCTCTGGTGCCTCCTCCCTTTTAATAATAGTATTAGATATTAATTTTATACACAAAATATAATATAATATTAATTAATATAGTTAGAGATAAACGTCTACATTCAAATTTAATTAACAATTATCTATAAAAAATATAAATGTATCAAATAATATAATAAGTATAATATTATTTAATATAGTTAGAGATCAAATGTATAATTTCAAATTTAATTAATAGTAAATTACTTTTCGAGACCCTATGTTTTAGTGGTTTTAACCACTTGAATCCAAAATCAAAAGGTTTAACACCTTGAGTCTCTAACCGCTCATTCACACCCTCTGTAAAAAATTCAGAAAAAACCTTTTGTAAGGTTGAGTTCTCTAAGTTCTCACAACTCGTAGAAGTTTTCATTTTACCCTGACCATATATATTTGTTAAGATTAAATATATTATTTGGATATAAACAATAATTACTAATAAAGTATCAAATCACATGTACAAGTAACGAAAATATAACTGTTCTTTTGTTTTACTAATTTATCTAAATAAGTCATTTCATTAATAAGGATTATATACAAGTTTATAATTTACATTTTTCGTTATTCAACCCGTGTAATACACGGGGTTGTAAGCTAGTTAAAAATAAATAAAGTAAAAAAAATAATAATAAGTCGGCTAAATTAAATTAAGTAAGAAATGCACAAATATATTTTACGAATATTCATTATTTGAAAATTTCAAGTAATTTTTATGCAAGAGTCGGCCGACTTTTACCTTACGTAATCTTGTGAGTATTCAGAATTTTACCTCCTTTTCATTAATAATTGAACTTTACCTACTTTTTATTAATAATAATTTTATCTCTGTGTTATTTCTTGCTTCAGTTGTGCATCACATAAGCTCTATGCTAACTCAATACTTGATTCTTATAGGTTATGGATTCAATGAGGACGGAGTGAAGGTAACATAATGTATTAATGAAACCTTACTGAACAATTTTGTATCAAAGTATCTTGTGGAGAGTTTGTTTAAGGTTCCATACTGTATTTAACGGAACAATGCATCATGTATGAAAAACATTGATACACATCTCACATCGACTTTTAAGTTGTTGCAGGCGGGCATTGTTGCAGCAAACACAATGCTTAATAAGAGTTATGATATTCTCAACAACCCTAATCAGATGGTACCCTCTTTCATGGAAGCCAGTGCACGGTCGTTGATTGTTAAGTTTCTTCAAAATTACATTACCCTTGGAACTTTAATGTGAGTCATACTCTATTACATACAATCTTCTCTAGAGAGAGTGTCACCTGTTTTTTTTTTTTTTTCTTTTCTAATTCGGAATACTTACATTAACTTCATGTGACCAAATTCTTTCAAAACTAAAGTAAGGTGCACAAGTATAAACAAGATGAGAAAACTAGATCAAATTAGTGCACCCAATAGAGAACACTCACATATACACACAAACAAAAGAGGTTAGATTGAAACTCTGATGATTGATTTCTTGATGAAGGAACTCTCAAAAACAATCACATTTCATATGGAGCATACGTCCCTCATCTAGAACTAATGGAAACAGAGAGAAATTTAGAAAGTGCTCATTAGACCCCCAAACATTAGCATCTTGCCTAAAATCTAATTCATATCACTTTAATTTGTACAGTTTAATTGAAGAAGGGGGTACAGTGTTCAAGTTTGAAGGGAGCAAAAAGAAAAGTTCGTTAAAAGTTCATTTAAAAGTTCACAGTCCCCAACTTTATTGGAAGGTAAATGCTCTAAATTTGCTTTTGGCTCTCTCTTACAATGTAAGGCATTCAGAAATATTGTTTTCACATTTCAACCCTACCCGTATGAGTTAAAAAAACTCATGAAACTCAATGGATGGACCACACAAATATAAGATTTAGATTATAAAAAGAGAGAAATAATAGAAAAAAGATAACAAAGATATGAATGGAGAAGAAGATGTGTGAGTTTTATTTTTATTTTTTATTTATTTATTTTTTTACAAAATGAACATTAAATTTAGAACTGTTGGTTACAGGCCCCAAATAAATCACTCTAAATATACACACAATTTACGTATGTATGTATATGATATGTAACTGAATGTGCAGACGATTTACAAAATGGAGCTGGCTCTTTTATTCATTAAACTAAGGCATATATATAGCCTTTACAATGATGTGCACGTGCAAATACAAAAGGAATAAACCACTAATATTCTATCCTAAAATGCAGGAAACAACCCCACGATTTTGACCCATTAAAACTCTAATTAAACATGTGCAATATTGATTCTTCTGCTGCAAGTTGGAGCCAAATCTGACCCGTATCCGTAAACAATTAACCATTTTAACCGTGACCCGATAACGTACCGACCCGTGACCCGTAAACAAACCCGAATAATCCAACAATCACCCCCTTAATCGGTTGTTTACGTCACTCGTTACGACACCCGAATCACCATTTTTTCTTTCCCGAACCATCTCGACTTCTACCGGACACCCGACCTCAACCACGGTCACGCCCAAAGCCTTCTCGGTTCAACCCGAAATAAATCACCACACTTGTAACATGTCACATGGCATTACGCTGGAAACGTTCACTAACATCACGACTTTTCACGGATCGACGACCTCACCCCGGCCACATCCAAGTCACCCGATTGAACTCCAACGCCATAATGTTTACAACGGTGTAGTTTCTCCACTCTCTTCTTGTCTCAACAACTCGCACCTTTTTCCGATCACCCTTGTTCTAGAGGTCACTCCACCGAAAAAGAAAACAAGCCACCCGCTTCTTCCGTTTTCTCAACTTGCCAAACGAGACGAATCCAAAGCCACCTGCTTTGACGAATCCTTTCTGCTCGCCTTTCACGCACCACGTCGGTCTCCTCTTATCACGAACAACTCGATCAAGGCACCTGCGACACCATCTACTGTTATCACCGGTTATATAACAGCCGCGCAAACTCATAACTAACAACCGAACAGCCTAGTATCTTAACAGCCACGAACACCGATGTTCATCACGGTCACCCCCGTCATCTCAACCGGTTCTTACCCGCAACAACGGTTGACCCGAACACCATAACGTCTTCGTCTAACGCTGCAACACAGTCCCGAACAGCCACCGAACACAAGTGTTTATCACCGGTCACCCCCGTCGTCATTACCGGTACGTCTACCACAACAACGACCGACCGAAACACCTTAACGCGTCCGTCTTCTGCTGTTAAACGATCCGAAAACAGCCACCTGCCGTCTCGAACCTTCTTCTACGCCTGCCCTCCACCGACCGACACGCCCGCCGGCGGCGGAGGCTTCCTCCGATCTTCTCGAGCCCTAGGCTCTGATACCAAATGTTGGTTACAGGCCCCAAATAAATCACTCTAAATATACACACAATTTACGTATGTATGTATATGATATGTAACTGAATGTGCAGACGATTTACAAAATGGAGCTGGCTCTTTTATTCATTAAACTAAGGCATATATATAGCCTTTACAATGATGTGCACGTGCAAATACAAAAGGAATAAACCACTAATATTCTATCCTAAAATGCAGGAAACAACCCCACGATTTTGACCCATTAAAACTCTAATTAAACATGTGCAATATTGATTCTTCTGCTGCAAGTTGGAGCCAAATCTGACCCGTATCCGTAAACAATTAACCATTTTAACCGTGACCCGATAACGTACCGACCCGTGACCCGTAAACAAACCCGAATAATCCAACAAGAACAATGTGACTTTTAGTTAATTTGAAGTGTTTGAGATGAGGTCCCAATAGTAAGTGTTCTAGTACATTTTAAGATATTCTACAATTTTAATGTCAACACTTGCATAAAGATATTGTCTTGCTTTAAACTTGTAGCTTGTCACAAAAGGTGGTATATGAAACCGGTTAATCTCTTAACATCCCGTACATAATTAGATAGTTAGAATAGATTACTACTTAGCGGTTATGAACTACAAGGACCGAAGTTGACAAAGTGAAAGATGGTAACTACCATCATTACCGAAAAGGTGTGTCTCTCCCTCACAACCATTCCGATCGGGTACAAGGCACAAAAGAAGAAACGCGACTGTTGGATCGAGTGAACAAGATTCAACACACCTCTTCAAGATCGATCACAACCATACATCCAAGAGACGTGTCCTTTCACGAAGAGACGCAACCATTCACTCGTACCCGTAGAAAACTATAAATAGGGACATGTAGATTCATTTGTAAAAAAAAAACACTCAATTCGATATTGTATATACATTCGGTTATTATCAAGTTATTCAAGTTTGATTGTTAATCACGCTCATTAGAGATCAAGATCCATTTTCGGGCCAACAAATTGGTATCAGAGCATCAGGCTCTAGGCGTGGGAATTGCAAGGCATCGCAGGGAATTCGCGATCAGGTTTCAATTTCGTTTTAATTCGCAAAAGTTTCATTTCAGAATTTTTAGTTTCGGTTCTAGTGTAATCGGTTGAACCGAAGGGTTAGGAATCTAGGGTTCGTTTTGATTCCGGGGTTTAGTGCGAATTAGATTATTTCGGTTGTTTGATTATTACACGGTTAGGGTAATCGTGGGGTTTGTAAGATCTATTGAAACCAAGAAATAAAAGTTAGTAGAAGTGAAGATTGTTCGGCAGGAAGATATGTCAGGAGGAACCGGACCAAGTTCACAAGTTATAATTCAAAAGGAAGGAAATTATCTTTCCCAGTTTCAGTGTCCAATTCTGAAACCAAC
Source organism: Helianthus tuberosus (assembly GCA_030545235.1). Classification (NCBI taxonomy): domain Eukaryota; kingdom Viridiplantae; phylum Streptophyta; class Magnoliopsida; order Asterales; family Asteraceae; genus Helianthus; species Helianthus tuberosus. Next base: position 207,961,270 of record CM060442.1, on the reverse strand, counting down.
AAACTATACGGTTTGGGCTATTCGTATCAAGACGATTCTTGAAGCGAATGGTTTGTGGGAAACGATTGAACCGGCAGAAAATGCAACGGTAGACACCAAGAAAGATAAGTCTGCAATTGCATATCTGTTTCAAGCAATACCAGAAGACGTTGTATTGCAAGTTGCAAGTTGTAAAACTGCAAAGGAGATTTGGGATAATCTAAAGGTTAGACACGTTGGCGTTGATCGGGTACAAAAGGCGCGTATGCACACGTTATTGTCAGAATTTGAATTGTTGCAAATGAAGGATGACGACACTATTGATTCTTTTACCGCAAAGATTAATAGTATCGTTACCCGGGCAACTGAAGTAGGAACGACATTGAGTCAACCGACTCTAGTACGCAAACTCCTAAATGGCGTACCAGATAAGTTTACTCAAATCGTTGCCTCTATGGAACAATACTCCGATCTAGAAACTATGACGCTAGAAGAAGCGGTCGGAAGATTAAAGACATATGAAGAGCGGCTCAGGTTAAAGAAAGGAAATCAAGGAGAAAGCCAAGATAGGCTTATGTTCACACATAATGATAACACCAGAGGAAGGCAATCTGGAAACCGCGGTCGTGGTAGATTTAACCAGACGCGTGGGAATTGGCGTAACAACGGAAATAGGCAAAGTCCCAGAAACGAAGGATCTACATCCAGACCTAGAAACGGAAATTCTAGAAACTGGAGGAAGTTTGCGAGAAACAACCTAAGCAAGATCCAATGTTTTAAGTGTCAAAAGTTTGGACACTACAAAAAGGACTGTTCTGAGAAAGACGAAGTGCAAGAACACTCAAACCTCGTCGAGGAAGACGAAGCACCCGTATTGCTAATGGCAATACAAGAAGAAAATGTTCAGGAAAGGGCTCTGCTAAACGAGGAACGTATAAGACCAACAAATTACGCCTCAGAAAATGAAAATCTATGGTACTTAGACAACGGGGCCAGCAACCACATGACAGGAGTGCGAAGTCACTTCAAAGAATTAGATGAAACAGTGACAGGTCAAGTACGGTTTGGTGACGGGTCACACGTAGAAATTAAAGGCAAAGGTTCAATACTACTGGAATGTCTGAATCAAGAACAAAAGATTGTTTCACATGTATACTACATTCCAAGTCTAAAAACCAATATATTAAGCCTCGGACAACTTACAGAAATCGGTTGCAAAGTGGTCATGGACGGAGATTTACTTACTATCCGAGATCGAAATAGAAAGCTACTAATGCGAGTCAAGAGAATGAAGAACAGGCTGTACAAAGTCAAACTGAAAACGGGAAAACCAATCTGCTTACTATCAAAGACCGAAGACACAGCATGGTTATGGCACGCAAGGTTAGGCCATTTACATTTCGACGCTATTAAAGAAATGACTCGTAAGAACTTGGTACATGGAGTTCCCCAAATAAGCCATGCTAGTCAAGTCTGTGACGCATGCTTATTAGGAAAGCATAGTAGGGCACCATTTCCAAATCAGGCAAAGTTCAGATCTTTAAAACCTCTGGACTTAGTCTATGGAGATTTGTGTGGTCCTATAACTCCACCAACACATGCTGGGAAGAAGTATATATTCTTACTTGTAGACGACTGTACTCGCTACATGTGGGCATATTTACTGACTTCCAAGGATCAAGCATTCGAAACATTTAAGGAGTTCAAGGAAAAGGTTGAAAAGGAAGCGCAGACCAAGTTAAAAATGCTAAGGACGGATAGAGGAGGTGAATTCACATCGGCTGAATTCAACAAGTATTGCAAAACCAACGGCATAGCAAGACAACTTACAGCACCATATTCCCCACAGCAAAATGGAGTAGTAGAAAGGCGAAACAGGACGATGTTGTCAACTACTCGCAGTATGCTAAAGGCAATGAACATGCCACAGAACTTTTGGGGTGAAGCAATACGACACGCGATATACGTACTAAACAGGGTTCCAACAAAAGCCCTGGTAAACAAGACACCATATGAAGCATTGAAAGGAAGGAAGCCAAATTTAGAACACTTGAAGGTTTTTGGCTGCACTGCTTACGCTAAGGTACTACCACTTCAACAAAAGAAGTTAGATGACAGAAGTGCACCTATGGTTTACCTTGGAATAGAAGAAGGATCAAAAGCATACAGATTATATGATCCAGCAAAGAACAAGATATGTGTCAGTAGAGATGTAAAGTTCATGGAAGGTCAACCATGGAACTGGAATAGTTATATGGAAACGGTAAATTCAGGAAATCCCGAATGGACAAACTTTGTCATTCAAGAAGATAACAACCCACCAGAGTTAGAAGAAAATGAACCAAGTAGTCCTGGCAGTAGCGGGTCACATCATGATGATTCAGGAGTAGATCAGACAGAAGAACAAGACTCCTATGAAACCCCGCCAGCACATTCGTACAATCAGAACTCAGCAGGAAGTTCAAGCAGTTTATCAAGTGGAGGTCCATCCACCTCTGAAAGTACAACAGAAAGTATTAGTGACACTCCAGTAAGACTAAGAAGTCTCGAAGACTTGTATGAAGAAACAGAAGAAATACAATTAGATCCACATGAACTATTACTCGCTGAAGAAGAACCAAGGAATTACAAGGAAGCATCTAGTGACAGAAATTGGGTTGAAGCAATGAAGGCCGAGTTAGACTCGATAAACAAGAATAACACTTGGAAACTAACGGAGTTGCCAAGAGATCACAAAGCAATAGGTTTAAAGTGGGTATTCAAGACTAAGAAGGATGCAAACGGAAACATTGTTAGACACAAAGCAAGGCTAGTTGCAAAAGGATACGTCCAGCAACACGGAATAGACTTTGACGAAGTCTTTGCACCAGTAGCACGTATGGAAACAGTACGACTAATATTGGCTTTAGCAGCATATCAAGGTTGGGAGGTACATCATCTAGATGTGAAATCTGCATTCCTGCACGGAGACCTCAAAGAGGAAGTCTATGTATCACAACCAGAAGGATTTATAAAGCCAGGAAATGAAGGAAAGGTTTACAGACTATCAAAAGCACTGTATGGATTGAGACAAGCACCAAGAGCTTGGAACACGAAGTTAGATCACACCCTAAAGTCACTTGACTTCAAGAAGTGCACTTTAGAGAATGCAATCTATACAAGAACAAGTAAAGCCTCTACACTAATAGTTGGAGTCTACGTTGATGACTTGATAGTCACAGGAACGTCAAAAAAGGAGATAGACATCTTCAAATCTCAGATGAAGAATAAATTTGATATGAGCGATCTAGGATTGCTAGCATACTATCTGGGAATAGAAGTAATTCAAACAGGGGGTGAGATAGGCATCAAGCAGACAGGATATATCAACAAGATACTCAAAGACGCTGATATGTTATCCTGCAATGACACAAAGACACCCATGACTCCAGGAACTCAATTAACGAAGACTGAAGAAGGAGATCTAGTAGATGCAACACACTACAGAAGCCTGATAGGTTCTCTCAGGTACTTATTGCATACAAGACCAGATCTATGTTACCCAGTCAGTCTACTTAGTAGATTCATGCAAGAACCAAAAGAACAACACCTGAAGGCAGTAAAGCAAATACTACGTTACATCAAAGGAACTAAAGAGCATGGAATCATCTACAAGAAGCAAGGAGGATGTAAGATCACAGGTTATAGCGACAGTAGTTTTGGAGTTAATACAGACAAAGGAAAAGGAACAACTGGTCTGGTATTCTACTTTGGAGAATCACCTATAACCTGGTGTACACAAAAGCAACAAACAGTGGCACTATCATCATGCGAATCAGAATTCATGGCAGCCACTGCAGCAGCATGTCAAGCACTATGGCTTAAAAGATTGTTAAGTGAAATCACAGGCTGGAAGGAAGAAAAGATAACACTTAGAGTGGATAATGTTTCAGCAATAGCACTCATGAAAAATCCAGTCTTTCATGGAAGAAGCAAGCACATTGACACACGATATCACTTCATAAGAGAATTTGTGGAAAACGAAGATATCACTGTGGAACACATAAGTGGAGAACTACAACGAGCAGACATACTAACAAAGGCACTAGCAAGGATCAAGTTTGCTACAATGAGGGAACTGCTCGGAATTCAAGATTTGAAGCAACTCATGGATGTTCGAGATTAAGGGGGTGAATGAAACCGGTTAATCTCTTAACATCCCGTACATAATTAGATAGTTAGAATAGATTACTACTTAGCGGTTATGAACTACAAGGACCGAAGTTGACAAAGTGAAAGATGGTAACTACCATCATTACCGAAAAGGTGTGTCTCTCCCTCACAACCATTCCGATCGGGTACAAGGCACAAAAGAAGAAACGCGACTGTTGGATCGAGTGAACAAGATTCAACACACCTCTTCAAGATCGATCACAACCATACATCCAAGAGACGTGTCCTTTCACGAAGAGACGCAACCATTCACTCGTACCCGTAGAAAACTATAAATAGGGACATGTAGATTCATTTGTAAAAAAAAAACACTCAATTCGATATTGTATATACATTCGGTTATTATCAAGTTATTCAAGTTTGATTGTTAATCACGCTCATTAGAGATCAAGATCCATTTTCGGGCCAACAGTATAGGTCTTGCTGAGGCCTACATAAGTGGAGACTTCTCCATCATTGATGAAAATGACCGTGTTCTGAATTTGTTACTGGTACGGTTTTTGGTCGATATCCAATTGTAGTTCCTTAATTTTCATGAATCTTTATTGATTTTCTCCTGGTTGCAGCTTTTGACCCCAAGGTTTAGGGAAAGGTAATTAGAGATTCCATATACATATATGAGTGTCCCATGTTGCAATGTTATATTTATTCATAATATCATATGTTGTGTGTGGCTTTAGGAAATGGTGGACACCAATATTTCAAACAGTAACTGCAAAGTATTTCTATCATGAAGTTATGAGGAAAAATACTATTACTCAAGCACGCAATAACATTTCTGCCCATTATGATCTGGCATGTGAAAGTTTTAATATCATCTTGAATGAAACCTTTTTCTATTTATATGGATATTTGTCAGGACATAATTTACCATCTTCATACACCTCGTTTTGACTCTTATATCATCTAATATATTGTCTTTACATGTTTTTTAGAGTAACGAACACTTTTCTCTCTTCTTGGATGAGACCATGACATACTCATGTGCAATATTCAAGGTATGGATTTCAAAGATCATAGTGTTCCTTGTTTGGTGTTCAAGTAATTAATATATACTTTCTGAATGTAATATTTCCAATAGAGCGAGGATGAAGACTTGAAAACCGCACAATTGAGAAAATTACATTCCTTGATTGAGAAGGTGTAAGGCCTCCTCATCCAAGATCTCACTCAGCTAAAGCCACCAACAGGTGTGCGGAATCCACCTGATGAAGAACCACTGTAGATGAAAAACTAGAATGCAAGATTTGTGAGAGAAATCAAGAATACACTGAGTATTCTTGATGAGGAAGATGAATGACGTCACACACACAGTAGCCGCCAGACAAAACACACACACAATGATTAGGGTTAGGTGCACAGAATTTCACACAGAATCGCTCCCTTGTCTATTCCACATAAAGGTATATATACAAGGTAAAGCCCGGACTTTCAAGACAAACTAGAAAGCCCGGAAAACAAAAAATACACAAAGCAAAACTCTGAACTTTTGCCCTATACAAAACTCAGACAAAAGTTCCTAGCCTAAAACCTCTGACCATTGTCCCTAACATAAACCTTGGACAAATGTCCCTAGGATAAAGTTGGGACAACTTTCCCTAGGAAAAACTTGGGACAAACTTTCCCTAGGATAAAACTAGGACTAACTTTCAACAATGTACAATAAAGACCCTAATAAATGGGAGACATGCACTTATCACCTAAAGTGCATTAACAAACTCCCCCTTGATCAGTGCATGGTCTTCATTGGACTTGAGATCTTCATCCTTTCATTGGTAACTTGGGAGTCATGCACTTATCACCTAAAGTGCATTAACAAACTCCCCCTTGATCATTGCATGGTCTTCATTGTCTTGAGACCTTTATACTTTCTTCGAGAACTTGCTGCCTGGATTTTCACACAGAACTGCACGACTTTGATGTATTGATCAGCTAACGGTTGATCTTCTTCAAAGGAATGCAACGGCAGACGTCTTAGCTTCTTCAAATCTTCCATCTTGAGATGAATGATCCAGATGCACACAGCTTCTTCAAATCTTCCATCTTGAGATGAACGATCCAGACCTGAAACACTTAACCCCGGATTAAGAAACTTAACCCAGAAGACACTCGGCCCAAACCTGGATCCCAAAACTAATTCCAATATCCCGGAATCAACAAATGAAATATTAAACAACCAATATTTAATAATTTGTATTTCAAAACACGATCATTCAGAACAACTTACTTCAAACTAATACTTTTGGAAAAATATCACAACTTGGAAGCAGATTTACCGAAACACCTTAAAATGATGTGATTACCCACACACTTAGATGGATCTTGCACGGCCGATTTCTATACAAAAGACTTATTTTAAGATTACCTAACTTGATGTTTAACACCTTATTAAAGAATGTTCACAACCCTTAGAGAATTTTCAAAATGATAACTCGCACATAGAAACAAGAAAGCAAAATCTTTTTGATGTTTTTTTTTTTTTTTTTTTTGACTGAATAAAGAAATTAATCCTATGAACGTATTTACACTAGTTATCTTTTTGTGAAATCGGAGCAAAGAGATCATATCGGTTTTTCTGTCAATATCGAACACAAGAACATAGTTTATCAGTTTAAGCTCTTAGAATGATATTAACAGTTCAAGACGTTCAACGGTATTGTGGTCCACTTAAGCTTTAGCACGCTTTCGAACACTGTTTTCGAGATATGGAATTAAGTGTATTAATAGCTGATAGTAACTATGTTTACCCACCTCAGAATATACTCCCGTATCAAGGTATGCGCGAGAGATCATCTTACTGGTGAGTATACCATTTATCATCTGTTTTGACGTATAAGCTAATGTGAGATACTCACTTATTTAGAATTGAAAACAAGCCCTATGTGATAGAATCACTTATTGATGAGGAACTTGATTTTCAGATGCATGAGGGCACAGGAGCAAGTCCGTGAACAGGTTAGTACCATCGTACAGACAAAGAGACGAACTTGACTCCCGCAAAAGAGCTGTGATATATTATCACATATTTTGAGGGACATGTGATTGTTTATCACTTATTGCTGTCGAATGCATGATTGAATGATATTTACACGTATGTATGGTATCATGGAAGATCTAGACTTGCGTCCCCGTTGTTTTCCGGTAAAAGAAACAACCATGATGCCCAGATGATAAACAGCATAAAGACCACGTATCTCAGAACCTCGGCAATCTATCAAACGAAATTACGGTACCAAGACCATATATCCGAGAGATGTACCACACAAGTTACGCAGTTCATTATGTTTATATACCAAAAACAGGTTCTTATTGACGCGTAAAACCTACCGAAGCAACGTATAATGAAGCTGTTACAGTTAACGGTTAATTTTATATATTACTATAATCCTGCACCAGATACGACTAACCGATGTACTATCATTTCCCTTATATCTCAACACGACTTCATTTTATATTTTTCAAATGTTTTTGTATTTTTCTTAAAATTTATCCTACAACTAAGTAAAATATTTTTGTAGTTTTTCAATTTTAGGAAAGCGGTAAGAACTGTACAGAAAAGATAAAATAAAGTTTCTATGCGAGTTGCGAAAGGCATTTTACTCGGGGTTGATCATGCCAATCATTCGGACCAGATTTTCAAATCTAGCCCGATCGAATGTCTTCGTAAACAGGTCGGCAAGATTATCCAAGGTGTCTACCCTAACCACTTCTATTAAACCCTTCTCAGCACAGTCACGAATGAAATGATGCCTAACATCTATGTGCTTAGTGCGTGAGTGATTAACAGGATTGTTAGTTATGGAAATGGCAGAGTTGTTATCGACAAGAATAGGAGTTCGAGTAAAATTCAAACCGTAGTCCCTCATTTGTTGCTGAATCCACAAAACCTGAGCACAGCAGCTTGAAGCAGCAATGTACTCGGCCTCACACGTGGATAAAGAAACGGCAACTTGCTTTTTGCATTGCCAAGAGACAAGACGGTTCCCAAGAAGTTGTGCGCCGCCAGAGGTTGACTTTCTGTTCATCCGGCACCCTCCGAAATCTGCGTCAGCATACGCCATCAAATCCAGACCACCTTCAGCTGGATACCACAATCCAAGCTTAGGCGTCCCTTTCAGATATCTGAAAATACGCTTGACTGCTTTCAAGTGAGACTCCTTCGGAGTTGATTGGTACCTAGCACACAAACAAACAGAGAACATAATATCTGGTCGTGAAGCAGTAAGATACATCAATGAACCTATCATTGCTCGATATAGAGTCGGATCCACTTCAGGATCTTTCACATCATCGGATGAAAGCTTGATATTTGTCGGGAGAGGCGTGTCAGAGGGTAAGCTATCTTCCAATCCAAATCTTTTGAGAATCTCGTGGACATACTTTGTCTGATGCACGTACGTCCCGGTTTTTTCTTGACTCACTTGAAGACCTAGAAAGAAGGATAACTCGCCCATCGCGCTCATTTCAAATTTTGACTTCATCACCTCCTCGAACTCACGACACAATTCTTCATTTGAAGAACCAAAAATTATGTCATCAACGTAAATTTGAACGATCAGAAAATCTCCCCCTTTCTTCAATATGAACAGTGTGGAGTCAATCGCGCCACGCGAGAACCCGTGCTCCAAAAGATGCTTTGACAACGTCTCGTACCATGCTCGAGGAGCCTGATGAAGACCGTAGAGAGCCTTGTCCAATAGATAGACTTTGTTGTCTAACCCTGGAGCTTCGAAACCCGGTGGTTGGGACACATACACAGTTTCATGCAATTTCCCGTAAAGGAAGGCGCTTTTCACATCCAACTGATAGACTTTGAAACGCATGTGTGTAGCAAAAGCTAGAAACAAACGAATGGCTTCCAGTCTTGCCACTGGTGCATAAACTTCTGTATAATCAATCCCTTCCTCTTGATTGAAGCCTTGAACAACCAACCGTGCTTTGTTTCTGACGACGACACCCTTATCGTCTTTCTTGCACTTGAAAACCCATTTCGTGTTGATTGCATGCTGGCCCTTTGGAAGATCGACCAAATTCCACACCTTTAACTTGCCGAACTGAGCTAACTCTTCTTGCATTGCCTCACACCAAGAATTATCCTTCAGAGCCATTTGATAGTTCTTCGGCTCTATCTGAGAGATAAAACATTCATGCAGGCTAAGATTGTAGATTTCTTCTTTCTTGATAGCAGAGAACAGACACTGCATCTCTGAAATACTCCTTCGCGTTTGCACTCCCACATTTGGATTCCCAATAATATTATCAACATGATGATGAATATTTGTTCTTGGAACTGGGATTGCCGGAGCTTGAAGATTGTTTCCCAAATTCGATTGAATCTCCCCCTCAACATTTGCATTACTACTAGAAGCTTGATCATTACCAGAAGACGCATTAACATTTGGATATGCTGAAAAGTCAACGTATAGATCTCCACTTGTAGTTTGAGCAGCTGCATTGGGGATCTGCTCAGCAACAGCTTCGTTTACGGTCGAAGAATCAGCGACTGGAACATTCGAAGACACATTAGTAGGAATACTTGCTCTCCAGCTCGCATCCACTTCATCTTTGTTCACAAGATGTGTGTATACAACCTCCGAATCTTCTTCTGAAACATCAGGAAGATCAAATGAATCAAACAATTTATCATAATCATAACCGCTTTTGGGACCGAATTCGGACGGTGGAGGATCGTAACTCAAAGGAGTTATATCAAACACGATCTCCACTGTACGCTTCTTAACGTTATAAACGCGTTTGTTGGGAGTTCCATTGGTATAACCCAAAAAGAACCCAACTTCACCAACTTCCCCCATTTTAGGAGTGTCTTTGGTGCGTTTGATAACACTCTTGATCCCAAAAGGTTGAAAACCAGATAAGTTTGGTTTCCTATTTTCAAGCAGTTCATAACACGCTTTATCTTCTCTTTTGACAGTAAGCACATGATTTAACACATAACATGCAGTGTTTACCGCCTCGGCCCAGAAGAAAATTGGCAATTTAGATTCAGAAAGCATAGTTCGGGCCACCTCAATTAGGGTACGATTCTTCCGTTCTGCAACTCCGTTCTGTTGAGGAACATATGGAGCGCTGAACTGATGAACTATTCCCATTTCCCGACATAACTCATCCATATAATGATTTTTAAACTCAGTGCCGTTGTCACTTCGAATTTTCTTAACAGGAAGTGAATAATTTTTCTCAAGTTGTTTGAATAAGTCTCTTAAAATACCAGCAGTTTGATCCTTTGTTTTTAAGAAAAATACCCATTAGTAACGTGAGAAATCGTCAGTGACAACTAAGCAATAAGACATCCCACCAATGCTAGCAACGTGGATCGGGCCGAAAAGATCCATGTGAAGCAATTCAAGTGGTTTTTGGATTGAGTTAACTGTTTTCGGTTTATGAGGCTTTCGTTTGATTTTTCCTTTTTCACATGATTCACATTTGTTGTGCATATTGAAACTACGTAAAGGGACCCCCAACACCAAGTTGTTTTTCACTAAGTGGTTCATTTTTCGCAGATGCACGTGGCCCATTCTCCTATGCCAGAGATACGATTGATCTTCAGTCGCCTTTGAAAGTAGACAAGTCACTGGAGCAGATGAGTTAACCAACGGGCGCATATCCATGACATATGTGTTATTCACCCTTGGAGCCCTCATAACGATCCAATCTTCAGGAACAACGAATCCCGGACGCAAAACGAAGCAAGCTTTATCAGTGAACAGCATTGTATACTTGTTATCACAGATTTGAGAAACCGACATCAAGTTATGCTTCAGTTCTTCAACGAAGTTCACTTTATGCAGCGTGATTTTTCCATTTGACACAGAACCTTCACCGGTGATGTATCCACCCTTCTCACCGGCAAAGTTAATATAACCACCACGAATTTGTTTAAAATTGTTCAATAACTCTTTATTTCCTGTCATGTGTCTGGAACAGCCACTATCGATATACCAAATATAGATAGCTCTTTTCAGCTGCTCCTACACTCCCCAACAAGAAAATTTAGTTAGAGTGTGGGACCCAAGCCATGATGGTCTTGGGTCGTCCCAATTCGTCAACATAAGAAAACTCTTTGAAATAGCCATCATCGTCTCTATGTCCTCCATTTCCATTTCGGAAATTGTTGGAATGACTCCCCGCAAATCGTGGATTATACGGAGTTGACGATCTGTTGGTATAACTAGAGTTTCCATAACCTCGGCTTCCATAGTTTTGGTAACTGTAATTTTGATTCCTGGATGGCTCAAAATTCCTACCAAATCTAGGAACATCATCGTGTCTTGAGAATGATCGTGGATGATTATCCGAATGCTGTCTTTGATTTGGAAATCGAGGGGGTGACGCATTTCGGTCATTCACGAATCTGTTCTGTGCATGAGGTCTAACATAGTTGTTGTTCGAACCTCTAGAACGTTGGTCATTCTCATGTGTTTGGAAAGTAACATGATTTTTTACGTCTGTGAGGGCTTTTCTCACGAGTATCATGTTTTTGAGAAGAACTTTCCGGTCCTTTACCACGATTTATAACAACTGGTTTCTGCCCGTGATCCTGATTTTGTTGTGATTTAACATTTGGTTTGACAACTGGTTTTACTTCTTGTTTAATCACTTTGTTTTTCTCAACCTTCTGATTTTTACCATCTTTCTTTTCAACATTAACTGGTTCATTTTGTGGTTTTTCAACAAAAGGTTTCTTTTGATCAGGATCAACAAGGGATTTACCCTTGTCATCTGGACAGTCTGCTGCTCAGTGTCCTTTCCCACGACACTTATAGCATTTGCGAATTTTCGCAGCATTCTTTGGACGTTCCTCATGATCGGTCGAAGATGATGAGTCGTTGGTGGAATTTTTCAAAATTTGGTTCACAAACTGAGAGTTGGAACCAGTTTCGATCTTTATCTCTTCTTTGACAAAATCCTCCCCTTTAACAAACTCAGTTTTAGGGATATTTTTCAAAGACTTTTTAGATTTCCCACGTGACTTTGGTTTTGACTTCACATTTTGAACTTGATTAAACATTTCCAAAATCTTATTGTTTATCAAATTTTCAATGTTTTCAAGATTTACTTCATTTTTCTTTGAAACTCCACTCATCTTCGACTGATCTGAGTCAGAAGCCTCATCTGACTCAGATTCTGACTCATTTTGCGGTTCAACCGTCAGAGGGGTCTTTGACACAAAATTTGCCAATTCAGGATCAATGCTTGGCATCGATGTATAATTATGGTTTACCGGAGGAGGCACTTTCTTATAACCGATGCCGAACATTTCTTCCTCAGATTCTTTGAGACGTTGGCTGTTAATACAGAAGTTCATCACTTCAGATGAATCCCTGAACTTTTCAATTTTTCGTTGCAAGTCTAAAATCAGATTATCTTTTTCCAAAATAATTTTGTTCTTTTCCAAAACACAATTTTGGTTCATTTCAAGTTCAGATTTTAATTCCTGATTTTTAACAGTTCCCTGAGCCACACGTCTCTCAAATTCAGAGATATCATTTTTCAGCGCTTTTATCTTAATTCGGTGTTCTTTATCCGAATTAGACAAAACAGCAATGAGTTCTCTGGATTTTTCTAAATCTGCAATTAAGTTTGTGTTGTGAAGTGCATATCTATCAATCTTAGTCACAAACTCAACACATCTAGCACATCGCTTATCTACAGAAGATGATTTTACCTCAATGCCAGCCATGAATGCACACGCTTCGCTTTCTCCGGATTTTTCTTCCAACCTTTTAGCTTCTGCATCTACAAATTGCTACATTTCGGCTGTGGAGATGTTGAATTCAAAGCGTTCTCCCTTTTCTCCATCTTCTGTTTTGTTAGCCTTTTCAACAGACTCTTCATTCGGGTTATCTTCATTCTCAGAAACATTTCCCGAATTCAACTCTTCCCCAAGAACCTCAGCTACAACTGCAAGTTCCTCAATGCTAGTCTCTTCAACAATCTCTTCACACATTTCTTCAGCTACAACCGCAAATTCCTCAATGCTAGTCTCTTCGACAATCTCTTCACACACTTCTTCGTTGACAATTTCAGCTATAAAGGCTTGTGACACAATAGCTCCTGAAGAGTCTTCCAATGCACAACCCCAGTCGTAAGGCTCAGTCACCTTTTGTAAAGATTGAGCCACCATAGCATTGTTTGTTGAAGGTGTAAGATTTTCAGAACCACTTGGACGAGCACTTGAGTTGGAAGTAGTTGCTGAATTGTTGTGAGGTCTTGAGTTGTTTTCTTGAGAGTAGTTTTCTCTGTTCAATCTTTCCATCTTCGGCTTCCGACAATCACGTGCGAAATGCCCGTAGATGCCGCAGTTGTGACATTTCACCTTTGACATGTCGAATCCCATTCGAGTCTTTGTCTGACCTCCTATGAACTTTCTACCTGTCTTCAACAGAAACTTCTTCGCTCTACGGACTAACAGTGCCATATTGAGTTGTAGATCAAGTTCTTCCATTTCGTCTTGATCTATCTGATCAAAGTCCTCATCGAGACTTGACGGTTCAACGAGCTTTCCAAGACAGAAGTTCTCGTAGGCAATCATGAAGGATGCCAAAAGGCTCATGTTTTCTTCAATCAACTTCAAACAGCTTGCATCTACCTTTGGAATGTTCAAGCTTGTTCCTTGAGATTTCTGAGCTCCACTGGAAGAGTACATTCCTTGATTGGAATTTGTTGTTCCACTTGAATTGACATTGTTGCTTATAAAGGCGTGTTCACTAGCGGGAACTTCATTCTCTGAATATAGGGCAACACCGGCTCCTCCATTACTACCCTTATCCGTCGGTTTTGAAGCTTTATATAACTGAGGATCTTGAATCTTCTCGAAATCGGATGCTTGATCTTCCATATTCCAAGCATAACCCTTCAGTTTTTGTATAACTTCTTCCAATGAGAGCTCCTCGTAGAGAACACCTTCTCTAATCAAAGCGGTGTACATATTCCAATCTCTGGAAAGGCAATTCAGAAACTTCTCAACCTTCTCAAATTCAGTGTAGATACCCTCTTGACTCCTTTCAAGTTCGCTCAACAAATGATAAAACCGGTTCACTGTATCATCAAATGATTCATTACTTAAAGCTTTAAACACAACGAATTGAGTCTTCAAACGTTCGAGTCGTCGTTTCTTGTATACTGCATTTCCTTCATAGCGCTCGATCATGCTATTCCACAACTCCTTCGAGGTACTTCTCTTACGGAGAGTATGAAGTATCGATTGTGTCATAGCCATCGTAATCATTGACATAGCTTTCTCTTCACAATCAAAAAATTTCTTCTGGTCATCAGGAAGTGCCAAATACGTATCAATCGTCAACGTACGTATTGGAGTAGCTCCACATCCTTTAACAATACACAACCAAATCTTGATGTCTTTTGCTCTAACATACCGTTCAAAACGCTCCTTCCACTCAGGAAAATCAAGCTCGTTTATCAACAGAGGAGGTTTGTCGTTACTCCCCACCTCGGCATTGTGCTTGAGGTTTTGCACCATTGCAGTCAGATTGTTGTTTGCCATTTCAGAAAACAACAGTAGATTACCAAGCAAGAACTGTGTTACTGAAAAACTTTCTAAGTCTAAACTCGGAGAGAAAACACGGAGTGAAATGTCTGAGCTTAAATCAGAGTGTGAAAAACCCGGATCTCAAAACCTGAAATAAATCCCAAACCTCTGACACACACTTAGAGTTTTAAGCTCGGACTCTGAATAAACTAAGATAAGAAACTCGGACCAGAAAGAGATTTACAAATAACTCGGTGAAAAACTTAAATACTAAAACTCGGATCAACGCAAAGAAAGATAACACTCGGACAAAAGGAAATGCTCGACATGAACTTAAACTCGGACTAACAAGGAACCTTTTAAAAGTCGGACTTAAGTAAACTAAACAAAGGAGACTCTAAAAATCGGACCTAATTAAAATGCAAAAGAAGTCGGATAAACTAGGACATAAATAAGAAATAAAAGTCGGACAAGAATAGATAACTAAAACTCTAATAGATAAAAGTCGGACTCCTTGGATAGATTAAAGTTCGGACTCCCTAAGAGAAAAAAAAAAGTTCGGACACCCTAAAAGAAACTAAAGTTCGGACTCCCTAAATGAAAATAAAGTTCGGACTCCCTAAATAAAGATAAAGTTCGGACAATAAGATCTAAACAACAACTGATTTTCAACTAGACTAAAAATTCGGACCTACACTATAAACTAAAACTCGGACCCTAATAATAAGCCTAAAATTCGGACAAAGTAGACTAAGTAAAATTCGGACAAGGTAAAGGGAACCAAAAACTCGGACTTAATTGTGGGATGTATGAATAAACTTCGGACAACAAGAGAGATAAAATTCGGACTAATAACTTATAAAACTCAGACACAAGAAAAACAATAACTCGGACCAGGTAAGGATCAACTAAAATTCGGACAAGAGTTTCTCAAAACTCAGAAGAACCAATCCCCGGACTATCTCCCCAATGTGACTTCACATTGGTTCAACAATACCCCGGATACACAAACACAGAATTTAAACCACGGACAAGGCTTCCAAAGATCAAACTCAGAATCTTTTTCAACCTTCAAACTCTGTATGATGAAGAACCAAAAACCCCTGTGAAACCCAGATGAAGAAAAACACTAAAAAACACCAAACTACTCAAAATCCATCATCAAATCACTAGAGATGAATGAAGAATCATGAATAAAACACAAAAACTCACTAAACACTCACTAAACCCTATCAAAGTATGAACTTTTCTCACAAAAACCTTCAAACTAAGAAACACCTACAGTAGTATGAGCACACTGCTCTGATACCACTTGTAAGGCCTCCTCATCCAAGATCTCACTCAGCTAAAGCCACCAACAGGTGTGCGGAATCCACCTGATGAAGAACCACTGTAGATGAAACACTAGAATGCAAGATTTGTGAGAGAAATCAAGAATACACTGAGTATTCTTGATGAGGAAGATGAATGACGTCACACACACAGTAGCCGCCAGACAAAACACACACACAATGATTAGGGTTAGGTGCACAGAAGTTCACACAGAATCGCTCCCTTGTCTATTCCACATAAAGGTATATATACAAGGTAAAGCCCGGACTTTCAAGACAAACTAGAAAGCCCGGAAAACAAAAAATACACAAAGCAAAACTCTGAACTTTTGCCCTATACAAAACTCAGACAAAAGTTCATAGCCTAAAACCTCTGACCATTGTCCCTAACATAAACCTTGGACAAATGTCCCTAGGATAAAGTTGGGACAACTTTCCCTAGGAAAAACTTGGGACAAACTTTCCCTAGGATAAAACTAGGACTAACTTTCAACAATGTACAATAAAGACCCTAATAAATGGGAGACATGCACTTATCACCTAAAGTGCATTAACAGAAGGTGATTATTTGCATACTTTTACTTTCCTTTTTCTAAGAAAAAGGTTTATTAAAACGGGTGTATACGTTTCAATTTTTTCTCTAAGCAAACATTTTGCTTAAATGTTTCTTTGAAATCTGTCTAGGCAAGAGTTGAAAAACACCATGAAGTTCTTGACATAGGATGTGGTTGGGGGAGTTTAGCTATTGAACTAGTAAAAAAAACGGGATGCAAATACACCGGAATCACCCTCGCAAAAGAGCAAATTGAATATGCGGAAAGGAAAGTGAAAGAAGCTAATCTACAGGTAATAAAGTGCTTATAAGATTAAACTGAAGGCAAAGATTAACATTGCATGCATTTCAATTTGCAATCTAGTACAATTACTGCAAAGCTATAAAATTCTATGTCTTCCTCTTATGAGTTCTATTTCCTAATGCAATTAATTGTTCAGGACCGAATCAAATTTCTACTACGTGACTATAGGCAGATACCTGACGCTTTTAAATACGACAGGATAATAAGCTGGTGAGTTAGAGCATTCTTTTCATGACAATGTTACCACTTATGACACATATGGTTAGTGGTTGCTCGTATTCTAAGCAAGAAATGTCAATTTTCAGTGAAGCGATAGAGCATTTTGGCCATGAATACTATGAAGAGTTTTTTGGATGTTGTGAATCCGCATTGGTAGAGGATGGGATTTTCGTACTACAGGTATCCCAGTTCCATCGAATTATAACATCAAGCATGTTTTTCCCAAACATTCAATAGGGAGGGCTTAGGTTGGAGTTAATGTCAGCAACCAATGCTAACGAAGAAAGCAGATGAATTGAGTTGTGGTTAAAAAATTGGTTAATTAACTAATACAATTTCATTTCTCTTATTGTCTTTTTGTGCTTTTATAAATTTTACATCATTTTAAGCATATATTAATCAACTTTCCATTAAAATCTTTGGAACTTGTTTAGACAATAGCAGTTCAAGACAGAAGGTATGACGAGTTCAGGAAGAGACGAGACTTTATTAAGGAATACATATTTCCAGGAGGCAACCTTCCTTCACTTAGCAGGTTAATATCAGCCATGTCTGCATCATCCAAATTATGGTAAGTGTGTCATTGCAAGATCTTTTTGTTACATTAGTAGTTCTTCGTTATAACTCTTATAATTAAGATCTTATCTAATGCTTCAAATTGTAGTGTGGATCATGTGGAACAGATTGACAGACTTAATTATTACCAAACACTCAGATGCTGGAGAGCTAACTTCATGAAAAACCAAAGGTAAAATATAACAAGATAATACATTTTTTCAACTGTTTGTTTCAACTCAGGAATGTTGGATAATCTTGACATGACGGGTCGTGGGTTACGGGTCAACTGGGTCAGCTGGTTATTTAGTGGTTTATTTATTAATTAAGTATTAAAATAAGTTTGAATAAGTTGGTCATAGTGAACGTTTGGGTTTTAGTTGGAGTCTCACGATTCTTTAGGAAGTTTCCTATTGAATAGGTGTTAGCATGTTGCAGTAGTTATTTTTCTGTTTTGAAAGAGTCTAGTGTACGTTGCATGTAAGCCTATATAAGGCTCTATTGAGTTGTTCAATAAAAAGTAACCAGCAGCTTTTGTTTTGCTTTTCAGTAGCATACATTTGCTTTTAATTTCAGCAATCTTTGTTTATTCTTTTATTGTACGAGGTGTGAGTGTTTTTAGCCAAGGTCAGATCCAACATTTGGTATCAGAGCCCTAGGCTCA
Source organism: Helianthus tuberosus (assembly GCA_030545235.1). Lineage (NCBI taxonomy): Eukaryota > Viridiplantae > Streptophyta > Magnoliopsida > Asterales > Asteraceae > Helianthus > Helianthus tuberosus. The sequence goes on along the minus strand of CM060442.1, from coordinate 207,942,943 downwards.
TACCTGATTCGTAGCAAGAAAGAGATGAAGCAGCAGCAAGATTGATCATTAAGTGATCAGATAAGCAAGTTTTATTTCAGCAAGATATTGAAGCAAGAAGGCCGCAAGTTAAGCCACGTGACAGCAAGAAACGAAGCAAGATAGCAAGTCACAGCAAGAATCAAAGAAAGATAGCAAGATAAGCAAGGCAACAAGATTTCCCGGGAAGAAAGAAAGTAGCAAGTTTCCAGAAGCAAGAATTTATAGCAAGAAAGTAGCAAGAAGAAACAAGGTTTTGCAAGAAAGTAAGAAATCGGAGCAAGTCACAGCAGGTCCCAAGAGAAAAAAAAACGCAGCAGAATGGCCATTGTACAGGCAAAAGAAGCAGGTTCGTTGTCGTTTCAAGTCCCGACTCTGACCCCTACGAACTATCCGACATGGGCGGTAAAAGTCAAGGCGATCATGGATGCTCACGGCTTATGGGAGACCGTCGAAGCAAGGAATTTAGGAGAAGAACCAGATCAGAAAAAGTCGAAACAAGCGCTTGCGTTCTTGTTTCAAGCTATACCCGAGGAGATGGTTTTGCAAATGGCAAGTTATACCGACCCAAAACAGGTTTGGGATGGTTTGAAGACACGGTATTTAGGAGTGGATCGTGTGAGAGCGGCTCGACTTGCAACACTAAGAAGGGAGCTCGAAAAGAGTCGGATGAAGGATGGTGAAACGGTTGATGAATTCGTGACGAAATTAACCGGTTTAGCATCTAAGGTAAGGAGTCTTGGGTATGAACTTGAAGAAGGTGAGTTGGTGAAAAGGTTGCTTGATTCGATGCCGAAGCCGTTTCATCAAATTGTGGCTTCGATTGAGCAATGCTTTGACTTAGACTCAATGCTATTGGATGAAGCCGTTGGTAGGCTAAAAGCCTATGAAGAAAGGCTTAAAAGCCATGATGAAAAAGATGAAGAACAAGGGCAACTTTTGTTGACTAACGGTGAACAGGATGGAAGAGGAAGAGGTCGTGGAAGAGGCTATGGTAGAGGTGAAAGAGGACGCGGAAGAGGCACGGGGCGAGGACAAGCTAATCGAGATAAAAGCGGGTTTCGATGTTATGAGTGTGGAGCATTTGGACACTTTGCAAGTGAGTGCACGAAATGGAAAGATAAGAACGAAGAAGCTAACTTGATCCACGAAGATGAACCCACCCTACTTTAAGAAACGGGTCGATGTCAAGATTATGGGGGTGATTGTTGGATAATCTTGACATGACGGGTCGTGGGTTACGGGTCAACTGGGTCAGCTGGTTATTTAGTGGTTTATTTATTAATTAAGTATTAAAATAAGTTTGAATAAGTTGGTCATAGTGAACGTTTGGGTTTTAGTTGGAGTCTCACGATTCTTTAGGAAGTTTCCTATTGAATAGGTGTTAGCATGTTGCAGTAGTTATTTTTCTGTTTTGAAAGAGTCTAGTGTACGTTGCATGTAAGCCTATATATTTTTTTTTTTGAACGGCAAACACACTTTATATATATATATATAAAGAGCCAGCAAGAAGCTGAAAAACAACAGAACCGGAAACAAAAACAGACCAGACAAGAGACAGACTACATCGACTCGATTACATCAAAAAACTTCCATTTTTTCCATACCGGCTGCTTCAAGGATGACCGAGAACACACCCAACCGAAGCTTTCTTCTTTAATCTGGTCCACCACCGAGGAAACCGGGATAAAAATGTTGTCGAACACTTTTTTGTTTCTAGCTTTCCAAATACACCACACCGTAGCGGTAGCAGCCAATCTAACGCATCTTTTCCAAATTCTACCCCCTGGGTTGGACTTGATATAAGAGAAAAGATCCTTGAGATTGTAGACCTCCATAGGAAACTTAATTCTGCACCAAGTCATTATGTTCCACCAAATGCTACGCGACCATAGGCAGTTTACAAAGATATGGTCCGAATCCTCCTCCGCGATACCACAACGAGGACACACCGTATCCGAAAGAGTTACACCACGGTGAACCAGCCCCACTTTGGATGCAATTCTTCCGAGTAACGCCCTCCACAAAAGGTAATTGGCCTTCGGGGTAGCCCAATTGCACCATTTGAAAGCCATATCAGCCTCACCATTTCCTATAGTAGCTGATTCTAAATCCGCTCGAACTTATTTAACCGAAAAAGATCCAAGCGGATCGCTCCGCCATTTCCACACACCGTCCACCTTTATTAAAAAATCTGAAATATTAATCCCCACTTTACCCAAAGCCCCCTCTACCGACCCCACGTCTTTCCAAACTCCGGGAATAGACCTTTTAAGCGGAATAAGAGGAGCAGAAACGGAGTTCCCCTGATCGCCATGAATTGCCGCAACAACTTGAGCCCATAATTGGTTCGGTTCAGACTTAAACCGCCACCACCATTTGACGAGCATGGCTTGATTAAAATTTTCAATACTCCCGACTCCCATCCCCCCTGTTTTTCTGGATTTCAGCAGCAAATCCCACCGAACCCACCGGATCTTATGACCCCTCTCCGATTTACCCCATAAAAAATCCCTCCTAATCTTTTCCAATTTTTTAACACACATTTAGGAGCAGCAAAAAAAGACAGGAAGTACGAAGGAAGGCTGCCGAGGACCGACTTGACTAACGTCATCCTCCCGGCAAAAGAAAGATACCTGGCCTTCCATTTTGATAGTTTGGACGAGAAGCGATCAAGAACCGGCTGCCAAAACTTTGCTCTTTTCATATTCACGCCGATGGGGATGCCCAGATAAGAGAAAGGAAAGGAGCCCACTTCACATCTAGCAATACTAGCAAAGTTAGCGACCTCCGAAGATTCAGCCCCAACACCAAACAGGAGGCATTTCCTCCGGTTTACTTTTAAACCCGTTACGAGACTAACCCAGCGAAGAAGACGATTCAATGCAACAATATTTTCAGCCGACCATTCCCCAATGAAGAGGACATCATCCGCATAGCAAAGGTGAGAAATAGTTGGGCCGCCATTTGGGAGGCTACACCCTTTGAAAAGACCAAGATCAATCGCCTTCTTCAGTAACAAATTAATAACTTCCATAGCTACTATAAAGAGGAAGGGGGAGAGAGGATCGCCTTGTCTAAGGCCCCGCTTGAAAACGAATTCTTTCGTCGGCGAACCATTGACTAGGACCGAACCCTTTCCCGACACAAGGCAACCCTTTATCCATTGAATCCACTTCTCCGGAAAATTCATTTTCTCCATCATACGAAAAAGGAACTTCCAATTTATCGTATCGTAAGCTTTCTCGAAGTCCACTTTCAAAATAAGTAACTTAGACTTTCCTTTTTTTTGCACGAGCCACCAATTCACTAACTATAAGCGGGCCATCTAGAATATTTCGCCCACCCACGAAAGCCGATTGATTGGGCGAAATGACTTCGTTTATAACAGCCTTTAGGCGATTAGCTAAAACCTTGGCAATTATTTTGTAAATAGAGCCAACAAGCGAAATTGGACGAAACTTACCAAGGTCTTGCGGGTCTTTTACTTTCGGAATAAGGGCCACAAACGACGAATTACAGCCGGGACTTATAACACCCGAATCATGGAAATCATTCATCATTCCCACGACCAAAGGTTTTACTTCCTCCCAAAAGACTTTAAAGAACTTCAAAGAAAATCCGTCCGGGCCCGGAGCTTTTCCACCATCGCAACTCTTGATAGCCGAGAAAATCTCCTCTTCCGAAAAACGCTCACATAAAAGGCTAGCATTAGAAACGGACAAAGTAGGCAGCCCATGGGTCGCAAAATCAGGCCTACGCCTGATTGGTTCCGAAAACTGTTTTTTGAACCACTTTCTAACTTCGTCCTTAAGCTCAACCGGATCCGAAATAAATTTATCAACAAATAAGAGCCCATTTATTCTATTATTAGCGAGATTTACCGCCAACGATTTATGGAAAAAGGCGCTGTTTTCGTCCCCAAATTTAAGCCATTTGATGCGGGCTTTCTGCTGAATATCTTTACATTTGTTCATCTCCAGCCTTTTAAGTTTAGAACACAGCTCCACCCGAACGTCTTTCTCAGCATTGGACAGTCTCCCAGCCACTGCCTTATTCTCCAACAATTCAATACTCGTGACCAGCTCAATCTCTTCTTTCTTTTCTGCTGCCTTGACATCGGATCTCCATTTTTTGATATCCAGCTTGCAACGTTTAAGAAAATTTGCCACTACCGCATCCTTCTTACCAACCGAGGAACACTCCTTGACAGCGGCCTTTACAATCTCTGCTAGCTTATGGTCCCCGATCCAAGAATTGAAGAATTTAAACGGGATCGGACCAAAATCCATAGAGCGACAGTTCAAAGAGATTGGACAATGATCAGAAAGCCCGCGAGTATGAACTTCAACTTTTGCTAAGGGCCAGGAACTTAAAAACGAATCGTTCACCAGGAATCTGTCCAGTTTACTTAATTTCACATCAACGTGACCTGAGATGAAAGTATAATTTCCTCCGATCATCGGGTATTCTAGCAGGCCAGAATTCGTAATGAAATTGTTAAAAGAGCTGGCAGCACTTTGATCAAAGCGGGAGTTTACGCGCTCGTCCGCCGAGCGGACTTCATTAAAGTCCCCAAGCAACACCCACATCCCAGTGACAGAGTTAACAATAGTATCTAACTCTGCCCACAGAGCTCTCCTGCCACTAACATCATTGGGGTCGTGGATATTTAGAACATTAATCCGCTCTGGGGACCCCTGAATATAACCCGAAACAAGAAGGAACCTCTGCTGTTTAAAGGCATAAGAAGCTTTGAACACGTCAGGGTTCCAAAGAGACACCAGGCCACCCGACCTACCAATGGACCCAACATACTCTGTCTGCAAATTCGACTTATCCCAGAATCGACGAAGAAAGAAATCCGACATATCGACCTGATGAGACTCCTGAAGGCCGATGAAATCAGCTTTAACCTTTGCTTTGAGACTTCGGACCCAAATACATTTGCGCGAATCCGCAACTCCATTAACATTTAACGACAAAAAATTCATTGACAGCCGTTTGAACTCGATTCCCCAATAACCAATTTACGCACCTGATTCTGGAAACCCTCGATGTCAATGCCCAGCTGAGATCCGAAGACAAGGGTACTAGCAACTTCATTTTCGAAACTAAGCTTATCAGGGTCCACATCTCCCTTCTCGGCGGTCGTATCGACCGAAGCCCTCCCAGCTCTTGGGGCGACGCCATTTCTAGCTTCTTCCTGCTCGATTCTGAGAATCTCAGAAATATTGAAGGGGTCAGAATCCTCTGTGACATTCACCTGTTTGTTTAGATCTGGAATGATCCCGGAGCGGGCCTCTTCAACCTGCACCTGATCCCTGGACTTGGGCTTAACTCTCCTATTGGGCCTCAAAGTAATGAGACTAGGCCTGATGGGCTCCACCGAAACTGGATTGCATCCAGTCGACCCGGCCTCAGGGGTATCATCTATCTTAGCATGCTTCTCCTCGGGCCCCACAAAAGAATTAGACTTAATAATATCCTCAGCCGCCTTATTGTAGTCCCCACTCAGATCCGAACCTCTCTCATCCTTGGAAGAAACAATAGGAGAGATAAAGTCCCCACCACTTTTCAAATTCTGAACTTTATTCTCGGGAACAGGAGAAAGAGAAGCTGAATGTTTTCCCATGCACGTAGAAGGTGAATCAACACCAAAACTATTCGAATTCTCCGGATCGGAGCCAGACCAAGAGGACTTCTCATCTTCCGGAATAAATTCCGGCGAGTAGATCTCCGACACAGCATCTTCCAAAAACTCCGGCGCCCACTGACCTGAGATCTCCTCTACCCAAACCTTTATTCTATTTTCATTCCAACAGAGGGTGAATTCCTTGGAAACCCTACTCCCAGATTGAACTAGCACCGCTAAACGTTCTTCCGCCATATTGCCACTAAATGGTTCAGCCTCTGATTTCACCAGAAGCCTTCCACAGCGTTCACCGATTTTGTTGAACACATGGCGGTCCCAAAGAGGTAACGGAACCCCTAAAACTTTTATCCAAGCTATCCTTTCAAAAATTGGTGGGATCCCCTCCCAGACGTACAGCCTAGAGAACCACCTTTCCCAATCATTGACCTCTTGTATACGGAACTCCTCTGCTTCCTCCGGGCAACTGAAACAAAGAAGCACTTTCAATCCTCCCAGATATCTTAGCTGGAAATTTTCTTCCATGATGCCGGAGAGATGCCTGTTTAAATCATTTAGGAACTGCATCTGTTTTACTTCGCCAATAAGCGACTTAAATTCCCATTGTTTCTTGGACTCAGTGATCATGGGAGGGAGCATGATGTCCAGAGACTTATCGACATTAGTTCTAGGCTTAACCACATTGGCGAACGACCTAGCATTACCATCCTGACCAAAATCCGAGGGCGCATAACCATGGTGGGTGCCCGTATAAATTCCCGTTGATTATTTATTTTTATTGTTCCCAGCAAAATCCTTGCTTTGGGCTTCAACCAAGATTTTATCCGTACTTGGGAGTACTATTTTGACTATTGTGCTGCTGGCTTCAAGATAGGGATAGTTTTGGACTACCAGGTACTTCTACAGATAACCATCAAAATCATCATTCTTATTCCATTCTAAAAGAAAATTAGTTATAACATATATCCGATTCACACCAGTTTTAAGTAGAAAACTGTGAGAGCCTGTTAAACACGTGTAGATATACATGAACGAATAGTCGTCACTTTCTCTCCCTCCCTATATGTAGTGAGTACTACGTTATATTTCTTTCGATTCTCTAAATAAAATTGGTTGAATGTGCACCTATATAGACATAATAAAACACATGCTTATTTCAACTAGAAATGATTGTTAGTTTGACGGTTGCTATGGAAGTACGGAGTCACATTTCTGCATTGGATCGACAATTATCATCGATACAAAATACATGCATTTTATAATACATTGTGTTATATTGTTGATTGAAGGTTGTGTTCTCGCGGCCTGGAAAACGTTAGTGCCACACATTGAGATGCTTACAAGGCTACTTCTTTATGTGAACTCTAGTGGTGATAACGGCTACAACAAAATCCTCACACGTGGGTTGACCAAGTTTTACGCTTTATCATTTGAATAAAGTCTTTCGACTAGTATGTGATAACAATCTACCTTGTTTTTCGGATTTCGTGGTTGCTTTTGTTCCGGTTTGTTTATCTATTCAAAAGTCAAATGTGTGTTGTTTCCGGTTTGTTTTTCTATTCAAAATGTCAAATGTGTGTTGTTTTGATTATGAAGTTACATCTCTATCTCTATGTTTATTTGTCATTTAAGTTCTGAACCATCAAACTTAGGGTGTCCTTTAAGCCTCCATTTGGTAAAACTTTAATTAATAATGTTTCAAATGTTTGATCACCCACCGATTTGTGGCTATTGGTATAGTAATCAAAGCGAATGTAAAAAAAATCCATTGTCTCCCCGGATTTCAAGATAGTGTTTTTCGTTTGGTCCTCGTTCCTTCTTTTTCAAGATTATATGTTTCTAGGTTGTAGACCAAAGGAAACAAACCATACCAGATTAAACCCAAACTTTATTTTTTTTATGGGGCACATTAGTTTGACCAATCGAAAAACAGAGTTCATTCTACCAACGAACACCAAACAGCAAACAATTTTGGTTTTTGATTCATTCGGCACTTCTGCATTTGTATAATTGATTTTTTTTCTATTCAATGTATCATAATGAAATTGCGAGCATCAAAGGTTCTAAAATGATATCTTAATCTCAAACCATTAAAAACTAATTGTACTCATACCGGTACGGCTTCCTGAAACTTTTAACAGTCAAACTATACGTACATGTTAACTTAATTTTTTTAATGGTCATCGAATACTATACAAGCCAGACCATCTACACAAACCTATTAGTGAAAGACCACCCACACCCTGCGAATGTAGACCAACAAGGCCTGCCCATCATTCCAGGGGAAACCCATGGTTCAAAGGTATACTTTGGTAAAACCCCTAACCAACCTGGAGCAAATTATACCAAGCGAGACTCTACCCATGACCTGCACTTTGCAACTTAAGATTTTTGCTTCATTGTATATAAACGAGAAATTTTTAAGGAAACCAACAAACGATAAAGAACTAAGTAACAAACGTATAATGGCATATCCTAATTCAAAATTTTGAATTAAAAGATTTTGATATTTCATGCACAAGGATATATCATTTTTCATTATAAGATTTGTAACAATTCTTATAAAAAAAACTTATAAATTATATTATGAGATGTTTATATTCATTGGCAAGGGCCCCAAAGTGATTACAACTGTACAAGCTCATTAATCTTAACAGAGATTCATTTAAAATAGAACAGAATAAAACGCTAAAATCGTCCTTGAGGTTTGGACATATTTGCCACATCCATCCATAAAAGTTTTATTTTATGCAACTGTAACCTTCAGGTTTGCATTTTGTTGTAAATTCCAGACTTCCATCCAATTCGCTAACCCTGACTGGCAGGACCGTTAAATTGAACAAAAAATAGATATAAAAATGTTGAACCACGCATGCGTTGCGTGTTAACTCGGAAAAAATTAATGATAAAACATAAAACATAGAAAGTAATAACTAAGTCGACTTAGGACCCGCGCGCTGGGACGGAGCCGTTAAACCACAATAAAATATACTTAAAAAAACATTGAATCACACATGTGCGTTGCAACATGTCAGCTCGTAAAAATTTGACCGAAAACGGTGAACATTATCGTTAAAAACTAAAAAAACTTTAACCCATATACTATAATAATAGTAGTGAGAACCCGTGCGCCACATGTTTTGACATTTGAATATAACACATGTTTTGACATCTCGAAAATTAAATTTGCATATACTTTAAAATTTGCATATACAATTCCTACGAATTTCCGATTAATGGTTAAAATGAAAACGGATTCCGTCGGAGATCGGTCTGAATTTTCCTACACTTTTCCTACGCAAACCAATTTGTCGTTCTTTTGTCGCTTTTTTGTCACAAAACTAAGACCCTTTTTAATACGTCAGAATTTCGTAGGAAATGTGTAGCCATTTTCGTTCGTAGGAAATGCGTAGGAAATTTTGGTAGGAAAAATAGGAGTTTTCTAGTAGTGTTATAATGATAATAATAGTAATGATATTATAAAGCATAAGGATAAAGTCAAATTAAACTATAAAGGTTATTTGATAAGAAAATGAAAAAAATAAAGTTTCGTTGATAAAAAATAAAGTAGTACAATAGAGTAGTTTACTTGTACACAAAGATACAATCCAAATAGCAAAAAAATAAACAGCAAATATGCACAATTAGCTTTTTACTAAGAATAAGCGGTATTGGCCCCCGGCGCCGGTCCCCCACACCGCCCCCTGCTTCCGTCCGGGCGTATCCGGCTCCCCACAGACGAAGTCGACGGGCCTCCCTTCTCCTCCTTTCTCTCACATATACCTATACATACATATATATATATATATATACATAAAGGGGTTCATCCCTCACCCCCTAGGTCCATCCCCTCAAAGCCACTCCAACGTGGCGCCGACATTGCGGCCAATCCCCTTGGGGATGCGGCTCTCCATACCCACTAGTCTAAGGAAAATTGAACTCTAATATCACTAGAATCATCATTATTAGTAGATTAAGTTGCAGCAGTCAGTGCTTTTTAGTTTTTTTGTTTATCTTTCACCTGAGTTTTGTTATCGTTTCGACTTAGCTATATTTTTCTATGACTATGTTTTACGTAACACTCCGCAGCGTGTATGGATCGCTCAACATTTTTACGTATATTTTCTTATATTTAACAGTCCCGTCGCAACATATGGATCCTAAAAACTCGTTAATCATTTGACTTCGGAGCACCCTCATATAGTCTTTTGTTGAGTTTTCATTGTCATTTGAAGGTTCCTTGAAAGGCATGCTGGGTTGTGTCTAACACAAAAACCAAAAGCCTTGCTTGCAATTGTCAATGACCGACGACTTCATATAGAAGAGTGTTGATGTTTTTAACAGAAGTGGGCCCTAACAAGATCAACTTGCATAAACAATTGTCTAGGGTGACGATAGTTTGATCTTATTGTCATAGTTGACCTCATGTGGTAGTTGGTTATATCAAATGTCAATGGTTTAATCTGACACAAATTGATGTATACAAAGCTAAAAAAGCTAAGGGTGCAATGAGTGGTTAAACACTTTGTAATGGTAAACTAAAAAACTGACCAATCAGAGCGTGTCATGTCAATCAGACAAAAGTATTGGCAATGGTTTAAACACTTTCTGAACTGGTAAACTTTTATTATTATTTTTTTGTGCACTATTTTATTTAATAGAGTAAATTTCAAAGTTTGTCATTTATGTATGTCTAATATATCAAAGTATGTCATTTATCTTTAATAACCTCAGAAAACATCCTTAATGTTTGAAAAACCAATCAGGTTATGTCATTTACCCTAAACATTGTTTGTTTTCCCAGTTAAATCAGGTCACGTGAGAAGCACATGAGGGTATATTGGTCTTTACCTTAATACTAGAAAAATAAAATTATAAAAAATTCAAATCTTCTTTCTCTTAACTATAAGCTTCATAATCTGCACATTATATCTTCAAAACTTCAAACAAAACCCAGATCTTCAAAACACAAAGAAAAAAATATTCAAAACTTCAAAACCCATATTATCATCAACATTATCATCAATAACCCATGAACAAAAAACCCCCCAATTTCTTACAACTCACCAAAATTAGGGCAACAAAGTGGTTTATTGAGATCTAACAATCCTACCACCACCACAACCTACCTGCCGCCACCACCGCCACCACGACCCACCCGTGTTGACTGTTTGACTGATGTTGACCCTACACCGAATCTGAACCGAAAATGAAACTGAGTCGGTTGGCTACTTTGACTGGACCCGAACCCAAACTGAAACTGGGTTGTAATGAATCTGAAAATAAATCCAAACAGAATCCGATTTTGAAGTGAAACTGGAACTTAACCGAAAAATACTCAAAACCCTTACCGGAATAGAGACGACCATGTTAACCCGGTGTCGATTGAACTCGAACCGAACCGAGTCTGACCCGTGCCGTGACACCCAAACTCAGAATGATGCCCGACCCCATCAACCATCAAACCTGAAACGCAAACAAAACGGACTTGAGAGATAGCTCGTTACAGACCTGAGAGTAAAAGAGGTGAAGATGACGAGTTGGATAAGTTTACCGGAGAAAATTCCTGAACCCACGACTGCTATGACTCGAGAGGGTCGCTGGAACCACCGCCGCCGTAGACGACGGCACCGGCTCCGCCGGTTCTCTCTTTCTTTCCTGCCTCCTCTTCTGCTCGATCTCTCTCTCTCACTCTTTCTTGAATATGCCAGGTTGTGGTGGTGGTAGGATTGTTAGATAGAGAGAAGAAGGGGGTATGTTGATGTGCAGGTGATTGAAAGATGGAGAAGATGATGGTGGAGTTTAGGGTTTTTATTAAGGTAAAGACCAATATACCCTCATGTGCTTCTCACATGACCTGATTTAACTGGGAAAACAAACAAGGTTTAGGGTAAAGGACATAACCTGATTGGTTTTTCAAACATTAAGGATGTTTTCTGAGGTTATTAAAGATAAAGGACATACTTTGATATATTAGACATACATAAAGGACGAACTTTGAAATTTACTCTTAAATTAAAAAATAATAAACTTTCATAAATTAAATTAAAAACATCAAAATTACACTAAATTAAAAAACAATAAAATTACATTAACTTGAAACAATTTAAACTAGTCTTCGTCGGAATCGACCAAAAGGTGGGGTAAATCTTGACTTGTGAGATGATCTATGAGATCGTGTTTGAGTCTCCAATGCGTGTCTTCATCCATCAACTCGCCCAACACCGTATCGTCTAGAGCGGGCTCGACCGGAGGATCCCAAATGTGCACCGGTGCTATCGCCTTTCCTTCATCTTTCAAAATCATGTTGTGTAAAATAATACACGTGTACACGACACTCCTAATTTTTTTTAACGGATCTTGCTCGCATCGGTCGACTCAATACACCCCATTTCGCCTTCATAACACCAAAAGCCCGTTCGACGTCTTTTCTTGCCGCCACATGTTCCCTCTTGAATTTCTTTTGGTCTACTTCGTGAGGGTAAGGGATCGACTTCACAAACACGGACCACGAAGGGTAGATTCCATCCACGAGCAAATAACCACGTTTGTATAAATGGTTGTTAACGTAAAATGGACATTTTGGACCGGTTCCATTTCGTTCCGTAAAAAATAACGAAGATTGTTGTAGAACATTGATATCGTTTTGAGAACCCGGTGGACCGGCAAAAGCATGCCAAAACCATAAGTCTTGAGAATCAACGGCTTCGAGCATAACTGTCTGGTATCGATGATCTCCTCGCATATATTGGCCTCGATACTCTGTCGGACAAAATCGTCAAACGAAATGGGTGCAATCAAGGCTACCGAACATACCTGGAAGGTGATGTTTTTCCTCATGAGCTTGGTACAAAAGTGTCATGTCATGGCTTGTCGGTCTACGTAAGAACTCTGGACCGTATATTTTGCAAACCGGGTCGCAAAAATATTCTAGGCACTCGCGGGAAGTTCTTTCGGCCATATGCAAGTACTCGTCGTTTCTCGTCTGGAGTGTTACCAGTTGCGAGCTGTTTAATAGCCGATGTCACCTTTTGCAACGTCGTAAAGCCCTTCCTACCTCGCGCATCGGGGGCCTCTTCAAACCACATGTCGTTCTCTTCCACGTCGACCACAATTTTTAGAAACAAACGTTTCGACATACGGAACCTATGCCGAAAGATATCTTCGTTGTACTTCGGGTCTTCGACAAAATAATCCGCCATGAGTGTCTCATGCCCCTCCTCACGTTGACGTTCAATATATCTCCTTCGGTTAGATGTGCCGTGTCTTGAAGTTCGGCTTCTTCGATGAGATTTTGAAAAAAAAGAATGCTACTATCGGATGATTCGTCGCTACTCATGGGTGGGAAGCATAACGGGAGTTCATCCGCCATTTTGTTTTGTAATATTTTGGGAAGAATTGTTGGTATTTTTTGGTTTGCTTGGGTATATATTTGAAGGTATTTGGTTTGATATTTATAGGTTAATTTTTTAAAGAAAAAAATTATTTTTTTATTTGAAACGGTAATATTACCGTTATACTTGGCCCACATTCCAAACAAACATCTTCCCCGCGTCGGCAACCACTCACCGCACCATTCACCTTGCCGATCGGTAAAGGGGTCGGCGGCGGTGTTCCCGCTCGGCAAACCGAGTTTGCCGCACCCCTTTACCGACCACTCTGGACACCCTAAGCTGATTTTTGAATTGATATGATATAATTTCATCATTAAATGAGCCCCGCGTTGCGGGGTCAATTTTTTAATGTAATTTGAGGTGTTTTTGGTTTTTAGGGGAGTGTTTGGATACATGGTTAAATATAATAAAGGGTGGACTTAATTAGATAACTTTTAATATTTAAGTTATTGTTTTTAATTGGAAGGGTATTTAAGTCAATTTACTTCTACTTAACACAAAAAAACTAACCTCCATCTATGTTGGGGACTATCCGAGTAACAAGTTGTCAAATCAAATGGAACATACATGTAATTTTGAAAAGATAGGGACTAAAGTTGAAATTTTACCAAATCACAGGGACTATCCGTACATTTTTCTCTGCTCATAATGATTTTCATTTATAAGTATAGAAAGATAAAATATTAGTTTTAATATAGCTAATTGTATTTTGGACTTTCAATGAAAAATTAACATAAATTTTGGATGCAGTTAGTGGACTGGATTTAAATTGATATGAAAGCCAAACTATTGATTAAAAAAGTAAAAAAAAAAATATATTTTGGACTATAATAATATTTAACTCTTTTTTTTTATTTCTTTTTTAGCGTAAAAGATGTGAAAACTTTATTTAAATAGTTAATTCGTTTAGTCAGCTATTGATGGACGAATCTCCACTACCATCGTTTTCACGATGATCCTAATGATTGTCAATTTCTATCGAACTGTCCAACATCATTAAAAAAAGACACTACAAATGCTTGATTTAGGTGGTGTGAAAACATCTTCAAACTTAGGCTAGGTACTGTTATCGAGCGCAAAAGGGGCTTGGTTGGGCCACATCAGCCAAGCCATGAGGGGGCACACCGCCACAGGGTGGTGTCGACTTGGGTGTGGGGCACACGTGCAGGTGGAACCGTGTGGGGGTGGGGGTCATTTTGATTGTTGGGCTTGCCTAGGGTGTGTCCTCTATTGTTGATCATTAATGCCAAGTTTCCGTGTCTTTTTGGGTTGAATTTTCAAATGCATTTGAAAGTTTCTTAAAAACAATCACTTATTGCATATATGTAATTAAGACTCACAAAGTTGTTAATGGTCAACCAAATGTGTTTCGTCCACTCAAATGGGCGGTGATGGACATATTATGGACATGGGCTCGGAGAATTTGTTGCCTTCACATTTAAAATAGAAGTACACGGTCAAAAACCCCAAATTGCTAGTCATATTTAGAACATGATTTGTTTTTATTTTGGATGTTATAACCTTCATATTTAGTGCATCAACTTTTTTTTTTAAATTAACTTCATTAAAACAAACACCCTCGACCCAAACGGACAAAAGATCATTACAATACACTCCCCGGCCCAAATGGGTAAAGAACCATACAATTACAACATGTACAAAAAACATTTACACAAATCCACCAACCTGGATCTAAAGGAAAGACCTATTTTTTCAATCAAACATTACTTCTTGATTTGACTTCCCCCTAATGTCTTGTGATGTTACTCTCTTATTTTTAAAAGCCATCTCATTTTTACCTTTTCAAATACACCAACACGATACTATAACCAACACAATACTATAACGATACTATGGATGATCATATTTCCTTTTGCACCTAAGTTAAAAAAACTCTGATCTTCCATAAGGTCTTTAAATAAAAAAACATATAGTGGGAGAATGAACCAGGCAACTTGCATAAACAGTTGTCTAGAAAGGGTAACAATAGTTTGATCCAATAGCCATAATTGACCTCAAATATATGTCAACGGTAATCGATCTGACACAAACTAATTAATATCTACGAAAAAAAAAAATAAGCTCAATTTGGCATTGTTATTTAAGACTCCATCATCATTACATGTGTTCTCTAATATAGATATCAACTTGATGATAATCTAAACCACATTTAAAATGATGACCATCTCATCACTCTTGTTTTATAATCGGTTGTGTCTAAATACACCCCATATTTACTTGTTACATTCCTCCTGGTGGGCCCCACACTCAAATTTAAAAAAAAAAATTGAAACTTAAAAGAAACTTAAACTCAAAAAATATGTAATTTATTTTGGTGGAAATTATTAATTAGTGCTTGTTATTTCATGATTTTCTTGCAACTTTTAAACCATTGCATGAATTTAGTGTTTATTTTGCAATACTTTATCATCTTTGTAGATTTCCTATTGACATTACAATGCATTACCTATAGCTTCAATTCAGATAACACCAAAACATAAATAATGCTTATTAACTATATATACATAAAGCATACAATTAAGGAAAAACTATATCTATAGGTGAAATGTTGTATATACTTCCGTTTTAACTTAGGTAACCTAATAATGTTTTACATTCGAGCTTAACATACTTTTCTATCAAGATAACATATAGCCTAGTAATGTTTATATAGTTATTTTTCAAAAGGCCGAAGGTGCGCTTTTAATGAAATTTATTTTTCATGGAAAAAAAAATTAGAATGAGTGTAGTATATACTTGATCAAAACTATTGTGATGGGTGAAGCCCCTAGACTAAGGAGTTCCAAGTGGGCATTGTCCCATGGCAGGGTATTGGGCTGGCCGTGATGGTTCCAAGTGAGCATTGCTCCCACGAATAAAAGTAGATAAACATAAATATATATCACAACATAATACTCAAAACTTTACAAAACAAAACAAATATACTTAAAACTTAATTGTAATAATAATAAAAGACATTGCAAATTGTTGTTATATACAATATGACTATATGAGCATATCTTATTTGAGAAAAAAAATGGGCTCTACCTAAACAAAAGCAAAAAGAGCAATAGACGATGATCAAATTATCTTTTTTTTTTTTTGAACTGCTACTTTTAATAAAAACAACTAGCAAGGCACTAGGAATCAACAAAACAAGAGGAAACGAAACATTACAACAGACATTTAATCCACTCCGACCAAACTATACACTACGCCAAAATAGGGCTACTGCCACACGAAAAAAGTGTGACTATATGTATTTCGCCTCACATATTTTTTTCAGGTCAAGTGTGACCAAAGCTCGAGTCATCATAGGTATCATACAGCCACACACACTTATTAGTGGCCGTAGAACTTAAAAGTGTGGCTAAATGGTACCAACACTTTTTGTTAAAATCTGACATTTCCTCTATTAAGTGTGGCTAAAGGATAGCAACGGCCACATGCATTTACTTTAAGTGTGACCATTACTACTGTATAGTCACATAAATTACCAAAAAGTTTTGTTTTAGCCACATCAACTAAAAAAAAGTGTGGCAAAAAGGGTTGTTGTAATCAAGCATTTTGTCCATTAAGTGTGACTAAATGGTAGCAATGGCTACATAAATTTACTATAAGTGTGGCAGTTTATATTATAAAGCTATATGAATTCACTATAAGTGTGGTCGTTTCTATTATAAAGCTACATAAATTTGTTGTAAGTGTGGCTAAAAACGTTTACTAGACACACAAAACAATTTTGTAATTTTAAGTGTGGCTATTGTCTAATTTTTTGTCACACACATTTGTTTTTCTCATGGCCTTTGGTATAATTTCGTCATACAAACAAAAAACAGAGTGACTATGTTGTGGCTAATGGTTATTTATAGCCACACAAAATTTTATATTTTTAAATGTGGCTATTGTTTAACATTTGGCCACACATAACTTCTTTTCCCATGACGTTTGGTATCATTACGTCATATAAACAAGTAACAAAGTGACTATGGCGTGGCTAATCGTTATTTATAGCCACACAAAAAATTATATTTTTAAATGTGGCTATTATCTAACATTTGATCACACATAACTTTTTTCCCATGACGTTTGGTATCATTCTGTCACACAAACAAGAAAAAAAGTGACTATAGTGTGACTAATGGTCATTTATAGCCACATGAAATTTTGTATTTTTAATGTGACTATTGTCTAACCTTTGGTCACACATAACTTCTTTTCTTATGACGTTTGGTATCATTCTGTCACACAAACAAGAAATAAAGTGACTATGGTATAGCTAATTGTTATTTATAGCCACATAAAAGTTGTAATTTTCAAGTGCGACTATTGTCTAACCTTTATTCACACATCTTTATTGTGATTTTATGTGACCATTTTTGTGTAACTACCCATTTTGTTTTTATTTTTTTATAAAACAAAATTGATGTAAACATAAGAAAATCTAAAAAAAGCAAATGATATTAACACTAATAACCGAAAATTCATACATAAGTTTTTAGTTTAAATACAAATTAAAGACATTAACTCATCATCAAAACCTATCTACAAAAGTTACAAAGGGAAACGACTATACACATAAACTAAAAACTATTTCTAGGATGTTTTCATCATATCCATACACTCACTACATTTGGACCTGAAAGTGCTGCAAATTTGTAACTGGCTACCTTGGTGTTGTCGTGGTGGGGAGTAAACTTGTAACCGGTGGCTAATTCTTATGCCGTATCTTTTTGTCTCACGTGACTCAAAATCTTTTGGAAGAAAAATCGTTGAAACCTCTTCACATTGGCCAAAGAGTTTCCCAAGAGTATTCTTGATTTGCAGCAAGTAAACAACAAAACTTCAAACATGAGAAATTCAATAACAAAAGAATGTAATATGCAGACTAGTGGTAAAAACATACATCAACAATGCTGTCATCATAATCAAATCCCCTTACAAACGCAATTATTTCTGGAGTCTGCGCACTCTTTTGGAAAGACCTCTCATTTCTAGAGAAACAAATATGAACTATCAGTCAAATGTCGCTATTCTAATTGGGTATTAAAACACTTATTGGCAATAAATTATACCCAGCACTGAGAGTGTATGCACTTTTTCCTTAGCTAAATCAAGTTTCACTGGATGGTCAAGTAATGGTTCACCATTAGCTTCAAAAGCCTGCAGATAGAAATTTAGAATCATATGTTGCAAAGAATGTCATAAAATACTTGGAAAAGCCGGCAACCTGCGAACACGACCCGTTTAGCACCCCTATTCTTTTCAACCTGTAGTCCAATCAAATAAAAAAAAGACACAATTTGAAGTAAACAATCTACCTATCTTTTTACAGTTTTAAACCAATATATCCTCCTACCTATTTTGCAGCTTGTGGTTTTGCTGGCTCTTCATCAGAACATTCTTCAGATTCTGCATGAACAGAGAGGCCCTGATTCAGCTTTCCTACAAGATGCACATTCCAATATGGTTGTTAATGAAGATTGGAATTTTTAAACAAACAATTACAAGGAAATAGAAAATTATTTTACCTCCAGGTACGTTGTAGTCAAGTCTTTGGCACAATGCTAATAAATGGTCTGTATTTAGATTCAGGAAGCGAACACCTTATGGTCTTACCCTGCAAAAAAATCATATAATTGAATATCAAATCCTAAGATTGTCTAATATAATGGTAGTTATACTAAATATTAGTATTATTTATGTCATTAGTATTGAGTTTAAGTGTAAAAATTATATTTAATAATTAAAAAGGTTAAATTATAATTAAGTTAATCAAGGTGAGTCAGTGTTTCTAAAATGTTGCAACGTTTCAACCTATATATACAGGGTATCAATGCATGAGTGAATGTGTGAATGGAATCAAGATTAATCGTTTATGTGTTAATTTATGTTTTGTTCAATCAATTGTTATATGAATTTCCAATATAATAAATAAGCTAAGTTTAAATCTTTATACCTTAAAATCTTTGTTATGTAGCTCTTCAATGACCTTTTAAGCAACATCTTTACTTATGATCCCACAAATGCAAAACCCTTACTTTCATTGGTGTCCCTATTCCTCACCAACATTACCTAAACAACAATCACACATATAAAATTAAATCCAAAACAACAAAATTAAACCAATTTTTTCCCAAAAGATTTACAGTTAGAACTGTCTGACCTCAGCCACATCTTTAGCAGCCAGCCGTGCAAACCACCAAACCGCCACCAATGCCCACAAGTTGTTTCCGATTAAACAACAGCTTCGAAAAAAACGTTCTAAGAAGCACCCTACCCGAATCACCCATCGAGTACTCCCAAACCAGCCTTAGCCCTGTTCATAACTTCAGTGGTTGGTGATCGACTGATCGAATTGAAAAAGAAATCCTGCCCTATTAAACCCTAGCTGAATATACAACATGAATCATTTGTCATCGATCTCAATGCACCACTTTGGGAGGGTAATCGGACTGTGAATGGCAGCGAAGCGTGAGATGCGGCTTATTCGTGATAGATCTGTATTGTGGGGGATAATTTTATTTGTGTTTATTTAGGGATGGGCAACGAGAAGTCTTATGTATTCTAGGAGGGGAATCAAAATTTTGGATTACTTTAGGCGGAAAGTATTAAAAATGAGCGGGGAAATTAGAATTTTCGTGTGAAAAGCTAGGTAAACTAGGGAAATTATATTTGTCTAGAGACACAAACGAGTGTAGCTACTTGTAAGCTACTCAATATCAACACGAAAAAAAAAATCGAAACGAGTCCAAGCCCAAAAATAAGTTTTTTTAGTAAATGAGCCCGAGCTTTACTTATCGAGTTCGAGCCGACTCACTATCCTAAATGAGCCTTTGATTTAAATAATCTTTATGTAATACACTATAATTATTTTTGTATAATAACTTTTATTATTTATAAAATTATTATAGAATATCTAAAATATATATTAACTAGTTGATTCACCACGCTTCACGACAGTTTTCGGTGGGTATCGGTTCGAATCATTACGAAACTGGTATAGCAATGGAATGAAACAAAAATAATAAATGGGTGAATATAACTATGTCTTCGACTAAACCTATATTGGTTATGATCAGTAGCAAACGACAACGGTTATCCGTGTACTGATGTTATTCATTCGGAATCGGATCAGTCCGTCACGACACCACTAGGAACATCTAAAAAAGCATAAAAAACGAATAGCAGTACCTTTTTTCTCTTTCAATATAGTCCATGTAAGAGTCCACTAGTTCTTGGACATACACTACTATTGCCCATTGTGATTCATTAAGACCCAATATGGTCCATTAAGACTCACTATAACCTGATCGAACCCTTTAGATACTAATATGGCATGATAAATTCCACAAATGGTCTACTAAGAACTATCGTAACTATTAAGGCTTAATATGATCTGTTCAGACATATATGATATAATATTCTCCATTGTGATCTATTAAGGCCTAATATGGCCCATTAAGGCATATATGATATACTATTGTTGATTATGATCCCTTTAGACATATATGATATTATATTGTCCATTATGATCCATTAAGGCCCAAGATGATCCATTAAGACATGTATGAACTACTATTGTTCCTCGTATTCTATTAAGGTCCACCATGGTCCATTAAGACATGTATGATCTACTATTGTCCATTGTGACCCATTAAGACCCAGTGCTCCATTTAGACATGTATGATCGACTATTAGCCATTGTGATCCATTAAGGCCTAATATGGTCCATTAAGATATATATGATCTACAATTGTCCATTGTGACCCATTAAGGCCCAATATGGTCCGTTAAGACTTGTATGATCTAATATTATCCGTTTTGATCCATCAAGGCCCGGTCCATTAAGACATGTATAATATACTGTTGTCCATTGTGCTCCATCAAGCCCCAATACCCTATGTTCCCGGGTAAGGTATGATCGGGTTCCGGTATAACCGGGTATGGGTCGGGGCAAAATACTCGGTTTTACAAAATACGTTTTTTTTTATTATTTACACTTAAATAAATTCGTTTAAAATCTAAATTTGTAATTTGTAAAAGTAATTAAAATAAATTACATTAACATAAAGTCAGGTAAGTACAAATTATTTGCTTTATAATATGCATTTCTAAAAAAGTTAAATATAAAAGTTGTAAAGTAAAAATTAAAATATACTTTAAAAGTTCGGGCATGAAAAATAACCGGTATCGAGTATAGGTATAACCGGGTTCGGGTATAGGATACAACCGGTTCCGGGAATTTTCAGGTATGGGTATTGAGCTCAACACGTATATCCTATGGCCTATGGGTAGGGCCGGGTTCGGTTACGGGGATAAAATATCCGCGTACAGAAAAAACGGTTTCGTTTTTTTTTCTTCACGAGTCTGGGTCCGGGTACGGATTTTTTGTGCACATTTAGTGTGATCTAGTATTATCAACTTTGACCTATCAATGACTAATATCAATTTCGAAATAAACCTGCCCCTATGGTTGTTATATTATTGTTTATTCTTGAACATTGTTTCTACTAAAATACCAAATTAATCATATAAACCAATTAGTTTAGTCTGTAAATAACATAAATTAATTAAAATATAATATTGCGTTAGTTCATAAATATAAAATGTAAAATTTTGTTACTTTTAGTGTGCTCTAATTATATTGCTCAAATTTATCATAAAATAGAAAAACACAAACACAAATAAACCTATTGTAAAAGTAGATCCATGTATACATTTTTACCCACCAATAAATTGATAAAAACGTTGACTAAATATGTACAGCCAAACAAAATGACCAACAAAACGACTTTTATTCATTTAATCCACGAACCACTAGCCATTGGCTATATGTACAGCTAAACAAGGAAAAGATAAACATACAGAATGAGAAAATATATTGCAAAGCATTCTATTACCAACCCACTTTATGTATAGTCTAAACCCATTCCACATCACAATCAAACCATGCTTGTTTGGACCGCATGAAACACTTTGCTGAACTTCTCCGACCCGCTCATGTATTGATGAAGATCCAAGATATCCCGGGTCCGAAAAGCAAATACGGACTGCACCTTGCACTATTGAGCCCCCCCCCCCCCCCTTTTCCACACCAACTGAGCAAACCCGCAACTGACAAAGATCTGTGATCGATTGATTCTGGATACCTCCCGTAAAACAGACATTCATTTGAACCGACATGAATATTTCGTCTTTCCAGCAAAGTCTTCGTAGGTTTTGAGTTTTTTTATAAAGTGTGGCCGAAGGTTTCGAATTGATGTGTTTTGGTCACATGAATAAAAAATCTAACAAATACCATGACCGTTGATCACATTTGGCCACACTTTTTCAAATGTGGCTAGTAAATGTCACATTTTTTTGTTTAAGTGTGGCTAAAGGTTTTGAGTTGTTATGCAATGGTCACATGAAAAATAAAATGTGTGACGAAAATTGTTTTCAATGACCTTTAGCCACACATTTATTCAAATGTGTGGCAAGCCGGTTTTGAAAAAAATGTGGCTAAAGCCCAGTTTTGACGTAGTGATATCCTTACACAGTGATCTATTCTTAATCCAAAGGAAGCTACGTGATTTTATGTCCTCAACCGCTTTTGTGACGTTCGAGATTCCGGATGAAAAAACACACTCAGCTCGTTCGCCATCTTCCATATGATCCAGCAAGCCATGAGAATGACACCATAAAGGATGTTGCTTTTGATTTTGGGTAGATTGACAATCTTGTATACATTAAGAAACTCGGGGACCGAAAACGCGTATATAAGTGGATGTGGAACCTTGCACCAAGAAGAGACTGTTGACCAATTATGAGCAGCAAAGGCACACTCATTCAACAGGTGATCGCAGGATTCAGCACCTTCTGAACAAAGAGAGCAAATTGATGACCCGACGTCCCGACATTGACATTTCTTTTTTTTTTCTTTAATTCCATCTTCCTAGAGATCCTATTTTGGTTAGCTTGCCATGCAAAAATCAAGACTTTTTCAGGGACCCATTTGTTTCGGTAGAGAGAATGATTCGGTACCTGATTGGAGATATCAAACATAAGATCCTTCATGTCCAAAATCGAAAAAACCTCATTAGTTTTACCCAACCATTTCCATTTATCTTCTTGGTCTTGAGTATGGCAATCTCTCAACATTCGTAGGCGATCTTGAAGTTCCATGTTCTCATCGACATTCGAAGTGGCCCTCTTCCCCTTCCACTTCCATGTCACCGCCCTGTTTCTCTCTTCATAACAATCTTTGGTGTACCGAGATTTATTTTCAAGATCAAAAAGTTTAGGAAAAGTGTCGCGTAACAGATCCGTGGATAACCATGGGTCGATCCAAAAACAGAAGCTTCCCCAAGTTAACATTCGAATAAGCCAAGTGATTTTCCAATTCTGTGACCGTACTACACTTTTGGAATATGGAAGTATAGGCCAAGATCGGTTAGAGTTATGGATAGAAACCACCACTTTTTCCATAAGTCATTATTCTCGGTTTTAAACCTCCACCACCACTTTGTATGGAGAGCAATGTTTGCGTCCCTAGAGGGCGTAAGACCCAAACCACCCGCCTCAATGGGGGTAGTAATTTTCTTCCAACTAATTTTGTTTGTGCCATCGTTCACACCCCCAAAAAAATCCTCCTTTTTGCTTCTAGCTTTGCTAAGATACTGGCGAGCGCTTTAAACGAAGAGAAACAATTAGTGGGCAATGTTTCCATAACCGCTTTCAAAAGAGTGATTCTTCCCCCGATAGAATGGACAACACCAGAGCCCAGTGATAACTCAATTCATGTTTGCTCCAATTACAAGGCTGAGATGCGAACATGGAAGGGATCCCATGTCACATCCAATGGAGTTAGCAAGTATGAAACTTTTATCTCATTTGCCGCTACCCCAAAGAGTTTTGACTTGAAGTAGTTAATTTTGAGCCCCGATACAAGATGGAAACAACAAAGTAGCCTCGCCATGTTGAGAGTATTTCCTTCGACCATTCCCTTAATAAAAGTGTATCATCCACAAAAATAAGACGCGAGATAATGAGTTTCCTATTAGGACATACGAACCCCTTATAAATGCGATTATCCACCGCTTTTTTTAGCATGCAAGCCAAGCCTTCCATGCCAATGATAAAAGGAAAGGGCGAGATCGAGTCCTCTTGTCTTATTCCTTTTTAAAGGGTGATGGTATCTACACATCCCCTAAAATTTTTGTACATCCTTCAATAGAAACCATATAGGCCAATACGCTTCCCATAGGGTTTGAAACATTAAATGCGACACCAATAGGAAGCGTATTGGGCAATACGGTTCCTATTGGTACAATATTCTCTGACGTGCACGCAATTCAAAACTATAAAGGTCTGAAAAGTGACCCAATAGGAAGCGTATTGCTCAATACGATTCCCATAAGTTTAATAGGAAGCGTATAGGGCAATACACTTCCCATAGGGCTTGGGTTGGTGAACGCATTAAATCAATAGGAAGCGTATTGCCCAATACGATTCCCATAAGTTTAATAGGAAGCGTATAGGGCAATATGGTTTCCTTGGACCAAAAGTATAGGAAGCGTATAGGGCAATATGGTTCCCCTAGACCCAAAGTATAGGAAGCGTATGGGGCAATATGGTTCCCCTAGACCCAAAGTATAGGAAGAGTATGGGGCAATATGGTTCCCCTAGAGCTATGCCTGTAAACTAGGGCTGGCATATCGTGTATACCCGTACACGATAAGACACGACACGACATGATAAGACACGATACACGAAATCCCACACACGAACACGACACGATAACTTATCGTGTCCTTTTTTTCAAACACGAACACGACACGATATACACGAAAATTACATGTTAATACCTGTTAACACGACTGTTCGACTGTTATACACGAAAATTACCTGTTAATACCTGTTAACATGAACAAAAACACGAATACTACATGCTATCTGGGAGTTACAGAGGGAGTTTAGGGTTTTTTTTATAATTGAATGAGGAATGAAAATAGAAAGGAATTAAGGAACTCACACGCACATGGCTGATGAGTTTTATTTAATTTAATTTCTTATCGTGTACTAACGGGTATTAACAGGTAAACAGGTATTTAACCTGTTTATACACGAAAATTAACAGGTAATCTCGTGTCTACCTGTTTGGTACACGATACCTGTTAAGGCCATACACGATACCTGTTAACTTCGTGTAGGTTCGTGTCGTGTATTCGTGTAAAATTGTCAGCCATACTGTAAACGAACCGAACGTTCATGAACTGTTCGTGAACTTGTTTGGCGGGAAGTTCGTTTAATTAAATGAACGAACATGAACACACCTTGTGTTCGTTCATTTATGTTCGTGAACGTTCTTTTATGTTCATTATTAGGTTTTCTAACTACTTATATAAATATAACTAATTAGTAATTGAGTTTTCTAGTAATAAAAAATGAAATTTTAAAATGTAACTGATCGTTTACTTAATATTTATATAAAAAAGCTACTTAATTTAGTGTCTATGAACCCTAATTTAGATGTTTTACGGATGAATTGTAATATATTAAACTTGTTCGTTTGTGTTCACTAATGTGAAATTGTGTTTGTTTATATTTGTTCAATTACGTTTATTTGTGTTCATTTATGGTTGTTCAATCATGTTAATTCATGTTTATTCAAATATGTTCAGTTAAGTTTTTTTGTTTATGTCCGTTTGTGTTCGCTTATGTTCGTTTAGGCTTTAAACAAATGAACATAAACGAACACGAACATACCTGATTTCTTAATGAACGAACACGAACAAAAAATTATGTTCGATTATACGTTCGTGTCCATGTTCGTGTTCGGCTAAAGTTAAATGAACGAACACGAACATGCCTATGTTCGTGTTCGTTCGGTTCATTTACAGGCCCACCTAGAGCCAATGTACAGGACATGTATACCACGGCTATCGATCGTATGCCCGAGGATGAGTTGATTGCCTGGTGGCCCACCATCGGTGAAGGTCCATACACCAAGGCGGAGGAGGTCCGATCCTCAGAGATTCGCGATCCGTTAGTTCGTTACTTGCATCGTTGCTTTAGCACGGGCATCACGGCCCGTGGCAAGAGTTGCGAGCACGTAACGAAGGCCGATCTTTTCTATCTCTATTGTTTATTTACTGGTCGTCCGTGCACCCGTCCATGCCATCCTTTACCCAGCCCCTCCCGTCCATGCAGGTATATTATCTTATTTTTATTTAATTTATCTACGAGCAATTTAATGTTATGTAATGGGTATTTTGTTTAAATTCTTATAGCCTTACGACCCGTCCTATACTCAGCCCGACCTTTCCTTGCCACATTTTCCTCGGTCCAGCCAGACCATGCCGCTCTTTCCTCTGTCCGACCTTTCCATGCAGGTATGTTATTTTATTTTATTTCATTTTCTACGAACAATTTTAATGTTATGTAATGAGTATTTTGTTTGAATTTTTTTATAGGCTCCAGGCACGTCCTATACACGGCACAACCCGTCACCCTCTACTAGGCGTGGCCCGAACTTTACAGAGGAGGAGCTCGTTGAGTCTGACGGGGAGTCTGACGAGTATTGATGATGATAGTGGTTTTTATTATCATATTATGTAGTACTGTACGAACAATTGAATTTAATTTTAAGTATTTGTAATATTTGTTTAATTTGGATACGTTTAATTTGTTTGGATTGTTTAATTTCACTACGTCTTTTATAAAATTTATAACAAAAAAACTAACATCATTTTATAACAAAAAACAACTTAATTATTGTTTAAAAAAATAAAGTTCAAAAAGATACTAATAACAATATGCTGTTCTTGAAAAAAAAAAATTCCTCTAGGGACCGTATGACCCTATATGATTCCTCTTGTCTTTTGAAAAAAAAAATCATTAAGGGAGCGTATGGCCCTATACACTTCCTTTAAGTTGACCATCTTTTGAAAAGTTTGGTACACATATAGGAAGTGTATTGCTTAATAAGCTTGGACCCAAAGGAACCATATTGCCCTATACGCTTCCTCTGGTCCCCTAATCATTAGCTGACCATCTTCTGAAAAGTTTGTATTTCAAGTACACATATAGGAAGTGTATTGCTCAATACGCTTGGACCCAGAGGAACCGTATTGCCCTATACGCTTCCTATAGGGCTCAAGGGATGTGTAAATAACCAAGGGGGTTGTGTGAATAACCAAGCCCTTTTTAAATGTCAAACTCGAAAGTAGGCTACCCATTAATAACCACAGAAGATCGTGCCGAAGACAAAATGCCTTTGACTAAAATCCTTCATTTTGGAGGGAAGTTCATTTGCTCCAACAAAGAAATAATGAAATTCCAGTTTATATTATCAAAAACTTTTTCAAAATCAAATTTAATAAAAGAGCCTTTGATTTCTTTTTCTTGATCCAAGCTAGAATTTCATTTGTGATTACGGGCCATCAATAATGTTTCTATCTTTTTGAAAAGTCAATTGGGAGTCCGAAATTTATAATTTCTACATTTTTTCACATGAAGCAAAGGAGGAAAATTCCACTGACAATGACATGAGTGGTAGAAGACAACTCATCTCTACTTTCTATCTCTCTCCCGCTTTATATATATTCACTTCTTGTTCATCAATTTCTACACACTTCTTTTTTTTTTTTTTACTAATTCCAACCAAAAACGAATCCACGTTAGATACAAATCGATGGCTTCGTCTTCTTCTTCTCAATCTTGGATTTATGATGTTTTTCTAAGTTTTAGAGGAGAAGACACTAGGAAGACCTATGTGGATCACCTCTACAACGCTCTTGTACAAAACGGAATCCACACGTACAAGGACGATGAAGCACTTCCTCGGGGCGAGACCATCGGTCCAGCACTCCTGAAGGCCATCGATGAATCACGGATTGCCGTCATCATATTCTCAGAGAACTATGCCAATTCCTCGTGGTGCTTGGACGAAGTTACATATATTATGGAACGCAAGGATGAGAGAGGACAAATCGTTATGCCTATATTCTATCACGTGGATCCATCAGAAGTAAGGAAACAAAAAGGGAAATATAAAGAAGCATTTGCACAACATGAATTGGAGAACAACAAAAGAGTTGAAGCATGGAGAGAAGCACTCAAGGAGGCAGGTAACCTTGCTGGTTGGGAATCCAAAAACGTTGCTAATGGGTAAGCTTTCTTTTTCTTCTTTAATTTAATTTATAGTAGTTATACACAAGTTTTAATAAAATAGCTAGCAGTTTACTAACCTAGTTACATCTAGCAATAGAAAGATTTAGCATATATAATTACATATACTGCTCTTGTAATCCTATATTGACGCGTTTGGTATCCATTTTGTGGTCTTTTTAAAGAACATGTTGTTGTTCAGAAATTGAAGGTACAAATATAATTAGCGCACAAATTTAAAATTAAATCTTTGCTAATTTCATGTTTTCACTTTAACCTTTTCTTTATCGTACTATATATAGTTCATAGCTCAAACATGAGTAAACAATGTGTTGTAATTTGTGGCTTAAAACGTGTAGATATACAAAATAATCTCCTCATTCTCGATAAACTGAAATTAATTAAAAGCTTAGAAGTTCAAATCCTATAGAGTGCGTGTTGATGCATTTATACTAGAAAAATTCTTGTAATTGCTTTTAAAAAAAATTGATTTAATTTACTTTTGTAGAGAAATTTTCAGTTTCCTAGATTTTAATGGAAATCAAATTAAAAATAAATTGATTTTGAGGACAATATTAATAAAAATAAAATAGATAAATGATTATAGTAAGAAAAAAATATTATTATTAATAATAATTATTAGTAACTGAGTTGTTTTGAAATGGTTATGCCGGTAAAAATTATGTTTACCAAGTTGGCGTAATTTGATCTAGAAACTATTGCTATCCAAGTAAATATATTACTACACTGGTAGAGTTTTACTAAGTTGGGGCTTTTTGATCAGGAGACTAATGCTATCCAAGAAGATGTATTAGTAAATTTGTTGTACCAAATGTTTCACAAATATATAGATTCATCATCAAGACTTTGAGTTGTTATGATTTAGTGTTCGATAAATGTTAGGAGATTTGTGTTTTGTATCGTGCTTGTAGACTTGTTAGACAATCAAATATAGTAGATCCATTTTGTGGTCATTACAAGTAGGACTTCTCAATGGGGTGAAATAAAGCAAGGGCTTTAGGCCCTCCCAAAGCCCAAAATTCTAAAAATATATATTAAATCCTAGTGATTTTAGCTTTGAGATTGTTGACATTAAGGTTTTTGATATATAATTATAGATACACAAAGATGTTCTATGAATAATAGGATCTAAAACAGTTTTGTTTACTTTTACCTTTTTACGAAAAAGGGCCTCAATTTAAATATCCGCTTTTGGCCTAAAATTTTTTGAGTTGGCCTTGATTACAATTTACAAGTACTTGATATAAAGTTTGGTGTACTCCTTTGATTTCAGTATGAAATAAAAATGCATCTTTCCCCGTATATTGTGGAACATGTTACTTCTTTGAATATGTACGTATACTAATTTTCTAACCATTTCAATATGCAGCCATGAGGCAAAAGGCATCAAAGAAATTGTTAATACAATTTCAAGCAGACTGTTTCCGGTCTTTAATGTCAATGAAGACCTCATCGGAATAGAGACCCGTTTGCAAGATTTGAAATCACAGTTAGAGATTGGGTCAGGTGGCGTGCGCATGGTTGGAATATGGGGTGTTGGGGGTGGGGGTAAAACAACTCTTGCATCTTCTGCTTATTCTGAACTCTCGGGTAAGTTTGATGGAAGTTGCTTTGTAAAAAATATACGCGAGGAATCGATCAAGTATGGTTTGGAAAAAATTCAAGAAAAACTTCTTTCCGGTATTTTGAAACAAATACAAGTAGAAGTAGGTAGAGTTGAGGAAGGAAGACACACGATAAAGAATAGGTTATGCCATAGAAAAGTTTTGATTGTTCTTGATGATGTCAATCACCTTGACCATCTAAAGGCTCTAGCCGGATCACATGATTGGTTTGGTGAAGGAAGTAGAATAATAATTACGACTAGAGATAATCATTTATTATTCGCTCATAAAGTAAATGTGATACATAATATTAGCTTATTGAATATTGAAGAAGGTACTGAGCTCTTTTGCAAGCATGCGCCTCGGGATAGCCGACCTAGCAAAGAATACAAATTGCTTTCGAAAGATGTGGTTTTTTATGCTCGTGGGCTTCCTTTAGCACTTAAAGTTCTAGGTTCTTTTCTATGTGACAAAGATATCAACGAGTGGAGGAGTGCATTGGCTAGATTGAAAAAGATCCCAGATACAAATATTGTGGAAAAGCTTAAGATTAGCTTTGATGGACTTCAACCAGTGGAAAAAGAGTTGTTCCTTGATATTGTATGTTTTTTTAGGGGAGAAAAGAAAGATGAGTCAATGGATATCTTTGATGTTTGTGAGTTTTACCCTCGTGTAGGTTTAAAGGTGTTAGTACAAAAGACTCTCATAACTATAAATTCAGATGGTAGGTTTGATATGCATGATTTGATACAAGAAATGGGACACTACATTGTTAGAGGGGAACATCCTAACAATCCAGAAACACATACCAGAGTTTGGCAAGTGGAAGACGTAGAAAATATATGTGCTATGGACGCAACAACGGTAATGCTTAAGCTAGCTTTGAATATATATATATATATATATATATATATATAGGTAGAGGATCCTGTAAAAAGTGCTCAAAGTGTGAGAAGTGTATCATAACACTATATATAATACTATATAACACCATATAAACACCGTATAACAATATGTAACATCATATAATACCATATAACACTTTGTAACACTATATATCATTATATAACAAATATAACACTATAGGTTGTCTGATAGCATGTCTATGATAGATGTGTAGTGTTATATTTGTTATATAATGATATATAGTGTTACATAGTGTTATATGGTATTATATGGTGTTACATATTGTTATACGGTGTTTATATGGTGTTATATAGTATTATATATAGTGTTATAATACACTTCTCACACTTTAGGCCATTTTTACACTATCATTACCCTATATATATATTATCAACCAATGCATCATTTTTTTTCCTCTATTATAGGTACTTGACAAGATTGAAGCAATAAGAATGTTTTCTGATATGGATGATCCATTACCACGTGATAATCACCACGTTGTTGAAAACATGAAGAAGCTTCGGTGGGTTGATTGGAGAGGTCATCATGCGAGTTCATTACCTACAAATTTTCCTCCCAATAGCCTTCGTTGTCTAACATTAAGCAATGGCCAGGAAAGACAACTTTGGAATGGTCGTAAGGTAATTCTTATTGGTTGATTAAGAGTTGATGAAAACAAGTAAATTTAAGTAGCTATTCAAGTGCCCAATATTTATATTCAAATAATTATATGGGGTGTGATAATATATTGACTTTTTGGTACATTTAACATTACCCTAATTATATATTATTATATATATCAAATACTAACACTACTTTGCGTTAGTAGGTTTTATAGCTTTTAGACCGTGGGGTATGGGGGGCTTAGGTTGGAGCTTGGGTTGGGGCATTTGTTGACACCTGGAATGGGAGCTCCCCCACCACAAAAACCCACGCCCATGGGGTATGGTGGGGCTTGGGTTGGGGGCTTGGGTTGGGTGCATGAATTTGGTTTGGCCATTGAGAGTCTGCCATGTCACTTACTAGCCCACCCCACGCCCAGCTTCAAACCCACGCCAATGGGGGCCACGCCCAAACCAAGCCCCCGGGGTGGTGGCTTGGGCGTTTTCCCCTAACCCACGCCCAAACCCCACCCCATACCCTATGGCCTTAGGTTCGTGTCATAAAAGTTTGTTCTCTTTAATTTAATCTCAACAATAGCGTTGTCATTTTGTGTCTTTTTAAAACTAATTTGTTTTTAGTGTATTTTTTCAATGATATCTACATTAATAAAACGAGTTATGTCCTTAAATTTAATAAAATTACCTTTTTTTTTTCTTTTTTACAACACACCGCATGCCAGTATTATAGATACTGTTGCAATGCACGTAGTAAAATACAAGTACCTAAACTTTAATAAATTTACTTTTTTATCTCTTTTGACAACAATATTGCGTGTCAGTACTGTATTGATACCACCGCAACGCGCGAGATGGAATACTATTTAAATCCAATTTTTTAAACGAAACAAATATACACAAAGATAAATGACATAAATTCTTTATCCCAAAACTTTATAACATGTTCATAAGATCAAAAGTTGTAAAATCATAATAAGGTAATGAGTAAAATGTTGTAATCGTACATGAGGTTTGATCACTTTTTCCACTTCAGTCTAAAAATGAAACTTTTCTTTTTGTAACTCAGGGACGATTATATCATTTTACTTATATATTGGAACATATAATAGTTCCGAAATTTTTGGACTCAGGGACGACTCGTGACGGGTTATTGGTCGAAGCGAGATGATTGTCCAAAGCTTATAGCACTATTATATGTTCCATATTTATTCACGACACAATTTAAAATGTCACATTAATCATAACAAATTTCAAATAACTCAAACAAAATAAATAACATAAAACTGATCTCGTTAAAACTATTTACAAACCACTGAAATATATATCAACTATATATTAATTTATATTTATATATTAATTTGCAACTTTGTGTTGCAATGGCAGTTGTAATTTTAGTATTCGTGGTTTTACTCGCATAGTTTTCTTTTTTACCAATTTTTATCTTTAATTTATATTTTACTTCTAACTCGAATACTTTTATATTTTTTTATAATTTAAACTTAACACATTTTCACTTTCAATTTTGGTCCCTATATTTTTCACCTTTTACAATTTTCTTAATTTGGATTTAGTATAATTTTGCGAGTCGTAACCTGCATAGGTGGTTCAATGTTTTTACGCTTATTTTTTTTCCGGTTTAACGGCCCAACGCTTATTGTTTTCTATATTTTATTTTTCACTTGTGTGGTTCAACATTTTTATGTTTATTTTTCTTTTCGTTTGGCTTTATTTTTTTCGTCTTTTATTTCTCTTTTTATGAGGGCTTTCTGGTGTTGGTGGTTGTTGGTCATGGTGTAGCTCTAGTGCTACTTGATAAGGTTTTAGGCCTCCCACTTAACACGGGGGCTTAATACTAGTTATTAGAGTAAATTACGATTTTGGCCCCTGTGGTTATACACTTTTACCATTTTAGCCCAAAAATGAATTTTTTAACATCTGAGCTCTCAACGTCTTTTTTTCTAACCCTTTTGGCCCCTAACACTAACCCCATCCATTTACTTTTAGGGGCCAAAATGGTTAGAAAAAAAAGACGTTGAGGGCCAAAAGGGTTAGAAAAAAAGACGTTGGGGGCTCAGATGTTAAAAAATTACTTTTTAGGCTAAAATTGTAAAAGTGATATAACCACAGAGGCAAAAATCGTAATTTACTCTAGTTATTATTTATTTATACAAATTTAATCAAAATAAGCCGGGTGAGGAAAATTCTTTAAATACATTTAATTAGATATCAATCTCAACCTAACAGGGGCGCAACATAGTGGGGCGGCTGACCCCCTGAACCTTTCGCTCAGTAGTGGAGGATATGTAGCTTTCGTATGGAATTTTTTAGGTATATACGTTTTCAACCCTGATCGGAAATATCAAGCTTCGTCACTGCAACCTAATATGTTGACATAAAGTCATTTTTGCGTTCTTAAACCTCTATTGGTATTTTTCATGGCTGATATAAAGTGAAACCATAAAACTTAGATATGATGAGTTCCACATACATAATCATTTTTTAAATGTTATATGATTAGGTAATGAAACCAAAGCATGATACACTAGAAATA
Organism: Helianthus tuberosus; assembly: GCA_030545235.1. Lineage (NCBI taxonomy): Eukaryota > Viridiplantae > Streptophyta > Magnoliopsida > Asterales > Asteraceae > Helianthus > Helianthus tuberosus. Next base: position 207,909,023 of record CM060442.1, on the reverse strand, counting down.
AGTTCACGCTTAAATATTAGGAGATTTAAAATTTTAGTAATAAATAACAGATTTTACCGGTCTTGAGAATCTAAAAGTATAAAAAAATTTCCGTGTTAGTATCATCACAATAACTTTTACTGCATTTATATATTGTTGGATATAGTTGTATTCCCTAATGCTTGCACATGTGACATGACTTAGATAGTAATGAAGTTATTCAACAACATGTGGCCAAAATAACTTGCTTAAAGCTTTTCAAATGACGTATCTGTGTAAGGTATGAATGCACATGCCCGATGTAGGTCCGGCTAGGGGAGGATCTAGTCGCCTAATCCTTGTGTACGAACCACTCCGGTTGTGCGGAATCCAACCGAAATAGCAAACCGAGATAGACAAAGCACAAAGATAAACACACAAGACTCAACGATTAACACCACTTGTATTAAACGTATGAAAGGTCCGGTTACAAGCACAAGGTTTACAGATGTATTCTATAAACTCTCTCTATCTTTCGTGTGTGTGTTCTCTGAACAGAATGCGCTCACTTTGTCTGAAATGTCTAACTGTCGAAATGAACACAACACACGGGTATTTATACCCAAAACAGCAGGTCTGGTCGAAGGATCAGATAGTATGATCGAAGGATCATCTATCGACCAGAAATAGCTCGAAGGATCAACATGTACCTCGAAGGATGTGATCTTTCGTGGTCCATGTATCGAAAGCTATCTTTCGAGCTCATCATCATCGAAGGATATAAGTGATCCTTCGATGACCATCCTTCGACTCAAACACATTACAACCAAAATGTTGACTGTTTGGCCAAGTCAAACCAGGAGGATGGTTGACTTGGTCAAACTTACAGGACTATAAAGACATCGTTTTACATCGTGACCGAATACAGACAAATTACAGACATAAGTGCACCAACAAACTCCCCCTTGGCTGTAGCTTTGTCGCTGTAGCTTTGTCTCGATCTTCATTCTTGTAAGTTCTCGTGTCTTCAAGTCTTTGACTTCTATGCAAGTCTTCAATGTCGGAGGATCTTCAAAGTCTTCACGTCTTGAAGGCAGAAAGTGTACCAACAAACTCCCCGTTTCATGTAGGAAGTGTGTTGACAAACTCCCCCTTAACATAAGCTCCCCCTTGAGTTATGCTCGTGAAAGTCTTGATCTTTATGAAGTGAGATCCTTGTGGTGTTGATGATGGTCAGCGGCAACTCGATCATCTTCATCATTTGAGTGCCTTCACATTGTGTCTTCATTCCGAAGCTTGTCATCGACCATGTTCTCCTTGCCTTTAGAATCTGCACATGCAAGAAATCTAAACGCGTAATGAGAACAACTGCCTGGAATATCATAAGCAACCTACACACATGTGACCATTTGTTCAAACAAACACCGTCCGACAGTTTGAAAGTTTAGAAAATTTATCAATTTTAGTCTTTAACTTTCAAAACTTGCAAATTTCGACCGTTTATGAAGATATAGTCGTTTCGGTTTTCAATCAGGTTTCAGGTAACGAAGACTTGAGCTCCGACATCGTACGATCGAAAATAAAATAGAAATAAACTCTTTTTGTCTTTTATAAAGTTTAAATTAAAACACACCTAAAATCTTTTTGGAATTTTGAATATGTCAAATTTAAAGACTGAAAGCAGTAAATAAATATATACAAAGATGCAGAAACTGAACGCATTAAATAAATATTTACAGACATTCTTTTTGCGAGTTTCGAGGGTAAGAGAATCATATCAGTGTACGGTCATGCCAAAACGCTCTTGTTGTTCAATTAATTAACATTAAGATAAGCATCCTATAACAATTATCGGTATTGTTGTCCACATAAGCTCAACTTATCATTTGTAATCATGGCGAGGGGATACGTTAAGGTATGATTTATACTTACCGACCGGTGTTCATCCACATCACGACACATTCCCGTATCAAGGTATGCACGAGGGTTCATCTTACCGGTGAGTATACCGATTATCATCTGCTTTGACCGTATATGATGTGAGATTCTCACTTATTTGATTTGAAAACAAGCCCTATGTGATAGAATCACTTATTGATGAGGAACTTGATTTTCGATGCATGAGGGCACAAGAGCAAGTCCGTGAACAGGTCAGTACTTTCGTACAGCAGAGAGACGAACTTGACTCCCGGAAAGAATTTGTGATATTTTATCACTTATTTGGGGACATGTGATTGTTTATCACTTATTGAGGTCGTATGCAATATGTACACGTATGTATAGTATCATGGAAGATCTAGACTTGCGTCCCCGTAATTTTTCGGAAAAAGATACAACCATGATACCCAGATGATAAGCAGCATAAAGACCGAATATTTCAGAACCTCGGCAATCTCTCAAACGAAATTTCGGTACTAAGACCATATGCCAATGAATGGTTCCCACCTGGTCTTCAGTCGATTTAAGTTTATATCACCCTGCACACTTTAAAATGATTGTGAGCCTACCGATACATCTTATATAGAGCTGCTTATCGTTTTTCATTTAAGGTTTAAAGAGGTTTGGACAGACCACTGATGTACTATCATTTTCTCTTTTTCTCGCCAGGAAACTCATTTTTGATTTTCTATTGTTTTTGTGTTTTTGAAATTTTTCGATGTTTTTGGATTTTCAAATTTTGATTTACTCCCCCTAAAATCAATAAACTAAGACAAATTTAAAAAAAAAACACAAAGGTATTTACAAAAATGATTTTCCGATGTTGGTATTACTCTTGCTTGACCTTAATGCCGTTTACCAATAATAAATAGTCAAATCTTGATTTGTCAAATGCTTTGGTAAAAAGGTCGGCACGTTGGTCATCGGTGTGGACGTAAGCAACATCGATTAGCCTTTTCTCAAAGCAATCACGTATGAAGTGATACTTAATGTCGATGTGCTTAGTCTTTGAATGCTGCACAGGATTTTTAGTGATCTGTAAGGCAGCAGAATTATCAACGTAAATAGGAGTAGTTAGGAATTCAAAACCGTAGTCACGCATTTGTTGTTGGATCCATAAGACTTGGGAGCAACAACTTGAGGCAGCAATGTATTCAGCTTCGCATGTTGATGTAGCGACACAAGTCTGCTTCTTGCACTGCCATGTGACTAGGCGATTTCCCAAAAACTGACATCCAGCCGTTGTGGATTTGCCGTCGATTTTGCATCCGCCAAAATCAGAATCACTGAATGCAATCAAGTCAAAGTTATTATCCCTAGGGTACCATAGACCGGTGTCAGGGTAACCCTTCAAATAACGAAAAATCCTTTTTACAGCTGCAAGATGTGAGGCCTTCGGATTCACTTGATATCTGGCAAGCAGGCACGTTGGGTACATTATATCTGGTCTTGATGCTGTGAGGTACATAAGAGATCCGATCATCGCGCGGTAGTATGAGGGGCTAACAGCTTCACCCTTCAAGTCTGGAGTAATTCCGTGATTTTGCGGCAATGCGGTACCGATGGGCGTTGCATCAGACATCTGGAACCGGCTCAAGATGTCACCAACATATTTAGTCTGATGGATGAATATCCCAGACTCAGTTTGTTGTACTTGTAGGCCCAAAAAGAAAGTCATTTCCCCCATAGCACTCATCTCGAATTTATCCTGCATTACACGCTCGAAATCCCTACACAAAACATCATTAGTAGAACCAAATATAATATCATCAACGTATACCTGTACCAGTAGAAGATCTCCATCTTGTTCTTTGATGAATAGAGTACAATCGATAAGACCTCTGCGAAATCCATTCTCCAGCAAATAATTAGATAAGGTTGCGTACCAAGCTCGCGGTGCTTGATGAAGACCATAGAGAGCTTTGTTGAGCAACCAAACCCGATCGGGATGGATAGGATCTTCAAAACCTGGAGGCTGTTCGACGTACACCTCTTCTTCTACCACACCATGTAAGAATGCACTTTTCACGTCCATCTGGTATACCTTGAAACCTTTGAATGAGGCATAAGCCAGAAAAATCCGAATGGCTTCTAGACGTGCAACAGGTGCATATACTTCGTTGTAGTCGATCCCTTCTATCTGACGAAAACCTTGAACGACTAGCCTTGCTTTGTTTCGAATAACGATTCCACGGTCATCCTTTTTGCATTTAAACACCCAACGGGTACCAATCTTCTTGTAACCAGCAGGTTTCTCTACGAGTTTCCAGACACCAAGCTTCTGGAATTGTTGCAGTTCTTCCTGCATCGCTTCAACCCAAGAGTTATCTTTCAAGGCATCTTTCCAAGTTCTTGGCTCTTCTTGTGAGACATAACACGCGAAGGACCAATCATTTTGTTGACCAGATTCTCTGATATCTGCATACAAGCCTGCATTGTTGTTGTTTCGCAACATGTTTCTTGTTTGAACGCCACTTTGTACATTTCCTATGATGTTTTGTTGAGGATGGGTATTGTGAATCCTTGTTTCTGGATTATCTCGAACTGGAATATTTGTACCCAGATTGTTGAGATTGAGATCAACAATCAATTCAAGGCCCGGAATTGACGAAGAGGATGATGCAGTAGCTTCAGCTGTTCGAGGGACATCCACTGGAGGTGTACCTTCTGAAGTACCATGTACTGCGGTTGGAGCTTCTAGATCTGCATCGAGAAATTCATCATCCTCTGAAGATTCGTTAAATTCGGTAGCATCGTGAAAATCCTCATTGTCGAGAGCATTATTGTTCACCGAAGATGGTTCTTGATTGACAAGAATTGGACGAACCAACGGTGAATCTGTTGCATTGTCACTCTCGAAAAACATCCTTGCCGCAGCATTTTCTTCAACGGCTTCAACATTGATCGAATTGAAAAAGTCATCGTACTCAAACATCCAAGGCTGACCAGGATTTCTAACTGGTAAAGTGTGCCTTTGTACTCTGACTTCAGACCATTCCTCGACCCTTTTAGTCTCTAGATTCCAGACTCATAAGTTAGGGGTGGAATACCCAAGAAAGTATCCTTCAATAGCTCTTGCCCCAAACTTTCCATTAGGATCGATTATTGTGCAAGGAGCTCCAAACGGTTCAAGATATGACAAATCTGGTTTCCGTTTGTTAATAAGCTCAAAGCAGGTCTTGTTGTGCCGTTTGACTGTAAGGACGCGGTTCAACGTATAACATGCAGAGGACACAGCTTCAGTCCAGAATGGAATCGGCAATTGTGACTCAACTAACATTGTCCTAGCAGTCTCGATCAATGTGCGGTTTTTACGTTCAGCGACGCCATTCTGTTGAGGAGTGTAAGCTGCACTAAATTCGTGAAGAATACCTTTTGAAGTGCAAAACTCCGCCATGGCATGATTTTTGAATTCAGTACCATTGTCGCTACGTATCCGCCTAACCTTCAAGTTATAGAGATTCTCAATCTGAATGATCAAGTTTTTGATAATACCGAAGGTTTCACTCTTATGTGCCATGAACGCCACCCAAGAAAATCTTGAATAATCATCAGTTATCACGAGGCAATATTGATCATTCCTAAGACTTTTGTGCTTGACAGGACCGAACAAATCCATGTGCAAACGTTCAAGAGGAACAGCCACCGTGTTGATTTTCTTTGTAGGATGTCGCTTCTTCGTTTGTTTTCCTTTCTGGCACGACACACAGACGTCTTGAAGATGGAAATTTTTAAGAGGAACACCATTCACCAATTCATTTGATACCAAATGATTCATTTTGCGTAAGTGAATGTGACCCATTCGTCTGTGCCAAGAGATTGTGTCTTTTTCTGTGGCTTTGGAAACGAAACAAGTTGCTTGTGCAGACGTTGTGATAGCTTGGCTCATATCAAGGACATACAAATCATTTATCCTTGGAGCCGACAAGAGAATCCATTCTTTTGGAATTTTGAAGCCGGGTTTCAGTACATAACATCCATTTGCATCAAAGTGTACTGAGAACTGCTTGTCACAAATTTGAGAAACACTAAGAAGATTGTGATCAAGTTGTTGCACAAAGTTGATCTTATCAAAGCTAACAACCCCGTTGGAAATCATTCCTTCACCCGTTATATATCCGCCCTTATCTCCAGCAAAAGCAACATAACCTCCTCTAATAGATTTAACGTCGTAGAGAAGCTTCATGTCGCCTGTCATGTGCCTGGATGCCCCACTATCAACAATCCAATGACTACTGATAGTTCCTCCTGGAACACCCTGCACATGAACTCAATTGATTAGTTGGAGATGGGGACCCAAGCCATTGTGGTCTTGGGTCTTCCATTTTCATCAACAACAATTACTTCTATTCTTTGATGATTGGAAAATTGTGATGGTCCCCCTGATTCAGTAACCGTTTTTGGTTTCCAAGTCTGTTTTGTTATACCAGTGTTATTCTTTAAAAACTTAACTTCATGGTTGTCTGAAGTTTTTAAGTTGTTTGGTTTGACAGAAACAGATGGTTTTTGACCTACATCGATTTTAATTGCCTTTTCAATTTTCTTGACCTGTTGGCGTTTCTGTTTCTTTTCCCTTTCTTTTACAAGTCGGGGATCTTGTTTTACAGAAACAGATCGCTTGCGGTCAGTTGGGCCACGGGGATCATCAACTATGCCCTTTTGTTTATGAAGATACGGGCAATTTCGAACAATATGCCCGATTGTACCACATTCAAAACATGATCTTCGTTCAACAAACCCCGAAGTATCATGTGGTCGTCTTGCCGATGATGAACTTTGTGATCCCGAGGTACTAGGTTTTGAACTATTTGGTTCATTCCTTTTCGTCACTGTTACTTTCTGGACAAAATCTAAGTTAGATTGATTTGCAAACTTTTCAATTTTGTCCGTTCCCTTCGATTTCACAAAGTTCACATTCTTCTTTTTCTTCTGATTCGGCTTCCGTTGATTTTGAGTCGGTGCCTTACCATGGGGTTTGGTATGATTTTGCTGTTTTTCCACTGTTGGTAATTTCTTGTTCCCAAATAGTTTTCTAACTTCAGCCTTTGGGATAGGAGGACACTGTGTGACTGTAACATGTGGTCCTGTCTTTCCCAAAAACTTACTTGTAGAATTTTCAAAGACTTTACTGATTAAAGATTGATTAACATTTTTAATAGGAAAATCTTTGTCTGAATAGATTTTATCATCACCAACAAGAGTGTACAGCAGATCCACACTCTCCGACTCTTTTGCTGATGTTGACTCGGTTGGAACAGTCTTAGCAGGTTTTGTGGGAGGATCACATAGGATATGATTCTCAAGAGGTATGTCCTCTTCTTTGATTACTGCATCAGACTTTTCCGAATCAGTATCATCAGACTCATCATCAGAAGAATCAGTATCCTCAATCACAACTGGAGGATCCGGATTCTGTTCAGCAGTTACAAATGTATCTGCTGACCCATCTGAATCTGACGATACTTCTTTCTTGTATCCGAGCCCTGCTGCAAATTCCTCAACGTCCAAAGGAACAGATGGCTCAAAATGAGTCCTATACTCCTCATCAGGCAAAGCATCAAAATTGTTTCTCACGGGTGGTGGACATTTCTTGTAGCCTATGCATGTGACATCCCGTTTTTCTTTCTGAACATCAATGATGTGATCCAACACATAGCTAGAGCTCAAATAACTGTCTAACTTAAGTCGGATCGCCTCACTTTCAGTTTTAACACAAGCCATTTCCTTTTGCATTACCTCAAGGCGAGTGATATACAAGTTTATGTCAGTTTGTTTTCTGGAAACCATTTTAGTCAACTCAGTTTTATCTTTCTTTAACGTTTCAATCATTGACTTAAATTCCTTTTCATGGTTTTCATAAAACATATTGGCTTCAGTGCACTTTGAAAGATCAACGGTCAATTTCTGATTGTGAATGAATGTCACATCATATTTCTCTTGCAAAGCCTCGTGTTTGCTTTGCAATTCACACCACTTATCATTCAAAGAAGCATGTTTGTCTTGCAAGTCAAACAAACTAGCTTGTAAAGCATCATGTTTGCCTTGCAACTCAGACATGTTTGCATCCAAATCAGCACATCTAACATGCAATCTATCACAATTATCACAAATAGCAGCAGTGGGTTTATCGACACATACCTGACTTGATGAACCGTCGACATTAGCCATAAAGGCTGAATGGAGAGAAGACGAAGAATAAGCAGCTTGATCCACCAAAATAGATCTTCTTTGAACTCCTGCTGCAGCTCCTTCCGATAGTTCATCAATATCTGCATTAACTGAGGCACTTGATGTGTCATCTTCCTGATCATTGCCTGAAGTGGAGGACTCTTCATCTGAACTTCCACTATAACCTGAGCTGTTTTCATCTTCAGAAGACTCATCACCATTGGTGGAAGATTCTCCACCACTGGTGTGTTTAAGATCCTTGACAATTTCAGCAAAGCAAGCTGTTCCATCTGGAGCATCGTTTCCCAACTGAATAGACCAATCACAACCTTCATCTACTTGAACCACAAGTGCCTGGTTGGCATTTGATGGTCCTGCTTGGCTTTGGTTGTTGACAGGTACCAACGTACGAACATTGTTCCTGTTCTGGTTCTGCTGGTTGCCTTGACCTCTGAAGGGATTCTGGTTTCCATGCTGAGCTGGCCTCGTACATTCACGCTTGAAATGACCACGTTCACCACAATTGAAACACTTGACAGCCTGCTTATCGAACCCATACTTGGTGTCTTTCTTACTCTCCAAGCTGGTTCGGCCTGTTCTTTCCATGAAATCCTTTGCTCGCCTAACAGCACTGGCAAAGGCCCACTTGATATCCATCATTTCCATCTCCTCTTTATCAATCTGCTGATAGTCTTCTTGAGTCAGATTAATATTGCCAATCTGACCTTCTACTAATCCACAGTATGCGCTCACCAAAGTGTTTAGCAGCTCCATGTGTTCCTTTGCTACTTCCACACTGACTTTAGAAAAGCTTGAGGTGTCGAGCCGTACTGTATTTGGCTTTGATTGTTGACCAGCAGATGATGTGCTTCCATAACATGCTTGCTGTTGAGGAGGAAGAGGATTCCCATACATATCTGTTGGTACGGTAGATTGCGGAGGAAGTGGATTCCCATACATGTCTGTTGTTGCGGGAGATCGAGCTGACAATGGATTCCCGAACATATCAGTTGGTCTGAGAGGTCGTTGGCTTTGCTGTTGCTGTTGAGGAACTGGTTCTAGCAGATTTCCATACATGTCTGTCTTTGGAGGAACCGGCACTTGGATAGTATTGCCATACATATCTGTGCTAGTCACAAATGCTGTCTGAATTGGAGCATGCGAAGAAGGTTTTGTAGAGGTGCTAGAGGTTCCAAAATACATTTCAGGATTTTGAGGCACGGGAATTCTTTTTGCCTTCAGAGTTTCTTCCTGATTCTTGTTTTCTAAAATTTGAACAAAGTCGTTGAAGCTCGTTGTAGCCAAAGTACCATTGTACTTCATGATTTCCAAGAATGTATTCCACTGAGGTGGCAACGCATCTGCAAACCTTTTCACAATCTCTGCAGGAGTTGTAACTACCCCAAAATTTGTCAATTCAGTCAACAAGTGATTAAATCGACTTGTCAAATCACCCAACGACTCATTCTCCATACAAGTAAAACCATCAAACTCTTTCTTCAGCAGTTCTTTTCTCAGTTGACGTGTTGCTTCATTTCCTACGCCCCTTGTCTTCAACGCGTCCCACAACCTCTTTGTTGTCTTATAACTGACGAATTGATGATAAATATCTTTGCTCAACGCCTGAGTAAGAATGGCATACGCCTTCTTTTCCAAATCATACACCTTTTTCTGATCTTCTGTAAGATCTGCAAACGTAGCAGCAGATGATGCAGCAACCTCTATTGTTTGATCAAAATCTGTGATGAACCGCAACCACAACTCTGTATTCTGACCAAGAACGTATGTATGAAATCTATCAATCCATCCTGGATATTCGTATAAGTGCATCAACTTTGGAGGTCTATTCAAACTTCCAGTTTCGCTCTCGCTTAAGAGAATGCTTTGAACACTTGGAACTTGATTTGATACAAATGCCCATTGACCGGTAGAAATTGCATTAGCTTGTGAAGATACTGATGCGGAAGATGACGGAGTACCAAAATACATATCTGTATTTACCAAGGTATTCCATCTTGGATTCATTTTTGATCAGCTGAAGGATACCTGTTCGAAAGACTCTAACAACACAAACTGTTAAACACAAACAGACTCAGGATCGAAAGATCAACACCTGTTCGAAAGATCAACAGGGTTCGAAAGATCACTGTTGAGCTTCGAACAATGTTTTCGAAAGATTCTCCAACGAAGGATCCTTATCCTTCGAAAACGTACTGTAGACCGAAAGATGAGCACAAATTGGTGTCGAACAATGACTTCGAAAGACTCCCCAGTCGAAGGATCCTAGTCTTTCGAGAAAGAGCAGTAGACCGAAAGATGTATGTTTCGAAAATATTCCTTGGAACGAAAGATAAGTCTCACACTTCGAATGATGCTCGAAGGATGACTATCTGTCGAACCTCCTTTGGTCGAAAGATGATCTTTCGACTTCGAAGGATATCTTTCGAACTTGCTCTGACACAGTTGACAATGGGTGACAGGTTGGTGAAAAGTTGACGGGTTGGTGAGAACTTTCTGCAGAAAGTATGTTCAGACCATATCTTTCAGGTCTGAACATGCAGGCTTTCACCAACCGGGTAATGTCCAATATTTTAATCAAAATACAACTTCCAACACACAAACACTTGGTAATTCAAAATTTTTAAGATCAAATGTGTAAAATTATGATGAACACTTAGAATAACGGTTGAAGATATGAAGAACAAACCCAGAAATATGAAATTTCCAGCAAACCGACAACTATCCAAAACCCGTTTTTGCTTGCAACTTCACTAAAAACCCATTTTTAACATGTGATAATGAAAAGTGACAAGGTTTTTATAAGAACAAACAGCAAAAACAGCAAGATTTCCAGAAAATATGAACTTTAAGAACCCGAAAAACAGCAAGAACACCTCGGTTTTAACAAGGATAAGAGCCAAGGCTCTGATACCACTTGTAGGTCCGGCTAGGGGAGGATCTAGTCGCCTAATCCTTGTGTACGAACCACTCCGGTTGTGCGGAATCCAACCGAAATAGCAAACCGAGATAGACAAAGCACAAAGATAAACACACAAGACTCAACGATTAACACCACTTGTATTAAACGTATGAAAGGTCCGGTTACAAGCACAAGGTTTACAGATGTATTCTATAAACTCTCTCTATCTTTCGTGTGTGTGTTCTCTGAACAGAATGCGCTCACTTTGTCTGAAATGTCTAACTGTCGAAATGAACACAACACACGGGTATTTATACCCAAAACAGCAGGTCTGGTCGAAGGATCAGATAGTATGATCGAAGGATCATCTATCGACCAGAAATAGCTCGAAGGATCAACATGTACCTCGAAGGATGTGATCTTTCGTGGTCCATGTATCGAAAGCTATCTTTCGAGCTCATCATCATCGAAGGATATAAGTGATCCTTCGATGACCATCCTTCGACTCAAACACATTACAACCAAAATGTTGACTGTTTGGCCAAGTCAAACCAGGAGGATGGTTGACTTGGTCAAACTTACAGGACTATAAAGACATCGTTTTACATCGTGACCGAATACAGACAAAGTACAGACATAAGTGCACCAACACCCGATGTGTTGTCTCTAGCTATTAAAAGTTTTACCTACACGTAGAAGTCCCATTTATGATGGTAGATGTCGTTGGAGCTAGCCTAATAATAAGAAATTAAAGGGAAAAATACAAAAAAATGGTCAAGTTTGACAAAAAAACAAAACAAAAAAAAACCAAAAAACAAAAAACAAAAACAAAACAGACACATATTTTAGCCTTTCTAAAGCGTATGAACCAATTAAAAACACAAAGTCAGATCTAATGGCTCAGACGGCTAATACTTACCTGGTGGGGGCTTTTTTTTGTGTTAAGCCGAATACTAAGGGTTTTTTTTTTCTGTTCAGGGCGGCCAGGGACTTTTTTTTGTGTTCAGCCGGTGGTTAGGGACATTTTTTAGGCGGCAAGGGGGGGGGGGGGGGGTTGTTTAGCCGATAGCCGATTCGACTATTTAAGTGTTTTGAGTCAAACGTGAGTAATAATATGAATAATATGGTCTATTAAAGTATTAATATAATTTTTACAATTATGGAAGCCTCACATGTGATAGTACACTAATCCTACACTAATCCTAAGAGCACCTCCATCGGAGGTGCTCTTTGGTGTCTGAATCCCATGACTCTATAGTGGCCCATATATAGCTAAAACCAAGTATTTAAGTTGATGTGTCTCGGAGCCATATCTGAAACCAAGTAATTAAATTGCAACACTCATTATGAACTAATCAACAAAACCATATCAGGATTGGGCTAAACCGAAAGAGATTTAAATCGAGTGTATGTTCGTTTTACACTTTTACTCTAGGTCCCTACATCACTACAAGATGTAGAAAAATTAACCTGTATTCTAAAGCAAATTCTATCTTTATGTATAAGACATAAGAAATTGGTTATGGATATTAGGTCCAGATATTGTGACGTAATTATTAGCGACAAAAAGAAGATTTGCATTATGATTTATGAAGTATCAAAGTTATCTGAAGCAGATTCTAGTTGTGATAGATAACAATCAAAAGTTAATCTTATAGACTTTATATTAAAACAAAAGTTTAGTTTGTGGATGAAAGAATACTTGACTCTCCAATTTTCCACTCATTATCATATATGTGAATATGGCAAATTTTTGACACATCTGCACTTCTTGTAACAGAAGCTGCCAAATTTAAGGATGATTAAACTACATGGTTTAAAAAACCTAACCATGACACCAGATTTTAGTGGACTACCAAACCTTCAAAGATTCATGATTCATCGGTGTCCACTTATAGAAAAGATTGATCAGTCAATTGAAAACTTGGAAAAGCTTGTTTTCTTACTTATAGCAGGTTGTGACAACTTTAAGGTACCCCCATCCATTACCAAGACAACGAAACTCGAGACCCTTTCACTCTCGAAGTGCAGCCAACTTTCTAAGGGCGAGAAACAAGATACATCTTATATACATTATTTTAAAAGCTTTGTTATTAAAGACATTGGATTACAATTTATTAGCACAGTCTTGACGAAGTTGATTCTCAGTAATTGTCATTTGGGGGATGAGGACATCGACTGGGATGATTGGAACTTACCCAACTTACAAGAACTTGATCTAAGTTGGAATAAATTTTCACGATTAGATTTTAGCCGCGTGCAACTTCCTCGGCTCAAATGGCTTGATGTGTCAATTTGCAATAGCCTTGTAGAGTTGTTGGAGCTCCCATCGGATATAGCTGTTCTTAGAGCGGATTATTGTTACGCACTTGAAACTGTTGGAGATATGTCAAACTGCAAATGGTTGTGGAAAGTCACATTTATGGGAAAGAATAAACTAGGTACCACCGGTGACCAGAAAATAATAGATTCCTTGAGTCAGGTTAGGCTCCGCCTTTTGAATTTCAATATTTATTGGACTTGACTAAAGAAACACAAGGCACACTATCCACAGAAGTGACATGCATAAGGTTCAATGACCTCATACAAGACATATGACATGAAAAACGGTTATATGGGTCATTTGATGGCCCGTACAAGGTGGTATTCGTCAAATCATATGGTACACATTAGGTGTTTGATTGACCAAAAAAATGGCCCAGTGACAAAGTCATATGACCCGAATGACCATTTTCACCCTATCATATGATATGGTCCATATGACATAATACGATGACTTGTAAGTCGTATGATGTGACAGACACGCAGATAACAACGTCACCTTATTTATATAACTCCATACACAACTAAATAAGAAGCATATTTTATTTAATATTTTTCTGGTTTTTATTTTTGTTGCAGGGAAATGCTATCGAGCATCACTTTATGAGTCTCGCTCTTGAACATCAGGTTCGACAAATGTCTGCACCTAGCCAAGTCTCAAGAAGTAGATTTGTACTGCAGCTTCCACATAATTGGTACAATGACTTTTGTGGGTTCTTAATACACAATGTTATCGACTACCAGGAACCATGTGTTACAATAGTTATCAAGCAGGAGATAAGCGCGGGTGAGTGTAATTATCAAAACGAGTTATTCCAAGATCCTCCTCCTCCACCAACATACATAGGATATGTTTCCTTTAGTTCGTTAAGGCATACATGGTTGAATTCGGAATGCAATATGATTTCCTTTTACATGGGTGGTAAGTTTGAAGTTAAACTCGTTCCTAGACAAAGTAAAGGTGATCATCAAGTTGAAACAAAAAATGAAGCATTAGATTGCTCGGAATATTGGGATGAGGAGCGTGAAGATAGAAAGACATTTACCGTCCAACATGAGTCAAAATCCTCAATCAACATATTATGGCGTCCATGCTGACAAGAAAAATTATAATGCTTAGTGCTTTTTTTTAAATAGGTAGCGTTGGAAAAAAATATTTACAAAAAAATGATGATGTGCAATGCGGGAATCGTTTCATTCTTTTTGGTTGTGTGAATTTTTTATTGGTTTCGTTTTCTATATCAACGCTCTATGCGAGTTATTGTTATCTACGTTTCGGCGCAATTTCCGTAACATTTTAAACCGACCGATTGGTTTAAATGTTTTTTCTAAACCGTTTAGCGCTCATCTCTAAATACACTATTTCAATGTATTTTTTTTCCTACGTTTAAACCGGCCCAATGTAATGCATGACCGTCATGTTTATCTTCATATACGTTTTGGTGTAAATGTTTTTCGAATAATTTGGCCTTTGTATACAATGACGTAAGTTTTCGTGACTTTCAAATATATTGTCGCAATGTGGTTTTTATCGTTACTTTTTTGAATTGCTTATTTAATTTTTATTTACGTTTGTAATCCGTCGCTGAGCGTGGATGGTAAACCCCTAGTTAATCAATAGTTATAGTTTGGAGAAAAATATCCAAAATACTTATAATTTATTAAAGGATTATTGGATTTTATCACCCTCAACTATTGGCTATTGGCCGTTGTCACCCCAACTATCACTTTGACGCCCATCAGTTTATTTTACCTTATTTTGTGATACAAATTAACCTATCTTGCCTCACGTATAATTTAAAAATTGTTAGGCTATATTAATAAACGATTAAGCTATATTGATAAACGTAAAAGTTTTTTTATAGAAAGATTAAACTGCTAAATCACGTAATATGGTTAAATATGAAAAATATTTAAACTCATGTTTAGGTTTACATTTGATTATTCTTCATTGTCACTCAAAGTTTGTTTCAAACATATTATGTTTTCTATCATAGTACTTAAAAATCTGTAGATTCTACATTTTTCGGTATTTTAACTTAAAAGTATCATTATTATTACTATTATAAATATAAAAGAATTTGATAGTTTTTAGAAGTTTTAATACAAAAATATCATTATAAATTAAAAATTAAAAATATATTTGAAGTAAGAGTGAATATTAAGGTAACAATTTTAAAAGAAGCAATACTGTGATTATATGATATTAATGTAATTTATAAAATAAAAAAAAATCATTTTTTATTAAAAACAATTTTAGAGATGATATGATGTTAACATGTGAAATTCTTTAAAATTGCATATCCGATGTAAGATTTGTTCTTCTAAAAGTATAGAAAACTTGTACGTAAACTTTGTTACGATGTAATTTATATTATTTATTTTGTATTGATAAGATGTAAACAAATTTGAAAACCCATAAAAATTTTAACCGTGTATTATTACGTCAAAAGTAGGAAAAAAGAGTTTATAATAAAGTAATCTCTAAAAGAAATACTACATCCGTCCCACTAAAAGTGTCATATTTTGAATTTTCAAATTCTTTATTTATAAGCTTTGACCTTAAATAATTTTGTTTGTGCTAGATAATACTTGATGAAAGTTATATGATTTGAGTGTGTTTTACAAGTGTTTTTATCGGGTTAATTTTCATCAAGTTTTATATTATACAAAAAATATATAATTAAAGTCAAAGTTTATAAATAAATACTTTAAAAATTCAAAATATGACACTTTTAATGGGACGGAGGGAGTACAACACTTTTTTAAACGGAAAAGACAATAGAAATATAAACCACATGAAAATTAATCTATATCATGAACTATAATTTCAATAACAATAGAAAAGGATAAAAGACAAAGATAATTAATTTTCTAAAAATTTAGTTAGGAGGTGAGTTAGATTAGATTCTATTAATCTATTAAATAAATTATAAATACAAAATGAGAGATTGTAAGAAAATGTCATGTGATGTTAAGTGGAGTCTTTTATTAATATTTAGATTAGATTAGATTAGACTAGACTTAGGGGCTGTTTGGTAGCCTCTTAATGATCATTCAGATGCTACCTCTTAATGGTTTAAAACCTCTTAATGAATAAGAGGTAACCTCAACTCTGAATGGTTAAGAGGTAACATCTGAATGGTAAATCATCACATGTCACATTCTTCTACCTTCTCATTGGTAAAATTTTTAATGGGTCCATTAAGAGGTAACCTCTTAATGACCATTCAGAGGCTACCAAACAGCCCCTTATCCTTGAGGTCCAGTAACAACGTTTTTGGTATGTCAATATCCCTAATTAATGTTTATAACCACCTCCCCATACCAATAACTATATTAATGACTGATAAAAAATATTTTTTTTCACCTTCTACTATAAAATTGTTTTTATTCAGTTGCAATAAAAAAATATTATATCTGAGTTGATAAGTAATTAATAAACGTTATTCATTAACATTGTATAACTGTAGATATAAACTCACAACGAGAAACTTTTATTAAACAAGGGTCTACATATTCCCACACCCAAACCCCTATTTCCACACCCTAATAGACGACTCGTATAGGCCTATACGAGGCGTCTAGGGATCCTTTTCCCGACCAACTTCTGAACCTCGTACAACGTCACATCAGTCACATCAGACGGGGAGTCTAGGCCTGTATGAGGGACCAATACGAAGGTACTAAGACGCCTCGTATAGGCCTATACGAGGCGTCTTAGGGACTGATTTGACTATGTGTCTGGCATGTGACATAAAGCAATATGGGGCGTCTAGGGCTATACGAGGCGTCTATATTTCATATAAAGGGCAACATACAGTGCATTCTTGGTCCACCCGAGCATTCAACATTCATTTCATTCTGTTTCTTCTACTATTTCTTCGAAAGAAACTCTTGTTGTTTGCATTTGTGTTCTTATCATCCCGAAGTGTTGAAATGTCATCATACTGGGACGACAACTATGTCTTATGGCAGTATTCTAGCAACAACTGGGTGCCCGAAAGCGTTCCGGTAACAGTTATTAGCTTAAATGTTTTAATTACTTGTTGTTTTAGTTTATTATTTACTAATGATGATATGGTCGTCTATTTTGGTGGAGTGTGGCGTTCCCGATTCTAATGAGGAAGAGGAGGTTGTGTCCAGTATACAAGGAAAACAAAACAGACCGTTTCTAGATTTGAACACGCATCCCCCTGTTGATGAAACAGCCCCTGTAGATGACTCATACCATGCTGGTCACCCAAGTTATCCAACGCAACAAGCGTATCCAGATTATAGATACGGGTGTGAATATTCTTACGGAGGAGACGGTGAATACGGAGGAAACGGTGGATACGGAGGATACGCTGGATACGGAGGAGACAGTGGATACGGAGAAGACGGTGGATACGGAGGAGACTGTGGATACGGAGGAAACGGTGGATACGGAGGAGACAGTGGATATGGTGGATACGGTGGATACGGAGGAGACGGTGGTCATCAAAACAATCCGGACGTTGGAGGATATGGTGGATTTGGTAGATATGGTGGTGAGGCACCTCCCATCCCGGACAATCCGTACTTAAAAAAGCAGGTATCAATTACTATTTTATTATTATTATTTTATTATTATTATTATTATTTATTATTATTATTATTATTATTATTATTGTTATTATTGTCGATGTTACAGGTTTTCAACTCTTTAGATGAACTAAATAAACGGATACAAGAAATAGCAAACGCGGATGGTTTCGTTATTGTCACCCATCGATCAAAGAAAATCAGGGGAAGAACCGGGAGGGTATGGCTTGAATGTGACCGTGGTTGTGAGCACCACACTACAGCAACACTTAGAAAAGCCGGAAGCAAAAAAACCGATTGCCCGTTTTACCTGCTAGCTGTGCGAAACCACCCGTATGAAACCTAGGAGATAAAAGACGGAAAAATTGAACATAACCACGAAATTTTTGAGGACCTGTCGGCCCACGCGTTTCTGCGAAGGTTTACTCCAAGCGAAATGAAACTGATCGAGCAGCTGACAGCTCAAAACATGGAGCCACGCAAAACATTTCAAACGATAAGGAAGCAGGACCCCGACAGGTTTCATGTTCAGGAAGACGTTCAAAACGTTGTGGCAAAGATTAGAGCCGAACAAAGACAAGGATTGACTCCCATGCAGTCACTAGAAAACGTGCTGATAAACAACGACTTTATTTACGAGACACGGGAGGAACCCGGAACAGAGATCTTCTTTCTTCATCGGTACTCGAGAGACATGTGGCGTGCATTCCCCCAGTCATGCTGATCGATGCAACGTACAAGACAAACTTATACAATATGCCATTTATCCAGATTGTTGGTATGACCCCTACCAACCATTCGTTTTGTATCGCGCATGCCGTTGTTAGTAAAGAACGGGGTGATAACTTTGTGTAGGTGCTTGAGAGGATCAAGTTAATGTTGGATGAATGTATGGAGCCACGTGTGATTGTAATGGATAGAGACCTAGCCCTTATTGGCGCGTGTGCTAAAGTATTTCCAGACGCCTCCAGACTTCTTTGTAGGTGGCACATACAACAGAATGTTTTGAAGCACTGCAAGGCTGCCTCCACAGAAGAAGACTGGGATAATTTTTTGTCATTCTGGGGGACATTGATTGAGTCTCCATCCATACCGATCTACGAGTACCACTTGCACAACATGCGAAAGCGACTTGTGGAGTGCAAACGTTCTAGTAAGTTTTTCTTTCTGATAACATGCGACTCACCTATGCAAATTTTATTAAATTATTTTTACTTTTTAGGAGTTTTCAATTACGTGTACGATAACTGGCTAAAAGATTATAAGGAGATGTTCGTCTTTGCGTCGACTGATAAGAGACGCAACTTTGGTAATCGTACCACAAACAGAGTTGAGAGCCAACACGACAACTTAAAGAGATACGTCCTAGATAGGAGCTCGCTGGACCGTGTAGTTGGTTGTGTCCGGGATATAGTTTAGACACGGTTCGGTGAAATAAGGAAGAGTTTTCGAGACTGCATTGAAAAAAGAATGAACCACCACAAACACCCGTTGTTTCAACACCTACATGGAACAGTATCCCATACAACGGAGACGACTACCGCCTCCGGATACGCTGCAGGGTCACCCGTATCTAGAGTTTTAGACGGCATCCCTGCTGCCCGTCATTGCCAGAAGCTTAGGAGGATGCACATTGGATCGCATGCAGCGATCGACTGGGATGAGATTAGTGAGATTGCTAGAGTGCGTCAGTTTATACCTGTCGATTTGCCGTGGCATCGTCTTTTTGAGTTGGCGCACACGCCGAGCTACAGGGAGCTGCTGGTTGAGTTCCATTCATCATTCACATTTCACCCTCCTGGTGCCCCAGTGCAGCTTGCGCACCCAGATGCTCCCCCTCCGCATGAGATTTCTTTCAGGCTTGCTGGCGTTTTGCGTTCGATGACGCTAGCACGGTTTGCGGTGCATTGTGGTTTATACACGCAGGAGGAGATCGAGACTGACGTTTACACATCGGGGCTAGTGGTGGTTGATAGACCCACCCTTTTAGGGTTTTGGCAAGTGATTGCGGCGCCAAATACTTGGGAGCACGACAAGTCGAAGGGGAGGGTTTCATTTATTAAAGACCCATTGTACAGGTACGTACGTTTATTACAGCAATTATTGTGATTATGTGTATTATTTATTAATCTCTGTTTCTGTATTTCGCTAACACTATCTGCAGGTATATGCACCATATGCTCGCTACTTTTATTGCAGGGCGCGGCTACAGCCGTGAGTGGTGTACGAGCACATATCTTTTTTTACTTTTATTGTTTGTTGTACAGGAGGTCGTGCGCACTAGCACACGGTCTAGCCCAGTACTACGCCTCCGCCCATCACCGGCAGAAGCAGGTTTTTGTATGGAGGGGCGTACGTGACCGTCATTGCCCGTTCATTGGGCAACGTACCGGACCAGGACCCACACTTACGGACGCCGCCAGTCATGCCGACGCGGATGGGTTTTCCATCGCTGTGGGGGATGTCATTGATCAGGAGGTTCGCCGTTGGCCAGCGGTTTAAAACCGCGACGGGGGCATGTGGACAGAGGAGGCCCTACCAGAGCAGTTCGAGCTAGTCTATCCTCCGGCAGATCTTGCTGATGCAGTGCCCGTGCCGGACCCTCTGGTGGATTTAGACGGTGCAGCGATGCCACAGCCACCGCCACCTCCCGGGGCGCCTCAGTTTCCACGACACGTTATTCCAGGTCATGCCCTAGGAGCTGCGCTACATCCGGAGGTACGAGCCGAGCTTGACAGGCTCAACGATTTGCTAGGTTGGTTGGTTCGGGAGGCGCAGGATAGACGAGAGAGATAGGGGTTACCCGCGATACCGCTCCCACCAGCTCTAGCACCACATCAGCAGCAGCAGCCGCAGCAGCCATATCCAGATTCGGATTCGGATTTGGATGCATAGACCTGTTGTTGTTTTTATTTTTGTTATGGATGTACAAACTTATCTTATATATTTTTGTTATGGATGTACAAAAGTTATCTTATATATGTCATATTTATGTTTGTTTTCAGTTATTCGGTTACTTAATGATTGTTGTCTTAAATTGATATAATACTGAAACAATATATGTTTTGAGTATAATACGGAAACAATATATCCCCTTAATATAATACGGAAACAATATTTGAACGAGATAAAATTTTAATAGGAAGAATAATATTTAAAAAAGTAAAATGTTAAAAACATTATAATATTTAATCGATATAATATATTTAAAGAGCCGATTTTTAAAATAGTTGATTTTTTTAGAGTGTAAAAAAAAAAACAAAATTTTTTTTAAAACCAAAAAAATTTTCCATAAAAAAACACATCTTAAAAAACTATCAAAAAAACCATACCAAAACCCACAAAAACACCCCTTCTTTCAGCCAAAAAAAAAAACCCAACGCCTAGACGCCTCGTATAAGGCTGTACGAGGCGTATAGGGTTTCTTAAACTTTGTGCCTGACATCTCTGAAGACCCCCTTGAATTCAGCGCCTAGACGCCTCGTATAGCCCTATACGAGGCGTCTAGGGCACAAAAAGTGTCCAAATAGGCGCAGAGGGTGTCCGGATAGATTGAGCCTTAAACAAATGATCCAACTCTTAGCAAGAACCTAAGAGGGGCACAATATACAGCCAATACAACCCCAAAACATTCCCATATTACAGAAGCATTGCACAAAAGAGAAAAATAACAAAAACAAGGATGTCCATCGCGCATCATATGAAACGAATCCCACCAAAATCCTTCCTCCATGATTCCCACGAGATATCTTTCCATTTTGTTCTTTTCTTGATCAACCAGAAGCCCGTTTCTATGATTTCATCCACCATCCTTTGACCCATAGTATTTGCTGCCTAGAATATCTTGTCATTTCTTCCCAGCCATATTCTCCAAAAAGTTAGTAGTACCATCGCCTCAATAACTTTTGTTTTTGCTCTTGACATGTTCAGTTTTGAAGTGTGCTCCCTCATACCTTTTATGTCTTGAAACCGGTCAGGAATGGGTATTTATAACCAGACCCAGATTTGCCACCAGATTGATCTCGCCTTTATGCAGGACACTAAAACGTGGTCTGCAGTTTCCTGTGTGCAATTGCAGTTCAGACATAGGTCATTGATTATCATCGCCTTTATGCAGGACATTAAAACGTGGTATTTTTCCTGCTACAGCCCGCCATACAAAGACATTCGATATGTTTATGTATGTGTGGTGAATTAACTGCTTCCACTTTTATATAATATATTATTCTTAATTAAATCTCTTTCGGTTATTAGTTTCAGTTATAAATATATACTTTCATGAGAATTGAACAAAAAGTTTCTACTATATAATACATCATTTATATAATAAAAATATAAATGTTGTCAGATTTATATATATAGAGGGCGGGTAACGTACAATCTGCCTTAGCGTACGATATGAAAATATAACATGCAGATTTTGGTTTACAACATGCGGATTTCTATTTACAACATACGGATTTTATAACATGCGGAATTTAGTTTCATAACATGCGGTTTTATTGCCATGTGGTTTTATAGTTTTCAACATGCGGATTTACTTGTTTACAACTTGTGGATTTATGGTTCTTGAGCCCTATAACGTGCGGAATTCAAATCGCGTACATATCGTACCTTAAGGCTAATTGTACAATACATTTTCTCTCTATATATATATATATCAATTTGCTTGTATGAATGTGTATGTATAGATATAAACAAATATAAAAACCATAACATTAGTAATTAAAAAAAATTAAACTTACGTTCAATAGAAAAAAAAAATCACAAAAAACTAATAATTCAGTGATGGCTAAAAAATAAATAGAAAAGTTGAGGTAATTATTGATTATGTAATTATTTTTTGAACGTGCTTGGGTTACTCTCAGAGTACTCCGTTTGTCCAGTGGTTGCCTCGAGAGTGCTCGGGATTAATAATCTCAACTATTGCCCGTTCGGCAACGGTCCCAACTTCAAAAATTCCCTATGGCGGTCCCATCTTTTCACGTATTAGACTTCAATGGACCCTGACTAATAGAACCCTAACGTCATTAGTCTCCGGTCGCCGAAAAACTCCATTTTGGCCAGAAAACTCAACATTTTCGTTTTAAACTCTTTGTAACCTTATTACGCACATTTAGGAACCTTTTCTAGTAAAAAGCCCCAATTATTAAGGTCGCCGGAAAAACTCATTTTTCACCGGAAAACTTCTTTTTAACCGGAAAACTCAACTTTTTAGCCGGAAAACTCAAAGTTTTCGTCCCAAACCTGTTTATAACCATAGATCGGACCTTTAGGAACCTTTTTCTGACCAAATACATTTTTTTTCCGGTAACCGGAGACTAACGGCGACAGGGTTCTGTTAGTCAGGGTCCATTGAATGCCAATATGTGAAAAGATGGGACCGTCAGTGGGAATTTATAAAGTTGGGACCGTTGCCAGCCAATGAGCAATAGTTGAGTTTATTAAAATTCATTATTCCAAAAATTAGAGATGTTATAATTAGTGTTGGGTAGAATGTGGTATGATAAAGTGTGATATGATTAATGTTGGGTAGGAATATGGTACGATAAAGTGTGGTATAATTAATGTTGGGTCGAATATGGTGTAATTGTAACACCCTTTTTAGATTATGGGATGTGGAGGGACTTGGGTTGTGGGCATTGCTCGACACGTGGTAAGTGTGGGTTCCACCAGTCCACATCCAAAAAAGTGGGGTGTGGAAGGGGCGTGGCTATGTGGCGTTGGGGTGCCATATGGCACCTAAATTTCTTTTTTTTTTTTTATATTAATCATAGAAGTTAGTAAATAATTTTAAAAACACATTTTTATTTATATTAAATAACTACAATAAAAAAATACATTACATCACCAAAAAAAAAAGTCAATCATCTTCATTGTAGTCGGATCTAGGAAGTGTCGAAACATGTTCTACCAAATCAGCTCGAAGGTTTGAGTTTATTTGTCTTGACTCGATTAGATATTGGTTTTACGTTCTCTCTTCGTCACAAAAGTCTTCATTATTTGATTCGAGCTCCTCGCCATAATAGTCAACGATTGCACGCCCTTCATCCTCTAAAATCATGTTGTGTAGAATGATGCACGCGTACATCACGTTTCTTATTTGATCTTTTTTATACAACGACAAGGCATGCTCAAAATGTACCACCTTTTCTGCAAAACACCAAATGCTCGTTCAATGTCTTTGCGTGCCGCAATCTGAACTTTGTTAAACTTTATTCTTTTAGGCTCTAGGGTTCCATCTCTTGAAAATGATTTCACAAAAACAGCATACTCAGGGTAAATTCCATCAACAAGATAGTTCCCATACTTGTATTCAACCGCATTTACAAAAAAATGTTCCTTTCGGTCCAATACCATTTATTAGATCATTGAATAGGGGCGAGTGATGTATAATGTTTATATCGTTATGTGAACCAGGCATACGAGAAAATGCATGCCAGATCCAAAGATCTTGTGATGCAACCGCTTCAAGGATCATAGCCGGCATTCCATAATATCCACTTGTGTGAGAGCCTTGCCATGCAGTTGGACAAAGTTCCCACTCCCATTTCATAAAATCTAAACTACCGATTATCATGGGGAGACCATGATATACGCACAAAAATTGTGAAGACTTTCCCTAGCCACTTGTGCCAACATTTTTAAATAATCGTCCATTACGTCAGAACTATTGTCGTTAGCCAATTGTGTTAGGGCAGCCGTAACCTTTTGCCACGTGGTAAATCCTAAATTACCATGCGCATCGGGTCTTTGTCGGAATAAAAAACATAATTATCCTTTAAATCATTTGATATTCTTAAAAACAATTTTTTAATCATACGAAAACGATGCCTAAACATTCTTTTATCATACATGGGTTCGGGTGAGAAATAATCGCTTACCAACTAATCCTTTACGGTTTTGCGTTCACGAACAATATACTTCCCCCGTTAGGGTTGGGCTTGGGCTTGGGAAATCCCTTCATCTGTATCTTCAACAATAGCTTTCACCACCATCGACACTGCTGATAATAATAATTTCGCCCCGTTGTCGGATGAGGATGACAAAACAAATTTATAATACGAATCGGTTGAACTTGAAAAATCCATTTTATATATATATTTTTTTGGAGTTCGATAGTGGTTTTTGAATTTTTGAATATTAAAAATGAGTAAGAAATGTTTGGTTTATATAGAAAATAATTAAAAGATTTTTTGTTTTAAATAACCGTTGGCCAATGCCTATGCCTAAAGGCTAGCCCAACAGTCATCAAATACTAGCCAATCAAAGCCAGCCATGTCACCACAGTCACCACAGCCCCCACCCCACGTCAGGCTCAATCCCCACGCCAGCAGGGCAACCTAGTGTGGTCTAGCCAGCGTTTTTGGCTTTCCGCCGCCCCAACCCACGCCCCAGACCGAATAGTCTTAGATAAACCTTATCTTAAATCCTTTCGTTGAATTTGATATTTTGCCGCCACCAAATTCCAACACCCCATCTTAGAATAGACTTTTATGGATTTCCATATACCATTAACTAGCTTGCAATGAATGAGAAGATCGCAATATTTTAAAATAGAGTAAACTACCATTTTGGTCCCTGTGGTTTGGCCAGTTTTGTCCAAATTTCAAACTTTTTACATCCAGGGCCCTGTGGTTTGGTTTTTGTTGCCATTTTGGTCCAAATTTCAAATTTGACCAGATTTCCCATTAATGACCTGCTATTTTGTCTTTACCCTCAGGGGCATTTTGGTCATTTTAGATTTATTATCTCTTTATTATAACTCAATTATAATAAAACCCCCTGATCATCGTCATCTTCAACCTCATCTCTCAACATATAGACATCTTTCTCTCTCTCTCAACATACAACTCCGCTCTCTCTCTAAAATACCACCACCACACCACCACCACCACCATCGCATCATCCCCACCACCATCCCACCGCCGCCAACTCTGCTCTCTCTCTAAAATACCGCAACGGGCAGGGCACGAATGGCATCTTCTGCTGGTGCTCAAATCGAAGCTCAAACGCTCAAAAACCCTAACCCTAAGAACACACAGATCTCCGCCTCAAGATTTTGAAGACGATGATGATGAATCCGGAATGAGACACACAGATCTCCGCCTCAAGAACACATGGTAAACCGATTAGGGGTTTTAAGGTGGGATAAGGCGACGGTGGTGGAGAATAGTGGAAGATTAGGGCGAATTTATGAAGATAGCGGTAGGGTCTATAGTGTCTGCTCAGTCATTTTTTGGGTGGAGGTGCTCACCGGATTGAGTTGCAGGTTCATCGGAAAGCCATTTTGGTCACCGGATTGGTGTGGCAGTTGTGGAGTTGGAGGTGATGGTGTTGTGATGTAAGAGAGAGAGAGAGAGAGAGGCGGTGGTTGCAGGGGGAGCGAGAGGGTGGTGGCAGGTGGTGGTGCTTCTCAGTTCCAAATGTCAAGAGCGGGTTTGAATTTCTCAGTCTGTAGACAGTACACCGAAGCATCATCGGTTCAAATTAGGTCACATTTTAGACCTAATTCGGTGATTAACTTTAAGCTGCCATGTAATTCAAGGCTTTTTTCTCAGGTACTTCGATGTACTAATTAATTTGCTATGAAATGTATCTTTGTTTGCAATTGAATCGTAACGAATTTACCTCAACAATTTCAGTTTTAGTGAAGTAATATGCACTGAAATGTCTATTTGTTTGTGAGTTATTGTAGAATTTTATTGTTTCAATTGCTGATTCGGATTACTTTTATGTGATTCAGTGGAATTTGTGACGAATTTACCTCGATATCTTCAGATTCAATGAAGTTAATATGCACTGAAATATCTTCAGATTCAACGACGCCGAAGTGGCGGTGGTGAGAAGGGGGAGGAGGTGGCGGTGGTGGTGGTGCTATAGAGAGAGAGAAGAGAGAGGGAGGGAGGAGGTGGCGGTGGTGGTGGTGGTGGTGGTGGTGCTATAGAGAGAGAGAGAGAAGAGAGAGAGAGAGAGAGAGCTGATTATTTTGATCTGGGTTTTATTGCTAAAAAAATGAAATTTAAAAAATGACCAAAATGCCCCTGCACTAAAGGACAAAATAATCAGTTTTCAACAGTCAAAATAGAGGGTTTTTGGATTTTGGACTAAAATGACAACAAAATACAAACCACAGGGACTCAGATGTAAAAAGTTTGAGATTTGGACTAAAATGGTAAAAGTGCCCAAACCACAGGGACCAAAATGACAGTTTACTCTTTAAAATATTAAGTGCACATGGTTTTATAGTCTTGTGGCATCTTGGGGTAGGATAATGCTTTGGGACCAATAGGTCCTGGGTTCGATTACCACAAGAGGGTTTTTCCCAAATTTATTAGGTTTCTCCTGAATTGATGTATAGCCATTATGCCTAGTGGAGATGGATATGATCGGATGATTCCACTGGTGATACGATGACACTCCAATGACAATCAGTGATCCAAATTTTGCCGTTAAAAAAAATATTAACTAGCTTGCAATGAATGAGAAGATAGCAATCTTTTAAAATAATTAGGTTTGGGAGCGTGGAGTCTCATTCAAATCACATAAACAACAAGGATTAAAAAAAAATTATCATTCAAATTAAAATTATTTTTCTGTACACGAAACAAACTATAATTTATTCATCGGAACAAACCATAGAATTCCCATAGCAAAGTGCTACAATAAATGAAGACCCTACTTTACAATATTAAACATATATATTTATTTTCTATTAATAACAACATTTCAACAGATTTATTTGCAATCGGGATGCATTTATTACTATGCTTTGACTTAAGTATTATATACAACTAGTTGATGTTTCCTTGGTGTTGCGGGATGGTAGGCCGAATATTTCTCAACCAATTTAAAAAATACTATAACAGTTTTCCTAGAAAAAAAAAACTAAAATGATGGCAAGACGCTAATTTTGAGCTCGGGGCAAAACTGTAATTTGTGAGGACTAATGAGCGAGTGTTAGTCAGCTCCTTGACACGAATAAAAATTCAAATCGAGTTAACCAACTAAAACAAAATATTTCTATAGTTTTGCTAAAAACTAAAACGATGACAATACTGTAATTTTAAATTAAGAGCAAAGTTGTAACTTTTGACTAGGGTAAAATCGTAATTTGCCAAAATCTAATGTAATTTTGAACCACGGGAAAATTCCAAATTTTAAACTGGGGTAAAATCAAAACATACACGAGCCAATGGGGGAGTGTCATGCAGCAGCCTGACACTATTCCCCCCACACACCTTTTAAAAAAACTAAAACGATGGTAACACTGTAATTTTTAATTAGGGATAAAATTGTAATTTTGGGTTTGGGTAAAATCATAATTTGCCAAAAGATAAAACAATGTCAATACTGTAAATTTTTAACCAGGGGCAAAATGGTAACTTTGAACAGAGGCAAATTCGTAATTTTAAACTGGGGATAAAATCATAATATATCCGAACCAATGAGGGAATGTTACGCAACACCCTGACACTATTTCCCCACATTGGTTTTGTAGTATATATAAATTATACATGTTAAAGATCTGCTACAAACAATTTTAAAGTGAGGGATGGTAATAAACCGGGTTCGGGTTGGATATTGGTAATTCCATACTCATACTGGGTGGAAAAATTGTGTCTCATACTTGGATAAATACTCGTTGGGTATTTGTCGGATATACCCGCGAATATAATGTACATATAAGTTTTACCATAAATAATAACATTATAGTTTAATATAATACTATTTATATGAACAACACACAATATATAACTAATATTATTTTCAACACCTACATTTTCCCTTGTGGGCGGGAATAGTGATGTTGGGTGGTTCGCCAAAAGTGGCGGCAACCTTTTTCCTTTTTTTTTAATATAATAGTGATAGTAATTTATAGGTCTTGTCAAATTACAATTGTATCCTAAGTTTAAAATTACGATTATGTCCCCGGTTCAAACTAAAATTTGTCTTTTGCCTCTGCCTAAATTTATGTTTTTCCCCTCACTAAAAAAATACGCTTTTGACCCAGTTCAAAATGAAATTATTCTTTTTGCCCCAGCTAAATTACGATTTGGTCCTCAGTTTAAAATTACGAGTTCACCCCCTGTTCAAAATAAAACTTGGTTGGCGGGAATAGTTGTGTTATGTGGTTGGCCAAAAGTGGCGGGCACTTTCGTTTTTTTTCCATATAATAGTTATTTATAGGTCCTGCCAAATTACAATTTTATCCTAAGTTTAAAATTATGATTTTGTCTCCGGTTCAAATTAAAATTTTGGTTTTGCCCCCTGCTTAAATTTACGCTTTTGTCCTCAGTTAAAAAATACGCTTTTGCCCCAACTTCAAATAAACTTATGGTTTTGCCCCTAGCTAGAGTCCTGTCAAATTACGATTTGGTTCCCGGTTTAAAATTACGATTTGGCCCCCAGTTCAAAATAAAACTTTGGTTTTGCCCCAAGCTAAAAATTATGATTTCGCTCGCAGTTAAGAAATTACGATTTTGCCCCCAATTCAAAATAAAAAATTAGTTTTGCCCTCAGTTAAAAATATTATTTTACCTCCATTATAAAATTATGATTTGACCTCAACAAAAAAAAATTGCAATCTTGCCATCGTTTTTTTTGGGCAAAACCATGGTAGTGTTTTATTTTACTTGGTTGAGTCAATTTTGTTTTATTCGTGCGAAACAGCTGCCTAGCACTCGCTAATTGTTCCTGACAAATTATTCTTTTGCCCCCAACTCTAAATTACACGCTTGGTATCGTTTTAGTTATTTTTTTTATCATAACTATGATACTGTTTTTATTTAATTGATTAACTTGATGTATCTTTTTTTTATATCGTGTTATAAGTAGCATGTATACCTAACCGACATAAAGACGTCCATGTTATTAAACTATGAAATATTCGGTTTAGCGCCCCGCAACGCGGGCGGCGCATAACTCTAGTTAAATACATATCTCAAAAGATTTTTTTAGGAATAATTAATCAACCATGTAAAATAAGTCACTAATAGATAAGAGTTAAGAGAAAATATAAATAAAAAATTCTGGGTATATGATCGGGCATATAGTTCAGGTAAATGTGTATGTGGTTTCGGGTAATAGGCTCAGGTATCACCTAATCCCATACTCGTTCAATACCCGTTTCAATTTTTAAAACCAATCCCATACTTGGTCCATACCCGTCGAGCGCCGGCTTTAGGTATACCCGTCTGATATGTCTTGGATTTTGAGTATACCCATCAGGCTTAGGTCTTTTTGCCGATTAGTGAAGATAAGTACGAATTTGTGATAAATGAAATAACATTGAAATGAATAAAAATAATTCAAGTCATTTATCATCATTGTTTGTGAACATGGACAAGCGACTTCAAAGCCATCCTTTACATACATGAACACGCGACTTCACAATAATTTTAACTAATTCAACTTGTAGGGCGACTTATATTATTATTATTAAGGGAAAGTGAATATACGGCTGTCACACACCTAAGCTTAGATGTAAAACCCTTAAAACTATATCATTTTGATTCAAATTCTTAAAAACCTACCATATTATATCTTCGTTTTTTTTTTTTTTTTGATGTCGAAGTTCTAAAATTCCTAATTTTAAGTTCAACATAGAAAAGTAGTTATTAAATTTTCATCGAAAATCAAATCAAAATCAAATGAAACGAAAAACAAAACAAATAGATCAAATCAAATGAAACGAAAAAACAATACAGGTAGAAGATCAAACCTAAATCTGAATTTAAATCCCTAAATATAAACTAAAATTTTGTTTTTTGTTGTGACTTGAAAAGTAAATGTTTCTTATTACTTAATAGTTCGACGAAGTGTGAATTGTGTTCAGTTTTTTAGCTTAGCCATGCCACCAGTTAAATGCGTACACATGAGGTGATTCTTTTTGAAATTCTTGAATCAATAAAAGATGACATGGTGTTGATGAAGTTAACGCTACTTTTGTATGTTCATAGAAATAGGGATCTACAGAACCTAATCATCATAGAAAAAAAGGAAGATACAATATGGTGTGTTTTAGTTTAATTTTTTTGGGGTTTTCATCAAAACGACGTAGTTTTGAGGGTTTTGCATCTAAGCTTAGATGTGTAACAGCCTCATATTCACTTTCCCCTTATTATTATTATTATTATTATTATTATTATTATTATTATATTATACTACTTTACATACATGAACACGCGACTTCACAATAATTTCAACTAATTCAACTTGTAGGGTGACATATATTATTATTATTATTATTAGAGTAAATTACAAAACTCGTCCTTTATGTATGTCACTTATATCAAACCGTGTCCTTTATCTTCAATATATTCAAGAAACATACTCGATGTTTGCAAATCCTTACAAGTTATGTCCTTTAGTCCTAACACAGTTAGTTTTTATGGTTAAATCTGACCTAATGGACCCCATATGAGGGTATTTTAGTCTTTTTACCCTGTCTTTTGTAATTTACTCTAAAATTAATAATCATAATCATCTTCAACATTCACCTGCCACCACACCCTCTCTCTCACACACACACACCAGCTTTCTCTCTCTCTCTCATTGCAAGACCACCACCACCACTGCCGTACACCTCAGCAGACCGACCACCACCGCCGTACACCTCAGCAGACCGACCACCACCGCCATATTGTTCTCTCTCACACACACACCAGCTCTATCTCTCTCTAATTGCAAGACCACAACCACCACCAGAATGACCACCACCGCCGTACACACACCCAACTTCGGCGACCAAGAACTCCCACGCCCAACCCTCCCCTCTTACTTTCTCTCGGATCGGAACCCTAGCTGTCGTCCTCTGGTGTGCTGCCGCCTCCTCTGCCACGCGCCGCCGTGCTCCGATTTGTACGCAGATCCACTCGTTTTTGTAACAACCCTTTTTCAGTTCTGATCTTAAACACACATATTCTCTCTTTAAGTTCTCTCTCTCTCTACAAAACTCTCTCTCTCTACAGATCTCCCGCCATAGGTCCGTTGTGCAGGATGAAGATGGGTTGTGGTGATGGTAGGATAGTTAGAGAGAGAGAGAGTTTTGGGTTCGAGTTCAATCGTGCAAGGTGAAGATGAATCGTCTTCTGGTTCGAGGTGTGGATCTGTTGAGGTGTTTGGAGAGTGTGCAGATTTGGGTTTTTGATTTTTGTGTGTGGTTTTGTTTAGATATGAATCGTGCAGATTTGGGTTTTTGAAGTTTTTGTGTGTGGTTTTGTTTAGATCTGTTGAGGTGTTTGGAGAGTGTGCAGATTTGGGTTTTTGAAGATGAATCGTGCAAGGTAAGATGGAGTGTATGAGAAAGACTTATCTTGATTTGGGTTTTTGATTTTGTGTGTTGTTTTGTTTAGATATGAATTGGCTGAGGAGTGTGCAAATGATGATGAAATAAAGATCTGCGTTGAGAGAGAGAGAGAGAGAGAGAGATCTGAATTTTTTATAATTTTTTAGTATTTAGGGTAAAATGACCAATATACCCTCATGTGCTTCTCACGTGACCTGACTTAACTGGGAAAACAAACTAGGTTTAGGGTAAAGGACATAACCTGAATGGTTTTTCAAACATTAAGTATGTTTTCTGAGCTTATTAAAGATAAATGACATACTTTGTAATAAATAACATACATAAAGGACGAACTTTGTAATTTACTCTTATTATTATTATTATTATTATTATTATTATACTTTACATACATACATACACGAACACGTGATTTCACAATAATTTCAACTAATTCAACTTGTAGGACGACTTTGATTATTATTATTATTATTATTATTATTATTATTGTTATTATTATTATTATTATACTTTACATACATGAACATGCGACTTCCCATTATTTTAACTAATTCAACTTGTAGGGCGACTTATATTATTATTATTATTATTATTATTATTATTATTATTATTGTAGTATAATTATTTTTATTATTTTCATTATGATTATCATTATTATAATTATTGTTATTTCTTCTTCTTATTATTAATATTATTATTTTTACTGTTATTTATTATTATTAAAAAATAATAACTTTTTATATTTTGCTTTACACCTTATACCAAATATAACTTTCGACTCTAGTCAATTTAATTAACTAATTTAATTCTTTTCTTTTTTCTAAAAATCTGAATTTGTTAGCCTTTTCGAAAAAACTGAATGTGTAGTTAAGTTTAATTTTGTTTCTCGACATTTTGGTAAAATTTGTTTTAAAAGACACACCTTTCTTTATAATAAATTAGTGTTTGTTAGCGCAGTTGATATTCAGCGTTGATACAGTATATGCGCCGAGACAAACACAACTGATACAAACTGAACAACATCAGCATCAGTACTATTATCGGAAGTGAAAGCTACCCTATGAGAGAGATGCAAGAGCTACCCTATGAGAGTGTTGATGTATTTTGTGTCTTGGCTTGTAATTTTTGTTAAATATATATGAACGGTCGTCATTTTGTTTATATTTTATTAGTAGTTGTAAGTTGACCAAGTCAAACATCCTCATGTTTGACTTGGCAACATTCTCTTCATTGTGGTTATGTAAACACGGGATGTAGGCCTCACGAAATATATTGGGACACAAAGCATATCATGAAACAACTGTTAGATCCATCTGTTTCGTGTGACACGAAACATGTCACGAAACATGTAGGTTTCGGGTGAATCCTAACTGATTCGTGTGACACGAAGCATGTGCTACCTCTTGTTTAGTGTTGTTTCGGGTAGGTCCTTTTGTACTTCACGTGTCCACCTGTTGTATTGCTTATAAATACAGCAGTTTGAATTTCATTATGTAAGAGTGCATTTTGAGTGAGTATTGGAGCTTATGTTGGATATTTTGTACTGTTACTTTGTCAAAATAAATTGAGAAACTTTTGAGTGATTTGATGTTCTTGAGTGATTGTGCTCTTGCTTCATAATAAAATCTACATGTGTTTATTCAATTTGTATATCAAATAATAAAAATCTTAAAATTCTTGACATACTATTAGATCAGTGTATACACATTTCACAATAATTTCTAACTTATTTGTATTAGAGGGGGGAGGAATTTTATTGTTATGCTTTTGTTATCTTTTCATTAGAGTAAATTACTATTTTGAACCTTGTGGTTTAGCCATTTTAACTATTTTAGCTCAAACAATAATCTTTTAACATATCAAATTCCAAGGTTGTATTTTATAACGGTCTTAGCCCCTGATACTAACTTTGTTACTTTTTATGTAGTTAAGTGTAAGGGTAATTAGGTAATTATATACCTTAGGAGGTGTTTTGATAATTACAAAGTTCTTTTAATATTTAAGAGATTATTAATGCAAATACTTAAGTTTTTTTATTATTTTGTTATTTTAATGATTATTATTTACCAAACTATGTTTTATATATACAAATAAATATGAATTTCATTAAGCGTTTGTTTTTTATAAACTTCGTTTTTAAAATCAATTTTTTAACATTTTTTAAACCGTCTATCGTTTTTAAAATTATTCATTTTAAACAGCTTGTTTATATAAATCACTCTTTTTAAAGTTGTTTGTTTTTTAAAGTTTTTTTAAACGATTCATTTTATACCGTTCTTTTTAAAATCATTTTCTACTCTTTTTAAACAATTCGTTATTATAAGTCATTAAATTTTAAAATCGTTTTTTTTAAACGTTCCTTTTTAAATCGTTGATTTTTAAACTTTGTATTTAGGTTACTTATATCCGTTAGGGAAAAAGAACTTCAGAAAATGAATGATTTAAAAAATCAATCGAAGAAATTTTAAAACGATCATTTTAAACGAACGAGTGGTTTAAGAAACGAAGACTAAAAAATGATGTTTATAAAAAAAAAAGCAAAACCTTAAAAAAATAAGTTAACAAGTGTAAGGAACTAAAAACACATGAATTTAATAAAGGAAAGGTTAAAAAAATAACGAATTTTAAATAAACAAATGGTTCAAAGAAATGAAAGATTTGAAAAACAAATAAACCATTCTAAAAAAATGAAAAAAGAACTATCTTGTGCAAACTTTTTTATCAGATTGTTTCTTTTTTTTTTTCAAATCTTACATTTCTTTTGTTTTTTATGCACGTCGTTTTGTAAAATTTAAAAAAAATGAGTGACTTAAAAAAGTAATTAGTTTAGAAATGTTTAAAAGTAAATGATATTAAAAAAATGGTATAAAGTGTTTAAAAAAATGGTCTGAACCTTTTTGGCGTTTGTCATAGGAGTTAAAGTTCCCTCTTTTTCTGGCTGGGCTGTTGCTCCGCCAACTAGACCCTCTTTTCCTTTGTTCTTTAATATCAACTGCCTCCTCTCCTCGGATATGGGCTTCTGCCCTTTCGAGAGCTTCCTTCAAGGTCTTGGGCAGGGATTTGTTGAAATCTCTTGTGAGATATTTTGAGGTGATAGCGTTCATGAAACCGACTACCCTCATTTTCTCATCTGCCTCTACATATGTGAGACCTTCCTATTTGTATCGTTCAATGAACTCGCGAAGACTTTCATCGTCACGTTGTTTTATCTGAAAGATCATGGTTGCATCTTTGATATACCGCCTTTGTTGGGAGAAGTTGGCTAGGAAACCCTTGCTGAGGTCGTCGAAGCTTCGAATGCTTCGAGCAGGTAAATCATTGAACCAAATTCTGGCTGATCCGACAAGAGTTTGCATGAATATTAGACAACATTCAGCATTTGACCACTTCTCAATCCTTGCTGCACCGGTGAAGATCTGAAGATGATCCTCTTGGTCCTCAGTCCCATCGTATGTTTTGATGTGGGACGACATCTTGATCTTTGTTTGGAAATCATAATCGGCTATTTGCTGTGAAAAGCATGAAAGATTACTTGGCTTATAGGGTTTGGCCAGATCCTCTTCAACCCCTACTCCCATGTTGTTGCTATTATTGTTGTTTCCTTGAGTGGCCAGCACTTGATTGATAAAGTGCTGCCACGGGAAGCTGGCCATCATCTAGGACATCATCTGGGGCATGGGGCTGAAGCCTTGAAGGCTTCCAGGTGCACCTGAACAGCTAACTCCAAATGGGGTGCTCATAACAGCACTTCGTGCCAAGGGGAGCACGGACAGGGCTTATTCCCATGAGGTTGTTGTAGAAGCTGGAAGGCTTGTTACTGGGGACAGTAGGAGCTGATCTAGGGCCAGCTCATGGCCCATAGGAGCACCATTTATAGCTAGTTGAGATGAAAAGAGAGGACGTGTTGTAGGATTTGCCATTGTAGACAGATATGGATTAGGGTTTGGAGGATTACTGGGACCAGCCTCATTCCTAGTTGTAAAAGGTGGGATGGGAGGTCCGGGAGACAGCGTTGGTTCGGGCTCATCATAATCTAGACGAATCCTCACTCCCTTGTCCCTTTCCTTATTTACATATTGGTTGAGGAGAGACCTCAACTCAAGGAAATTGTTGGCAACCCCCTCGGGGGTCAGTTCAATACGTGTCGGGGTGTCCGAGACACCAACATTGGGGGAAGGGACTCCAGATCTGGACGGAGTTGGCGTGTTAAAAGTGAGGAACTCAGAAGCGCTCCCCGGAGTTGAGAAATGAGTTGGTATAGTCACATGAGCTTGGCTAGTACCCGGGGTTGAGGTGTTTGGGACCTGATTCACTT
Source organism: Helianthus tuberosus (assembly GCA_030545235.1). Classification (NCBI taxonomy): domain Eukaryota; kingdom Viridiplantae; phylum Streptophyta; class Magnoliopsida; order Asterales; family Asteraceae; genus Helianthus; species Helianthus tuberosus. The sequence goes on along the minus strand of CM060442.1, from coordinate 207,872,528 downwards.
CTCCCGGGGATCCACTTTCGGACATGGTAGTTTCAAAAGAAGAGAGCTACACTACTAGGTTTTTTTTGAGAAGAAATAGTGGCGTAACCCCACGGTGGGTGCCAACTTGTTGATGCAACAAATAATAGACCAAAGATAGTAGCTGGGCCGGTTAGGCAAAAGGGTTGAAGGGTTCAACATTGCCTAACGCAGGTCGTGGGGTCCCCCCACGTTTACAAGACTTGGAAGGAGGTTCACTAGTTTATTATTGTTATTTGCTAAAGGTCCTCTTCTGAATCGTATTCAGATTTGGATGAAGGAGCAAATAGAATGTGTGTGTTGGATGTGAAAGGGAGTGACTCGCATGAAGCAAGTACTCGAAGTGAATGACCAGAGATCTCAGGAATCAGGCTGGCCCGGAATGTCTTCACTCAGTAAATGAAGTGTCAAATATATAGGAGAAGATATCTCCCAAAGAGGAATGCATTTGACTAGTGACATTGCTTGCAGTGAGGGGCTTACCCTTTCGGGGGTTGAAGCATTTTGACCCCTGGATAATAGAGTGTGCTATGTGGACCTGCATTGCTTTTGCAGCTGGCGAGTTGGTGAAGTAATCAGGAGACATGACTACTTACTGTTCTGTGCTACTTTATCTCGTCTTCCCAGGTTTTTAACATTTGAACCATTTTGCCTTATGAGCATTTACGTATTTAAATCATTCATATTTGGTCTTGGGCTACCCCCGTCATCACTAATGATTGTCAATTTTCTATCGAACTGTCCAACATCATTAAAAAAAAGACACTACAAATGCTTGATTTAGGTGGTGTGAAAACATCTTCGAACTTAGGCTAGGTACTGTTATCGAGCGCAAAAGGGGCTTGGTTGGGCCACATCAGCCAAGCCATGAGGGGGCACACCGCCACAGGGTGGTGTCGACTTGGGTGTGGGGCGCACGTGCAGGTGGAACCGTGTGGGGGTGGGGGTCATTTTGATTGTTGGGCTTGCCTAGGGTGTGTCCTCTATTGTTGATCATTAATGCCAAGTTTCCGTGTCTTTTTGGGTTGAATTTTCAAATGCATTTGAAAGTTTCTTAAAAACAATCACTTATTGCATATATGTAATTAAGACTCACAAAGTTGTTAATGGTCAACCAAATGTGTTTCGTCCACACAAATGGGCGGTGATGGACATATTATGGACATGGGCTCGGAGAATTTGTTGCCTTCACATTTAAAATAGAAGTACACGGTCAAAAACCCCAAATTGCTAGTCATATTTAGAACATGATTTGTTTTTATTTTGAATGTTATAACCTTCATATTTAGTGCATCAACTTTTTTTTAAATTAACTTCATTAAAACAAACACAATCGACCCAAACGGGCAAAAGACCATTACAATACACTCCCCGGCCCAAATGGGTAAAGAACCATACAATTACAACATGTACAAAAAACATTTACACAAATCCACCAACCTGGATCTAAAGGAAAGACCTATTTTTTCAATCAAACATTACTTCTTGATTTGACTTCCCCCTAATGGCTTGTGATGTTACTCTCTTATTTTTAAAAGCCATCTCATTTTTACCTTTTCAAATACACCAACACAATACTATAACCAACACAATACTATAACGATACTATGGATGATCATATTTCCTTTTGCACCTAAGTTAAAAAAACTCTGATCTTCCATAAGGTCTTTAAATAAAAAAACATATAGTGGGAGAATGAACCAGGCAACTTGCATAAACAGTTGTCTAGAAAGGGTAACCATAGTTTGATCCAATAGCCGTAATTCATATATATGTATCAATTTGAAACATAACCGAACAACAGTGATTTCACGGTAACGGCGTGAATTCATTTTATCCTCTCCCTCTCACCCAGTTTCATCTCAAAACCCTCAGACAACCCAGATATTTTCTCTACCATGACTTAATCTCCGACGAGAGCGCCTTCGCCGTCAAATGGGCCGTTAACCAGTACCTCCGCCCGGGAGACGCCGTCATCCTCATCCACGTCCGCCCTACCTCCGTCCTTTACGGCGCTGATTGGGGCTCCGTTTATTATTTCCGGCGATTAGCGCTTCTTTTTGCTGTATCCAGAGTTAGAGAGAGAAACCCTAACTCTCAGGAAACGATTGCCGCTTGGCATGCCGTTCCTGGCGAAGCCGGCTTGGCCTGTCGTTTCCGAACATCTCTGGAATATGTTTCTCTCTGTTGCTCTCTGGTTGGCTGTATTTACTGTTTTTATATTCGTTTGCGGCTGGTTTGTGATTGTTGGTTGGTTTCTTTCTCTATTCCCTTTTTTTTGTTGATATTTTAAGGTTTTCAAATTTGGGTTTTTTAGATCTGTTGGTCACCGATGACGATGAGGTTATATTCATCTGGGAGTTGTTGGTTCCTATTGTCATTACCTTTCAGTTAACCCTTTAGGGGTTTCATATGATTGTTGTTTTAAAGATGATTGTGGTTGTTAAACCATCGTGATTATGGGCTGTTGATTGGCTCGATGTTGACACTTCACTAATTGGAGAGAAAGATTGTTGTCTGTTGTTGGTGTTATTGCTGGATTGTTAGGTGTTGATGATGTTGAGATTAGCCTGTTGGTGAGCTCAATGATGATGAAACTTCGCTCATGTTATAGGAATAGATTACTTGATATGGATGGTGATGAGATATGATTGTTTCTTGGCTCGATGATGATGAAGCATAGCTCATCTGAGAGAAATTAATTCCTGGATGTTGGGCTATTACTTGGCTCGATGATGAGATTTTGTTATTGTTGGTTAATAATATAAGATCTAAATTCAAGGTCCACAGCCATCGAAGCTAGCCGTTTAAAGGCTGTGATGATGCAAAAAAAAAAATCACGTTTTCGTTGTTTAGGCTTGGCAAGTATTATTGCATGCAGCCACAACGGATAACCAAATCTGAGCCTAAACGATTTACCTTCATGTTTAGTTATTGTTCGTTTTTTGGTATCAAATGTGATATGCAAAAAATCTCACATTTCCTCAACCATCTTGGAATTTCACCGTAGATTGTTGCTGCTGCTCTTGCGAGAAAGGGTATCAGTAAGTTGGTTCCTATCCAGTGAGTTTATCAATGGATTTATGTTTTTTTTTGTTTATATTGCGTTGTTGGAATTTGAATGTTTGAATAGGAAAAATAAGAGAATTTGTCATTTTCTATTCCCACATCAGAATCCCTGTTGCCACCTCCATCTCTCAAAATTTGAAGGAAAGCTAAAGGAGTACCCATATTTGGGGGCTCACCATAGAACCCCATTCATTATTTATTAAAGTTTAAGTAATTTTGCTTTCCTTTCTTATTTACTTTGATTATGTATTTCATGTGTTTGATTAATAGATAGTGAAGACCAAGTCTTCTGTTTGATGCTTAATTTTTCACTAAGTAAATTTAAATGTTTAGTTAACTAAACTACATGTGCAAATAATGGATTTTAGATTTTTAACTGTGTGAGATGGTTGAGCGTGATATCCGTTTTTTGTGGGAGTATTAAAGGATGTTTTTCCAGGTTAATTCAGTATTAAAGGGAACAAAAGTTGTTGGGTGAGTGATCGTGTTATTTGGCCGTCTAACGGGGAGGCATCAATGATTCAGTGCAAAAGATGTGGTGCTGGAAACCTGCACCAAACTTGCCAATGGAGAGTATAAAGCTGATGGAAATAGAGCATGTATTGGATCAGTAGGTCAAACTTGCCAATGGAGGGTATAAAGCTGATGGAAATAGAGCGTATATTGGATCAGCATGTTATTTCAACTGTAAGAGACAGGTGGGTATGGCATGCTGACAACACTTTTGACATTCTCCACTAAATCAGCGAGATCTATTATCAAGGAGAAGACTTTGCCAGAAAATTCGGTAAGCTTTAAATGGGTATCTATGGTTCAAAAAAAAAAGCAAGTATTTTGTGTTGGAAGGTTGCGTCATATGCGCTGCCAAATAGGCCGGGGCTGAATAAAAGGGACATCATAGTCCACAATGTATGTCCTTTTTGTGGCTTAGTTTTGGAAGACGTGGATCACGTATTAGTAGGTTCTGTACCATCAGTGATATGGAATTTGGTTGTGAAGTGGGCTGGTATTCCGTCGGTTTCATTCATTGGTGTGAGACAGGTTTTGCAGAGCCCGAAATCATGGCTGCTTGATAGAGAAAAGAAACGTGTTATTATCGCTATCTTTTGTATCTCAATGTGCGCTTTGTGGAAAGAAAGATATAGAGTGGTGTTCAAGGGTAAGTCATCATTGCCAAGAAGGGTCATATAGTGGATATTAAGCATCTGTCCTTCCTATGGAATTTGAGCAGGTGCCAGAAGTTTTGTAAGTGTGCTTATTCCCAGTAACTATGTAATGGTTATGGTTTACCTACTTGCTTGCCATTTGGAAATAAAAGTTTATTTTGCTGTTAAAAAAAACAGCTATAGATGTTTAAACCTTTGCTTTTCTATTTTGAATTGCATATGTTGCCATATAGATGTGCCATATTTATGGCTGATTGTTTTTTGAGTGCCTCGAATATGAGATAAAAAAATGTCTATTTTTTTAATTTGAAGCTGAATTTGGCTTCCAATTTCAACATGAAGCTAGACACTGTATCTGATACCTTATTTAGGACGATTCTCCTCTGTACTTTGACCGGACCCAGATACATCCGATCTCCCCCGCCATAGAGTGCTGGTCGAATCCTGAATCCCACTGTTGTTTACAATAACTGAATTTAAGTAGCCGCAACGCGGCGACAGGGAAAAAAACCTAGTTGACCTCAAATATATGTCAACGGTAATCGATCTGACACAAACTAATTAATATCTACAAAAAAAAAAAAAAAATAAGCTCAATTTGGCATTGTTATTTAAGACTCCATCATCATTACATGTGTTCCCTAATATAGATATCAACTTGATGATAATCTAAACCACATTTAAAATGATGACCATCTCATCACTCTTGTTTTATAATCGGTTGTGTCTAAATACACCCCATATTTACTTGTTACATTCCTCCTGGTGGGCCCCACACTCAAATTTAAAAAAAAATATTGAAACTTAAAAGAAACTTAAACTAAAAAAATATGTAATTTATTTTGGTGGAAATTATTAATTAGTGCTTGTTATTTCATGATTTTCTTGCAACTTTTAAACCATTGCATGAATTTAGTGTTTATTTTGCAATACTTTATCATCTTTGTAGATTTCCTATTGACATTACAATGCATTACCTATAGCTTCAATTCAGATAACACCAAAACATAAATAATGCTTATTAACTATATATACATAAAGCATACAATTAAGGAAAAACTATATCTATAGGTGAAATGTTATATATACTTCCGTTTGACTTAGGTAACCTAATAATGTTTTAGTGTTTTACATTCGAGCTTAACATACTATTCTATCAAGATAACATATAGCCTAGTAACGTTTATATAGTTATTTTTCAAACGGCCGAAGGTGCGCTTTTAATGAAATTTATTTTTCATGAAAAAAAAAATTAGAATGAGTGGAGTGTTAGGAAATAAGTCCATCTTTTTTTTTGGAAGGCAAAATCAATTAACACAAACCAGCAGGGTGCTGGGGAATACACAGAACCACAAAAAGAAAAAACAACATTAAGAGAAACAAGACAAAGGGGACTGACACCACTTCTGCCAATTAATCGACTTGTGTTTAGATCTGTTGCAAACCCAACTAAACAACTGAGCCGAGCAATCCTCAATAAAAGAATCGATGGAAATACTTTGCCTCCTAAAAACTCTGTTATTCCGCGCCTTCCAAATAAACCACACGGTGGAGTAAAGAATAGAAGTCTTTAACTTCAGCAGATCCTTTGATCCTCCATTCTGAGAAGCGACATCAAAAAGATCTTTCACATTTCGAGCCACGTACCATCTAACATCACACCACCACGCAACGCGACGCCAAACCTCTGAAGCCACAGGGCACTTAACGAACACGTGATCACTTGTCTCATTCTCTAAACCGCAGTGAGGACAGTTAAGGTCCTGCACATCTATACCTCTTCTGGCTAAATTCGAACGAACCGGAATCTTGTTTAATTTAAGCCTCCAATTAAAACATGATACCTTTGAAGGAACCCACTTTATCCACCGAAAGTCTTTTGTCTTCTCCACTTTGTTCAGCTTTGAGAGTAGCAGTTTCCGAGCCGAACTGACCGAAAATAAACCACTTGCATCGTGAACCCATTTCCACTTGTCATTGCCATCAGCAAAATCATAGGACTTTAACATCTCCACCAGGTCAACCAGATCTGAGTTAATAGCATCAGGTAGAGTTTTCCTAGACCAATTCCATGAAAAATCAATTACCTTCCCCGCTCCAATTTTGATCCTATCTGAGACTTTGCAGTTTTTAAAGGTGTCCAAAGCATAAAGATTGGGAAAGAGATCTTTAAAAGGAGCTCTACCAAACCATCCATCCAGCCAAAACCTAGTGGTATTACCTGTTGGTGCACTTGTGTCTGTACTTTGTCTGTATTTAGTCTTGATACAAAACGATGTCTTTGATGTAAGATTGATGTAAGTTTGACCAAGTCAACCATCCTCCGGTTTGACTTGGCCAAACAGTTAGACAATGGTTGAAAGATGTTTGGGTCGAAGGATGTGTCATCGAAGGATAGTTTAGATCCTTCGATGAGCTCGAAAGATAACCTTCGAAGGATAGACCACGAAGGATATCATCCTTCGTGGTATATGTGATCCTTCGATGGGTTCCTGGTCGACAGATGATCTTACGATCAGTCTGTCTGATCCTTCGACCAGACAATCTGTGTTGGGTATAAATATCCATGTGTTGTGTTCACTTCACAGAGAGAGAGGAGACAGACAAGTTAGACAGATAGAGAAGTGAGAGCATTCTGTTCAGAACACACACACACGAGAGTTAGAGAGAGTTTGCAAAACACATTTGTAAACATTGAGCTTGTAACCGAACCTTTCATAGTATTAATACAAGAGGTGTTAATCGTTGAAGTTTGTGTGTTGTGTTTGTGCTTGTTCTATCTCGGTTTTGCATGCTAGCTTGGATTCCGCACTCGCTAGTGTGTTAGATATAACAAGGAATAGGTTAAATCTCAACTTCCGAGGGACCTACAAGTGGTATCAGAGCCGTGGCTCTTTTCCTTGTTAAAAACCGAGTTTTTACAAGACTTTGGAGTGTTTTGGACAAAAGTCACTTGGTTTTTGCAGCCGTTTTTACTGTTTTTCTCGCTTATCTTTACGTTAAAACGTGTTCTAAACTAACCGGGTGTGTTCTAAACTAACCGGGTGTGTTGCATGACGGGTTGGGTAACTTAAAAACTTGTTTTTGAGGTGTTTGGTAATTTCCGGACAAAATTCCGGCTACTCCGGTGACCGGTTTCTGGATAAAGTTTGTCATTTTTGGGTTATATTTTATTTGTTCAAATCTGTTTTTGCAGAAAATGATGGTCTGAACCATACTTTCTGCCGAAAGATTTACCAACCCATCACCTTTTTCACCAACCTGTCACTCTTTGTCAACTGTGTCAGTTCAGTTTGAAAGATATCCTTCGAACTCGAAAGATCATCTTTCGATCAGTGGAGGTTCGATAGATCATCATCCTTCGAACCAAGGAATCATTTCGAAGCATTCATCTTTCGATCAGTGGAGGTTCGATAGATCATCATCCTTCGAACCAAGGAATCATTTCGAAGCATACATCTTTCGATCTACAGTTCTTTTTTCGAAAGACAAGGATCCTTTGATTGGAGAGTCTTTCGGAATCATTGCTCGAAACTCAACAGTGATCTTTCGAACACTGTTGATCCTTCGAACAAGTGTTGATCTTTCGATCCCAGTTTGTTTAAGTTTGTGTTTCAGGTCTTACGATCTTATATCCTTCGACTGGTGTAACAATTTTTCCTTGATCAAAAATGAATCCAAGATGGAATACTCCGGTAAATACAGACATGTATTTTGGTACTCCGTCTCCCGCACCGGTATCTTCTAATGCAACTTCTACCGGTCAATGGGCATTCGTATCAAATCAAACTCCAAGTATTCAAAGCATTCTCTTAAGCGAGAGCGAAACCGGAAGTTTGAATCGGCCTCCAAAGTTGATGCACTTATATGAATATCCAGGATGGATTGACAGATTTCATACATACGTCCTTGGTCAAAATACAGAATTGTGGTTGCGGTTCATTACAGATTTCGATCAAACAATAGAGGTTGCCGCATCATCTGCTGCTACATTTGCAGATCTTACGGAAGATCAGAAGAAGGTCTATGATTTGGAAAAGAAAGCATATGCCATTCTTACTCAGGCGTTGAGTAAAGATATTTATCATCAATTTGTCAGTTACAGGACAACAAAAAGGTTGTGGGACGCATTGAAGACAAGGGGCGTAGGAAATGAAGCGACACGTCAATTGAGAAAAGAACTGCTAAAGAAAGAGTTTGATGGTTTTACTTGTATGGAGAATGAATCTTTAGGAGATTTGACAAGTCGATTTAATCATCTGCTGACTGAATTGTCAAATTTTGAGGTTGTTACAGCTTCAGCAGAGATTGTGAAAAAGTTTGCTGATGCATTGCCACCTCAATGGAATACTTTCTTGGAGATCATGAAGTACAATGGCACTTTAGCTACAACAAGCTTCAATGACTTTTTTCAAATCCTGGAAAACAAGAATCAGGAAGAAACTCTCAAGGCAAAAAGAGTTCCAGTGCCACAAAATCCTGAAATGTATTATGGAACTTCTAGCACTTCTACAAAACCTTCTTCACATGCTCCAATTCAAACAGCGTTTGTGTCTAGCACTGACATGTATGGCAATACTATCCAAGTTCCGGTCCCTCCAAAGACAGACATGTATGGAAATCTGCTGGAACCAGTCCCTCAATCAGTACCACAACAACAAAGCCAACGACCTCTCAGACCAACTGATATGTTCGGAAATCCATTACCTGTTCGATCTACCGGAACAACAGACATGTATGGGAATCCACTTCCTCTTCAATCTACCGTACCAACAGACATGTATGGGAATCCACTTCCTCCTCAACAGCAAGCGTGTTATGGAAGCACATCATCTGCTGGTCAACAATCAAAGCCAAATACAGTACGGCTCGACACCTCAAGCTTTTCTAAAGTCAGTGTGGAAGTAGCAAAGGAACACATGGAGCTGCTAAACACTTTGGTGAGCGCATACTGTGGATTAGTGGAAGGTCAGATTGGTAACATTAATCTGACACAAGAAGACTATCAGCAGATCGATAAAGAGGAGATGGAGATGATGGACATCAAGTGGGCCTTTGCCAGTGCTGTTAGGCGAGCAAAGGATTTCATGGAAAGAACTGGGAGAACCAGCTTGGAAAGTAAGAAAGACACCAAGTATGGGTTTGATAAGCAGGCTGTCAAGTGTTTCAATTGTGGTGAACGTGGTCATTTCAAACGTGAATGTACGAGGCCATCTCAACATGGAAACCAAAATCCTTTCAGAGGTCAAGGCAACAGGGCAAATCAGAACCAAGTAAGGAACAATGAGCGCACATTGGTGCCTGTCAACAACCAGAGTCAAGCAGGACCATCTAATGCCAACCAGGCACTTGTGGTTCAAGTAGATGAAGGCTGTGATTGGTCAATCCAGTTGGGAAATGATGCTCCAGATGGAACAGCTTGTTTTGCTGAAGTTGTCAAGGATCTTAAACACGCCAGTGGTGGAGAATCTTCCACCAATGGTGGTGAATCTTCTGAAGATGAAGACAGCTCCGGTTACAGTGGAAGTTCAGATGAAGAGTCCTCGAGTTCAGGGAATGATCAGGAAGATGACACATCAACTGCGTCAGTTAATGCAGATATTGATGAACTATTGGAAGAAGCTACAGCAGGAATTCAAAGAAGATCTATTTTGGTGGATCAAGCTGCCTATTCTTCGTCTTCTCTCCATTCAGCCTTTATGGCTAATGTCGACAGTTCATCAAGTCAGGTATGTGTCGATGAACCCACTGCTGATATCTGTGATAATTGTGATAGATTGCATGTTAAATGTGCTGATTTAGAGACAAGCATGTCTGAGTTGCAAGGCAAACATGATGCTTTACAAGCTAGTTTGTTTGACTTGCAAGACAAACATGCTTCATTGAATGATAAGTGGTGTGAGTTGCAAAGCAAACACGAGGCTTTGCAAGAGAAATATGATGTGACATTCATCCACAATCAGAAGTTAACCGTGGATCTTTCCAAGTGCACAGAAGCCAACATGTTTTATGAAAACCATGAAAAGGAATTTAAATCGATGATTGAAAAATTAAAGAAAGATAAAACTGAGTTGACAAAAATGGTTTCCAGAAAACAAACTGACATAAACTTGTATATCACTCGCCTTGAGGTAATGCAAAAGGAAATGGCTTGTGTTAAAACTGAAAGTGAGGCGATCCGACTCAAGTTAGACAGTTATTTGAGCTCTAGCTATGTGTTGGATCACATCATTGACGTTCAGAAAGAGAAACGGGATGTCACATGCATAGGTTACAAGAAATGTCCACCACCCGTGAGAAACAATTTTGATGCACTGCCTGATGAGGAGTATAGAACTCATTTTGAACCATTTGTTCCTTTGGACGTTGAGGAATTTACCACAGGGCTCGGATACAAGAAAGAAGTATCATCCGATTCAGATACGTCAGCAGATACATTTGTAACTGCTGAACAGAATCAGGATCCTCCAGTTGTGATTGAGGATGCTGATTCTTCTGATGATGAATCTGATGATACTGATTCAGCAAAGTCTGATGCGGTGATAAAAGAAGAGGACATACCTCTTGAGAATCATATTCTGTGTGATCCTCCTGCAAAACCCGCTAAGACTGTTGCAATCGAGTCCTTGTCTACACAAGAGTCGGAGAGTGTGGATTTGCTGTATACTCTTGTTGGTGATAATAAAATTTATTCAGACAAAGATTTTCCTATTAAGAATGTTAATCAATCATTAATCAGTAAAGTCTTTGAAAATTCAACAAGTAAGTTTTTGGGAAAGACAGGATCACGTGTTACAGTAACACAGTGCCCTCCTATTCCAAAGGCTGAAGTTAGAAAACAATTTGGCAATCAGAAATTACCAACAGTGCAAAAACAGCAAAACCATACCAAGTCAAAAGGAAAATTACCGGCTCAAGGTCAAAGAAAGCCGAATCAGAAGAAGAAAAAGAATGTGAACTTTGTGAAATCAAAGGGAACGGACAAAATTGCAACGTTTGAGAACCAATCTAACTTAGATTTTGTCAAGAAAGCAACTGTGATGAAAAGAAATGAACAAAATAGTTCACAACCTAGTACCTCGGGATCACAAAGTTCATCATCGGCAAGACGACCACATGATACTTCGGGGTTTGTTGAACGAAGATCATGTTTTGAATGTGGTACAATTGGGCATATCATTCGAAATTGCCCGTATCTTCATAAGTTGAAAGGAAAAGATGATGATCCCCGTGAACGCAATCACCAACAACGATCTGTTTCTGTAAAACAAGATCCCCGACTTGTAAGAGAAAGGGAAAAGAAACAGAAACGCCAACAAGTCAAGGTGGTTGAAAAGGCACTTAAAAATGAAGTGGTTCAAAAACAATCGGTTCCAGTTAAACCAGAAAGTTCAAAATTTTCAAAAACTTCAAACAATCACGAAGTTAAATTTTCAAACAATCAAACTGGTAAATTTCAACAGACATGGAAACCTAAAATAACCACAAATTCAGGGGGACCATCACAATTTTCAAATCATCAAAGAATAGAAGTTATTGTTGTTGATGAAAATGGAAGACCCAAGACCACAATGGCTTGGGTCCCCATCTCCAACTAATTATGTGAGTTCATGTGCAGGGTGTTCCAGGAGGAACTATCAGTAGTCATTGGATTGTTGATAGTGGGGCATCCAGGCACATGACAGGCGACATGAAGCTTCTCTACGATGTCAAATCTATTAGAGGAGGTTATGTTGCTTTTGCTGGAGATAAAGGCGGATATATTACGGGTGAAGGAATGATTTCCAACGGGGTTGTTAGCTTTGATAAGATCAACTTCGTACAACAACTTGATCACAATCTTCTTAGTGTTTCTCAAATTTGTGATAAGCAGTTCTCAGTACACTTTGATGCAAATGGATGTTATGTGCTGAAACCCGGCTTCAAAATTCCAAAAGAATGGATTCTCTTGTCGGCTCCAAGGATAAATGATTTGTATGTCCTTGATATGAGCCAAGCTATCACAACGTCTGCACAAGCAACTTGTTTCGTTTCCAAAGCCACAGAAAAAGACACAATCTCTTGGCACAGACGAATGGGTCACATTCACTTACACAAAATGAATCATTTGGTGTCAAATGAATTGGTGAATGGTGTTCCTCTTAAAAACTTTCATCTTCAAGACGTCTGTGTTTCGTGCCAAAAAGGAAAACAAACGAAGAAGCGACACCCTACAAAGAAGATCAACACGGTGGCTGTTCCTCTTGAACGTTTGCACATGGATTTGTTCGGTCCTGTCAAGCATAAAAGCATTAGGAATGATCAATATTGCCTCGTGATAACTGATGACTATTCAAGATTTTCGTGGGTGGCGTTCATGGCACATAAGAGCGAAACCTTCGGTATTATCAAAAACTTGATCATTCAGATTGAGAATCTATATAACTTGAAGGTTAGGCGGATACGTAGCGACAATGGTACTGAATTCAAAAATCATGCCATGGCGGAGTTTTGCACTTCAAAAGGTATTCTTCACGAATTTAGTGCAGCTTATACTCCTCAACAAAATGGCGTCGCTGAACGTAAGAACCGCACATTGATCGAGACTGCTAGGACTATGTTGGTAGAGTCACAATTGCCGATTCCATTCTGGACTGAAGCTGTGTCCTCTGCATGTTACACGTTGAACCGAGTCCTTACACTCAAAAGACACAACAAGACCTGCTTTGAGCTTATTAACAAACGGAAACCAGATTTGTCATATCTTGAACCGTTTGGAGCTCCGTGCACGATAATCGATCCTAATGGAAAGTTTGGGGCAAGAGCCATTGAAGGATACTTTCTTGGGTATTCCACCCCGAACTTAAGAGTCTGGAATCTAGAGACTAAAAGGGTCGAGGAATGGTCTGAAGTCAGAGTACAAAGGCACACTTTGCCAGTTAGAAATCCTGGTCAGCCTTGGATGTTTGAGTACGATGACTTTTTCAATTCGATCAATGTTGAAGCAGTTGAAGAAAATGCTGCGGCAAGGATGTTTTTCGAGAGTGACAATGCAACAGATTCACCGTTGGTTCGTCCCATTATTGTCAATCAAGAACCATCTTCAGTGAACAATAATGCTCTCGATAATGAGGATTTTCACGATGCTACCGAATTGAACGAATCTTCAGAGGATGACGAATTTCTAGATGCAGATCAAGAAGCTCCAACAACAGCAGTTCATGGTACTTCAGAGGGTACTCCTCCAGTGGACGCCCCTAGAACAGCTGAAGCTACTGCATCATCCTCTTCGCCAATTCCGGGCATTGAATTGGTTGTTGATCTCAATCTCAACAATCTGGGTACAAATATTCCAGTTCAAGATAATCCAGAGACAAGGATTCACAATACCCATCCTCAACAAAACATCATCGGAAATGTACAAAGTGGCGTTCAAACAAGAAACATGTTGCGAAACAACAACAATGCAGGCTTGTATACGGCGATTAGAGAATCTGGTCAACAAAATGATTGGTCTTTCGCGTGTTATGTCTCACAGGAAGAGCCAAGAACTTGGAAAGAAGCTTTGAAAGATAACTCATGGGTTGAAGCGATGCAGGAAGAACTGCAACAATTCCAGAAGCTTGGTGTCTGGAAACTCGTAGAGAAACCTGCTGGTTACAAGAAGATTGGTACCCGTTGGGTGTTTAAATGCAAAAAGGATGACCGTGGAGTTGTTATTCGAAACAAAGCAAGGCTAGTCGTTCAAGGTTTTCGTCAGATAGAAGGGATCGACTACAACGAAGTGTATGCACCTGTTGCACGTCTAGAAGCTATTCGGATCTTTCTGGCCTATGCCTCATTCAAAGGTTTCAAGGTATACCAGATGGACGTGAAAAGTGCATTCTTACATGGTGTGGTGGAAGAAGAGGTGTACGTCGAACAGCCTCCAGGTTTTGAAGATCCTATCCATCCCGATCGGGTTTGGTTGCTCAACAAAGCTCTCTATGGTCTACATCAAGCACCGCGAGCTTGGTACGCAACCTTATCTAATTATCTGCTGGAGAATGGATTTCGCAGAGGTCTTATCGATTGTACTCTTTTCATCAAAGAACAAGATGGAGATCTTCTACTGGTACAGGTATATGTTGATGATATTATTTTTGGTTCTACTAATGATGTTTTGTGTAGGAATTTCGAGCGCATTATGCAGGAGAAATTCGAGATGAGTGCTATGGGGGAAATGACTTTCTTTTTGGGCCTACAAGTACAACAAACCGAGTCTGGGATATTCATCCATCAGACTAAATATGTTGGTGACATCTTGAGCCGGTTCCAGATGTCTGATGCAACGCCCATCGGTACCCCATTGCCGCAAAATCACGGAATTACTCTAGACTTGAAGGGTGAAGCTGTTAGCCCCTCATACTATCGCGTGATGATCGGATCTCTTATGTACCTCACAGCATCAAGACCAGATATAATGTACCCAACGTGCCTGCTTGCCAGATATCAAGTCAACCCGAAGGCATCACCTCTTGCAGCTGTAAAAAGGATTTTTCGTTATTTGAAGGGTTGCCCTGACACCGGTCTATGGTACCCTAGGGATAATAACTTTGACTTGATCGCATCCAGTGATTCTGATTTTGGCGGATGCAAAATTGACGGCAAATCCACAACGGCTGGATGTCAGTTTTTGGGAAATCGCCTAGTCACATGGCAGTGCAAGAAGCAGACATGTGTCGCTACATCAACATGCGAAGCTGAATACATTGCTGCCTCAAGTTGTTGCTCCCAAGTCCTATGGATCCAACAACAAATGCGCGACTACGGTTTTGAATTCCTAACTACTCCTATTTACGTTGATAATTCTGCTGCCTTACAAATCACTAAAAATCCTGTGCAGCATTCAAAGACTAAGCACATCGAAATTAAGTATCACTTCATACGTGATTGCTTTGAGAAAAGGCTAATCGATGTTGCTTACGTCCACACCGATGACCAACGTGCCGACCTTTTTACCAAAGCATTTGACAAATCAAGATTTGACTATTTATTGTTGGTAAACGGCATTAAGGTCAAGCAAGAGTAAAACCAACATCGGAAAATCATTTTTGTAAATACCTTTGTGTTTTTAAATTTGTCTTAGTTTATTGATTTTAGGGGGAGTAAATCCAAAAATTTGAAAATCCAAAAACATTGAAAAATTTCAAAAACACAAAAACAATAGAAAAACAAAAATGAGTTTCCTGGCGAGCAAAAGAGAAAATGATAGTACATCAGTGGTCTGTCCAAACCTCTTTAAACCTTAAATGAAAAACGATAAGCAGCTCTATATAAGATGTATCGGTAGGCTCACAATCATTTTAAAGTGTGCAGGGTGATATAAACTTAAATCGACTGAAGACCAGGTGGGAACCATTCATTGGCATATGGTCTTAGTACCGAAATTTCGTTTGATAGATTGCCGAGGTTCTGAAATATTCGGTCTTTATGCTGCTTATCATCTGGGTATCATGGTTGTATCTTTTACCGAAAAATAACGGGGACGCAAGTCTAGATCTTCCATGATACTATACATACGTGTACATACTGCATACGACCTCAATAAGTGATCAACAATCACATGTCCCCAAAATAAGTGATAATATATCACATTTATCCGGGAGTCAAGTTCGTCTCTCTACTGTACGAAAGTACTGACCTGTTCACGGATTTGCTCCTGTGCCTTCATGCATATGAAAATCAAGTTCCTCATCAATAAGTGATTCTATCACATAGGGCTTGTTTTCAGTCAAAATAAGTGAGAATCTCACATCATATATGGTCAAACAGATGATAATTGGTATACTCACCGGTAAGATGAACCCTCGTGCATACCTTGATACGGGAATGTGTCGTGATGTGGATGAACACCGGTCGGTTAGTATAAATCATACCTTAACGTATCCCTTCGCCATGATTACATCTGATAAGTTGAGCTTATGTGGACAAAAATACCGATAATTGTTATAGGATGCTTATCTTAATGTTAACTAATTGAACAACAAGAGCGTTTTGGCATGACCGTACACTGATATGATTCTCTTACCCTCGAAACTCGCAAAAAGAATGTCTGTAAATATTTATTTAATGCTTTCATTTTTTTTCGCATCTTTGTATATATTTATTTACTGCTTTCAGTCTTTACATTTGAAATATTCAAAAATACCAAAAAGATTTTAGGTGTGTTTTAATATAAACTTTATAAAAGCCAAAAAGATTTTATTTCTATCTTATTTTCGATCGTACGATGTTGGATCTCGAGTCTTCGTTACCTGAAACCTGATTGAAAACCGAAACGACTGAATCTTCATAAACGGTCAAAATTTGCAAGTGTTGAAAGTTTCAAATTGAAATTGATAAAATGTATTAAACTTTCAAACTGTCGGACGGTGTTTGTTTGAACAATGGTCACATGTGTGTCGTTTACTTATGATATTCCTAGCAGTTGTTCTCATTACCCGTTTAGATTTCTTGCATGTGCAGGTTCTAAAGGCAAGGAGAACATGGTCGATGACAAGCTTTGGAATGAAGACACGACTTGTAGGCACTCAAATGATGAAGATGATCGAGCTGCCGCTGACCATCATCAACACCTCAAGGATCTCAATTCATAAAGATCAAGACTTTCACGAGCATAACTCAAGGGGGAGCTTATGTTAAGGGGGAGTTTGTCAACACACTTCCTACATGAAACGGGGAGTTTGTTGATACACTTTCTGCTTTCAAGACGTGAAGACTTTAAAGATCCTCCGACATTGAAGACTTGGAAAGACGTCAAAGACTTGAAGACTCGAAGGACCTACAAGATTTAAGATCGAGATCGAGACAAAGCTACAGCCAAGGGGGAGTTTGTTGGTGCACTTGTGTCTGTACTTTGTCTGTATTTAGTCTTGATACAAAACGATGTCTTTGATGTAAGTTTGACCAAGTCAACCATCCTCCGGTTTGACTTGGCCAAACAGTTAGACAATGGTTGAAAGATGTTTGGGTCGAAGGATGTGTCATCGAAGGATAGTTTAGATCCTTCGATGAGCTCGAAAGATAACCTTCGAAGGATAGACCACGAAGGATATCATCCTTCGTGGTATATGTGATCCTTCGATGGGTTCCTGGTCGACAGATGATCTTACGATCAGTCTGTCTGATCCTTCGACCAGACAATCTGTGTTGGGTATAAATATCCATGTGTTGTGTTCACTTCACAGAGAGAGAGGAGACAGACAAGTTAGACAGATAGAGAAGTGAGAGCATTCTGTTCAGAACACACACACACGAGAGTTAGAGAGAGTTTGCAAAACACATTTGTAAACATTGAGCTTGTAACCGAACCTTTCATAGTATTAATACAAGAGGTGTTAATCGTTGAAGTTTGTGTGTTGTGTTTGTGCTTGTTCTATCTCGGTTTTGCATGCTAGCTTGGATTCCGCACTCGCTAGTGTGTTAGATATAACAAGGAATAGGTTAAATCTCAACTTCCGAGGGACCTACATTACCGTTGCCCACTTTCTTGTGAAATGTATCATGAACTGAGACCCCGAAATCCATAAAGTCTCTATCAATTCTACCTATATTCAGCCAAGGGCCAGTCGCAGCCGCTTTCGCCATTCTACAAATTCCCAGATCTTTGATATTATGAGAAGCTTTGACAACCTTTGCCCACAAGGAAGAGTCCATATTGAGAATTTTCCACCACCACTTGGATAACAAAGCAAGATTTTGAGCTCTCAGGTTGCACACACCTAAACCCCCCAATGGCTTAGGAGTTGTGACAACATCCCAAGCCACCCAATTCAATTTACGAGTACCGTCGTTGCCACCCCAAAGGAAGGACCTTCTAATTTTGTCAAGCATGTTGATAACCGAGATTGGTGCTTTGAACATCGACAAGTAATAAAGCGGGATACTAGTCAACACTGCATTAACCAAGGTGAGTCTTCCGCCGAATGAAAGATAATTAGCCTTCCAGGAACTTAGCTTGGCAGAGAATTTATCGATAACCGGTTTCCATGCCTTACATAAATTCATATTTTCACCAATGGGAAGGCCGAGATGCACAAAAGGCATGGTACCTTTGTCACAGTTTAAAACATTAGCCATCCTAGCCACCTCTCTATCTGCCACTCCAACACCATAAAGACGACTTTTATGGAAATTCACTTTGAGCCCGGAGATGACATGAAAACATCTAAGGATACGTTTCAGCCCAAGTAAATTATTTAAATTCCAATCTCCCAAAAAAACAACGTCGTCAGCATACATGACGTGAGAGATAGTAGGTCCACCATTCGGTAAGGCTATCCCTTTGAAAATCCGTTTCAATCCGGCCGCTTTCATCAGTGCATTAAGCCCCTCCATTGCCATGATAAACAAAAAAGGAGAAAGCGGATCTCCTTGCCTAACCCCCCGTTTTAATGGGAACTCTGAAGTGGGCGAGCCATTAACAAGCACGGAGGCTTTACCCGACTTAAGACAAGACGAAACCCACATCCTCCATTTGTCCCCAAATCCCATTTGTTCCATAATAGCGAGGAGATAGTTCCAATTAACCGTGTCAAACGCCTTGTCGAAGTCGACTTTAAAAATCATGCACTTTGTCTTCGACCGTTTTGCCCAAGCAATGGTTTCGTTAACCGTGAGATGACCATCCAAAATATTTCTGTAATAAGTCCATCTTTTGAGGAGAAAAGTCTGGATCAGCTTTACATCATTTCCATTCTCAACAAAAAGATCATTTCCTTCTATTCTCAATTAAATAGCCGTTGCAGAATCAATCAAAGAGATATGCCAGCTTTTTATTCCTTTTTTGTTTCCTTTTTCTGTTTCTCTGTTAGGCTATATATGCCTTGGTATTGTTCATTGTAAATATACACAAAAAAGGAGTGATAATAAAAAACAAACTTTCTGTGGTTCTATTTGTTCATATGGAGTATATACTTGATCAAAACTATTGTGATACGTGAAGCCCCTAGACTAAGGAGTTCCAAGTGGGCATTGTCCCATGGCAGGGTATTGGGCTGGCCGTGATGGTTCCAAGTGGGCATTGTCCCATGGCAGGGATATGGAGTATATGATTGGTTTGGTGAAGGAAGTAGAATAATAATTACGACTAGAGATAATCATTTATTATTCGCTCATAAAGTAAATGTGATACATAATATTAGCTTGTTGAATATTGAAGAAGGTACTGAGCTCTTTTGCAAGCATGCGCCTGGGGATAGCCGACCTAGCAAAGAATACAAATTGCTTTCGAAAGAGGTGGTCTTTTATGCTCGTGGGCTTCCTTTAGCACTTAAAGTTCTAGGTTCTTTTCTGTGTGACAAAGATATCAATGAGTGGAGGAGTGCATTGGCTAGATTGAAAAAGATCCCAGATACAAATATTGTGGAAAAGCTTAAGATTAGCTTTGATGGACTTCAACCCGTGGAAAAAGAGTTGTTCCTTGATATTGTATGTTTTTTTACGGGAGAAAAGAAAGATGAGTCAATGGATATCTTTGATGTTTGTGAGTTTTACTCTCGTATAGGTTTAAAGGTGTTAGTACAAAAGACTCTCATCACGATAAATTCAGGTGGTAGGTTTGATATGCATGATTTGATACAAGAAATGGGACACTACATTGTTAGAGGGGAACATCCTAACAATCCAGAAACACATACCAGAGTTTGGCAAGTGGAAGACGTAGAAAATATATGTGCTATGGACGCAACAACGGTAATGCTTAAGCTAGCTTTGAATATATATATATTGTCAACCAATGCATCATTTTTTTCCTCTATTATAGGTACTTGACAAGATTGAAGCAATAAGAATGTTTTCTGATATGGATGATCCATTACCACGTGATAATCACCACGTTGTTGAAAACATGAAGAAGCTTCGGTGGGTTGATTGGAGAGGTCATCATGCGAGTTCATTACCTACAAATTTTCCTCCCAATAGCCTTCGTTGTCTAACATTAAGCAATGGCCAGGAAAGACAACTTTGGAATGGTCGTAAGGTAATTCTTATTGGTTGATTAAGAGTTGATGAAAACAAGTAAATTTAAGTAGCTATTCAAGTGCCCAATATTTATATTCAAATAATTATATATTATTATATTTTTTTTTGAAAGAAGGGCGGAATTTTATAAAAACCTTAAGCAAGGTGCTCAAGCAAAGTACAAACAAGGAAAAATAGAAGTACAGTAGAACAGGAAAGAATACAGACAATTACATTAGAAACTGAAATTTCTCTAGTTCTCCCATGTTATATCCGAAAGCCCTGCCCGATTTTTTACCCAAGTGTATGAGATGGCCTTAATATCACTGATTAATTTTGCGATATCAGGAGGTTTACTTTTGAAGATAACTGCATTCCTCATCAGCCAGATATTCCAGCAGGTTGCTGCCACCACTGTGTACACCGCCCGTTTCGGATTTTTTCACCTTTATAAGAACCGATGAACTCTAGCAGTTGTACCACACTTAGAATATAACGCGGTAAGGGAATTTTCATCCATTGGAAGATCAAGATCCAAGTTTGTTGAGCCATATCACAGGTAATGAGAAGATGACTTACCGATTCCAGCGATTCATTGCAGAGGACACAATTCGAGGAGTTGAGATGTAGGCGCCGAATTGGGAGTGCTTCTTTTGTTGCAATACGGTCCAAGACCACCCTCCAAAGGAAACAATTAACTTTTTTTGGTATCCAGTGGAGCCAATTAAGCACCTTTGTTTCATTGATTAAGTTTATTTCATCCAGTTCAGCCCGGACAATACTGACCTGGAACTTCACCTTTTTTTCACCCAACTTCCACAGCCAACCATCTGATCTAGCACAAATTGTGACATTCTTCACGCATGCTAAACAATCTGCCCATTCGTTCTTCAGTTATTCCTTTGACAGAACATTTCTACTACCCCAGAACCATTCGACTCTACCTTGTATTATATTATAACGGTCCGATACGCTGCAGCATTTATTACTTTCTAATACAAACAGATTCGGGAATAACTCGCATAACGGTCTACTTCCCATCCACGGGTCTAGCCAAAAACAGGTTTTATCTCCACTTCCCAGGTCTACAACCATTTTTTCACGCACAATTATCGGCTGAATTTCATTACTACGTCCCATTTTTATCATTACTACGTCCCATATTTGATATATATATTATTATATTTATCAAATACTAACACTACTTTGCGTTAGTAGGTTTTATAGCTTTTAGGTTCGTGCCATAAAAGTTTGTTCTTTTTAATTTAATCTCAACAATAGCGTTGTCATTTTGTGTGTGTTTTAAAACTAATTTGTTTTTAGTGTATTTTTTCAATGATATCTACATTAATAAAATGAGTTTTATCCTTAAATTTGAATAAAATTACCTTTTTCTTCTTTTTTACAACACACCGCATGTGAAGGGGTATGGTCCCAAATATCGCGTCAGCACGACCGCGAATGACCATTACCCTCATCAAAAACCTCCAACAGCAATAAACTCTCCAGTGTCCGCGTGGGCACACGCGAACACTGCGGTCCAATCTGTCCATTGATGAGAAGACTTACCTTAAGGACGGAAACTAATGTTACGCATAGCGATGCGGCCTCGCACCGCATCCTACGAACGTTTTCGTCACGACAAGGGATCTGGACAACAGTAACAGTCACTAAGCAGCGATGCGGCCTGGCACCGCATCCCGCGTAAATCATGGATGGAACAACCAATGCGGGAACAACATCAAATGACCGCAAGCAGCGATGCGGTCTGGCACCGCATCCTGCCTTCAAAGCAAGTAGGCCTGACACCACAGTGCAAGTGGCACTGGGAACAGTCGCCTACTGGCCCACGTATGTACAACAGTCTGACACCACAGCAGGACGTGGCATTACCACAGTATCCGACAGGTCTGACACACCTGCAAATAGCTGTGCGATGTCAGGCTAGCTACTCAACTACCCTCCTTCACTCCTCGGCTATAAATACTCACCCCAAACCAGGTGTGAGGTATCACTTCTCAACTCTCTCAATACTACTACTATCATACTTTGCTTCCCAAGCAAATTACTGATTCTCACGCCGGAGAGTGGTAACAAGGAGCACCCCCCACCCCATCCTCCTTGTTACGAGTCACGGTTTGTTTCCTTGTGCAGGAAACCCACTACCAGACGATCCAGCCAGCGATCCTCGGAAAGAAGGGATTAACCCTCTTGACGAGACCAGTGAGTTAACCCACCCGGTTAACAATTGTTTCATCATTGGCGCCCACCGCTACTCTTAGCACTTTTTTCCAATCATCCTTTTCTTTCCAAAGATGTCTGATCGTCAAAACAACACTACCGGGGATAACCTAAACCCCGCAAACCAAGGGCCTGCGGGAACCATTCCCCTAGCCCCAAATGCCCAACACATTGGCACATCAACGCAAGGGGGCGCATCCCTTACGTTTAGACACGATCTGTCACAATACGCTGCTGTCATACCTCCAGGCATGAACCCTCATACCTGGTATGACCAACAAGCAGCCCTTCTGGCCGCAACGTACAACAGAGCTTGCGCAGACGAACAAGGAGGTATTGGACCTACCCCGATACCGCGTACACCTGCCGGTCGTATTTTACGATACGACGACAGGGCCCCCACACATCCAGCCTCCAGAAGCAGGCAAGAGGACCGCGGCTCCTCTTATTGTGATGTCTACACACTCAATGAGGACGATTCCTTGTACGGGTCCCGCCGCAGGGACTCCGTACATAGCCGTTTAGGCCCCCACGAAGAAAGAAGGCGGCAGTCTACAACAAACATTCACAGTCGTTTGGGACCACAATCCCACCGTGAAGGGTATGGCCATACCGATCCAGATGACAGTACATACCGCGGGGAGTCCCATTCCACTAACAGCAGACCGGGAGGACGCAACTATGTTCCTCCCACTCAACCCCGCAACACATACCTCCGCGCTGCAAAGCGCCACCAGGGCAAACCTTATAGGCCGAAATCTGCGGCCGAAAACTCTAAGTTTGTCCCAGAGATCGCAAACGCCGATGTCACCACCACAAAATTCCCATTGAACATTGGGAAATACAACGGCTCGACCGACCCAGATGATCACAACAACATCTTCGTCGGCGCTGGGTGCAACGGTAAGTGGGACGAACCTACCTGGTGCCATTTTTCCCACAGACCCTAACAGGCCTGGCCAGGGCATGGTTCGATTCTCTGCCACCAGGGTCACTGACCTCATTCGAGGACTTACAAGAAAAGTTCCTCGCGCACTTTAGCCAGCAAAGACGCCATGAACGTGATTCAATGGACGTCATGAACATCTGGCGCAGAGACAACGAATCGCTTGATGCATTCGTTGTCCATTACAATAAAGAGATCCTAGAGATAGGCGACGTTGCCGACCAGATGGCACGTAACCATTTCATTGTTGCAGTCAAAGACGAACAAATGGTTATGAATATTTCCGGCGGTACCGGCTTGCCTAAGAAGTGGGAAGATGTCATGGCTGCGGTCAAAACATATGCCCAAACTCAGCGGTCTCTCAGACCTCACATATCAAAGGCACAAACCCTAGCGGAAGGCCAGTCTTCCCGCCAAGAGCCCAAGCGCAGCAATAAGCGCAACAGGGACACATGGAATCGCGGCAGCGATCCCAGGCCATATGTCCCCCGGAACAACCAGCCCGACCCAAGGGCTACAATCAACGCCCAACGAGAAAACCGGGCGTCAAAGAAAGAGTCTCGGGACCGCAGCTGGACCGAGATCAACCAGTCGCCAAGCGACGTTCTCCTCACGGATGCGCAATTCCTGAGACCGGCCCAACCAATGAAGTCCAAAAAGAATCAAGATCCCGCACTCTACTGCGAGTATCACAAGGACTCAGGCCACACCACGAACAACTGCATCAGTCTCCGACTGGAGATTGAGCGAGCCCTAAAAGAGGGGAAACTGCAACACCTGTTGACAGGCGCACAAAAGGCTACCAAGCGCATCACTCCCCACAACGAGGGCACCTCCACGGGTAAGAGGGCCATGTACGTAGCCTCTACCCACATGATCAATGGAGGAAAAGGAAGACCGCGTAAGGCGGCGAGAAGACCGGACAATGACTGGAAGGACGAGCAAGTCGTCTTTCCAAAAGTCCGAGGCGGACCGCGCGATAGGCGCGCCGTGGTTATCACAGGGCACCTAGCTCACTACTGCACCGAGCGATTGTTCATCGACCCGGGCAGTACGTCCGATATTATATACGAGCAATGCTTCAATCAGTTCGATCAAGAAGACAAGGATCGATTGCAGCCAGCGGACTACCCGTTGGCCGGGTTTTCAGGGGAAACCGTATTCCCCCTGGGACAAATTACCTTCCCTGTGCGCCTCACCAAGGACGGAGGAGGTGAACTTCATGGTTTTACCTCACACCTCAAAGTATGACATAATTCTCGGGAGGGAGTCCCAAAGCGACTTCAACATGATAACATCCGTCCCCCACTCTGCCATCGGTTTTCCAACCGAAATGGGGATCGCGATAATATACGCCCAAAAAGAAGTCATGTCTACGGACGAACTGCGTCCGACGAAGGTAGCAAGGCCTACCCCCAATACTCAACCAGAAAAATGGGTCCTTAATGCAAGGCACCCAGAGCAAACAGTCACGTTGGGCCATGCCTTAACACCTACCATCAGAGCGCGCCTGAAGCAACTACTCTTCAGGAACCAAGACATTTTTGAGTGGACACTCGCTGACATGACAGGGGTACCGCGCGACATAGCACAACACTTCTTGAATACCATGACAGGTATCAAACCAGTGATCCAAGGCCAACGCCACCTTGGATCAGCAAAAAACGCAGCGATGGAAGAGCAGGTACAAGAGCTGCTCTCCGCAGGAATCCTGGGGGAAGTCAAATACCAGACTTGGTTATCCAACCCAGTCATGGTAGAAAAACCAAGCGGGGGCTGGCGCATGTGTGTCGATTATAAAGACCTCAACAAGGCCTGCCCCAAGGATTGTTACGCACTTCCGGAGATCGACGAGAAGGTCGATAACCTCGCACCATTTCGATGCAAGTGCTTCCTCGATTGTTACAAAGGCTACCACCAAGTACAGATGGCAATCGAGGACGAAGACAAAACGGCATTCCGCACTCCTACTGGGAACTACTGTTACCCCAAAATGCCGTTCGGGCTGCGCAACGCTGGCGCAACCTATCAAAAGTTGATGAACGACACTTTTCGCGGTCAAATCAGCAAAAGTGTCGAAATCTATATGGACGACCTGGTCGTCATGAGCATGGAGGAAGACACCATGCTCAACGATATCGAAAGAACATTCCAGACTCTGCGAAGCGTCAATATGAAGCTTAATCCAGGAAAATGCTCGTTTGGAATGGAAGAAGGCAAATTCCTCGGATTCATCGTAACCAAGGATGGATTCAAGGTGAACCCGGAAAAAGTTCAGGCGATCGAACGCATGCCATCGCCCTCAACGATGAAAGAAATGCAAAGACTAGCCGGCAGGCTAGCCGCACTAAACAGATTCTTAGCCAATCACGCAGCTAAGTCATACCCTTTCATCAAAACCCTGCGGAGCTGCCTAAAAAAGGAATAATTCCAATGGACCGCAGAGGCCGAAAAAGCTTTCCGGGAGATGAAAGAGTGTTTGATCCAGCTCCCAACTTTGACCGCACCACGAAAAGATGAGCCACTTATTCTATACTTGTCTGCCGCAGACAACGCGGTAGGCGCGGTACTCATAGTGGAACGGGAAGGAGTTCAAACACCCATCTACTACATCAGCAAAATGCTCAACGACCCAGAGACAAGGTACTCCATCATGGAGAAATTGGTATTAGCACTAGTGCACGCATCTAGACGTTTACGACGTTACTTCGCAAACCATGTCATCACAGTGTTAACTAACTACAGAATCGGCCCGATCCTGTCCAAACCAGACATCTCTGGGAGGTTAGCCAAATGGGCAATGGAGCTGGGCGCACTTTCATTGAACTATAAACCGCGCCCCGCAATCAAAGGCCAAGTTTTGGCTGATTTCGTTGCTGAAGTTCCAGCAAACCGCATTCAAGAATGCGAAGAAGAACAAAATCCTACATCACCACCACCCTCCGCGGAAACCTGGGCACTATATACAGATGGTGCGTCCAACGAAGATGGTGCTGGTGCAGGTCTACGACTTGTCAGCCCCGATGGCCAAGAGCTAACATACGCAATCCGCCTCGATTTCAAAAGCACGAATAACGAAGCAGAATATGAGGCACTACTGGCAGGGCTGCGTTTGGCGGTCAAACTCGACGTCAAACATTTGGAAGCACATGTCGACTCACTACTGGTTGCAGGGCAGATACGCGGTGACTATGCCGCAAAAGGGGACATCATGATCCTCTACCTTGAACAGGCCTTGCAACTGAAATCACGGTTCACCTCCTTCAATATTCGCCACATCAACAGGAGTGATAATAAACCTGCGGATGCACTATCAAAACTCGCATCCACCAGCTTCCAACACTTGGCAAAAGAAGTACGCATCGAAATTCTGCAAAATCCCTCGGTACCCCTGCGCCAAGTCAATGTCATCCAGTACGGTACAACATCCTGGATGACACCGCTCATTGCATACTTACAATCAGGTGTTACTCCCGAAAACAAAGCAGAGGCACGCAAATTGCAATACAAAGCGTGTCATTACCAAATAGGAGACGGTATCTTATACCGTAAATCATATCTGGGGCCACTCCTACGATGCGTCAACCCCCAAGATGCCACATACCTTATCAAAGAAATTCACGAAGGGATATGTGGCATACACGCAGGACCACGCATGGTGGTGGCCAAAATCATGAACGCCGGATACTATTGGCCGGGCATGCACCTGGACGCAGTCAAAGTCTTGCGCAAGTGTTTCAATTGTCAGCGACATGCTCCCAAGACCTTGCGTCCCAAGAATAACCTGATCCCCGTCACCACCGCATGGCCATTCCAGAAATGGGCAATTGATGTGGTGGGACCATTTCCAGACGCACCAGGAGCAGTGAAATTTATCATAGTAGCTGTTGATTACTTTACAAAATGGGTAGAGGCAAAGCCACTTGCATCAACCACCGCTATGATAACAAGGAAATTCGTGTGGGAACATATCATCTGCCGTTTCGGTCTACCAATTTGCATTGTCACCGATAACGGTACCAACTTCGCTGCCGAGGACTTTTAAAAATGGCTAAAAGAGCTAAACATTGAACACATATTCTCCTCAGTGGCGCATCCGCAAAGGAACGACCAAGTCGAGAGTATCAATAAAAGCTTAGTCGAAGGCATCAAAGCACGGTTGGGAACAGCCAGACGCGGCTGGGTTGATGAACTCCCAAGTATTTTATGGGCTCACAGGACAAGCCCAAAAACAAGCAACGGCGAGACCCCCTTCAGCCTGGTCTATGGCACTGAAGCAGTGATCCCCGCGGAAGTAGGCCTCCCCTCACCTAGAATGTTGGCCATCAACAAGATAGACAACAATGAGGAACGCAGGGTTGACTTGGACCTCTTGGAAGAAAGGCGCGAAAACGCTGCCATCAACGAGGCCAAGTACAAAACCAAACTGGAAAAATACTACAATGCACGCGTTCGCATTTGTACTTTCAACCCGGGAGACTACGTCCTTCGTGACAACGAAGCATCCAACGCGGAACGCCCAGGGAAACTTGCCCCCAAGTGGGAAGGACCGTACCTCATCCAAGAGGTCCTGGGCAAAGGCGCGTATAAACTACAAACATTAGAAGGCGAAACTATCGCACGCACATGGAACGCACAGCAACTTCGACGCTGTTATATGTAAGCCATGTTTTCTGCATGTAATCTATTGGGCCGCAGGCCATTTGCAAATAAATAAATAGACGATTCAATGCAATATTGTTTATTTATTTCTATTACAAATGCGTGTTCCACTCTGAGGTATACTCAAAAACAGATTAGCAAAATCTTCATTCGTGATACCCACACAGAGTGGTAACCACACGCAACTATTATAATAGGCCAGCAATGGCAATACTGTTTGTCTAACCAGAGACAAATCTTCATACTTGCATATCACCTAGATATGCAAAAGGCAATTACAGATTTAGTATTACTCACAGTAACACTAAACGCGTACAAATTCAAACATGCAAGTAGTAAAAACACTTGTAAAAATTGAAAACAAAAGTTTTGTAACAGTTTTGTAACAGTTGCATAAGAAAACAAAAAAGGCACGCAGGCCAATCTAATCTTCCTTTGTGCAACTGGGGCCCGCACCATCCTTGCCCTCAACAAATGGTTTTTCTTCGTCCTCTTCATCAGCGTATAAGACTCGCAAGCGGTCCACACAATCCTCCGCTTCTAGACACTTTTCAAGTTCTTCAAGACCTAAGAGGGTTGTCTCATTAAACTCCTCAACCGCAGCATCAAGAAGCGCTTCAGTGTCCACGCCATGGAACCCAGATCGCTCATCAGTATGCCCTCCACGAGCTGCAACGTTCAAGTGACTAATACAGCGGTTGTAGCCAGCTTTAAAACCAGCATCCCGGGCACGCTCCTTGATCTCGTTAACACCTGATACGGTCTCAGGTGCGTCAAGGATGGCAGTAACAATCTGCGATACAAAAATACAAAGGTTATAAAAGGCAAACCTACAACAAAAATAACAAGGCGACGGATACTTACATGCCCGATCCCGTGCATACGCATCCATTCATGATCAGCCTTGAGCAACTCAAGTGAAGAAGCGTGGCTATCTCTAGCCTCTTCAGCCTCTCTTGCCCGCACTTCAGCTTCAGCAGCACGGGCAGAGGTTTCCTCAATAGCGACCCCCCGGGTCCGCACTTCAGCCTTTTAACAAGAAATCAAAAGTATACAAAAATAATCAACAAACTTGTGAGACGCAATTTCAAAGTTAGGATAAACTTATACCTGAAGGTCCAAGATAGTTTTGCTCAACTTGGTGCGGTCAACATTTGCCCCTTCAAGAGCCTTTGCAGCACGAGCCTCCGCCTCCTTGGCCTCTTCCAGAGCCTTGGCAAGACGAACCTTTGCTTCCTTGGCCTCTCGGGCAGCTGCAACGGCCTCAGCTTTCTCTTTAGCCAACGCAGAAATTGCTGCCTTGGCATTTATAAGCTCCTGACGAACATGAAAGAGAGTTTCATTCTGTTTACCCCAAGATTCTTTCCAAGTCTTGCGCTCATCAGATAGCGTCTTCCGCTCATTAGAAAGGGTTTCTTTCCAACGATTACGCTCATCAGACAGCAGTTTTGCAAGGGTACGAACCTGTTTAAGCTCAGCAGTTGCAGCCCACTCTTCAGTCTGCTTATGCTTCTCAAACGCAGCTCTATCCCTCTCAAGCTGCTCTGCACCCTCACGTGCAGCCTTCACCAACTCCTCGGCCTCGGCCCGTAAACGCGCATTCTCCTCCTCCTTGCGCCCCAGCACCTTGTACTTTTCCATAATGGTATTTGCCATTATGGAGTTCCCCACAAGCATGGAGGAGAGTTGGTTCATCTGGACCTCAGTCGGTAAAGAACGGGCCCGGTTTACCTCAAAAGGAGTGCCCAAACCACTCAAAACCTCCCTACAAGCGGAGGGGTCAACGGTAAGGTCATCCCCTTGCAATACAGTCCACGGGGGGCGGTGATAGGCCGTAGCCCGATCTTGAGTATAGGTGCGGAAATAATACTCCAATTCAGACTCTTCAGGCTGAATGGGAGTCTCTACAAAACCCGCACCACCAGAAACGGAATCGGAAGCCTACTCGGTAGCTGGAGACTTTGGCTTTCCAGTATAACCAAACTTCAAGTCAAGATCACCAGTATCCTCTGGGGTGATAACATTATTACCCGAATCAACTGTGTCGTAGATTTGAGCCGCGGGACCCTTCCTAGTGTCCACCTCCCGCACAGAGGCTTCAGGAGTAACAACCTTATGAACCCCCACACCCGCAGCAGTGTCATGCGGAGGAGGGGGAGGAGGAGCATCAAAGATGGAGAACCCTTCATCTTGCGGTTCTGAAATCAAAACAAAAATACTTTAAAGTACAAGTATAAGCACAAAATACTTGTTAAAGTAATGCATCACATACCAGAAACAACCGCAGGCTTCCTTGGTCCAACAAAAGCCCTGCGCCTGGTCTGAATCTTCGGCTTCTTTCCCTCACCAGCATCAACAGCTTTCTCCGCTTTCCTCTTCTTCTCATCACCAGGTTTGGAACCCGCAGTAGTTCCACCTGTGGCCGCACCAGCACCTGGAACACCCAAGCCCTCAAGGGTGTCAGATACTACCACGTAATCGGTATATCTGCGAAAATGAGAACGAGAGATACCTGCTGCATGCGGCACCAAAGGCGGAACAACATGAGCCTCAGGGTTTTTCTTACCGCGATCCCGCACGGCTTTATCTACGTGCTTCTTCTCAGCATGTTTTTTGGGAGCACCCCTTGGCTCAAATTTGCCAAGGTTCCCAAGTGTACCTGCGTATAGAATATCAGCAACAAACCTTGTAAAGCAATAAAGAAGGTTATGGATAATACCTTTGCCCTGCGGCAGGGGTGCAGTCATTACATCGCGTGAAGCAACGCGGAAGTAATGGACAATCGCCAAATTAAAACCTTTACCTTCCGCAGTTTTAACAATATCAACCTTTTCCAGTAAAGGTTGGATCAAATATCTTCCACACTTCCGCAATTACTGATAATACATATACAAATCAATAACGAACATGGGGATAAAGAAACAGAACAAGAGTGATAACACTTACCACCAGTTTTGTCCCGCATAACAGGCATGAAATTCCTATTAGGCCGGGTCAACATCATCCGCAGCACCCACAACTCATCGTTGGTCAGCTGCCTATGCTCAATGGTCTTCAGCCTTGGGAACCACTCCGCATTCTCCGCGGTAGGTATAGCAATATCCTCCGCAGGGATAGGCTCATTGACATTCCGCATAGTCATATTGACAACAACTGCGGCAGCTTTAACGTAGAAGAACTTGCACTTCCACTTGGTAATACCCTTCGGAGGGGTCATCAACTTGGTACTTCCGTACCGTTCCCTGAAAGAAAAGAAACCGGTGTTCACCGTCAACTGATAAAATCCCCGGAAATTATCAACGGTAACCGGCAGACCAAGAGCACGAAAAGTCGATTCAAAATGCCTAATACGGATCATCCCAAAAGGACTCATCTGGGAGATATGGACCCTGTAATACTCTAAGACCTCAGCAACAAAAACGGTCAATGGTAAACGAAGGTTACCATCGGTAAAAGATTCAGCCCACATGGTGATATAACCGGCCGGAGCACAGGCACCGGTGTCACCAGTTTGGGGATAAAAAGCCCCAAACTCGTGGGGCATCTGGATATTGGCCATCAGTTGGTCGAATGAAGTTCTCGACCACTTCAATGGTGGTAGGCCACCACCAGGAACACTGCCACCATCATCTTCTTCTTCCCCGGCCACCGGAGAAGAGGCTTCAGGGTTTTCACCCTCCACATTATGTGGGTTAGATGGATCAGCCATCAGAAATATGAAGAGAAGTTTCGAGTTACACAAAAAACTCAGAAAACTCAGAAGATCACCGGAATAAAGGACAAATTAATCGGAGAAGATGAAGGGAATGCTCTCTCTCTCACCAGAAATTTTTCGAAGAATCTGAACAGTAGGGAAAACCACAAAAACGGTTGCCCTTTATATACTCATCGCAATAAATGCGATACAGTAAACTGCCTCAACACGTTCAAAATAGGCGAGTTACAAGGCGACACGTGTTCAGCGACCTTTCCGCTGACGGTTATCACGCGCGCGTGGCCGCCCACGCGCCTGACAGAGAAGACCTTTCCACTCCCTGCTACAGTGCAGTTATGACCTCGGTCAGTGCAAACGTCTTTTCAAATCAGCACATGTCAGAGTCCTACCAACTTCAACAACCAACACGTGCAATCGTGACGTAGGCAACATAAAGCGACAACCTTATCCAAACACAAGCGGCATGCGGTTTCTCTGGTTTACCGCACCATAACCCATACCGCATGTCGTTTTTTACATACCCCTCAAAAAAGGCAAAAATATATATCTTTAAATTATATAAAGGGGTATAAGTCATAACCGCACATATCCACGAGCACACGTGGAATATGCGGAGATAACGCACACCAACCCGCACAGGTGTGTCAGATACTCAGAACCAGCACGGTTCTTTGGACTGCGAAAACCACTTCTCAGGATGCGGTAAACCGCACTCCATGAAAGCTTCTTCAAGCTTCAAAACCCTGATTTCCGGTTCACAACCACAGAGGGAATGCAAACAGCTTCTCCTTAAGGAAAAGGACAAGTATGCTGAGCGACCGCACATCAGCAACCCTGTTCCCTGAACCTTCAAGAGCTACATCTAGGCTACAAGGCTTCTAGAAGCGAGTTCTTTGCTGCAAACCGCAACCATTCGTGCGTAGTTACTGCAAACCGCAACTATGCGAACGGTAGCTACGGAAGAGCCACAACTAAGCCACCACGCGGAGGAGCAAAACTACTTTAAGGAAAACCGCTTTCCAACTAAGCGTGAAGGAAAGTGGCTACAAAACGAATGCGGAAGAGTTTCAACCAACTTCCCAAGTATCTAAGGAGATCTCTTCCGGCAACGCTACTTACAGGAAAACTACTTTCCAACAAAGCGTGAAGGAAAGTAGCTCCAGAACAGCGGTAACAAGTCTGCCTATGACTAGTTACCCACCTATGGACTGCATAGAATAAACAATGGTGGGCACAACCCTGCCTATGACCATGTTTATCTGCCCATAGTCCAGATTCACATTGTTCGACCAAACACGGCCAACAATAACGCAACTACCCCACGATCCTCAAAGAAACATGGCAAACAAGGTTCGGCAACGAGGTAACCGCAAAGAACGCGCGGTTACTAGAGAGCTAAACCTCTGAGGACGTGCGGTTACTTGAGAGATAAACCGCAGAGGACGTGCGGTTACTAGGAAGCTAACTGGAGAACACGAACACCCCACAAAACAGGGATCATCATTACATGTCCAGTTGCTGAACATAGAGCTTGAGCAAAGTACTTATAACTTTGCACTAGCTGACGCAGAAGTTCCAACTAGACTGAAGAAGACATCTTCAGTCACGATCTCAAAGGTTGGTTCGAACCCTGCTAACACCTTCAGTCACCGTCTCAAAGGTTGGGTTCGAAACACCAACAGGTGGCTGATGACATCAACAAAAGGTAGACTAAGAGTCAAGTCCTCGACTGAGAATTCCGCATCAGACGGAACTTACTCAACATGCACCATTCTCAAAGGAAGAAACAATCCACTAGAAAGGACTACTTACTTAAAGAAGGTGCCATCTGCATGGCCCACACTTAACCTTTTAGACAACATAGTCCAGTATCCCTCCCACATGCAACTCGCATACGGAAGGAACACTAGACTGGGGGGGACTTGAAGGGGTATGGTCCCAAATATCGCGTCAGCACGACCGCGAATGACCATTACCCTCATCAAAAACCTCCAACAGCAATAAACTCTCCAGTGTCCGCGTGGGCACACGCGAACACTGCGGTCCAATCTGTCCATGAGAAGACTTACCTTAAGGACGGAAACTAATGTTACGCATAGCGATGCGGCCTCGCACCGCATCCTATGAACGTTTTCGTCACGACAAGGGATCTGGACAACAGTAACAATCACTAAGCAGCGATGCGGCCTGGCACCGCATCCCGCGTAAATCATGGATGGAACAACCAATGCGGGAACAACATCAAATGACCGCAAGCAGCGATGCGGTCTGGCACCGCATCCTGCCTTCAAAGCAAGTAGGCCTGACACCACAGTGCAAGTGGCACTGGGAACAGTCGCCTACTGGCCCACGTATGTACAACAGTCTGACACCACAGCAGGACGTGGCATTACCACAGTATCCGACAGGTCTGACACACCTGCAAATAGCTGTGCGATGTCAGGCTAGCTACTCAACTACCCTCCTTCACTCCTCGGCTATAAATACTCACCCCAAACCAGGTTTGAGGTATCACTTCTCAACTCTCTCAATACTACTACTATCATACTTTGCTTCCCAAGCAAATTACTGATTCTCACGCCGGAGAGTGGTAACAAGGAGCACCCCCCACCCCATCCTCCTTGTTACGAGTCACGGTTTGTTTGCTTGTGCAGGAAACCCACCACCAGTCGATCCAGCCAGCGATCCTCGGAAAGAAGGGATTAACCCTCTTGACGAGACCAGTGAGTTAACCCCACCCGGTTAACAATTGTTTCATCAGCATGTCAGTATTATAGATACCGTTGCAACGCACTTAGTAAAATACAAGTCTCTAAACTTCAATAAATTTACTTTTTTTAATCTCTTTTGACAACAACATTGCGTGTCAGTACTGTATTGATACCACCGCAACACGCGGGATGGAATACTATTTAAATCCAATTTTTTTAAACAAAACAAATATTCACAAAGATAAATGACATAAATTCTTTATCCCAAAACTTTATAATATGTTCATAAGATCAAAACTTATAAAATCATAATAAGATAATGAATAAAATGCTATAATCGTCCCTGAGGTTTAATCACTTTTACCACTTCAGTCTAAAAATAAAACTTTTCTTTTTGTAACTCAGGGACGATTAATTATCATTTTACTTATATATTGGACCATATAATAGTTCCGAAATTTTTGGACTCAAGGACGACCCGTGGCGGATTATTTGTCGAAATGAGATGATTGTCCAAAGCTTATAGCACTATTATATGTTCCATATTTATTCACGACACAATTTAAAATGTCACATTAATCGTAACAAATTTCAAATAACTCAAACAAAATAAATAACATAAAACATAAAAATGATCTCGTTAAAACTATTTACAAACCACTGAAATATATATCAACTATATATTAATTTATATTTATATATTAATTTGCAACTTTGTGTTGCAATGTTGTAATTTTAGCATTCATGGTTGTGCTTAGGGGAGGGTGGGTGGTTACTAGTGATAGAATTCTATCACTCTCACTATCCAATCAAATCATGCAATGTCATCACCCAATATTCTATCACTAGTGATAGAAATGTTGTGGGGGTGGTCATCACTAGTGATGGGATTCCAATGTATAAGTATTAATACACATCCCTCAATAATTATTCAACGCGCGTTATTCCTATCACTTGTTACAAACATAGAGGCGGCGGTGTTAGTGATACTATCACTCGTTATGGGGAGTCTATAACGGACCGCCCCCACCCCCTTATATATTAACTTGCAACGTTGTGTTGCAATGGCAGTTGTAATTTTAGTATTCGTGGTTTTACTCGCATAGTTTTCTTTTTTACCATTTTTTATCTTTAATTTATATTTTACTTCTAACTCCAATACTTTTATATTTTTTTATAATTTAAATTTAACACATTTTCACTTTGAATTTTGGTCCCTATATTTTTCACCTTTTACAATTTTCTTGTTTTACATTTAGTATAATTTTGCGAGTTAACATACCGCAACCTGCATAGGTGGTTCAATGTTTTTACACTATTTTTTTCCGGTTTAACGGCCCAACACTTATTGTTTTCTATATTTTATGTTTCATGTGTGTGGTTTAACGTTTTTACGTCTATTTTTCTTTTCGTTCGGCTTTATTTTTTTCGTCTTTTATTTCTTTTTTTATGTGGGCTTTCTGGTGTTGGTTGTTGCTGGTCGTGGTGTAGCTTGGTGCTACTTGATAAGGTTTTAGGCCTCCCGCCGTAACACGGGGGCTTAATACTAATTATTAGAGTAAATTACGATTTTGACCCCTGTTGTTACATCACTTAAATCCTTTTAGCACAAAAAGAAATTTTTTAACATCTAAGCCCCCAACATTTTTTTTTCTAACTCTTTTGGCCCCTAACGCTAACCCCATCCATTTACTTTTAGGGGCCAAAATGGTTAGAAAAAAAGACGTTGGGACCAAAAGGGTTAGAAAAAAAGACGTTGGGAACTCAGATGTTAAAAGATTCTTCTTTAGGCTAAAATGGTAAAAGTGATATAACCAGATAGGCCAAAATCATAATTTACTCTAGTTATTATTTATTTATACAAATTTAATCAAAATAAGCCTGGTGAGGAAAATTCTTTAAATACATTTAATTAGATATCAATCTCAACCAAACAGGGGCGCAACATAGTGGGGGCGGCTGACCCCCCCGAACCTTTCGCTTAGTAGTGGAGGATATGTAGCTTTCGTATGGAATTTTTTAGGTATATACGTTTTCAACCCTGGTCGGAAATCTCAAGCTTCGTCACTGCAACCTAATATGTTGACACCCTATTAAAGTCATTTTTGCGTTCTTAAACCTCTATTGGTATTTTTCATGGCTGATATAAAGTGAAACCATAAAACTTAGATATGATGACTTCCACATACATAATCATTTTCAAATGTTATATGATTAGGTAATGAAACCAAAGCATGATATACTAGAAATAAGTTCACGCTTAAATATTAGGAGATTTAAAATTTTAATAAATAACAGATTTTACCGGTCTTGAGAATCTAAAAGTATAAAAATTTTTCCGTGTTAGTATCATCACAATAACTTTTACTGCATTTATATATTGTTGTATATAGTTGTATTCCCTAATGCTTGCACATGTGACATGACTTAGATAGTAATGAAGTGCACATGTGACATGACTTAGATAGTAATGAAGTTATTCAACAACATGTGGCCAACATAACTTGCTTAAAGCTTTTCAAAATGACGTATCTGTGTAAGGTATGAATGCACATGCCCGTATCTGTGTCGTTGCAGCTAGCCTAATAATAAGAAATTAAAGGGAAAAATACAAAAAAATGGTCAAGTTTGACAAAAAAAAAAAAAAAAAAAAAAACAAGAAAACAAAAAAAAACCAAAAAACAAAAACAAAAAACAAAAACAAAAACAAAACAGACACATATTTTAGCCTTTCTAAAGCGTATGAACCAATCAAAAACACAAAGTCAGATCTAATGGCTCAGACGGCTAATACTTACCTGGTGTGGGCTTTTTTTTTGTGTTAAGCCGACGACTAAGGGCTTTTTTTTCTGTTCAGGGCGGCTAGGGACTTTTTTTTCTGTTCAGCCGGTGGTTAGGGACTTTTTTTAGGCGGCAAGGGGGGGGGGGGGGTGGTTTCTTTTTTTTGTTTAGCCGATTCGACTATTTAAGTGTTTTGAGTCAAACGTGAGTAATAATATGAATAATATGGTCTATTAAAGTATTAATATAATTTTTACAATTATGGAAGCCTCACATGTGATAGTACACTAATTCTAAGAGCACCTCCATTGGAGGTGCTCTTTGGTGTCTGAATCCCATGACTCTATATATAGTGGCCCATATATAGCTAAAACCAAGTATTTAAGTCGATGTGTCTCGGAGCCATATGTGAAACCAAGTAATTAAATTGCAACACTCATTATGAACTAATCAACAAAACCATATCAGGATTGGGCTAAACCGAAAGAGATTTAAATAGAGTGTATGTTCGTTTTACACTTTTACTCTAGGTCCCTACATCACTACAAGATGTAGAAAAATTAACCTGTATTCTAAAGCAAATTCTATCTTTATGTATAAGACAGAAGAAATTGGTTATGGATATTAGGTCCAGATATTGTGACGTAATTATTAGCGACAAAATGAAGATTTGCATTATGATTTATGAAGTATCAAAGTTATCTGAAGCAGATTCTAGTTGTGATAGATAACAATCAAAAGTTAATCTTATAGACTTTATATTAAAACAAAAGTTTAGTTTGTGGATGAAAGAATACTTGACTCTCCAATTTTCCACTCATAATCATATATGTGAATATGGCAAATTTTTGACACATCTGCACTTCTTGTAACAGAAGCTGCCAAATTTAAGGATGATCAAACTTCATGGTTTAAAAAACCTAACCATGACACCAGATTTTAGTGGACTACCAAACCTTCAAAGATTCATGATTCATCGGTGTCCACTTATAGAAAAGATTGATCAGTCAATTGAAAACTTGGAAAAGCTTGTTTTCTTACTTATAGCAGGTTGTGACAACTTTAAGGTACCCCCATCCATTACCAAGACAACAAAACTCGAGACCCTTTCGCTCTCGAAGTGCAGCAAACTTTCTAAGGGAGAGAAACAAGATACATCTTATATACATTATTTTAAAAGCTTTGTTATTAAAGACATTGGATTACAATTTATTAGCACAGTCTTGACGAAGTTGATTCTCAGTAATTGTCAATTGGGGGATGACGACATCGACTGGGATGATTGGAACTTACCCAACTTACAAGAACTTGATCTAAGTTGGAATAAATTTTCACGATTAGATTTTAGCCGCGTGCAACTTTCTCGGCTCAAATGGCTTGATGTGTCATTTTGCAATAGCCTTGTAGAGTTGTTGGAGCTCCCATCGGATGTAGCTGTTCTTAGAGCGGATTATTGTTACGCACTTGAAACTGTTGGAGATATGTCAAACTGCAAATGGTTGTGGAAAGTCACATTTATGGGAAAGAATAAACTAGGTACCACCGGTGACCAGAAAATAATAGATTCCTTGAGTCAGGTTAGGCTCCGCCTTTTGAATTTCAATATTTATTGGACTTGACTAAAGAAACACAAGGCACACTATCCACACAAGCGACATGCATAAGGTTCAATGACCTCATACAAGCCATATGACATGAAAAATGGTTATATGGGTCATTTGAGGGCCTGTACAAGGTGGTATTCGTCAAATCATATGGTACAAATTACGTGTTTGATTGACAAAAAAATGGCCCAGTAGCAAAGTCATATGACCCGAATGACCATTTTTCGCCCTATCATATGGTCCATAGGACATAATACGATGACTCGTAAGTCGTATGATGTGACAGACACGCAGATATACAGATTTCAGGGTGGTGTTTCTTTAACGTCACCTTATTTATATAACTCGATACACAACAAAATAAGAAGCATATTTTAATCAATATTTTTCTGTTTGTTTTTTTTTTTTTTTTTTGCAGGGAAATGCTATCGAGCATCACTTTATGAGTCTCGCTCTTGAACATCAGGTTCGACAAATGTCTGCACCTAGCCAAGTCTCAAGAAGTAGATTTGTATTGCAGCTTCCACATAATTGGTACAATGACTTTTGTGGGTTCTTAATACACAATGTTATCGACTACCAGGAACCATGTGTTACAATAGTTATCAAGCAGGAGATAAGCGCGGGTGAGTGTAATTATCAAAACGAGTTATTCCAAGATCCTCCTCCTCCACCAACATACATAGGATATGTTTCCTTTAGTTCGTTAAGGCATACATGGTTGAATTCGGAATGCAATATGATTTCCTTTTACATGGGTGGTAAGTTTGAAGTTAAACTCGTTCCTAGACAAAGTATAGGTGATCATCAAGTTGAAACAAAAAATGAAGCATTAGATTGCTCGGAATTTTGGGATGAGGAACGTGAAGATAGAAAGACATTTACCGTCCAACATGAGTCAAAATCCTCTATCAACATATTATGGCGTCCATGCTGAGAATCGTTTTTAAATAGGTAGTGTTGGAAAAAATATTTTAAAAAAATGATGATGTGCAATGCGGGAAATCTGGGAATCGTTTCATTCTTTCGGTTGTGTGAAATTTTTTATTGGTTTCGTTTTCTATATCAACGCTCTATGCGAATTATTGTTATCTATGTTTCGGCGCAAATTTCCATAACGTTTTAAACCGACCGATTGTTTTAAATGTTTAAAACCGTTTAGCGCTCATCTCTAAATACACTGTAAGATTAAATATATATTGTTTTATACTTAATCTAGTAGCCATTATAATCATTACATTAAATGGATCAAAATATAT
This sequence comes from Helianthus tuberosus, assembly GCA_030545235.1. NCBI lineage: Eukaryota > Viridiplantae > Streptophyta > Magnoliopsida > Asterales > Asteraceae > Helianthus > Helianthus tuberosus. The sequence continues at coordinate 207,832,375 of CM060442.1, read as the reverse complement.
AACAACCTATTAAATAATTAGTTGGTAATTGTTGATGGACCATATTACCCTTATTAACTAATTAGGTTTCCTCTTGGGTGCTTATATAAGGAGACTTATGTGGAGGTTAAAAGGTTACACACTTAGACATAACCTAATAATCATAACATCATCATCATCGACCTCCTCTCCCAACCGAACTCCCTTATTCGGTTTTCATAATCACCATCATCAGTCAGCACCCTAAGGAGGAACCAGATCACACTGACAAACATGTCGAACTCCATAGCATAATATCTCACTGTATTCTCCTCTGCACTGTCTGCGGTGACAGGTATGTTTTCATGTTTTCCATTATGTCTAAACAGAACTGATCCAACATGTGGTATCAGAGCATATGTTGATTAGTCAGTTCTATTTTCGTATCCATCAATTCTGGGATAGAAACTTGGAAAACGAAATTTTTTATAACTTAATAAATATCACAGCCGGTTTCGAGTCATAAAGCACGACTCGAGATCACTGTTTCGAGGAAAAGAATATGTTTTAAATATCTCGAAATCAAAACGTGTAAACTTATAACCGAAATCTGTTTTAGAAAAGCCTTAAAATTAAGGTTTCGGGTTCCAGAATTTATGTTTTAATTTTTTAGGGTTCATCATGTTCTTAGGAAAATTCGAAAATTCCTTTATGTTTTGGAATGTAATTAGGATTGATGAGTGTTTTTCCTGTTTGATCCAATTTTATCTTTTAAGTTTATTCGAAAACTGTTAAAAAGATATACAGTTATAATTTTCGAAATCCTTGATAAATTTAGATGAACAATAAAACAGGAAACACTATCACACAATCCCTTAAATTTCGAGTTTTAAGTTATTATCACATTAACAGTTGTTAACAGGAAGTTTCGAGGTCCCTTTCAACAAGCCGAGACCAAGATCTCGACTCGAGACCACGAGATCTCGACTTGAGACCACGAGATCTCGACTCGAAATCATAAATGTTCTCCAATATTCACAACTCGAGACAACGATTTCGACTCGAGACCATAAGGTCTCGACTCGAGACCCCTAAGGTTTCGATTAAGGGCTTCAATCTTCATAACTCGAGACCATGGTTGTGACTCGAGACCTCATCAATCACTCGAGAACTCATAACTGAGTCGAGACCATGATTACGACTCGAGACACTGAGGTTGCGACTCGAGATCTTAAATGAGTCGAGACCTCATAATGTTACAAGATGAGTCGAGACTGGACTCGAGACCTCATAACTGAGTCGAGATCTCACTCGAAACCTCATTATTTTAAGTTGTCTAATGTGAACTAAGATTTAGCTCGGGGCTCCGCCCCGAACCCTGTGGTTTGCTATTAAATGATTGGTTTTGTAAATACTTAGTTAATTAATAAGGATCAAATAATGTTTCACAAAACCAAAATGGCTTAACTTGAATGAGTTTCTGATGTATCACTTCTGGCCAAAGCTGATTTGATGCATCTACTTATCGTTCAAGTATTACGAAAGCTATGTTAAGTGTGCATCATAAAAATGAATGTCTTAATATCTAGCCAAAGCTGATTTAATTCCTTCATAGATGGCATACTTAACAAGTGCATAACTAAAGTGATTGTCTCAATTTCTGGCCAAAGCTGATTTGTTACAACCACTTTGCACACATGCTTAAATGATTACACTTCTGGGCAAAGCTGATTTGTCTTCGTTTAAGTAGAACTTTAAATTAGTCTATTATTTTGATGTTAGTAATAGACATATCACAACCTCTTCACATAATGATCCTTATATTAATGATCCTTCATTAATTTTTATGATAATTTCGTCTGCCTTATCTTTTAGTACCCATAATTTTACTCACTGTAATTATCTTCTATAAATATATATCTCATCCACTCTAATTCCTAAATCTAAAATGTTTTGCTTTATTTAAAGTTTCTATAAGAATTAGCTCTTAAATTAAATCCTTGATTATTTCTTAAGACACGATAATCCTATTGCTCTCTTCTGATAATGATTACTACAGAATAAAAGTAGAGCATGATTAATAGGACAAATCGAACATGATGTCTCTTATGATAATCAAGAACTCTCTAACATAAATGCTATCTCCAAAAGGTCATTCCGGATTAAGTTTTTCCGAAGACTAATATATTATTGTGGAATAATCACAAGAACTCCTAAGATGGATGCCTTCATTTAAAATTCTAAACTATAAAGCTAACTGGTATATGTGAATACATAATAATGTACAATACCATGACCCATAAAGTTAAGGGCTTACGCATGGAAATGAGTACATTTTTCCAGTACATTACATACTAAGATTTTCACTTGTACAATTTGATGCCTTATAAATCAACTATAACACTCAAAAGTACCAAAGTACAATGAGTGTGTTGATAAGCAACATATGTACATAGAAATATATGTTTGAAACTGGAAAATAAGATGTTATTCACCTTACAACCACTTAAACTTTAAAAGAGGATTGTTCTAAGGTCCATAGACAAAATACAAGTACAAAATCCCAACTCTAAGGTTCTTCAAGGGAAAATCTCACTGCATAATTATGCCATTAGACTAGACATAAGCAACGAGACTATCCATTACTCTAAAGAACAGTTGGATAAGTTAATTTGGTAGTCACTTACTAATGATATTTAAGTCTGATAATTTTAATATTCCAATTAACACATGATTAGTTGACTCTAGTTCTAAACGTTTCCTTACCATAAGTCAACAAATAACTAACATGAGAGTTAGTGACAAAATTAAATGTTAAGGCTATAAAAACCATAATAAGCAATCTTCTAACAACGCTTTTCGATACCTTATATATTCTGAAGATTAATCAGAATATAGTATCATAATTAAGCAATGTTGTGATGTTTGCATAGTCAACATAAAGTCACACTTACCTTAAACTCTCATTTTATTTGTTCCAAATATTTGGATTGAAACATTACTAAGATAAAACTAGATGATACCTAACACTTTCACAACTTTTGTCATCATGTAAATGAGAATTTGACAAAAGGAAAATGAGACTTACAAATTTCTTCCATTATAACCAAAATTCATGAGAAATCATGACATGGTTAATGAGGATGATTTTTATCTAATCTCATTCTAAGCGATTTTAAATCATGACGTTATAGCCATAAATATTACTTGGCTTAAGGAATAAGTATGGGTCCATCATAAGTCATTCATTGACATTCGTGGAACTTATTCCAAATGGAATATTCAGACATAATTCATTTAACAGACTATCAACTTGTATCTAAATATGTCGCATATGGCCCACGGTCTTAGAAGAAATCTATTTATATATATATATATATATATATATATATATATATATATATATATATATATATACTTAATAAGATTTCTATTAAATATGTCCCTAAAGTTTCTTATGATATCTGGACATTAAAGAAATCAAATAAAGTCTAACGTATATGTGATAGGTTCCCATGTCACGTAGCTCATTGAAACTTCTCTTGTAGCATTCTAGAGATATTAAAAATGAGTGGGAGCATTAAGTGTCTTAATAACAACTTGAAATAGTTACAAGAGGTGGGGAGTGAAAATTTTACATTACCTAAATTTACACCTCTTGTACAAGACACTGCTTCATCTTGACACTGTTCTATCATAACTTGTCTCCTTAAAATCTAATGCTACTCTTACAAAAGTTTCATTGTTGCTTAATTGTGGGCACACTTAGATTTCTTACCTAAACTAACATAATCCTCAACAAGAGAAACTACAACGACTGACGTCATTAACTTGTTTCTCTATTAGAATTTGTTGGTCATTAAATATTGACCCTAAGCATGCTGAGTTCCTAAAGTTTTCTAAGGTCAGTGGGAGCAGTCAAAGTCCTTATTATGACTTGCAAGGAATACAAGAGGCGGGGGGAAGAGTGTCATTAAATTTCACTCCGAATTTAACTCCGATTACACCACTTGTACACCATACTGCACCAACTCTTACAAACTTAGAATCCTGAAAATGATAGCAACCTAACCAAGAGCTAATCCATAAAACTGAAACTTCTAATGAACCCAATAATCAACTCTGGGGGTCATCTAGGTTTAAAAGCCTACTAGCTTTGATGATTACATAACCTCCCTAACTGAAGTTGAAATGGATTTTGGAAAAGTTTACTGATCCTATCTCTTCTAATTAAGCCATTAGCGTCAATCAATCTTCTGAATGGAATAAAACTGTTTTCTAGTAAAACTGATTTTATGTGTTCGTATAACATTTGGGATTTGATTGAATTACCTAAGAGTGTTCATAACTAAACAAAATCCTTATATATAAGCGTTAAGACACAAAGGAGCATGATTGATTGTCAAAGGTTGTACTCAGGAAGAGATAAATTATTAAAGAATCTTCATTACATATCTAACAAAAGATTTCTTTGAGGATCATCACTGTTCTAGTAGCTTATAATAGCTTAAAGCTACATTAGATGAACATTAAAAACAATTTTCCCTAACAAATGGCTGACATATTTACATGTTCATAAAACAACCTGAAAGTTCAAAACTGAAGGTTAAAGAACACTTTATTTGTAAGCCAATAAAATCCATGTACGGGTTAATGCAAACATCATAATGTGATGAAATCTTAACGTAATTATTTTCATCAACAACCAAGTGGATTAATGTACCTACCTCAAAATGAGTGGGAGCAACTAAAATAAACTTGTCTATATGGATGATATTCTTTTGACAAGTATATGTTACATAAGTCAAAGCATTGTTAACACAAACTTTGATATAATAAATCTCAGAGATATCTCTTATGTAATAGATATCATAACATACCGAGATAGACCCAATGGGACATTAGTTTCGCTCCTTAAGTTTAACCTTAAATGGGTCCTTACGCATGTAACAAACAATACTGCTCTCCTTTAGAGGATAATAGGATAAATGAGATTATTTCCTTACGCTTCATTAATTAGAAGCCTTGTGTAAGTTTAAGTCTATACTCGTTTAGATATTACTCACATTGCAACACACTAGATATGTCTAGATTATTGTGAAGCATCTCATAGAGTATCATAATATCTTTAAAGAAACGAGAGACTATATTTTAAAGAAGAAGTGAGAACTCAAACCGGTTTATTACCTTAACTTTGTAATGTTCAAAGATGACAAAATGTAATTTCGGGTATATCCTTATATCAGCAGACAAAACCTATCTCATGGAGGAGTCATAATGCACTGATATCAACAACCTAAGTTATAACGACATAATACAGTCACTAAATGTTGTTGGAAATTTATCAGTGGACTCATAAGTTTATTAACTCCATATAATTAATGTTTTGAAGACTTAGTGTGATAAAGTCAGCTACCATGACTCCTTGAACAGTAACAGTTCAAGAGGTGCTGCATTAAATTTCGATACGCAATTAATTATTCGTTTATGAACGAATTGAGGAAACTAAGTTTTGTATCGAATACATTCATGATATGCTTAAGGATCCTATAACTGAAGGGCTATTACCCATAAGTCTTATTAAGAGAGCTCATAGACGGGTATTAATTAATGGTCGTGCGCAATTGCATATCGTACTATGAATGACTAAGTATTAGTTAATTTTTCCTCATCAGTTTGATTTTGTATGTCTCTAAGAATATGTCAAGTCGACATAATGACATATAGACAAATAAAGTTACAAATCAAACAAAGGGCTTATGTGTATTTTGATCATAACGATTAGGTTTTAAATTAAGTCTATAGTATGACTAATGGGGTCCTGAGTCGCATAATGATTCAACGGCTGTATTTCTCTGCTATAGTACTTGTTTAAGGCTAAAATGAGTGTTAACTCCTGATCAGGCTTATCTAATACTCATAGTAAATGATTACTCGGCTAAGTAGGAGAATGTAACGTTAAATATATATTATTTTATATTTAATCTAGTAGCCATTATAATCATTTACATTATATGGATCAAAATATATAACAACCTATTAAATAATTAGTTGGTAATTGTTGATGGACCATATTACCCTTATTAACTAATTAGGTTTCCTCTTGGGTGCTTATATAAGGAGACTTATGTGGAGGTTAAAAGGTTACACACTTAGACATAACCTAATAATCATAACATCATCATCGACCTCCTCTCCCAACCGAACTCCCTTATTCGGTTTTCATAGTCACCATCATCAGTCAGCACCCTAAGGAGGAACCAGATCACACTGACAAACATGTCGAACTCCATAGCATCATATCTCACTGGATTCTCCTCTGCACTGTCTGCGGTGACAGGTATGTTTTCATGTTTTTCATTATGTCTAAACAGAACTGATCCAACATACACTACTTCAATGTAACATAAAAAGCCATAAAAAATTAATGAAACGTCCAAATCCATCGAAGGTTAAAACGCCATAAAAAATTGAACTTTCATACCGTAACATAAATTTTACCAAAATACTCTTACGATTAATTATAACAATCGCAATCATCAAGCGTTTTATACAACATTAGCCCAAGCTACCAAACCACAACTACCAATTTAACTTACTTACAAAAGACATTAAGTATAAAATTGACATTTACAACCCAAAAAGAGTTTTGACCCGTTTGACATTAAACATAACTGGAAGCGCATAGAGGGCAATGAGGTGTGTTCGTCCCAAGCTCGTCATTCCTTGCACGCAATTTACCTATCATTCACATCACAAAAATACATTCATAAGTATGTTTCATTAAACCCTAAAACTACATTTTTCATTCTTCATCTTATTTGACCTGTTAGTAAGGCCATACTTCCATGTCATACTTTATGTAATTATTTCATCCGTACCACAATTCGTCTACAACGAATTTGTTCTTCATCATTCCATCATCATCAAAATTACACATTCCATCTGACCCATTCATTTCGGGTCAAAATCTAACCATTTACATATTCCATCATCTTTGGGTTATTTGACCCATTCATAACAAGTCAACATAGTGATCATTTCATTCTTATTACTAATTCATTCATCTTGACCCGTTTGACAACGAGTCATATCATATACAATATCATCATCATAAACTTCTACTCATTTTGACCCGTTAGTAACTGTAAGGACCTACAAAAATGTCCCAAAACGACCCGTAAGTAAAAACCCGGACCCCTGAAACCCTAATGTGCATGAAAAACCAAGAAATTGAGAAAATTGGTTTTCACGCGGGCCACGTAAATGTAAGCATAGGCTTACGCGGGCCGCGTCAAAGTTCAGTTGACAGGATAAGCGCTCCAAGCCACGTGTCGCACACGTGGCGCACCTAGGTGTGACACGGAAGCCCTAGTTATAGACTAGGTAGCTCTCGCGGGCCGCGTAAAACTCAAATTTTTGCTATAAGTAGCCTGTGCATGGGGCTTTCATCTGTGTGCGAGAAATTTTCCAAAATCACTCATATTCTGCTCGAAATTCACATTTACAATAGCAAAATGCTACTACGATCAAGGGTAATAACTCGATCACCGCTACGATATAATGTCCGATTGATTGAAACCGATCCGATGGATGTTTAAGTGATGCCCGAATCCGGGCTATACTTTGTCATTCGTCGTGAGGGTTTTAATCTCGTGAGTTATCGTAAATGTTGTATTAAGTTACTGACCTAGTTTTGTGTGCATTTTTATTTAAACTAGGTTACAAGGCTAAATCAGTAGGCTAAACTCTGCTCGTTTAAACTTGCAAAGTGAGTCATTCTCTTTTTATCAAAATGCTTTACAAAACCCTGAATCTTTTCCAGTTATAATCACAGGGATTAAGTCTTTGTAATCTTCAAATTACTACCGGTATGTGGGGTTTTGTATACATTACTTGATACCCGTCACCTTTGGACAACGAGTTAGCCAATGGGTGATCTGACCATAGTCACAGATACTGTCAAGTGACAAATACCGATTTGGGGTAATTAGTTGATACAAACATTTTAATCACCCTTAATACTGTATATTATAACAATGTGTCATTTTGTGCAACTTGGATGACTTGCCAGTATTTCCCTGCTGATAAAATCTTTTTAAAACATGTTTCAGGTGATCTGCTGTGATCCAGGAAAAAGTGCCATGTAGCACTACAAGCTTGAGGAGGTGGCTCAATAAAATAAATAAACATGTTTTTGTAAAACAGGGATTTCCCAGTGAAATCACATTTATTGTAAATTATGGGTGTTATCCCCAATTTGTGAAATAAAATAAATTGGGCATTTTCAAGTTTTAAAAGATCATGTTAAATTTCCGCTGTCAACTCAATTAATAAATACCACGGGGTTTCTGTCCCGCGGCTCCTGGACCGGGTCACACCGGCACAGGGGCCGTGACAGAAAAAGCTGGTATCAGAGCCACTGATTTAAGCCAATTAAGTATTTAGAAATACTTAATTTTTCTGATTGCCATTCTGTGATTCTATTAAAATTTAATTTACAAGATTTTAACTTAGAAGTTTGTGTGTTTCTTCATGTATTGTAACAACATGAATGAACTATCAGAAGCACTTCAAAACTTTATCCATACCACAGATATGGATACCACCAGTACTTTTACTAGCTACCAGGCTGATACTGAAGAGCCAATGGTATTTCAAGCCCAACCTCAGGAGAAACCAAAGCCGAAAAAGAGAAGAAGACTCGTAGGCTGGAGGCGTGTGTGTAGGAAGAAACCAGCGGTACAGAAAGTTATAAACACTGAGGATCCGAAGGATAAAGGAAAAGGAAAAGAAATCGGATAAAGTTCCGGGCAAGCCCAGGAAATGCCATCATGGGAGGAGCTGGATCGTAAACTGGCACTTAGTGACCTCATCGGACCTGCCGATGAAAACCTCTTCAATTACCCAGTTGAAGCACAACTTCCAGTTAATCTGGAACCTGCTATCCCAGATCCTATTATCCACCCCAACCCCTACCAGGAGAGCTAGAAAAATGGTGGACAACTGACTGGCAATTTCAGAATCTCCTAAATAACCCTAATACATTTTTCCCCTAATTTGATCCTGAGCCTCCACTAAACCCACCTATGAGCACAGAAAACTTGGTTGAACTCCGCCACAATGGCGAGGAGTTGGTGGACGCAGGAAATAGAATCCGGGAAGTGGGGGAGAGAATATCATGGAAATACGACGAAAGGGAACGTCGGTTCTGAAGTGCCAGCTGATGAGGATCGTATGTGGTTGTGGGAATGTGTGTTTAATAATAATATAATAATAAAAATATAATCATGTAAAATAACTAAAAATAAAACTCTTGTAACATATCTGGTAATGTACGGATGCATATTAAAATATAAAAAATATGGAAGTCGCAAAGTCGACAATTTTGGCTATACATGTTGACGTGATTATGTGTGAATGTTTTATTGTGTTTAATTGTTATTTATTTTATGTTAATAACTTATATGTATTATTAATTACCAGATGGAAAACACTGGTAATGAACCAGTTAACGAGGTTAATCAATCCGAGCAAAACAATGAAGATCACTTTCTTAACCGACAAGATATAGAAAACATCGTGGCCCAGGGAATAGCAAATGTTATTCCAGCAATCCTTGCTGCTGCCCGAAATCCAGTTGAACCTCAACCAATTATTCCCAGCAAACGTACTCACGGCGACAATTTCAGTAATAGTGTAAATGGAGGCGGTAACAATAATAATAACGATAATGATGGGATGCAAGCCCCATTCCTTAAGAAAATGAAAAATGCAATGCCTGGTTGCACTTACAAGGAATTTCTTGCCTGTAAACCTGATAGGATCTAAGTTTGGTTTTGATTGTGTTTTACGTTTGAATAAAGATGAAGATGAATGAGTTGTGCAACGGAATTAAAATGGAAACAAACTTTTCACAATCAAACAGGAGAATTGCTTTTAACATATAAGTTTAACATTGAACCGAATGATCGAATTTAATTTCAACAACGATTACAATTTGCAAGTATGCAACAAACTCCCCCTCAGCCTGAGCTCACAGTATTTGTTCGTGCAGGAAGAAGATAGTGAAAAGAGCCAATAGAACAGTACATAGCACTGTTCTATTTATAGGCACGAGCAAACCACTGAAGCATCCAAGCTGACGTCACCATGAAAGTGAATCTTACCCCCTAACAAACTCTAACCTCTGATCTATACAACCACTGCTATGCTAACTACTGTTATTACATTTCATTACATAAAGACATCTAAACTACTGCTGCATCCTTCCACTTATGTGAACCCAACAGTACTTGTCATGATCAGCAGAGCTTGACTCAAGGCAGTAGATTGAACAGCAGAGCGTTAGTCTTCCATCAGTCTTTTACTTGATCAGCAGTTTGTAGGTCAGCAGTTTGTACAATCAGTAGATAGGAGGTCAGCAGATGTTGAAACCACTTTCAAGGGGAGAGACTTGTATACATAACATCTGCTTATTCTGGATCCATTGCTCTAATCCAGTTTTGGCTTTAATTATCTGTTCCTTTGGTAGGGTTCAATCCCAACAATCTCCCCCTGGAACAGATAATGCCAAAACTCTTCATTATTTGTAGATCTTTATTGCCTCATCAGCAGTTCCCTTATTTGCCCTTTGAGTTGTAACTCAAAGGCTAAGGCATCTGTGTCATCATCATCCCTGCTAAGTGGAAGATCCAGGAGATCCTGCAAATCTTCAAGACTTAGGCCAAGTGCTTGTTCCCTTGTTATTTTCTTCACTTCTCCACTAGACTTGAACACTGTCAGTACATGGGTCTGTTTGTCAGTTTTCCCCTTTAGTACCTTTGAGTCTAGTGGGTTTCTTGGGAGATTTTTATTTGAAGAGGTGTTTGGAGATGCTGGCCTATTGATGTCTGTCTGAGCAGTACTTGCAGGTTGATCCAAACCAAGAGTTTCTACAATCATTTTCTTTATGCCTTCTTTTACAAGGTCATCACCTTCTATTAGCTCTTGGATGGTTTCAGCACCCAACTGTTTTGTGGCCTTCTTTTAAAGATGGTTGCACCAGCTGGAGCAGTGGATCTCCTGATTTGCAGCTTTGATAGTCTTTTTGAAACCTCTGCTTCAGGATAGTCAGACTTTTGTGGAGCAGTAGGATCTGTCTTTCTTAATTTCTCCAAACTTTTGTAGGTAGCCCTGAATTTATCTTCTTTCCATCTTACCACTTGATTTTTAGACCCATAGTCAGTAGCAACTAGTTCCTCCTTCATTCTCTTCAGCTCTAGTGTCTTTTCAGGCACAATCCTTTTGTACTTTGACCAATCTGGAGGAGTGTGTTTGACCTTATTCTTTATTATTTCTTGAATCCTGGCTGCTTCTTGTTCAAGCTCAGGAATGGTCCACTCCTTGTACATGTGCTTTTCTCCCTTGTACTTCTTTGTAGCCATGATGCTTTCAACATAATCTTTTTTCAGGGATTCATCTGCCTTTTCTGATATTTGCTGACACACATTCTTTGCAAATTGTTCCAAAGATCTGACTTGTGTGAGAAAGTATTGATAATTCTGCTGAATTTCTCTATCAGATTTCCCTTGTGTATTTCTTTTTGAGATATCCTCAGCTTGCTGAGCCTTGATTTTCAAATATTCTTCAATATTGTTAGGCCTGGGATATCCTTCAACTGATGGCAAACTCCTTTTAGCAGGGTCATCCTCATAATAAAAGGACTTGATTTCTTCTCTGACTGCTGTGAGCTCAAGAGGAAATTGAACACCTGCAGGAGCTAATGGCTTTTAAATCTGAGCTGATGAGAGAGGAACAGGCTTGGGTATTATAACAAGTGATAGAGATTTTGAAGATGTTGATGGTGGTGATGGAGAATCATCATCTGGTATGAAAGTCCTTCTCCTTTTTATTGTAGGAGAGGCAGATGATGTTTTGGGTGGATTAGTGGTGGCGGTTTGAGTGGCAGTGATTTGTGATTGACTAACAGCTGTTGAAACAACTGGTGTTTCAACCACTGTTGTCATTACAGCAGATGTTGTAACATCTGCTGTCTTCTGCTTTTTGGCAGGAGGCGATGGTGGTGATGTTGTTTTTGGTGGTGATGGTGGTGGTAGTAAGGCAGTGGTTGTGGTGTGCGTTGAAGTGATAGCAGATGTTGAAACAACTGGAGTACCAGCAGATGTTGATACAGCAGGAGTTACAACAACTGTTTGGGTGGAGGTTTGATGTTGGGGGCTTTTGGACGGTGGTTTTGGAGTATGCTTTGTGAGTCTGGATGGTGTGGACTTGGGTTCCCTCACTTTTTTAGGGGGATTTCTTTTTGGCACCGGATTTTGAACATCTTTTAGCCCAGAACAACCCTGCGCATTCAACTCCATGTAAGCTTTTTTACACTTGCTACTCCTTCATCAAGTGCATTTTGGGTAACATCAACCTTCTTGCTACCATCTGGCAAAGGATTTTTTTTGGTCATAGCATCCCTTTCTGGTTCAATGTAAAGACCATCATCTATTCCCTTCTTTTTCCACTCCTGAATTTTCTCCCCCTTTTTGGCATTATCTGGGGGTAGTTGATCGATAAAGAGAACAGTTGGAGGAGCAGTGCCAATGGTTTTCAATAAATGGGCCTTTATAGCCTTGATGTCAGCTTGTGTGTTCTTGAACCTCGACTCCATTGTGTTTCTCAGCTCTTAGACATGTTTTGCATGTTGCTGATCAGCCATTTGTTTTTGTTGTTGGTGAAAAGGTTGGAAGAGGTTCCATATCTCATCTGCAGCAGATGCTTGTGGTGGAGCAGGTGCTTGAGGTGGAACAGCAGTGGATTGCACCTTTTGTACTTTTAACAACTGATGCAACATTTCTTTGATTTCTGCAACCGAAGTATCCAGTTTTTCAACACGTTTCGTCAATTCCAGGTACTTTAAACCATCACCCAATTTAATGGGATCATCTGATTTCCCACTAGCAGTGGTTTTATCAGTGGTTGAGGTAGGAAGTTTACTCCAAACATTAACCACTGATGCCCCTTTTTCTTCGTACTGGGGTCTTCTTCCTTCAACACTTGACAACCTTTTGATGTTGCCAGTGGTCAAAACAAATCCACTGGTGGATGTCAGAGGTTCTATGGAAGGAATTTCCTCCAAGGAAGTCTTATTGATGTAACCACTGTCCAAATGCAAACCAGTAGGTTCAGCACTTGTAGTGGCTGCTTCACTTGGATTACCACCAAGAGTTACTTGTAACTCAAGGGGTGTAACCTCCTCAAGCATTGTTGGTGGGTTAACTATGATTGATACATCAGACCCAGTCATTGGTTGAAGTATATTCTCATTGACAGGTGATTGAGAAGGACTGGTTTGTGCCTGGTTCAAATCAATAGCATCCAACAAAAGTTTACTTCGTGGGGGAATTGTGGATGTGAGGTTTGGTGTAGAAAGAGAATTTGCCTCGGGCATTGGGCTGTGGATGATGGAAGCAAGTGATTCCAGAGCATCATATTGTGGTGTCCCTATATGTACAACCTGTTCTTTTTTAGAAGAAGCAGGAGGAGTTTCGGTGATGGGTTGAGATATTTGTACCAACTGCTGTGAGGAAATAGCAGCAGTGGTTTCTTGTGACTTTTGTGTTGTCACTGGCAGTTTCTCTGGTATCTCATCCTCCAGAGTTGCCTTTTTGATGGGTTTTGGGGGTTTTTGGATTTTCTTTTGTTTTGGCTTTTTGTAGATTGTAGGTGTGGGTTTCAAAGCAGTTGTTTTGCTACTTTGATCACCTTGAGCAGTGGGCTCAGCAACAGTTACCCGAGGAGCAGTGGTAGCTGCTAAATTCTGCTCAGGCACCTCTGCTTGTGTTTTGCAAGGTGTTGACATTCTTGTGAAAGTTTCAGCAGTTAAGCTGTGCATTTGAAGAGATTCACCTTGTTTTATTGCAGAAGCATCATTCTTACCAAGTTTCTTTTCAAAATAATAACTTAGAAATCTTGGAAACAGTAAGAATGCGTTTGTTTCAACATTTTTAACCAGATCATTAAAGATTACCTGAGAATAATTAAAATTTTCTTCTTGAAGAATAACATACCCCAGGTTTTGAATCTTTAATGGTATTTCATTAAAAGCAGTGGTTTTGTTTGAAACACACATTAGGAGGGTATGGAAAAAAAACCTTGTTGCAGGGGGGAAGAAACCTTTTTGTAAGGTATCCCTCTTCATCATTGTATCTGCATACCCTCTTTCAATAAAGTCAATTTTTAACTCATTTTTAGGAAAGTTAGTTTTACCTTGCTGATCATCGAGTTGAAAGACTTTCGAGATGGATTGTGGTGTAATTTTGACAGCTTTACCCTTTAGAGAAGAGTTAATGGCTATGACAGTCTCACCTTGTTTGTCAAGGGTTACATTTTTCCAGAACTCTCTTTGGGTTGTCAAGTAAATTGGTGCATCCGCTGTTAACAAAGTTATATACTTTGATGCAGACATGATATCAATGATGGAGTCGAAAACATTAGTGGTGCCGGGTTTTGTGAGAAGACCCAGAAGGTTATGAGACGGTTTGTGTGGGATTTTGATGGGTTTAGCCTTTTGAGAGGCCTCTTTTGAAGATGATTTGGAAGTGGGTTTTGCAGATGACTTCGATTTTGTCATTTTGGAGATGATGATCGAAGAAGGTTGTGAAGGAATTTGAGAAAAACTGCTTTGAGAAGAGAATTGTTATGAATTCAATTCGATAGTAAAACCCTGTTTGGGGTTTTGAAAGGGGTTTTATGGTGAAAAGTGAATGCTGACATGGCAGCGGTTACAAAAGGACTGTCCACAATGTACTGTCCACGTGCCAATCTCTGACGAAATGAAGGACAGTACTTTTATGAAAACTACTGATGAAAGGCAGTGGTTACAATGGTAATAAGTGAAAGCAGTGGATGATTTTTACTATCAGTGGATATCATATCAGTGGATAAAACACTGATTTTGAACAATAGTGTTTACCAAGGAAATGAGAGAACAGGGGATGACTTTCAGCAGTGGGCAGACTTAGAAGTAGAGCAGACTTTTGAACAAGCAGTGGTTATGGCAGACTTTTAAGGATTTTAATGAAAACTTCATTTTTCGCTATTTTTAAGGATGGATTTTTTTATTTTCTGAAAACATTTTAATGCTTTTATTCATAGAAAAACAAGATTTTGCTTGTTATTCCATGTTTAGCATACCAATCCTAGAAACCAAGCTTTCAAAGGTAGATGTATCTAAAGCTTTTGTGAGCACATCTGCCAGCTGGTCTTTAGTTGGAACATGATGCAGAGAAATCAAACATTTTTCATAGCAAACCCTCACAAAGTGATGTCTGATGTCGATGTGTTTGGAGGTTGAGTGGGAAACTGGATTTTTTATGATATTTTCTGCTGCCTGGCTGTCCAACATGAGTGGTGTCTTCAAGGCAGTGATACCAAAATCCAGCAACTGATTTTGAAGCCAGAGCAGTTGGGCTGTACAGCTTGCAGCAGCTATATATTCTGCTTCAGCAGTGGATGTTGAAGCAGCTGCTTGCTTTTTGCTTTGCCATGAAACTAAGCAATCACCTAGAAACTGGCACCCTCCTGAAGTGGACTTCCTTGTGATGTTACATCCAGCAAAATCACTGTCTGAAAATCCTGAAAGCTTGATATTCCCATTAGCTGGATACCAGATACCAAGTGTGGGAGCACTTTTTATGTATCTGAATATCCTTTTTAGAGCAATAAGGTTGGATTTCCTAGGGGCTGACTGACTTCTTACACAAACACATGTTGCAAACATGATGTCTGGCCTAGATGCAGTTAGGTACAATAAAGACCCAATCATGCTTCTATAAAGTGTTTGGTCAATCAGCTCATCCTTTTCATCAGACATGACAAGCTTATTTGTTTCCATGGGTGTGCTGCATGGTTTACAATCATTCATATCAAATTTATTTAAAAGTTCTTTAGCATATTTGCTTTGATGAATGAAAGTTCCATTTTGCATTTGCTGAACTTGGAGATCAAGAAAGCATTGTAGCTCACCCATTGCACTCATTTCAAACTCAGCTGTCATGAGTTGTCTAAAGTCTTCACACATTTTATTACATGTGCTTCCAAAAATAATGTCATCCACATAAATTCGAACAATCATTAAATCCTTTCCTCTCCATTTTAGAAATAGTGTTTTATCAATGGTACCTCTTTTGAAACCATTTGAGAGTAGAAAGGTGGAAAGAGTTTCATACCAGGCTCTAGGTGCTTGTTTCAGGCCATACAAGGCTTTGTTCAGCCTGGAGACATGATCTGGATAAAATGGATCCTCAAAACCTGGAGGTTGACAAACATACACCTCTTCTTGAATTGTACCATAGAGGAAGGCACTTTTGATATCCATTTGGAACACCTTCATGTTGTGGTTGACAGCAAAGGCCAGGAACAGTCTTATAGCTTCCAATCTTGCTACAAGGGCGAATGTTTCATCATAATCAATCCCTTCTTCCTGTCTGTAACCTTGAACCACAAGCCTGGCTTTATTCTTGACAGCAATACCCCTTTCATCAGTTTTGTTTTTGAAGACCCACTTTGTGCCGATGGGACTTACATCTTTTGGCAGTGGTACAAGCTCCCATACTTGTTGTCTTTTAAACTGTTGGAGCTCCTCTTGCATGGCTTCTACCCAGCTGTTGTCTTTCAGTGCCTCATGGTACTTGACTGTCTGATGGAGTGATAGAAAACCAGCAAAAAGACAAATGTTTTGGGTTTGGCTTCTTGTGAGCACCCCTTCATTTATGTTGCCAATGATTTGGTCAGGTGGATGAGATCTCAAGAAGATTAAATCTCCTTGGTATGGTATGATGGCATTTGTTGGTGAAGGCTGCAGATGTGTATCATCTGAGCTAACCACTGCTGGTGACTTTGATGATCCAGCAGTGGCTTCAAAAGGTGGTGGAATTGGAGGTAATGGTGTGGACACATGCTGACTTTTATCCACTGTTTGGGGACTTTTGTCAGCAGTGTTTGATGATGTGGAAGCAGTGGTTGATGGGCTACTTTGGTCAACAACTATTGAGGTAGCAGTGGTTGAGCTTTGACAGCTGTTTTGTACAACTGATGCTTTTTCCATTGTGGCAGACTTTTGTTGAGGAATGATGATCTCATACCCATAGTCCGGTGGTGAATTCTCTGATGGATCTGCAATGTTAGTCTTGACAGCAGTGTTTTCAAAAGTAAATTTATTAAGATCAAACAAATCTACAGGATTTGCTGGGATTTTCATTGATGAAAGTTCATTGAACTTTACCTTCAAGGTCTCCTCCACTGCTTTGGTCCGTGTATTAAACACTTTGTAGGCCTTGGCAGTGGTTGAGTATCCCAGGTGATAACCACAATCTACTTTGGCTGCAAATTTTGAGATGGAATCTTTTAAATTCAAAATAAAGCATGGGCAGCCAAATACCTTAAAGTATGAGATCAATGAGTTGATTTTATACAGAATTTCATAAGCAGTATTTTTGTGCATGGGGTTTATTAAAACTCTATTTTGGACATAGCAAGTAGTGTTTACTGCCTCTGCCCAAAAGGTCAAAGGCAAACCTGAATCAGCAAGCATGGTCCTAGCAGCAGGGTCCTAGCAGCTTCAATCAGTGTCCTGTTCTTTCTTTCAACTACCCCATTTTGCTCTGGTGTTCTAGGGATGCTGTACTTCCTTTCAATCCCTTTCTTCACACAGAAGGCATCCAACTCCTTATTTTTGAATTCTGTGCCATTGTCACTCCTGAAAACTTTTACTGGAAGGTCAAATTGCTTTTCAACCTGTGTCACAAAGTCTTGCAAAATGCCTGCAATCTCATCTTTTGAGTGTAAAAAGAAAGTCCATGTAAACCTAGAGAAGTCATCAATGATAACCAAACAATATCTCTTCTTCTTGAGACTCATGACTTGAACTGGGCCAAACAAATCCATATGCAGCATTTGCAAACACTGGGTTGTTTTGGACTCTTCAATGGACTTAAAGGAGCTTTTATGCTGTTTTCCTTTTAAACAGGAAACACAATGCTCAGGACATGAAAACAATTTTTGTGGTAAACCTCTTACTAGGCAATTTTTTAAAATTTCAGTGATTGTCTTGAGATTTGTGTGCCCCAGTCTTATGTGCCAAAGTTCTGTCTCTTTGTTAAAGGCAGCTGAGAACAGACAGGCATCAGTTCTGGGACACTCTTTTGACATATCAACAACATAAACATTGCCACTTCTTTGAGCAACAAGTTTTGTTTTTCCAGTTTTTATTATTGCTTCAATCTTTTCAACCATTTCTGGTCCAACAATCCTACAAAACTCCTTTGTGAAGAATGACCCATACCCCTTGTCAGTCATTTGTGAAACACTCAGGAGGTTGAATTTTAGATTGTCTATCAGATTGACATTTTCAAATTTTACATTACCAGACTGTACTATACCAGACCCCAGAACTTTCCCTTTACTATTATTACCAAAGGATATATCACCCCCTCCATGAATTTTGAAATCTTTGAGAAGGGCTTTACATCCTGTCATGTGCCTGGAGCCTCCACTATCTACATACCAAAGACTATCTAAGCATGCAGAAGCTCCCTGCACATGAAGTAAAAGGATTAGTTCATTAGGGTCTCCAAAGCCAATAAGGCTTTGGATGGGGTCTCAACAGTGTCTGGGATGAGGTCAGATGCATGGACAGTGGTTAGGTCAGGGGTTTGGACAGGTTTAGGACTGTTTATCTCTAACCACTGTTGTGGTTTTTGACCAATCACCTGCTGATAACCAAAAGGATGCATGTTCACTCTAGGTTTAGAGGGCCTTTTGTAGGTCTCATAAACGTGTGGAATCCTTTAGTAAGATGATTGTCCCTTGCCTTTTCTGAATTGGTTGGTAGGGGGTGCATCAGTCACTTGAGCATCTCTTTAGACAAATGTTTGATTCAGCTATTTTGTAACAGCTGTTTGGACTGGCACAAACAGTGGTTGGTTCTTGGTGAATTTGACAGACGATGTTGATGGACTCAAGGATGTTTTAGCAGTGTACTCATTCTTTTTCACATCAAAGTTTTTGAGATACACGCATGCTTGAGTTTTGTGGTTTGTTTTACCACAGATGGTGCAGCTTTCGGCAGGTACAATGACACTTGTTTTGTTTAGATTATATGGTTTTAGATGAAAACAGTCTTTTGTTAGATGGTTTCTCTTTTCACAAAAATCACAAAACAGGTTGTTGATCTTTTCTCTTTTCTTCCTTTTCTCAGACTCCTTAGCAATAGAGTTTTGAACCACTGTTGGGATGTCTTTGATAGGAATGACCTTTGCTTTTAGAGCTGTGACACCATCAGTGGTTGTAAAGTCCATGGGCTTGAAATTTTCAAGAATGTCACACTCATCAGACCATGTGGGTTTAAATGGTATTTCTCAATTTCCTCAAAAGTTGAGGAACCCACAGATCTTTCCAAAGTGATTTTGTTACCAAGTTTGTCGGTTATTTTAACCTCTTGGCCATTCTTGTTGGTTGGTTTAATTTCAGATGAACCAGCTTGTTTTCCAGAAGTGTTTACAATATCACCATATTTTCTATATCCTACACCAAACTTGACATTGCTTTCAAGCTGTTTCTCAAGCATAACCTCATACCCTTTACAAGATTCCACCCATCTTTCACAGGTGATCTGGGTGGACTCCAACTCCTTTTTGCAAACTTGGTATTTTTCTACCATAGTTTGGAGTTGAGTTTTGGTTATGCTCTGCTCTTCTTTGAGACTGCTGATCTCTTTATCCTTTTCAGCCAATTTGTTTCTAAGTTCTTTTAATGACTTTTCAAATTTGACTTCATCAGTTAAGATTTTGTCCCTAAGGTTTTCATTTACCACTTTGATGTTAGCAAATGCAATAATGCATTTGTCTGAACACAGTTTTTCAAGAACTTGAGGTGATACCTTGGCAGCAGCCATCATGGCACAATCACATTGATGATCCTCTTCATCATCAGCTCTTACTTCTTTCTCACCTGCTTTCTTCTCTTCCTTGTCTTCTTTGTCTTCTTTGGACCAGGGGTCGGACAGTGGTTCAATCAGGGTTTCTGAATTTTCTCCCAGCAGTAGTTCACCAGCAACTGTAGTAACCACTGCTTCAGTCACCTCATCCACTGTTTCAGCACTTAGTTGTTCACATTCAGTTTCTACCCCCTCTGGTATTGACTCTAATACCATCAAACAAAATTCATCATTAGAAGGTTCATTAAAAGCATAGAGTGCAAAATTTTCATCACCAATCTCATCAGGCATACTGCTCCAGTCAACAAAACCTTGGGTGAAAAAGCTTTGTTGATCTGGTTGTACCACTGTTGGAGCAGCTTGTTGAGGTGCAACAGGTTGCACTTGTGCCTGAGGGACAGGGGTTTGAACATACTGAATTTGTGGAACAGTGGTTTGAACATAATGCACAAGCACAGGGGTTACAGCATAGTGAGCAATGTTAACATGGGTTGTAGGGGTGTATTGGGTATAGTGAACAGTGCTTTGATTTTGTGGTCTAGGGTTTGAGCTGGGATGAGTGATTATAGGACCAGTGGTTTGACTCCTGCATTCCCTAGCAAAATAACCTAGCCTATTGCACTTGTAGCACTTAATTTTTGATTTATCCAACCCCACTCTTAAATTTCCATGTAACCCTGGGAATTTTCTCCCTGTTCTTTTGTAGAATTTGCTTGTTCTTACACTAAGCAAAGCCAATTGATGCAAAAAATCCATTTCTTCTAAGTCAGTGGGATCAAAGTGTTGCAAATCATTGAGTTCAGAGCACAAGTTATCTGACATCTGGTTTTCACAATTTGCAGTAAAAGCATAATTTGCAGCGTGAGGATCAGGGTTGTTAAAATT
The DNA here is from genome assembly GCA_030545235.1 of Helianthus tuberosus. Taxonomy (NCBI): domain Eukaryota; kingdom Viridiplantae; phylum Streptophyta; class Magnoliopsida; order Asterales; family Asteraceae; genus Helianthus; species Helianthus tuberosus. Next base: position 207,811,548 of record CM060442.1, on the reverse strand, counting down.
TCCACCAGCAGTTATATCAATAAAGTGATCATAACCCTGATCCTTACCACTGCTCCTAGATTCTTCCTGACCAAAAAGAGCTGTGCTACCGAATGAATAATCATCAACAACTTTGCCAGACTCTTGCAACTTCTTTTTCTGGTTTAGCTCCCTTTCATAGGTTAGGAGTCTACCATGAAGTTGGGTCAGGGTCAGATCTTTGAACTCAGCAGAGTTTCTAGTAACAAATGCAATGGTGTCCCATTTTTCTGGTAGTGATCTAAGGAACCTGCTATTTTGTGTTGAATTTGGAAATGTTACGTTAACAAGCTTTAGTTCACTAATGAGACAACTGAATCGCTCAAATTGCTGAGTCAATGATTCACCCTTGATGTGACAAAATGTTTCATACTGCTGATTCAGAATTTCCCTATTGTTTTCAATAACTTCTTCTGTCCCCCCAAACTGTTCCTTCAGTGCATCCCATAGCTCTTTGGCACTGTTACAATGTAACAGTCCAGCATAGATTTCATTGGGTAATGCAGATGCTATGATGCTAAATGCTTTGCATCGAGTTCGAACTTTTGAAAATCAGTTTCAGTATAGTTTTCAGTTGGTTTAGGAACGAACTTCTTTGCATCCTCAGCACTTGGCACCATAGGAACATGTGGACCAAAAACAACAGACCTCCAACATCCAGTGTTCTATTGAGCAAGGATGTGACCCATCCTTCTCTCCTAGATGTTGTATTCATTACGTTTAAGCATGGGTGGTTTGAAAAGAGAGCCAATGTTATTCTTATCATCTTGTGATTGTGACGTCATCCTAGTTGTTTTACAGGCACTGATTAATCAACTTTGATGGTGATTAAACCTTGCACTGTTTTTCAAGAAAAGGAACAAACTATCAGTATCAACTTTTATGAGCTGAACTATTTACGTCAAAATGATTGTTAAATCAAATTTGACTGTCCAGGCTCTGATACCAATTGATAGGATCTGAGTTTGGTTTTGATTGTGTTTTACGTTTGAATAAAGATGAAGATGAATGAGTTGTGCAGCGGAATTAAAATGGAAACAAACTTTTCACAATCAAACAGGAGAATTGCTTTTAACATACTAGTTTAACATTGAACCGAATGATTGAATTTAATTTCAACAACGATTATAATTTGCAAGTATGCAACAAACTCCCCCTCAGCCTGAGCTCACAGTATTTGTTCGTGCAGGAAGAAGATAGTGAAAAAAGCTAATAGAACAGTACGTAGCACTGTTCTATTTATAGGCACGAGCAAACCACTGAAGCATCTAAGCTGACGTCACCATGAAAGTGACATCTAACCTCCTAACAAACTCTAACCTCTGATATATACAACTACTGCTATGCTAACTACTGTTATTACATTTCATTACATAAAGACATCTAAACTACTGCTGCATCCTTCCACTGATGTGAACCCAGCAGTACTTGTCATGATCAGCAGAGCTTGACTCAAGGCAGTAGATTGAACAGCAGAGCTTTAGTCTTCCATCAGTCTTTTACTTGATCAGCAGTTTGTAGGTCAGAAGTTTGTACAATCAGTAGATAGGAGGTCAGCAGATGTTGAAACCACTTTCAAGGGGAGAGATTTGTATACATAACATCTGCTTATTCTGGATCCACTGCTCTGATCCAGTTTTGGCTTTAATTATCTGTTCCTTTGGTAGGGTTCAATCCCAACAAAACCAATCGAATTTGCAGGCAATGAAGGGGCAACTGCAGCACTGCGTTGGTTAGAGAAAACCGAAGCAGTAATTAAAATAAGTAAATGTGCCGAGGAAGACAAGGTCATGTACGCTTCACATCTTTTTAAAGAAGGGGCCCTAGAATGGTGGAATACGGTATTACAAGCCAAGGGAAGCGATGTGGCTTATGCCATAACTTGGGAGGAATTTAAGGGAATAGTAGAAAGAAAATTCTGTCCCGAGTATGAAAAGGAATAAATGACAAATAAGTTCCTGAACCACCGAATGGTGGAGGTAGACTGTCGAGGGTATACTTTGACTTTCTTCGAGTATGCTAGAATTGTACCAACCCTGGCTTCGCCAAAACCGGTACTCATTTCTCGCTACATCTGGGGTTTGATTAGCGAGATCCGTGATATTATCAAAGCTGCGAGACCCCGCACAATCGATGTTGCGGTGGAATTAGCCAATACTTTAACTGACAGGCTGGTACGCACAAGAGAAGAAAATCGGAAGAAGGAAGTGGCCCAAAAGATTACCCAAGGATTTCGTGTGGGTAATAGTAGTAATTTCAAGAAAAAGGGAACTGGGCAATCTTTCACTCCACCGTAAAAAGAAACATTTTGGGAAATGCAATGAAACCTGCAACTTCTGCAAAGCTCTAGGACATCGTGAAGAAGAGTGCAGAAAGAAAACAAAGATCTGCTATAACTGTGGAGAAGCTGGGCATTTCATACCAGAATGCCCTAAATTGGTCAAACCAGCAGATAACAAGGCCAAACCTGCTGAAGGAACTAACAAGAAGAACGCAAGAGCTTTCCAACTGACCACGCAGGAAGCTGAACTGATTCCTAACGTAATAGCTGGTACGTTTCTGGTATACAACGTTTATGCAAAAGTATTATTCGACTCTGGTGCAAACCAAAGTTTTGTAAATACTTCTTTCTGCCAAGCTCTTAAGCTACCCTTAACCAAACTTAGGCAAATTTATACAGTAGAAACGGCAGACGGGAACTCTGTTAACATAGATACGGTTTTGCAAAAAGAAAATATAGAACTTTCAGGTCATAAATTTTCTTCAAACCTATTACCCATGAATTTAGCTGGATTCGATGTCGTATTAGGAATAGATTGGTTAGTAGCCAACCATGCTCGAATCCTCTGTGATAAAAATTCCATAGAAATCCGTGCACCTATCGGAGAAGTAATTATGATTACAGGGGATAAGCCGCGTAAACCAATGAAGTTCATTTCAGTAATGAAAGTTGCTAGTTATGAACGAAAGCAAGGAATAGTGTATATGATTTCGGTAATCATTAGCACTAAGGGTAAGGAACTTAAGGAAATTTCAGTAGTATCAGAATACTCGGATGTATTCCCAGAAGAACTACCTGGATTACCACCCGATAGGGAAGTAGAATTTAGAATTCATCTAATTCCAGGAATTACACCAATAGCCAAGGCACCTTATCGATTAGTACCCACTGAAATGTTAGAACTGAAAAAGCAATTAGATGAATTGCTCAGTAAAGGATTCATACAACCTAGTTCATCCCCTTGGAGAGCACCAGTGTTGTTTGTGAAAAAGAAAGATGGTTCGATGCGAATGTGTATCGATTATAGGGAATTGAATAAGGTCAAATTAAGAATCGATACCCATTGCCTAGGATTGATGATCTTTTTTTATCAACTTCAAGGAGCTAGATACTTTTCTAAGATAGATTTACGCTCCGGATACCATCAGTTGAAGGTACAAGAAGAAGACATACTTAAAACTGCTTTCAGAACTAGGTATGGTCATTACGAGTTTACAGTCATGCCCTTCGGATTAACAAATGCTCCTGCAGCATTCATGGACATAATGAATATAATCTGTAAACCGTATTTGGATAAGTTTGTAATTGTCTTCATCGATGATATACTCATTTATTCCAAAAGTCAGGACGAGCATTGTGAACACTTGCATGCACTTTTAACTTTGTTAAGAAAAGAGAAGCTTTACGCGCAAATTCTCGAAGTGTGAATTTTGGCTACAGGAGATACAATTTTTAGGACACATGGTGAATCATGAAGGTATTCACGTAGATCCCTCCAAAATAGAAGCGATTACCAAATGGAAAGTCCCGCAATCAGCTACGGAAGTTAGAAGTTTTCTAGGATTAGTTGGGTACTATAGACGATTCATTAAGGATTTTTCTAAGATAGTTGTGCCATTAACTAAGCTAACCTGTAAAACAATTAAGTTTGAATGGGCACCTAGACAGGAAGAGGCCTTTAGGATTTTAAAGCAAAAGTTAACAAACACCCCAATCCTTGCCTTACCCAAAGGGACGGAAGATTTTGAAGTTTATTGTGATGCTTCTAAGTTATGATTAGGATGTGTGCTAATGCAACGCAAAAAAGGTGATTGCGTACGCTTCAAGACAATTGAAAAAGCACGAAGAAAACTATACGACTCATGACTTAGCGTAAGGAGCTATAATTTTTGCCCTTAAGATCTGGAGACACTATCTGTATGGAAGCAAGTTTACTGTCTATACAGATCATAAGAGTTTAAGATACATATTTGGGCAAAAAGAATTAAACATGAGGCAAAGAAGATGGATGGAGATTCTAAGTGACTACGATTGTGATATTCAATATCACGAAGGAAAGGCAAATGTAGTAGCAGATGCCTTAAGTCGTAAGTATCATGAAAAACAAAAGCGAGTTCGTGCTCTTAGATTAAATCTACAGTTAGATTTAATGGAGCAACTGAAAAACATTCAAGAAACAGCAATCAAGGATGATGCTGAAGGAATGAAAGGACGAATAAAGGAATTAGAGCAAGGAAGTGATGGAATTTGGAGATTCCAAAAGAAAAGAATTTGGGTACCTAAGCAAGGAAATTTAAGAAATAAGATTTTAGAAGAAGCCCATAAATCTAGGTATACCATGCATCTTGGTAATAATAAAATGTATCAAGATTTAAGGAATAACTTCTGGTGGATAGGAATGAAAAAGGACATAGCTAAATATGTATCTAAGTGTCTAACTTGTTCACAAGTTAAGGCAGAACACCAGAAACCTTCAGGATTACTCCAACAATTAGAAATGTCTGTATGGAAATGGGAGCTCATAACAATGGATTTTGTTACTAACTTGCCCAAAACCAGAAAGGGTAATGACGCGATTTGGGTAATTGTGGATCGATTAACCAAATCAGCCCATTTTCTACCCATGAAGGAAACCTTTAGCATGGAAAGATTAGCCAAGTTATACGTAGACGAGGTAGTATCTCTACATGGAGTTCCACTCTCCATTGTATCGGATATAGAAAGTCGTTTCACTGCACATTTCTGGACCAGTTTCCAAGAAGCAATGGGGACCCGACTAAACTTAAGTACAGCTTACCATCCCCAAACAAACGGACAAAGTGAAAGGACGATCCAAACCTTGAAAGACATGCTCAGGGCATGTGTGATAGATTTTGGAGGCAACTGGGACAACCATTTACCTTTAATTGACTTCTCCTATAACAATAGTTATCATTCAAGCATTGAAGTTGCCCCGTTAGAAGCACTGTATGGACGAAAGTGTAGAACTCCAGTTTGCTGGGCAAAGATACGAGAAAGTCAATTATCAGGTCCCGAGATTGTGCAAGAAACCACTGACAAGATAACTCAAATCAAGGAAAGACTAAAGACGGCTCGAGATCGTCAAAAGAGTTATGCAGACAATAGACGCAAGCCACTGGAATTTCAAGTCGGAGACAAAGTACTCTTAAAAGTTTCTCCTTGGAAAGGAGTGGTTCGGTTAGGTAAGAAAGGAAAGCTAAGTCCAAGATACGTAGGACCATTCTCAGTAATCCAGAAAAAAGGACCAGTATCCTATCGTTTACAATTACCAGAAGAGTTAGCTGGGGTACATGATGTATTTCATGTATCTAACCTCAAGAAGTGTCTATCGGACGAATCGTTAGTAGTCCCTCTTCAAGACATACAGGTAAATGAAAAGTTGAAGTTCGTGGAAAGACCGCTTCAAATAGAAGACAAGAAGATTAAATTTCTCAAACATAAAAGATTGGTACTTGTCAAAGTCAAGTGGGATTCAAAGAGGGGACCCGAATACACCTGGAAGCTGGAATCGGAGATGAAGCGAAAATATCCCCACTTATTTCAGTAAATCACGAGGACGAGATTTTAATTAAGGTGGGGAGGATGTAAGGACCTACAAAAATGTCCCAAAACGACCCGTAAGTAAAAACCCGGACCCTGAAACCCTAATGTGCATGAAAAACCAAGAAATTGAGAAAATTGGTTTTCACGCAGGCCGCGTAAATGTAAGCATAAGCTTACGCGGGTCGCGTCAAAGTTCAGTTGACTGGATAAGCGTTCCAAGCCACGTGTCACACACGTGGCGCACCTAGGTGTGACACGGAAGCCCTAGTTATAGACTAGGTGGCTCTCGCAGGCCGCGTAAAAGCCTGTTAAGGCTTAGCGGGCCGCGTAAAACTCAAATTTTTGCTATAAGTAGCCTGTGCATGGGGCTTTCATCTGTGTGCGAGAAATTTTCCAAAATCACTCATATTCTGTTCGAAATTCACATATACAATAGCAAAACGCTGCTATGATCAAGGGTAATTACTCGATCACTGCTACAATATAATGTCCAATTAATTGAAACCGATCCGTTGGATGTTTAAGTGCTGCCCGAATCCGGGCTATACTTTGTCATTCGTCGTGAGGGTTTTAATCTCGTGAGTTATCGTAAATGTTGTATTAAGTTACTGACCTAGTTTCGTGTGCATTGTTATTTAAACTTGGTTACAAGGCTAAATCAGTAGGCTAAACTCTGCCCATTTAAACTTGCAAAGTGAGTCATTCTCTTTTTATCAAAATGCTTTACAAAACCCTAAATCTTTTCCAGTTATAATCACAGGGATTAAGTCTTTGTAATCTTCAAATTACTGCCGGTATGTGGGGTTTTGTATACATTACTTGATACCCGTCACCATTGGACAACGAGTTAGCCAATGGGTGATCTGACCATAGTCACAGATACTGTCAAGTGACAAATACCGATTTGGGGTAATTGGTTGATAAAAACAATTTAATCACCCTTAATACTGTATATTATAACAATGTGTCGTTTTGTGCAACTTGGATGACTCGCCAGTATTTCCCTGCTGATAAAATCTTTTTAAAACATGTTTCAAGTGATCTGCTGTGATCTAGGAAAAAGTGCCATGTAGCACTACAAGCTTGAGGAGGTGGCTCAATAAAATAAAGAAACATGTTTTTGTAAAAACAGGGATTTCCCAGTGAAATCACCTTTATTGTAAATTATGGGTGTTATCCCCAATTTGTGAAATAAAATAAATTGGGCATTTTCAAGTTTTAAAAGATCCTGCTAAATTTCCGATGTCAACTCAATTAATAAATACCACGGGGTTTCTGTCCCGCGGCTCCTGGACCGGGTCACACCGGGACGGGGGCCGTGACAGTAACGGGTCAATGCGCATCCTTTACTTTTTCATTCCTAACCATTACTTCAAAACTCAACACATCAATTTACCATGTTTTATACTATAACTTTCAACTAGAATTAATATAATGAGACTCTCACCTTACTTTACATGAAGGATAGACGAAGTTCATATGAACTTACCTTCACCTTGCGTTGCTTGCGTCCCGGATTGGCTTGTGCTCTCTTCCTTTACTCCTACAATTTCATATTCAACATCCTTTTAAGCTCATGCTTTCATCTCACTTTTACATTAACATAGAGAGCTAACAACTCATCATTTTACCAATCCTATTCATTTAACATCATGTTCATATGAAATTATCATCATAACATAAAAACCAACACCTAAGCATTTCATCAAACACATGGTGTGCATAACATTAGCAAAGCATAATGTACAAGTATCTTATGCATAACCTCACTAGTTCATGTCAAGATCATCATTTTCGACTAATTTCATATAACTTTCATTCATAATCAATTTTATCTAACATGTACTCATTATAAGACACTTCATACATAATCATTACATTAATTTGCACTTAACTCGTCATTACCCTTCACAATACTCATACTTCAAGTGGGTTTTCACTTTTAATCTTTAATTTAGCCGAATTCAAGCATAATTCATGTTCTATGTGATGTTTCTAACCCATATTCATAATAATTTCACATCAATTCATCGATTGCTTTAATCCCATTTCATACTAGATCATCAAAACACAAAATTCTACTTACCTTAAGCTTTAGTGTGCTTATATGATCAAGGAATCAAAGACGTGCATGGGTTTTATTTAGATTTCCACCTTCAATTTGCTACATTTTTATTAGACATTCATGGGTGATTTCTCCTTCTCTTCTTCTCTAGTCGACATACCCACATTCCACTTACTGATAACATGGCATTTCAATTGTTTCATTTTCAGCCCTTATATTTTTAAAACATGTCATTTAAATATGGCTCAAACTATCTACACACCAAGTGTGTAGATAGCCAACCCAAAAAAGTGTTTTTTGTCCTATGAGAATACCCTGCAGTGTCGAGTTGTGGCCAAATCGCGGCGTTTTGGTCCGATCAACCAGACAAAGACTGACGGGTGTCTGACGGGTCTGTTGACCGGACCAAAACGCCGAGCTTTGGCCGCGTTTTGGTCCTGTCAACCAGACCGGGTGTCAGTCTTTTGTCTGGTTGACAGGACCAAAACGCGACCAAAGCTCGACGATTTGGTCCGGTCAACAGACCCGTCAGACACCCGTCAGTCTTTGTTTGGTTGACCAGACCAAAACGCCACGCTTTGGCCACAGTTCGACACTGCATGGTGTGCATATAAGACAAAAAACACCTTTTTTGTGTGCCAATAGGCAAATGAGTATGCAAATAGGTACACCCATTTAAATATCCAAGTACTAACTAGACTACTTCTCACTTGATTAAATTTGTTAACACTAAACATCACACTTACTAGCATGATAACCGACTTTTATTACACTGAAAGTCTAAACTTACCATTTTACCATTAAGGCATCATTCATATAATATTATAATATAACATATGAAATTTGGGGTGTTACATTTAAACCAGCCCAATGTAATGCACGGCCGTCATGTTTATCTTCATATACGTTTTGGTGTAAATATTTTTCAAATAATTTGGCCTTTGTATACAACGACGTAAGTTTTCGTGACTTTCAAATATATTGTCGCAATGTGGTTTTTATCATTACTTTTGTGAATTGCTTATTTAATTTTTATTTACGCTTGGAATCCGTCGCAGAGCGCGGATAAACCATAGTTAATCAATAGTTATAGTTTGGAGAAGAATATCCAAAATACTTATAATTTATTAAAGGATTATTGGATTTTATCACCCTCAACTGTTGGCTATTGGTCGTTGCCACCCCCAACTATTACTTTGACGCCCATCAGTTTATTTTACCTTATTTTGTGATACAAATTAACCTATCTTGCCTCACGTATAATTTAAAAACTGTTAGGCTATATTAATAAACGGTTAAGCTATATTGATAAACGTAAAAGTTTTTTTTATAGAAAGATTAAACTGTTAAATCACGTAATATGGTTAAATATGAAAAATATTTAAACTCATGTTTAGGTTTACATTTGATTATTCTCCATTGTCACTCAAAGTTTGTTTCAAACATATTATGTTCTCTATCATAATACTTAGAAATCTGTAGAATCTACATTTTTCGGTAATTTAATTTAAAAGTATCATTATTATTATTACTAATATAAATATAAAAGAATTTGACAGCTTTTAGTAAGTTTTAATACAAAAATATCATTATAAATTAAAAATATATTTGAAGTAGGAGTGAATATTAAGGTAACGATTTTAAAAGAAGCAATACTATCATTATATGATATTAACGTAATTTATAAAATAAAAAAAATCAATTTTTATTAAAAACAATTTTAGAGATGATATGATGTTAACATGTGAAATTCGTTAAAATCCTATATCCGATGTAAGATTTTTTTCTTCTAAAAGTGTAGAAAACTTGTACGTAAATTTTGTTACGATGTAATTTATATTATTTATTTTGTATTGATAAGATGTAAACAAATATGAAAACCCATAAAAATTTTAATCGTGTATTCCTACGTCAAAAGTAGGAAAAAATAGTTTATAATAAGGTAATCTCTAAAAGAAATACAACACCTTTTAAATGGAAAATACAAAGAAATAAAAAACACATGAAAATTAATCTATATCATGAACTATAATTTCAATAATAATAGAAAAAGGATAAAAGTCAAAGATAATTAATTTTCTAAAAATTTAGTTAGGAGTGAGTTAGATTAGATTCTATTAATCTATTACATAAATTATAAATACAAAATGAGAGATTGTAAGAAAATGTTATGTGATGTTAAGTGGAGGTCTTTTATTAATATTTAGATTAGATTAGACTTATGCTTGAGGTCTAATCATGGGTTTTTGGTATGTCAATATCCCTAATTAATGTTTATAACCACCTCCCCATACCAATAATTATATTAATGACAGATAAAAAAATATAATTTTTTTCACCTTCTACTATAAAATTGTTTTTAATCAGTTGCAAAAAGAAATATAATATTTGAGTTGATAAGTAATTAATAAACGTTGCCAATGATTCTTTGGTGGAGTGGTGGAAAGGATTTGGGTCATGTGAGTGGTCTCAGGTTCGATTCCCACCTCCATCAAAAGGTGAGGCATTGGGGTTATTCCCAACCCAAGGATGGCAAGGACTCCGGTTCAAGCCTGAGGGAACCCGAGTTTTCTATTACGGCGCATTTACTCCAGTGGGTCGCTCTGTCATAACAGGCGGTAGATTCGTGTGGAGGGTGCAACTCCTGTCAAGTGGCAGGGGGTCGGAAATTTTCTCGGGGAAAGCTATGTCCCATTTCTACCAAGGCGTGGCCCCGTTAAGACAACATAGTCCTTGGGACAGAAATGGGGCGGGCTTGCGTATTGCGGGTGTGTATTAACCGTCTGTTGTGATTTACACCTTTCAAAAAAAAGTAATTAATAAACGTTATTCATTATCATTGTATAAACGTAGATATAAACTCACAAGAGAAACAAAAAGATGACAAAAATTACTTTTTTTATGACAACAAGAAACTTTTATTGAACAAATTATCCAACTCTTAGCAAGAACCTAAGAGGGGCACAATATACAGCCAATACAACCCCAAAACATTCCCATATTACAGAAGCATTGCACAAAAGAGAAAAATAACAAAAACAAGGATGTCCATCGCGCATCATACGAAGCGAATCCTACCAAAATCCTTCCTCCATGATTCCCACGAGATATCTTTCCATTTTGTTCTTTTCTTGATCAACCAGAAGCCCATTTCTATTATTTCATCCACCATCCTTTGACACGTAGTATTTGCTGCCTAGAATATCTTGTCATTTCTTCCCAGCCATATTCTCCAAAACGTTAATTAGTAGTACCATCGCCTCAATAACTTTTGTTTTTGCTCCTGATAGGTTCAGTTTTGAAGTGTGCTCCGGCATACCTTTTACGTCTTGAAACTGGTCAGGAATGAGTATTTGTAACAAGACCTAGTGTAGGTCCACCAGAAGGATCGAGTAACCTCTATTCCTGTTTTCCGACAAACCCGAAAGTGCGGAATCCAAACGGGTAAGTTAAACCAAGTTCGAACACGTAAATGATAAACACGAGACTCAACGATTAACACACAATGTATTAATGCTTTGAAACAGTTACAATACAATGTTTACAAAATAATCTCTGTAAAATCTCTCTAGTTCTCTCGTGTGTGTGTTCTTACTTTTTCTGTGAATTCTATCTGAATATATATAAAGACAGACACGACGAAACTGAACAGGTCGACGAAACTCCAATGGTGACGAAACCTTGAGAGTTTCGTAGCTTGTGCATGGCGAAACCTTGAGGGCCACGACGAAACTTCAAGTCGACGAAACCCTTGATGTTTCGTCGACATACATACACACACAAAGTTTTCGGCCCAAGTGAATGTTTCAGCCCAATGGAGTTAAAGCCCAAACAACCATGCACATATATACGTGAATTGAATTCTCAACATGCAGATTATATAGGTTAGTCAACCATGTGACATCATCATGATATCATCATGATGATGTGGCGGGGGGAAATGGCTCGCGGCGCTTCGTGCTTCGCGTGTCGAACTCTGGAGCGCAGGACGGAGGAATGTCGCGACGTCGGGCTCGAACCGAACCGAGTCGAACCGAACTGAGTCGCGTCCACATAATATGTATCAACAAACTCCCCCTTGGATGCTACTCGTAAGGTTCATCTTCCATGTCGGAGGATCTTCAAAGTCTTCACGTGTTGTAAGTAGAAAGTGTATTAACAAACTCCCCCTTAAAATAAGCTCTCCTTTGAGTTATGCTCGTGAATCTTTTGATCTTCAATTCTTTTAGATCCGTGTGGTGTTGATGATAGGTCAGCGGCAACTGGATCATCTTTATCATTTGAGTGCCTTTATGTCGTGTCTTCATTCCGAAGCTTATCATCGAACATGTACTCCTTACCTTTAGCATCTGCACATGCAAGAAAGCTAAACGCGTAATGAGAACAACTGCTTGGAATATAGTTAACATAAACAAACGACGCATATGAGACCAATTCTCATTCAACTACCGTCCGACAATTTGTTTGAAAAGTTAACAGATTTTTCAATTTTGATTATTAACTTTCAAAACTTGCAAACTCTGACCGTTTATGAAGATTCGGTCGTTTTGGTTTTCATCAGATTTCAGGCAAACAAAGACTTGAGTTCCAACATCGGTTAATCAAAACTAAAGCAGAAATAAAATCTTTTTGACTTTTATAAAGTTTATATTAAAACACACCTAAAATCTTTTTGGTATTTTGAATATTTCAAATGTAAAGACTGAAAGCAATAAATAAATATATACAGCGTTGCAGAAACTAAGAAAAGTAAATATATACAAACATTCTTTTTGCGAGTTTCGAGGGTAAGAGAATCATATCAGTGTACGGTCATGCCAAAACGCTCTTGTTGTTCTTTTTGTTAACATATAGATAAACATCCTATAACGATTATCGGTATTGTTGTCCACATAAACTCAACTTATCAGATGTAATCATGGCGAGGGCATACGTTAAGGTATGATTTATACTTACCGACCGGTGTTCATCCACACATGACACATTCCCGTATCAAGGTATGCACGAGGGTTCATCTTACTGGTGAGTATACCATTTATCATCTTTTTGACCGTATATGAAAATGTGAGAAACTCACTTATTTTGTTTGAAAACAAGCCCCAATGTGATAGAATCACTTATTGATGAGGAACTTGATTTTCAGATGCATGAAGGGCACAAGAGCAAGTCCGTGAACAGGTCAGTACTTTCGTACAGCAAAGAGACGAACTTGACTCCCGGATAAATGTGATATATTATCACTTATTTTGTGGACATGTGCAGTATGTACACGTATGTATGGTATCATGGAAGATCTAGACTTCGTCTCCGTTTGTTTCGGTAAAAGAAACAACCATGATCCCCAGATGATAAACAGCATAAAGACCACATATCTCAGAACCTTGGCAATCTCTCAAACAAAATTTCGGTACCAAGACCATATGCCAATTAGTGGTTCCTACACAGTCTTTAGTCGATTTAAGTTTATATCACCCTGCACACTTTAAGATGAGTTGTGAGCCTACCGATACATCTTCTATAGAGGTGCTAAACATTTTTCATTTTGCATTTCAGTTTAAAAAGGTTTGGACAGACCACTGATGTACTATCATTTTCTCTTTTGCTCGCCAAGAAACTCATTTTTGTTTTTTTATTGTTTTTGCGTTTTTGACATTTTTTGATGTTTTTGAATTTTTCAAATTTGGATTTACTCCCCCTAAAATCAACAAACTTACAATAATTTTAAAAACACAAAGATATTTACAAAAACGATTTTCCGATGTGGATTACTCTTGCTTGACCTTAATGTCGTTTACCAATAATAAAAAGTCAAATCTTGATTTATCAAATGCTTTGGTAAAAAGGTCGGCACGTTGGTCATCAGTGTGGACCTTAACAACATCGATTAGCCTTTTATCAAAGCAATCACGTATGAAGTGATACTTAATTTCGATGTGTTTGGTCTTTGAATGCTGCACAAGATTTCTAGTGATAGATAAAGCAGCTGAATTATCGACTAAAATACGAGTAGTTAGGAATTCAAAACCGTAATCACGCATTTGCTGTTGTATCCACAGGACTTGGGAGCAACAACTTGAGGAAGCAATGTATTCAGCTTCACAAGTTGATGTAGCGACACAAGTCTGCTTCTTGCACTGCCATGTTACGAGGCGATTTCCTAAAAACTGGCATCCAGCCGTTGTGGATTTGCCGTCGATTTTGCATCCGCCAAAATCAGAATCACTGAAAGCGACTAAATCAAGTTATCATCCTTAGGGTACCATAGACCGGTGTCTGGGCAACCCTTCAAATAACGAAAAATCCTTTTTACAGCTGCAAGATGTGAGGCCTTCGGGTTCACTTGATATCTGGCTAGCAGGCATGTTGGATACATTATATCTGGTATTGATGTTGTGAGGTACATAAGGGATCCAATCATCACGCGGTAGTATGAAGAGCTAACAACTTCACCCTTCAAGTCTGGATTGATTCCGTGATTTTGCTGCAGTGGGGTACCAATGGGCGTTGTGTCGGACAACTGGAATCGGCTCAAGAATGTCTTGAACATACTTATTCTGATGGATGAAAATCCCTGACTTCGTTTGTTGCACTTGCGCACTTGCAAGCCCAAAAAGAAAGTCATCTCCCCCATAGCGCTTATCTCGAATTTATCCTGCATTACACGCTCGAAATCCCTACACATAACATTGTTAGTAGAACCAAATATAATATCATCCACATATACCTGTACCAGTAGAAGATCTCCATCTTGTTCTTTGATGAAAAGAGTACAATCGATAAGACCTCTGCGAAATCCATTCTGCAGCAGATAATTAGATAAGGCTGCGTACCAAGCTCGCGGTGCTTGATGTAGACCATAGAGAGCTTTATTCAGCAACCAAACTCGATCGGGATGGATAGGATCTTCAAAACCTGGAGGTTGTTCGACATACACCTCTTATTCGACTAGACCATGTAAGAATGCACTTTTGACGTCCATCTGGTAAACCTTGAGTCCTTTGAATGAGGCATAAGCCAGAAAGATCCGAATTGCTTCCAGACGTGCAACAGGAGCATACACTTCGTTGTAGTCTATACCCTCAATTTGACGAAAACCTTGAACGACCAATCTTGCTTTGTTTCGAATAACGATTCCGCGGTCGTCCTTTTTTCATTTATAAACCCAACGAGTACCAATCTTCTTGTAATCAGCAGGTTTCTCTACGAGCTTCCAGACACCAAGCTTCTGGAATTGTTGCAAAACAAACATGTTTCTTCCTGCATTGCTTCAACCCAAGAGTTATCTTTCAAAGCTTCTTTCCAAGTTCTTGGCTCTTCCTGTGAGACATAACACGCGAAAGACCAATCGTTTTGTTGACCAGATTCTCGAATCGCCGCATATAAGCCTGCGCTGTTGTTGTTTCGCAACATGTTTCTTGTTTGAATGCCACTTTGTACATTACCGATGATGTTTTGTTGAGGATGGGTATTGTGAATCCTTGTTTTTGGATTATCTTGAACTGGAATATTTGTACCCAGATTTTTGAGATTTAGATCAACAACCAATTCAATACCTGGAACTGACGAAGAGGATGATGCAGTAGCTTCAGCTGTTATAGGGGCGTCCACTGGAGGTGTAGCCTCTGAAGTACCATGTACTACTGATGTTGGAGCTTCTTGATCTGCATCTAGAAATTCATCATCCTCTAAAGATTCGTTCAGTTCGGTTGCATCATGAAAATCCTCATTATCGAGAGCATTATTGTTCACTGAAGTTGGTTCTTGATTGACAACAATTGGACGAACCAACGGTGAATCTGTTGCGTTGTCACTCTCGAAAAACATCCTTGCCGCAACACTTTCTTCAACTGCTTCAACATTGATCGAATTGAAAAAGTCATCGTACTCAAACATCCAAGGCTGACCCGGATTTTTGACTGGCAAAGTGTGTCTTTGTACTCTGACTTCAGACCATTCCTCAATCCTTTTAGTCTCTAGATTCCAGACTCTTAAGTTCGGGGTGGCATAACCAAGAAAGTGACCTTCAATAGCTTTTGCCCCAAACTTTCCATTAGGATCGATCATTGTGCAAGGAGCTCCAAACGGTTCAAGATATGACAAATCTGGTTTCCGTTTGTGAAGAAGCTCGAAGCAGGTCTTGTTGTGTCTTTTGACTGTAAGGACTCGGTTCAATGTATAACAAGCAGAGGACACAGCTTCAGTCCAGAAGGGAATCGGCAATTGTGACTCTACCAACATCGTCCTAGCAGTCTCGATCAATGTACGGTTTTTACATTCAGCGACGCCGTTCTGTTGAGGAGTATAAGCCGTACTAAATTCGTGAAGAATACCTTTTGATGTGCAAAACTCCGCCATGGCATGATTTTTAAATTCAGTACCATTGTCGTTGCGTATCCCTCTAACCTTCAACTTATACAAATTATCAATCTGAATGATCAAGTTTTTGATAATATCGAAAGTTTGACTCTGATGAGCCATAAACGCTACCCAAGAAAATCTTGAATAATCATCAGTTATTACGAGGAAGTATTGATCATTCCTAATGCTTTTGTGCTTGACAGGACCGAACAAATTCATGTGCAAATGTACAAGAGGAACTGCCATCGTGTTGATCTTCGTTGTCGGATGTCGTTTCTTAGTTTGCTTTCCATATTGGCATGAAACACAGACGTCTTGAAGATGGAAATTTTTAAGAAGAACACCATTCACTAATTCATTCGACACCAAATGATTCATTTTTCGTAAGTGAATGTGACCCATACGTCTGTGCCAAGAGATTGAGTCTTTTTCGGTGGCTTTTTTAATGAAACAAGTTGCTTGTGCAGTCGTTGTTATTGCTTGGCTCATATCAAGGACATATAAATCGTTTATCCTTGGAGCTGATAAGAGAATCCATTCCTTTGGGATCTTGAAGCTGGGTTTCAGCACATAACATCCATTTGCGTCAAAGTGTACTGAAAACTACTTATCACAGATTTGTGAAATGCTGAGAAGATTATGATCAAGCTGTTGTACAAAGTTGATCTTGTCAAAACTTACAACCCCGTTAGATACCATTCCTTCTCCTGTAATATATCCGCCCTTATCTCCAGCAAAAGCAACATATCCTCCTCTAATAGATTTGATGTCGTAGAGAAGTTTCATGTCGCCTGTCATGTGCCTGGATGCCCCACTATCAACAATCCAATGACTGCTGAAAGTTCCTCCTGGAACACCCTGCACATGTACTCACATGATTAGTTGGAGATGGGGACCCAAGCCTTTGTGGTCTTGGGTCTTCCATTTTCATCAACCTAAGTTACTTGAACTTCTCGATGTTGTGGAAATTGTGATGTTCCCCCTGATACAGTAACCGTTTTTGGTTTCCAAGTCTGTTTTGTTTTACCATTTTTATTATTTAAAATCTTAACTTCATGATTTTCTGAAGTTTTTGAGTTGTCTGGTTTGACAGAAACAGATGTTTTGTTAACCACGTTGGTTTTAATTGCCTTTTCAATTTTCTTGACCTGTTGGCGTTTCTGTTTCTTCTCCCTTTCTTTTACAAGACGGGGATCTGGTTTTGATGAAACAGATTGCTTTCGGTCATTTTGGTCACGGGGATCATCAACTTTGGCTTTTTGTTTATGAAGATATGGACAATTTCGAATAATATGTCCAAATGTGCCACATGAAAAACATGATCTTCGTTCTACAAATCCCGAAGTATCATGTGATTGTCTTGTCGATGATGAACTTTGTGATCCCGAGGTACTTGGTTATGAACTGTTTTGTTCATTTCTTTTCAAAGATTTAACTTGATTGACATGATCTAAGTTAGATTTATTGGCAAATGTTTCAAGTTTGTATGTTCCCTTCGATTTCACAAAGTTCACTTTCTTGTTCTTCTTTTGGTTCGGTTTCTTTCGACCTTGAGTCATTGATTTACCTTTTGGTTTGGTATGATTTTGCTGCTTTTTCATTGTTGGTAATTTTTTATTGCCATATTGTTTTCGAACTTCGGCCTTTGGAATCGGAGGGCACTGTGTTAGCACAACATGTGAACCCGACTTTCCCAAAAACTTACTTGTCGAATCTTCAAAAACTTTACTGATTAAAGATTGATTTACATTCTTAATCGGAAAATCTTTGTCAGAATAGATTTTATCATCACCAACAAGAGTGTACAGCAAATTCACACTCTCTGACTCTTTTGCAGACGTGGACTCGACCAGAACAGTCTTAGCAGGTTTTACGGGAGGACCACATAGAATATGATTCTCAAGAGGTATGTCCTCTTCTTTGATTACCGCATCAGACTGTGCTGAGTCAGTATCATCGGATTCATCATCAGAAGAATTAGCATCCTCAACAATAACTGGAGGATCCTGATTATGTTCAGCAGAAGACACACATGTCTCTGCTGACACATCCAAATCTGATGATACTTCCGGTTTGTATCCAAGTCCAGTTACAAATTCCTCAATGTCTAAAGGAACAGATTCCTTATAATGATTTCTATTCTCCTCATCAGGCATGGCATCATAATTTTGTCTAACAGGCGGTGGACATTTCTTGTATCCAATGCATGTGACATCCATTTTCTCTTTTTGTGTGTCAATGATGTGATCCAGCACGTATCTAGAGTTTGAATAACTGTCTAGCTTATGCCGGATCGCCTCACTTTCACACTTTGTACAGGCTAACTCTTTTTGCATGATCTCAAGACGATTGATATAACAGTTTATGTCAGTTTGTTTTCTTGAAACCATTTTTGTCAGTTCGGTTTTATCTTTTCTTAAATTTGCAACCACCGTTTTAAATTCCTTTTCATGGTTTTCATAAAACATGTTAGCCTCTTTGCATTTCGAAAGATCCACTATCAACTTTTGATTGTGGATATTTGTCACTTCATATTTGTTTTGCAAAGCCTCATGTTTGCTTTGCAAATCACACCACTTAGCATCAAAAGAAACATGTTTGTTTTGCAAGTCAGACAATTCAGCATTTAAAGCATCATGTTTGCTTTGCAACTCAGACATATTAGCATCCAAATCAGCACATTTATCACTTAAGCTAGCACAATTATCACAATTAACAACAGTTGGTTCATCGACACATACCTGGCTTGATGAACTGCCGCCATTAGCCATAAAGGCTGAATGAAGAGAAGAAGAAGAATAAGCAGCTTGATCCACCAGAATAGATCTTCTATCATTCCTTGCTGCAGCTTCTCCTAACAATTCATCGATATCTGCATCGATTCTCCCACTAGTGTAACACCTCGTAAAAATCATACCCAATAAAATAAAGACACGTGTCATGTAAGATAAACGTGTCAGGAACCCGGGTCAAATTAGAAGATGTATGGTAGGATTTAAAAAGTCTCGACATGTTAATAAACACCTCTGAGCGACCTGATTATAAATCCCAAGACCCTAATCAATATGATAAACATCTGATCTATTTAGAGCCGGTTATTCCCATAATGAATAAATTCAGTTAATAAAGAATTGGGTTTTTAAAATGATATTACGACAAGGTGTATGATCAATTCTTTTCAAAAGAATTCAAATCCATCCAAATGCATGGCAAGACCTTCCATAAGAATCCAAGGATGTGTAAGTGCATGGCAAGGTTTTATAACCTTTTTAAGACTGATCAAGTGGTCCCATTCTGTTGCAAGAGACCCAAGATTCGAACTATGAAACTTGCATGGCCAAAGTTTGAAAGTTTTCAAGGTTTTTTTTTTGTCTTCTGGTCATCGGATACGGACCGTATGGCCTTAGGCTTACGGTCCGCAAGCGCTGCAACTGGGAGATTTAATCCAGGGTCGGTTACGGACCGCAAAGACAAGGTTTTACGGTTCGTAAGAGGTGCTTATGGTCCGCAAGGCTTTTAGCTTAGGGTCCGTAAGACAGTCGCTGGCAGCAGAAAATGGACAGATGCTTGTTCAGCCTGTTGCACCGCCTTACATAAGTGGTTTTCGAATTCTGGGACTTGGCAACTGGTTTTGGCATCATAGGGACACCTGGGAATCATCAGTGATCACTAGTAGACATTGTTGTAATGATCCTAGAGAATTCTAAGTACTATATAAGAAACTCAAGGTTGCAACATTTTGTCATTCATTTGCAACTCACTTCAAACTCATTTCTGGAGCTTCTCTGATCAGCAACAAGTTTTCTTAGGATCCCTAATCATACTTAGGACTCTTGTAAGTGTCCTTAACCTTCTTTAATTCAGTTTAACTTAGTTAATTAGCTTAAAGTCAAACCGTCGTAATTAAGGTTTGACTTCGAGATTAATCAATAATTGTCCAGTCAAATCTCGAATTGAAAGTACCTATAAGTTGGTAATTATGTGGGTAATAAACCCTTAAAAGGGTACTCTCTGATTCCCACTCTAACTAGGTCAATTGTCGGGTCAAAGTTAATCTTAAAAAGTCAACAGAAAGCTTATTTTCAAATAAACGCATAATTAATAATGTAGAACCCATGCAACCTGTTTTATCATTAATGTAACTTGGTAATTAAAGTAAGAACATGTCTAAACATGTTCAACCCGACAATTTTCAGTTTAGGCTCGGTTCGGAACCGAAAGTCGCATAGTTTGACTTTTGCTTTGACTTTCGATTCTGACCCATTGTAGCATGTTTTAGAAATGCCTTAGAGCCTCATTAGGACCAGGTTTCATATAAGTATAACCCTCTGTGATTATACAACTCGGTTCATTAGTTATCCGATTCATATGCATGTTTCCGTTAAATGCCTAAATGTTGACTATTATGCCCATATGACCTTAAAAAATGATTTTTGAAGAGGTAAAAGAATAGAAACCTTAGTTACTGATTTATAAACTTGTTCCTAAAGTTTCACATCAGTTTGAGGTCGAGATTAGGAGTTATGCTCATTAGCGTAAATGAAAAGCTTTTATTAGACGGCGTAATTAGCGTATAGCCAATCTAAACCCAATTATTGATACCAAACTTTTTACCTACAGATATAAAATAATATTTTGAAAGTTTGGAGGTTTTTATTTATTTTTAGGCTGAGCATAACCTAGAATTCTAAGCTTATTTCGGTTATTGTCGGTTTTGCCCTTTTGGGCTATAAATTGAGTTTTACAAATCTTTTTTATACCAAACCTTTTGCTACTGATCTAATATAATAAATAAAACGTTTTGAGCCTTTTGGAATAATAAAAATATCAGCTCTCCTTTGAAAACCCGGAAATGGCTCCAAATCACCTTTTTAAGCATTTTAACGCATAGTATGTATTAAAAATCATTTTGAACTTATAAGGTTTAATGCCTACTGATATTTTCATTAAATTTTTATATCTTAACAGTAAGTAAAAGTTTTAAACTCAGATTTCCAGTTTTGACCTTTTAGACTTATGTGAAATTACCAAAATGCCCCTACAGTGCATAGTATGGTTATAATTAATAAATTTCACATATATATGATACCCTACTGATATAACTTATTAAATTAAGTATTTTTACTGATTACATCAGACCTGTAACTCATATTTATATTAAACCTCTTTTATAACCTTTAAAATGACCAAAACGCCCCTACGGGGCACAGTTTGGGTTTAAAATCATTTTGGGCATAATAGAAGATATCTTACTTATGTCACAACATATCTAAAGCATATTAACTTAGGAAACATGTATACGACTCACACGGTTACCCGTTATGCATTTTTCGCGTTCGGTTCGGTTTATGTAACTAGTTTGCATAAATTGACCGAAACGGGTCAAACCTTATCATTTTTGTCTCAAAATCCAGAATGTGTTTAAGTTACCCATATTAAACATGCATACAAGCTTGTCGGGTCAAAACCACATTCTAAACCGGTCTTCGCTTTATCATGCGTTTGAACCGTGTCTTCCTTTAGAAAACTAACCGGTCTAAGTCTAAGCTTAATTAAAGACCCGTTAGGATTCTAATAGGTTATTAAAACCTTCGTTCCAGATTAGGAGCCCAGTAAAAGCTATGTGCACTTGCTGTATTTGAATTATACTTTGCTCAGGTAAATACTCTTAACTTATTTTCCCTATACGGGCTTGGGATACGGTATTATAATAATACCGCTTGGTCGGGTATCTAGTCATTTAAATAGGATTGTGATTAATGTATTTACATAACTCGTTTTATTATGTATTATTTGGTGTATGGCCTTTAGGGGTTAAATGACCATTTCTCGGATATCCTTGGCATCATTCAAAGAAATGGCCACGACCTAAGAACGGGGTGTAGGCGTACACCTGACAGATGCATTATGTAAAAACTGGTAATCCACTTAAAGGAAATAATCCTTGTGGGCATTATACCTGTGGTGTGTCAATTAATCTAGACCGGGCCAACAAACCGGCCCTGATGGACGACAAATAAGTAAAACTGTATACAAGATTATTTTAATAATTGTCCCAAGTTATAAAAGATATTTTTGACGAAGTGCATTCAAATCAATTTTCAAACTCTTTTCAAAATGAGTCAGTTAAGTTGTATTTACCAGTGTAAACTGACGTATTTTCCAAAAAGGCTAAGTGCATGTACTATACGAAATAGGCTGGCTACTCCACACATCAATAATCAAGTCTCGCAAGCTCTAGATGTCAAAGTCTGTTCAACAGTTTTTCTTTTTTATTCGATCCGCCTGTGGATCTGTTTCAACTATTTTGTGATACTTAATATTACAATTTATTCAGTTGAAATAAATCTATCTTTTGCTTCCGCTGTGCATTTATATATTGTGTTGTTTGACTATGATGATATCAACTATGTCACGATACTCTCCACCGGGCCCACCGGTAATACGTGGAAAAATCGGGGTGTGACAGGTTGGTATCAGAGCCAACACTGAGTGAATTAAACAGTAGCCTTTTGTGTTTAATCTCAGTTACACAGTTGCACATTCCTCAAATTTTCGAGTCTAGACAAAGAACATAGGACAAATCCTGATTTTGCTTTATTTTTGTCTTTTATATTTTTGTTGTTATCTTTGTGTATGTGACAGGGTTAAGCATGCCGCCAAGATTCTTTAGAGGAAAAGGAAAGGCACCTATAGCAGGCCACGACCATGAGGCCGGACCATCCCAAAGGCGAACCCCACCCATCACTATGAGTACAAGTCCCCAGGGAGACTGGAGGACTCATCTACAGCCAGCGAGACGGTCCATCTCATTAAGTTCATCACCTTCTTTTCTCCACTCCTTTGGGCCCCAATCAGAGAATGAGCCCGAAAACCCTCAGCCTTCATGTATCCCTCTCCAGAGGTCCAACTCTCGTGATTCCTTCGACAACCCGTCACTTATCTTCCGAAGTTGGTTCAACCCGGCAAACTACCTCGAAGAACCACTGGGTGTTAACCCATTGGGACCTGAAGATCACTTTTCTGGAGATCAAGCCATGGATATGGATGAGGATACTGACCCTACTGAACCACCGACCGGTACCCCCACACATCCCATAGAAATTTTTGATGGGTCATACTTCCATGGATCACCCTACCGTGGTCCTGACAGCTACCAAACGAGGTTCAACCAGTATGAGTGGTATTTTACACCCTCTCACCATTCATCGCCTCATCAGCAGCAGTAGCAGGATCCTTCTGAGGATTCGCGCTTTGTGGCAGTTACCCCACCACCACCACCAGTTCAGCAATAGCCTCCTGAGCCACAAAGGCGAAGGAGATCGCACGCACGGATGTCCGTGCAGGGAGGAGTGCGTATCAGCACCCCTCAACCATCGAGTGGCAGCCACTACCCGCCACTCCAAGAAGACCGGCACATGGGGGGACCTTCAAACCCCATCCCGAAAGTAAACTCCGCGCCTGTCGCGTCACCACCGTTGGGTTTTGGTAACCCAATTCCTACATACGCTGGCTCAGCGGCATATAATCCCTTTGAGCAGCCGGCTCACACCAGCTTCAATTATGCAGAGGTCGACCCATACCAGACGGCATGGAACTACAATGCTCTCAACCCCGAAGGGCCCTACGGAGCTCCTTGGGGAGTTGGTTACCCAGCTTATGGGTACCAACACCCGCCGCCTCTTCGACCTCCGCATCAGCAACAGCCACAGCCGCAACTGCCATGGTTTTCCCCGCCAGAACAGGAAAAAATACTCCAAAGATTGAGCCAAGTGGAAAGGGTAGTCCGTGAGGACCAAAGAAACAACCGGGGATTCTTTAAAGGATTAGCGAGTTTAATAAAAGGAAAGAGCAAGAAGGACCATTGAATCCTTTAAATTGTTGGTTGTATTTCCTTATTTTCAATCCAGCCCTTGCGTGGGCATGCCTTTTTGTTTAACCCCTGCGAGGGTATGTCTCTTTGTATTCTGCCCTTGCGTGGGCATGTTATTTTAGTAAGAAGTCCCGTTTAGGACAAAAATTGTACTTTTTAAATTGTTAATGGAATGGTTAGTTTAAATTTTAATTTTAATTTATTATGTGTATAAACATAAAAGGTGAAGTAAATAAAATAACATTCCTACTAAAAGATCTACCATTATAATAAAATGCCAAAACCTAAAAGGGGACCAGACCTAGCCGTGTGTCATCTTAAGACAAGGCCAAGATGGTAGTTCCATAATTAGATTCAGATCCATATTAACCTCTCAATTTAGGATTGTTCTGCGTTATGTATTAAAAAGAATCTTAAAGGTAAAACCTAGCCTATATGTCGTTGAAAACATGGCCAAGATGGTAAAACCTATTCAAAAGATTCCAATCCTTGTTAACATCTGAAAACATGATAACACTCTAGGCAAAATGTGATTCGATAAAATCACATAAGTCATCCTTAAATTGGGTTATTCCAATTTTCCTTATTTAAAATAATCATCCCTTAAGGATGAAGTGCCCACGGGATATAATTAATGTTGGTGCATGCGTCTGTCGACTTCGTCTTGTATCAAGTCTTGTATTAGAATGTTAGATTCGGGCACGTATTTCGAGATTTTAGGTAATTTCGCTTGAGAGACTAATTCCGCTTGAAGTGGTAATTCCGCTTGAAGTGTAATTCCGTTTGAGACATCTTTAAGCGGAATTAGATCCCTATATATACCCTTCCAAGCAAAATTAGTTGTAACTTTCCGGTCTGAGCAACGAAGTGCTGCCGAAGTGTCGTCTCGCTGTAAATCATCATTATATCAATATAATCGACAGTTAAAGTGATATTCTAGCTGAATTGACCTCGATACGTATGTTTCTGCCTTTCGTATTGAGTAAAACTCTTCTGATCGACTCGTTTGGGTCTGAAAACGATCCTACAATTAACGTCCTCTAGGACTAAAGACAGTGGTAGCCTACAACTCCTTGTCAAGAAAAGGTAATGAACTTGGATTCAAACTTTAATGCCTCGATTCCATAAAACCTGGGCTTATAAACTAAACTTGTCTATGTGACTAGGCCTTTTGTGCCATTACTAACTTATAATTTAGGATTATAATAAAGATCCTGAATAATTATATATTTAACAAATTAACTAAAATGGCTATTAAAAACCATGGTTAATAAATTGTCAAAAACAATAAAACTGTATAAGCTTCTATATAAACCTTGCCTTTATTTGATTTTTATGTAGCAATTAAAGCTACATGGCTAGGTCAGAAGAGGTAAACAGTCATCCGGTGAAAAACCATGAAAATACTAAGATACATGTGACCGGTGTGGAGCTGGAAGCATTAGTAGATAATGCTGTTACAAAGGCTATAGATCGGCAGTATAATGAATCTAGCGGGACTCGAAGTAGGACCCTATCCGCACCGCATTCCAAGCCTAAGACTCATTCAGAGGCTCATAGCAAGCCACCCTCTAAGAAAGATAAGCCAAAGAAAGATGATGTTCGACATTCATCTAATCAACACAGTGTTCCATCTAAAAAGATAGTGTTTGATGATAAACCACGTACCAAGTCATGTACCTATAAGTACTTTGTTTCCTGCAAACCCCGGGATTTCACTCTGGAGAAAGGGGCAATAGATTGTATGACTTGGTTAGATGAAATGGACACAGTAGTTGACATCAGTGGTTGTGCTGAGAGGGATGTAGTGAAGTATGTATCCCAATCGTTCAAGGGAGAGGCACTAGCATGGTGGAAGTCTCTCATTCAAGCTGCTGGAAAGATCCCGCTCTACAATTTGTCATGGGATCAGTTCGTTGCTCTCATTAAGGAGAATTATTGCCTGCAGCATGAGGTTGAAATAATTGAATCAGATTTCTTATCGTTGGTGATGAAGAATTTAGATTGTCAAGCTTACCTCACCAGTTTCAATACCCTGTCTAGGCTGGTTCCGTGTCTCGTAACCCCGGAACCCAAAAGGATTGCTCACTTCATTGGGGGTTTAGCCCCAGAAATCAAAGCCAGTGTTAAGGCGTCCAGACCTGCTACTTTCAGATCAGCAGCTGATCTATCTCTGTCTCTTACCTTGGACGCGGTCAGGCTAAGATCGCTCAGGAATTCGGAAGAAGGCAAGAGAAAGCATGAGGATGATAACTCACGAAGATCTGAAAAGAAGCATAAAGGTAGCACTGACTTCAGGAAGAAGTCTAGATCCAACAAGGGTAGCCAACAAGCTGAGGAAAAACCAAAGTGCAAAACTTGCCAAAAACGCCACTTTGGAAAATGCAGACTTGAGTCCAAATCTAAGTCAGGACCACCTGCATGTGGGTTATGCAAGTCTAAAGAGCATAAGACTGTTGATTGCAAGAAGATTAAAGATGCCACATGCTACTACTGCAATGAGAAAGGGTACATTAAAACCAATTGCCCTAAATACGCCAAGAAGCCTGAAGAGGTCAAGAAAACCAATGCAAGGGTCTTCCGAATGGATGCAAAGGAAGTTGTTCAGGATGACAATGTGATCACATGTACCTTTCTCATAAATGATGTCTATGCAAGGGTGTTATTTGATTCAGGTGCTGATAAGTCATTCGTAGATAATAAGTTTTGCAAATTGCTGAATTTACCTGTTAAAACCCTAAGTGTGAAATATGAGGTGGAATTAGCTTATGGTACCTTAGAAACCGCGTCAACCGTGTTAGATGGATGTTTCATATCCATTAGGAACCACTCTTTTCCATTGTCCCTACTTCCTTTGAGGTTAGCCGGTTTTGACATAGTTATAGGCATGGATTGGTTATCTCGTACCCAAGCCCAGATAGTGTGCAATAAGAAGCAAGTGGTGATCAAGACTCCGTCTGGTGAGCCAATTACCATTCAGGGAGATACCCAGTATGGACTGCCTGAGAAAGTGTCTATGCTCAAGGCATCTAGATGTTTGAAGAAGGGTTGTGTCATTTATATGGCACAAGTAACTATTGATGAGCAGAAACCCAAGATTGAAGATATTCCAGTCATTTCTGAGTACCCTAAATTTTTCCCAGAAGAACTACCTGGTCTACCACCAGATAGGCAAGTAGAATTCAGAATTGACATCATCCCCGGAGCAGCACCTGTTGCGAGAGCGCCTTATAGGTTGGCACCAACAGAGATGAAGGAATTAAGGACACAGCTAGATGATTTGCTAGCCAAAGGTTTTATTAGACCTAGTTCGTCTCCTTGGGGAGCGCCAATCCTATTTCTCAAGAAGAAGGATGGATCGATGCGTCTGTGCATCGATTACCATGAGCTTAATATGGTCACTATCAAGAATAGGTATCCTTTGCCCAGGATCGACGATCTGTTCGATCAATTACAAGGGGTAAGCTACTTCTCTAAGATCGATTTGAGGTCAGGTTATCATCAATTGAAGGTTAAAGATGAAGATGTACACAAGACTGCATTTAGGACTCGTTATGGTCATTACGAGTTCCTAGTGATGCCTTTTGGGCTCACTAATGCACATGTCGCATTCATGGATCTCATGAATCGCGTCAGCAAGCCTTACTTGGAAAAAATTGTCATCGTTTTCATCGACGACATTCTCATTTACTCGAAAAGCCAAGTTTACCATGAGAAGCATCTCCATTGCATTCTTAAGCTACTTCAACAAGAAAAGTTCTATGCCAAATTTTCAAAGTGTGAATTTTGGCTTCGAGAAGTCCAATTCCTTGGACATGTTGTTAGTAAGCGTGGTATCCAAATGGATCCCGCTAAAATTGAAGCTATTACAAACTGGCAAGAGCCCAAGACGCCTACGCAGATTCGCAGCTTTCTAGGACTGGCAGGATATTATAGGCGATTTATTGAAAACTTCTCAAGAATTGCAGCACCCCTAACTCTACTCACCCGCAAGAATAACAAGTTTGACTGGGGGCCTAAGCAGCAAGAATCTTTCGATATTCTGAAGCAGAAGTTGAGCAACGCTCCAGTATTGACGTTGCCTGATGGAATTGATGAATTTGTAGTATATTGTGATGCATCACACACCAGTATGGGATGTGTGCTTATGCAGAAAGGCAAAGTCATTGCCTATGCTTCACGACAGTTAAAGGTGCACGAGAAGAATTACACCACCCATGACTTGGAGTTGGGTGCAATTGTATTTGCACTAAAACTGTGGAGGCATTATTTGTATGGAACTAAGTGTGTGATCTATTCTGATCACAAAAGCCTTCAACATTTGTTTAATCAGAAGGACTTAAACATGAGGCAGTGACGGTGGATGGAAACTTTGAATGATTATGATTGTGAAATAAGATACCATCCTGGCAAGGCAAATGTGGTTGCCGATGCCTTAAGTAGAAAGGAAAGAGTGAAGCCTATAAGAATCAATGCCAAGAGCATTGAGATAAAGAATAGTTTGAATGAAAGGTTATTAGCTGCGCAGAAGGAAGCTGTCTTGGAAGCTAACTACCCTGATGAAAAACTAGGAGTAACTGAAGAATAGTTATCCTATGGCAGGGACGGAATCCTAAGATTAAATGGACGAATTTGGGTTCCAGTTTATGGAGGACTTCGGGATGTTATCCTCCAGGAATCCCACAGTTCCAAGTATTCCGTTCATCCTGGAGCTGATAAGATGTATCAGGATCTAAAAGCAAACTATTGGTGGATAGGCTTGAAAAAGTCTATAGCTGTCTATGTAGCTAAATGTTTGACGTGCGCGCAAGTCAAAGCTGAACACCAAAAGCCGTCAGGTTTGCTACAACAACCTGAACTTCCCACATGGAAGTGGGAGATGGTGACAATGGATTTCGTCACCAAGTTACCAAAGACAAAGAAAGGAAATGATACTATATTGGTGATAGTAGATAGACTGACTAAGTCAACACATTTCCTACCCATTAAGGAGACTTATAGCTCCGACATGTTAGCCCAATTGTACGTAGATAAGATTGTATCCCTGCATGGCGTACCAGTATCTATTATCTCTGACAGGGATACTAGATACACATCACATTTTTGGAAAAGTTTCCAACAGTCTTTGGGCACGCGCTTAAATTTTAGTACGGCTTACCATCCACAGACAGATGGGCAAAGTGAGTGTACAATCCAAACTTTGGAAGACATGCTTCGTGCATGTGTGATTGATTTAGGTGGTAGTTGGGATAACCACCTGCCATTGATCGAGTTCTCCTATAACAATAGCTACCATACAAGCATTCAGGCTGCGCCTTTTGAGGCATTATATGGTAGGAAGTGCAGAACGCCTATTTGTTGGGCAGAAGTAGGAGAAGCTCAGTTATCAGGACCCGATATAGTCTTTGAAACGACGGACAAGATTGTCCAGATTCGTGACCGCCTGAAAGCCGCCAGAGATAGGCAGAAAAGTTATGCTAATAAAAGGCGAAAACCTCTAAAGTTTGAGGTTGGTGATAAAGTTTTGCTTAAGGTATCACCCTGGAAGGGGGTGATGCGATTTGGTAAGAAAGGTAAGTTGAGCCCGAGGTATATAGGACCATTCGAAATTATCGAATGTGTTGGGTCAGTGGCTTATAAGTTGAACTTGACTGAAGAGCTCAGTGGTATTCGCAATGTATTCCACATCTGCAATCTGAAGAAATGTCTAGTAGATGAATCGCTAGTCATACCGCATACAGATGTGCACATAGATGAGAGCTTGAAATTTGTGGAAAAACCTTTGTCGATCGATGATCGACAGGTTAAAAAGCTTCGGAGGAAGCATGTACCTATCGTAAAGGTTAAATGGGATGCCCGCAGAGGTCCCGAATATACGTGGGAGGTAGAGTCTACCATTAAAGAAAAGTACCCTCAATTGTTCCAGTAAATCTCGAGGTCGAGATTTCTTTTAAGGGGGTGAGGATGTAACACCTCGTAAAAATCATACCCAATAAAATAAAGACACGTGTCATGTAAGACAAACGTGTCAGGAACCCGGGTCAAATTAGAAGATGTATGGTAGGATTTAAAAAGTGTCGACATGTTAATAAACACCTCTGAGCGACATGATTATAAATCCCAAGACCCTAATCAATATGATAAACATCTGATCTATTTAGAGCCGGTTATTCCCATAATGAATAAATTCAGTTAATAAAGAATTGGGTTTTTAAAATGATATTACGACAAGGTGTATGATCAATTCTTTTCAAAAGAATTCAAATCCATCCAAATGCATGGCAAGACCTTCCATAAGAATCCAAGGATGTGTAAGTGCATGGCAAGGTTTTATAACCTTTTTAAGATTGATCAAGTGGTCCCATTCTGTTGCAAGAGACCCAAGATTTGAACTATGAAAGTTGCATGGCCAAAGTTTGAAAGTTTTCAAGGTTTTTTTTGTCTTCTGGTCATCGGATACGGACCGTATGGCCTTAGGCTTACGGTCCGCAAGCGCTGCAACTGGGCGATTTAATCCAAGGTCGGTTACGGACCGCAAAGACAAGGTTTTACGGTTCGTAAGAGGTGCTTGCGGTCCGCAAGGCTTTTAGCTTACAGTCCGTAAGACAGTCGCTGGCTGCAGAAAATGGACAGATGCCTGTTCAGCCTGTTGCACCGCCTTACATAAGTGGTTTTCGAATTCTGGGACTTGGCAACTGGTTTTGGCATCATAGGGACACCTGGGAATCATCAGTGATCACTAGTAGACCTTGTTGTAATGATCCTAGAGAATTCTAAGTCCTATATAAGAAACTCAAGGTTGCAACATTTTGTCATTCATTTGCAACTCACTTCAAGCTCATTTCTGGAGCTTCTCTGATCAGCAACAAGTTTTCTTAGGATCCCTAATCATACTTAGGACTCTTGTAAGTGTCCTTAACTTTCTTTAATTCAGTTTTGCTTAGTTAATTAGCTTAAAGTCAAACCGTCGTAATTAAGGTTTAACTTCGAGATTAATCAATAATTGTCCAGTCAAATATCGAATTGAAAGTACCTATAAGTTGGTAATTATGTGGGTAATAAACCCTTAAAAGGGTACTCTCTGATTCGCACTCTAACTAGGTCAATTGTCGGGTCAAAGTTAATCTTAAAAAGTCAACATAAAGCTTATTTTCAAATAAACGCATAATTAATAATGTAGAACCCATGCAACCTGTTTTATCATTAATGTAACTAGGTAATTAAAGTAAGAACATGTCTAAACATGTTCAACCAGACAATTTTCAGTTTAGGCTCGGTTCGGAACCGAAAGTCGCATAGTTTGACTTTTGCTTTGAGTTTCGATTCTGAACCATTGTAGCCTGTTTTAGAAATGCCTTAGAGCCTCATTAGGACCAGGTTTCATATAAGTATAACCCTCTGTGATTATACAACTCGGTTCATTAGTTATCCGATTCATATGCATGTTTCCGTTAAATGCCTAAATGTTGACTATTATGCCCATATTACCTTAAAACATGATTTTTTAAGAGGTAAAAGAATATAAACCTTAGTTACTGATTTTTAAACTTGTTCCTAAAGTTTCACATCAGTTTGAGGTCAAGATTAGGAGTTATGCTCATTGGCGTAAATGAAAAGCTTTTATTAGACGGCGTAATTAGCGTATAGTCTATCTAAACCCAATTTTTGATACCAAACTTTTTACCTACTGATATAAAATAATATTTTGGGATTTTTGGAGGTTTTTATTTATTTTTAGGCTGAGCATAACCTAGAATTCTAAGCTTATTTCGGTTATTGTCGGTTTTGCCCTTTTGGGCTATAAATTGAGTTTTACAAATCTTTTTTATACCAAACCTTTTGCTACTGATCTAATATGATAAATAAAATGTTTTGAGGCATTTCGAATAATAAAAATATCAGCTCTCCTTTGAAAACCCGGAAATGGCTCCAAATCGCCTTTTTAAGCATTTTCACGCATAGTATGTATTAAAAATCATTTTGAACTTATAAGGTTTAATGCCTACTGATATTTTCAGTAAATTTTTATATCTTAACAGTAAGCAAAAGTTTTAAACTCAGATTTCCAGTTTTGACCATTTAGACTTATGTGAAATTACCAAAATGCCCCTACGGTGCATAGTATGGTTATAATTAATAAATTTCACATATATATGATACCCTACTGATATAACTTATTAAATTAAGTATTTTTACTGATTACATCAGACCTGTAACTCAGATTTATATTAAACCTCTTTTATAACCTTTAAAATGACCAAAACGCCCCTACGGGGCATAGTTTGGGTTTAAAATCATTTTGGGCATAATAGAAGATATCTTTCTGATGTCACAACATATCTAAATCATATTAACTTAGGAAACATGTATACGACTCACACGGTTACCCGTTATGCATTTTTCGCGTCCGGTTCGGTTTATGTAACTAGTTTGCATAAATTGACCAACATGCCAAATAGTGCACTGTTTATTGTAAAAGTTCAAAGCTAGTGTCTTGTAATATCAAAATCCATCCCATTTATTTATTATTTTAAAGCACCTGATTTGAACTTCAAAAGTAAATCATGGAACCCCTTTATCAAAATCAACCAGATTTTCATATGGGTATTCCTATTTTCTAGACCTGTTGACCTAAAGGTCAAAAACCCATACCATGAGCTGCCAAAATAATCAGTTATGAAATAAAAACAAACATATAATAAGAACCATACACTGTTACCGAGATCAAAAGCAGTCTTCTTGATAACATCAGTTGTTAAATGTGCATATCCGGTCTGCAGTGAAGTGCAAAGAGCGTGAATAAGGCTTTTACTTTGCGATGAATTGTGGAAACTGTCGAAATAAACCATATAATCATCACTTTATTACTTATGAAAAACCATATATATATATACATCATTAGCTTATTAAACATCCAGCTTGAAAGAACAATAATCATCACAGATCTAGTTATTAAAACCCTAGAATGGAGCGTCTTCTTTTACAGATCTGGATTTCATGTGAAGTTCATTAGTTTACAGCGAAGGTCACTAAATCATCACAGATCTGGTTAATTACCCCTTCAAACATCAAAGGTTTAGAGAATTACCTGTATTAAATCGGATCTTCAGTTGTATATCAACGAAGATAAAATCATTGAACACAGAGAAGGAGTAGGAGTCGTCAACAGAATATAAGAAACCCTAATTTCAAAAAACCCAAAAAATCTTAAGAATCAAATGAAGGAGGCGGATAGCACAATAACACGGAGAATATAGGGTTAACAATGGTTGTTGGCGATGACACAAATGAAGATTGGAAAAAGGCGAATTTTTTATAACATGTATATACGGATCCGAATTAGTGGATCCGGATACAAAACGGGGCTTCATTATATGTGAAAAGAATACTCATTCAGTTTCCCGCCAAAACCACATCTAGGAAGCCATAATATTGTGCCAAGTGTCCCAATTTTTTTTGTTTATTATATATAATAGATAACTACAATAAAAAAATACATTACATCACCAAAAAAAATTAAAAATCAATCATCTTCATCTTCATTGGAGTCAGATGTAGGAAGTGTCAAAACATGTTCTACCAAATCAGCTTGAAGGTTTGAGTTTATTTGTCTTGACTCGATTAGATATTGGTTTTACGTTCTCTCTTCGTCACAAATGTTTTCGTTATTTGATTCGAGCTCCTCGCCATAGTATTCAACGATTGCACGCCCTTAATCCTCTAAAATCATGTTGTGTAGAATGATGTACGCGTACATCATGTTTCTTATTTGATCTTTTTCATACAACGACAAGGCATGCTCAAAATGTACCACTTTTTCTGCAAAACACCAATTGCTCGCTCGATGTCTTTGCATGCCGCCATCTGAACTTTGTTAAACTTTATTCTTTTATGATCTAGGGTTCCATCTCTTGAAAATGATTTCACAAAAACAGCATACTCAGGGTAAGTTCCATCAACAAGATAGTTACCTTACTTGTATTCAACCCCATTTACAAAAAAAAAAAAAAAAAATGTTCCTTTTGGTCCAATACCATTTATTAGATCATTGAATAGGGGCGAGTGATGTATAGTTTTTATATCGTTATGTGAACCGGGCATACGAGAAAATGCATGCGAGATCCAAAGATCTTGTGATGCAACCGCTTCAAGGATTATAGTCGGCATTCCATGATATCCACTTGTGTGAAAGCCTTGCCATGCAGTTGGACAAAATTCCCACTCCCATTTCATAAAATCAAAACTACCGATTATCCTGGGAGACCATGATATTCAGCGTGATGTTCCAAAGTTTGTTGCATATCACTAAATGTCGGTTTCCTCAAGTATCTCTTCATATATAATTCAATGATATACGCACAAAATTTGTGAAGACTTTCCCTAGCCACTTATGCCGACATTTTTAAATACTCGTCCTTTTTGTCAGAACTATTGTCGTAAGCCAATTGTCTTAGGGCGGCCGTAACTGTCACACCCCCAAAAATACCACCAGCAGGAACCCTCGCGAGGCGTGTGACGTACCAGGATCTAGCCACTAATCACATTGAACCATAAGTAAAAATAGAAATTTCCATTAAAGGAGAACAGTAATACTCAAACATCAGTTTTGAAAATCAAACGTATTCAGTGGAAGCATTAAATATTGTTCAATAAGTTTAAAATATAAAGTTTAGAAAACAATCGAACTTCGAGTGTCTATCCAATCGCCACTACCCATGTCTACTCCAGCTTCCCAGACAGCAAGTCCCATGTCAGTGTACCTAATGGCATGCAAGCATGCAGAAAAAGTGTATCAGCCTAAAGCTGGCGAGTTCACAGTTTTGTTACACATTTAGTTACCAAGTGTTTAGTTTTAAGACATGTTGATAACAACTCGATACCGCAAGACGGCTGTTTGTTTGCCCTTCCCCAACGCTCTATCAAACATTGGTCATGTAGTTAAGGTCATTAGTTCACGCCCGTCCTATCCAGGTACGTCGTGAGGGTGCCAAACCTAATAGCACTATCAACTAATAACCCCGTTGCCCTACAAGCAACTAGTTCGGTAGTAAGATGGGACTTAAGTGATAGATGTGAGTAAATTATCCAACATAGACATTAACTGAAACCTGCCTCATATCCCCTACAAGGATATAGGTTTGTAAATTATCCCCTACATGGATGCAAGTTTGTTTGTTTGTTCCTACCGGATGCATGCTTGTAAAGAAAGTAGTGGACTCACCTTTGATTGCTCGGTTAGACTTTTAAAGTGATTAGGAGTTGAGGTAGGTCAATCACGTCCTAATACGATTACCATTTAGTTTATTAGTGTATTCATGTAAGGCACGAAACTCATACACGTATCATGCAATCACGTTGACAACTTACATACATATACATATTCCACATATAATCACTTGTGATCATAGCACATAACAACTCACATAACATTTTCGTTGACATAAAACAGGTTTGATCATTCTCAGATAGCACAAACAACCATTTAGATACATACATAACAACTTATTATGTTTCAGCTTTGATGTCCAGAACTGGGTTGTTTTCGGGTATTTCTATAAAATAGTTTCCCTATTTCAAAAATTCCAAATAATTTACAGGACGTTCCAAATGGTACGTTTCACTTTGTGTAAAAATCTCAAGACCTAAATCATTACCAATTATTTATTAAAAATCATCTACTAGGCTACAGTCCACGGAAAAATTTATTTAAAAATCATCGTCTGTCCGATTGGCGAAATTCCAGTAGGAGATTTTCGGTAACATCTGTGCCCAGCTACTGTACGAATTTCACGACCTAAATCTGTCCAGTTTATAGTATATAACGTAAATCATAATGTGAAATTTCTGCAGAAAAAACGCAGCTTTAGCTGCTGTACGTAACAGTTCTTTAAAAATAGTAAACGACATCAGAAAAATGCGATTCCAGCGCCGTTTGAATCGTATTTCGAAAATCTACTTTGTGGATTAAAGAAAACTCAGTTTTCGATAGGTTATGACCTAGTTACAGCCAACAGAAGTTGGCTGCAAATTTTAGACAGAATCTGTTTTCATTACCCGATCTCCCAAAGATGGTTACCTAACAACCCAAACAACTTATAAACATTTATTTACAGCAGATAATCATCACCACACGTCATCTACATCATTCAGTCAGTAAGATTCAACCCAAACATCAACAAGACTCCAACCCTAGAAACTACGCAACCCATAAGAACAAATCTTAACATCGCTAACACGATTCCTAGCAACCTATAATATAAGTAATCACCAAAACATCAAGAATCATCACAAACACAGAAAACGCAGCAAAGTTTTCGCAAAAATCATAAGGGTTTAATACACTAAATAAGTTACCGGAGTAAAGAGACGATGTGGATCGATCCGAGCTTTATATGAATGAACTTGAGAGCTTCCGGTGCCCTATTTCTGCGTCGATTAGAGAGGGGCAGGGGAGGAGGGATCGTAACTTGGGATTAGGGTTGGAGGTTAGGAGATGTCGCATGCATACATACGTAGTTTAAGGGAATGGGGTTTTGGGGTGGATTGGGTTTTTTTTGGGTTGTAGCCAGCTTGGGCTGCAAGGAGGAATGTGGGGTTTGGGTTGGGCTGCAACTAGTTTAGGTTAGGTAGTTTGTGGATTGGGCCACCACCACTTGGGCTGCACAAGGTTCGTGCAGTTAGTGTGTTCGAGTATAAAATTTTCTGGTTTCGGTTACGAGATTTGGTTTGGCCTTGTAACGAGTTTAGGTTCCGAATCACTTACTAGATATATAATTATTTCGGGTTATTATATATATATATATGTGTGTGTGTGTATTCATTTAAGTAAGTGTGCTCGGTTTAAACATACGACGTGAAAAGTACAAAACATAAATGAAATAATAAAAAAAAGTAAAGATGTTAACCTCGAAAAGTACGGGTTGTCACAGTAACCTTTTGCCACGTGGTAAATCCTAAATTACCACGCGCATCGGGTCTTTGTCGGAAAAAAACATAATTATCCTCTAAATCCTTTGATATTCATAAAAATATTTTTTTACTCATACGAAAACGACGCCTAAATATTCTTTTATCATACATTGGTTCGGGTGAGAAATAATCGCTTACCAGCAAATCGTTTGCGGTTCTGCATTCACGAACAATATACTTCCTCCGTTTGGGTTGGGCTTGGGAAGTCCCTTCATCTGCATCTTCAACAATAGTTTTCACCACCATCGACACTGCTGATAATAATAATTTCGCCCCGTTGTCGGATGGGGATGACAAAACAAATTTATAATACGAATCGGTTGAACTTGAAAAATCCATTTTATATATAATTTTTTTTGGAGTTTGATAGTGGTTTTTGAATTTTAATTTGGATATTAAAAATGAGTAAGAAATGTTTGGTTTATATAGAAAATAATTAAAAGGTTTTTTTGTTTTAAATAACCGTTGGCCAACGCCTATACCTAAAGGCTAGCCCAACAGTCATCAAATAAACTAGCCAATCAAAGCCAGCCATGTCACCACAGCCCCCGCTCCACGCCAGGCTCAATCCCCACGCCAGCAGGGCAGCCTGGTGTGGTCTAGCCAGCGTTTTTGGCATTCCGCCGCCCCAACCCACGCCCCACACCCAATACTCTTAGATAAACCTAAATGGGGTAGCCGGTCCGCGAAAAGGAAGTTGGATTCGGAGTTTGAAAGGGAAAGTAAAAGCCAATTTCATCGGGATCCAGGAGACCCACCAGTCGTGTCTGACAATTGAAGCTCTTCGGAGGTTCTGGGATAACTCGAGTATGGCGGTGGAAACCGTTGATTCCGTTGGGAGATCTGGGGGTCTGGCTTCGATTTGGAATCCATATTTTTTTAAGGTCGACACTATTTCCAAAGATGCCAGGTTCTTACTGCTATCTGGGCACCTCTCGGGGGTTAACGAGAGAGTAAATGTATTGAATTTGCACGCTCCGAATGAGCCGGCGAGGATACGATTGCTGTGGGAAGTGATTGTTGGGTTGATTCTTCAATTCAGTGGGATGTGGTTCTTGCTGGGGGACTTCAATGACGTTCGATCAGACTCAGTACGGATCAATTCCAGATTTGACAGAGGATCGACCGATGCTTTCAACGCGTATATTTCTAAATCGGGGCTTCTGGAGTTCACTATGTCCGGAGGTAAGTTCACGTATTTCTCAGGTCATAGTGAGATCAAAATGAGCAAACATGACAGATTTCTAGTCAATGATGTTGTTATGAGTTCATGGCCGAATGCGAGAGTAGAAGTTTTTAAAAGAGGTTGCTCGGATCATTGCTCGATCTCCTTGTCATGTTCGGTCAAAGATTTTGGCCCTATTCCATTTAATTTTTTTAATTCTTGGGTCAGGGAGCAGAAGTTGGTCGTGATAGTTGATTTGGTTTTGCAGATTGATACTGGTAGGGGTAAACACGATTATTCTGGCTGGAATTCTTAAAAGTATTAAGCTTGAGATAAAAAAATGGAGATCGGTGGTCAGACTTAATGAAAATAAGGTGCTACAAGGCATAATTATAGACAGAATTGAGAAAAAAGCCACTTTAGGCCCACTGTCTGATGAGGATAGAAAAATTAGAATTGATCTCAGGGTGAAATCCAATAAATTGGAGTTGGCCAAAGCAAAAGATCTTCAGCAAAAGGCCCGAATAAACTGGCTGAAATTCTGGGATGATAATAGTGCGTATTTCCACAAGATTATTTTGGTAAATTTGGCGAGAAATAGGATGAATGGCTTGATGTTTGACAACCGATTGGTGACGGATCCTTTGGAACTGAAAGAGGAGATACGGAAGTGGCTCATAAAACAATTTTCTGAACCTGTTCGGCGTAGGTCAAATTTTAGTCATGACGGGCTGCCAAGACTTTCTAATCATCATGGTTTTATCCTGTGTGATCGGTTCACGGAGAGTGAAGTTTATATGGCAATTAAAAGTTGCGACGGTGGGAAGGCCCCGGGCCCTGAAGGCTTTACGTTGAAGTTTTTTAAAGCTTTCTTGATTAAATTGAAATGCTATATCATGGATATGTTGCATGAGTTTCACGGCTCTAGTACGATTAGCCACTGGTGTAATTCCTCTTTTGTAGCTCTTATCCCTAAAACGTGTGATCCTTAAGATCTATCCAATTTCCGCCCGATCTCCCTTGTGGGTTCTATTTATAAAATCATAGCCAAGGTTCTGGCTAACAGGCTGAAGCTTGTCATAAAGGAGATCACGTCGCCAGAACAATCGGCTTTTGTGGGAGACCGTAATATTTTGAATAGCCCGCTTATTATCAGCGAAACCGTGGCTTGGGCAAAAAGATCTAAAACTAAGCTCCTCATCTTCAAAGTTGATTTCAAAAAGGCGTATGATTCCATTAATTGGAAGTTCCTTCTCCGCTTAATGATGAAGATGTCTTTTACTGCCACTTGGATCTCTTGGATTAAGGGATGTTTAACATCCGATATGGGGTCAGTGATTGTCAACGGGTCGCCAACAAAAGAATTTAAATTCAAGAGAGGCCTAAGGCAATGAAGGGGTAAGGTCCCAAAAACCTCATAAAAAGGATTTGAGACCATACCCAAACCAACCTTTTTAGCCTTTCGACCTTGCGCGGCCGCGCATCGGTCTTACAAAGAAGGAAAAATCAGCGATTCACAATCGCGCGCCCAAAAGGAAAAACATGAATCCTTGTGCCTTCTCCCATTTAACAAAGGATTAAAATCCTTTGTTCAATACTTCCGCCTAAATATCCAGACTTGGATACTATTTTACCCAGACTTGGGATTTATTCGTCTGTGTCCACACAGCAAGGTGTCACACCAGATTACAACAGTAATCTTCTAGAAAGAAATACAATCGTGCACTACCCAGACGGTTATAACCGTCTGGACACGTGTCATCACCACAAGCAACCCTGAAATCACAACGAAGGCATGCAATTGGAGAGTAATCTCCACTTAATCACT
This sequence comes from Helianthus tuberosus, assembly GCA_030545235.1. Classification (NCBI taxonomy): domain Eukaryota; kingdom Viridiplantae; phylum Streptophyta; class Magnoliopsida; order Asterales; family Asteraceae; genus Helianthus; species Helianthus tuberosus. Next base: position 207,771,427 of record CM060442.1, on the reverse strand, counting down.
TTCCACGTGGCAATCCCCCAGCCATAGATCAAACCACGATCCGTGTGCATTCACATCGGATCGAGACAACTTAACGAAGGATCAAAGAACTTAACGGAAGAAAAGATAACCGCTACGGCCTTAGCATCTTCCGTCATCTTTTCAATAACAGGTTTTCCCTCCCAAACTCCCGGTTATAAATAAGAGAACTGTTCAGGTATAAACCCAGATCACACTCACTTCTCAAATACTTTCTTCTCCATTACCAATACTTATTCTCACACCGGAGTCGGGTCAAGGAGAGAACCCTCTTCTCCCCTTGGCGAGGCTAACGGTGTTCTTTTTTGCAGAATCACCGGAGAAGAAATTCCGTTGCAACTGAATCAACCGAGAGAGAGCTAACCCTTTTTATGCGGATTCAAACCCCCTAACTATCTTGGTTCCGACCATTTAGTTAGTGTTTCTTCATTGGCGCCCACCGTTTCTCAGTTTTTCTAGTTTCTATCTCGTTTCGATTCAGTTCATTCCGTTTTCTGTTTTTACACATGGCAGAAAATTCGTCGTCTCACCGACAACCTGGTCCTCGACCAAACGTCGGAAACAATTTACCAGTGGAAGGGATCGTAGAAGAGGCCTCGGACGATAATGAGGTTCAATCCAATCGAGCAAATGATCCTGTTAGTCCAGGAATGTTACCAGCAAACCTTGCACAATCAATCTTACCACCAGGAGAAACTCCGATATCATGGTATGTCCGGTCCCAAGGGGCATTAAATGCAGTATACACACAATTGTGTGCTCAAACTGCTCCTGTAACCCAATCACGGAGGCCGGGATCTAGAGCTCATGCCTCTCAGCGAGAAGAGTCAACTTATGACGATACAGGCAGTTACCAGAGACAACACCATGGTGAACCACACCCTCGTCGAAGACAATCGGTTCATGATAGGTTGGGTTCACAACGGGACGCTCACACTGATGAATCCGATCAAACATATCGTTTGAGTGCGAACACCAGCGTATTCAACAGATTGCAGCCAAACTATAACAAATGCAGGCCTCGGGCGATCTATAATCCTGAAGCAGAGCATAACTATGACTTAGTTTATCGCCCTGATGAAGCAGCAGAAAACTCGAAGTTCATACTGGAGATAGCTCTGGCTCCATTGGAGAGGGCCAAATTACCATCTAACGTTGGGAAATTCAATGGGTTAACTGACCCCGATGATCATCTAAGAGTATTCACCAGCGCAGGGTTGGTGGGCGGTTGGACTCTTCCGCTATGGTGTCATTTGTTTGTGCAAACATTAACCGGCCCAGCGCGAATCTGGTTTGATAACCTACCAACAGGCCAGATCGAGTCGTGGAAGGATCTGCGGAGAAAGTTTTTAACACACTTCAGCCAACAAAGGCGGTCAAAACGTGATACATCCGACGTCATGAACATCTGGCGCCGCGATGATGAGAATCTGGAAGATTTTATTACCAGATACAATAAAGAAGTGTTAGAGATTGGAGGTGTTAACGAACAGCTAATCCGTGCTCAGTTCAAGTACGCGGTTAGATGTGACGACATGGTCAAGGTATTATCGGGAACAGAGGGCCTTCCCACGAGTTGGGAAAAGATAATGGCGGCGGCCAAGGTTTATGCGCAGACTGAGAAAAACCTTACTACAAACAGGCCACCACCACCACACAACAGGCCCGCAGATTTAAGCGCAACTGGTGAAAGAAGGTATAAAAAATCATGGCGCGAGGCATCAGGAAGTCGTTCCTCTGAAGATGCCCGCACAACAATCAACAAGCTCTCTACGCAAAGAGAGAACAAGCACGAAAATAGGGAGAGGCAGTGGACTCCCCTAACAAAAACCCCGGCGGAGGTTCTAAGTACTGAGGATCACCAATTTAAACCTCCGATTCCGATGAAGAGTAAACGTGGTCAAGACCCGACGCAATACTGCGAATATCATAAGGATAACGGGCACACCACGAACAACTGCATATCTCTGCGTACGGAAATAGAGAAGGCCCTCAAAAATGGAGAACTTACGCATTTGCTCCAGAATATGCGCAAGGAGATTAAGCAGATTACCCGGGGAGAAGAAAGCTCAAGCAAACGGGCTAAAACTTAAAGGACTCTATAAGTTTTCCGCAGAAAAGACATGACTTATCAAAAGCGGTGGAACTATCAGGGAGTAAGTTAAGTTCCATTTAATTATCCGAAAAACTTTGTAATGCCTCTGAGCACTATCCATGAATAAAATTACAAAGTTTCTATTATTTTTGTGTTTACAAAGTGCATGCAATTTCTTTTTAGTAAGTGCAAAAACATTATGGTAGTATAACACAAAGCTCCATGCGCGGTCAGTGATCACGTCACAAACGACCATAAACTCACACATGAGCTTCATACCAACTTTATTCGCCTTACTCAAAGCAAAAGTAATTGTACTCATGCAAAATATTGTAAAGACATTTAACAAAACAAATAGAAACATACTATTTTGGCGTACAAATACGTCCTAAAGAGTTTAGACACAGCAGTGTTTAAAATCCTTGCGCAACAGCGCACTGTCAGAACAAGGATCAACATCCTACATAAAAAATTGTCCAATACAATTTCATTCTACTCTAAATCTTCACCCTCATCCGGAAAGATTTCTTTGAGTTGCGCCACATGATCATCCGATTGCAGTGCCACATTTATCAACTCCATAACTGGAAGTTGCAAATTATTAAATTCCGTCTTCATGGAAGCAAGCGCGGCGACAGTATTTACGCCAAAGGTAGCAGACTTGCTATCATCCCAGTCCACCTTCAGCGCGCTATTCACATGTTGGGAACATTCTACGTAACCTTGCGCGTACCCATCTCGCCGTGCAGCAACCATCAAATTAGCAACAGTTTTATCCAGTTCTTCAGAGTTTAACACAGATTCAGCAACCTATGAAATCAAGCAAAAATAAGCATCAAGAAAAGCGCATACATGAACACAAAAAAAAAAAGAGAAGAAAGAATCTTACACAAGCAATCCCGCGATCTTTCAACCAGGCCATATCATTCTTTAAAGGTTCAAGCTCGCTTTCCGCTGAAACCCGCGCCATTTCTGAGTTCTCCAGTTTCTCTTCAACCTTAGTCAAACGGCGGGAGGTTTCAGTATTCTCAGAACGCGCAAGCTCCAGATCCTTCTTCAATTGTTCCTGGTCAGAAACCAAAGCGGTAAGTTCCTCTAAATCTTTATCTCTAACGGCAAGAGTGGCTAAAGCTTGTACCTCCCGTTGCTCACTTCGTTCCCTATGAGAGCGCGCCTCCAGCAACATAGCTTCCATATCAGCTTTTTCTTTCTTCAATCTTTCTACCTCCGCATCTTGATTCTTCATATTTTCAACCTCAGCCTTGAGGTTATTTATGATATTGCGAAGGTTTGCATTCTCGGCATTATCTTTCTCACAAATTCTCCTCCAATTTTTGCGCTCCTCAGATAAAAGCGCAGCTTCAGCTTCAGCTTTTCTTTTCCAACCAGAAACTGACCATTCCTCAGTCTTGCGCTCAGCTTCAAACTTAGCTTGCTCAACCTCTAATTTAGCCTTCAACTGAGCCACATGTTTTTCATCTTTAGCGAACTTCCTTTGTGATGCTGCAAAAGATACTCGCTCTTTATGCATGCTATACCACTCACGCACTATACGGTGAGTAGTAGAAACATGGGAAGCAGTTTCTGCAAGATAAGACTGATAGGTCTGTTCATAAGGCTGATTTTCCTGAAATTTAATCTCGCCAGGCGGAAGTATCCCCTGCAACCAATCTTGGCATACACGCTAATCCGAGAAGGTATCTCCTTTCTTCACATTCCAAACAGGAACATGAGGATCAGCAGCATCTTTCTCCGCATACATCCGGTAATAATACTCTCCCAGGGTTTCTTCTGGACGAATTGGAGATTGCTTCTCAACACCAGCAGATGAACCTGCCCCCTCAGTGGCGGCCTTCTCAGTATGTTCAGGTATAGTTTCAGAAGGTCTAGGGGGAGAAGATTGAATTTTTTCAGTAGTTTCTTTTTCCGGTGTCGGTGGATTATCAGCATCATTTACCACACCCGGCTCAACAATCTGTTCAGTCTCTGTATTAGCACCAACAGGCTCCTCAGCCTCAATAATTTTCTCAACACCTTCCCCAGCTATCTCTGAAGACTCTAACGGGTCTGCAACGGCAGCGCGCGGCGGGGAAGGGGGAAGTTCTTTATCAACCACAGTTGGTACGTCTACAGGAACAAGAGAAACATGAATTTTTGGACAAACAAAAGTCTGTAAAAATCCTATCCGCTCAAAGAAAACAAAGAAAAGCAATACTTACCAGGAATAGATTCTGAAACAAAAGCATCTAGGTTTCCTTTTCTGGTAATTTTCTTCCTCTGCACTTTCTTGGGAGGTTGACCCTCCGCATCAGCATCAGCTTGCTTTCTTTTACCAGCCTTCCTATGAACCAAATGTTCGGGACTGGAATCCAGATCAATAGGCTCATTCGGATTAGAAGGAGGAATGTCAGCAGAATCCTTTGGTTCCGGCTTCGGTTCCCGTATAGTCACTACAGGAATAAGAGCCTCCAAAGAGTCAGAAACCACCACATAATCACATCTGGAGACAGAAGTACGGCGCGTACCTTTCTTCTCCCCAACATTTTTCGCTTTCAAAGGTTGAGTCTTGACAGTCTCACTTCTCTTCGGCGCGGAAGTAGACGTAGTTGCGCGTTTTTTTCTTTTCAGGGCCTATGCCCAAATTCAACAATTCACCTACAAAAGCGCAAGACAAAAAATTACTCAAAGCAAAAAAGAAAGGAAAAACAGATGTAAACTCACCAGCACCAGCTGCCGGTTGAACAGACAGATCCGCATCCCGCGGAAGAACAAAACTTTTCACAATTCGATGATACCAAAGCTCTTCTTCAGGCTTCTTCTTGATAGTACCCATTCTCCCGCCTTCCCTCTTGAAGGCAACAACATACAGAGAAACAACTACATTTTGAAGAGAGAGCATGTCAAAAAAAAAAGAGAGAAAAAGAAGAACAGTGAAAAAGCCCCAAACTTACTATGACCACCCTCGGTATACACGGGTTTATCATCACGTTCCATTTTCCAGTTCAAACTCATGCCGGCTCCGACTAGGGCTTTCTCCGGCAAAGCAATATTGGGCACATCCTTCAGATCTTGGTACCAGTTCTCATCAACAGGAGTCTGAAGCGTTTCAATCGGAATGTCGTCTTTCCCTCTTAAAATCATCTTCACCGGAATCACTCCAGCCTTGATAAAGAAGAATTTCTGTTTCCAATCATGAAAAGATTTTGGGGGTTGATGTAAAATCTTCTTTGCAGAAGCCCTCTGAACGAATGAATAAAATCCTTGGGTACAATGCATCTGATAAAAAACCCTAAATCGGGGAACGGTTGGCTCCACATGCATCGTCCGACATACGAATTCGAAATGTCGAACCCTAACCATACCAATAGGGTGAAGTTGGGAGATGTGCAGATTATAGAATCCAAGAATTTCAAGGAAAAATCTAGTGACAGGCAAGCGAAAGTTACCGTCACAGAAGAAATCCCAAAAAAGGGTAATATACCTGGCCGGAGCATCTGCTGCTGTTTGTCCCTCTCCAGGATACAAGGCACCCCAGTTCTCCGGAAACTTAAGATTCTGAATCAAACCCTCAAAAGACGCCCTGGGCCACTTCAATGGTGGAAGTTCAGTCGACATATCTTCAACAAGATCCTCTTGACGTTCTCTGGTTGACATAAGCAAGGGAATGATGGAAAGTTTTTCTTAAGAACAAGGAATAAGAAAAAGTTTTCAAACAAAACAATGATTACACAGAGGAGGTTACCCAAACGATTATATACCCATCGCAATAAATAGCATCGGTAACCGTCACAGTACTGTTCCGGGTATCACGGTTCCCTAAGCAACAGAAAAAGCAGATGTCAGAACATACACGTGTTTACACGCGCGCGTGTAAGACACGGACAGTAAAAAACAACTGACAATGACAGGTTGTCAAAATCAATTTACTGTCAAATTCAAATCTTCTCATAGAAGCTTTCTTACCTTTTCGCGCCCAAAAACCATTTCCCTCTCATAAGTCCAGTGCTCCACTTATTTGCATAAGTACAACACTAGACTGGGGGGACTTGAAGGGGTAAGGTCCCAAAAACCTCATAAAAAGGATTTGAGACCATACCCAAACCAACCTTTTTAGCCTTTCGACCTTGCGCGGCCGCGCATCGGTCTTACAAAGAAGGAAAAATCAGCGATTCACAATCGCGCGCCCAAAAGGAAAAACATGAATCCTGCGCCTTCTCCCATTTAACAAAGGATTAAAATCCTTTGTTCAATACTTCCGCCTAAATATCCAGACTTGGATACTATTTTACCCAGACTTGGGATTTATTCGTCTGTGTCCACACAGCAAGGTGTCACACCAGATTACATCAGTAATCTTCTAGAAAGAAATACAATCGTGCACTACCCAGACGGTTATAACCGTCTGGACACGTGTCATCACCACAAGCAACCCTGAAATCACAACGAAGGCATGCAATTGGAGAGTAATCTCCACTTAATCACTTTCCACGTGGCAATCCCCCAGCCATAGATCAAACCACGATCCGTGTGCATTCACATCGGATAGAGACAACTTAACGAAGGATCAAAGAACTTAACGGAAGAAAAGATAACCGCTACGGCGTTAGCATCTTCCGTCATCTTTTCAATAACAGGTTTTCCCTCCCAAACTCCCGGTTATAAATAAGAGAACTGTTCAGGTATAAACCCAGATCACACTCACTTCTCAAATACTTTCTTCTCCATTACCAATACTTATTCTCACACCGGAGTCGGGTCAAGGAGAGAACCCTCTTCTCCCCTTGGCGAGGCTAATGGTGTTCTTTTTTGCAGAATCACCGGAGAAGAAATTCCGTTGCAACTGAATCAACCGAGAGAGAGCTAACCCTTTTTATGCGGATTCAAACCCCCTAACTATCTCGGTTCCGACCATTTAGTTAGTGTTTCTTCAGGCAAGGTGACCCTATATCGCCTTTTCTTTTTATCATAGCTATGGAAGTGATTAGTTTATTTATGAAAAAGGCTGTTAGTTTGGGTCTTTTTCATGGGTGTCAACTCCCGAATGGCGGTCCAAATATCTCTCACATGTGTTATGCCGATGATGTCCTTTTTTTTGGGATTTGGTCGGAAGAGAATGCTTTGGCTTTAAACCGGCTTCTAAGGTGGCTTAACCTTATTTCGGGGCTTAAGGTGAATCGGAAAAAAGCAAGCTTTTTGGAATTGGTGTGATGGAGAGCGAAGTAACTCGTCTAGCTAAGGTTGTAAATTGTGAAGTTGGTTCCCTTCCGTTCACCTATTTGGGCATTCCCATCGGGGTGAATATGAAACGGATCAAATTTTGGAAACCGGTTTTGGATAAATTCACCTCTAAGCTCTCAAAATGGAAGGGTAGATACCTTTCTTTCGCGGGGCGTATGACTCTAGCCAAATCGGTCATTGGTAGTCTCCCTTCGTACTACCTTTCTTTGTTTGCTGCCTCTAAAGGCGTAATCAAGAAACTCGAAAAGATTAGAAGGGAATTTATTTGGGGTAAAACAAGTACGGGGCACAAGTTAAGATGGATCCGGTGGGAGTATTTGTTAAGGTCCAAAAAAGCCGGCGGTATGGGAATGGGAGGCATTCAGGAGTATAACCATACTATGTTAACCAAATGGTGGTGGAGGTTAAAAGCTAACCCAAATCAGCTTTGGGCAAAGGTGGTGACGGCAATCCATTGTGGTAATAACGTTAATCAGGATCTGAATTTTATTCCTTTAAAGAAGTCGATTCCGGGGGTTTGGAAGGACATAGGTGCGGTTTATATGTCCTTGGCAAACATTGGCATCAACTTAAAAGATCATATTATAAATGTGGGGGCTGGCTGGAAATGGCGCAACGACCCGGGTGGGTCTTAATTTCTCGATCAAACAGGTTAGAGTTGACATTGAAAAGGCCAGGATGGAGGACGTTAACGACAACTTCAATTACGTATGGAATAGTTGGGCTCCCCCCAAAGCTAATTATTTGACTTGGAGAGCCTTGATCGGTAAAATCGCATCAAAAAAGGGTCTGATTCAAAGGGGTATTCCCCTTACCGACAGCCTTTGTCCTCGTTGCGGCCTTTACGACGAAGATTCCGAACATATTTTCGTCAACTGTTTGTGGACTCAATGTATTTGGTGGAGTATAATGGCCTGGATCCGGTTGAACTACATAGCGTGTAGCAATTTAAAAGATCTTATTGTTTTCATTGGTCAAAGCCCAGGAAACAAAATTTGGAAACAGGTAGTGTACACGGTTGTCATTGCTACGGTTTGGAGAATATGGGCAGCCAGAAACGAGAAGGTGTTCGAGGATAACTTCATCCCGTTTAATAAGACAGTGGAGCAAATGAAAGAGGATGCGCTTTCGTGGATAAGTAATCGGTCCAAGCTCAAATCGCCAACATGGGAGAAGTGGAAGGTTTTTGATATTTTAGATATGATGTAGCTGTCTTTTTGTGTTGTTCTGTTTCTTTTCGGTTTTGTTTTTCAGCCTCTTACTGGCTTTATATATATATATATATATATAGTGAGTTTGCCGTAAAAAAAATCCTTTCGTTGAATTTGATACTTTTCCGCCACAAGTTCCAACACCCCATCTTAGAATAGACTTTTATGGATTTCCATATAGCATTAACTAGCTTGCAATGAATGAGAAGATAGCAATCTTTTAAAATATTAGGGTGGAGGGTATGGTCAATCACCCTAGGGTGTTTGAGTGAAATCCTACCCAATAATATTATGTCATGTCAACTCACCATTCCACTCCCCATTTTGCACTCAATCAGGGGGTATGATCAATCACCCTAGGGTGTTTGAGTAGGTTAACAAATAAAAAAAATTGTGATTGGTTGAAAGGAGTTGGGACTCACCATTAAACCTCCCTCTCTCCTCCTTCCCTCCTCTTCCCAAATCGGTGAATATACACCGAAAATTGTCAAAATTTCGGTGACTCAAACATGTGGGGGTGGTCACCGATCGGTGACTCCACCTCCCCGCTACAAGTCCCCGCTACTATACCCCTCACCCTTAACTAGGTGTCCATGGCTTTATAGTATAGTGGCATCTTGGGGTGGGATAATGTTTTGGAACCAATAATTTCTGGGTTCGATTCCCACCAGGGGGTTTTTCCCATATTTATTGGGTTTCCTCTTGAATTGGTGTATAAGCATTGTGCCTAGTTGAGATGGATATGATCGGATGGTTCCACTGGTGACACGATGATATTCCAATTGTCCGTCAGTGATCCAAATTTGCCGTTAAAAAAATATTAACTAGCTTGCAATGAATGAAAAGATAGCAATCTTTTAAAATAATTAGGTTTGGGAGCGAGGAGTCTCATTCAAATCACAAAAACAACAAGGATTAAAAAAATTTATCATTCAAATTAAATTATTTTTCTGAACACGAAACAAACTATAATTTATTCATCGAAACAAACCATAGGATTCCCATAGCAAAGTGCTACAATAAATGAAGACCTCACTTTACAATATTAAACATATATATTTATTTTCTATTCATAACAACATTTCACCAGATTTATTTGCAATCGGGATGCATTTATTACTATGCTTTGACCTGAGTATTATATACAACTAGTTGATGTTTCTTCCGTGTTATGGGACGGTAGGCCAAATATTTCTCAACCAATTAAAAAAAATACTATCACAGTTTTGCTAGAAAAAAAAACTAAAATAATGGCAAGACGATAATTTTGAGCTCGGGATAAAACTGTAATTTGTGATGACTAATGAGTGAGTGTTAGTCAGTTCCTTGACACAAATAAAAAAACAAATCGAGTTAACCAACTAAAACAAAATGTTTCTATAGTTTTGCTAAAAAACTAAAACGATGGCAATACTGTAATTTTAAATTAAGAGCAAAGTTGTAATTTTTTACTAGGATAAAATCGTAATTTGCCAAAATCTAATGTAATTTTGAACCGGGGGCAAATACATAATTTTAAACTGGGGTAAAATCAAAACATACACGAGCCAATGGGGGAGTGCCATGCAGCAGCCTAACACTATTCCCCCACACACCTTTTAAAAAAAACTGTAATTTTTAATTAGGAGTAAAATTGTAATTTTGGGTTTGGGTAAAATCGTAATTTGCCAAAAGATAAAGCAATATCAATATTGTAATTTTTAACCAGGGGCAAAATGGTAACTTTGAACAGACGCAAATTCGTAATTTTAAACTGGGGATAAAATCGTAATATATCCGGACCAATGAGGGAATGTTAGGCAACACCCTGGCACTATTCCCCAGCATTGGTTTTGTAGTATATATAAATTATACATGATAAAGATCTACTACAAAGAATTTTAAAGCGAGGGATGGTAATAAACCGGGTTCGGGTTAGATATTGGTAATTCCATACTCATACCGGTTGGAAAAATTGTGTCTCATACTTGGATAAATACTCGTTGGGTATTTGTCGGACATACCCGCGAATATAATGTACATATAAGTTTTACCATAAATAATAACATTATAATTTAATATAATATTATTTTTATACTTCACAACACACAATATATAACTAATATTATTAAATACATATCTCAAAAGATTTTTTTTACGAATAATTAATCAACCTAGTAAAATAAGTCACTGATAGATAAGAGTTAAGAGAAAATATAAATAAAAATGAGTATGTGGTTTCGGGTAATAAGCTCAGGTATCACTTAATCCCATACTCGTTCAATACCCGTTTCATTTTTTAAAACAAATCCCATACTTGGTCCATACCCGTCGAGCGCCGGCTTCGGGTATACCTCTCTCATATGTTTTGGATTTTGAGTATACCCATCAGGCTCAGGTCTTTTTACCGAGTAGTGAAGTAAACTACGAATTTGTGATAAATGAAATAACATTGAAATGAATGAAAATAATTCAGGCCATTCATCAATCATATGACTTGAAAGCCATCCTTTACATACATGAACACGCGACTTCACAATAATTTTAACTAATTCAACTTGTAGGGCGACTTATATTATTATTATTATTATTATTATTATTATTATTATTATTATTATAGAGTAAATTACAAGTTTTGTCCTTTATGTATGTCCCAAATTGCACACGCTGTCCTTTGCCTTTAAAATTGATCAGTTTTGTCCTTAATGTTTGCAAAACTTTGTACGTTATGTCCTTTAAGGCAAACCCAGTTAATTTTTTTGTTAAATCTGATCATGTGCCTTGCACATGAGGGCATTGTTGTCATTTCATCTTATCAGGGACCATTATGTAAAAGAACTTGTGTTCAGGGACTATTGTGTAAGTATTACTCTAAAAATATATATATAAAAACAAACATTACCTTCTCTCTCTCTAACCTACCGTCACTCTCTCTCTCCTCTCCCCCTCTCTCTCACCTGTCGCCACCTCCCACCACCACCACCATCCAGGCGATTAGCTCCTCCAGAGATTCCGGCGACATAACCGTCTCATCCGTCTTCTCCGGCTCATCACCGTTGCTGTGCTCATCCGTCTTCTCCGGTGGTAGGTTCATCCGTCTTCTCCGGTGGTAGGGTTTCACTAGAGGCGGGTTTCGATTTAGGGTTGTGTTTGTATGTTTTCGATCTGGGTTTGGGTTTCGATCTAGGTTTGGGTATTTGTCTATCATTCGATTTGGGTGTGGATTTCCATTTGGGGTTGGGTTCATGCTGGTGGTCGGAGAATGGTTGTGGATGGTGGTAAGCGAATGGTTGTGGATGGCTATGGATGGTGGCCGGTAAATGGTGGGGTTCGATTTGGTGGTGGCTTCACGTAGGTGGCGAATGGTTGTCGGCAGATGGTGTTTGTTGCTGATTTGGGTGGTTTGCAGGTTCTTGGGGTTAGGGTTCCAGTGGGGGTGGTGGGTTTAATGGTGTTTGTTGCTGGTTTGGGTTGTTGCAGGTTGGGGTTAGGGTTCTAGTGGGGGTGGTGATGGTGGAGACGGTGGTGGGTGAAGGAGAGAGGGAGAGAATCGATGCGGGATGGTGGTGGTGGTGGTGGTGGCAGGTGGCGGCAGGTGAGAGAGAAGGCAAAGGATTGGAGTGGTTTTGACAAGGGTGTTTGGTGGAGGGTGGTGATGATGTCGGTGAAGGGTGGAGGGTGGTGGTGATGGTGGCCGTAGTGCCGGTGACGATGGAGGGTGGTGGTGGATATGGCGGTGAAGGGTGGTGGAGATGGCGGTGAAGGGTTCTGTTCTTCATCAGTCTGTTGAGGAAGTTCATGATCATGTTCTTCATCAGTCTGTTGATTTTTTCCACTTATAATAATAATAATAATAATAATAATAATAAAATTTTTTTTGTTTTATTTTTTAATAATACTAAGTAAACAGGGTAAAAAGACTAAAATACCCCTGGGAGACCAGATTTAACAAAAAAAATTAACTGGGTTTGCCTTAAAGGACATAACGTGCAAGATTTGCAAACATTAAGGACAAAACTCATCAATTTTAAAGACAAAGGACAGCGCCTGCAATTTGGGACATACATAAAGGACAAAACTTGTAATTTACTCTATATTAAATTATATTATACTACTTTACATACATGAACACGCGACTTCACAATAATTTCAACTAATTCAACTTGGGGTGACGTATATTATTATTATTATTTGCATACATGAACACGCGACTTCCCACTATTTACCTAAAGTCTTAAAGCACAAAGTCGGTGGGGTTTCCACCGACTTTGCCTACATTCAAGCCCAAGCCCACATGCAAACATTCAAGCCCACATGTAAAGCCTACATCCGAACTCCAAAGCCCACATGCAATTGTCTTTTTTTTTTCCAGCCAATTTCCCATTTGCTCAATAATTTGTCTTTTTCCTTCCAGGTACTAATAATGTAACTAATAACACCTTTGTCTTTTTTGATACCTACAAAAATAAAAACATAAAAACAATATAAAGTAATATATTTTCTACACAAATAGGTGCAATTAGAAGTTAAATAATTCGCAAATGGCAATAATCCTTTTTCACACAATACTTTGAGTAAAATACATTTTGGCTCTTTGCTTTTAGTTTTTTTTTTAAATTGCGTTTTAAGTCCATTTCGACATTTTCTCTTTTCACTCATACTTTGAGTAAAATACATTTTGTCCCCTTGCTTTTAGTTTTGTTAAATTGCGTTTTGAGTCTCTTTCCTTTCCAAGTTAAACTTCAATTTTTTCACCCATACTTTGAGTAAAATACATTTTGACCCTTTGCTTTTAGTTTTGTTAAATTGTGTTTTGAGTCCATTTCCTTTCCAAGTTAAACTTCAATTACATTGCAATATTAGACCATTGAGGTTTAATCTCAAAATTTTATAATGTTTCAACTTTATCGTTGTACCGTATATCTATACATTTTTAGGTTATTGTTTTCTTTAATTATTTTCGTTCACTAAATTTCTTTTTTAAAAACTAAACGTTTGGATTCAACCATACATTGAGTTGAACTGAATACGTCAAGACATGCGCTTTCATATGGTTTGTGCATGACATAGCGCTTGGACTAATCTGTTTGCAATGTGCCCACGACGCATCGCCCGCGGGTTGTATTATGAATATTAAAATTTATGTGTCCGTATAAATTCGAGTTGGTATACGTTTCGATGTAAACTTTTTTGGGGAACAAGTCAAGTCAAATATATTTTGTTTTTTGATTGTTTTATGTACGTTTCCAATTCTACGTTTCGACCCTACCGCAACACGCTAAGGGTATAATTTTTTCCGTTGATATGAATATCACTTTTTATTACACGTGTTATTTTTCCATTGATACACATTTTATGTTTTTTTTACATTTCCTATGTATGAGCCGGGTCACATATAAATACGATATACTTTACATTTTTATCCAGCTACAATGCTATTGAGTTAAATTGGATACGTCAAAATGTGCGTTTTCACATGTTTAACGCATTACATAACGCTTCGACTAATCTATTCGATGTTTGCAATGTACTCGCGCTGCAACGCACGCGGGTTTCCCACCGGCTATGCCTCCCTGCCCCCCCGTACTTTAACGATGTTGCAATTTTAGCTCATTGACTTTGGTATCTTGAAAGTTTCATAAAATGACAAATTTAGTCCCTAAACCTTCTACTTTGGATTTCCAAAACCACAACCTCATCTTTCAAACTTTGCCAGCACCAACCATGTACTTTGGTTTTCCACCATCACCCCCCCCCCCTAGCCTTTACACAGTTACGCCCCCAACCCTCTTCTTTTACATTTCCACCAACACCCCTTAGCTCTTACACATTTCTGCCACCATCCCTATACTTTTACACTTTGTCTTTTTTTGACTTTGCTTTTTTACCCCTTGCACTATTACTCCATTTTTACACCCGCCAAACTTTAAAAAAAATTGCAATTGTAATCCGTAGACTATAACTCCTACTTTTGCAAATGCCAATGCAATGTGTTTTCGAAATGTATTTGGCATTGTGTTGTACGCTTTGTGTCTTCCTTTGTGATTTACACTTTTTTTAATTGTCTTTTACGCACTGCGTTTTATGAATCGTGTTTTGTCTTACTATATGTTTCCATCCATCGCGCGCCGCCGCAACGCGCGGCGGGCAAAATCCTAGTTTTAACTAATTCAACTTGTAGGGCGACTTATATTATTATTATTATTATTATTATTATTATTATTATTATTATAGTATTATTATTTTTATTATTATCATTATGATTATGATTATTATAATTATTGTTATTTCTTCTTCTTATTATTAATCTTATTATTTTTATTGTTATTTATTATTATTACAAAATAATAACTTTTTAAATTTTACTTTACCCCTTATACCAAATATAACTTTCGTCTCTAGTCCATTTAATTAACTAATTTAATTCTTTTCTTTTTTCTAAAAATCTGAATTTGTTAGCCTTTTCGAAAAAACTGAATGTGTAGTTAAGTTTAATTTTGTTTCTCGACATTTTGGTAAAATTTGTTTTAAAAGACACACTTTTCTATATAATAAATTAGTGTTTGGTAGCGCAGTTGATATTAAGCGTCGATACAGTATATGCGTCGAGACAAACAATACTGATACAAACTGAACAACATTAGTATCAGTACTATTATCGGAAGTGAAAGCTACCCTATGAGAGTGTTGATGTATTTTGTGTGTTGGCTTGTAATTTTTGTTAAATATATATGAACGGTCGTCATTTTGTTTATATTTTATTAGTAGTTGTAAGTTGACCAAGTCAAACATCCTTACGTTTGACTTGGCAACATTCTGTTCATTGTGGTTATGTAAATACGCGAAGTAGGCCTCACGAAATATATTGGGACACAAAGCATATCATGAAACAACTGTTAGATCCATATGTTTCGTGTGAATCCTAACTGATGATTCGTGTGACATGAAGCATGCGCTACGTCTTGTTTAGTGTTGTTTCGGGTAGGTCCTTTTGTGCTTCACGTGTCCACCTGTTGTATTGCTTATAAATACAGCAGTTTGAATTTCATTATGAAGAGTGCATTTTGAGCGAGTATTGGAGCTTATGTTGGATATTTTGTATTGTTACTTTGTCAAAATAAATTGAGAAACTTTTGAATGATTTGTTGTTGTTGAGTGATTGTGCTATTGCTTTAGAATAAAATCTACATGTGTTTATTCAATTTGTATATCAAATAGTAAAAATCTTAAAATAGTTCTTAAAATTCTTTACATACTATTAGATCAGTGTATACACACTTCACAATAATTTCTAACTTATTTGTATTAGAGGGGGGAGGCATTTTATTGTTAAGCTTTTGTTATCTTTTCATTAGAGTAAATTACTATTTTGAACCATGTGGTTTAGCCATTTTAACTATTTTAGCTCAAACAATAATCTTTTAACATATCAGATCCCAAGGTTGCATTTTATAACGGTTTTAGCCCCTGACACTAACTTTGTTACTTTTTATGCAGTTAAGTGTAAGCGTAATTAGGTAATTATATACCTTAGGAGTTGTTTTGATAATTACAAATTTCTTTTAATATTTAAGAGATTATTAATGCAAATACTTAAGTTTTTTTTATTAGTTCGTTATTTTAATGATTATTATTTACCAAACTATGTTTTATATATACAAATAAATATGTGTTTTCATTAAGCGTTTGTTTTTTATAAACTTCGTTTTTAAAATCAATTTTTTAACCTCTTTTTTAAACCATCTATCGTTTTTAAAATTATTCATTTTAAACCGCTTGTTTATATAAATCGCTATTTTTAAAGTTGTTTGTCTGTTAAAGTTTTTTTAAACGATTCATTTTATACCATTCTTCTTAAAATCATTTTTACTCTTTTTAAACAATTCGTTATTATAAGTCACTAACTTTTAAAATCGTTTTTTAAATCGTTTTTGAAATCGTTCATTTTTAAACTTTGTATTCAGATTACTTATAGCCGTTAGGGAAAAAGAACTTCATAAAATGAATGATTTAAAAAATCGAAGGAATTTTAAAACGATCATTTTAAACGAACGAGTGGTTTAAAAAACAAAGACTAAAAATGATGTTTATAAAAAAAGAAAAAACCTTAAAATTTAAGTTAACAAGTGTAAGGAACTAAAAACACACGAATTTAATAAAGGAAAGGTTAAAAAAATAACGAATTTTAAATAAACAAATGGTCCAAAGAAATGAAAGATTTGAAAAAGAAATAAACCATTCTAAAAAAACTTTGAAAAAAGAACGATCTTGTGCAAACTTTTTATTAGAATGTTTCTTTTTTTTAATCTTACATTTCTTTTGTTTTTTATGCACGTCGTTTTGTAAAATTTAAAAAAATGAGTGACTTAAAAAAGTAAGTAGTTTAGAAATGTTTAAAAGTAAATGATATTAAAAAAATGGTATAAAGTATTTAAAAAAACTTTGAAAGATAAACGCCTTTAAAAATAATGAATTAAAAAAATAAATGGTTTAAAACGTAGCAATTTAAAAAACGATAGAGGGTTTAAAAAATGTAAAATAACAAATTATTTTTTAGAACGACTTTTATAAAAATAAACGGTTAATGAAAATACATATTTATTTGTATATTCAAACGTATTTCGTTATAATAATCGTGAAAATAACAAAATAATAAAAAAAAACTTGAATAATTGCATTAATAATCTCTTAAATATTAAAAGAACTTTGTAATTATCAAAAACAACCCCTAAGATATATAATGACCTAACTATCCTTACACTTAACTGCAAAAAAGTAACAAAGATAGTGTCGGGAGCCAAAACCGTTATAAAATGCAATCTCAGAGTCTGATATATTAAAAGATTTCTTTTGGGGCTGAAATGGTTAAACTGACTAAACCATTGAGGCCAAAACACTAATTTACTCTTTCCATAAATTTTTTTTAATTCCGAAAAGAAACTCTATATATTTATTATTGAATATATATATATATATATATATATATATATATATATATATATATATATAGGGTTAGGATTTAGAGAAAACGGTGAAAAGTGTGAGAACGGTGAGAACGCTTATGGATCGTCCGATCAAAACAATCCATGGACTAGATTGCGCAGTTGCGTTTTCGTAAATAAAATCAATTTTATTATGTGGGACGCGCTTCATTAAGGGTAAAAGGGTCTTTACCGCTCATATTCAAAACACCATCAAATGATAAAACGCCGTAAAAAAAAATAAAACGCCATTAAAAACAAAACGCCAAAAATTAGTAATAAAACACGTTGAATATTACAGGAAGATGAAACAACACAAATAACTGAATTTCAGTTATTAACATTTATTAAAAGAAATTTCATCCTAAATTACGCGCCAAAACATCATTATATGAATAAAGGTAAAACATAGCTTCCATAATCACTTCAATCTATCCATTTTCTGCAAAAAAAAATCGTTAACCAAAAACGCCAACTTAAACAAAACACTAAAAAATGGCAACAATCGTTTTGTGGAGATACACTCTGGGAATCAGGCGATACGTCCTCCATTTTGACAACAGAAGGAGGGTGTATGTTAAGACCGTCAGGGAAATTCTGAAGATGGAAGAAGAGATACAGAGGCAAATCTTATCCATTGGCATCGCTCTAGACAACGAATGCCATGAAACGCATATGCTTATGAAAGCATTAACAAGCAAATTTGGACCAATCAAAGGAGATGTGAAGCCAGACCCTGTCATGACATCATGGCGTTTTGATGATGAAACAGACATGGTGACGGTTACATACGACAGCGGAGAGCAGGAAGTCTACTGGCTAGAGAACATCATGACAAAGCAACGACTGGGTTTCATGGAAGAATTGCATAACGCCACTTGTACCAACACAGAAATAGACTCAAAATTGGAGTTAATGCAAGACATGTTCAGGTGGAGGCTTCAGAATCTTCATGAACAAGAAGCTGATGAAGATGAATGTGATGACATGGATGAAGATGAAGACTCTGAGGAGGAAGAAGATGACACAAGTGATGGATATTATACGGATAAAGTACCTTCTGACGAAGGATTTTAATTTTTTTCCTCTTTTTTTTCTTTTATGTAATCTTCTTTTTTTAAAAGATAATTAAATGATATATTTCTATCTTTATTAGCAAAACGCAAAAAAATACTAAAAATGGTTAACCCTAACAAAACGCCAAAAATAACAAAAAAATATTTTTCCTACTTAATATTTTATTTACCCCGTTATTGTATTTTGTCATGTTGGTGTGCATAACGCCATTTAAAAAAAACGTCAAAATTAGAAGATGGGACGTATATAACCTATAAAAATGACAAAAGATGATCAACATAGTTATTACAAAAACAGTAACTGAAAAGACAGTTACTTTATTACTATCATTTATTACAATAAAAAAGTCCCGCCTAAACTACGCGCCAAAAAGCTCCTATAAGAGAGGGGTCTATACACAATGAAATTGATCACACCCAGAAAATGCAAAAACGTCATATCCTCTAGAAAACACTCCCTTTAAAACGCCACAGATGGCAAAGCTTTCACTAAAATGGATCCTTTTTCCGAGGGGGTTAACTCAATAATATTTTGCTGAATGAGATGGACAAATATTCAAGAAAAAGAGACCGATGACAGTGATATGCCATCATGTGAGCCTTGTTCTTGATGATTATATGGATGGAATAAAGGGTTCAACACAAGTGTAAAATGCTATTTTGGACTCCATTATTACAAATAGCATGAAGCAAGAGTTGATCTTTAATGACATGCCACCAAACAAGAATATTACACCAAAAAACAGGATGTCACTAAGCAGCTTCTTCTGAAAAGGACGGGGTTTACGAAGGAAAGTTGGCATCTAACAAAATTATTCAAAAAAGGTTCAAAACGCCAAAAACAAATTCAAGAAGGAAGAGGCCGATGACATTGAAGATTGGAAAGAAAAATTAGATTACCATTTTTAATTATTTTTGTTTTCATTTTATATTGTATTGATATCAAGTTATATGTTGTTTTGTTATCTAATTCTCTATAAATAAAATACATTATTATATAAAACGCCAAAAAATACAAACACCAAAACGCTAGTAGAATGAAAATTGGGAGAACAGCTGCTGGCAAAGCACCTTCTAAAGGGTATTAAAACGCCAAAAAATTCACTAAACGTCAAAAGAAAAATTGGTCTTATTTTAATCTTATGCAAATATTAATTACTCGTAGTGAATTATTATACAAAACTCCACAAACGTCAAAAAAAAAAAAAAAATAACCAGAAAACGATATAACGCCAAAAAATTATATATGTGACACAAAAACAATTAATTTAACGCCAAAAAGTTTAATAAATTAACGCCAAAAAAACTTAGAGGCTAGAAAATATTATACCGCGTTGTAAAAATAAAAGAAGAATGAAAAGACAAAAAAGCTTCTCCGCCCTTCTCTATAGCGCGGGACACGTGTTGGGCCAGGATGCGTTCTCACCGTTCTCACACTTTTGAGCTTTTTCTCCTGAACCCGTTTCTATATATATACATATATAAACATGTTGTGGAACTATATATTAATTATTGAATAAAATATATATAAAAAACAAGTTGTAGAAAAAGGAACTCTATATAAACGTCTTGCATTACCCTCCCTCTTAGAACCCTTCGAGG
This sequence comes from Helianthus tuberosus, assembly GCA_030545235.1. NCBI lineage: Eukaryota > Viridiplantae > Streptophyta > Magnoliopsida > Asterales > Asteraceae > Helianthus > Helianthus tuberosus. Next base: position 207,751,227 of record CM060442.1, on the reverse strand, counting down.
AAACCGTATTTGCAGGGCGTTCGTTCATCATTTAGATCCGAGAAACGATATTTGAGGCTTGTAAGTTTAACAAAGACCTAAAATATTTGCATTTTTTCTCTCGAAAATACTATCTCATGTCGTCTCATATTATTGTCGTTTTTTCAAAGGTCTAAAACGTACCCTTTTTATAAACTTGGTGGTGGAGCACATATGAAAAACCACTTTTTCTTTAATACGGCGTATGTTGAGAAGAAGGGCTACGTTTGTCATATAACTATATAAGGATTTAACTTGCTTTGGGCCAGTCCATCCCTCTAGCTTAGTTGGTTATTGGACCGGGTGTTTCCTTGTGAGACTTCGGTTAGATTCCCGGCAAAGGCAAATGGGTGTGACATGTGCGCTATGATGATGAAAAACCCACCGAGGAGGGTTTGATCCTGAGCGTCACTCCGGTTTTCATCCGGCTGTTACTCCAGCGAGTAAAATCGTGTGAAGGCAGTACAGTTTCCGGGGGAAAGACTTCGACCCAAGATTGGTTAACCCAGCGCTGGCCTTGCTATCTGGGCCCACGTTCTTGGAGAGGGTCCGCAATGTGCGAATGTGACAATGGTCACCGTTAGAAGTTCACCTTTCAAAAAAAAAAAAAAAAACTTGCTTTGGGCCAACGTTAGTTAATAGAACTACATATTGCCATATATAGATCAAATTATCTCTAACTAGAATTTGTTATATGTTGTGCGCAGGTATTATTGCAGGAACGTCATGCCTAATACTGGTTATGAAATTCTGAAGTACCCTAAACAGATGATACCTTCATTGTTGGAATCTGGTGCACGGTGGTATATTGTTAAGTTTCTTCAAGATTATATTGTTTATGGAACTTTAATGTGAGTCACAGTTTTTTTAATACATGCGCCATCTTCTTTTATATGCTGTCTCTATTGTATACATGCGCCATCTAAAAATTAGTGTTACACTGTTACTTAGTTTCTGGGTTTGGAAAACATACGTTGGCTTCGTTTTTACCTATTTCTTTCAGCATTAATGGAACACTTACATACATCAACGATATCTTATTAAGTGAACTCTCAAAATTGGATTAGATGAGGAGCTTTATTCCCTCCATTAAACATATATTTTTTTTTGAACGGCTAACTGCTTTCCACATGTAAACCCACCCTTTCGGAGCTATGTTCAAAGGCCGACTACTCAACCACCGCTAGAAAGCGTAGCACACTCCTGATGCGCAAAAACCGCGTGGATTAGGTAAAACTGCGCCCCCCCAGACTCGAACCAGGGTAAAACCCCTTGCCAAGCCTTTGTTGGTTCAGGCCCCTCACAAATACACAATAAAACTCACGTGAATATGCAGAAGATAATAAATGGAAATAAACTTCTACTATTATATCAAAGAGGGTACAATTTAAAGCAAACTCTATCCTATTTATAAGAACAGATAAACAAACACATTCTAAAAAACTTAGTCCATGATCTCCTTAAAAACAACAAATTTTAACGGGCACCTATACGTCCATTTTGCACACCAAACTCAGTCAACCTAGACTTGTTCTACTGACCCGTTACTTACCAACTGACTCGGTAACTATTAACCCATGACCCAACCCATCAAGATTACCCAACATTAACCCCCGTAATCTTGATGTCGGTTCTTGCAACTTACTCTTATCTTGCTTTCTTGCGTTCGTTCTTGTCTTGCTATAACCGGAATCGGTTTCTTGATATACTTGCTAACTTGCTTGGATTCGAACCTGTACTTGCTTGCTTCGAACCCTCTTTCTTGCGAACTTGCTATTCGAACACAACGTTCGATCTTGCTACTTGCTACAAGCCATGTACACATGACTCGGTTCTTGCGACTTCTCTTTCTACACGAACCGGTTTTCTTCCTCTTGCTTCTGATGATCAGATTGCTTGCCCTTAATCTTGCTTTTCATGTAGAAGATTTTCTCTACATGACTTTCTTTCTTGCTAACGTGAACACCTTCGGTCTTTGGTTCACGACTTGGTCTAATGTGAACTCTCGGTCTTTGTTCACATTCTCGATCTTACTTTCGGCCATTCGGTCTAAGCTTTCTTTCGATAAAAGCTTTCTTCGGTCTATCATGGTGCGAACCTCCGGTCACTGTCACACCCACGGTCTAGGTCTAATTTCACCTCCGTTTTGTTGCAGCTTATCGGTCTTCTTTCTTATGCAAACTGCGGTCTCAGTTACCTACTTCGGTCTTTTATTCTCGGTGAAGAGAACAAATTCGGCCTTCGGTCACGCCGTTCGGTCTGTCACAACTTCCATTTTTCTTCTTCTTCTCTGGTAACGGTCTTTCTTACGCCGGTATCTCCTTTCCGGCAACGGGCTCTTTCTTCTGCTGATCATCAGATTAGAGATCAGCCCTTGCATCTTCCTATCTTTCATCTTCAATTCCTCCTACTGTTGCGTTTTGCCCTGCAACGAAAAGGGCTGCATTCTTTCTCACCACCGACTCTCAAAACGGCCCTCCAGTCTCACCTTACTCTGATACCAAATGTTGGTTCAGGCCCCTCACAAATACACAATAAAACTCACGTGATTATGCAGAAGATAATAAATGGAGATAAACTTCTAGTATTATATCGATGAGGGTACAATTTAAAGCAAACTCTATCCTATTTATAAGAACAGATAAACAAACACATGCTAATAAACTTAGTCCACGATCTCCTTAAAAACAGCAAATTCTAACGTGCACCTCTACGTCCATTTTGCACACCAAACTCAGTCAACCTAGACTTGTTCTACTGACCCATTACTTACCAGCTGACCCGGTAACTATTAACCCATGACCCAACCCATCAAGATTACCCAACAGCCTTCACCGATATGGGAACAACCACTGCGCTGCAGTGGAAGACCCTTTTTAATGGCAAATGTTATTTCTATCGAACTTAACACAAATTATTTAAATTTTTCACATTGCCTAGGTTTGAACTTGGGACCTCATCTCCAAGAGCCATGTACCTCTACCAAGTGAGCTATCCACATTGGCTACATTAAACATATATTAATCATCAGCTTCTGTAGTGATTGTAATTGTGTTTGGTGAAAAAAAAATTCTATTTTTTTCTACTCCCTAAACTTTTCATCTTTTACAACTTTGTCACACATCATTTTTCAATATTCACCCAACACGTTTCCACTTTTAACTTTGTTCTCTTATACTTTTCGTATTTTAAATTTTTTCTTTTAACATATTTTATCTAAATATTGCGAGTTAAGACGTTGAAACGTGCATGTGTGGTTCAACAGTTTTATGTCTATTTTTTCTCATTTAATGGCCTCGTCGTTACGCACTGGTCCTAAGTCGACTTACTTATTCTTATCTATGTTTTACGTTTCGGTCTACTTCACGCGTTAACACGCAACAACAGACGTGTATAGTTCAACATTTTTATATCAACTTTTCGTTTGGTTTAACAGTTCTGCCGCAAAACACGGGACCTAAATACTAGTTGCTAAAAGAAATAAAAGAAAGTCAACAAGAGCATCTAATATAAAACAAATGCACTATATTTATCATCTAGTATGACATATATGTTCCCAAGATCAATAAACAACTTATTAGATTCACCGATCATCTTTATTAAAGAAAGTATAATATCTTCTTGAGATATAACATGTTGGTAAGGGACTTTTTCACGTGTAAGCTCTCCAATCTGGCCCAAACACCTCTACTAGAGGTTTCATTTGACGCATCTCGCAATAACCCATTCTCTTGACTTTGAGCATTTTAGAACATCCTAATTTATCTCATTCACATATAAGTTTCCAAGAAAGTTTGCTTCGCCAGCTCACCTTCAACCTCCATAATCCAAGATCTGTTTTGCCATCGAATTTCTCATATCAAACATCACGGAAAACCAATCTTCATCAATCTTAACAGATCGAGTGCGATCGCCTTCCTTGAGTTAAGGCAAATAAGGGGATCTGATACTAATTGTTGAAAATCAATCACCACTAATTCACTCTTAACACTAATGGAGAATCAGCAACAATTTTTTTTATTGTGAGAAAGATCAACAGTTTTTTTTATTTTATCTAACTATATGTTTACATAAAATTTACGAATGAACAATGAGTTCAACAATTATAACAGAGTTATCTTATCTATTCCTGTTATGAATCATATTAGTCCACTTTGGGCCCAACTTAGTAGCTCATTTAAGGAGGTGCAATGTTCACCTGTGAAGGAACTAGAAAATCCCTGGACTAAAAGTCCTATTGTCTAAAAATCCCTGGACTTTACGTATGTTGCAGTTTAATTGAAGAAGGAGGTGCAATGTTCACCTTTGAAGGAACTAGAAGGAAAAGTTTGTTAAAAGTTACTATAAAAGTTCAGAATCCCAAATTTTATTGGAAGGTTAAAGCTCTATTGCCTTTCTCTTACAATGTTAATACTCTTATAAGATTTTTTACTAACTCAAACAAAGTTATCAGTTCCTCCTTGTCATGGAGCTTGTTAGCCTCCATTACTTATGTATTGTCATTCCAAAAACTTGTTGGTAGATTGTCACAAAAGCTGAGTTTGGTCTTGCTGATGCGTACATAAATGGAGACTTCACAGTCGATGACAAAAATGAAGGTCTTCTAGATATGTTTACGGTATGCTATCTGGTTGATATCCTAGAAGTTCCTTTCTGTGGTTCCATACTAATTTTTCTTGGTTCCAGCTTTTTATTGTTAATAGTGATTTACGAAATTCTGCCTCAAGCTTTAGGAAAAGGTAATTAGTGCTTCCATATGAGTGTCACATGTTGCAAGGTTAATATTTATCACAATATGAATCAGTTACATTTATGTGGCTTTAGAGGATGGTGGACACCAATAATTCTAACAGCAGCGATATTAAACGCAAAGCATTACTATCACTATGTTATGAGGAAAAATACTATTACTCAAGCCCGCAGTAACATTTCTCATCACTATGATCTGGTATGTGATAGCTTCATAAACCTCATTTATGACTCGTATGTCATCTAATCTATTGCCTTCACATGTTGTTGTAGAGCAACGAAGTCTTTTCTCTCTTCTTGGATGAGACAATGGCATACTCATGTGCAATATTCAAGGTAGGATTTCCAAGAGTATATTGCTCCTTGTTTGGTGTTCATGTAATTAGTATAACGTGTTCTACATGTAATACTTCCAATTATAGAGAGAGGATGAAGACTTGAAAACGGCACAGGTGAGGAAAATATCTTCTTTGATTAAAAAGGTGAGTGTTTGCACACGTTTACAACTTTTCTTTATTTCTTAGAAAGAATCTAATTAAATGGGTTTTTATATGTTTTCCTAAACCTATATTGTTTGCATATAACAATGTGTAATTTTTTCACTAAGCAAACTTTTTGCTGAAGGATTTTCTTTGATTAAAACCTGTTTAGGCAAAAGTTGACAAAAACCATGAAGTTCTTGAAATGGGATGCGGTTGGGGGGCTTTTGCTATTGAATTAGTCAAACAAACCGGGTGCAAATACACGGGCATCACGCTCTCAAAAGAGCAAATGCAATATGCAGAAAATAAAGTGAAGGAAGCTGATCTACAGGTAAGTGCTTATAAGATTAAAGAATGCAAAGGAAAAAACAAAAGATTTACTTTAAATAAAAGGATCAACATCACATGCATCTAGGACTGTTTAAAAAGTTAGCCGCTCGTGGTTCACTTGAGACTCGCTTGAACTTGGTTTGCATGTAAATGAGCTAAGCCGGCCGAGCTCGAGCCATGGTTATCTATCTCAGCTCATTTAGATGGATCATTGTCTTGTTTATATTAAAGCCCAAATTTAACACACTAAAGTACACCCCAAGTTTTAATATATACAATTTATAAATTCTTTTTTTTTTTGTTCATAAATTTTGCGTTAAGTGTAAGTTAAAAATATTACGTTTTGTTATTATATATCAATGTGTGTAAAAATATAAAATTATTTATGATAAAGGAGTTGGCTCAATGAGTCACGATCCGGCTCGAACTTTTTATGAGCTGTGTTTGAGCTTAACATTTTAGCATTTTAAGATAAATGAGCCTGAGTTCATTTCCACATGGCTCTGCTTAGCTCGGCTCAATTACTTTTGATAATATGGAATCAAGTATTAGTAGTGACCAATTTTAGTCTTGTTTTTTCTTCTATACCTATGAGTTACTAAAGGCAATTAATTGTTCAGGACCGAATCAGATTTCTACTATGTGACTATAGGGAATTACCTGACAAATGCAAGTACGATAGGATAATCGGCTGGTGAGAGCATACCTCCCTCTGTAATTGCTTCGTGACGAGGTTAGTTACTTTAATTAGTTACAAGAAATATCTATAATTTTCAGTGAAATGGTAGAACATGTTGGCCATGAATACTACGAAGAGTTTTTCAGATGTTGTGAATCGGCTTTGGCAGAGGACGGGATTTTAGTCTTGCAGGTATCTCATTCCATCAAATATTAAGTTACAAGCATGTGAAAGACAGAGATATGGTTTAACCCAAAGGGTTAAAGCTCCTTTCCCAGTTATACACTATATTTTTTTTTTCTAAGTCCTTGTTTAGTTTTTACATTTATTATTTGATCTTTATTATTTACCATAACACTTTAATTAATTGATTATATCATACATAAGTTAACTCTATTATTGCCAATGTTAATCATTTCGTAATTGAAATCTTTGGAATATCTTTAGTTCTCCTCAGTCCCAGACGGAAAATATGACGAGTTCAGGCGGACTCCAGGCTTTATTAGCGAATATATATTTCCAGGAGGCGACCTACCTTCACTTAACAGGTTAACATCAGCCATGGCTGCATCATCCAGATTATGGTAAGTGTGTTGTTGGGAGGTCACGGTGTTATTGAGTTCTTGTTCATTCTGATTTTCGTAATCATCAAAGTTCTTGACTATCAAATGTTTTAAATTGCAGCGTGGATCATGTGGAACAGATAGGAACACATTATCCCCAAACAATCAGATGTTGGAGGGCTAAATTCTTGGAAAACCAAAGGTAAATTATAAAAAGTTAACATACTTTAATCAACTGTTGTTCAATTCATGTATTCTATCATTCTATGGTTGTTTGGTCACTTGACTTTTTTTTATATTGCTCCTAGCAAAATCCTTGCTTTGGGCTTCAACCAAGAATTCATTCGTACTTGGGAGTACTATTTTGACTCCACTACTGCTGGCTTCAAAACAGAATTAATTTTGAATTATCAGGTACTTATCTACATGTATTCAACATCAATCTTCTATAAACCATGTTTGATGGTTAAAAAAAGACGCATCATAATACTTTGCCTTCTATTATTCATTAAAGGTTGTATTCTCACGGCCTGGAAACATCAATGCCACGCTTGGAGATCCTTACAAGGCATCCCTTCAGCTTATTAATTAAAAATGTATTTTAGCTCAATCGTCTGGCCCAAATTCTGCTATGTACCGTCCAAATGGTTAATAACTTCTTGCGTGTAAGAAAAATAATTCATGATGGCTTTTACACTAGTCTAGTAAAGACTCAATTACCTATAAGTGTGTACTTATAATTTATTAAGACTTGGGTTATAAAATTCATATTATAGAAGATATTATTATATTTTGATCAGATATGTTGTATAGGTTAACATATTTCCCTAAATTTCTTCAACGGTTTGTTTTCATAAAAACAGATTGGCCATGTTATTAGATTATAAGTTATTATTTTTTTCCGTTAGTTAGCTATCAAGTTGAAACTAGTAAGGGGTAATCTCTGTAACAATGACAAACAATTCAATATAACTAGTTCTTTAAACGTGTTAACTTTATATGTGTTGGAATAATTACATCCGTGTAATAAAAGTTACGTTCCATACTTGCTATATAAAGAATTAAATATATGCAAACTTGTATAATTATATTATATATATGTAATAAACGAGTGTTTTAATTTTGATGTTATTCGTAAATGGCATATATACAATATAATAACACTATTACATATATATATATAGTAACAAAGTTACATACATGCAGTAACATAATTACGTATATAATAACAAAATTAAAAATGTGTGTAAAAATGTGTGATAAGAAAATTATCATCGTGTTCAGCAAATTCTTACAACAAGCGAACCCAACAAACGTCTTCTTGAACTAAACAACATTTAATCATTTGTGAAGAAGAAACCATGAAACCTTCCTTTATCACCATGTTCATTTTATTCTTCATTTTATGTTTATGTGTTCTTTATATTGACAAAATCAATAAGAACAAACTTAGCAAAATACATTGAATCGCTAGTTGCTCAGTGATGAACAAATGAGAATAATTTTGAAATCAAAGAACTCGACAAGTTGAAAAATAGCAACGGGTTACAAATGTAAATATTATGCACGAGACTCGTATATGTAGAAAGGGGTAACAAAAGCATGAGTGAGTCAATGGCCTTGTTAGAGGAGAAACAATACGAAGTTTACATAACGGCAATAAAAAGTTGTAGTTAAAGAGCCAATAAAATGAGAATCGTCATGAAATGGTACATGTGAATAATAACGAACATCCAAACATGATACTAATATGAATAATGAACATACACTACTAAACAAATGAAATTTCCTAATGGGTCCACAAATAGTAAAAGAAAAAATACTTTTAAAATGCGTTGGATTTACTTATCTAGATATAATTCTTAAACAAGAGAATTTCATGAAAAACATTCATTACAAAATGCAATTTGACACACTATTTTTCATTTTTTTCCCTAATGAAACCCCGTGGTGAAACTTTCATTACACCTTGACACTAATAGTCTTTGATTTTCAATTAATGAGTAAATGGCTATTAGACCATCTGTAGTGAGAGATTTTTGTATGTTTTCCCTAAAAAAAAAGCCCCCCCCCCCCCCCCCCCCACGCCCCACACTCGCCCCGTGGGCATTTTTTTTCAAAAAAAAAAATGCACAAAGCATTCGTTTTTCCACACATTTGTTTAATATTTTTGGCCAATGACAGCTATTATTCTTTTTGTTTGGCCAATACCTTTTTTTTTGAGGGTTTTTTATTTAGTTCTATTACATCACTTTTAACATAATGTCCCACAATGTTCACATCTCCACTACACCCATTTTTAAAAAACACCCCATAATACTCCATTGCTGACTGAACTGCCCCATGGCGCAAAAAGCCAAAGGGTGGGGACATTATTTGTGTCTTCCACTACACATGGTCTTATACTCCTGTTTTAACAAAGTAAATAATTGTTATACCCCTAATGCTTATGTCAATCCTCTTACCCTATCTTTTGGGTTTAGGGGAGATTTAGGGCTTAATTGGTTTTTATCTTTTGTAAATTAATCTATGGTTTTTATTAAAGATATTTATGTGTGTTCATCTTATTCTTAATAATAATCAGATTTTAAACCCCATTTGATCCTACATAGGTTCTCTTCAAATAATTTGAACACATACAAAGTTTTGCAACCCTTTCATATGCTAAATTACTTAATCATGTGTCTTATTAAGTCAACAATATCATGTGTACAAATATCATAGCAAATGTAAAGGATAGCATTATATTCTCCTAAAGATTTAAAAATAATTTCAAGTTAATAAAGAAAGACCTTGAAGTGAAAGATAATATAACAAATTTAAGACTCGGTATGTGGATCGAGCATTATATATATATATATATATATATGAGAAAAATCCGTTAGAAACTACCCTTTATTTCCAGAACCACGAGAACCAATGTCAACACAAACAAAAATACCTAAAAATAGATTTTTTTTGGGTTTTGTTTTTAGCATTTTAGCTTGGGTGTGGTGGGGGGGGGGGGGGGGGAGGGGGTGTGGGGTTAGGTTTTTTTGGTGTGTTCATATTAGTTCACATGGTTCTCACAATAAAGGTGGTTCTCAAATGAACATTACCCTATATATATATATATATGTATGTATATATATATATGGGACCGCTAAAATGAAAACCACCTCTAGTTGTAAGAACCGTGAGAACTACACCGTACGGGGCGAGGTGGACCAATTTTTTTTTCATAAACGTAGATGCGTGTATTATAAACACATTTGTAAAAAAAATTCAAAAAAAAAAATGTCGTGTGTGTAGTTTTGAGCACCACAAGTTTGCGTTTACGGGTACCGTAAATTTGGTTTAAAATTTACGGTACCCGTAAACACAAACAAAACTACACACACGACATTTTTTTCTTTAATTTTTTTTACAAATGTGTTTATAATACACGCATCTACATTTATGAAATTTTTTTTTTGTCCAACTCGCCCCTTACGGTGTAGTTCCCATGGTTCTTACAACTGGATGTGGTTTTCATTTTAGCGGACCCCTATATATATATATATAGGGAGGGAATCATGAGAAAACTACATCTAAATGAGAAAACTAGAAAAATAACTAAAAAAACCTAAAAAAAACTAAAAAACATATCAATTATTTTTTACAATTTTTTTTAAAAAAAATCGCTATTTTTTATATATAAAAAAAAAATTCAAAAAAAAAAAATTTGTCGTACTGCACATGTGCATTATACGTGCATTATATGTGTACTACACATGTGCGCTATATCCGTAATAGTGCACATGTGTAATACAACAAAAAAAATTATTTTATTATTTTTTTTTTGAAATTTTTTTTCAATGCATAAAAACTAGCGATTTTTTATTAAAAATGTAAAAAAAAATCGGTATGTTTTTTAGGCTTTTTAGTTAGTTTTTTGGTTTTCTCATTTAAACTAGTTTTCTCATGATCCATCCCCTATATATATATATATAGGTTTAGGTTCTTTTGTGAACCATTCCTAAGTGATGAACAAAAAGAACAAATCATGTCCATAGATCTTCTTAAATCTAACATAAGGGTAGGATCGTCTTTTAACATCTATAATTTTATATATAATTTTCTTTTTAAAATTTTTCATGGCAGTTATTGATAAAACCACCCACGCTTCAACATGTCGCCGAATTTCAAATTTCTATTGATCATAATCTGCGCCAAATATTCCTGTTCGTTCTTCATCACCATCATTCAATTCGTTCTTCAGATTATGAACATGCTATTCAGCAATCATGACACATTCGACCGATCAGAATATTATTTCTGCGAATTTGCTAATTCATAAGACCGCTCAACGACCGGGAGAACAACATCATGGTATATTCTTAAAAAAATCTGTGTATACAAGTTTGATTCAAGTGTCGGATAAATAGATTACATAGATGTGTATTGTTTGGTTTAGTTTCTATAAACCCTAAGATTTATAGTTTACGACAGATACGAACGATCAGCTTGATGTTCCAGCCAATTTATTAGTTCCTCGGAGCAATGATCAAGCAGTATATCGTCATCAAGGTATAATATTAAAACAATTGTGTATACATTTCTATATCCAATGTCGATGTAATTTTAATAGATGACTGTATCGTCTATTGATTCGTTTAACTAAGATTTAAGATTTATAATTTTCGATAGAGGGTACCCGTATGTCAGAGACGATCGATCAGCCCAACGTTGCCGCCAAGTTGTTAATACCTCAGAGCGCTGAACCAGAAGCAGATCATCTTCAAGGTATAATTTTTAAACATTTGTTTATACAAGTTAGTATTTTGTGTGTCGCTGAAGTGAAGTTACGTATTTGTGGTATACATATTTTTTTTTGTTGTGTATTTTTTTTACAATACTTATGAAGTTAAACTTTCGACTGAGGGTACTGTTATTACAGATGCGAACAAGCAGCCCGACGGACCAGCTGATTTGGTAACTCTTCCGAGCGATCAACGAGCAGTACAAGATCATGTGTTGGTAACATCCATTGAGCAGCAAGGTATTATTCTAGGACAAAACAATTCATAAGAAATCAGTGGTGTATGCTACTTGTATTTGCTGACGTTTATTCCTTGTTTGAAATTTTAGAGTCTATTGCTAGCAATGTATATCAAAGTTCTAATGGCACAAAGTATTGGACACCAAATGTACCTCCTGATTTAAAACCGTATGAAGGAGCCAGATTCCGAACTATTGATGAAGCAGTTGGTATGTATGAGCATTATGCAGAGAGGGATGCCGTTTGGGTACGTCAAAGAAAGATAAAGCTAAAGGAGTATTCAAACTCCGGTACATTTTGTGTTCTAGAGCTAATAAGCCCAAAGACCAGGAAGAGGGTAATACTAGTTCACCGAAACGATGCCGTAGTATAAAAGCTACAGATTGTAAGGCATGTGTTAAAATTAGGCGAGTAAAAAGATCTAGGGATTACGTGGTTTACAAATTCGTTGAACAACACAACCATGGTTTAACAGCACCTGAGAACTTAGATTTATCATGCAAGAAAAGGAAGCTAGACTTTGCGGCTAAGCAGTTTATTGCTGATTGTCGCAATGCTAACATTGGCCCGACGAAAGCACACAATATATACGTTGTTTTAAAGGGAGGTCACCAAAATGTCCGTGGAACGACTACCGAGTTTAAGAACTTTGGAAGAGATATCTGGGAATTCATTAGTGGCAGAGATGCACAAATGGTCGTTGAAAAATTCAATGAACGTGTGGAAAACAAGCAAAATTACACGTTTAATACACATATCATTGAAAAGGAACTTCAGTTGATGTTTTGGTGTGATGGAGTTTCAAAAACAAATTATCAGGCTTTTGGCGATGTAGTGGCATTTGATGCAACGTAACACACAAACATGTAATGTTTTTAAAATATTTTCTGCATTTAGTATCTGGCTTTTTTCTACGTCTTTAATGTAAACACTCTATTTATTCATCTTTTTTTGTAGGTACGATATGATATTTGTCCCCTTTACCGGGGTTGACCATCATAAGAAGTGTACTATATCCGGGGCTGGATTGATTCACAACGAAACCATTGAGTCATACTCATGGCTTTTACAAAAGTTTTTAGAAGCGCACGATGGAAAACAACCTCTTATCATATTAACCGATCAAGATTGCGCCATGAAGCAAGCCGTGAACAATGTATTTGATAAGTCTGTACACAGACTATGTATGTGGCACATCACCAATAAAATACCAGCTAAGGTATGGAAACTGGATTTTCAATACGTGTATGTGTATAGGTTATGTATGTGTCATGTATATGTTTAAAAAATAGCTGACTTTTCTGATATACACATATGTACAGTTATGTATGCTGTTTAACGGGTGTATTTATTACGATACTAATGCAATGACTTATCCTATATCCTATGTGTAGATAAAGGGCAGTGATGAAACGAATGTTGAGTTAAAGAAACAGATCCACAAACTGGTGTGGAATATTTACATAGAACCCCACAGGTTTGAAAAGAGATGGAATTTACTCATAACTGAGTATGGTTTGGAAGATCATGCTTGGATGAACGAAATGTACGCTATAAGGGAATAGTGGATTCCATGTTATTTTCGTGATATACCTATGTGTTGCCTTATGAAGACCACTTCTCAATGCGAAGTGCTAATCATATGCTTAAAGCAAATTCTAGTCCCCATAATACGTTGGTGCAGTTCATGCTTTGCTATGATACATCGGTGGACAAGATACGTAACAAACAACGTAAACTGTCTTATGAGACAGGCACAACCAATCCCGAGCGATACAAAACACCGTTTCCGATAGAACGTCATGCCAATGAACTGTTGGTGCATACGTCTGTCGACTTCGTCTTGTATCGAGTCTTGTATTGTATTAGATAGATCAGAGCACGCAAAACGAGAAAAGTGATTGTGTAGGTAATTTCGCACGAAATTACACTTAGGTAATTCCGAACGAAATTAGGTAGTGATTTCTCATGAAAGCTAATTTTGTGTGAAACTTAATTTCGCTTGAGCAGGTCCGTGCGAAATTAGACTACCTATAAATACCTTGAGGTGCCTTGTCATTGGTAACTTTCCGGTTTCAGTGCCGAACTGCTGCCGAAGTGTCTACTCGCTGTAATTCTTTGTCAAATCAATCAAAAGACAGTTTAAAGTGAATTGCAAGCTGAATTACCTCGATACGTTTGTTTCCGCCTCTCGTATTGAGCAAAAACTCTTCTGAACGACTCATTTGGGTCAGAAAACGATCCTACAAGTGGTATTAGAGCTCAGGAGGAAGAGTTCATAACAATTCAGCTGCAAAATCTGATTTCTACACCTTCTTTTTCACAATTAACAAGTTTTCACGGTCAAAATGCTTTGAATTTCACAAATTATGTGTGTAATAGTGTTTTAACAAACCCTTGAAAGTTTCGGACTTAAAATCGGACAAAAACCTGATCAATTTTGACAAAAACAGCTCGAGTTGATGACATCAGCATAATTTCACACGAAATTAGGGTCTTAATTTCGCACCAGATTGTAATTTCGTTTGTGAGGTTCACACGAAATTAGTTATTTCGCACCAGATCGGTAATTTCGTTTGAGAGTTCCACACGAAATTAGCTTATTTCGTTTCAACTGGTATTTCGTTTGGTTATTTCGCACGGAATCAGGTATTTCGTGTGAAAAGGATATTTCGTGTGAAGTTGATATTTCGCTTGAGTTGGTATTTCGTGTGAAGTGGGTTATTTCGCTTGAAAGAGTATTTCGTTTGAAGAAGTAATTTCGTTTGAAAGTATCTGTTTTGTGAAATTTGTTACCAAAACATGGAAGAGGAATTTTATAACGCATTTGCTACTACCCCGACTACTCCGGCATCTGTTACTCAGAACTTGAACATGGAAAATGAAACAGGCACTATGCAAAAACCGCCTAAGCTTATAAATATCGAGGAGTATAAAGGATGGGAGGAACGATTTGAGAATTGGGTTCAAGCAAATTATTTGGATGCTTGGGAATGTGTTGAAACAAAATATATTAGACCATTGAATGATGATGAAGAGGAGATTGCTATTAAAGATCTAAGTGTTGATGATAGAAAGAAATACAAAAATGAAAAGATGATGATTAGTCTATTGCATCAAGATGTTAAAGAAGATATCTTGGTTTTATTGCAACACAATGGAAGTGCATACTCTATCTAGAAAGCATTAAAATCAAAGTTTGTTGGAAGTAAAGAGATGATCAAGAACAAAAATCACTTTTGAAAAAGGAATTTTATCTATTTCCTGGTTTGAGAAGTGAGAGCACCAAGCAGATCATCGAAAGATATTGCAATCTGTTAGTTCAAATGAAGAGAGTGAGCATCAATAAAGATAATGAAGAATTGATAGAAAAGTTGGCAGATGCATTGCCACATGAAACTTGGGGCACATATCTTATGATGTTGAGAAATAAGAAAGATTTTAGTAATTTGACACTGAATAAGTTCATTGAAAAACTTGAAGCTCAAGAAATGGAGCAAAGAAAGATCTCGAGAATGAAGGATTTTGATGGTGAGCAAGATATCGGTCTTTATAACAAAGGAGGTATCAGTGACAAAACCAACATGTCACCAAATGTTGAAACTGCATTCAATGCTAAGAGTTCGTCTGGAGGGTCATCTCAAGAATCAAACAGCAAAACGGGATTTTCTTCATATACATCATTTGATCCAAATTTTTCAACGACCAAGAATGGCAAGAGATTACAATGCAACATTGTTTTGAATCTTGAAAATGGTGAAAATTTCTCAGAAGAGGTTGCAAAAGGTCACATGTCGTTGTTGGGAACTGTATTAGAATCATATGCAAGTTTAGTTGCAGGAAAGATCGGGAATCCAATGTTGACAAAAGAGGATTACGATCAGATTGATGCTGAGGAGATGGAATTGATGGATATAAAATGGTGTTTGGCGAGTGTTTTCAGAAGAGCCGAAAAGTTTAAACAAATTACGGGAAGAGATGATTTCCGTGATGCAAATGTTTCTACTCTAGGTTTTGATAAATCTAAAGTTACTTGTTTTCGTTGCAGGGAAAAAGGACACTTCAAGAGAGTGCACAAATCGCGAAGCAAGTGGAGCTCAAAATCCGTTCAACAACAATGATTACTATAGGAAAGCAATTTATCATCAAGTTGCTTAACAACAACAAGAACCGCAAACTACACATGCTAGGAAGACAATCGAAGATTCATCAAAGAGAGCTTGTATGGTGAATCAAGATGATAAAAAGTCAACAAAAGAATTCAGTTGGGATAACTATGTTTCAGCTGGTAGTAAAGCATGTCTGATAAATCAAGATGATGAAAAATTACCAGAAGGGTTTAGCTGGGCAAATTTTAGTTGGGATGATTATGATCCTAACAAAACTTCAAATCACAAAGCTTTTGTTGCTCGAGTTGCTGAAGATAGTGATAATGATGATGATTATTATGCTAGGAGAATGGAAAAGCACTTAAGAATGATGGAAGAGAGTGACAGTGATGATGAAAAAGCTAAAAAGAAAAAGAAGAAAGTTAAAAAACCTGTCAGCAGTGATGATGAAGAAGTTCCTGTGATAAGGAAGAAAATAAAAGACATTCCATTTTTTAAAGTTGATACAGAAGCTGATGCACAAAAGATTCCTCTGAAGTGTGAAAACTGTGAAACAATGAAGAAGCAAAACAGTACATTGATTCACAACATGAACAGATTAAAAGAATCCTATGATGTTCTGAACAAAGCAATGAATCAGTACAATCAGTCAATTAGTGAACAAGCAACAGCTATGAAGACACTTCAAGGAGCTTTCATAACAAAGCAGAAAGTTGTCAACAATTACATTGAGAAATGTGCTGTGCTTGAACAGAAACTAGAAACTCAAAGGATTGAAACAGAAAGAGTTAATAGGTTATTAAAAAGTTACTCATGTACTTCTTATGTTATTGACAGGATTTATCCAACCGTTGAAGGCATGAAGGCATTTGATGAAGAGGAAATATCTGAAGACAAGAGTTCTGAAAAGAAGAAGGATACTGAAGTGAAGATTTCTGGTAAGAAACAAGATGCCAGTTACAACAAGTGTCCACCCCCGCTTGAAAATGGATATTCTCCACGAAATCCAAATTCAGAAAGAGTTAAAAAGGCAACCAATTTACAGTGGGAGTCTGAGTCTTCAGAAAATTTGCCAGACAACATTGATGTCACTTTCACATCGTCTGACAGTGATCATGAGTCTGAATTAATAAAGAAAGTGGTCGATCAGGTGTTGGATAACAATGAAACCGAGGAGTCAAAGTTGGAGTCAAACTCGGAGTCAAAGTCTGACAAGTCAAAATCAACTATCAAAAAGGAGAAACGGGTTTATAATAAAGAATTTCTACTATCAAAATCTAATTTGAATGACGAAACATTTAAAGTGGCTTATACTTTGAATGATTCTGACAAATTATATTCTGATGATGAATTTCCAATAAGAGGTGTTAAAACTGAAATGATAAAAAAGGTTTTCAAATTAACAGAAATTAACATTTCTAAAATAAAAGATGTAAATCTTTCTGAAAAACCTAAAAAATACACCTCAAGAGTTCATCAAAGAGAAAATAAGAAAAAGGGTTACAGTTCTGGTTCAGGTTATCGAAAGAAACCAAACCATAATGGTAATTTCAAAAGGAAAGGAATAGGATTTATTCCACCAAAAAATCATAAAAATGAGAAAACTTATAAAACAAAAACTGTATTTGTTGTAGGAATATCATCTGAAGAAGAAAAGGAGCAATTGTTCAGAAAGCAGACAAACAAAGAATTTCTTGCTATGAAGCAAGAAGAAATGAAGAAAGATGTTGCTCATCAAAAGACAGAGACAAAAACCTGTTTCCAATGCAAAATTGTTGGTCATATTGCCAGGAATTGTCCAAAAGCAATTCAATCAAAACAGGGAGTTTCTCTTAAACTGAAAGAAAAGATGATTGAGAATGAACCATCAACTAAACAATTCAAAGTTTTCAAAAATTCAAAGTTTGAGATTGGTGAATGTTCAAAAAGGTTTTGCAAGAGAAAAGCAAATCTTGATAATAAAAAATGGGTTGTTAAGAAATCTGATGATAGTTCTAGCAAAGATTCTGATTTGTCAAAATCAGAGGAGCTATTTTCTGGCGATGAATCTGATTCCACAAAGTCAAAAGAGCCACAGGTTGAGTTAAAAGATGGAAAATCAGTTCCACCAATGGATGATGCAAATTTTCCACCATTGAGGGCTGAAAATTTTAAGCAAAAAGTTGGTAAAGTTGAGATTTCGAATCAATTTTTCTCTGAAAATAAAGAATTTGATGTTGAGAAAGCTTTCAACCCCAAAGTGAAACATATTTTTGGAAAAAAAGGTTGATGGGAAGGTCAAAGGGGTAAAGGAATTTTATGAGAAGAAAATGAAAGGAAAGAAACCAGGTGAGAATGGGTCGTCTCAGGTTTGTGACTGGGATGGAACCTATTATGATGATTAAACTCTGGACTTGCCGGAGCTCCCAAGTTGGTAATCGTGGAGCAGGAATCGGCATCTTTCTTGAGAAATTCACGTTTGTGATATTTCGATTTACAAGTGGTAAATCAGGGACATTAAGTTGTACTTGATTTTCTACAAGTGGTATTTGTTGATTGATCTAAAAATTGTTAAATATTTCAAGTGGTTAAGAAGAAAAGAGTGTGATGAATTGATCCCCTAACCTACAAGTGATTTTATAAAATCAACAAAACTTATTTTCCGGAAAAACCATTTGATTAAAACAAACCTAAGTGTTTTGAAATCATATTGGGAAAATAGTTTGTTGTCAGGGGGAGTTCTGATTGTTTATGCCAAGTGGATGACGATTTGAAGCAATTCACAACAATTGTCACTTTACTTGTACAGTTTATTTTCAAATTTCTTTTAATGATTTTGAATTTTAGGGGGAGTAAGAAATTTCAGAAAATCCAAAAACATTTGAAAATTTGAAAAAGTCAAAAAACATGATAAAATTCAAAATGAGTTTTGTTGTAAAAAGAGGAAATGATAGTACATCAGTGGACTATCACAGCATGCTAAAAAATTGGAAAGTTAAAATGTGATAAACGATCTCACTGATGATATGCCAGTAGGTTTTTACACATTTAGTAGATTGTGTCGAGATATAAACCTAAATTTCAAACTACTTATATCGTGGGGAACATCTCTCGGATATATGGGTAACCCCCGAAATCTTGTTTGAAAGGTCCCTCTTTCTGAGATACTAGGTCTTTATGCTTAATGATATCTGGGGTATTATCCTGGGACTTCTGATTTGGCGGAAGCAATGGTCTAGTCCCCGTATAATACTTTCTGCTTGGTTGAAATATAGCCCCCCCCCCCCACAGCATAAAAAATGATGAAAATTTACAAAATGCTAATCTTGTGATGTTGAAGAAAAGATTCTCTAAAGGGAACCCACCAAAAGTCGAAGCCGTCATCTCTCTGATTTTGCGGAAGCAATAGCCTGAGTTCTCACGGCCCTCGCATTCAACCCTTTACATATATCATCTAGGTATACTCACCTGTAAGACTGAATATTGGGATCTGGATACGGGAGTATATTCTGAGGTGGGACACACGAATAAGTTTAAGTGCTTAAAACATTAATCTCGTATCTCGAAACAGTTGAAATTTGTGTGAAAATTTAAGTGGATCAGTATACTGACAATCTAAGTGAATCGTTTAGAACTTAATATGTTAAAAGCTTAACGGTGTTGGTGATGTGTCTCAGAAACTGATATGATCCTCTTACACAAACTCACAAAAATATTGTCTGTAAATATTTTCTTTTCGCATGTTTACACTTTGAAAATCTTACAAAAATCCAAAAAGATTTTAATTGTGTTTTAGCGTAAATTTTGATAAATCCAAAAAGATTTTCGACAACTGATGTTGGAGAGCTGATTTTCAAAATTACGAGTGCTAAACATGATGAACAGGTTTGGGAAAGTTTGTGTGAAAAAATTCTTACAAGTGATTTTCAGTGAATAAAATTTTGAATGTTTGCTTACAAGTGGACATCAGAAATTTTTAAATGTTAAATCATTCTATTTCTGCTTGAGATTTCTAAATTTGTAAAAATTTAAATTTGTGAAATTTATTGTGAGGTAGAGATTGTGCAGGTCAGCCAGGTTTCGATCTTAAGCAGGATGTGAGCTAGGTCATGATTTAGAACCTGTGGAAGCCAGACTGCGATCCCAAGTACAATTTAAGGGGGAGTCTGAAGTGGTGTAAAGCCAAGTTCAGATCCTGATGTTCACGCAAGCTGATGTGGCTAAAGAACTTAAGGAATCAAGAGATCTGATCAAGTGAATTAGAGAGAGATTAAAGTCAGGTCGAGATCCTGGAGATGAGAAGAAGACAGAGATTGAGGATGCTTTACATTGTTAGATACTTTGGAGGAGTTCGAGAAGACAGATAAAGACTGAAGATTGAAGACTCGACACTGAAGACTTCGTCAACATCCGAAGGGGAGTCTGTTGGTGCATACGTCTGTCGACTTCGTCTTGTATCGAGTCTTGTATTGTATTAGATAGATCAGGGCACGCAAAACGAGAAAAGTGATTGTGTAGGTAATTTCGGACGAAATTACACTTAGGTAATTCCGTACGAAATTAGGTAGTGATTTCGCATGAAAGCTAATTTCGTGTGAAACTTAATTTCGCTTGAGCAGGTCCGTGCTAAATTAGACTACCTATAAATACCTTGAGGTGCCTTGTCATTTGTAACTTTCCGGTTTCAGTGCCGAACTGCTGACGAAGTGTCTACTCGCTGTAGTTCTTTGTCAAATCAATCAAAAGACAGTTTAAAGTGAATTGCAAGCTGAATTACCTCTTCTGAACGACTCATTTGGGTCAGAAAACGATCCTAATTGAAGTATATACACGCACGTTATTCTGGGATGTTCAAAAGGAGATTGACAAGTCTAACAGTTTGTGTTATGTTGCCGAAAGAGGAATGGTTGATGGAGTTAATACGTATCTTGTTGCTCATCAAGATCACACCAAAGAAATTGTGAATGAGTTTAAGGTTAGTTACACTTTTAGGGTATCCAGTTCTTACAATCTTCACAACTTTGTTTCTATTGAACAAATTTTAATTGTCTTTGTTAATATTGTAGGTAACTTTCAACAAAAGTGATTTTACAGTTTCATGTGTATGCATGGGTTTTACCCGGGTTGGGTATCTTTGCCGACACGTGTTTTGCGTATTCAGGCATCACAACATTTTTAGATTCCAGCCAGATACATACATCCGTGATGGTGTAGAGATGCTATCCCAGCTAGTGTACACTTCCTGGAGAATAGGTTATGTGACGACCAAAGTAGGAGTGGTGTGTTGTGGCGCGGGATTTGTGATAACGTGAACATGTGTAGAGATAGGGTGCGTGGCAATATTGAGAAATTACAAGAGTTAAGTGACTAGATTCAAGCTATTAAAGATAAGCTTTTCAGCGAGATACCGTACGATCATTCAATCAATAAAAAGGATGTTGTGATAGAGGATGTAATTGCGCATAAACAACCAGCTGAGGTTTCTTACACGGCACCACGGAAAATACGCAACAAAGGATGTGGAAAGCATAAACGAACAGTTGGTCCAGGTGAGAAAGCAATCAAGATTAGTAAAAAACCGAGAAGGAAATGCAATTTCTGCAAAAAAAAACGCGTAAGGGGCCATGATAAGAGGAATTGCCCGCTCAAAAAGGGGGAGCCGGTGAAGGACGACTCGACAACCGACGAAGAAGATGAGATATACGAAGAAGAAGAAACCTAAGAATCTGGCTCTGAGGATTCTGTTAGTGAAGAATATTTTCAGTAAACCGTAACAACATTCGCCTTTTTTCTAAACATTTCTGATGGTTATTGTATTAGATTATATGTTTATGTAGTTTGTCTTCTGATGTAACGAAGTCTAGGTGTTTTTTTAACTTTTTTATCCAGTTTCTATGCTTTGTTTAGTGATAGTATTCTTGTCTCCTCTTTTAGAATCCCGATGTATGCAACCATTTCTAAGCAATAATCTTTTTACAAAATAGATGAGTCCAGTTTATCAGTGCGTTTAGACATGTGTGAGGAATAAGGCTCAAATTATTCCGACTGTTAATTATCTATACAGTTTTTTTTCAACTTTTGGAATGCACATCAGCGTGACAGTCCTCAATGTTCTTCCTGAAAATATCGTTATATGATCTCAGCAATAATTTTGTAACTTGAATCTCGCTAGGCTCTTGATCTGAACTGACGTCAGAGGGTCTCAAAACTGTTTGTGGCTCCCGCAAATGAATAATTGAAGATGAATAATCCATATGATCCATGGTATGAGCAGATTCAGTTAACGGCTTGTTTGCAGAACTCGATTTGGTTGATGTTCGACTATCCGACCCACCGAAAAAGGATGAGATCCCCCAACTTGTGCTTCCAGATATCAGTTTCTCAACCTCACCAGCTGGCTGGACCCCATCTTGTTTATGCTGATCTGTGGCGATTACATTGCCTTGTCGGCCAATAAATGAGCGTGACTTGATACTTCTTTCAGATTCTTGGGCTTTGTCGGTCTGAGATATTCGGAGGAGCAAGAACACTACATTTTCCAGTCAGTATTCGTAAAGCATTTGGAGGAGGTTGATCCATGTGAGGACTTGACTGATGATGACATTCGAACCGCTATACATAATGCAACTAGTCCTAGATCCACGTTATTTGTGCCAGATTTTCCTTTTGAGGTACTGATTAAAAGTAAAATTGCCCGTTTGTTTTTTGGTTATCACGAGTTAATCAAGATGAGTCATTGATGTATGGTACATGAGCTACAACGGTTTTGCCGTTTCTTAGAACGCGAATCGATGATGTTACTGGGAATTTTTTACGAGATGGTCTTCAACCTTCTTAGATGATGATTGGGCACATTGTTGACATGGAGATGGACTATATAAACAGCTCGTATCCGAATTTTATTGGTGGAAGTAAAGCTGTCGAAATTGCAATGAAGCAAGTCAAGTCTTCTAAGGTTGCAACAGTTCAAAAGTATAAGGATTTTGCTAAAACCTAACCGAGCCCGTGGGCTTACATTAGTTAACCAGGATGATAATACAGTCCACTAACATAGAAACTGGACGTTACGATTACGTTAAACATTATCCCATAGACGAAATTTCGACATAACATGATTAACACCCACAAAAGTTAATATATTGTTTCAACATCAGGAAAAGTAAACTACAAAAAACAAATTCCATTAGCAGTCTTTTTATCTATTTCTCTCTGTTGATGCCGGCATATTGGCAGGCTTCTTTTAGAATACGTTAGCGATGTTTGTTCGCCTCCGAAGTTATCAGCTTCACTGCATACTTCTTCCTAAGTTGTGTCGCATTGCGTATATTCCACAGTCTTTATAGTTTCCTATCGTCGCCCAACTTATCTCCAAACGAACAGGTTGACGAGCTGCAATATCATTACAACGTGGATGACGAACATGCTTCAGGTACTTGACGACCACATCTTTTTGCACACAAGGCAACTTGGTAAGTAAACCTGCAGTACACTTGTGTATTACATAACAACAGTCACGTACCACTTTCATCGGAGTCGACTTTAAGAAAAAATCGTTACCGTCAAATATTCTAACTGGACTTTCAGAACGATCCATATTGTCTATAACTGTAATCGCCAGATTTTTCAGGTCAAAGCAAACTAAATAATAATGTCCACGGTCAAGAATTGGGAAAATAAGGTTCCCGTATTCTTTCAGGTCCATTAACTCCTCCTTTTCCTCCAACACAACCCTCAAGGCGCTAGTAAACATATCTAACTGTTTGTTGTCATCATAACTTGATTTGGTCAGCATTTCCTCAGTCTAGTGTTTGAAACAAATAGAAAAAAATATTAAATTAATGTATCTGATATTCTAATTACGTAGAGAATGCTCTAACAAGATATGATTAGTGTTATAAAATGTTCTTACAAAAAGGGTGGTATGACAAATCAGCCTTGGCATTGTAAACTCTCGTCTTTTGACTTCGTCATGATTAAGCATAGATGCCCAACAGTTAATGATGCCAGTGCTCAGCCAAACATTTGGTAGTAGATCCAATATATGGAAGTGCATCAGATGTGTTCCATACTCAGTGCAGAAAATATCATTCATGTACATATCCGTATTGCAAACAAAAACATTAGAATACAAATATACATATCCGTTAATTGCACCAGCCTTTGTACATTTGAGTTAAGCACTTACGCCATAGTTCTTCGGACCTCATTTTCCTCCTTTCTGTCCAGGTCAGATTTAGCGTTAATTCTTTTTTCTTTTATCAATTCAGCCAAAGTTCTGCGTGACCCATAAAGAAAGGAAACAACGTGAACATAATTAAGTAGTATTCAACTGTTTACTATCTAATCCTCTAATTCAAAAGCGATGCGTTATAACAGATGACGGATTAAATACATACCTTTCATCCTCTCTATCATCGTCTTTTTTCCTATCTTCCCTTGGCTTTGCCACCCTACATTTTGGATATAGAAACCGGTTAACCAAAAGATATACACATATGTATTGTTAAATAATATTAGATACTCACTGTGTATCAACTGCACCCTCGAGGACGTATTCCCAAACTATGTTTTCTTTAGGGATGAGATTTTTTACCGAAATACCGGTACCGTACCGGTATCATACCGGTACCGTACCGGTATCATACCGGTACCGTACCGATGCCGTACCATACCGATCATAAACGGTACCAGTATCGGTAATAGATTTTTCGAAATTCGGTATCGGTAAAAAACGGTATCGGTACCGGTATTTTTCGGTAAATACCGATATTAATACCGAATTTAATAATAATCGGTAAAAAGCATGGAATCCATTGAAGTAAGTTAATTTTTAACGGTTTAGTTATAAATTATCAATATATCTTTTCTTATTTTTAGGGTTGGTTGTGTAAGGAGACGACACTATTGTTGAAGAAAGCCCTTTTTGTCGAACTTGATGGTGATTCCAAGTTGGTTAAAAGTCGAACCCATGGATGTTTAATATGTTTACCTTTTTTTACATTCCTCTATATATTACTCTAGTTCAGTTAATAATAGATGAATGGGTTGCACATGATATTTTTTAGGTAAAACAATGGATGACACCAAAGCGGTACCAATGTGGTAAAGTACCGAAATACCGGTACCGATACCGGTACCGTACCGGTACCAAATCTATAAATACGGTACGGTAATCGGTATCCATATTTCCTCAATTTCGGTAACGGTATTTACGGTATCGGTACCGGTATCATACCGATCTCATCCCTAGTTTTCTTTCTTTGTGATACCCTTGGAGATATTGACTGCTCTTTCCAGCCTAGGCGATCTCCCGAATGCAGATATTTTAGGTATTCTCTTTCGCTTCCCTTTGTTGTCTTCATTTGCTTGTGGCAGAGGTTTCTTTATATCCCGCACTTTCGGGGGCGGGACATCTTGTGCGGTCCTGCGGCTCGACGAAGCTTTTTCGTTATCATTCCGGATATCATTCACCGGCACACCTTCATCATCTAGCTTTCCAGATGCATTATCCTCAATAATGTCAGCTAGCTGAACCGCAGTTTGTGTCCACGCTGACGCAAGATGCGGTGTTGAGAAGATGCCTGAGTCGTCTTTTCCAGGTGTGTTACACTCTTCGTTACTTTTTAGACTTACACCTACAAACATACATTTTAAAAAAAAGTGATGTCTACACAGCGTTAACCCCAAACCATGATACGTAATCAGTCAGTGTAATTGGATTATGACATTGACTAGTACACAAAATACATACCTGTATTGTGATTTCCCTTTTTGTCGGTACAAACAGTAGAGTTCTCCACAGCTGACTTGGCCTCGGCATCAAATGTCTTGTTGAATAATGCTTTGTATCATTCCGCAACGCTTAAAACCTCCGCAGTATCCGAATGACAGCGTGCAAAGTTTGATATTGCTCGCTCTAATTTGCCTTTCACAACTTCTGCTTCATCACACATTGTGTTGATACTAGATACGTATGCCTAACATTCGAAAGAATCAATGACATATACTAAATAATCAGGACCATTCTTTGTTGATGGGAAAAAAAATATAAACATCATTATGTAACCCTTACCTTCATCTCATATCTAACATCATTCTCAGTTGTCAACCCTTCATCATTACGCGTTATATCCACTACCTCATCCTCACTTTCCGTATCGTATTCATTATCATCGTTGAACAGCTCCTTGACAGAAACAGACCCTAATCCTCCATTCGTTATCTCCATTTGTTGTCTCTGACTTATCCTTTCAGTCTTCTAGTAAGAAATTGGTGGCTCGGTTATTTCATCATCAAAACCAACGGACCTTGTTCCGTCCAGGTATAGCAACTACAAAACAAGAATAAAGTAGTACATCTTAGCTCTGCTAGTAACTAGTGGCTTCGCAATAACAATAAAGAAGTAAGTATGTACAATGTTAATAATGTAGGGTGGGACACGTATATGGGTATACTGTATACACATATGTACTACGGAGAAATACACATGTGTATTGTTGTAGCGCATGCCTTGTTTGCATTGCACCTTCACCCCTAAGCATCGTTATTGATTAACTGTCCTCATTTCATCATTGTATATTATTCATGGCAACTATTATTAGTATCAAATACAAACATAAAATGTACTAGTAACACATACCACTAAAAATGTTAGGGGTCCTCGGAACCATGAGTTTTTATCACACCTCTTCCAGTGGTTTTTACACACTTTCACAGCGTCGATTATAAACTGGCACCAATCATGCTCTCTAAAGCCATGATCCATGTCGAACATGTACAACAATGTGTACATTGTTATGCCATTCATCGTGCAGCCAACCATCATCGATATGAACAACATCACAAAATCAAGCTGGAACATTTCCTCGTTCTCATATTTGTTATCTGTAATTTTGTTTACTAGGTCTTTGCAACTAATGATACACCTAGTAAACCTTCCTCTCCACCGGGAAATCAACGGATGCTTATAAGCTTCCTTGTTGTCAACGTTTACCTTAATTCCCCCACATGGTAAGCCCAACAGTTTCCGTACGGATTCCTTGTCTACCTTAATCGTTTGTTCGCCTAACCTAATCACCATGTGTTTGGTATCTAGACGATCCACTACAAAATGCCCTAAAACAGATTTAATTTCATCCACCTTCAGCTTCAGAATCTTACCGAAGCCCATCCGTCTAATAATATTCCTCTGCTTTGTAGTCATCTTTTTAATTGCTTCACACAACTTATTTGGTGACGTTCGCGTCCTAATCCCGGGCAGTTGATGATTTTTTTCCTCTTCGACGCTTTACAGATTTCGATTTTCTGCGCTTATCTTCTTTCTTTGGATGCCGTGTTTTATACTTAAACAGTTCATCCAACACCCGGTTTTTTTTATCTCCTTTATCAGCTGTTCAATAGTCAAGTACCAAATTTTATGTTAACAGATTCCACAAAACAACTGTGTATTAAAAGTCACTTTTTCTCCAACACTGAATTACCTCCTTCTCTGTCATCCTTTGTAGGTCCACTAGCGGATGATCTAGTAACCTAATCCTTGTTTTATAAACAAGACCGGTTGTGCGGAATCCAAACGGCAAGCCAAACCAAGATCGAGACACAGTACAAAACAAAGGTTCAACGTTTAAAGCTCAATAAGTTGATTCAGTAGAGTTTTGTTACAAGATCTAAACAAGAAAGTCTCACAACTCTCTGATATGCTCTCAGTTCTTTGTTCTCTCTTGTGTGTCTCTCCTGTGTCTCGCCCTAATTCTGTCTTCAGTGTTGATGTTTGTGTAGTTGCAGGGACGACGAAACATGCTGAGGTCGACGAAAGTTCCATTGGAGCCGACGAAACATGATGTGCAGGAGTTTCGTCATGTTACAATGCTTGCTGGTCTTTCGTCATATGTAAAATTGCTTGGATTCTTCGGCGCAGACAGCAACAACAATTGATTGGATCAAATGAAAGAACTTCACGTGAACATGGAATGATTAGATGAAAAAGTCTTCACATGACATCATCATGATATCATAATGGTGATGTCATGATGATGTGTCGGCGGGAAACGGCTCACGGCTCTTTGTGCTTCGCGTGTCGAACTCTGGGGCGCACGACGGAGGAATGTCGTGACATCGAGCTTAAGCCGAACCTAACTGAGTCGAACTGAACCGAGTTGAACCGAACCGAGTCGAGCCGAACCGAGTCGCGTCCACATAATATGTATCAACAAACTCCCCCTTGGTCGCTACTCGACAGGTTCGTCTTCCATGTCGGAGGATCTTCAAAGTCTTCACGCGTCGTAAGTAGAAAGTGTATCAACAAACTCCCCTTTTCATTTAGGAAGTGTGTTAACAAACTCTCCCTTAGAATAAACTCCATTTTCAGCACTTAGATCGTTGAGGTCTTGATGAGAGGTCAACGGCAACTCGATCATCTTTATCTTTTGAGTGCCTCCACGTCGTGTCTTCATTCTGAAGCTTGTCTTCTATCACGTTCGCATCTTCACATACAAGAAAGCTAAACGCGCAATGAGAACAACTGCTTGGAATATAGTTAACATCTAAACAAATGACACACATGTGACCATTTTTTTTA
Source organism: Helianthus tuberosus (assembly GCA_030545235.1). Lineage (NCBI taxonomy): Eukaryota > Viridiplantae > Streptophyta > Magnoliopsida > Asterales > Asteraceae > Helianthus > Helianthus tuberosus. The sequence continues at coordinate 207,722,721 of CM060442.1, read as the reverse complement.
AATCAACTACCGTCTGACAGTTTGAAAGTTTAACAAATTGTTCAATTTTGGTTTTTAACTTTCAAAAACTTGCAAATTTCGACCGTTTATGAAGAATCAGTCGTTTTGGGTTTTCGATCAGATTTCAGGTAACGAAGACTTGAGTTCCAACATCGGGTAATAAAAAATAAGATAGAAATAAAATCTTTTTGGCTTTTATAAAGTTTATATTAAAACACACCTAAAATCTTTTTGGTATTTTAGAATATTTCAAATGTAAAGACTAAAAGCAGTAAATAAATATATACAAAGATGCAGAAACTGAAAGCATTAAATAAATATTTACAGAGATTCTTTTTGCGAGTTTCGAGGGTAAGAGAATTATATCAGTGTACGGTCACGCCAAAACGCTCTTGTTGTTCAGTTAGTTAACATTTAGATAAGCATCCTATAACGATTATCGGTATTGTTGTCCACTTAAGCTCAACTTATCAGATGTAATCATGGCGAGGGGATACGTTAAGGTATGGTTTATACTTACCGACCTAGGGTACCAGAGACTGGTGTCCGGGCAACCCTTCAAATAGCGGAAAATCCTTTTTACAACTGCTAGATGTGAGGCCTTCAGATTGGCTTGATATCGGGCGAGCAGGCAAGTAGGATACATTATGTCGGGCCTCGAGGCTGTGAGATACATAAGAGATCCAATCATTGCATGATAGAATGAAGAGTTAACGCTTTCACCCTTCAAGTCCGGAGTAATCCCGTGATTCTGCGGAAGTGGGGTACCAATGGGCGTCGCTTCGAACATCTGAACCGGCTCAAGATGTCTCCGACATATTTAGTCTGATGGATGAATATCCCAGACTCCGTTTGTTGAACTTGTAGGTCCAAAAAGAAATTCATTTCCCCCATGGCGCTCATCTCGAATTTCTCCTGCATAACACGCTCAAAGTCCCTACACAAAACATCGTTAGTTGAACCAAAGATAATATCATCTACGTATACATGAACCAATAGAAGATCTCCATCTTTTTCTTTGATGAAGAGAGTGCAATCAATAAGACCCCGGCGAAAACCGTTCTCCAGCAGATAGTTAGATAAGGTTGCATACCAAGATCTCGGTGCTTGATGTAATCCGTAGAGAGCTTTGTTGAGCAACCAAACCCGGTCGGGATGAATAGGATCTTCAAAACCAGGAGGCTGTTCGACATACACCTATTCTCCAACCACACCATGTAAGAATGCACTTTTCACATCCATTTGATAAACCTTGAATCCCTTGAAGGAAGCATAGGCTAGAAAAATCTGAATAGCTTCAAGACGTGCAACCGGAGCATCAACTTCATTGTAGTCTATCCCTTCAATCTGACGAAAACCTTGAACAACTAATCTCGCCTTGTTTCGGACAACTACTCCACGGTCATCTTTCTTGCATTTGAAAACCCAATGGGTGCCAATCTTCTTGTAGTTTTCAGGCTTCTCAACCAGTTTCCAGACACCAAGCTTCTGGAATTGTTGCAGTTCCTCCTGCATAGCTTCCACCCAAGAATTATCCTTTAACGCATCTTTCCAAGACTTTGGTTCTTCTTGTGAGATATAACATGCGAAGGACCAATCATTCTGCAATCCCGATTCGCTAATCGCTGCATACAAGCCCGCGTTGTTGTTGTTTCGCAACTGATTTCTCGTTTGTACGCCACTATGAACATTACCAATGATGTTTTGATGAGGATGGGTATTATGGATTCTTGTTTCTGGATTATCTGGAACTGGAACATTTATACCCAGATTGTTGAAGTTGAGATCAACGACCAAATCAATACCCTGAACTGGCAAAGAGGATGATGTAGTAGCTTCAGCTGTTTTAGGACAGTCCTTAGGAGGTGTTGCCTCAGAAGTACCATGCACAGCTGTTGTAGGAGCTTCTTGGTCTGCATCGAGAAATTCATCATCCTCTGAAGATTCGTTCAGTTCAGTAGCATCGTGAAAATCCTCATTCTCGAGAGCATTATTGTTAACTGATGATGATTCTTGATTGTTGACAATAATTGGACGAACCAACGGTGAATCTGTTGCGTTGTCACTATCAAAAAACATCTGTGCCGTAGCATCTACTGCTTCTTCTTCAATATTGATCAAATTGAAAAAGTCATTCGTACTCAAACATCCATGGCTGACCAGGACATCTCACTGGAAAGGTGTGCCTTTGTACTCTGACTTCAGACCATTCCTCGATCCTTTTCGTTTCAAGATTCCAAACTCTTAAATTTGGGGTGGCATACCCAAGAAAGTATCCCTCGATTGCTTTTGCCCCAAACTTTCCATCCGGATCGATCATAGTGCAAGGAGCTCCAAACGGTTCAAGAAATTGCAAATCTGGTTTCCGTTTGTGAAGAAGCTCAAAGCAGGTCTTGTTGTGTCTTTTTACTGTAAGAACTCGGTTCAACGTGTAGCATGCAGAGGCCACGGCTTCACTCTAGAAGAGAATAGGCAACTGTGACTCTACCAACATAGTCGTTGAAGTTTCGATCAATGTTCTATTCTTACGCTCAGCGACGCCATTTTGTTGAGGAGTGTATCTTGCACCGAATTCGTGAAGAATACCTTTGGATCTACAGAACTCTTCCATGGCATGATTCTTAAACTCGGTTCCATTGTCGCTGCGTATGTGTCTTACGTTCAAAGTATACAAATTCTCAATCGTAGTGATCAAGTTTTTGATAATTTCGAAAGTTTCACTCTTGTGTGCCATGAACGCCACCCAAGAAAATCTTGAATAATCATCTGTCACCACAAGGCAATACGAGTCATTACTGATACTTTTGCGATTGACAGGACCGAATAAATCCATGTGCAAGCGTTCAAGCGGCACTGCAACTGTGTTGATCTTCTTGATTGGGTGCGATTTCTTGCTTTGTTTTCCTTTCTGGCATGAAACACAGACGTCTTGCAGGTGAAAGTTTTTGACGGGAACATCATTTACTAACTCATTCTTCACCAGATGATTCATTTTCCTTAGGTGAATGTGTCCCATCCGTCTGTGCCAAGAGATTGTTTCCTTTTCCGTGGCTTTAGAAACAAAACATGTTACTTGTGTAGACGTTGTGATTGCTTGGCTCATATCAAGGACATATAAATCATTAACCCTTGGTGCAAATAAGAGAATCCAGTCTTTCGGGATCTTGAAACTGGGCTTCAGCACATAACATCCATTAGCATCAAAGTGCACCGAAAACTTCTTATCAAAGATTTGAGAAACACTTAGAAGATTGTGATCAAGTTGTTGCACGAAGTTGATCTTGTCAAAACTGACAACCCCGTTGGAAACCATTCCTTCACCAGTAATATATCCGCCTTTATCTCCAGCAAAAGCAACATAACCTCCTCTAATAGATTTAACGTCGTAGAGAAGCCTCATGTCGCCTGTCATGTGCCTGGATGCCCCACTATCAACAATCCAAAGACTACTGATAGTTCCTCCTGGAACACCCTGCACATGAACTCAAATGATTAGTTGGAGATGGGGACCCAAGCCTTCATGGACTTGGGTCTTCCATTTTCATCGACAAAAGTTATTTCGACTTCGCGATGATTTGGAAATGGTGATGCTTCCCCTGAGTTTGTGACCAATTTAGGTTTCCATGTCTGTTGAGTTTTACCAGTTTGATTGTTTGAAATTTTAACTTCATGATTGTTTGAAGTTTTTGAAATTTTTGAAATTTCTGGTTTGACTGAAACATATTGTTTTTGAACCACATCGGTTTTAAGAGCCTTTTCAATTAACTTGATTTCCTTGCGTTTTTGTTTCTCCTCCTTTTTTTTCTCACAAGACGGGATATTGTTTTGGAGAAACAGATCGCTTTTGGTAATTTTGCTCACGGGGAACATCAACTTTACCTTTTAACTTATGAAGATACGGACAGTTTCGAATGATATGTCCAAATTCACCACACTCAAAACATGATCTTCGTTCAACAAACCCCGAAGTGTCATGGTTATTTCTCATTGATGAGCCTTTTGATGAACTTTGTGATTTCGAAGTAGTTGGTCCTGAATTGTTTTGACCATCATTTTGCAAAATTTTAACTTGCTTAACATAATCTATGTTAGATTTGTTTTCAAATGTTTCTATTTTATCAGTTCCCTTCGACTTCATAAAGTTCACCCTTTTGTTTGTCTTCTTGTTTTGTTCCTTTCGACCTTGAGTTGTTGATTTTCCTTTTGTTTTAGTGTGATTTTGCTGAGTTTTCTCTGTTGGTAATTTCTGATTGCCATATTGTTTTCTAATTTCAGCTTTTGGAATCGGAGGACATTGAGTTATAATAACTCGTGAACTCGACTCTCCCAAAAACTTACTTGTCGAATCCTCAAAAACTTTACAGATTAAAGATTGATTGACATTTTTAATCGGAAAATCTTTGTTTGAATAAACTTTATCATCACCAACCAGAGTGTACAACAAATTCACACTCTCAAACTCTTCTGCAGAAGTGGACTTAACCTGAATAGTCTTAGCCGGTTTAGCGGGAGGATCACATAGAGTGTGATTCTCGAGAGATATGTCCTCTTCTTTGATAACTGCTTCAGACTGTGCAGAGTCAGTATCATCAGATTCATCATCTGAAGAATCAGCATCCTCAACAATGACTGGAGGATCCTGATTTTGTTCAGCAGTTGATACTTTCGTATCTGCTAACACATCCGAATCTGATGATGCTTCCTTTTTGTAACCAAGTCCTGCTGCGAATTCCTCAACATTTAAAGGAACAGATGGCTCAAATTGGGGTTTATCTTCCTCATCAGGCATGGCAGTGTAATTGTGTCTAACAGGTAGAGGACACTTCTTATAGCCAATGCACGTGACATCCCTTTTCTCCTTCTGTATGTCAATGATGTGATCTAGCACATACCTAGAGTTTGAGTAACTATTTAACCTAAGCTGGATCGCCTCATTTTCACACTTGACAAAGGCCAACTCCTTTTGTGCTTCCTCGAGCCTAGTGATGTAATTATTTATAGTAGTTTGTTTTATTGAAACTGTTTTTACTAGCTCGGTTTTATCTTCCCTTAATGTGTCAATTACTTTCTTAAATTCTTTTTCATGATTTTTATGGAACAGGTTGGCCTCTGTGCATTTTGCGAGATCCACAATCAAACTTTGATTGTGGATAAATGTCACGTCATACTTTCTTTGCAAATCATCATATTTTCTTTGCAAGTCAGACAATTTCCCACCCAAATCAACACAATTATCACATTTATCAGATTTAGATTCATCGACACATACCTGACTTGACGAACTGCCAACATTAGCCATAAAGGTTGAATGATGAGAAGACAAAGAAGAAGAATAAGCAGCTTGATCCACCAGAATAGATCTTCTGTCATTTCCTGCTTTAGCTTCCCTTAAGAGCTCCTCAACATCTGCATTAATGGACTCATGTGACACTTCATCCGTGCCATCTTCTCCTGAACTTGCGGTTTCCTCATCTGAGCTTCCACTATAACCAGAACTGTCTTCATCAGAAGATTCTCCTCCACATGCCTGTTTTAGATCCTTGACAACTTCAGCAAAACAAGCTGTTCCACCCTGATCACCGTTACCCAGTTGAATCGACCAGTCACAACCTTCATCAACTTGCACCACGAGAGCTCGGTTGTTGTTTGATGGACCTGCTTGATGAGTATTGTTTGCAGGCATCAAGGCACGCTCATTATTCCTGGTTTGATTCTGATTCTGTTGATTGCCTTGATTTCTGAACGGATTCTGGTTTCCATGCTGAGCTGGCTTCGTACATTCACGTTTGAAGTGACCCTGTTCACCACAGTTGAAACACTTGACCGCCTGCTTATCGAACCCATACTTGGTATCTTTCTTGCTTTCTAAGCTGGTTCTACCGGTTCTTTCCATAAAATCTTTTGCTTGCCTCACAGCACTAGCAAATGCCCACTTGATATCCATCAAATCCATTTCGTCCTTATCTATCTGCTGATAATCTTCCTGAGTCAAATTAATGTTCCCAATTTGCCCTGCTACCAACCCACAGTAGGCGCTCACCTAAGTGTTTAACAGCTCCATATGTTCCTTTTCCACCTCAACACTCACTTTCGAGAAACTTGAAGTGTTTAGCCGAACTGTGTTTGAATTAGTTGGTTGACCAGCGTTGACTGTTGATGAAGTATTTCCATAACAGGCTTGTTGTTGACCCTTTTAATTTGGATCAAGAAATGATGGTACTCCAGTAGACTAATAACTTTGCTCTAAGGCAGCTGGTTTTGGTGTTCCATACATATCGGTGCTCGAGACGAAAGCCATTTGAAGCTGAGCATGTTGAGCAGGTTTTGTAACTGTGTTGGTCCCTCCACAGTTTCCATAGTACATCTCGGGATTTTGTGGAACCGACACTCTTTTTGCCTTCCTGATTTCCTCTTGATCTTTGTTCTCCAAGAGTTGAATGAAATCATGGATGTTGGTTGTAGCCAGCGTGCCATTATACTTCAGAATCTCCAAGAAACCATTCCATTGAACTGGCAATGCATCGACAAACTTTGTGACAACCTCTTCCGGAGTTACCACTACCCCAAAATTACCCATTTCACTCAACAGATGATAATATCGACTTCTAAGATCTCCCAGCGACTCCCTTTCCATACACATGAAGCCGTCGAATTCCTTTTTGAGCAGATCATGTCTCAGTTTGCGTGACGATGCATTTTCATGACCTCTCGCCTTCAATGCATCAGTTTTGGTGGACGATTGTTACTACTGGTTTCATTTTCGCTCAGAAGAAGACTTTGTATACTTTGATTTTGGTTAGTAACAAGTGCCCACTGGTTTGCCGTAATGGAAGTCGTTTGTGCTGATGACGAGGTTGTGGGAGACTGAGCCCATGAAGGAACTAAACCTTTACCCGTATACATATCCGCATTGGGATCTGGTTTCCAACCCCACCAATTTGAAGTCATGGTGTATTGGCCAAATAACACCTTCCCTGTGAAATAACTGTGATACAACCAGCCGATGTTTACTTCGAACAATACCAGGCCCAATGAAAATTAATTTGAAAAACCCACTAACCCACGAAGACTCAATGAAAACTCAAGGACTGTTCGGCAACAAAGATTTGTGAAACTGAGTAACCTCACGAAGACTTAAGTGGCCCACGAAGACTTAAATGGACCACGAAGACTTGCAAGTTTCGGCCTAATGAAAATTAATTAGGCCAAATGTTTACAATAAAGTCAATTAAAAAATGAAGCCCATGAAAGTAGCAGCCCGCTAAGATTAAGTAAGAAAAAATAATCCACGAAGACTATTTGTACCCAGATCCATATCTTACGAAAAATTGAATGATTGTTGGGCTTGGTCAAATCTGAAGACCTTTTTTTTTAAAAGAAGACTTGGTTTTCGTAAAATGGTAGGTGAGATTTTTCCTTTTACAGTTGGCAACCTTTTCTGAAGTTTTGAAAGTTGGTAGATGGATTGTCAAGTGTAGTTAAACAACAAACAATCACATATCTCCTTTTTCAGTAAACCTTATCCTTTCTTACCAACTTTTTCAAACAAAAACAATATTTTAATTAAAAAAGAATTCAAACAATCAATTTTCTAAAGCCAAAAACCCAGAAACATCAAGAATACAATGAAGATATGAAGAACAAGATGAGTTTTCCGGTGAATAATATGAGTTTTCCGGCCAACGGAAAAATTTCCGAACAATGATTTTGTACTAAAGTTCACAGAAAAACCTTTTCTTATCATGTAAAAATGAAAACTAACAAGGTTTTTGTGAGAACTAACAACAAAACACCAAGATTTTCACGACGGTAAACTGTTTTTCCAGAAAAAATACTATGAAAATCTTTTAAAAACACAAGAAAACTACTCGGTTTTAACAAGGAGAAGAGCCGAGACTCTGATACCACTTGTAGATCCACGAGCGGAGGATCTAGTAACCTAATCCTTGTTTTATAAACAAGACCGGTTGTGCGGAATCCAACCGGCAAGCCAAACCGAGATCGAGACACAGTACAAAACAAAGGTTCAACGTTTAAAGCTCAATATATTGATTCAGTAGAGTTTTGTTACAAGATCTAAACAAGAAACTCTCACAACTCTCTGATATGCTCTCGGTTCTTTGTTCTCTCTTGTGTGTCTCTCTTGTGTCTTGCCCTAATTCTTTCTTCAATGTTGATGTTTATATAGCTGCAGGGACGACGAAACATGTTGAGGTCGACGAAAGTTCCATTGGAGCCGACAAAACATGATGTGCAGGAGTTTCGTCATGTTACAATGCTTGCTGGTCTTTCGTCATATGTATAATTGCTTGGATTCTTCAACGCAGACAGCAATAGCAATTGATTGGATCAAATGAAAGAACTTCACGTGAACATGGAATGATTAGATGCAAAAGTCTTCACATGACATCATCATGGTGATGTCATGATGATGTGTCGGCGGGAAACGGCTCACGACTCTTCGTGCTTCGCGTGTCGAACTCTAGGGCGCACGACGGAGGAATGTCGTGACATCGGGCTTAAGCCGAACCTAACCGAGTCGAACAAAACCGAGTCGCGTCCACATAATATGTATAAACATCCTTGTTACTCCTCTTTCGTTTTCCTAACCCACCAGATGTTGTTTTGTGCAGGGTTGAACGAGATTCAGTTTCCCCTGTTATAAAAAAAATAACAAAACGTCAGGGTTTGCTAAACTAGTACACATACATTATATATTCAATTTCTCAACGAAAAGGTGTACATACCTTTCATTTCTCTTGCATCAGAAGGTAGTGTTCTTTTCTTCGTTGAATCACTCTCATCAGCACATTTCCCTAAGTTAACCCAAAAAATGCCCAACGGAGTCAGACTACATATTATATGATACCGATCCAATTCTGATAGTCCCAACTAAAAAGTTTAAACACATTATACATATGTGTGTTTACCTTTGTTTTCAGTCTCTTCGTTATTGTCACCTAAGTAAAGATTCATGAAATTTAAAATCAAACCAAAACAGCAATCAGAATATTGTCGTTTACAAATCAATACTCATCGATTGCTAACCTTCTGATTTCTCCATGAACGGTACCCTTATTGCCTTAACCTTATTTTTGTTCGCTCTTTTTGCTCGTCTTCTTGTCCGTTTCAATGATTGATGGTCCTCTTCGTTTGGTAACTCCGTGTTCTGTGAAGGACAGTCTTCCGGTTGTTCTCTCGGCTTACCAACTGTTTATGTAATACACTAAACATTGTAAGTACACATACCAAACCTCAGGTTTTAAAAACTGTACCTACCTAAAACATGTAACAATTTTGCACAACCGTCTACTAACAGAGTTACCTTCGTTGCTGGTCTTACCTTTCTTATTCTTTGTTGTTGAATTACCATCGTCAAAACTCTTGTTGAACTCTTCATCAATCGCTGCATTTGTACTTTCGCCCACTGCATTCTTATGGCCTACTACATGTTACCAAATAAACAACATCATATGGTCAGAAATTAAGTGTAAGTTATACATCTTACACAAAAAAACATGTTAAATACTCCTACACTCTTCTTTACGCCATTTATCTTTTAGTCTACGAAAGTACTCAGCTCTCTCTAAAATAAACAGCTTTTTTTCTTCAATCCTCTCTGTTGTGAAACAAAAATAAGAGTTATACAACAAAATAAATCAGTCAACCAGAAAATAAAAACCAAAACAAATTTTAGTGTAGTGTATCTTTTTAATACTTGTTTCAAAAGGATCATCAGACAACGTATGTGTAGCCTTTTCGTTGTCAATTTTCCGGAGGACACCTTTCTTCATCTTGTCAGGTGAACAAAACAAAAGTCAGTTAGTTGATGAAGATCGGGTCGTACAAGCGTTCCCCTTTTTACTACTAGCTAACCCAACAAATAACATATTAAAAGTACAATGATCCCATCAACTTTACTTTCTTCATCATCAGAACAAATAATTTGGTCTTCTGCTTTGTTTACAAATCTTGATTTCCATTTACCAGCTATACGTTGGCTTTTCCGCCCTACATGTTTATATCAACAACATCTTTTAAAGCAAGACATTCTCGTTTAAAGATTTTTAGTTCATTAGTAACTGATAAATGCACTTACTAGTCCTCATTTTGATCTTTTTAAATCACCTAAAATGTAACACCCTTAAAATTTCTACTTGAATTTAGTAGTAATTCATAGTATTTTATACAAAAGATGTCTAAATTAAGACCTTAGTTTCAAGAACCAAGTTGGAAGTTAATAAACATTAGTTATCTACCGACTAATTAAAACATCCATAAGTTGTTTAACAAACGGTTTACATCATCACATTGTTTACACAGAGTTAATTTACGCGGAAGCTTCAAAAGTTTGTGTTCGGTTCTTCAAAAGCTAGCTTGACCGTCATCCGTAATCCTTGGATACCTAAAAACAGAAATGTTTACATTAAACATTAGTATTAGAATACTTAGAAATAATACATATTCGAAACTACGTCTAAAACGGATTCGATTTAACAAAGAAATACAAAATTTATCATAAATTCTAAAGCTCTACCGGTAGCTTCTGGGAAATTCTGGTTCCACAGTAACACAGGGGATACCCACCGTAACCTTTTGGTCTCTACCGTAAATTACGGTATATACCGTAATTTACGGTAGGCGCTGGAATGTTATGTTTGGTTTGATATGTTTGTTTACTTGAATCAAGTTCTCGGATTTCAATCCTACAAATCAACATGTTTAACCCTCGTATTCTAATATGTCATTTGTCAATAATAACAAGAGACTAAGTAACCATACTACAATGTATTACCATGCCTTACTTGGTTATTCGACCCGTTTGGCTCATCTAAGGAATTCTCCATTTTGATGACTACCAACGAGGTCTAACCAGATTCTTGGCCTATTATTCGACATAGCGAATATCATCGCTTTAATCCAACTCAACTTTTAATACACAATCCAACTACATATATGCAAAATATCAAAATTTACCCAAATGTAACAAATCAAGTTATATACCTTCAAAGTAGACCTTTCAAACGTGATTCGCCACCCGCTTGTCCGCTTAACGCTCCTGCGTCCTTTCCTATAGAGTTCATTAATGACATGCTTAGAACTCTCTTTAAACCATATAGCGCATAATATACCGAAACATCATAATTATGCGTTTGAACTTAAATTTTAAATTTTTTAGCCTTCCTTGAGGCATTTTCACAAACACTTTAAGGGCAGATTTTTACATGATTATATAACAAGTTTCTAGCTTATCACTTAGCCCTAATTTCACATCAATCAACCATTTTACATGATTGTTAGCTTCTAAATTTCTGAAATCGCTTCAAAATTGTCAAATTACACTAGAACAACACCCAATTTCCTAGTGTTCATCAATTTACACATAACCCACTAATCACCTACAATGGTGTTCATAGTTTTCACTAAAATTTCACATGATTTCAACTTGTATTTGTCTAGGGTTTGTCCCTAGACACTATATGGTTCCTAATTCATCATAAAACAAACATGCAACCATGAATTTCAGATTTTCCCAATTTCATGAGAATTTCAAGTGGAGAATTCTCGTTAAATTTTACATACCTTATAACCCTCTTGTGATGAGGATCACAATTCTAAGCTCGGATTTCGTTTTGGACCAGATTATCACCTTCAATTTATGAGATTTGTGCTTGTTAGGGTTTTGGAGAAGCTTGGCCGCCCCCTGGCTTCTGGTCGATCTCCGTACTCAATTTTATTGAGTTTTTGTTTTAATAAAATGTTTATTAAAACTAGTTTCAAGTTTGACACTTTAGTCCCTCTAGTTTCTTTTATTTTGTTTTAATGTCTTTAACTACTCATAAGTGTTAAACTAACTAGGTTAGTGCCATTACTAATTAGATTACTTTACTAATTTATTCACAACTTAATTGCAAATTTAAAAATTTGTATTTTCGGGATGTTACATAAAAGAAACCATGGGAAACAATAAAAAATGACAAAGTATTAGAACCAAAGTTGATTAAACATAAACTATTTTCGGAATAAGTATTAAATTCTATGATAACAAATAAAAAAAACAGGTATCACAGTACCTACGTGTATGTACCTATCAGTCGGGTCAACATTTAAACACATGTGTATTTCCACAACTTACACATGTGTATTGGTATAACAGTTTGAGTATCCCGTCACACCCACATATCCTATGTAATCCTTGAGTCTCAAAAACTTGTATACACATGTGTACTACCACAACTTACACATGTGTATTCGTATAACAGTTTGAGTATCCCGTCACACCCACATATCCTATGTAATCCTGGCGTCTCAACAACTTGTATACACATGTGTACTACTATCACATACACATGTGTATAATTAAAATAGTTAAGCTAACATGTGAAATCAATTAAAAACAACCTCTTTTCAAATGAATTTTTCACAAAACTATGAATCTGAAGTAGGAGAGTCTACTAAACTGACACAATTTCATAATAATCAGTATGTTACACTATGTAAAGTGACAAAATACACAAATACTTGATTCTTTATAGACAACAAACCATCCCAATGTTGAAAAAAGTGAACAAATTTCGTAATCCCCTATTAGGCAGAATAACAATAACGTATATACACTTGCTATTCAACATATATGGATGGTATAGGATAAAGTTTTAACAGCTACAAACCTAATTGGTTAAATTATCTCAGCAAACTAAGCCCTAGCTTATGGATTAAAGGTATTTCAGAACATTAGGGAGAATAACTCATAATCACTCGGAACAAATATGTAATCGGCTTAAACATATGAACACATAACCCAAATAACACCATTACATTACAAAATCACGAGAGAAACAGTTCGAGGCCACTGATTACGCAGCCTGAACTAAACCCTAGCTTTTGAGAATGCGAAATTTAGTGTGTATAAAGACGGAACATTCAAAATCCTTGAACGATTACTTCAATATGTAATGATACCTTGCTTTATTGATGCTTCTTTGAGTTTTTCCCTGTTACAGAAATCGCCGATAAGGGTGAGAGGTTGAAGACGGTTGTTTTTTTGATCGATGAGTGAGGTTATTGAGTTGAAAGATGGTTTTGATAGGTTGAAGCTATACACAATCTAAAACTGAATAGCCTATTATTAAGGGTTTCAAATTTCTCCATTGAATCATTACAAAGTTACGCGGCATTCAATGTGATTTCTGAGATTGCATTTTACATTTATGCCCTTAAACGGTTATGAAGTTGCAATTTTTTTTGTTTTTTATTAATTAAAAAACGATTTAAATCCTATAATCAAGATCTCATCATCCAACGGCCAGGATCTGTTCGTTTTTGTTCACAATTTAAACATGGTTCACTCTTGATCCCTACCCTATATATATATATATATATAAGGTCAGGATCGTTTCAGAACCATAAATATTTACAGAATTCGCAGAACTCCTAATAAACAATCTTTTTATTTATATATTTTTATGTTTAGGATAATTTTATCAATTATTATGTGTATTTTTACGATTACATACATGTTAAGAGTAATTTTATAATTTTTTATATGTAATTTTATAATTACACATATGTAAACTAGTTTTTTTACATATATGTAATTAGTTACGACACATATATATAATTTTGGCAATTAAACATATGTAAACTACTTTTAACATGTATGTAATCAAAGAAATACATATAATAGATGATAAAAAGATCCTAAATACAAAAACTTATATATAAAATGATTGTTTATTAGGAGTTCTAAAAGTTCTGTAGTTATTTAGAGTTCTGAAATGAACTCAACCATATATATATATATATATATATATATATAGAAACGGGATCAGGAGAAAACGCTCAAAAGTGTGAGAATGGTGAGAACGCATCCTGGCCCAACACGTGTCCCGCGGCATAGAGAAGGGCGGAGGGGCTGTTTTGTCTTTTCATTCTTCTTTTATTTTCACAACGCGGTATAATATTTTCTGGCGTCTTTATTTTTTTTTGCCTTAATTGTATTTATTAACTTTTTGGCGTTGAATTAATTGTTTTTGTGTCACATATATAATTTTTTGGCGTTATAGCGTTTTCTAGTTAATTTTTTGGCGTTCTTGGCGTTTTGTATAATAATTCACTACGAGTCATTAAAATTTGCATAAGATTACAATAAGACCATTTTTTTGGCGTTTAATACCCTTTTTTACAAGGTGCTTTGCCATCGGTTGTTCTCCCAGTTTTCATACTACTAGCGTTTTGTTGTTTGTAGTTTTGGCGTTTTATATAATAATCTACTTTATTTATAGAGATTTAGATAACAAAACAACATATAAAATGAAAACAAAAATAATACAAAATGGTAATCTAATTTTTCTTCCGAATCTTCAATGTCATCAGCCTCTTCCTTCTTGAATTTGTTTTTGGCGTTTTGAACCTTTTTTTGAATACTTTAGCTAGATGCCAACTTTCCTTCATAAACCCCGTTTTTTTAGAAGAAGCTGCTTAGTGGCAACCTGTTTTTTGGTTTGATATTCTTGTTTGGTGGCATGTCACTAAAGATCAACTCTTGCTTGATGCTATTTGTAATAATGGAGTCCAAAATAACATTTTACACTTGTGTTGATCCCTTTATTCCATCCATATAATCATCAAGAACAAAGCTCACATGATGGCATATCACTGTCATCAGTCTCTTTTTCTTGAATATTTGTCCATCTCATTCAGCAAAATATTATTGAGTTAACCCCCTCAGAAAAAGGATCCATTTCAGTGAAAGCTTTGCCATCTGTGGCGTTTTAAAGGGAGTGGTTTCTAGAGGATATGGCGTTTTTGTGTTTTTCTGGGTGTGATTAATTTCATTGTGTATATACCCCTCTCTTATAGGAGTTTTTTGGCGCGTAGTTTAGGCGGGACTTTTTATTGTAATAAATTATAGTAATAAAGTAACTGTCTTTTCAGTTACTGTTTTTTGTATTTACTGTGTTGATCAGCTTTTATCAGTTTTATAGGTTATAGACGTCCCATCTTCTAAGTTTGGCGTTTTTTTTTAAATGGCCTTATGCAGACCAACATGACAAAATACAATAACGGAGTAAATAAAATATTAAACAGGAAAAATATTTTTTGTTATTTTTGGCGTTTTGTTAGGGTTAACCATTTTTAGTATTATTTTGGCGTTTTGCTAATAAAGATAGAAATATATCATTTAATTATCTTAAAAAAAAGATTACACAGAAGAAAAAAAAGAGGAAAAAAATTAAAATCCTTCTTCAGAAGATACTTTATCTGAATAGTATCCATCACTTGTGTCATCTTCTTCCTCCTCGGAGTCTTCATCTTGATCTTCATCCATGTCATCACATTCACCTTCAACAGCTTCTTGTTCCTGAAGATTCTGAAGCCTCCACTTGAACATGTCTTGCATTAACTCCAATTTTGAGTCTATTTCTGTGTTGGTACAAGTGGCGTTATGCAATTCTTCCATGAAACCCAGTCGCTGCTTTGTCATGATGTTCTCTAGCCAGTAGACTTCCTGCTCTCCGCTGTCATATGTAACCGTCACCATGTTGGTTTCATCATCAAAACGCCATGATGTCATGACAGGGTCTGGCTTCACATCTCCTTTGATTGCTCCCAATTTGCTGGTTAATGCTTTCATAAGCATATGCGTTTCATGGCATTCGTTGTCTATAGCGATGCCAATGGATAAGATTTGCCTCTGTATCTCTTCTTCCATTTTCAGAATTGTCCTGACCGTCTTAACATACACCCTCCTTCTGTTGTCAAAATGGAAGACGTATCGCCTGATTCCCAGAGTGTATCTCTATGAAACGATTGTTGCCATTTTTGGCGTTTTGTTTAAGTTGGCGTTTTTGGTTAAAGATCTTTTTTTTGTAGAAAATGGATAGATTGAAGTGATTATGGAAGCTATGTTTTACATTTGTTTATATAATGATGTTTTTGGGGCGTAATTTAGGAGGGAATTTCTTCTAATAAATGTTAATAACTGAAATTCAGTTATTTGTGTTGTTTCATCTTCCTGTAATATTCAACGCGTTTTATTTTTAATTTTTGGCGTTTTGTTTTTAATGGTGTTTTATTTTTTGTAGTTTTATTTTAATGAGCGGTAAAAGAGCCTTTTACCCTTAATGAAGCGCGTCCCACATAATAATATTGATGTTATTTATGAAAACGCCACCGCGCAATCTAGTCCATGATTGTTTTGATTGGGCGATCCATAAGCGTTCTCACCGTTCTCACACTTTCTACCGTTTTCTCTAAATTCCGACCCTATATATATATATAGGGAAATGTTTAAACGAGAACACCTATTTTTTGTGAGAACCATGAGAACAATTCTCAGCCACTCATTTATATTCCCTTATGTTTAATTAAAAAGGTTAAATTGGTAATTATGTTTAATCTTATTCCACTATCATACACTCACCCTTCTAATCTCTCCTTTCATCTTTCAACCAACGCTCTTCCAATCTCTCCCTCCTTTTCTCCACCACCGTGCCAGATTCATCCAATTCCCCTCTTGAAATCACAACTTTCAAGATCTAACACAACAAACAAACCAACCATCAATAGAAATTAACCCTAAAAACCCAATTCCAACAAACAAGTACATAATTTGTAAGCAATTCTTCCAGAAGGACTGTTCATTGCGACCCATTCACTCGACAAACCAGAGTTATTCCTCAAAGCAACCACATTTATCACTTGAGTTCACACACAAAAAAAAACTTTGTGCACTGATATAGAGTTTCTAAACCCTAAAACAGCTCGTATCACTCGTCGCCGTGGTGAAAGGAGTTTGGTGTAAGCAAGAAGAAGACCTTCCTCATATACGCTACTACAAACACTGGTCACAAGTGCAAGGTATTTTAAGAGTTATCTGATTGATAGCTTCAACTGAAAATTTGTACATGATATGTATTGATGTTGTCAATAAATTGGGTATTTGAAGCATTTGGTATTAATATTCATGTATCTGTCGAAAATCTCTTTGATTGTAATGAATTGTTTTGATTTTTTTGTTGAATTTAGGATTTGTTAGTGCTTGACGTTATAAAAGTAAAGCCTAATATTTAGTTTTTACATATAGTTCACAATTGGATGAACTGTTTTGGTCTTTGGTCTTGTTTGCTGTAAGAAACTTTTTTTTTGTTTTGATCCTCGAGAAGGAACTAGTTGTTGGTTCGTTGATTTTGACCCGTAAATTTGCAGTAAAAAAATAGGATGATCAGGTGGTTAGTTGGTGTGTAAGCAAATTTTGTTTGATTTTGATGGGCCATGAAGTTGTCAAGAGGTTAAGTGTTTGATTGATTTCTAAGATTGCACTTTGTGATTTAGATAGAAATTTGAGAGATTTAGTATGTATGTCAAGATCATCTCTGCATATTTTCATGTCCTCTATAGGCATTTGTTGATCAATAAAAATAAGAAATGAAATCAAGGTATTAGATTTTCAGAAACTAATGTTTTTTAAACGAGAAAGCGACGTACCCTCTAAGTCTAAAGTTTTACACCAATGTGTATATGACGGGACCAAAAGTCTCACCACTTGAGGTAACACCTTACTACACTCATTGACACTTACTAATATATAATTTTTAAGAACTGAAAGTGAGAGAACTTACATTCTGTTATATTAATAACTAGTTAATCTATTTGTTGTGCCTATGCATGAATCCAATAGTCTATCATTGAAGTTTGTTCAACAAGCAACTGGCCATGGTGGAATCAGTAATGCCCACACACCAAATCCACTAGTTTAATGTTCAACATATTTTCTTTATTTTATCCATAGTAAATGTTAGTTTTTATGTACACAATCACTACAAATTCCTTTTTATCCTTATTTTCTTTTTAATTAAGTGTCATAGTTGCTCAGGTGCATTCAAATAATCTTCATGCTATTTGTTTTATAATGCAATATGGTTTCACATGTTACTCAACTCCTTCGGTTGTAAAACGTTATTTATGAAAAATTCCTCGATTTTTTAATTTACTTTAGCCCCCTAAAAAGTTGATCTGACCCTTGACAGGAGATAAGGCGGTGCAAACGCTGGCTAGGGGATGTTTGATACTGCAAAGGAGGTGATGTGTGCTTATGATGCTTGGGCAATGCGACTAAAATGGTCAAAATCCAGGACCAACTTTAAGATACCAATGGTGTTCCCGTTGCCACAGTGGCGAAGCTTGAGATTTCCGATCAGGGGGTCGAAAACGTATATACCAAAAAATTTCTATAAAACGGGGGGTTGAAAACCTATATACCCAAAAATTTCTATACGAAAACTACATACTCTCCATTACTGAGCGAAAAGTTAGGGGGGGTCGGCCGCCCCCCTCCCGTCCCCACTATCCTTCGCCCATGCGTTCCCATATCGCCGAAAATAGAAGGAAAAGATGAATTCTAGTGATTGTAGTATTAACACTAGCAACAAGTGTCAAGTAGTGACTTCAGTGGGTCAACTCTTTAGTACCAATGGTTCAACAACTATAATGAAGATGATGAGGCCTAATAGTACCACCAACCAAGCAACTAGTCATAATGATGTAGAAATCGATATGAATCTAGGTGGCCCTTTAAAAAACAGGATAACAAAATAGTTTGTACACCTTATTAATTCGATGTAATTACTACTTACGTGTTATTGTTTAATTTGTTGGTGGATTCCGCATCTTTTTATATTTTATATGTATGTGTCAATTTATATTCACATCACGTGTAAACTATTCACTGCCTCATATTTGTGTATGTTTTACAGATGACCAGCTGAATTACAAGTGTGTAAATTGTGCTCTGTTACATATTTGTGTCTATTTTACATAGTGCAGCTAAATTACACGTGTAAAGTGTTAAGTGTTATATTTACGCTTATTTTTTTAATTATTATGATTTACACATGTTTAAACCTTTATATTTATGATTATTTTTTAGAGTATTATGATTTACAGTTGTGTAAACCTTTGTATATATGATTTACACATGTGTAAACCTTTATATTTACGCTTATTTTTTTAATTATTATGATTTACACATGTGTAAACCTTCATATTTAAGCTTAATTTTTAAAAGTATTATGATTTACACATGTGTAAACCTTCATATTTATGCTTATTTTTTTAAAGTAATATGACTTACACATATGTAAACATCCGTATGTATGATTTACACATGTGTAAATCTTCATATATATGATTTGTCTTCTGTGTAAACCTTCATAATTATGCTTATTTTTTAAAAGTATTATGATTTACACATGTATAAACCTTTTTATATATGATTTACGCATGTGTAAACCTTCATATGTATGCTTACTTTTTTACAGTTATTATGATTTACACATGCGGAGACCTTCGTATATATGATTTACACATGTAGAAACCTTCATACAGATGAATTACATATGTGTAAACCTTCATAGTATCATATTTATGCTTATTTTTTAAAGTATTATGATTTACACATGTGTAAACCTTCATATATATGAATTACATATGTTTAAGCCTTCATATTTGTGCTTATTTTTTCAAAGTGTTATGATTTACACATGTGTAAACCTCTATATTTATGCTTATTTTTTTAAAAATATTATGATTTACATATGTGTAAACCTTTATATTTGTGCTTATTTTTAATAGTATTATGATTTACACATGTGTAAACTTTCATTTATGTGATTTACACATGTGTTAAAACATGTGGAAATCCCGGTACCAAAACACAATACCAACGCAATTCCCCTTATCACTAAATGCAGTCACATTGGAATTCCCTAATTTAATTGCATCGGAGATTACAACTACGGATCAATTACCATAACCAAATGATTTACACATGTTAATATTGTAATATTTATTTCATTTGTAAACTAGAATCTGATTGTAACATCAAAATGCAACAATGCATTTCAAATTCTTATTAACTACAACTATACTTCTGAATATTAAAGCCACCAGATTAGCTGTAAAGTTTCTAAGTTCCCAGTGGTTATCAATTAACTTATTCCCCAAGCTTTTTGCAACTAGGCATGTCATCACAGACGGCATCAGTTGGTGCAACTAAAAAACAAGAAGCAATTAGATACGGCAAGCAAAGCCTTTCAACACACAACCTAACTATACTTACATATGGTTCAATGTGCAAGTATGGATTCTATAGAAGACTCCCCACAAGGCGCATTAAAGCAAAAAGAAGTTGGAAGTTGTTTAAATTACGAGTCACCTAAAATCATCATCAGTTATGAGCCATCGTGGTTAAGAGCTTGCTTTAAAGACAGATAGATGCACAATAAAACGATGTAAAAATTGCAAAACAAATACCTCTTCAACAACAAAATATATGAAATAAGGAACCAAAGGATGGAGCCCTGCATCAGTCGCCAAGCTCAACTGCGCTTTGTTGAAAATAACTAAGTATAATCGACTTACGGTGAGGTCCGTTAGCTTTTCAAAGTAAAGCTGCACCATAACCAAAAAGCTGCCAGTTACAACACAGGGCGGGATCATGTGTTGATAACAACAACAATACCTGAGGCTCTATCGAGAGCACATGTTTTGATACTTTTACGTCTAAACAATCATTGTTTGGTTCGAACAAACTATCAAATTCAGGTATTTTTTTCTCCAAAAATGACAACCAGAACAATTAATATAAAACTTCAGATCTAATATTTACCTTAAAGCAAACAATTTACGAACAAATCACCTCTCTTCAAGTTGTTGTGCCTAGAAAAATCATGCAAATAGAGAATCCTTATCTCTATCCTTTCTACCTCTTCTCTCATCAAACTCTTCACCGTCCTCCTCCTCTCTCCTCAACGCCTCCCCCAACTTCTTTAAATATGCCTCTGCCACTTTCTTTCGCTTCTCCGTCGTCGTCTCCTCTTCCTCTGATTTAATTCTGTCACGACACCGCCACATGTTTGTCGTTGTACACCTCAGAATCGCAACTTTTAATGTCGTCGTCATCATTTTCAAAGAACACGTCTGGTTGTTCGGTATAAACCACTTGAATTTGTGTATGTTATTTTCGTCATCTGCCTTGTCTCCGTCGTCCACCTTGGGGTTGTGAGCTAATCAGGAAAAATGTAATTTGGGGATTTACGACTTATGAGATGTAAGGGATTTTATGTGTTTTTACTATAGTGCCCTTTCTACTCTTTTATTTTATGTTCCCTTCTCATTTAGACCCACTTTAATCTTAGCCCTTAATTTAGGATAATCTATGGATGAAAATTGTTCTTAGTGTTCTCATAAAAATCTTTGTTCTCAAGATAACCCTCCCCTATATATATATATATATATATAGGGTGGGGTTCTAGAGTGAACACTAGTGTATTTGCGAACTGAGTGAACAAATCCTGGCCATTGATCTACACACGTGTATGGCCAGGATCTCATCATCAAATCGTAAAATACACTAGTGTATTTCAACATCAAATCCTGGCCATTGATCTACACATGTGTATGGCCAGGATTAGTTCACTCAGTTCGCAAGCTACACCAGTGTTCACTCTTGAACCTAATCCTATATATATATATATATATATATATATATATATATCAATTTGAATCCTTAAGATGTTGGAAAATTTTAGGACCGACAAACTTCATCTCTAAGAAAGTTGAAGAGTGCTAAGTCTTTCATTATAAAACAGATTAGCCTTATCATCTTCTATATATAGATTATTGGTCAAGAAGTACCATAGTTAATTGCGATTGATGCAATTTTTGTTCCTAGTTATAGTATCTATATATATCGTTATTAAAACTTATCGGCAATATATATTCCATGTCTAGTGAGAAGATATTGAAATGAGTTAAAAAAACAAAGATTTTGATTCACCAAAGGTATCAAAAGATATGAGTTTATGCTTTACTAACATGTTAAAGAAGTTCTATTTATCTTGTAGATGCACGAGAACACAACACGGTCATTGATCTTGTAGTATGTATATACGAGAGGATGCACTAAAAGTCTGGCATGGAGATCCTACACGATTGCCCATCATAAAGAATTGCACATTAAATGGACAATAGAAAAATCATTGACTATTAAAGTTTGAACAACTTTTACAAAAGATTGACACTAGCACTTAAAGATACATATTAAAATGAGGGGATATTATACATGTTGCACTCTTTTTCGTTTCATTAAGTTTTGTCCCACCGTTTTCCCCTTAGCTATAGTTTTATCCTACTTGATTTTATTGGCAAGGTTTTTAACGAGGCAGTATCCCCAAACAAATTAAGAAAAACTAGCCAAGGGAGAGTGTTATGAACAAATTATATTATAGTGACTATCTGTTCTTGTAGCTCCCGATACGGATCGTCGGACTTAGATGATTTCTTGTTTCGGGTGCCGTAACAAGTGCAGAATCCTTGTTGCGACACAAACCGAGCGAGAGAGTAAGCACAATAACAAGATTCAACAATTAATGGGTTCGTATATTAGATCGAGAAGAGTTTCGTTACAAGATGATACAACAACAAGCACAAAGACAACTCTCTCTCTCTAAGCTCCTACCGGCTCTTTGGTGTGCTCTACGTCTGTCTTCATATCTGCTGCTTATATAGCAACAGGTCGACGAAACTTGCTGATGAAACATGATGGAGCCGACGAAAGTTCATGGACCCGACGAAACATAAGCAGCCGGGTGTTTCATCGTGAGCACTTCATTCAGGTTCTTCTTCAGACATGGTTATCACACAAATAGATCTTTGTGAAATATCTTGGCCCAATAGGCATGTGTTGTCCGTTGAAATGCATGACAGGAACTTTAATAATCAAATCATGCATGCATTTGATCAAAGTTTATGACATCATCATGACATCATCATGGTGATTTCAGCTCGCGGCACTTCGTGCTTCGCGTGTCGAACTCTGGGTCGCACGACGGAGGAATGTCGTGACATCGGGCTTGAGCCAAATCTAACGAGTCGAACCGAACCGAGTCGCGTCCACATAAAGTGTACCAACAAACTCCCCATTGGACGCTACTCGAGATGGTTCGTTCTTCACATTGTTGTCAAATCATTAAAGTCTTCACATGTCACGAACAGGGAGTGTATCAATAAACTCCCCTTGAATGTTGCTCGTGAAACATTGATCTTTAAATGTTAGATCCTTGTGGTGTTGATGAGAGGTCAGCAGCAACTCGATCATCTTGACCCTTTGATTGCATCCATGTGTGTCTTTATTCCTAAGCTCGTCGTCTAACACGTTCTCTTTGCCTTTGCTGATTCGAATGTCGCATCTGCACGTACAAGAAAGCTAAACGCGTAATGAGAACAACCGCTTGGATTATAATCAACATAAACAATCGACACACATATGACCAACTTTCAATCGAACACCGACCGACAACAGTTTGAAAGTTGTAGAATTTGATCAATTTAGATTTTAACTTTCAACACTTGCCGAATTTCAACCGTTTATTAAGATGCAGTTGTTTTAGGTTTCAATCAGGTTTCAGGTGGAAAAGACTCGAGATCCAACATCAGGCAATCAAAAATAAGATAGACATAAAATCTTTTTGGCTTTTATAAAGTTTATATTAAAACACACCTAAAATCTTTTTGGTATTTTTTATAATTTCAAATTAAAAGACGGAAAGCAGTAAATAAATATATACAAAGATGCAGAAACGAAATACAGTAAATAAATATTTACAGACATTCTTTTTGCGATTTTTGAGGGTAAGAGAATCATATCAGTGTATGGTCATGCCAAAACGCTCTTGTTGTTCAGTTAGTTAATATTTAGATAAGCATCCTATAATGATTATCGGTATTGTTGGCCACATAAGATCAGCTTATCAGATGTAATCATGGCGAGGGGATACGATTAGTGTCTGATTTATACTTACCTACCGGTGTTCATCCACACACGACACATTCCCGTATCAAGGTATGCACGAGAGTTCATCTTACTGGTGAGTATACCATTTATCATCTGTTTTGACGTATAAAATGTGAGATACTCACTTATTTTGGATGAATACAAGCCCTATGTGATTAAATCACTTATTGATGAGGAACTTGATATTCGATGCATGAAGGGCACAAGAGCAAGTCCGTGAACAGGTTAGTACCATCGTACCGACAAAGAGACGAACTTGACTCCCGGATAAACTGTGATATTTTATCACTTATTGATGGGGACATGTGATTGTTGATCACTTATTGAGGTCGAATGCATCATGTATTATATACATGTTTGAATGAAATGTACACGTATGTATGGTATCATGGAAGCTCTAGACTTGCGTCCCCGTTGTTTTCGGTAAAAGAAACAACCATGATACCCAGATGATAAACAGCATAAAGACCACATATCTCAGAACCTCGGCAATTAATCAAACGAAATTTCGGTAATAAGACCATATGCCAATGAGCGGTTCCCACCTGGTCTTCAGTCGATTTAAGTTTATATCACCCTGCACACTTTAAAATGATTGTGAGCCTACCGATACATCTTATATAGAGCTGCTTATCGTTTTTCATTTAAGGTTTAAAGAGGTTTGGATAGACCACTGATATACTATCATTTTCTTTTTTGCTCGCCAGGAAACTCATTTTTGTTTTTCTATTGTTTTTGTGTTTTTGAAAATTTTCGATGTTTTTGGATTTTAAAAATTTTTCAATGTTTTTGTATTTTTCGTTTACTCCCCCTAAAATGCAAAAAGTACGAGAAATTAAGAAAACACAAACAAATATTTACAAAAATCATTTTCCGATGTTGGTTTTACTCTAGCTTGACCTTAATGCCGTTTACCAATAATTAATTTTAATCAGAATTGATTTATCGAATTTTGGAAAAATCAGTTGGCATGTCGGTAATCGGTGTGGACCAAAACAACATTGACGAGTTTCATATTGAAACAATCACATGTGAAGTGATATTCGAGATCAATGTGTCTGGTCAAGGAATGCTGTACAAAATCTTAGTAAATCATAAAGCAGCTTAAATATCGACAAAGATAGGAGAGATTAAAAATTTAAAACCGTAATCCTACAACTTCTTCGTGCATTGGTAGGAATCTGAGTGCTCTCCCAAACTGGATATCCACCCGGTGTGGATTTCAAGGTCGATTTTGCAGCTACTTCAATGAACCGAGAATTCTCTTTACAGCAACAAGATGATAAACCTTGGGGTCCGGCTGGTAAGTGGCAAATGGAGCATGTGGGAAAGCTTGTACACATCATCATTGGCTGATCCATGCATGATGTATTCCACATGTTTTTGCACCAGCAAAGGTCTTTCGTCTTTCTCCGTTAGAAGTAGTGTGCGGTTGTTTAATCCACTCCAAGGTATCCGCACACCCGGTGTGGTTTGTTCAACAAACACATTTTATTCAATCACACCGTAGAGAAAAGTACCCTGCACGTTCATCTTGTGGACTTTGAACTTCTTGTGGAAGAAAAATCCATGAATCTTCAAAAGGCTTCAGACGTGTTGTAGGCGCGTACTTTTCATTGGAATCTTTCCTGTCGACCCGATCAAAAACCATAACAACCAAATTTTGGCACATTTTTCAACTTGTCGAATTTTTCAACTTCATTCAACCACATTCTTTCACCATCATTCCTTCATCGGAATTTTTGTCTTCATTTCTTTTTCCTTTCTCTCCATCAATGGCAACAATATTCTCCTAGATGTAACAATATTTCGGAGCCTTATGTTGCCGATCTTGTGCATGGACGTTCCACTATCAACAATCCTAAGACTATCAATAGTTCCTCCTGGAACATCTTGCACACTCATTCAGAGATTAGTTGGAGAGGGGGACCCAAGCCTTCACAGACTTGGGTCGTCCATCATCATCGAGAATTGTGACATCCATTTCCCGATGATTTGGAATTGATGTAGCTCCCCCTGAAAGAGTTTTCGATTTTGGTTTCCAAATCTGTTTTTGTTTTTCATTTTTAACATCTGATTTAACAGACTGTGTTTGGACAACCTCTGGTTTTAAAGCCTTTTCAACTTATTTTCTTTGTTTCTTTTTCTGTTTCTTTTCACGTTGTTTAACAAGACGAGGGTCCTGTCTTGGTGAAACAAATCTTTTATGGTAACTGTTACCATGGGGGGCATCAACTTTTACCTTTCCTTTCGTGAGATATGGACAGTTTCTGACAATGTGACCACACTCACCACATTCAAAACATGATCTCCGCTCAACAAACCTCGGAGTATCATAATTGTAAAAGCTTGATGATGAATTTCGTGATCTTGAGGTACTTGGTCCTACATCACAACAGTTTGTGTGTTGTGTGTAGTTGTTTTGACTGTTTCTTTTCAAAATTTCCTTTCGCATAACAAAATCTGTGTTGGATTTGTTTTCAAAAGATTCAATTTTATCCGTCCCTCGGGATTTCACGAAGTTCACCTTCTGAACCTTCTTCTTGTTTTGGCTTTGTTTGCCTTTTCTCTTTCCTTGGTGAGCGTGACTTTGCTTTCGTTGATTGTTTTGAGGTTGCAATTTTTTATTCTCATATTTCTTTCTAACTTCGGATTTTGGGATAGGAGCACACTGAGTTACTACAACTCCTGGGCTCGACTTTCTCAAAAACTTACTAGTAGAATCTTCGAAAACTTTATCAATCAAGGATTGATTAACATTTTTAATGGGAAAATCTGTGTTTGAGTAAACTTTGTCGGAACCAATCAACGTATAAAGCAAGTTCGCGCTTTCACAACTCTCAGACTCTTGCGCAGACGTGGACTCAACCAGAATAGTCTTCGCAGGTTTTGCGGGAGGATCACATAGAATATGATTCTCAAGAGGTATGTCGTCTTCTTTGAAAACCGAATCAGACTGTACTGAGTTAGTATCATCGGATTCATCATCTGAAGAATCAGCATCCTCAACAATGACTGGAGGATCCTGATTTTGTTCAGCAGTTGATACTTTCGTATCTGCTGACACATCTGAATCTGATGATACTTCCTTTTTGTAACCGAGCCCAGCTGCAAATTCCTCAACGTCTAATGGAACTGATGGCTCAAAATAAGGCTTATTCTCCTCATCAGGCATAGCGGTATAAATGTGTCTAATAGGTGGAGGACACTTCTTATATCCAATGCACGTGACATCATTCTTCTTTTTCTGTATGTCAATGATGTGATCCAGCACATACCTAGAGTTTGAGTAACTATCTAACCTAAGCTGGACGCCTCATTTTCACACTTGACACAGGCCAATTCTTTTTGTGTTTCCTCGAGCCTATTGATGTAATTGTTTATCGCAGTTTGTTTTCTTGAAACCATTTTTGTTAGCTCGGACTTATCTTCCTTCAATGTGTCAATTATCTTTTTAAATTCATTTTCATGATTTTTGTGAAACATATTGGCCTCTGTGCATTTTGAAAGATCCACGATCAAACTTTGATTGTGGATAAATGTCACGTCGTACTTGCTTTGCAAATCGTCATATTTGCTTTGCAAATCTGACAATTTCCTTTAATCAGACAATTTAGCATTTAACTCAACACAATTATCACACCTATCATAACTTGGTTTATGGACACATACCTGACTGGATTCGCTCTCAGATATTGATTCATTTGCCTCAGAATCAACAACCTCCCTCGACGATTCATATTCAGATCCATCCTCGCTTGAACTTGAACTTGTAACATCTTCAACTGAACTACTGCTATGTTCAGAACTGTCATCATTTCTCGAGGACTCACTATCGCTAACATTCTTGACAATTTCAGCATAAAACGCCGTTCTTGTTTGACCACTGTTCTCCAACTGAACTGTCGGATCACAATCGACAGTAGATTTATCCCGTAGATTGACTTTTGATGGTGGAGGGTTACTTGACGGTGTGGGAGACTGAAGCCAAGATGGCACTGAACCCTTTTGCGTTGGAATGGGTGGGGATGAGGGTGTGGGAGACTGAGCCCATGAAGGCACTAAACCCTTACTCGTATACATATTATCCCCAACTGGTTGTGGTGTTCCATACATATCGATGCTTGAGACAAAAACCGTTTGTAGCTGAGCATGTTGAGCAGGTCTTGTAGCTGAGGCACCTGGTTGTGGTTCACCATACATATTTCTTGTAACAGTGCTAGTACCTCCACAATTTCCATAATACATCTTAGGATCAGGTTTCCCACCCCACCAGTCTGAAGTCATTATGTATAGAAAATACCAACTTAAAACCAACTTTTAACTTCCTGTGAAAAATAGGATTCCACGAAAAATAAACAAGTTCACGAAAAATGATAACAGATTGGATCTTACGAAGAATAGTTGAGCCCAATTGATTGATAAGGCCCAACTCCAAACCACGAAATAGTAAACCCAAAGATCTGATTGAAGTCCAATAAAATTTCCTTGAATACCCCACCAAGTAAACCGGGCTTTATCAGTTTTAATTTAAACTGTTGAAAATCACACTATAAACTTGGGCTTCCTAATACAACCATAATGATTTGGGCTGCTAACAAAATGTTCACTTCGGTTGTGAAATGTGCTTAAAAAACGATAATGTGAAGTGATAGGCTGAATAATACGTTCATACATACTGATATGATCATGTTGGCCCAAAATTATGTATTGTAGGGGCCCAATTCCAAAATATACACAGTTTACCCTAACCCTAGTCAGCACAAGAAACACAGCCGACAACTAAACTTCAAATTTATTTATTTATTTTTTTTTTTTTTAAACCTACGATGAACAACACCTCATAGAGAAACAATCATCAGTCGGCAACATCAAACATCAGTCTCTTTCAATTTATGTAATATAAATCCTTAACAACTCCACCATTTAATGTGTTTTGAAAATGATGATGTCACTGTGATGATCCAGGTTCACTCTCGTTTTAAAATTTTGTATGTG
Organism: Helianthus tuberosus; assembly: GCA_030545235.1. NCBI lineage: Eukaryota > Viridiplantae > Streptophyta > Magnoliopsida > Asterales > Asteraceae > Helianthus > Helianthus tuberosus. Next base: position 207,693,866 of record CM060442.1, on the reverse strand, counting down.
CTTCACAATTCCACCTTGGTGGATTTCAACTTCTCTTGACTTTTGTATGAATGTAGTACACAAAAAAAAAAAAAAAACAAGGTTTCTGCAAAAGTTAAAAAGGACAAGGTCTGACCCACCAATAATATTCAAAAACAGAACAGTACTATTCTGGTCACTTTTTCTTTTTCCGGTGAGCTCGCTTCGCCGGAAAAAATGGTGATATTGGTTTTATTCTCTAAAACTCAATAAAGCTTTCGCTTTTGCTTATCTCCACTGTTTTAACACATTTTTAAACCAAAACAACACCAAACAAAAACGATTTTCGAGTTTTAATCGTATTTTCAGTCAACAAAAAGATGGGTTTTTGGTTTTTGTTCACAAAAAGCTCAAAACCCACTCGAAAATCGCACCGAAAACTCGGTTTTCAACAAGAAATCGAGCCTTACGCTCTGATACCACTTGTAGGTCCCGATACGGATCGTCGGACTTAGATGATTTCTTGTTTCGGGTGCTGTAACGAGTGCGGAATCCTCGTTGCGACACAAACCGAGCGAGAGAGTAAGCACAATAACAAGATTCAACAATTAACGGGTTCGTATATTAGATCGAGAAGAGTTTCGTTACAAGATGATACAAGAACAAGCACAAAGACAACTCTCTCTCTCTACACTCTCTCTCTAAGCTCCTACCGGCTCTTTGGTGTGCTCTACGTCTGTCTTCATATCTGCTGCTTATATAGCAACAGGTCGACGAAACTTGCTGACGAAACATGATGGACCCGACGAAAGTTCATGGACCCGACGAAACATAAGCAGCCGGGTGTTTCGTCGTGAGCACTTCATTCAGGTTCTTCTTCAGACATGGTTATCACACAAATAGATCTTTGTGAAATATCTTGGCCCAATAGACATGTGTTGTACGTTGAAATGCATGACAGGAACTTTAGACTACACGGTATGCGGGTCGTCCCCAGTCCGTCGTGGATCGGCGACGGACCAAACACCGTGCCGCCCCCCCCCCCCCACGTCCCGTCCTCAACGTCCCTTTCTCGCCGAATGCGACGGTCCAAAAGTGTGGGGCCCATACCAAAAGTAACCGTTATAAAAAAATTAATTTCTAATTTAAATTAAATTTTCAAACGGTAATAATTCAAAAAATCCCCCAATTCACTTCCATTTTTATAAATACTCACCTCTTTAACCATTTTTTTCACAACTTTTCACCCACTACCACCCCATCTCTCTCACATTTTATAACCACTCTTCCCTTTTTATAAAAACAAATCATATTTTATACCATTTTTTACCCGCTACCACCCCATCTCTCGCTCAAAAATTATCATGTCTTCACCTTCTCCCATTTCTTCAATTTCTTCTATGTCTTCATCGTCTTCGTCTGCGTGGTATTCATCATCTTCGGAAGAGGATGTTATTATGCACAACATGATTATGAACGCGGCTTAGGTCTTCATGGCGGCTGATGAAGGGTCGTCCCAACGGCTAACTAGACGAGCAAAATATAACCGAGACCAAGAAGGTATTTTACTTTTTTTTTTTCCTTATGTTTTATATAGATTTGAAAATGTATTTTATAATTAATTTGATTTATGTTTCGTTTTAAATTTATAGCCGGCCACGATAAACTAGTAGCCGATTATTTTGCCGACGAACCCGTGTACCCAGCCGGGATTTTTCGACGTCGGTTCCGCATGAGTCGTCCACTGTTTTTACGTATTGCAGGCGACATGGCCCAGTCTGATCCGTTTTTTACATTGCGAAACGACGCTAGGGGGCAAAGGGGTTTCAGTAATTTACAAAAATATACGTCGGCCATTCGCCAACTTGCGTACGGTTACGCACCCGATGCATTAGACGAGTATATTAGGATGTCTGAAAGAACCGCACGTCGATGTTTGCACAAGTTTTGCGAATGGGTTGTCAAATTGTATAGCAAGCGATACCTGCGAAAACCGAACGCAAACGACGTTCAAAAATTATATCAAGCACACGAACAGAGACATGGTTTCCCAGGAATGCTCGGGAGCATTGATTGCATGCACTGGCCGTGGCAGAACTGCCCAGTTTCCTGGCAAGGTCAGTATACTAGGGGAGATCATGGACATCCGACTATTATTCTAGAGGCGGTTGCGTCACAGGATCTCTGGATCTGGCATGCTTTTTTTGGTCTACATGGTTCGCTCAATGACCTTAACATCATATACCAGTCACAGATATTTGAGGATGTAGTGGCGGGTACAGGTCCAGACACAAGCTTTACAGTTTCGGGGGTGGAATACAGGCGAGGTTACTACCTAGCCGATGGGATATACCCAAAGTACTCGACAATCGTTAAAACTATTCCGCACCCGACAGACGACAAAAGAAAAGAGTTTGCGAAGTATCAAGAGGGTGCGAGAAAAGATATTGAACGGGCTTTTGGTGTTCTACAAAAAAAAATGGCACATCATTGAACATCCAGCACGTTCGCAAACACCAAAGAGGTTACGACACATTATGTACGCTTGTATCATCCTTCATAACATGGTCATTGAAGACGAAGGTAGAGCGATATGCGAGTACGACGAAAACGTGTCACACCCCCAAAATCCACACGCGGAGTATCACCGCTTGGAGGCGTGACTGACCAGGATCAAGCCACCAATCATATTGAACAAGCATGTAAGTAAACATAATTCAACCAACCAATATGAAAGGTGTTCAAAAACCAAAGCATAGTTAAGTGTTTAGCGGAAACATAATTTGTAAAACCCATAGCAAGTAATAAATATGAAATAAAGTAATGTTTAAAGCATGGCACACATCGCCATGTCCCACAACGACCGTTCCTCCCTGTGCAAGCTCCATGGGTACCTAATGACCTGCAAGGCATGTAGCAACGAATCAACAACAAAGTTGAGCGAGTTCACAGTTGGTTGTTTGGTTAAAGTATTCATTTCGTAAATCGTATGTTCGTTTTGTAAACCATGTATCGTATTAATCCTTATCGCGGCCAGTCCAGGCATGTGTGCGATGATTAGTGGGGGTTTCCCATGTGTTACAAGACCACGCGTATCGACTGCTACGAAAATGTAAGAGGTGCCCTAAGTCAATGTCTATCAGCATTGACCCTTTGCCCATAGTCCATTAGTACACGCCCGTTCGACTAGCACGGTGTGAGGTTTGTTAAACCTAATAGCGCTATTAACTAATGACCCGCTCGCCCTAGGCCTCGACGATTAAGTCGATAATTGATGGACTTCCTTTGATAGAGGTGATGGTCTTAAGATCGTGTACGTAGGCTTTACGTACGTGCCCTTCAATCCGAGGACAGTAGTAAGTATAACTGTACGTAGGTTTTACGTACGTGCCCTTCAATCCGAGGACAGTAGTAATTAGTTTAGCAGTTGTATAAGTAGTTATCCAATCCCATTCCCAACCCCTGGGAATCCCATGCCTTGGCTAGTGTGAACTCACCTTGGTTTGCTCGGCAGATACACAGAAAGGTCAAGTCTAGCAGCTAGTGGTCAACCACGTCCTAACATGGTTACCATACAAGTCAGGTTTTGGTTTCCAGTAGTGCACACAAGTATCACATAGCTAGCATATAAGAAACACATACGGATCATGGCAACAACCCATCACGTTCAACACTTAAAACGAATTCAATATTGGGCTCGCACAAGCTTAGTGGCCTTGTGCGAGTCATCCGTTGGAGCCCAATAAAACCCGGCCCATAATCAAGAATCCAACAATACTATAAACATGAACACGGCCCAAATCAATTAAATCTAACTTGTGCGATCCGGACATCTTGTACGATCCGGTTGGGTTATGCGATTGGAATTAGCCCAACCCAACATGATCGTCCGGCCCAAACAGTTAAATAAACATACAGCTTGTGCGATCCACCAACCTTGTGCGACTATGAGTGTCTTGTGCGACTGGACTCCTTGTGCGACCAGGAGTCTTGTGCGAATGGACTCCTTGTGCGACCAGGAGTCTTGTGCGACCAGTTTAATATTTCTGAAAATTATGCCAATCAGTTACAATATTCAATGATTTCCAAATTTATCTATTATCAATTAACAATTTCCAACTATTCTTTTTAACATCCAATCGATCAAACTGAACATATTCAAATAAATTCTCATGAACCCTAACTAATCCTAGTTATGAACAATAATCAAACATTCAATCTGGATCATTAGGCTAGCAACTTTTACATCAACAAGTCATACTAATCATCATACAACCCCTTCGAATATCAAGACCTAACAGCCGATTATATATATATATATCCGATTTACATGACATCATACATTTGACAATCCCTAAATCGATCAGTAGCATCATACATGCAAGTCCCTATCATCTATTCATAACATGAATCAATCGTATCATATTCACAAAGCATCACTAAAGAACATATGAATCACAACATCATACAATTAACAATTAAAGTACTAACCGATTAAGAGAATATAACAAGTATGAACCGAACAGGAGGATGATCCGGACACTATGATCTTCGATAGAGAGAGAGTGTGTGTGGCTGCCTTCGGTTTCGTGAGAGAGAGAGAAAGAAGAGCTAGGGTTTATGTGTGTGTAAAGTGTTTTGCAACAATGAGGAGTGTACCCTATCTCCTTAGTGTTATGCGATATGGGGGAGTGGGCAGAACCCTCACTTGGGCTGCCCATTGGTCCGAATACAAGTTGTGTAGCCCGAATGGCTTGTGCGGTCGGGTGAGTATTGTGCGTTTACATCACTTATACACATACACATATTTCATAAAGCACGTATCAACATAACATTCATATAGTCATTCACTTTCATAAAATCACATATCGTATACATTCGTTACTTCAAAGTACAAAGATAGGTTCGGAAATACGAGTTGTCACATTATCCCCAAGTTGAAAGAAATTTCGTCCCGAAATTTGGTACGTACTCACTGAGGAAGCTAGTTAAGTTGTATGGTTTTCCTGATTTTCCTGGGGTGTCACATCCTCCCCCCGTTGATCTGGAATTTCGTCCCGAAATTCCGTAGCTTCGGCCTCAGTAGTGGTTGTACTGTTTACGAATAATTGGGGATACTTTTGTTTCATCAGATCTTCGCGTTCCCATGTGAACTCTGGACCGCGACGTGAGTTCCAACGAACTCGAACGAGGGGTATTCTAGTGTGCTTGAGGACCTTAACATCCCGGTCCGTGATTTCAACTGGTTCCTCGACGAATCGTAACTGCTCGTCGATAGTGAGCTCCTTCAAAGGGACTACGTGGGTCTCATCTGACAGACACTTCTTCAGATTTGACACATGAAAAACGTTGTGAACTGCACTGAGTTCTGCTGGTAAGTTCAGTTTGTAAGCCACCTTGCCTATTTTCTCGATGACTTCGAAAGGTCCAACATACCGTGGGTTAAGTTTGCCTCGTTTACCAAAACGAACCACACCCTTCCAGGGTGAAACTTTGAGTAGCACTCGCTCCCCAACCTGGAGCTCGAGGGGTTTCCTGCCCTGATCGGCGTAGATTTTCTGACGGTCACGAGCTGCCGCCATTCGTTGTCGTATTTGAGCAATTCGCTCTGTTGTGTCTACCACAAGTTCTGGACCAGTAATCTGACTATCCCCCACCTCTGCCCAACAAAGAGGTGACCGGCATTTACGCCCGTAGAATGCCTCAAACGGAGCAGCTTTAATGCTGGTGTGGTAGCTGTTGTTGTACGAAAACTCCACAAGTAGCAGATGCTTTTCCCAGTCGTTGCCAAAGTCAATTACACATGCCCTAAGCATGTCTTCGAGGGTCTGGATGGTGCGTTCAGACTGCCCATCCGTTTGCGGGTGATAAGCTGTGCTCATATCCAGCCGTGAGCCAAAAGACTTGTGCATTGCTTGCCATAGTTCTGACGTAAAACATGCATCTCGATCTGAGATAATAGAGGTGGGCACTCCGTGCCTCGAGACAACTTCCTTAAGATATACGTCTGCTAGTGTGGAGAACTTATCCGTTTCCTTGATAGCCAAGAAATGAGCAGACTCTGTGAGTCAATCCACGATCACCCAAATAGTATCGTTACCACGCTGAGATCTAGGCAGGCCAGTAACAAAATCCATGGAAATTTGCTCCCATTTCCATTGTGGTATTTCTGGTTGTTGGAGTAGGCCTGAAGGTTTCTGATATTCCGACTTGACTCTCGCACAAGTCAAGCACTTGCTAACGTACGTTGCTATGTGAGCTTTCATGCTAGGCCACCAATATGTAGTTTTGATATCATGGTACATCTTATCTGAACCAGGATGTACTGAGTAGCGAGACTTGTGTGCCTCATCCATCACAAGCTCTCGTAGGTTGCCATAAAGTGGGACCCAAATGCGTCCTGTGACGTAGTAAGCACCGTCTTCCTTCTGTTCTAAGCGTTGCCTTGAGCCACGTAGAGCTTCAGCCCTGACGTTTTCTGGTTTCAATGCTTCTACCTGAGCATCTCGTATTTGAGAAGGAAGACTAGACTGTATAGTGAGTTGTAAAGCCCGTACGCGCTTGGGCGCATTGTCCTTTCGACTGAGGGCGTCAGCCACAACGTTGGCTTTGCCCGGGTGGTATCTAATCGAGCATTCATAATCGTTTAGTAGCTCGACCCATCGTCGTTGTCGCATGTTGAGTTCCTTCTGTTTGAAGATATGCTCGAGGCTTCTGTGATCAGTGTAGATAGCACATTTGGTACCATACAGGTAGTGTCTCCATATCTTAAGCGCAAAAACAACCGCTCCCAGCTCTAGATCGTGTGTAGTGTAGTTCTTTTCATGAAATTTGAGTTGGCGTGAGGCGTAGGCTATAACCTTATCCCGTTGCATCAATATGCAACCAAGACCCTGAATTGATGCGTCACAGTAAACTACAAAGTCGTCTGTGCCCTCTGGCAACGAAAGGATAGGTGCACTGCAAAGTCTATCCTTTAAGTGTTGAAACGCTAATTCCTGCGCATTTCCCCATCGATAAACAATGCCTTTCTGCGTCAGTGAAGTGAGAGGTTGGGCGATCTTGGAGAAGTCCTTAATGAACCTTCTGTAGTAACCTGCCAAGCCCAAAAATTGGTGAATTTCTGTTGGCATACGAGGTGCAGGCCAGCTCTTGATCGAATCTACCTTGGATGGATCAACATGAATCCGATCCTTGTTCACCACATGTCCTAAGAAATGGACTTCACGAAGCCAGAAGTCGCATTTTGAAAACTTGGCGTACAGCTATTCTGTTCGAAGGAGTTCCAAAATGAGCCGTAGATGCTGCTCGTGTTCCTCCAGACTCTTAGAGTAGATCAGGATGTCGTCGATGAAAACTATGACAAACTTGTCTAGGTAAGGCTTGCACACTCTATTCATCAAGTCCATGAAGACCGCAGGTGCGTTTGTCAGCCCAAAAGGCATAACCAAAAACTCATAATGTCCATAACGGGTCCTAAAAGCCGTTTTAGAGACGTCCTCTTCTCGGACTCTCAGCTGGTGATATCCTGATCTCAAATCAATCTTTGAATAGTAGCTCGACCCTTGCAGCTGGTCGAACAAGTCATCAATGCGTGGAAGAGGATAGCGATTCTTCACAGTCACCTTGTTCAGTTCACGGTAGTCGATGCACATTCTGAACGTACCGTCTTTCTTCTTCACGAATAGCACTGGAGCTCCCCAGGGCGAAGAGCTAGGACGAATAAAACCCTTATCCAAGAGTTCTTGTAGTTGCGTAGATAGCTCTTTCAACTCTGATGGAGCTAAGCGATACGGTGCACGAGCTATGGGCGCTGCTCCAGGAGCTAGCTCGATTTGAAACTCGACTTGCCTATGAGGCGGAAGGCCAGGCAATTCCTCAAGGAATACCTCAGGATAGTCGCGTACAATTGGAAAATCTTCTATCTTCTTCTCTTTCTTCGAGGTGTCAGTAACTAGAGCCAGAATAGCAGTGTGACCCTTCCTCAAGCACTTCTGAGCCTTAAGGAAAGAGATGATGCTCACAACAGCACCACTCTTGTCGCCACGAATCATGAGAGGTTCATCACCTGGGCGAGGAATACGGACAATCTTTTCGTTGCAAAGAATCTCTGCTTGGTGTTGGGATAACCAGTCCATCCCAATGACAACGTCGAAACTACCCAGAGTGATAGGAAGGAGGTTGATCGAGAAAGTGTGATCGGCAAGAACAAGATTACAACCTTTGACTACGTGTGTGACCTCTATACTTTTACCATTAGCTAACTCTACAGCGTGCTTGGGGTTCAAAGGTGTTGGGGTACGCTTAAGCAGTTGACTAACTTTTTGGGACACATAACTAGTATTAGCACCCGAATCAAATAAGACAGTAACGTAAAAGTCGTCGAGAAGGAACTTACCCGTCACAACATTGGGATCATTCCTCGCTTCTCCCTGGCCAATTACGAACACACGACCCCTTGCACCGTTGCCATTGTTACCCCCATTGTTCCCATTCCTCTGATTGTTGTGATTGTTGTTGTTGTTGTTGTTGTTAGGGTTCTTGTTCAGCTGGGGACAATCTCTCTTGAAATGGCCTTCAGCTCCACACTGAAAGCACCCTTTGTTGTCTCGTTGTTGCTGTTGTTGATCTTGTGGGGCTGGTGGTTGTTGTCGCTGGTTCTGATTCACAGGTCGTAAGCTCCTACAATCCTTAGCTTCGTGACCCATCTTGAGACACCTCTGGCAACGAACCTTGTTGCACTGACCATTATGATGTTTGTTGCATCTGTTGCACTTTGGAAGGTTCCCCCGATAGCCACCTTGCCCTTGGCTACCAGAAGATTGCTGACCAGGGCTCTTAAAATCTTCAGTTCTTCTCTGCTGCGACTGGGACTGAACAGAAGTGGAACCTCTGCTTGAAGCTCCATCCCATTTACGTTTGTTGTCACTGGAAGTTTCAGAGGTAGCTGTAGCACTAATACGTTTTGGTAACCGGTTTTGCTCCACCGCCTGGTCAGTGAGACGATGAGCCAATTGAACAACTTGCTGGATAGTGGCGAGGTTTGCTGAAGTCACGTGACTTTGGATTTCTGGCACTAAGCCCTTGAGAAAAAGCTCAATACGCTTAATTGGAGGGTCCACCATGGTAGGACACAGTAATGCAAGCTCATTCGATCTCTTCGTATACGCCTCAATTTCTGACCCCGTCATCTTGAGGTTGAAGAACTCGACTTCCAACTTATGAATGTCATCACGACTGCAGTATTCCTCCTTGATCATCTCTTTAAAATTGTTCCATGGGGTGGCGTTAGCAGCAACCAACCCCAGCATTTGGACCTGAGCGTTCCACCATGTGAGGGCTAAACCCTCGAGAGTGCCGGTAGCATACTTCACCCTGCGTGCCTCAGGGCATTCACACATTTCGAACACAAATTCTAGTTTCTCAAACCAGTGGAGGAGACCTACTGCTCCTTCAGTGCCGCTAAAAGTAGTGGGTCGGCAGTCCATAAAAGTTTTGAAGGTGCACACAGGTGGCTGAGCATGTTGACCTGTTGTGGGTGTAAGAAAGGACAAAGTTTAACACAAGGGTAGGTTCACGAGAGTAGGACCTAAAGATCCTAGAATGAGTTTTAAATTGCAGGGTATACCTCCTGCTTATGCGGCTGCAAGTGCTGCAGCAACCTGTTCGTTAATCAGAGCCGTCAACTGGGCTTGTGTCATGTTAATGCATCCAGACATGATCTTCATATCAAGAGAAACATGAGTGAGAAGGGTTCGCGAAAGTGCGATGACAGGAGAGAGTAAGCACATACGTGTTCAAGCAACGGTAGCTATTCTAACTAAGCATATCATGAACAAGTTCTATGTAATCTATCATGTAGGTAATATAACATAAACCATGTCACCTAGAATGTCGGGTCTTGCACATGGAGTGAAGCGTCGTTGTGGATCGTAGAGCACTGTACAGGTTATAGTCTGGTTTTAACAAAAAAAAAAAAAAAAACGTTTTCCCTTATTAAAACCAAGTTCTCTATAACCAATGGCTCTGATACCAATCTGTCACACCCCCAAAATCCACACGCGGAGTATCACCGCTTGGAGGCGTGACTGACCAGGATCAAGCCACCAATCATATTGAACAAGCATGTAAGTAAACATAATTCAACCAACCAATATGAAAGGTGTTCAAAAACCAAAGCATAGTTAAGTGTTTAGCGGAAGCATAATTTGTAAAACCCATAGCAAGTAATAAATATGAAATAAAGTAATGTTTAAAGCATGGCACACATCGCCATGTCCCACAACGACCGTTCCTCCCTGTGCAAGCTCCATGGGTACCTAATGACCTGCAAGGCATGTAGCAACGAATCAACAACAAAGTTGAGCGAGTTCACAGTTGGTTGTTTGGTTAAAGTATTCATTTCGTAAATCGTATGTTCGTTTTGTAAACCATGTATCGTATTAATCCTTATCGCGGCCAGTCCAGGCATGTGTGCGATGATTAGTGGGGGCTTCCCATGTGTTACAAGACCACGCGTATCGACTGCTACGAAAATGTAAGAGGTGCCCTAAGTCAATGTCTATCAGCATTGACCCTTTGCCTATAGTCCATTAGTACACGCCCGTCCGACTGGCACGGTGTGAGGTTTGTTAAACCTAATAGCGCTATTAACTAATGACCCGCTCGCCCTAGGCCTCGGCGATTAAGTTGATAATTGAGGGACTTCCTTTGATAGAGGTGATGGTCTTAAGATCGTGTACGTAGGCTTTACGTACGTGCCCTTCAATCCGAGGACAGTAGTAAGTATAACTGTACGTAGGTTTTACGTACGTGCCCTTTAATCCGAGGACAGTAGTAATTAGTTTAGCAGTTGTATAAGTAGTTATCCAATCCCATTCCCAACCCCTGGGAATCCCATGCCTTGGCTAGTGTGAACTCACCTTGGTTTGCTCGGCAGATACACAGAAAGCTCAAGTCTAGCAGCTAGTGGTCAACCACGTCCTAACATGGTTACCATACAAGTCAGGTTTTGGTTTCCAGTAGTGCACACAAGTATCACATAGCTAACATATAAGAAACACATACGGATCATGGCAACAACTCATCACGTTCAACACTTAAAACGAATTCAATATTGGGCTCGCACAAGCTTAGTGGCCTTGTGCGAGTCATCTGTTGGAGCCCAATAAAACCCGGCCCATAATCAAGAATCCAACAATACTATAAACATGAACACGACCCAAATCAGTTAAATCTAACTTGTGCGATCCGGACATCTTGTACAATCCGGTTGGGTTGTGCGATTGGAATTAGCCCAACCCAACATGATCGTCCGGCCCAAACAGTTAAATAAACATACAGCTTGTGCGATCCACCAACCTTGTGCGACTATGAGTGTCTTGTGCGACTGGACTCCTTGTGCGACCAGGAGTCTTGTGCGACCAGGAGTCTTGTGCGAATGGACTCCTTGTGCGACCAGGAGTCTTGTGCGACCAGTTTAATATTTCTGAAAATTATGCCAATCAGTTACAATATTCAATGATTTCCAAATTTATCTATTATCAATTAACAATTTCCAACTATTCTTTTTAACATCCAATCGATCAAACTGAACATATTCAAATAAATTCTCATGAACCCTAACTAATCCTAGTTATGAACAATAATCAAACATTCAATCTGGATCATTAGGCTAGCAACTTTTACATCAACAAGTCATACTAATCATCATACAACCCCTTCGAATATCAAGACCCAACAGCCGATTATATATATATATATCCGATTTACATGACATCATACATTTGACAATCCCTAAATCGATCATGCAAGTCCCTATCATCTATTCATAACATGAATCAATCGTATCATATTCACAAAGCATCACTAAAGAACATATGAATCACAACATCATACAATTAACAATTAAAGTACTAACCGATTAAGAGAATATAACAAGTATGAACTGAACAGGAGGATGATCCGGACACTATGATCTTCGATAGAGAGAGAGTGTGTGTGGCTGCCTTCGGTTTCGTGAGAGAGAGAGAGAAAGAAGAGCTAGGGTTTATGTGTGTGTAAAGTGTTTTGCAACAATGAGGAGTGTACCCTATCTCCTTAGTGTTATGCGATATGGGGGAGTGGGCCGAACCCTCACTTGGGCTGCCCATTGGTCCGAATACAAGTTGTGTAGCCCGAATGGCTTGTGCGGTCGGGTGAGTATTGTGCGTTTACATCACTTATACACATACACATATTACACAAAGCACGTATCAACATAACATTCATATAGTCATTCACTTTCATAAAATCACATATCGTATACATTCGTTACTTCAAAGTACAAAGATAGGTTCGGAAATACGAGTTGTCACAAAACGCGTCTACTGGAAATTATGTTCCAGTTAGTGCGGAACAACAAGATTTGAACATGTTCGCTCTACGTAACGAGTACACACATCATAACCTACAAGCGGACTTGGTGGAGTACATTTGGAACAACGCTCAAAACGAACCCGGCCATGACATGGAAGACGAAGACTAGTAGCTTATTTTAATATATTAGGATATTTTTAAGTTTATTTTTTTTAAGTTTATTTTTTTTACAGTTTATGTTTTTTTTTTAAATTTATTTTTTTTAAGTTTAATTTTTTTTTTTAAGTTTATGTAATGTTTTTTAATATTAATGAAAATATTTTGTTACTTTATTTGTTAAATGTTAAAAAAAAGTTGAAGATTAAAAAAAATAAAAAAAACATAAAAGTGGTGGAGGACTATGACTAGGACCATCCTCCCATGCCTTCTAGTTTTGGAGGATGGACCATCTTTGGGAGGACTATGACGTGGCGCCTACGTGGCGGATCATCCTCCAAGGATGGTCCATTACCATACCCACTAGCCTTAATAATCAAATCATGCACGCATTTGATCAAAGTTTATGACATCATCATGACATCATCATGGTGATGTCAACTCGCGGCTCTTCGTGCTTCGCGTGTCGAACTCTGGGTCGCACGACGGAGGAATGTAGTGACATCGGGCTTGAGCCGAATCTAAACGAGTCGAACCGAACCGAGTCGCGTCCACATAAAGTGTACCAACAGTTCTGACTCTTGTCTCTTTATTTCTTATGTATTAATGCAAAGGCCCTTAAAATAGAGGTATCTTGTATTTGCCATTACACACTTAATGATAAGAATTCTCTCATTCTCTCTATATTATCTAATTATCATATACATATTAGGTGTTCTCATTAGGGCAGGCGGGGTGGGATCCGTGATGGATTTCTTCACGCGTGGAACATTAATTCACACCACCCCCACTGTTTTATATCACTCGTGCATTTTATAACTCGTGGAATATATCATGTCGTGAAGAATGGAATATGTGAGTGAATGTGAGTGTTTTTGTTGGGTGATGGGTATTTCTATTAAAAAAAGTTGTGAGTGATGGAATAATGGTTGATGACATGGTGAAACTTGATTGGATGTTACGAGTGATGATTGAGTTATGAGTGATCACCACCCCCTCCCCCTTAGGCCGTTGTTTTAAAACATTTTCTATCTTTCTCATAATAAAAGTTGTCAAAATCCAAACAAAATAATCCATTCATTTTATCACCTCAAATCTGATGAGTTTACGTATAACTTAAAGAAAATTAAGATAAAGCAAAATAATAAATAGTTATTTTAGGAAGAAGGAAAACCATAATACTTAATTTATTAATGTGTTACACTAGTCGATTTATGGTCCTTAGAAGTTAGAACCGCTAAAAAGATTAATTTCATGACCACCAAGAACAAGGTAGTTGTCTATAGCTCCCAACTATTTACGGGCTCTAAATTTTAGCCCACTCCTAAGGGTGTTAGGAGTGGTTAAACACTTTGGAGTGGCAAACAAAAAAACCGACCAATCAGAGCGCGTCATGTCAATCAGTCAAAAGTGTTTAAACTTTGCTGAAAATTGTTGGCAATGGTTTAAACACTTGCTGAGTGGCAAACTTTTTTTTTTATTTTCTGTTTTTTTTATATTTAAGATAAAATGGAAAAAATATAAACTTTTTAAAAATAAAAATAAAGCATTACATTTTAAATAAAAATAAAGCATTACATCTTAAATAAAAATAAAATATTACATTTTAAATAAAATCTAACTTAAAAAAAAAAACTAAAAATCACAAGGCTATCCATATTTTTTTGCGATCTCACGTTTTCTAGCGAGTGTGATTTCCAACATCGCAGGGTGAACATTGTCGGTAGGCCGATTATACGTCTCCAAGTCCTTGTCGAACATTGTTTGTCGCAACGCCTCTCGTTGCTCATCCGCCAAGGTTAAGTATTTTTCTTCTCGTATATGTTTAATTTCCATTATCTCTTTTTTCATGGCCTTGTACTCTTCGAATTTGTGTGTTATATCTCTTGGATCTTCGTTTCTTGAAGACGGCCCTTTGTCCTTTTTCTCTTTTCTCGTTTGTCGTCTTGGTGGTGGTGAAGGATCCTCGTTTATGTCGGGAATAGCGAATCCGCTCGAAATTTCGACATTCGGTGATCCTCGTGTATAATTTCCCGAATCCGAAGACTTTCTTTTTAGACCCGAACCGGAGCTTTCTTCATTCAACAAAGGTACCGGCGACCACTTTTGATTTGTTCTAACAATCTCCCAAGCCGCAATATGAGCAAAATCAATTTTTTCTTTGATTTTGTAATCCTTTAGCGCTTGCTTCATTACATAAGCATCGTCCTCCCCGCTAGGACGTAAACGATCCTAAATATTTCGTTAAAAATAATAAATTATCAACAACTTAATCCAAATATTTCGTTAAAAAAATAAAACGTATAAAAAAATTACCGCTTGATGATATAGACCGTTGAATGTGTTTATTTTTGTTTGCATCGTCATCCATTTTGAGCGAATTTGGTGGTGGGTTCGGTTACTTCCTCCGACCGTTTCATTGTAGTGGTTTAGAACTTTCTTCCAAAACTCATCCGCCTTTTGTTGATTGACTTTCTTTTTATTCAAAGTGCAATGAACAAAAGCCTTTGCCAACGCCTCTTCTTGTCTAGGCGTCCAATTTTCCCGTTTCGCTTTTCCTTTTCTTTCTCTTTCCGGTTCGGCTACATTTTCTTCAACCGCAACATCTTCATCCTCGTCTAACTCTTGTTCTTGGGTTTCCGGCACGAACTCCTCATCGGAGTCATCTTGTACGTCTCTCGGTGATTGTGACGTTGGGGTTTGAAAGGGTCTCGGTGATTTGGAGTTTGAAAAGCAAACGGGTCAAAAGAATTTTGGGCTTCTAGGGAGTAATCATAATGACCGGGTCTAGTCATCGTCGGACCGTGTTGCATCCAATTTTGGATGGGTTGGGTATCATAACCGAAAGGTTGATGCATGGGTTGGTTAAAATAAAATGGAGGTTGGGATTGATTCGCAAACCCAAGGTGCGGATGAAACGGGACACTAGAACCACCCGAACCATGTTTATCATGAGCCCTCGACTTCGAACCGGACCCTACCATTTTTTTCTTGCCTTCACCCTTGTTTGAGCCTTCCATTTTTTTGAAAAGATTTAAAAAAGAGAGAGTAGAATGTAGTAAAATTAGATGAGATTGATGTTTGGTGAAAATGGATTTGAAAAAGGTTAATTTATAAAAGGTGAAAATGATTTTTTTTTAATAAACCAACGGCATTATAGCGGTTGAACCTCGTTCCCCGCATCGGCATTCATCCCCCGATTCTTGTGTTGTTCGGCAACGGTAAACTGTTTGGCGGCGGTGTTTGCTGATCGGCAAAACCGTTTGCCGAGCAGTTTACCGCTCCACTCCGAACACCCTAATATATATATATGTAAGTTTTGGGCTACGAAGTGCTAAAATATGAGAGGCTCGTTTCTAATTTCTATATCCATGCCACTAACCTGCCTAGTTGCTTTTTGCTTATTTCCATAATCGAGTGACGAGTATCAACTATTGACAATGTGAAAAAAACTCCCTACTTCGCCCAATTGACGGCTCTTTTTTGTTGTTCCCGTCATGATCTTCGAAGGGTCGTCTCAAGTTCCGTCAGCAATCGTTCAATGGCGGATCTAGGATTCCGACCAAGCGGGAACGTTTTATAAATAAGCGGTAACGAAATCGAAAAAACGTCAAATTTTTCCAAAATTTACACTAAAAATGTCAAAAATTTTCTGACCAAGCGGTAGCGGAGGCTACCCCTTGATACACTATACATCCGCCCCTGTCGTTCATTCAATGTTATATCACTTACTCCTAGTCTTCCTGCTCTCTCTGTTTCGACCAGAAACTATTTGGTGTGAGTGACTAAATTTCGATACCCTCATGGTATGATTATGCGTTCATGTTATTATTTTTGTGAGTTTATTATGAATTTTTGTGATAATTTGAATTGATTTTATATCTTGTCTAGTTTGTTTATGTGGATTTATTGCGTGAATATATAGTCTGAAATGAATCATGGTTTGAGAATTACAGTGTGAATGATTAGAATATGTTTGAATATAATTTTAAAATTGATTATCTAATTTAGTATTTAGCAATTATGTTTAGTTTTTGTAGATTGAGGATGATTTGATTAATTTATGTATGCTGATCGATTAGGTCACCAAATTCGTAGCACGCTAATTTATTTGTGTGAATTGATTAGTTTATTTTTCCGCTCTTAAATCCAGATAAAGAAAATGATTTCGTACATTATTATTTTGAATAGGGCATTGTTTTTAGTTTCATCTTGAGTCGACCCTGACCAAGATAATTATGTAAATTTGACATGCACGCGAGAAAACAAAAGCGTGCATGAGTCAATAGGTTAGTGAGCGGATAAATGAAAGATAACGCAATTTGTGAAATGAGAATTTCCATATTGTTACATGCAAATATTCATACTGTTGAGTTTAATGTGTGAAGTTATTGGGCTAAATTAAGTTCTATTGAGCTTGGATTATTAGAAGACTTTGATGGTGGCCTGTTAAGTTTTCTTATTTAATTTACTGAGTTGTTAACCCTAGTATGTTCTCTCTATATATATCATGTCTATTGTATTTTAATTCTTGTACGTTGTAGCCCGTGGACGTATGTTCCCAATTAGAACCAAACCACGTAAAATTCTCCTGTTCGTGTGTTGTGTTGTGTTTTCTCATTTGTTACGTGTTCGTTGTGAATCGGTTATTCCGTTGTGCCACTAATCCTAACACGTACAAATAATGAACATAGTTTTATAATTAAATATTATTAAATGACAAAATTAATTAAAAAATTTTAAGGCCGTCAACCAAAATTTAAAAAAAAAATAACGATAGACCAAACCTGTGATCATTTAAGTCCTCCGGTTCTAAATCGGATCATGAAATTTTGGTTTCCACTAATAAAAATTATCTAGCGCATTGCGGCGGGAATTCTTTCGATATCAGTTTAGTTAATTAAAATATTGATACAATTAGTACTCTATTTAAAGATCGAAAGAAAAGACCTAAAAAGATAAGTAGTGACACTACTAGAAAATGGTATGATTTCCTACACAATTTTTTCATCATAGATTCCAACATTTTTATGACGAATTTCTTAAAAAAAATTCAAGATTTTGTGACAAATTTTCGATGCATCCACAACGAAAAATAAGAAAACCCTAGTTAATTGACAGTTGCGTCACAAATCTGTCGGAAATAACCTACAAAAGGTTAATATTATTCTTTACCGAATAAATATTTATATAAGCCAAAAAATAAGGGAAAATAATATCGTTTCCTACACATTTATGACGAAAAATAAGAAAACCCTAATTAATTGACAGTTGCATCACAAATCTGTCGGAAATAATCTACAAAAGGCTAATTATTATTCTTTACTGAATAAATATTTATATAAGCCAAAAAAAATAAGGGAAAATAAATAAATTTCCTACACATTTATGACGAAATATTTACTTTTTAATTAACTTAAACCATCCGTCGGAATTTCATCACAACTTGTGACAAGTTTCCGACAAAAAATAAGAAAACCCTAATTAATTGGCAGTTACGCCACAAATCTGTCACAAATAATCTACAAAAGGTTAATTATTATTGTTTACCGATAAAATATTAATATATGCAAAATAAATAAGAGAAATCAATAACATTTCCTACACAATTCTGCCAAAATATTTATTTATTAATTAACATAAACCATCCGTCGGAATTGCGTCACAACTTGTGACACAATTCCGACAAATATTCTTGTATTAAACATAAATAATTATAAAATAAACATATTTCCTATACATTTATGACAAAATGCTTATTTTTAAATATAATTATCACAAAGGCGTAGGAAACAATCCATGTATGAATACAATTTCCTACGTATTTATGACAAAATGTTTAAATCCATTGCAAGTTGTGACATATTTCTGACGACATTTAAGGATTTGTCACAAATGTGTAAGAAACAACCTATATACTTATTCTTATTTTAAATATTAAATGTACGTAACTATGTGGACGTATGCATATGAGTATGATGTGAGTATGTATATATGTTTTTCTGTATGTGGGTATGTATGTATGTATGTATGTATGTATGTATGTATGTGTGTGTGTGTGTGGATTTATACATATCAAGGCCGAAATTGACTTGGGAGTAGCGGATTAGGCAGGATTTGGTAGACTTACACCTTTCTGAGGACATGGTGGAGGATAGGAGTTCGTGGAGACGTAAGATTAAGGTTAAGGACTTTTAGAATGATGTTACGATATTGTATTAGTTTCTCGATTCAGGACCTCGACATCTTTAGTCTCTTTCAATGGCATGTGATTGATTTCTCTGTATATGCATGTATATACGTATGGATGTGTGCGGGTGTATTGTGCGTATATGTTTATGTGTTTGTATATGAGTATGTGTCACAATGTATATACACCACTAAATATATATGTACTTACACAGATTGCCACCAAAAATATATATGTACTTATACAGATTGCCAAATTATATTTTGTGTAATGGGTTCGTAAGTGCATATGCATGTACGTATAGGCATAATAGATATAGCTTTCTAAAACAAAAGTATTTCATGTATAATAAAGTTGTACGAAATATGGATTGGTAGGTATCTATAAGTATAGTAGGTATTACTTTGTAAAACAAAAATATCTCACGTATAATAAAGTTGTACCAAAGATTGGTTGAAAAAAACGATGTTGGACTTTAGAAAGACGAAATGTAAAAATCTTTCATCAGAATTCTGTAGGAAGCTGGTAGCTATTTCCTACGCATTTATGAGAAAATTTATATTCTTTCGGAAATCAGTCACAAGTTGTGACACATTTCCGACGATTTTTTAGTATTTGTCACAAATATGTAGGAAACAACCCATATAATAATTCTTATTTTATTAAACGTATGTACCTACCTCTGTGTGGGCACATATGATTAGACAAGGTTGCACGCGTTGTTTATACGGGATAGGATCTTCGGATCTACAATACTTTGTGACCGAGACATCTTCTTCTTCTTCCTCTTCTTCTTCTTCTGTCGGGTCTCACCATCGCAACAGAGTAGTAACGGTCTCAAGAAAAGGTAGCTTTATTACCATTTGGTGTTATTAAATGTTAAAAATGTTGGTTCTTGTCACTAAGCCGACCCATTTGTGTAACACCCCGATCGCGTAAAACAACAAACCGCGGCGAAAACATCGGGGAGTCACGTTACAGGAATTGTTTCACAAAACATGGTACTTAAAGTTTTGTTTTATATCATTGATAGATTACATTGCCTTTGGATAACATAAATAAAATACAAACAAATTGTCCTTCAAGTTTTAAAGTCACTAAGACTCGCATCCATCTTATGTGAAGTATGCAATCAAATCATCAAACATTGGCTCCTGAAACATATGTGAAAAGACAGTCAGCATAAAAAGCTGGCGACTACATAGGTTTTGTGTGTATTGACGGGTGGTCCGTAGGACAACCCTCAAGGCCTTTAAATAGATTAAAATCCCATACTTTGTCCGGTTATTTGCTTGAACAAGGTAACTACTAGTTGTTATGATTGTACAGGTGCTAAAGGGCGTAAAAGATGCTTTTATGAAGCTTGGATGAAAGATGGAGGTTTGGGGAAACAAGTTGGAGAAGTCAAGTAGTGGAAAAGAGAACAAGTGGAAAAAGATCAGGTGTAACGCCCCGCTTTTTTGTAACTTTCTTTAACTAGAAAACGTGTCTTGTATTTATGTTTTTTTTGAAAGTTTGTTCCTTTTGTATTTCGTATTTCATTTCAAACCACTGTAAATCTGAGACTTCGATCGTAATGAAATTCTATTTTTATACATGCTTATACGTCTTGCAATACTCGGGTTATGTGTTACCAGTCTCGAATGCATACGCGCAACCGATACTCGACATACTGGTACTCATAACTTATACATGCTTGTTAACTATTAAATACGTGGTTGAATTCTAATAATAATAATAATAATAATAATAATAATAATAATAATAATAATAATAATAATAATAATAATAATTCTAATATAATAAAAGTAATAATAATAGTAATAAAATAATACTAATATAGTAAACATACATCAACGAAAGTTGATGTTATTATGAACTTATATTATTAAACAAAACAAAAAAAAATCAATGGCTGTTAACAACCTTCTGTTCGTAGCCTTGTGGCAATTGTAATGGTTTGTAATTACTTTAACCTAACATTATAAATACATCTAATCTAAAGTTGTCAAATAATAAAAAAAATTTAAAAAAATAAATAAAGAAATGGCAGTTGTGACCGCAAGGTGTGGCTGGACTTGTTGTTTCATTTTTATTAATATCTCCACCACTTGATACTACATATTTAATAGTTGGTCATATGATAATTTAATTGGAAATACCTAATCTAAATATGTCAAAAAAATAATAAGAAGAATGAAGGCTGCCAGCAACGATCGGACAGCTTTGAGCTGTTTTAATTGTTCTCTTTTTTTAAAAAAGTTTAACCCCCAACAACCTATTAATTACTCCACCAATCCAACCCTAAACTCATCCCTTATAAATACACACCTCCTTTAAGCCCTTAGACATTTTCACAACTCTCTAATCTCTCCAAAAATCACTCTCAAAGCTCTTGCAAATCAGAAATTCGGACAGATTCATACCTCCTTACAAAAGTGAGCATAACTTGCTCAAAACTCAACCAAATCACTTGATTCTTCTTTCTAATTGCTTGGATAATCTTTGGGCTTGATTCCTTGATCTCTCCTTGGAGAAATCAGAACTGGAATTGCCCTAAAAATGTCCATAAACTTTCTGTTTTGTTTTAAAACATTCTAAACTCTTGTTTACTTCAAACAAACTTGTGTTCTTATGCTTCTAGTCTATTGTATGATTAGTAAAGCTAAACCAAGGTTGTTTTACACTTAATAGGAGTGACTAAACACTCTAAACTTTCTGTTTTAATCGAGTTCTTAGCTAACAAGTGGTGTCAAGTCTTGAACTTGAAGATGGTGTGACTACTTGGTTAGCCTAGGCTAACCTACATACAAGATGTTTTGTTTAAGTATAGTTGTATCTTTTTCTTTCTTGTACATATCTATGAGGTTCCTAAATGGAAGATTCATTTTCCTACCTCCTACATGACCTATATGTTAACATATCATTCGAGGTACCAAAGTGGAGTATTTCACCTCCCACCTCCTACTTGACTTATATGACACCAAGAGGTACCAAAGTGGAAGGTTCAACCTCCCGCCTCCTACATGACTAAATATAATATTTTGTATATGATATGACTACAATAATAACCCTTAAAACCGAACCCTTGGTAGTGATTATATAAATCCTCTACCAAGTTAATAAGTTTATCACTATGTGTGTAGTTCCTTGTCACGATTCTAATAGGTCTCGAACCTATGAACTCACATACAATCCTTAGGGATTACTATAGTGTCAAGACAAGTGCTAATACCATAGTGAATATTTTCATAATACATACTTTGTTATTCTTTGAATCTTAATTCCGAATCTCGACTCTAAATATACCTTGAACCTTAACTGTGACACCCCCCGTTGAAACACTCTCACTCATAACTAGCTTGACAGTGGCTGCCTTAACTTTCGGGATGAAAGTTCTTAAAACTTGGGGATAATGTGACACTTTGGATTTTTCCCGAACAACCTTCTTGTTTCAATATTGCGTGTACTTAATTATTAAATGAAAGGTGTGAATTATCTTAATTGTGCTATGTGTTGTATGTACATATGTTATATATGAACATAAGTGAACCGAGACCACCATGGACCCGACTCGAGACCACCCGGTCTCGAGTGAACCAAATCAGTTGGGTCGTGCACTCCCTTAGCCCACTCGGAAACCCACTAAGGGTGCATCACCTTCTATATAAACCCAAAACCCTCACACACTCTCCTTTACACTCTCTCTCATTTCATCCTCACTCTCCCTCTCTCTAGAAAACCCTTAAAACCTTAAACACAACCTCTCCTCTCCTTCTCTCTCGGACCACATCGGCGGCAACCAAAGGACTCTTGGATTAGCTCGAGACCGTCACTCGGAATTTAGTTCATCAATCTTTCATACCCTTTCATCTAGTCGGTTAGTATCTTGTAGTTGTTGGTTAAAATGAATGATAAGTCATGAGTCTATATCAACCGGTTAGTGTTATTAGATGCTCACTAGGTGCTTATGTGAATAATGGTGCTACTTGCTTTGAATGATTAAATATGAGAACTATTGTATGATAATGAGTTGCTAAGATATTTGAATGATGAATGTGTGAGAGGCTTATGATCATCCGATTTATGTTAGAAGTTATAGGACAAATGTTGTTTTGATAATAATATGCAAGGTAGTCATGATATATAGATTGTGTGAATACATATTCCTGTTTTGAGTTAAACGCATGCTAGATTTAAGAGTTAAATGATCACGTTTGCAAAATGATGAAAACCCTAGATGAAGAACTTGTTGAAGGTGATATGAATATTTGAAATTTGCTATGTTTGATCCAATTGATTAAGGTTTTAGACAAGAAAACATGTTGGTGCATTTTGGTTGGATAGTACACAATTACATGAAATGGCAATTCTATTGGATGGTACAATCTGGACAGGTTCTAGAAGGATTCGGTCATTAAGGGTGCAAGTCGAGACCCCCGGTCTCGACTCGAGACCATTAAGCCACAACTCGAGACCGCAGTGATTGCGACTCGAGACCATCCAAGGACTCGAAACCAGCAAGGTCTCGACTCGAGATCTCATGATCTCGACTCGAGACCTCCGAGGTTGCGACTCATGCTTGACAATCCGAGACCACTAGGTTGCGACTCGAGACCGCATAGTCTCGAGTCGAGACCGCTCAGTCTCGATCAGGATGTTTGACTAAGTTATTGGGCCGCATTTAATGTTTGGGCTGCATGATTTCCTGTTACTGTTTATCTGGACTAAGTGTTATTGATTAACTGTTCAATTATTAGGGCAGGCCCAATAACCTTGTATGTTTTGTATGCTATGTGTTAGATACGTGTACCATATACGTGATTACTTGTATCCGAGCCTGACCTATACCGGTAACCATATTAGGACGTGGTGACCAGCATACTTAACCAAGTAAACTAAACTGTCGAGCAACCAAAGGTGAGTTCACACACTAAAAGCATGCGTCCCAGGGAGGGACACGGACAAACTGCCAACTTTGGGAAAAATACTTTCGAACTATTATTTCCGGGGGAAAATGCGAATGGGTACTTTTAAATTACTATATCCAGGGGAGATACGTTTGGATATTATTTATAAATCACAGCTAGCAAAACTAAACGAATCTCTATCACATTAAGTCCCTGCTTACAGTACCGATTAATCGCCGGGGGCGAACGGGTTATTAGTTGATAGCGCTATTAGGTTTGACAACCTCACACCGTGACCGGGGGAGACCGGGCGTGAACTAGTAGACCTTGCATCTTGGTCAATGACGATAGACATTGACCTGGGGCACAAAATCTTCTCGTCAACAGTTTCGGTAACTTCAGTTTAGTAGCTTTCATATGGGGTAGCTCCCCATGACGTGATTATAAATGCTTTATCTAAACAACTTACGTTTTTCCAAAGCTTAAAACTGGACATCTCGTGAACTCGCCAACATTTTGTTGATACCCTACTGCATGCTTTCCAGGTACCCAGTGACTCAGGAGCTTGCTACTTGGGGATGTGTAGTGGTCGCCTAACCCATATGTGGGGTTCAAAATAATCTTGAACTATAAACCTTGTTTTGAAACTGTTTGGTTTATGCCTCCGCTGCTTACTTAATCTGTTATTTGAACTTAATCATTTAAAACCTTAAACTATGATGTTTACTAACTATTGTGGTTGGTGAACATTTTTATTATTGATCAATGCTCAGTATAATTAGTGGCTGGATCCTGGTCAGTCGCGCCTCCAAGCGGTGGTATTCCGCATGTGGGATTTTGGGGGTGTGACAGATTGGTATCAGAGCCATTGGTTATAGTGAACTCGGTTTTAAAAAGAGAGTCTTTTTGAGAAAAACCAGACTATAACCCGTGACTCATGACGACACTACACTCCAAGGGCAAGACTCAGCTTATTAGACCTCATAGCTCGGACTTATGTTTACTTGCTTGTTTACTTTATGTTGATGCTTTTCTATATATACTAGTGTGCTTGATTAGATAGATACACCTCTCACTTCTATCTCATTCTCGCCACATTACGACATCGCACTCATACTGTGTTTTCTGGCTATGAAGACAATGAGTGGACGCGGAAGAGGAAACGTTAACATGACTCAGGCTCAGTTCACTAACTTGCTCAACACGGTGGCTGCAGCTTTCGCAGCTCACCCTGGAGGTAAACTCGTTATTTTAGGATGTTTAGATCCTACCCCCGCATCGTCTTTTCACCTCTAAGCCTATTCGCTTCGCTTCTCACGACAGGTCAGCCTGCGCCTGCGCAACCACGTGTTTGCACTTTCAAAACTTTCATGGATTGCAAGCCTCTCCCTTTCAATGCACTGGGGGTGCCATAGGTCTTCTACACTGGATTGAGAAGGCTGAAGCTGTTTTCGCTGTATGCGAGTGTCCACCTGCTAATTGGGTAAAGTTTGCGACCGGCACGCTTGAAGGAAACGCGCTTTCATGGTGGAAAGCACAGATTCAGATGCTTGGTTTGGAAACTGCGAATGCTACTGCATGGGAAGATTTCAAGGATATGATCAAGGAAGAGTATTGTCACAGGGATGACATCCACAAACTAGAAAACGAGTACTATGAGCTCAAGATGGTTGGATCAGAGATTGAGACCTACACCAAACAGTCCAACGACTATGCTGCACTTTGCCCAAACATGTCTCGACCTATGTATCGAAGGATCGAACTGTACATCAAAGGTTTGGCCCCAGAAATCCGGAGCCATGTGACTTCAGCCAACCTCAATACCATTCAGCCAGTGGTCCGTCTTGCTCACAAACTCACCGATCAGGTTGTGGAGGAGGGCAAGCTGCCTAAAAGGATCAGTGCTACCATTGGAACCTCTGTTGATAACAAACGTAAATGGGAAGGAAATCAGAGCAAGGAAGCCAACCCTACTCAGGCCCCAGCCCAGCAAAGGAGAACTGAAAACAACAAGGTCAGCAGCAGGGCGGCTACCAGGGCCATCTCCCCAAATGTAACAAGTGCAACCGACATCACAATGGGCCCTGTGCGAAGAACAAGTGTCAGCGATGCAACAAGATGGGGCATGAGGCCAAGGATTGTAGGAGCCCTCACCTCGCAAGGCAGAACCAGCCGCAGCAGCAACAGCACCATGGGAACATGTCACACCCCAACCGATGGCGGAAACATCGGAGTGAGACGAAGAAAGATTGCTCATCACACATAAAGCTAATTATGACAATAGAATTTAAGATAAATTGATTTCTTTCATGACCAAATGTTACAATACACGAAATTGAAATACAACATGCTAAATACAAGAAAACAATACAACAACAATTATGGAATTTATACAACGTATTAAACCTAAACCTAAACGTCTATATGTGTATCTAGGCATCAACGCTACTTTGTTTCGTATCATCATCATCTTCATCCTGTAACATGTTAAAAATAAAGTTCAATGCAAAAGCAATGGCGAGTATACAAGTTTGGTACGTACATAACAAAAGATAAGTTTTAAACCATTCCTCATAGCAAGCATGTGATTCAAGATAAACAATAAATTTGGCATATGTCTAACATATCAAACCAAATGAGACGCAATATGCTCATGACATAACCACAAGTCTACGGGCGGGTCGTCAATCCTATAGCGCTACATATGTCACGGTTAGGCTCCTATGAAGTTAATGATAAGTTCAACACATAAAGTTTCACCCAAGTTTAAAGTATCAAGCAATCACGTATACAAGCATGTTATAGGAATGTTCATGTGTTTAAGCAAAATGTTCATGTGTAAGTTTTTTTTGATAAGTAACATATTACACCCCAAAAGTGGTAAAAGTAAAAAGGGGAATACGAGTATACTCACAAAGTTTGCATATGCTTTCCAATTATCCAATTATTGACGAGTTGACGAGGTTAAAAGATTGAATGTGTAAGGGTTAAAGTTCAAGTATGCTTAGAGTCGAGATTCGGTATTTAAAACAACATAAAAATAAGATATGAGAATAACATGTGAAAATAATCATCTTCAACACCTAACACTTGTATGACACTTGGTAACCACAAGGGTTATGATAATGTTTTCATGAGTTGAACACCCATAAGAATCACAACAAGGTTTAGGTCTTAGAGGATCTTCTACTACTTTAACATATAAACACAAGTTCAACATTAAAGGTTCGAATGAGTGTATATATATATATATATTTAGGTTAAGTATTACATATTATTTAGTCCAATAATTCAAGTAGGAGGTAGAAGATTAGGATCTTCATTTAGGCACCTCGAGTTATCATAGATGTCATGTATGGGGTAGGAGGAACACGCTTCCATTTAGGAACCCCTTGAATGTTCACCACTTCACTTGATGTAAAAACAACCAAGGAGGGTCACGAACTAGGATTAACACAATGATATAAACAACCTAACTAAAGAGAAATCATCAAATCATGTGAGGATTGTATGTAGGACAACCCAAGTTGTTCCATAATCACTCATTCATCAAGATCTAAGCTTGACATGATTTGTGGGTTAAATACCCTAACAAAACATAAGGTATTTGAGGTTTTAACCTCTTATTTATAGTGTCTCAACCTTGTTTTTAAGCTTAACCAACCATAAGAGAGGTTGTAAGCATTAGGACATAGGTGTGAGATGTGTTAGACACAAGTTGGATGAATTTAAACAACTTTTGAAGAACTTGAAACAAAACAGAAAGTTTGTGGACAATTTCGGAGCAATTCCAGGTCTGATTTCTCCCAGGAGAAGTCAAGGAATCAAACTCCATGATTATCCAAGCAAGTAGGAAGAAGAATCAAGTAATTTCGTTGAGAAATGAGCAAGTTATGCTCACTTTTGTAAAGGTGTATGAATCTGTCCGAATTTCTGAAATTTGCAAGAACTTGAGAGTGTTTGAGAGAGATTTGATGGTTGTGAAAGTGTAGAAATGCTTGGAGAAGAGTTGTATTTATAGTGGAAGAGGTTAGAGGTGATTGGAGGTGATTAGAGGTGGATTAGAGGTGATTGGGTGAGTTTAGATGTTGGGATTTTGTGCCAATTCGCGTCAAAATGCAGCTGAAAGTGTTTTCTGCGAATCTGATGCCCATGCGGGCCGCGTAAGGGATCAAGGTAAGTCCACGCGGGCCGCCCGGACTTACTGATTCGGAAACAAGTTTCAAAATGTTACAATTTGGCCCCTAGAGTTGTTTATTTGATGCTTTTAGGTCTTTTAAGGACTATAAATGCCACAAAAACATAGTTTAAGATAAATTTAAGTATGAGGAATATAAACCAAGTATAATTAAGCATATAAGCATCAAAATCAAGTGCCGTTTACGTTCAAAACCCGTTTTATGCGTAAGTTTCATGTATTTACAAGTTTAGCACATTGTTTCCAAGAATTACGAATAAGTATCAATTGTTTCATGAAATTGAAAGTGTGACCATTTATAAAGTATGTAAAACATGTAATTAACAAAATACGAGTTTTATTTATGATCCAAGTCTCAGATTCCCCAGCGGTTATAAAGAAGAATGATTACAATGGCACAAGGTTTCCAAAAATAGAATTTCAAACAATGGTTTCCAAGTATAGAAAGTATGGAAACGCGGGGTGTTACAGTCTCCCCTCCTTTAGGAAATTTCGTCCCGAAATTTATTCAAGAGGTAGACTTGAAGAGTTTTAGTAAAAATTTGAGACTTGAAAATTTTGAAACATTTTGAAAGGCACAAAACTTTGGAGAGTGATAAGGTAAATTTGTGAGTGAGTTCATTGTTTAAAATAATTTGAGGTATCTAACATAGTTGAAAACATGTAGGTGCGTATATAGGTGCAGTGAGTCTAAGCAAGTTTGAATAACTTAAATTGGCGACGTATTTAAAAAGGTGACGTAATAATAAAAAGTGACGTATTAAGAAAGAAGATATTGACAAACGGCTTGTATCTTGATGGGACGTGGTAACCAAATCACATTTGTAGAAGATTGTTTATTCAGTGAAACGAGAAGGTTGGGCACTTTAAATAAAGCCTTAAAGGTATACTAAGTACAGTTACACAAGAATCCGGAATAGGAAGACTATTTTATAGGTAACGAGGTAAGTTAGGACTCGAATGTTTAAACAAGCTTGATTGCGAACGGGGTTTGTATGAACTAAAATGATAAGGAGAATGATACGAGTGTAGAATGAATGAAGGACTCTTAAAGAGTGCAGGTATAAGAATAGCATAAGTGTTGGATAGATGAACGCAATGTGTTAAGGATGAAGTCTCGTCATGGATAATCGGATATAATGCGTTTGTGAGTTGTATAAAGTTTGTATTAGGTCTAAATAGGTCTGTAAAGCACTGAATTTCTCATGGTACGTTTTACGAGAGTTTGGTAACATGGTGAAAACACTTATATATAGGAAGTACCAGCGGCATATCCACCATGTTTTGACCACATTACGTCCGTTCCGTATCCGGCGTCATGTTACGTTCCGTGTCTTACCATACACAGTAGTACACTCTATGGTTCTCATACGCCTATCACTATAATCCCGTGTGCACCCGTGATTATATTGATCATCGCATGATCCGCATAGCTTGTACTAGTTGTGTATGAATTTGGGTAGGCATACTTTAAAAATAAGAATGTGTGCGTATAAGAATATAATTTGTAAGCAAGTCCATGCTTAAGTATGTATAGGACCCACGTACGCAAATCCCTCGGATTACGCTTGCGTACGGGTATGAATGTATGAAGGAAAGTATGGGCATAAGTATAAGTTTAAGTATGAATATGCACGCAAGTATGTGTATCAACATAACACGTACCAGTAGTACGTGTATACGTATAAGTATGCAACGTATGAGTATAAATAAAAACATGAATCATAAGAGTATAGGTAAATCATGAAACGTATGAGTATGAGTAAAACATGAAACGTAAGAGTATAAGTATGAATACGATTATAAGTATAGGTATAAAACGTATGAATGTAAGTGTAGGTATAAATATTTAAATTTACGTATATAGTGTATGTTGGGACATCACGGATTTAGGTGTGTAAGATCATCCAAAAGGTTAAGTATGTACATACGAACGATTTTAAATGAATTGTCGCGTCAAAATGACTAAAACGTGTAGGATGGAACGTGTGTATGGTTGTTTAAACGAAACGTTGAGTTTATCGTATCAAAATTAGATTGAGCTTGGTTTAAAATGTAAAGTATAGTTGCATATGTAAAAGGATATAAGGTACTCATTGGTTAAGCATAATGCATTTTGTAAGGAATGGAAATGCTACTTTTGTTTTAAAAGGGTTTACGTAGTCCAAGGATGGTCGGTCTCCAAGAAGTCTTCTTGCCCACGTGTTTTGTAAATTGGTGTAGGAAAAGGTTTTCAATCAAAAGTGAGTTCGTTTCATTAAACAAGAAGTTACGAATTTAGGAGGTTCTCGTGAAAACGAGGATTCTTAGAAAAGAATTTTAGCAAAAGGACTTAGTGATTATTAAAAGTTCTAACAAATGGTTTGTTGATGTTGAAAAGAGTCTTTGGTAAAATGATCATATAACATCCATAAGATCTTATAGGTACAAAAGAAAGGTTGGTTTGATCCTCCGACTGAGAATGAAAGTCTTTAGTTTGGTGATATATATCATGAGTGCGTTTTAGTAATTAAGTCGAATATGAAGTTCATGGACAAGAGATTCATTGGACCGATTAAATTGATAGGTAGCATTTCGTAAGGTTTGGAAATTTGTGTAGTAAAACGTTTAAGATATGTTTAAGAATCTCATGTGTATGAGTTAGGTGAAAATAGGTTGTAGGATAGAAAATACGCTTGATAAAGCAATATATTTTGAAATCGTACACGTATGTATTTTGAATAATGATCAATAATTTAGATATGAAACATGATCGAGTTTGCATAATAAGATATTTTGAAGAGGCGTCTTGGTAACGATCACCTAGGTAAGGGAATCACCCCGAACTTGTTGGTGAGGTCGTTTTAAGGAAAAAGGGAAGTGGAGTTAATCGTCAATGTAAGGAAATCACTCCTATCTCGATGATACGTCTCCACCTTTCGTTACAAGAAATATGAATTTAAATTATATGAAATCATGCATATGTATAAGTGTACGAAAAAGATTTAGTATGATGCGTGTGTGAGAAGAAAATATCGAAAGCAAATTCGAATTTGAAAGATTGCATCTAATAAAGTAAATAATATAACGTATGTTTGATTAAATTTGAGATGGTTCCAAAACGGAACGTTGACTAACCAAAGTGGTCGAAAAAGTCTTTTGAATTTGAGGAGCATGCTTTGGCCTAATAGGTGAAATACTCTCGCCGACAAGTCGGTTAACGGTATTTACCCTT
Organism: Helianthus tuberosus; assembly: GCA_030545235.1. Lineage (NCBI taxonomy): Eukaryota > Viridiplantae > Streptophyta > Magnoliopsida > Asterales > Asteraceae > Helianthus > Helianthus tuberosus. The sequence goes on along the minus strand of CM060442.1, from coordinate 207,662,883 downwards.
CCAGTTACTACATGTCCCCAATTCAATTGAAATTTCAAGACTTGGGGGGATTAATGAAAATCAAAGAATGGAGCTAGTCGACAAGGTGCGGGTTTCACCCCTAACTTGGCGATTTAGTACCCTAAGTGTGGTTGGTACCCGTCGGGTCAAAATTAGATTTCAACACTTTGACGAGGGTCCACTAGAATTCAAAATTTGAATTTCTCCATCAAGGTGAGGATTTCACTCCTAACTTGGTGGTGAATTTCGTGTAAGAAAAGAAAAGTAGAAGGATCGAGAGTCATTCACCAAATTGTGGGTTTCACGCCTATTTTGGTGAGGTCGCCTCATTTTTGTAATATGAGTGTTGTCGGATTTAGAATAATCGAGTAAAATGCATGAGGGAAGTGTATGTCAAAGGAAATACATAAACAAGTATAAACACATAAGAAAGCATATCAAGAATGGTGCTTGGATAACAAAATGAAAAAACATGTATTAACACATAGAGAAATATGTTTAGAGTAACACATAAAGAATCGAACAATGAAACAAGTATTAACACATAATAAGACAAGCATTATTGCATAAGAATATCAGGTCGAATATTACTCACGAGTGGTGTACATGTTTAAAATAGCATAACTAAGAAACAAATAAAGTATCATGTAGTAGTTCGAGCAAAATATACGAATAAGACTCTAAAACCATAGACTAGGTAAAAGCATTCCTACTTTTCCTAATTCCCTATAGTTATGGCTCTGATACCAATCTGTCACACCCCAACCGATGGCGGAAACATCGGAGTGAGACGAAGAAAGATTGCTCATCACACATAACGCTAATTATGACAATAGAATTTAAGATAAATTGATTTCTTTCATGACCAAATGTTACAATACACGAAATTGAAATACAACATGCTAAATACAAGAAAACAATACAACAACAATTATGGAATTTATACAACGTATTAAACCTAAACCTAAACGTCTATATGTGTATCTAGGCATCAACGCCACTTTGTTTCGTATCGTCATCATCTTCATCCTGTGACATGTTAAAAATAAAGTTCAATGCAAAAGCAATGGCGAGTATACAAGTTTGGTACGTACATAACAAAAGATAAGTTTTAAACCATTCCTCATAGCAAGCATGTGATTCAAGATAAACAATAAATTTGGCATGTGTCTAACATATCAAACCAAATGAGACGCAATATGCTCATGACATAACCACAAGTCTACGGGCGGGTCGTCAATCCTATAGCGCTACATATGTCACGGTTAGGCTCGTACGAAGTTAATGATAAGTTCAACACATAAAGTTTCACCCAAGTTTAAAGTATCAAGCAATCACGTATACAAGCATGTTATAGGAATGTTCATGTGTTTAAGCAAAATGTTCATGTGTAAGTTTTTTTTGATAAGTAACATGTTACACCCCAAAAGTGGTAAAAGTAAAAAGGGGAATACGAGTATACTCACAAAGTTTGCATATGCTTTCCAATTATCCAATTATTGACGATTTGACGAGGTTAAAAGATTGAATGTGTAAGGGTTAAAGTTCAAGTATGCTTAGAGTCGAGATTCGGTATTTAAAACAACATAAAAATAAGATATGAGAATAACATGTGAAAATAATCATCTTCAACACCTAACACTTGTATGACACTTGGTAACCACAAGGGTTATGATAATGTTTTCATGAGTTGAACACCCATAAGAATCACAACAAGGTTTAGGTCTTAGAGGATCTTCTACTACTTTAACATATAAACACAAGTTCAACATTAAAGGTTCGAATGAGTGTATATATATATATATTTAGGTTAAGTATTACATATTATTTAGTCCAATAATTCAAGTAGGAGGTAGAAGATTAGGATCTTCATTTAGTCACCTCGAGTTATCATAGATGTCATGTATGGGGTAGGAGGAACATGCTTCCATTTAGGAACCCCTTGAATGTTCACCACTTTACTTGATGTAAAAACAACCAAGGAGGGTCACGAACTAGGATTAACACAATGATATAAACAACCTAACTAAAGAGAAATCATCAAATCATGTGAGGATTGTATGTAGGACAACCCAAGTTGTTCCATAATCACTCATTCATCAAGATCTAAGCTTGACATGATTTGTGGGTTAAATACCCTAACAAAACATAAGGTATTTGAGGTTTTAACCTCTTATTTATAGTGTCTCAACCTTGTTTTTAAGCTTAACCAACCATAAGAGAGGTTGTAAGCATTAGGACATAGGTGTGAGATGTGTTAGACACAAGTTGGATGAGTTTAAACAACTTTTGAAGAACTTGAAACAAAACAGAAAGTTTGTGGACAATTTCGGAGCAATTCCAGGTCTGATTTCTCCCAGGAGAAGTCAAGGAATCAAACTCCATGATTATCCAAGCAAGTAGGAAGAAGAATCAAGTAATTTCGTTGAGAAGTGAGCAAGTTATGCTCACTTTTGTAAAGGTGTATGAATCTGTCCGAATTTCTGAAATTTGCAAGAACTTGAGAGTGTTTGAGAGAGATTTGAGGGTTATGAAAGTGTAGAAACGCTTGGAGAAGAGTTGTATTTATAGTGGAAGAGGTTAGAGGTGATTGGAGGTGATTAGAGGTGGATTAGAGGTGATTGGGTGAGTTTAGATGTTGGGATTTTGTGCCAATTCGCGTCAAAATGCAGCTGAAAGTGTTTTCTGCGAATCTGATGCCCATGCGGGCCGCGTAAGGGATCAAGGTAAGTCCACACGGGCCGCCCGGACTTACTGATTCGGAAACAAGTTTCAAAATGTTACAATTTGGCCCCTAGAGTTGTTTATTTGATGCTTTTAGGTCTTTTAAGGACTATAAATGCCACAAAAACATAGTTTAAGATAAATTTAAGTATGAGGAATATAAACCAAGTATAATTAAGCGTATAAGCATCAAAATCAAGTGCCGTTTACGTTCAAAACCCGTTTTATGCGTAAGTTTCATGTATTTACAAGTTTAGCACATTGTTTCCAAGAATTACGAATAAGTATCAATTGTTTCACGAAATTGAAAGTGTGACCATTTATAAAGTATGTAAAACATGTAATTAACAAAATACGAGTTTTATTTATGATCCAAGTCTCAGATTCCCCAGCGGTTATAAAGAAGAATGATTACAATGGCACAAGGTTTCCAAAAATAAAATTTCAAACAATGGTTTCCAAGTATAGTAAGTATGAAAACGCGGCGCGTTACAGAACATCAAGGGTTGTTTCCGGTGCGGAGCCGAGGGGCACATTAAGAAGAATTGTCCCCAGTCAAACCAGAACAACAACAATCAGGGTGCGGAGAATAACAACAACAACACCAACAATGCTGGAAATGGTGCAAGAGGAAGGGCTTTTGTGATTGGAGCTGGGGAAGCAAGGAACGACGCCAACGTGGTGGCGGGTAAGTTCCTACTTAATGATCGTTATGTTTCTATATTATTTGATTCTGGAGCAGATGCTAGTTATGTATCCCTACGTATTAGTAAGAAGCTTAAGTCCACTCTTACGCCGCTAAGCTCTAAGCACATCGTTGAAATAGCTAATGGTAGAAACCTCGAGGCCTCACACGTTATTCGTAACTACAAACTAGAATTGTCTGGTCAGACCTTCTGTATCGATCTTTTCCCCATCATTCTTGGAAGCTTCGACGTCGTCATTGGTATGGATTGGTTATCCAAGCATCGAGCTAAAATTCTCTGCCAAGAGAAAGTTGTTCGTATTCCCCGTCCTTCTGGCAAACCCCTTATCGTTCAAGGCGACAAAGGCGGAGAAGTCACAGGCATCATTTCATTCTTAAAAGCCCAGAAGTGTTTACGAAAGGGGCACACCGCTATCTTAGCACTTGTTGCCGACACGCAGAAAAAGGAAAATAGGATTGAAGATTTTCCAGTTGTACGCGACTATCCTGAGGTATTTCCTGAAGAACTACCTGGACTCCCTCCTCACCGTCAGGTCGAATTTCAAATCGAACTAGCTCCCAGAGCAGCACCTATAGCTCGTGCACCTTATCGACTAGCTCCCGCAGAACTAAAGGAACTTTCTACTCAACTACAAGAACTATTGGACAAAGATTTTATCCGTCCTAGCTCGTCACCCTGGGGAGCCCAGTGCTCTTTGTCAAAAAGAAGGATGGCACGTTCCGAATGTGCATTGATTACCGCGAACTGAACAAGGTTACCATCAAAAACCGTTATCCACTTCCACGTATCGACGATCTATTCGACCAGTTGCAAGGATCAAGCTACTACTCCAAGATTGATCTGCGATTGGGCTATCATCAGCTAAGAGTCCGCGACGAGGACGTCTCTAAGACTGCTTTCAGAACCCGCTATGGTCACTACGAATTCCTCGTTATGCCTTTCGGAATGACCAACGCACTTGCGATCTTCATGGATCTCATGAACCGAGTGTGCAAACCCTATCTCGATAAGTTCGTGATTGTGTTTATTGACGACATCCTAATCTACTCGAAGAGTCAAGAGGAGCATGAACAACACCTGCGTCTTATTCTCGAACACCTTCGTAATGAGCAACTATACGCCAAATTCTCAAAATGTGATTTCTGGCTTAGAGAAGTCCATTTCCTTGTGCACATAGTCAATCAGGATGGGATTCACGTCGACCCCGCTAAGATCGAATCCATTAGGAATTGGCCGATACCTAAGACTCCGACTGAAGTTCGCCAATTCTTGGGATTGGCAGGATACTATCGAAGATTTATCAAGGGATTCTCAAAGATCGCTCAACCACTCACGACTCTTACCCAGAAGGGTATTGCTTACAAATGGAGTGATGCTCAGGAATCTGCCTTTCAGGAACTAAAGAAGAACCTTTGTAGTGCTCCCATTCTTTCCTTACCTGAAGGTACCGACGACTTTGTTGTTTACTGCGACGCTTCTATTCAAGGACTTGGTTGCGTGTTGATGCAACGTGAGAAGGTTATTGCTTACGCTTCGCGACAACTCAAGATCCACGAACGGAACTACACGACACATGACTTAGAATTCGGAGCTGTGGTCTTCGCGCTCAAGATTTGGAGACATTACTTGTACGGCACCAAGTGCACAATTTACACCGATCACAAGAGTCTCCAGCACATAATGGAACAAAAGGAGTTGAATATGCGGCAACGCCGATGGGTCGAACTCCTAAACGACTACGAATGCGCGATTAAATATCATCCAGGCAAGGCTAATGTGGTAGCCGATGCCCTCAGCAGAAAGGAAACCAAATCTAAGCGTGTTCGTGCTTTACAGCTCACCATCCACTCGAACCTCCCTAATCAGATCCGAAATGCCCAGGTTGAAGCATTGAAAGCCGAGAACATCAGGGCTGAGTCCCTACGAGGATCGAAATAGCGATTAGAACAAAAAGAAGACGGTGCCTACTACGTAGCCGGGCGCATATGGGTTCCCCTTTATGGAAGTTTACGCGAGCTCGTGATGGACGAAGCCCATAAGTCCCGTTATTCAGTACATCCGGGTTCGGATAAGATGTATCACGACTTAAGGACTACATATTGGTGGCCTGGCATGAAAGCCCATATAGCGACATGCGTCCGCAAATGTTTAACCTGTGCGAGAGTCAAGGCTGAGTATCAGAAACCGTCGGGCCTACTCCAACAACCAGAGATCCCGCAATGGAAATGGGAGCAAATTTCCATGGATTTTGTTACTGGCCTGCCTAGGTCTCAACGCGGAAATGACACCATTTGGGTGATAGTGGATCGATTAACTAAGTCTGCACACTTTTTGGCCATTAAAGAAACAGACAAGTTCTCTACCTTAGCAGAGGTATACCTAAAGGAGGTGGTTTCGAGACACGGAGTGCCAACCTCTATTATTTCCGATCGAGACGCGCGTTTTACTTCGGAGTTGTGGCAAGCTATGCACAAATCCTTTGGCTCACACTTAGACATGAGCACCGCCTATCATCCACAAACGGATGGGCAATCCGAACGCACCATCCAAACCCTTGAAGACATGCTTAGGGCATGTGTGATCGATTTTGGCAAGGGTTGGGAAAAGCATCTACCATTAGTGGAATTCTCCTACAATAACAGCTACCACACCAGCATTCAGGCAGCGCCCTTTGAGGCATTGTACGGTCGTAAATGCCGATCGCCTCTTTGCTGGGCGGAAGTTGGTGACAGCCAAATCACAGGTCCAGAACTTGTGGTAGACACTACGGAAAGGATTGCCCAAATCAGACGACGCATGGCGGCAGCTCGTGATCGTCAGAAGAGTTACGCTGATAAGGATAGGAAACCTCTAGAGTTCCAGGTTGGTGACCGGGCTCTACTTAAAGTCTCACCCTGGAAGAGTGTGGTTCGTTTTGGAAAGCCGGGCAAGCTTAATCCGCGATATGTCGGACCATTCGAAATTATCGACAAGATCGGTAAGGTTGCTTACATATTGAATATGCCTGAAGAACTGAGTGCTGTGCACAACGTCTTTCACGTGTCTAATCTGAAGAAGTGTCTGTCAGATGAAACACTCATCATTCCTTTCAAGGAACTCACTATCGACGAACAGCTACACTTTACTGAGGAACCGATTGAGATCACGGATCGAGAAATCAAAACCCTCAAACGTAGCCAGATACCTCTCGTGCGAGTTCGTTGGAACTCGCGACGTGGCCCAGAGTTTACCTGGGAGCGGGAGGACCAGATGAAGCGCAAGTATCCCCAGTTGTTCCCTAATGAAACTCCCAGCACTGAAGCTACAACCGAATTTCGGGACGAAATTCCAAACTAACGGGGGGATGATGTGACACCCCGTTGAAACACTCTCACTCATAACTAGCTTGACAGTGGCTGCCTTAACTTTCGGGACGAAAGTTCTTAAAACTTGGGGATAATGTGACACTCTGGATTTTTCCCGAACAACCTTCTTGTTTCAATATTGTGTGTACTTAATTATTAAATGAAAGGTGTGAATTATCTTAATTGTGCTATGTGTTGTATGTACGTATGTTATATATGAACATAAGTGAACCGAGACCACCATGGACCCGACTCGAGACCACCCGGTCTCGAGTGAACCAAATCAGTTGGGTCGTGCACTCCCTTAGCCCACTAGGAAACCCACTAAGGGTGCATCACCTTCTATATAAACCCAAAACCCTCACACACTCTCCTTTACACTCTCTCTCATTTCATCCTCACTCTCCCTCTCTCTAGAAAACCCTTAAAACCTTAAACACAACCTCTCCTCTCCTTCTCTCTCGGATCACATCGGCGGCAACCAAAGGACTCTTGGATTAGCTCGAGACCGTCACTCGGAATTTAGTTCATCAATCCTTCATACCCTTTCATCTAGCCGGTTAGTATCTTGTAGTTGTTGGTTAAAATGAATGATAAGTCATGAGTCTATATCAACCGGTTAGTGTTATTAGATGCTCACTAGGTGCTTATGTGAATAATGGTGCTACTTGCTTTGAATGATTAAATATGAGAACTCTTGTATGATAATGAGTTGCTAAGATATTTGAATAATGAATGTGTGAGAGGCTTATGATCATCCGATTTATGTTAGAAGTTATAGGACAAATGTTGTTTTGATAATAATATGCAAGGTAGTCATGATATATAGATTGTATGAATACATATTCCTGTTTTGAGTTAAACGCATGCTAGATTTAAGAGTTAAATGATCACGTTTGCAAAATGATGAAAACCCTAGATGAAGAACTTGTTGAAGGTGAAATGAATATTTGAAATTTGCTATGTTTGATCCAATTGATTAAGGTTTTAGACAAGAAAACATGTTGGTGCATTTTGGTTGGATAGTACATAATTACATGAAATGGCAATTCTATTGGATGGTACAATCTGGACAGGTTCTAGAAGGATTCGGTCATTAAGGGGGCAAGTCGAGACCCCCGGTCTCGACTCGAGACCATTAAGCCACAACTCGAGACCGCAGTGATTGCGACTCGAGACCATCCCATGACAACTCGAGACAAGCTTCAAGGACTCGAAACTAGCAAGGTCTCGACTCGAGATCTCATGATCTCGACTCGAGATTTAACTCGAGACCTCCGAGGTTGCGACTCATGCTTGACAATCCGAGACCACTAGGTTGCGACTCGAGACCGCATAGTCTCGAGTCGAGACCGCTCAGTCTCGATCAGGATGGTTGACTAAGTTATTGGGCCGCATTTAATGTTTGGGCTGCATGATTTCCTGTTACTGTTTATCTGGACTAAGTGTTATTGATTAACTGTTCAAGTATTAGGGCAGGCCCAATAACCTTGTATGTTTTGTATGTTATGTGTTAGATACGTGTACCATATACGTGATTACTTGTATCCGAGCCTGACCTATACCGGTAACCATATTAGGACGTGGTGACCAGCATACTTAACCAAGTAAACTAAACTGCCGAGCAACCAAAGGTGAGTTCACACACTAAAAGCATGCGTCCCAGGGAGGGACACGGACAAACTGCCAACTTTGGGAAAAATACTTTCGAACTATTATTTCCGGGGGAAAATGCGAATGGGTACTTTTAAATTACTATATCCGGGGGAGATACGATTGGATATTATTTATAAATCACAGCTAGCAAAACTAAATGAATCTCTATCACATTAAGTCCCTGCTTACAGTACCGATTAATCGCCGGGGGCGAACGGGTTATTAGTTGATAGCGCTATTAGGTTTGACAACCTCACACCGTGACTGGGGGAGATCGGGCGTGAACTAGTTGACCTTGCATCTTGGTCAATGACGATAGACATTGACCTGGGGCACAAAATCTTCTCGTCAACAGTTTCGGTAACTTCAGTTTAGTAGCTTTCATATGGGGTAGCTCCCCATGACGTGATTATAAATGCTTTATCTAAACAACTTACGTTTTTCCAAAGCTTAAAACTGGACATCTCGTGAACTCGCCAACATTTTGTTGATACCCTACTGCATGCTTTGCAGGTACCCAGTGTCACGGCCCCTGACCCGGTTTGACCCGTTTCAAGAGCCGCGGGACAGAAATACTGCGGTATTTGATTTAATTGAGTTTAACAGCGGAAACAGGATCGCTTAAAGCTAAAATTTTTTCCCCGATTATTTTATTTCACAATTCGGGATAAAACCCCGATAATTTACAATATTATGTTTTTACTATAAAAGCGTGATATTACAAAATTTATTTCTTTATTTTATATTGAGCCACTATCTTAAGCTTGAAATGCTCCCCAGCACTTTTCCTGAATTACAACAGATCACCTGAAACATGTTTGAAAAAGGTTTTGTCAGCGGGAAATACTGAGTGAATCATTCTATTTACTAAAATGACACATTTGTTATAATTTACAGTATTAAGAGCGATTACAATGTTTCTGATATCAAGCCAACTACCCACGGTACTTGCCACTCGACCCATTGGCCCATTCGTCCAATGGTGTCTGTGACTATGGTCATATCCCCCATTGGCTGCCCCAATGGTGACGATTATCAAGTAATGTATACAAAACCCCACATACCGGCTGTAACTTGGTGATTACAAAGACTTAATCCCCGTAATTATAACTTTGAAATAAAACACTTTTGTAAATAGATTTGATAAAAAGAGAGAATGACTCACATTGCTGATTTAATATGGTCAGAGTCTAATCTATGATTTAGCCTTGTTAACCTAATATGAATATAATGCACACAAAACTGGGTTAGTAATCAATCCAGCAATTTACGATAATTTACGAGATCAAATTCTCACAATGAATGTCAAAATGCAATACTTTGTCCATCGAATTAACGATGATCCGTTGAATTAACAACGAATGACAAGGTATAATACTTTATCCATCGAATTAACGATGATCCGTTGAATTAACAACGAACGATAAAGTATAATACTTTATCTATCGAATTAACGACAATCCGTCAAATTAATGACGAACGATAAAGTATAACCCTAATGTGGGCGGCATTTAAACATGCATTGGATATCTTGATCGTCGGATAAATGAATCGTAGCAGCGATTGTGCTAATACCCTGTTTTGTAGCAGAATTTCAATACCCGGGGTGTAATTTCGGAATAACAGTTCGTAACACAGTGTATTTGTGAGAATTATTTCGACGTAAAATGTTCAGAATTCGAATGCCAATGTCTGCTATTTATAGGTGAAATTTTGGAAGCTTACGGACCGTAAGCTTGTCAATGTTGCGGTCCGTATGACTGCTTACGGACCGTAAGGTTGAGACTGTTGCGGTCCGTATGGAATCAAAATAGGCTATAGGGTAGCCACGACTGAAACTAGCTTAGCTGAATTGACATACTCAAATTTCAGTAACTTGACAACGAATTAAGTGGATAATCGTCCACTAGGGTTTATCCCCCCTTGAGTTTTAGGGGCCCTAATCCTGATTCTGAAAATTATGAAAATTTCAGGGTTTGTTCAGAATCACTCGGGTGTCTCAATTAGGGTTTCCTTTTTGACTAATTAATATATTAAATAGTACTTTTGATGAGAGTTGTTACATTCTACCCACCTTAAGAAAAATCTCGTCCTCGAGATTTACTGGAATAAGTGTGGATACTTCTTCTTCATTTTTGATTCCAGTTCCCAAGTGTATTCAGCTCCCCTCTTTGAATCCCACTTGACTTTGACTAAAACTAGTCGTTTGTGTTTGAGAAACTTGATCTTTCGATCCTCAATTTGAAGAGGTTTCTCAACAAATTTCAACTTTTCGTTTACCTCTATATCTCGAAGAGGTACTACCAGAGATTCATCTGATAAGTATTTCTTGAGATTGGATACATGAAATACATTATGTACTCCAGATAATTCTTCTGGTAATTGTAAACGATAAGCTACTGGTCCTATACGTTGGATCACTGGAAATGGTCCTACGTACCTGGGACTTAGCTTTCCTTTCTTTCCAAATCTGACTACTCCTTTCCAAGGAGAAACTTTCAATAGTACTCTGTCTCCAACTTGGAATTCTAACGGCTTGCTTCTATTGTCTGCATAACTCTTCTGACGATCTCGAGCCGTCTTCAGTCTTTCCTTGATTTGAGTAATCTTATCAGTTGTTTCTTGCACTATTTTAGGTCCTGATAATTGACTTTCTCCTATTTCTGCCCAACAAACGGGGGTTCTGCACTTTCTTCCATACAGTGCCTCGAATGGAGCAGTTTCAATGCTTGAGTGATAACTATTGTTATAGGAGAATTCAATTAATGGTAAGTGATCATCCCAACTTCCACCAAAGTCTATTACACATGCTCGGAGCATGTCTTCTAGAGTTTGGATTGTCCTTTCACTTTGTCCATCTGTTTGTGGATGATATGCAGTGCTTAAATTTAGTCGAGTTCCCATAGCTTGCTGGAAACTTTTCCAGAAATGGGAAGTAAAACGACTATCTCTATCCGAAACAATGGAGAGTGGAACTCCATGTAAGGATACAACTTCATCTACATACAATTTAGCCAGTGTTTCCATGCTAAAGGTTTCTTTCATAGGTAGAAAGTGAGCTGATTTGGTTAATCGATCCACAATTACCCAAATCGCATCATTACCTTTTCTGGTTTTGGGTAACTTAGTAACAAAATCCATTGTTATAAGTTCCCATTTCCATACTGGCATCTCTAACTGTTGTAGTAATCCTGAAGGTTTCTGATGTTCTGCCTTAACTTGTGAACAAGTAAGACATTTAGAAACATAGCTGGCTATGTCCTTTTTCATTCCTATCCACCAGAAATTCTTCCTTAAATCTTGGTACATCTTATTGTTTCCTGGATGCATAGTGTACCTAGATTTATGAGCTTCTTCTAAAATCTTAGGTCTTAAGTCTCCTTGCTTAGGTACCCAGATTCTACTTTTGTGGAATCTCCAAATTCCATCTGCTCCTTGCTCTAATTCCTTGATTCGTCCTTTCATCCCTTCAGCATCATCTTTGATTGCTGTAGTTTGAACATTCTTCAATTGTTCCATTAAATCTATTTGTAGATTTAATCTGAGAGCACGAACCCTTCGTTGTTTCTCATAATACTTACGACTTAAGGCATCTGCAACTACATTCGCCTTTCCTTCGTGATACTGAATATCACAGTCGTAATCACTTAGGATTTCCATCCATCTCCTTTGCCTCATGTTTAACTCTTTTTGCTCAAAGATATATTTTAAACTCTTATGATCTGTATAGATAGTAAACTTACTTCCGTACAGATAATGTCTCCAAATCTTAAGGGCAAAAATTACGGCTCCTAATTCTAAATCATGAGTCGTATAATTCTCTTCGTGATTTTTCAACTGCCTTGATGCGTACGCAATTACCTTCTTGCGTTGCATAAGCACACATCCATATCCTAATTTTGAAGCATCACAATATACTTCAAAATCTTCAGTTCCTTCTGGTAAGGCTAAAATTGGTGCATGGGTTAGTTTCTGTTTCAAAATCCTAAAAGCTTCTTCCTGTTTAGATCCCCATTCAAACTTAGTGGCTTTACAGGTTAACTTAGTTAATGGTACGGCTATTTTGGAAAAATCCTTAATAAACCGTCTATAATACCCAGCTAAACCTATAAAACTTCTAATTTCCATTGCTGTTTGTGGAACCATCCATTTGGTAATTGCCTCGATCTTAGCAGGATCTACATGAATACCTTCATGATTCACCATGTGTCCTAAAAATTGCACTTCCTTTAGCCAAAATTCGCATTTCGAGAATTTGGCGTACAACTTTTCTTTTCTTAACAAAGTTAAGAGTGCATGAAGATGTTCACAATGCTCTGTCTGACTTTTGGAATAAATAAGTATATCGTCTATGAAAACAATTACAAATTTATCCAAATACGGTTTACAGATCCTATTCATCATGTCCATGAATGCTGCAGGTGCATTCGTTAACCCGAAGGGCATGACTGTAAACTCGTAATGACCATACCTAGTTCTGAAAGCAGTCTTAGGTATGTCTTCTTCTTGTACCTTCAATTGATGATATCCAGAGCGTAAATCTATCTTAGAAAAATATCTAGCCCCCTGAAGTTGATCAAAAAGATCATCAATCCTAGGTAATGGATATCGATTCTTAATTGTAACCTTATTCAATTCCCTATAATCGATACACATTCTCATTGAACCATCCTTTTTCTTCACAAACAACACTGGCGCTCCCCAAGGGGATGAGCTAGGTTGTATGAATCCTTTACTTAGTAATTCATCTAATTGCTTTTTCAATTCTAACATTTCTGTGGGTGCTAACCGATAAGGTGCCTTGGCTATCGGTGTAGTTCCTGGAATTAAATGAATCCTAAATTCTACTTCCCTATCTGGAGGTAATCCTGGTAAATCTTCTGGAAATATATCAGAGTATTCCGATACTACTGGTATTTCCTTTAGATCTTTTCCCTTAGTGCTAATGATTACTGAAATCATATACACTATTCCTTGTTTTCGTTCATAATTAGCAACTTTCATTACTGATATGAACTTCATGGGTTTTCGTGGTTTATCTCCTGTAATCTTAATCACTTCTCCGGAAGGTGATTGAATTTCTATGGAATTCTGATCACAAAGGATTCTAGCATGGTTGGCTACTAACCAATCCATTCCTAATACAACATCAAATTCAGCTAAATTCATCGGCAATAGTCTTGCAGAGAATTTATGTCCTAAAAGTTCTATGTTTCCTTCTTGCAACACTTTATCTATTTTGACTGAATTTCCGTCTGCGGTTTCAACAGTAAAAATCTGCCTAGTATTGGTTAAAGGTAAACTAAGAGCTTGACAGAATGAAGTATTTATAAAACTTTGGTTGGCACCAGAGTCAAATAATACTTTTGCATAGACGTTGTGAACTAAGAACGTACCCGCTATCACATCCGGAATAAGTTCTGCTTCTTGAGTAGTCAGCTGAAATGCCCTAGCATTCTTCTTAGTAGTTCCTTCAGTCGTCTTGGGTTTGTTATCTACTGGTTTGACCAATTTAGGACATTCTGTCTTATAATGCCCTGCTTCACCACAATTAAAACAGATTACTATTTTCTTTTTGCAATTCTCTTCACGATGTCCTACAGCTTTGCAAAAATTGCAAGTAATATCGCATCTTCCATAATGCTTCTTTTTGCATTTCCTGCAAAATGACGGAGTTGGAGATTGCCCTGTTCCTTTTCTCTTGAAGCTGTTATTATTACCCACACGGAATCCTTGGGTAATTTTCTGAGCTAGTGCCTTCTTCCTATCTTCATCTCTTGTGCGCACCAATTCATCGGTTAGAGTGTTGGCTAATTCTACCGCATCATCAATAGTGCGTGGTCTCGCAGCTTTAACAATATTGCGGATTTCGCTAATTAGCCCCCAAATATAGCGAGAAATAAGTACCGATTCTGGCGAAGCCAATGTTGGTACTACTCTTGCATATTCGAAGAATGTCGAGGTATAACCGCGACAGTCCACACTCATCATCCGATGATTTAGAAACTTATTCGCCATCTGTTCCTTCTCATACTCAGGACAGAATTTTCTTTCTACCAAACCCTTAAATTCTTCCCAAGTCATAGCATAAGCTATTGCTCTTCCTTTTGATTGTAACACAATATTCCACCACTCGAGTGCTCCTTCTTTGAACAGATTGGATGAATACATGACCTGGTCATCTTTACCACATTTACTTATTGCAATGACTGCTTCGGTTTTCTCTAACCAACGCAGTGATGCAGTTGCTCCTTCATTGCCTGCAAATTCAGTGGGTTTACAAGCAATGAATTCTTTGAAAGTGCAACCAGGCGTTGCAGTTTTCATTTTCTTGGGAAATGGAGCTTGATGTGGTTCCTTATTATGGTTATTGCCTCCATTTACACTATTACTGAAGTTATCTTCAGTAATCTGTTTACTAGGAACAATTTGTTGCGGTTCAATCGGATTCTTTATAGCAGCAACGAATGCTGGAATAGCATTGGCTATCCCTTGAGCAACAATGTTTTCGATATCTTGCCGAGTCATATATTGATCTCTGGAATGTTGTTCAGAATGATTAACTTCATTAATAGGATCATTATCACTGTTTGCCATCTGATAATGTATATATATAAATTTTATTAGTAACTGATAAATAATAATTATATACAAATAATCAGAAAATTTTATAATACAGATATAATCAAAACAATCGATTTCTCGATTTCATTTATATATCTATTATAATATGCATCATTACTCACAGATATCATACAGAGTTTTATTGGTTATTTACAGACTAACTTTATTAGTACTATTTTTTTTTTTTACAACTACCATTTTATCATCGTTCTAACTTTCGTTACTTGCTGTTAAAAACGCATTTCCCTTTCGTCGTACTTCCAAGCAATCTGTCCACCTATCTCCCTCATTCTATTCCCCATATCAAATAACTCTTCGCCAAAGTGGCGAAGTTCAGCCATGTTTTCATTGCTCATGGGTGGATTAGGTAATGGTTCTGGATCGAATTGTGGAAGAAAAGAGTATGGATCGTTGACAATATTTTGAAATTGCCAATCGTTCGTCCACCATTCGTCCATTCCTATGGGTTGGGAGTGAACTATTGGATCTGGAATTGCTGGTTCCCAATTCATAGGGAGTTGGTTTTCAATAGGATAGGTAAAAAGATTTGTCTGGACAGGCTGAATCGTCTCACAGTTTTCCAACAGAAAATCTATCTCATCTTGAAAAGTTCTTTCCTGGTTTGGATTGGAACTCTCCCCGATTTCTCTCTGAGCTGGTATAGATCCTTGCCCAACTTCCATTACTACTTCTTTAGTAATTTCCTCCATCTGTATTTCTATTTCCTTATCCTTCTTTTTTTTTCTCCAGTTTCCATTTCTTGTGGTTTATAACTCTCTTCAGTTATAACTTCTTTTCCCTTTTTCAAAGGATTATTTATTTTGGGCAGTTTCTTAGCTGGCTTTTTCTTACGGATTTTCCTCCATCCTACATAAGTTCTTTTCTTCTGTTTTGGCTTGCTCAGGGGTGGAACCTTGAATTCTACTGGTTGTTCAATATCGGGATAGTAGCTAGTATATTCTTTGGAAGCTTCGACAGTTACGGGATAAAGATTAAGATTCTGAAAATCTTCGAATATTTCACTCATGCTGATGTAGCATATATGCAAAATGCGTAAAATACTAAGTTAAAATTTACAAATAAACTTTGTAATTTATTCCACACAGTGTACTAGTTGATTTACAAAGATAACTAATAAACATACTCAGGTTTCAAATTTTATTTATCACACAAGGTTTCTAGATTGTGAGAGTAGGGTGCTTTAAATTTTAAAGATTTATATTTTCTGCTACTGTGGCTAGCATATATAAATTTGCCCATTTCTCATCTAGTTTATCTTCCCAAGGTGATTTATCAATTAATTCTTGAGTTTCCCGTTTAATCCTCTTTTCTCGGATTTTCTCTATACTTTTCTTAATAATCATTTCCCTCCTTTGAGGAGAAAGTGATTCCTCGTATTGTGCCTTTCGCACGAATATTCCTTCTTCAGGAATTTCAGACTGACTCGAGGATTTGGTTCGGGATGAACTTCCTTTTTCATTAGATGATTTCTCTAATTTAAGATAAATGCTTGACAGCTTTTTCTTACCCATACTGTAATTAACAAATAATCAAATAATCAGTTAATAATACAAATAATCACATAATAGTAATCAGGAAAAATTAAGTATTTCTAAAATCGGTTTAACCCAGTGGCTGTAATCAGGAAAAATTGAGTATTTCTAAATACTTAATCAGCTTAACCCAGTGGCTGTAATCAGGAAAAATTGAGTATTTCTAAATACTTAATCAGCTTAACCCAGTGGCTCTGATACCACATTTTTCTGTCACGGCCCCTGACCCGGTTTGACCCGTTTCAAGAGCCGCGGGACAGAAATACTGCGGTATTTGATTTAATTGAGTTTAACAGCGGAAACAGGATCGCTTAAAGCTAAAAAATTTTCCCCGATTATTTTATTTCACAATTCGGGATAAAACCCCGATAATTTACAATATTATGTTTTTACTATAAAAGCGTGATATTACAAAATTTATTTCTTTATTTTATATTGAGCCACTATCTTAAGCTTGAAATGCTCCCCAGCACTTTTCCTGAATTACAACAGATCACCTGAAACATGTTTGAAAAAGGTTTTGTCAGCGGGAAATACTGAGTGAATCATTCTATTTACTAAAATGACACATTTGTTATAATTTACAGTATTAAGAGCGATTACAATGTTTCTGATATCAAGCCAACTACCCACGGTACTTGCCACTCGACCCATTGGCCCATTCGTCCAATGGTGTCTGTGACTATGGTCATATCCCCCATTGGCTGCCCCAATGGTGACGATTATCAAGTAATGTATACAAAACCCCACATACCGGCTGTAACTTGGTGATTACAAAGACTTAATCCCCGTAATTATAACTTTGAAATAAAACACTTTTGTAAATAGATTTGATAAAAAGAGAGAATGACTCACATTGCTGATTTAATATGGTCAGAGTCTAATCTATGATTTAGCCTTGTTAACCTAATATGAATATAATGCACACAAAACTGGGTTAGTAATCAATCCAGCAATTTACGATAATTTACGAGATCAAATTCTCACAATGAATGTCAAAATGCAATACTTTGTCCATCGAATTAACGATGATCCGTTGAATTAACAACGAATGACAAGGTATAATACTTTATCCATCGAATTAACGATGATCCGTTGAATTAACAACGAACGATAAAGTATAATACTTTATCTATCGAATTAACGACAATCCGTCAAATTAATGACGAACGATAAAGTATAACCCTAATGTGGGCGGCATTTAAACATGCATTGGATATCTTGATCGTCGGATAAATGAATCGTAGCAGCGATTGTGCTAATACCCTGTTTTGTAGCAGAATTTCAATACCCGGGGTGTAATTTCGGAATAACAGTTCGTAACACAGTGTATTTGTGAGAATTATTTCGACGTAAAATGTTCAGAATTCGAATGCCAATGTCTGCTATTTATAGGTGAAATTTTGGAAGCTTACGGACCGTAAGCTTGTCAATGTTGCGGTCCGTATGACTGCTTACGGACCGTAAGGTTGAGACTGTTGCGGTCCGTATGGAATCAAAATAGGCTATAGGGTAGCCACGACTGAAACTAGCTTAGCTGAATTGACATACTCAAATTTTAGTAACTTGACAACGAATTAAGTGGATAATCGTCCACTAGGGTTTATCCCCCCTTGAGTTTTAGGGGCCCTAATCCTGATTCTGAAAATTATGAAAATTTCAGGGTTTGTTCAGAATCACTCGGGTGTCTCAATTAGGGTTTCCTTTTTGACTAATTAATATATTAAATAGTACTTTTGATGAGAATTGTTACACCCAGTGACTCAGGAGCTTGCTACTTGGGGATGTGTAGTGGTCGCCTAACCCATAAGTGGGGTTCAAAATAATCTTGAACTATGAACCTTGTTTTGAAACTGTTTGGTTTATGCCTCCGCTGCTTACTTAATCTGTTATTTGAACTTAATCATTTAAAACCTTAAACTATGATGTTTACTAACTATTGTGGTTGGTGAACATTTTTATTATTGATCAATGCTCAGTATAATTAGTGGCTGGATCCTGGTCAGTCGCGCCTCTAAGCAGTGGTACTCCGCATGTGGGATTTTGGGGGTGTGACATTAACCCTTATAGATTCGGACTCCAAACCTCTTTACTCGTCAACAATTGGATAATCGGAAAGCATATGCAAATTTTGTGAGTACACTCGACCCATTTACATTTTAAACCACTTTTGGGTTGTAACAGGTTACCATACAAAAATTACACTTGCACACACTTAAACATACTTTGTGAACTCAATCCGATATACATGCTACTTGTTATGCTAGATAATACATGCTTTATGCCATTACTATGCTATGCCCTCGCTTAACAATTATAGCGCTATAGGAGTATCACACCACCCGACGGGGGTTTGTTAAGTCAATATACTATACGGTCTCGTCACTTTTGTGGCGAGGGATGCTAAATACTAGTGGACACTTTGGGTTTTAGACGTAATGTTATGCATGCTAGTTACCTTGTATACAAACTGCCATGTGGATTCGAGTAAATGCTTTATACTTATGCTATACTATTTAAACCTTGTGTACTCGCCTTTGCTTTTGCATTGAACTTTATTTTAACATGTTACAGGTTGATGACGATGATGCTATGAAATGAAGTAGCGTTGATGCCTAGATACACATATAGACGTTTAGGTTTAAATGATGTATCAAATTTGCTTATGGTTGTTACGTATTTCTTTTGAACTCGTTGTTATTTGAATTCCTTGTAATGTTGACAATTTACTTTATGAAATGAAATCGGTTTATTAAATATTGACACAAATAGTGTTATGAAGTCTCTAGCAATCTTCACACTTCGTCTCATCCCGATGTTTCCGCCATTGGTTGGGGTGTGACAGATTGGTATCAGAGCCATAACTATAGGGAATTAGGAAAAATTGCCATGCTTTTACCTAGTCTATAGTTTTAGAGCTTAATTCTTATGTTTTGTTTGAAACTACATGTATACCACTTTATGTGTTTCTTATTGTTATCTTTGAGCCTTTTAAACATATATGTCATTTTTATCCATAGGTATCATACTTGACATTGCTATTCTTATGTGTTAATGCATGTCCTATTATGTGTTAATATTTGTTTTAATATGTCGTTCTTTATGTGCCTTTCTTGACATGTTTATACTTGTTGGTTTAATCTTCAACATACGTTTTTCCCGTACATTTTACTCGACTATTCTAAATTCACAAACCACTCGTAATACAAAAACGAGACGACTTCACCAAAATAGGCGTGAAACCCACAATTTGGGGAATGACTCTCAATCCTCCTACTATTCTCTTCTTACACGAAATTCACCATCAAGTTAGGAGTGAAATCCTCACCTTGATGGGGAAATTCAAATTTCAAATTCTAGTGGACCCTCGTCATAGTGTTGAAATTAAATTTTGACCTGACGAGTACCAACCACACTTAGGATACGAAATCGTCAAGTTAGGGGTGAAACCCGCACCTTGTCGACTAGTTCCACTCCTCGATTTTTTTGTTTTTCATAAATCCCGCCAAGTCTCGAGATTTCGATCGATTTGTGACATGTAGTAACCGGAAGGGTAAATACCGTTAACCGACTTGTCGGCGAGAGTATTTCACCTATTAGGCCAAAGCATGCTCCTCAAACTCGAAAGACTTTTCGACCACTTTGGTTAGTCAAAGTTCCGTTTTGGAACCATCCTAAATTTTAATTAAACATGTGTTCTACTATTTATTTTATACGATGCAATCTTTCGAATTCGAATTTACTTTCGATATTTACTCCTCACACACACACAACATATTAAATCTTTTTCATACATTTATACATATGCATGATTTCAAAACGTCACTCAATTTTGTTTACATTCTTTGTAACGCCAAAATGGAGACATATCATCGAGATAGGAGTGAATTCCTTACCTTGACGATTAGCTCCACTCCTTCTTTTCTTAAAAACGACCTCACCGACGAGTTAAGGGTGATTCCCTTACTTAGGTGATCGTTACCAAAACTTTACCTCAAAATGTCCTATTATGCAAACCCGATCATGTTTTATACCTAAGTCATTCATCATTTATCGAAATACCTACCTATATTAAATCCAAAATACATTGTTTTATTAAACGTACTTCTTATCCTACAACCTATTTTCACTTAACTCATATACACGAGATTCTTAATCATGTCTTAAACGTTTATTACCCGAATTTCAAAACCTTACGAAATGCTACCTATCAACTTAATTTGGTCCAATGAATCTCTTGCCCATGAACTTCATAATCAACTTAATCACTAAAACATGCTTTCATTATATCATCATACTAGAGACTTCCATTCTTAATCGAAATCAAACCAACCTTTCTCAATTACTTATAAGATCTTATGGATATTATAAGATCATTTTACCAAAGACTTTTTTCAACATCAACGAATCATTTGTCAAAACCCTTTACAATGAAAACTAAGTACTTTTGCTAAACCCCTTTTTCTAGGGATCAACGTGTCACAAGAACCTCCTAAATTCAAAATTTCTTGTGTAATGAAACGAACTTACTTTTTCGAAAACCTTTTCCTACACCGATTTACAAAACATGTGGGCAAGAAGACTTCATGAGGACCAACCATCTTCGGCTTACGTAAACTCTTTAAAACAAAAGTAGCATTTCCATTCATTACAAAATACATTATGCATAACCAATAAATACTTTATATTGTCTTACATTTACAAACTATATTCCACCTTCCAAATCAAAGTATCGAATTTAATTGGAAAACTCGACGCTTCGTTTAAACCACTATACATGCACATCATCATACATGTTTTAGTCGTTTCATCATGACAATTTCATTTATATCGTTCGTATTCACATGCTCAATCTTTTGAACACTTTTACATGCTTAAATTGTTATGTTTCAATTAATACTATATACGCAATCATTAGTATTCATACTCATACTCACACTCACAACTCACACTCACACTCATATCCTTAACAATACATTTTGCGCTTATACTTATAATCGTATTCATACTTATACTCATACGTTTCATGCTTATACTTATATTCATACGTTTCATGCTTATACGTGTACTCATATTACTCGTACGTTTTATGTCTATGCTCATACTTACATGCAAATTCATACTTAAACTTATACTTATGCTCATACTCATGATTCATACATTCGTACCTATACGCGAGCGTAATCCAAGGGATTCGCTTACGTGGGTCCCATACATACTTAAGCATGGACTTGCTTATATATTATATTCTTATACGTACGTATTCTTATTTTTATATTATGTATACCCTGATTTATACACAACTAGTACAAGCTATGCGGATCATGCGACGATCAAAATAATCGCGGGTGCACACGGGATTATAGTGATAGGCGTATGGGAACCATAGAGTGTACTACTGTGTATGGTGAGACACAGAACGTAACATGACACCGGATACGAAACAGACGTAATGTGGTCAAAACATGGTGGATACGCCGCTGGTACTTCCTATATATAAGTGTTTTCACCATGTTACCAAACTTTCGTAAAACGTGCCATGAGAAATTCAGTGTTTTGCAAGACCTATTTAGACATAATACAAATTTTAGACAACTCACAGATGCATTATGTCTGATTATCCACGACGATACCTCATTCTTAGCGTACTACTTTTGTCTACCCGATACTTATGCTATACTCATACTCACATTCGTTATTAAGATCAATCGTTCACTTTTATACTCCCCTTATTCCCCATTATACCTTGTTCTTGTACGAACCTCATTTACAATCAAGTCTGTTAAACCGTCTTCCTATTCTTATTTCTTATATAGACGTACTTAGTAGACCGTTATCACTTAATTCAAAGTACTAGACCTTGTCGTTCTCCAAAACTTCATACTTTTCAAAACGTTTCAAATTTTCCAAGTCTCAATTCTTAATAATCACCTATTTGCCAAAAAAAAAAAAATTCAAGCCTTCCTCTTGAATAAATTTCGGGACGAAATTTCCTAAAGGAGGGGAGACTGTAACGCCCCGCTTTTTCGTAACTTTCTTTAACTAGAAAACGTGTCTTGTATTTCTGTTTTTTTTGGAAGTTTGTTCCTTTCGTATTTCGTATTTCATTTCAAAGCACTGTAAATCTGAGACTTCGATCGTAATGAAATTCTATTTTTATACATGCTTATACGTCTTGCAATACTCGGGTTATGTGTTACCAATCTCGAATGCATACGCGCAACCGATACTCGACATACTGGTACTCATAACTTATACATGCTTGTTAACTATTAAATACGTGGTTGAATTCTAATAATATAATAATAATAATAATAATAATAATAACAATAATAATAATAATAATAATAATACTAATAATAATAATAATAATAATAATATAATAAAAGTAATAATAATAGTAATAAAATAATACTAATATAGTAAACATACATCAACGAAAGTTGATGTTATTATGAACTTATATTATTAAACAAACAAACAAAATCAATGGCTGTTAACAACCTTCTGTTCGTAGTCTTGTGGCAATTGTAATGGTTTGTAATTACTTTAACCTAACATAATAAATACATCTAATCTAAAGTTGTCAAATAATAAAAAAAAAATTAAAAAATAAAGAAATGGCAGTTGTGACTGCAAGGTGTAGCTGGACTTGTTGTTTCATTTTTATTAATATCTCCACCACTTGATGCTACATATTTAATAGTTGGTCAGATGATAATTTAATAGGCAATACCTAATCTAAATATGTCAAAAAAAAATTAATAAGAAGAATGAAGGCTGCCAGCAACGATCGGACAGCTTTGGGCTGTTTTAATTGTTCTCTTTTTTTTTAAAGTTTAACCCCCAACAACCTATTAATTACTCCACCAATCCAACCCTAAACTCATCCCCTATAAATACACACCTCCTTTAAGCCCTTAGACATTTTCACAACTCTCTAATCTCTCCAAAAATCACTCTCAAAGCTCTTGCAAATCAGAAATTCGGACAGATTCATACCTCCTTACAAAAGTGAGCATAACTTGCTCAAAACTCAACCAAATCACTTGATTCTTCTTTCTAATTGCTTGGATAATCTTTGGGCTTGATTCCTTGATCTCTCCTTGGAGAAATCAGACCTGGAATTGCCCTAAAAATGTCCATAAACTTTCTGTTTTGTTTTAAAACTTTCTAAACTCTTGTTTACTTCAAACAAACTTGTGTTCTTATGCTTCTAGTCTATTGTATGATTAGTAAAGCTAAACCAAGGTTGTTTTACACTTAATAGGAGTGACTAAACACTCTAAACTTTATGTTTTAATCGAGTTCTTAGCTCACAAGTGGTGTCAAGTCTTGAACTTGAAGATGGTGTGACTACTTGGTTAGCCTAGGCTAACCTACATACAAGTCCACACATCACTTGATGTTTTGTTTAAGTATAGTTGTATCTTTTTCTTTCTTGTACATATCTATGAGGTTCCTAAATGGAAGATTCGTTTTCCTACCTCCTACATGACCTATATGTTAACATATCATTTGAGGTACCAAAGTGGAGTATTTCACCTCCCACCTCCTACTTGACTTATATGACACCAAAAGGTACCAAAGTGGAAGGTTCAACCTCCCGCCTCCTACATGACTAAATATAATATTTTGTATATGATATGACTACAATAATAACCCTTAAAACCGAACCCTTGGTAGTGATTATATAAATCCTCTACCAAGTTAATAAGTTTATCACTATGTGTGTAGTTCCTTGTCACGATTCTAATAGGTCTTGAACCTATGAAATCACATACAATCCTTAGGGATTACTATAGTGTCAAGACAAGTGCTAATACCATAGTGAATATTTTCATAATACATACTTTGTTATTCTTTGAATCTTAATTCCGAATCTCGACTCTAAATATACCTTGAACCTTAACCCTTATACATTCGGACTCCAAACCTCTTTACTCGTCAACAATTGGATAATCGGAAAGCATATGCAAATTTTGTGAGTACACTCGACCCATTTACATTTTAAACCACTTTGGGTTGTAACAGGTTGCCATACAAAAATTACACTTGCACACACTTAAACATACTTTGTGAACTCAATCCGATATACATGCTACTTGTTATGCTAGATAATACATGCTTTATGCCATTACTATGCTATGCCCTCGCTTAACAATTATAGCGCTATAGGAGTAGCACACCACCCGACGGGGGTTTGTTAAGTCAATATATTATACGGTCTCGTCACTTTTGTGGCGAGGGATGCTAAATACTAGTGGACACTTTGGGTTTTAGACGTAATGTTATGCATGCTAGTTACCTTGTATACAAACTGCCATGTGGATTCGAGTAAATGCTTTATACTTATGCTATACTATTTAAACCTTGTGTACTCGCCTTTGCTTTTGCATTGAACTTTATTTTAACATGTTACAGGTCGATGACGATGATGCTATGAAATGAAGTAGCGTTGATGCCTAGATACACATATAGACGTTTAGGTTTAAATGATGTATCAATTTTGCTTATGATTGTTACGTATTTCTTTTGAACTTATTGTTATTTGAATTCCTTGTAATGTTGACAATTTACTTTATTAAATGAAATCGATTTATTAAATATTGACACAAATAGTGTTATGAAGTCTCTAGCAATCTTCACACTTCGTCTCATCCCGATGTTTCCGCCATTGGTTGAGGTGTGACATCAGGCACCGTCGTAGCCTACGGCTTCTGCCGTAGGTTACGGCTCCCAATCCTTCAAAATACCACTGCCGTAAGGCAGTGTCTTAAGGCCGTAAAGAACTGATGAGTGCCGTAAGCTACGGCACCTGGCGTAGCTTACGACGCTGTTTTGACTTTCTGACCCTGTTGACCGCCGTAAGCTGCGGTGAGTACCGGAGCTTACCGCGCCGTGTGTTCCCAAAATGTAACTTCTGCATTTAATTCACATTTCATGATGTTTTAAGAGACCTATCATGTCCATTTCGGTTATCATTCAGTTTGGACCCGAATTTGGCCGCACTTGGAGACTTCTTGGGAGCTTGAAACAATCTTGAATCATTGTTTTTATGTTTTTGATTGTGATGAACATTAAGACTTTTGTTATGATGATTGTCCAAGCCATGTGCGGCTAAACTTATGGTGGTCATCGTTAGTTGAAGGTTTGTTTGAGACGGTTGTGCTTTGATTTCGTATTTCTAGAATGGTAAACTTTATCTATGTTTTGTTTATTATGGTGTGTGATTATTTGCTTGTAAATTGTTGATTCTTATGTTATTCTAGTTTGAAACCGTACGTTCTTGGTGCCGTTGGCAATCAAGATATCATGGGTAGAATTAGGATTGGGTAAGGGTTAATCGGTCATCGGGTAACAACCTCACGTTCTAGGAATCTGAGTACTTCGTTCCCTTTCATCACTGCAATTGATCACATATGAACTATGTCTATGTAGTTCTTTCTAGTGGAATGTTAGCATAAGTGTCAAAGCAAACCGGAAACTAAAGATGGTTACTTGTTTCTAAATCTTTTACAACCAACACTTTCATTTAGCAATTATAATAGTAATTTTAGTTTTAAAACTCAAATCAATCAAACCAACTCTTGAATTTTACTTTTATTACAATTAGTTTAATTCTAGTTAATTTAGATAAACCTTGAAATAACACATATTCCACAAACTCCATGTTTTCTATACCCACTTGCCACTAACTATTTAGTAGTAATTTGGATTAAATTTGATTGTGACCACGACATCACGTCAAATTTTGGCGCCGTTGCCGGGGAGTAGTGCGCAACGTGTGTTATTTTTTATCCTTTTTAGGTTTGTTATTTTTCTGGTTTACGCTGGGTGTGTTAGTGTGCAGGTATTTACAGGTGCATGCGTACTTGAAGCTCTCACAAGCTATCACCATTGGCATTTGATCCAGAGATTGAACGAACTTTGAGAGGAAGCAGAATTTTGTTAAGGGAAAACAGAATCAATAGTTCACCAACAATACCAACTACACCAATTACACCACTTCGATACATGGATCCACCACCACCACCACCCACTGTGGGTGAACTTATACCACCTTTCATACCATCATCAACACAGCCTTCGCCAAATACCACCATGCCTAACATCACCACCGACCCTACTCCACCTCATGATGTTACACCAACCAACACTACATAACCCATTACCACCCAAGATGAACCTACACTTACCTTTAACCCTTCTACTACAATTCCACCATTCACCCATTTCTTCCCAGCTTCAGGTCAAACATGCTCAACCTATACATTACCACAAGGTTCAACTGTCGTTCATGCTACTTCTACATTTAGACCGCCGAACCAGTCGGGTTTTCAATAATCATCTTTTCCATTTGGGCAGTCTTTGGGTATAGGAGGAGATGGGTATGATGAGGGGTATGAAGATTTTGAGGGTTATGAGGAAGAAGGATACGCATATGGGGGTGATGGAGATCAAGGGGAACTTACTTATGTGCAAGGTCAAACTCAAAGAATGCCAAGTGTTGGTGGGATTCCTCAACAACAAATTATACCACAACATATTCGGCCAAGGCCACAAGGGCCACAATTACAACGTCCTACACCGTTGCAACAAGTTCGTCCACCAAATGCACAACCACAATTCCAAAGGCCAGTTCAACACTCACCAATGCCACAACATCAATTTCAACCACATGTACCTCAAGGGCCTATGCAAAGACCAATGGGTCCTATTCGTCCAAGAGTTCGGTTGGGTGTACCAAGAAGACATCTTCGAGAACATGCAAGAGGCATTGAAGCACATTTTAGACCGGTAATCACTCACAATCCTTCACCGGTAGTCATTCCTCACAATGATCAAGGGAGGACATTTGAAGTGAGAACCAATTCATTACAAAGCTTGCCAAATTATAAGGGTCTAGCAACGGAGGAGCCTTATTTTCATTTGGAGGCTTATGACTCGATTTGCAACACTTTTGGGAGTCAAGGATTTTCGGCCGATGATGTCAAATTGGTACTATTCCAATTTTCTTTGGAAGAAAAGGCGAAAAAGTGGTTCTACACATTACCTTCGGCATCTATCTATACATGGGCGGAGATGCAACAAATCTTTTTAGATGAATTTTATACCGCTCAAAAGACAAATGATGCTAGGAAAGGGTTGAGAAGTTTTCAACAACAGCAAGGTGAAATGTTCCACGAGGCCTTTGAACGTTTTAACATGATGATAAAGAATTATCCTCGTCATGGGATAGAGCTTTGGGAATTGATGAATGCTTTCCATGAGGGGTTAAGTGCCGAAGATGCTCGCGATTTAATGTCTATTACCAATGGCACTTTTGGCACAAAATATGAGCATGACAATTGGGAATTCTTGGAACAAATGGCAATTACATCAAAAAGAAAAGCTCAAGCGTCAAGGAGAGCATGATCGGCCATTACCCGAACTCAAGTGCATGCGGTAGACGATGGTAATGTTCAAACGTCTAATCAAATTTATGATATTTGTGCAATTTGTAATGAGATAGGGCATGCGGCTGAAAATTGCCAAGGAGGTGAAGGGCAATATGAGGAGGTGAATGCTTTGCCAGGGCAAGGAGGGGGTGTTAGAAATTACAATATGAATTCTAACACTTACCACCCCGGTTTGGGAAACCATCCAAACTTCCGCTACGGGAATCCCTCGAATCAAGCCAACCCAAATTTTCAAGGAACTCAAGGTAATTTTGCACCTCGCCAACAATACAATCAAGGGAACTATCGAGGTGGAAATAATTATGGCTACCAAGGGCAATCTCAACAAATGGGTCAAAGTGGTTCGGGTCAAACTTCTTCGGGTGGAAATGAGATGATGGAGATGCTCAAGGCAATGCAACTAGAGATGCAGCGAAGAAATCAAATGGATGATGTTCGCATGCAAAAAGATGAAATCCGTGACAAAGCGATTCAGTCATTGACCACTCAAATGGGTCAACTTGCAAGTGACGTGGCATTATTGAAGAAAGCAAAAGGTCAATTACCAAGTGACACGGTGACAAATCCCAAGAACACAAAAAACATTAACATCAATGTGGTAAGCACCGTTCCAAATACTAAATTTAATGAAACCTTGCTAACTTCTTCGTATCAAGTGAGTGCAGGTTTGGAAAAAGATGCCGAAGTCGAGAATGATAAAGAGTATGGAGCGCCAATCGTGCCTATCCGAGTGGGGAAACTAAATATTCCTCATGCATTATTGGATTATAGGGCAAGCAAGAGTGTGTTACCAGGTGATCTATACGACATGTATGATTTTGGTCCGCTTCAGGATGTAGACACCATGGTGAGTTTGGCGGATGAAAGTTGGAGGCGTCCACGGGGAATGGTTAAGAATGTTATGATTCGGTTGGGAGAATTCGAATACCCGGTGGATTTTCTGGTTTTAGATTATGCTACTACCATGATGGCGTCACAACAAAGGGTGATTTTGGGTCGACCGTTTCTCTATACGGCAAATGCTCAAATCGATTCTAGAGAAGGAGTCATTATGTCACACCCCCAAAATCCACCTGCGGTGTACCACCGCTTGGAGGCGTGACTGACCAGGATCCAGCCACCAATCATATTGAACACGCAAGTTAACAGTTATAAAAGTTTAACCAATACCATTGGTATCCAAATAAAACATAGTTTAAGTTGCAAAGCGGAAGCATAATGTTCAAAACCAAAACATGAGTTTAAACGTTTCAAGGTTTAGCATGGCACACAGCTGTCCATGTCCCACAACGACTCCCCCCCATGCAAGCTCCAGCTAAGTACCTATTGACCTGCAAAGCATGTAGTAACGAGTCAACAACAAGTTGAGTGAGTTCACAGTTGGGTGTTCGTTTTAAGTTGTTTCAAAAACAGTTTATTTTAACTGGCATCCTGCCGAGGGGGTTACCCCATAGTTGAAAACGTGATTTGTTTAACCCATTTACTCTGGCAATCCAGCCGTGGGGGCTACCCCGTGTTAGTTATCTGGCGTTTCGGCCGTGGGGGCTACCCCATGTATACACTAGACTCGTTACCATATCGACTACTGACGTTAGTCATGTTTATGTGCCCTTAGCGTCGGTGTCTATCATCACCGACATGCCATAGTCCATTAGTTCACGCCCGTCCTCTGCGGCACGGTGTGAGGT
The DNA here is from genome assembly GCA_030545235.1 of Helianthus tuberosus. NCBI lineage: Eukaryota > Viridiplantae > Streptophyta > Magnoliopsida > Asterales > Asteraceae > Helianthus > Helianthus tuberosus. Next base: position 207,633,125 of record CM060442.1, on the reverse strand, counting down.
TTGTCAAACCTAAATAGCGCTATCTAACTAATGACCCGCTCGCCATTGGCCCGGCGATTAAGTCGATATAAAAAGGAGGGACTTCGTGATAGAGTTTTGGTCTAGTACGAGTTATCTGTCCATGAGGACGAGGAATTACATTCCTGAACCGTTGTTGTCCTACCCAAGAAAGGACGAGGAACCCACGTTCCTTAACCCCAATTCCCAACCCCTGGGAATCCCATGCTTTGTAGAAAGTGTGAACTCACCTTGGTTTGCTCGGCAGATACACAGAAAGTTGGTCATGCTATAAGTGGTCAACCACGTCCTAGTATGGTTACCACACAAGTCAGATACAAACCAAGTAATGCACATACATTTTCTACATGTATACTAGCACGTTGAAAACAAGTGTTTCTCATGGCAGTCTAATCAACATTGCACCTCATACACATTTAACAGTAACATATAAAGCCCAACAGCCCAGCCCAATCACCTAAGCCCGTAACAGTGTACAAGTCCAACTCAGTGAATATGTGTACGTGGTCTCGAGTCGAGATTAGAGATCTCGAGTCGAGACTGTGCGGTCTCGAGTTATACATGCACTAGTCGAGACTAGACGGTCTCGAGTCGCAACCGGACCCGCAACCGTGGTCTCGAGTTATGCTGCTTGTGTGCTGGTAATGTGTAGTCTCGAGTCGAGACTAGAGGTTCTCGACTCGTAACCTGTGTCACAACCGAGGTCTCGAGCTGTCACCTATGTGGTCTCGAGTCGAGACAGAGGGTCTCGACTGACACACCTGCTGATCGCCGGCACTTGTACTAAACCAATAGAATTTCGATTTCATGATATGATGTACTATCCAACCAAAATACTCAAACATGTTTTCTTATCTAACATTGATTCAAAACAGATCAAACACACAATTTTTCAAATATTCAAGTCACATTCAAACAGTTCTTCATATGTTTGTATCATTTTCGACCCATATTCATCATGTTCTTCATTAGAGTTTTCATCTTGCACACTTGATTAATCAAAATAAGCATAAACCGCAATAGTTACACAACCTAGTTATTCACATTAGTTCCTATATCTAACATATCCGATCAATACATGCATCTATAAGATTTATCATCAACATTCAACCATTTTTATGTTATCTAATACACATCCTACATATCAAACATGAAGATGTGCACTCCTAATCAAACAAACACCTTTATCATGGATAACAACCATCTTAATACCGATTATTCAAGAAGGATATATTCATCATGCATAAATCTTAACAAGCAAACATATTATCAAATAACTTCATCATACATCATCATCAACCGAAACACATCATCATCAACCGAGATACAACACATAGCATGAATCACTAACCGGTTAGGTTTTCAAGGTGCGAGAATATGAAGGAATCGATGAATAAGCTTCCAAAGGAGATCCTAAGCTTGAACCGAGAGCTCTTGTTGTCACCGGTTGAATCCAAAAGAGAGGAGGGAAGGTTTGTGCTTCTAGGGTTTTAGTGAGAGAGAATGTAGGAGAGTGAGTGTGAGAGTGAGTGTGAGTTGCCCAAAGAAATGGAAAAAATGGCTAGGAGCCTGAGTTATATACTAAGTTAGTTCACCCTAGTGGGTTTTCGAGTGGGGTGAAGGGGAGCATGGCCCAACCGGCCCAATGGTTACATTGTTCACTCGAGACCGAGTGGTCTCGAGTTGGGTTCTTGTGTTTTGGTTCCGGTTCACTACACACACTTGTATATACTTTATACGCACACATTAATAGCACATAGCACATTAAGATAATCACTAACTTTCATTTACCAATATGTAAACACATAATGTTCAAGCATGTTACATCGAGATACAAGAAAGGGTTGTAAATTACGAGTTGTCACACATTACCATGACCGAAAAGAACCGTAAGTTGTCATTTGATGTTCAGACTAAGATGATTAGTTACGATTTTGTTGAGGCGAAGGATTGCGGGTTTAGTGAAAAGGTGTTTCAAAGAATGAGAAGAAATCACCCACCGGAGCGTGAAGTAAAGCATATGGGTTCAAGCAAGAGTGTATTTGATTACCCACCGATTCGAAACGAGACGGATGCATTTTGCTCAATGGCACGAGGAAGTGATGGAGATGGCAAGAACCGTTCCTTTGAGCCACCTTAAACGGGGGTGGAACGGTCTGGCTGAAGACCTGAAAACTTAGCGCTGCTCGGGAGGCAACCCGAGGTTTTCACCGATCTTGTTATTTCTTTAGTTTTTTCTATGTTTCAGGGCCATGGCAACACTCAAGTGTGGGGAAGATGTGCGGATATTTGTGTGAAGGTGGTGATAGGGAATTGGATCACTTACAATATCTGTTGTGTCAAACTTCACCAGGTCAATGTACTTTTTCCTTAGACTTGTCATGTTCTTTAGCTTTGAAATTTTGTTAGTTTATTAGTTTGCTTTTGTTTATAAAAAATAAAAAATAAACTAATGTTTTTGGTGAAAAGCGATATTTCCCTCAAAACCATACATTGGGACAATGTATCCCAAGTGTGGGGATGGGGGGGAATTTTTGAGAATTTAAAAAAAAAGTGTGAAATCAAGCGAAAATTTTCAAAATTTGAACACTTGATATTGTTCCACTTGACACACTGACACCCCTTTCTAGTCCTTTCTTGGTGAGAGTTTGAGCCACATATGATTATTGAAGATGTTTTATTTATTTATTTTGAGTGGCGGTGTGTGTTTTGTGTTAATAGAACTTGTGTACGAATTCTTGTTGAATCTTAGAGTTAGCATGCTTGTGAAAATGATAGGGGGCTTTTAGGTAGCCTCATCTAGATGTGTGAGAGTGTGGGAATTGGGGGTTGGACCTCATACGTTACATATATGAGCTTGGTATTGTGAGGGGTGGGGGTTTGGTCTTTAGAAAGCCATGTTTGAGCCTTATACCATTCGGTTGTGACCCAAACCTACTCCCTACAAAATTTTACCTTTTGAGATGACCCGGTTTAGGAGTTTAGTTGTGAATGTTGATGTTCTTGTATACAGTGTGAGTTTTTATATCCTATATGAAAAAAAGAGAAAAATATGAGAAAAAAATATATATATACAAAAAGAAGTGTTTAGTTGCAATAGTAGTTGAGAGGTTGATGATCTTTTGTATATATTTGGTGTTTGCTTTGTTTAGTAGTAGAAATAAAAACCGGGTCAAATCAATTAGCTCTTTCATATATATTCCACCATTTTCCTACCTTTGCACCTAGCCCCATTACAACCCGTAAGTCCTTTGATTCATAAGCATGCTAGGTATTTGTTAGGAGGAGACTTGATTTTCATACAAGCTTATTGTCGCACAAACACACACACGCATTGAGTGGTTTAGCATTATGTGCTATTATTTCTTGTCACCGAGAGTTCTTGTGAGGGGTGTGTCTTGTGGTATGATTGAAGGTTAGTAGAAGGACGGTATATTTTAGCTTGGTTTGCATGATGATCGCTTTTGGTTATGAAATAATTTTGAATGGGTTGCTTGGGACAAGCAACGGGTAAGTGTGGGGATGTGACGGATGGTCCGTAGGACAACCCTTAAGGCCTTTAAATAGATTAAAATCCCATACTTTGTCTGGTTATTTTCTTGAACAAGGTAACTACTAGTTGTTATGATTGTGCAGGTGCTAAAGTGCGTAAAAGATGCTTTTATGAAGCTTGGATGAAAGATGGAGGTTTGGGGAAACAAGTTGGAGAAGTCAAGTAGTGGAAAAGAGAACAAGTGGAAAAAGATCAGGCACCGCCGTAGCCTACGGCTTCTGCCGTAGGTTACGGCTCCCAATCCTTCAAAATACCACTGCCGTAAGGCAGTGTCTCAATGTCGTAAAGAACTGATGAGTGTCGTAAGCTACGGCACCTGGCGTAGCTTACGTCGCTGTTTTGACTTTCTGACCCTGTTGACCGCCGTAAGCTACGGCGGGCACCGTAGCTTACGGCGCCGTGTGTTCCCAAAATGTAACTTCTGCATTTAATTCACATTTCATGATGTTTTAAGAGACCTATCATGTCCATTTCGGTTATCATTCAGTTTGGACACGAATTTGGCCGCACTTGGAGACTTCTTGGGAGCTTGAAACAATCTTGAATCATTGTTTTTATGTTTTTGATTGTGATGAACATTAAGACTTTTGTTATGATGATTGACCAAGCCATGTGCGGCTAAACTTATGGTGGTCATCTTTAGTTGAAGGTTTGTTTGAGACGGTTGTGCTTTGATTTCGTATTTCTAGAATGGTAAACTTTATCTATGTTTTGTTTATTATGGTGTGTGATTATTTGCTTGTAAATTGTTGATTCTTATGTTATTCTAGTTTGAAACCATACGTTCTTGGTGCCGTTGGCAATCGACATATCATGGGTAGAATTAGGATTGGGTAAGGGTTAATCGGTCATCGGGTAACAACCTCACGTTTTAGGAATCTGAGTACTTCGTTCCCTTTTATCACAACAAGTAATTACACATGAACTATGTCTATGTAGCTCTTTCTAGTGGATGATAGCACAAACGTTGAAGCAAACCGGAAACTAAAGATGGTCATTTGTCTCTAAATTGTTTACAAACCAACACTTTCAGTTTGCAATTAGAATAGTAATCTTTAGTTTTAAAAATCAAATCAATCAAACCAACTCTTGAAATTTACTTTTATTACAATTAGTTTAATTCTAGTTAATTTAGATAAACCTTGAAATAACACATATTCCACAAACTCCCTGTGTTCGATACCCACTTGCCACTAACTATTTAGTAGTAATTTGGATTAAATTTGATTGTGACCACGACATCACGTCATGTATCAAATTCATGGCTTTGTATTCGTTATTGCAATACCTCGTCAAACTACGAGAGTCGATAAATGAAAACCTTGTATCAAAAGTGTCTTGTATTGCAATATATTTAACCAACTAAACAAGTTGGTTTAAGTTATAAAACCTTGTAGCCATGAATCTTGACCAAAGCATTTCTTTTGTAAAACCGAGTAATAAATCGATTTAAAAGAAAACATTGTATGGTTTATATCTTTAAGTGAAAATCGTTCATGACATCGTTCAAAACCATTTGTCCTTGTTGAAGTAATTTGGATAACGCTACGATACGTAATACAATAAAATCACTTATATATAGGAAGTACCATCGGCCTATCCACCATGCTTTTATCATATTACACTCGTCTCGTTATCTTAATTACTTACCATAAACCAATCGTCCAATCGTCCATGTTATAAATCAACCGTCCGTGTTATAAACCAATCGTCCGTGTTATAATCAATCGTTCGTGTTTTAATTGTGAAAATTGTTGTCATTCTTTAATGAATACATTCAAACCTGTGATGACTCGTCTAGACCACCAAAGGGTCTCTATAAATCGACTAACAAACCACCAAAGGGTTTGTTAAAAATACAGTTTATGTCGTTCCCCAAACGTCCCTACAAACCCCGGGAAATCTGGTAACAGGATTGTTAGTCCTCTGGTACCATGACATACTACTGGTCGGCTCAGCCAAAGTTAATGAATGTCTTTTGTGTTATGGATAACGCACCAACAAGTTTACAACATTATTGAAATCTTATTGGTATATATAAACCATAGACTTTGTTTTGAAAAGTTGAAACGGTTTAGCACATATGAATCACCCCAAAACATTTAGAAAGCGTAAAAGAGGGGAGCTATGTACTCACTTGGGATCGTGTATTAGTCCTCGTTCAATGGAATAAACAAAGCTCAAGTGTGTCCTAATGTGTCGGATAACTATGTTAGTGTCTCGAGACAGTAATTTGAGGATTCGGATAGAATGAGGTTCATAAACCAAACGAGTGTTGGGTCTCGTATGATATGGTTCATTAGACCCTGCATTCTGATTTGGATGACTTCCTAAGTGCTTTTGACCCAATATGACTCCTTAAAGTAGTTTACGCCACTTTAACGGGTCATTAGCGTAACTATAAGATCGGATGGTTAAATAAGTCCTATGACAAGTCTAATATGTCAAAACAAGTTTGATTACGTTATAACATCAGTTTTATATATGCTTAAAATCATTTTAAGCGTAAAAAGGGTGTTTTCGTCAATTTAAAAGAACATAATATCGACTAGTCATATAACTAACCAAACGACATGACCATAAGGAATAACCTCAGAGGGTTATTCCCTATAATACTATGGTCACAAAAATGCGCTTGGTCGAATCCTAAGATCGACCAAACGGGTCAGATTCGAAAGTTAAAGCGGTAGTCAAACCGCTCGACTTTCGACTAAATAAAAAGCACTAAACTAGAAATGACGAGTTAGACATGTGTGAACATGTCTAATTAACGTTATAAAACTGATTTGGTGTCAAAACTTTAAGTTTTAATACCCAAAAACGTTTTCGTCCTAAAATGCACTTTTGCGTATTTTGACTTTTAAATTCATAAAACTTTGACTCGTCACTTCACCTACTAAACGTGGTAATCAGAAGGTGCAATCGCAAGGGGTTAATATCTTCGTGATTACGATCACATTGCAAAGTTCAATTGAACTTTGACTTGACCAAAAATGGTTAGAACCGAAAGACAAATAGAAAGTCAAACTGTTTGACTTTTAGCTCAAATAGCTAAAATTATGAAAGAACTAAGGAAAGAACTTACTTGTGTTGAAGAACGCTTTCTAACTTCAAGTAGGAGGCTTCCAATCAGCTGGAAACAAGCTCCAATGAAGAGAGAAAGAAGATAGAAATGAGCAAGTTGAAATGGTTAATGAAGAAGGCTATCTATAATGATCAAATGATCACCAAATCTTGCCAAGTGTCCCTCCAGGTGTTAGCACATGCTTAGTGTCCTCCTAGGTGTCCAAAGCAGGTGAGACGTGGCAAAAATCGCGACTTGGGGGCCAAGAAATGAAATTAACAGCCAACTGCCAGTTTTCTTCTGTCTGGCACCTCTATACAAACCGTATGGCTTTATTTGCTTACAGTCCGTAAGCCTAGGTTGGGCAGAACTTTCACATTTTGGATGATTTGGCCCCTGGACTTGTGTTATCGCGTTTGTCCATTTTAACATCTTTTAACCTAATATTTAGGTTATATAAAGGTGTTAAGGCACGTGTAACTTGGATTTTGTCCGATAATGTTGTGGATAACGATTGTTCGATCGTACGATTACGTGTTTCGTAAATAAAATATAACATTTTATCAAACACAAAATTAATCGAAATTGTACAACGATTAAAGATATGCATTTCATAAATAAAATACAAGATTTTATTAAATACGAAAATGTTCGGAATTGTACAATGATTGAAAATGTGCAAATGTCACAATTTGATAGTTCAATTTTCACATACTAAAATCTCACTAAGCCGACCCATTGGGATGGTTGTGTTTTGCAAGTTCTAACAGTATGGTTCGCAGTTCTAACGGTTTGATTCGCAGTTTTACCAACCCGTGAATACCCTAGTGTGTGTGTGTGTGTGTGTGTGTGTATGTGTGACGTACCAGGATCTAGCCACTAATCACATTGAACTCATAACAAGATTTCAAATAAAAAAAAAAAGCTTTCATTCATTTCAAATAAGTGTTACAAATCATAATTTATAATTCGTTAAGTTCAGCGGAAGCATAATACAAAGTTTAACCAAATCCCAAATGTATCTAATCGGCAAATCTCGTTTCAAGTTTCCGTGTATCTCGACCCATGACCACTCCAGCATCCCAGACGGTAAGTTTCCATGTTCCACATACCTAGAACCTGCGAGCATGCACACACGTGTATCAGACAACGCTGGTGAGTTCATAGTTTTACGAAAACGTTAGTTACCAAGTGTTTAATTCCGTTCATTGATTACAATGTTGATAATACCTCGGATACAAGACGGCTCCTGATTTATTTTGCCCTTTCCCCAATGCTCCTATCAAAGCCTTGGTCATGACTAGGTCATTAGTTCACACCCGTCCTCTCCGGTATGGGGTGAGGGTGCCAAACCTAAGTAGCGCTACCAACTAATTCCTTGTTACCTCTTAGGTAACCAAACAACACGGAGGGACTTTAATGGTGATAGGACGAGTATATTATCCAACATTCCAGATTTACCACAAGACGTATTCCTCTCAGGAATACCCAATTGATTTACCCAAACCCATTCCTCTCAGGGATGCCCAATGACTGTCCCAACCACCGGGACGCATGCTCAAGAGAAATGAACTCACCTTAGATTAGCTCGGCAGATAAAAGTACTTGAGCTAATGTGGTCAACCACATCCTAATATGGTTACCATACAAGTCAGGTTTGTAATCAAATAATACACGTATGGTTTTACACGTATACTAACAGGTTGCACGTAAAATATTATAATGTATATATATGTACACATGCATGCAAAGTGTCGCTATTCGAAATAGTGACCACATTTTCGTCACAAATCACATAATAAATCTTGTCACAAAAATTCAACTTTTAGGTGCATTTTCGGACAATTTGCGGTGCATTAATCGGGACCGTTCGGGCACCAGATAGTTCCCGAAGAATTATAAAACGTTTCAATCGAACCAGAGACGATTGCATTAAAATTTAGTGACCAAATTCCTTACGGATTTTTCGTGAAAAATCTTGCGCTAAACAGTGATCAGATTCATCGTAATCTGACAATGTTTGCCAAATTATTTATTTAAAAATCTACGTTTATCCGATTGATGAAATTCCAGTTGGAGATTTGCATGGACACTTAAGAGCATCTACAATAAATTTTCAAGTCCAAACAGTAAACACATACTAAGTTATGACATGAAACGTGAGCTGCGTTTTCTACAGAAAAACGCAGCTTTAATCGCTGAAACGAAATAATTTGTTTAAAATAGCAAACAATTTCCAAAAATCATGATTCCTGCGCCATTAGAAGCATATTTCGAAATAATACGTTATAGACTCAAGAAAATCCAGATTTCGTTAAAGTATGACCCCGTTACAGCCAACTGAAATTGGCTGTAACTTCCTGGACAGAAGCTGATTAGTCGCCAATCTTTTTATAAATGAGTTTCCGGGTATATTTATCATGTTTTCGCAATTAAACGAACATAATTGATCATTCACAGCAGATTATAAGTTATCTATCTTAGATTAATGGTATGAAATTATCAAGATCATCAAGCATATCAAGCCCTACTCCATACATATAAATCTATCCATGCATGAACAATGTTACCAGTCATCATATATGATTCTCATGGATACTAGACTACAAACTAATATCCTAAACATCAAGATTTAATACTAATCCAGAAAACGCAGCCAAATGACATAGCAAATTAATCATGAACGAAATCCAAAAATAAAATATAACTAAGATTCGGTGTATGGTACCTAGTGATGAAAGTTATCGAAACCTTGGGACCTTGATCTTTGTTCACGGCAGAGAAGGGAGACAAGGAAGGAAGTTTGCACAATAGGGTTTTGATTTGTTTGGGGAATTATCAAATAACACATGCCTACATATCTTTATATTAAAAGGGCTTCGTTGTGGTGGTTAGAGAATGTTGCATGGGGTTGGGCCGATGATTAAAAAGAAAATGTAAAGCAAATGGGTTGGGGATCTTAGGCTGATAACATGGAAACAAATGGAGAAATATGTGCAGCCTTTTTGTTGTGTTATTACTATTATATCTATATTTTTTTTGACATCTTATATAAATTGCCATCTAATATAAATTGTATAATATTCATACTATGGTTCGGGCCTCATAAGTACCGAGCTATGCGAGTGGGTTGGATCGGCACGCGAGACAAGTGTTTTGGTTCAAACGGTTCGGGTTGGTTCAACGCGATATGGATAAAATATAGTTAGTTCATCAAATAATAAGTGTATATGATTTGATTTATAAAAGTGAAACAAATGGGTTTTTACCTCAAAGTTACGGGTTGTCACATCATCCACAAGTTGAAAGAAATTTCATCCCGAAATTTACAAACAGTCGCTAAAGAAGCTAGTGCGATTGAGCGTTTTCGCGGGGTGTCACATCATCCCCAACTTGAAAGGAATTTCGTCCCGAAATTCACCAGTTGCATCAAGATTGTTTCAACATGGAACTCGAGACTATAGGTCACTTCACCGATTCTTTCCAGAATTTTAAATGACCCGACATATCATGAATTAAGCTTGCCACGCTTTCCAAAGCATACCACACCCTCCCAGGGTAAGACTTTCGACATGACACGATCGCCTACAGCAAACTCCCAGTGTTTCCTAAGCTTATCAGTTTTTCTGGCGGTCACGCGCTGCCGCCATACGATTTCCGATCTAAACAATCTTCTCGAGGTTTCGAGTATGAGTCCTGGACCTGTGATTAGGTTGTCACCCTCCTCAGCCCAATAAAGAGATCGGCATTGTCGTCCACACAATGCCTCGAACGGAGTTGCCTGAATTCTAGAATGGTAACGGTTGTTGTAGGAAAACTCTATCAAGGGTAAATGTCTTTCCCAACTTTTACCTAAATCGATCACACATGCTCGCAGCATGTCTTCGAGTGTCTAGATGGTTCGTTCACTCTGACTATCTGAGGGGGATAAGCAGTGCTCATGTCTAGACATGAGCCACAGGATTTGTATGCTGCCTGACTTGTCTAGACATCAAGTCAAGGAAATGTGTCTGAGAGTGATGATGCTAAGAAGGATAATAACAACAAACCTGTTTTGAAAAAGAAAACTTCACATCCTAAGAATAACAATCCAACTTTTGTTAAAAAGGTTAATTTTGTTCAAGGAAGTGACATGAAAAACGAAACAGCTTGTCACACCCCAACCGATGGCGGAATCATCGGGATGAGACGAAGTGCGTAGATTGCTCGAGACTTCATAACGCTATTTGTGTCAAGTATTTAATGTTTACATTTTACATGGTTTGATCTAGAATATAACAAATTTAAAATAAATAAGCACAATAAGTTTTCAAAAAAAATTATATTTCATTTCATTAATAATGAATTATTACAAGTATTGGAACCAGAATACAACAGGATTGAAAGTAAATTACAATACAACGAGCAATAAAAATTAAATGCGTTTCTAGGCAATCCTACTGGATTCATCTGTCACAATCCTGCAACATGTATTAAAAGCATGGATCAGTACAAAAGCACTGGCGAGCATACAAGTTTGAATAAAAGTATAAGTACAAAAGTTTGTTTCAATCTAACATGGCAACTTATATTCACGTCCTAACTAGCATACATAGACAATCTAAACATAACGAATGGCATGAATACACAAATTAAAACTGACATGCATAAACAATCTAAACACGACGAATAGCATGGAAAAACAAGTTGAAGCTATCATGTATAAACATCCTAAGTATAACGAATAACGTGTTTGTTGGAATGCATAGTTACGTAGGTTTTAGTGTACAAGTGGATTTGTTAAGTTAATACATGTTACGCCCAAAAAGTGCATAAAGCGTAAAAAAGGGTCGAGTATGCTCGCATTGGTTGCGTAAGAAGGTTTCTTGAAATAACGCACGAATGAGATTAGGAACTTGAAACCGTGGGAGTTATCCTATAATATGAAATACGAGACACTAATGTCACATCACACAACCAAATACGTTGATCATTTGATTATTTTAATCCTTATTAACCATAACTTATTTAAAGGGTAACTGGTTATAAATTTCTATATATCGTGATTTTATTTTTTTTAAGATCTAAAATATATATATATATATATATATATATATATATATTATGATTAACGCCTCGAAATATGATACGAATATAAATTTTCTAAAATAAAGATACGAAAACACGAGGCGTTACAGTCTCCCCTACTTTAAGAAATTTCGTCCCGAAATTTATTGGAGAGGAAGACTTTAGAAAAAAATAGGCATTTCGTAGTATGTTTGTATATAACCGAGAAATAGATTGCGGGTGATCAAAGTTTGTATTCGATGAGGTCCAAGGAAACACCGAATTTCTCATGGCACGTTTCTATGAACGTTTGGTAACATGGTAGGAACACTTATATATAGAAAGTACCAGCGGCGTATCCACCATGTTCATACCCTGTTACGTTTGTTTCGCAAATCGAAGTCATGTTACGTTCCGTGTTAGGATACACAGGAGAACCTACTATGGTTTTCATGCGCCAACCAATATAATCATGTATGCATCCGTGATTATCTTGGGTCTATGCATGATCTGCATAGTCTGTACTAGTAGTGTATGGGTCAGGGTTTATTAACGTATTACGAGTGAGAATGATAATGTATAGTAATTTAAGTATGTAAGCATGATTGGTATTTAAGTATGAGAGAGGTTATAAGTATGAGTATGATTAAAGTCTTTGAATTGTCCACATGAGATATTTTAGTTAACTAGATTAACGCATTACTGGCATGTGATCTTACTGGTCAAACCATCGTGTCCGCAATTATGTATGTATGAATGTATGAATGACTTAACATGACCTCAAGTCCATGCGGCGGGCGCTACTCCTATAGCACTACACAAGCGCTATATATGTTAAGGTGTGGCTCGAACAAATCGAACCAACGTGTCCGCTAGTATCATCTCTATAGCACATGTCATCATTTCGTTGCTATAAAGACCGTAAAAGTTTAACTTAACGTAACCACAAATACATGTGGCGGTGCGCTACTCCTATAGTGCTTCACGAGCACTATATACGTTAAGGTGAGGCTCGAACAAATCGAACCAACGTGTCCGCTAGTATCATCTCTATAGCACATGTCATCATTTCGTTGCTATAAAGACCATAAAAGTTTAACTTAACGTAACCACAAATACATGTGGCGGTGTGCTACTCCTATAGTGCTTCACGAGCACTATATACGTTAAGGTGTGGCTTCTTACGAAGCTAATGACCAGTTCATCACATAAAGAATGTCCAGTAATCCCGAATCAAGTATAACGTATCAGTATGCGTGTATTAATTTATTGTGTAAAACGATGATTAGGTAACAAGTATTAAATCGCATAAAAGTTAAGTTAGTATAAAAGAGAGGCTTGATAAGTATTGGAGTGCTTCGGGTTTAGAAGCTTCGGCTATTCCAAAGTGAATCGCAAGTCCTTCCGAATTAGGGAGACATGTTTTGGCCTAATAGGTATAAATAATACTCTCGTCGCCAGGTGATTAACGGTATTTTACCCTTCCAGTTAGTACATGTCCCTAATTTGATCGAAAATACGAAACTTTGGCGAGATTGAAAATTGTAGAGCGGGACCAGTCACCAAGGTGTGGATATCAATCCTAGCTTGGCAATTTCGTCCCCAAAATGTGGTTTATTGAACGAAACAAGATAAAATCTCGACTCGTCACTAAGGAACCACTAGAGTATGAAATGGAAATTCCCATCAAGATACGGATAATACTCCTGACTTGATGGTGAAATTTCGTGCAAAATAACATGTAAGGTGGATTGAAATTCGTCACCAAAGGCGGGAATCACCCCTATTTTAGTGAGTCGTTTCGATTGTGGAATATGAGTATCTTCAAGTATGTATTGTGTGAAACGTTTTAGAAAAGACACATTGTATATTTAGACAAAAGAAGAGGTAGAAGCAAATAGGAAGAATTACATATAAAGCAGGAATCAGGAATGGTCAAGTTTTGGTACTTAGACTATAGACTAGGTCGAACATGGCAATTCTACCTAATTCCCTATAGTTATGGCTCTGATACCAATCTGTCACACCCCAACCGATGGCGGAATCATCGGGATGAGACGAACTGCGTAGATTGCTCGAGACTTCATAACGCTATTTGTGTCAAGTATTTAATGTTTACATTTTACATGGTTTGATCTAGAATATAACAAATTTAAAATAAATAAGCACAATAAGTTTTCAAAAAAAATTATATTTCATTTCATTAATAATGAATTATTACAAGTATTGGAACCAGAATACAACAGGATTGAAAGTAAGTTACAATACAACGAGCAATAAAAATTAAATGCGTTTCTAGGCAATCCTACTGGATTCATCTGTCACAATCCTGCAACATGTATTAAAAGCATGGATCAGTACAAAAGCACTGGCGAGCATACAAGTTTGAATAAAACTATAAGTACAAAAGTTTGTTTCAATCTAACATGGCAACTTATATTCACGTCCTAACTAGCATACATAGACAATCTAAACATAACGAATGGCATGAATACACAAATTAAAACTGACATGCATAAACAATCTAAACACGACGAATAGCATGGAAAAACAAGTTGAAGCTATCATGTATAAACATCCTAAGTATAATGAATAACGTGTTTGTTGGAATGCATAGTTGCGTAGGTTTGAGTGTACAAGTGGATTTGTTAAGTTAATACATGTTACGCCCAAAAAGTGCATAAAGCGTAAAAAAGGGTCGAGTATGCTCACATTGGTTGCGTAAGAAGGTTTCTTGAAATAACGCACGAATGAGATTAGGAACTTGAAACCGTGGGAGTTATCCTATAATATGAAATACGAGACACTAATGTCACATCACACAACCAAATACGTTGATCATTTGATTATTTTAATCCTTATTAACCATAACTTATTTAAAGGGTAACTGGTTATAAATTTCTATATATCGTGATTTTATTTTTTTAAGATCTAAAATATATATATATATATATATATATATAAAAGAAAATACCGAGATTATCTTATTTCTAAATCTTTTGAATTAATTAATTTAATTAATGATTTTCTATTTAATGATAACCAATTAAAATAGACTTTAATGATAACCAATTAAAATAGGTCTGTGTTCAAACCATAGATCATAACTCTTTATTTAAATTTTTTTTTATATTAAACATAAAAAAAAACTCATAACAAACCAAACACAATAACCCCTTTAAATCAATACTTGAAAGAGCTTTGGGAACAGAAGAAACTCATTATCTTCTCCACCAAAACCATTAGTAACAGAAATCCGATTTTGTACCATTTCGTTCTAGTGTTCAAAAGACCCATATTTTAAATATTATAGTGTTTACTTGGAATAAAATTTTAGAGTTATGTATCCAAACTTTCAAGACATAAGACTCGTTTGTTTTTTTTTCTTATATTATTGTTATTTCATTTATACAAATACAGGTGGTCATCTTCATTATTTAAAACAAATCGAACCCACTGTGTTATATCATTCAATTAATAAAGAAAAGAAATCATCAACTGTTGCTATGTTTTCCTAATGCAGCTTGTTTAACATATAAAAGAACGACATGGACAGGAAACAAGAGGATATACCGAATACGACGTTATGCGGCTCCGTCGTGAACGTGAACCTCCGACGTGACTCCGATGAAATCCGGCGAGTAGCTGGTAGATGTAGAAAGGTGCTGTGATGTCGTCTCCGAGCTCCGGTGAGTCCCAAACTTCTGCGGCGATGCTCGGAGCGTGAAGGTGGTTCGGAGGGTGTTACGGTGTTGTGCTGGTGACGAGAGGGGATGTGTGGGTGGTGCGGAGACACAAGGAGGGATGAGTGAGGGTGAGGGGTGTTTGTCGGAGTTCACAGCCGGCACCCCGGCTCCAGTCACCGGTCGAGCAGACGAGAG
Source organism: Helianthus tuberosus (assembly GCA_030545235.1). Taxonomy (NCBI): domain Eukaryota; kingdom Viridiplantae; phylum Streptophyta; class Magnoliopsida; order Asterales; family Asteraceae; genus Helianthus; species Helianthus tuberosus. The sequence continues at coordinate 207,617,563 of CM060442.1, read as the reverse complement.
GGAGTGAAGATGATGATGATGTTCGTTTGTCTTGTTTGACCGTGGCTTTGGTGTGTGATGGTTTGAGTTGCAGACAAAAGTTCTCTTTTGAGAGGGAATCATGGATGGTAGCGGCTGACTGACATAAGAGAAGGATTAGGGTTTACTAGACTTATGTATAGGGTTTATTTAGTTAGTGGGCTTTGGGCTTGGGCCCAAGGCCCACAAGCCTATCTCGTGTGTTTAAGCGGCCCGCAAGATTCTACGAACTTGTTTTCGAAACCCGATCGTCGTAGAACATCGTTTTATTTATTTTAGGATCGAAAATATGTCATGTAGGGTCGTTATTTGACGTTGGACGCGTAATTGCAAACCGAAATGTATCGATTTGCATATAGATACATATTTGAATGATTGATTGCACGAATAACGATTATGTAATAAGATATATATATATATATATATATATATATATATATATATATATTATGATTAGCGCCTCGAAATATGATACGAATATAAATTTTCTAAAATAAAGATACGAAAACACGAGGCGTTACACAGCTGTTATTGAAAACGAATCTAATGTAGAGTTTGCTAAAAACAAGAACAAAGAAAATTCTGAAACTAAGCAAACTGAACCAAATCCTTCTAAGGCATCATCATCAAAACCTGAATCTAGTTCAAAGGCTTCAAATAAGAAGTCTTCGAAAAAGAGATCGTGCTTCAAGTGTCACACAAATGGACATGTAGCTAGCTGTTGTCCTAATAAAAAAAATGAAGCACAAATTAGTGAGAAACAGATAGGGAAATCACCTGAGAAGAAAGGTGATAATGAGGAGAAAGTTGCAAATTCTCCAAAGAAATATGCTCCCAAGCAACCAGAGGGTGTTGCTGTTGGTGTAGATAAGGCTGAAAAAGGAACTCCACAAGTTCCTCGTTTTCAAAGAAATCAACCAAGATTTCAGCCTGAATCTACGTCAGGCAGATATGAGAGACCTAGAAGTAGTTCACCAAGAATGAACAATCATAATTCAAACAATTTCAGAAGTCAAGGTCAATATGAAAATCGATACCAAAATTACGGTGGTCGAACATTTTATAACAATGGCTTTAGAAATTACAACAATCATGCTTCTTGGAATCAAAACTCAAGGTTTCAAAATCAAAATTTTCAAATGTCAAATAATCCTAACACGTATAGGAACCCTCAGGACCATAGACCTAATGGAAATACAAATCAAATTACATCAACAGGTCTAAGATCCAAGACTCCAGTTAGGAGTAATGGATATTGGATGGATGTTCCAGTAGTTGGTGAATTTGGACGACCCAAGACCATTAAGGCTTGGGTCCCCCAATCTAACTAATTTCTTAGTTGGTGTGTGCAGGAGCTGCTAAGGAGGATTATCAACTTATGGTATGTTGATAGTGGCTGCTCCAAACACATGTCGGGGGATGTGAGATTGTTGATAGAATTTGAAATTATGATAATGGACATGTGAATATTAAATGATTTAAAATGAAGTTCAAAGTGCTGAAAAGAAACTAATTGAACTTCATAGAGTCGACACACTAGATAACCTGGCAGATCTTTAAACTAAAGCATTTGACAGGGCTCGCTTTGAACATTTAGTCGAACTCAACGGAATGAGGAATCCTGAATAACTGGTTTTTCATAAGAATTTTGTAAATAGTTTACTGTTTTCTTAAAAATAAAAAATACAAAAACACTGAAAAATCAAAAACATAAAAAATAGAAAATCAAAAATGAGTTATCACTGTGTGAAAAAGAAGAAATGATAGTACATCGGCAAGTTAGACTGTCACACTGAAAATGAATTAAATTGCTTTAGTGTGATAGCAGCTTCATCATACGATGTACCAGTAGGCAAAAAGCATGAAATAATCAACTTACCAATGTGATATAAACCTAAATGAACTGATTCTGAGTGGGGAACACATCAGTGGTGTATGGTTTAATGACCTTAATTCTTGCGTTGATAGATTGCCAAAATCTGAAGTTTTGGGTCTTTATACTGTTATTTCATCTGGGGATATCAGGGTTGTCCTTCTGCTGCATCCAGATACATGCTGACCTAGGCACAACCAGGATATCTTAAAAGAGCTAAAAATGCCAAAACCTATAAATGAAGAAGCTCTCCTAGAGAGTCATTCAAATGTGCAAACAACATAAATCGTACCAAAAATGGTATTTGTCCTAGCCCTCGTTAGATATTTTGGTCTCTTTGCTGTACGGAAGTACTGATCTTATCACCAATTATCTAAACGTTGAAAAATAAAACGGATGAATTCAGTATACTCACCTACTACGATGAATCTTTGTGCATACCTTGTTCGTGGGGGTATATCCTGAAGTGGGACACGCTCGTATTTCAGTATAATAATATTACCTTAACGTATCATACGGTAATGGTACTTGAAATGTTCATGCATTTTGTTTAAGTAGACAAACATACTGGTAATCGTCTTGTACTGCTTTTCACGAAAATAAATAAAGAATTATCTAATAGTGTGAAAACAGTTTGATTGTGCTGATATGATCTTCTTACCGGTGATTCTCACAAAAATAGAGTGTTTATTGCTTTTGTTATTTACTTGCTTTCAGAAAATATAAAAATACAAAATAGTGTCTTTTTCTGTTTAAAATTCTTAACGTATGGAAAGCTGTTATTCTTGGAGGAATTGTCACTGATAGGGGGAGACGGTGTTAGAAAGTGAGTTCAAAATTTTAAATCATGCGGGTTATAGGGTGTGTGATTAAAAAGTTTTCTATGTTGGTGATAAATTGAAAATGCTTAATCTGTGATACAGTTTAACTATCTCTTGAATAATAATAATTTATTTAACTTTCTTGAAAAATTCTTATGGTTTCTCGAGATGTTTGTTTTATAGTATACAGATTGAAGCAGTATGTTGCTGAGAAGTTGCTGTGAAGATGAGAGTTTGATTGGATGCATGGTAGAACCTCCTTTCTACATTGCAGACAAAGATGAAGAGTTTGAAGATTGCTTTACAAATGCTGAACTGGAGTTTACTCAAACGCTAAAGTTTTTGAAGATTTGGTGATTTGATGCATCAGCTTAGGGGGAGTCAAAGACAATTGTTGCTGACAGAGGCTGTTAAAGTAGAAGCTATCCAAAGACCAAAGACATTGCAAGACTACATGAAGAATGCAAGATGACTGAAGACAAAGTTATTTTATGAAACTATTGTCAAGGGGAGTTTGTTGGTGCATATTTGTGACAACAGCTTAGATTTGATCTTTGGATATCTTGTAATTAGTTAAACGATAAACAGTTAGTGGGTTTAGCTTTGTATTAGTGAATTAATAGAGTTTGGCCTAAACAAAACCCAGTTTGGGTCTAGGGATATCTTGTAATTAGCCCAAGTTGCAAACCTTGTGTTATATAAACAAGGTTATGCTTTAGGGTTTAGGTTAATCAGCCAAAACAGAGTTTGTGAGGAATTTCGTGAGAGACTTAGTCTTGGACGAATTTAGTGGGTGTTCGAGATCTTGATTGATAGTAATCAATTTGATAGATAATCAATAAAGATCAGGTTTAATTGTGAATTGCTGTTTCTGTTTTCTACTCGTTTCTTTGATATTCTGATCAAGATGATTCCGCACTCTTGATTAGATTGACAATTCTGTGAAGATCCATACGACTAGGGGACTTACATTAACGGCAGAGAAGGAAGACAAGGAAGGAAGTTCGCACAATAGGGTTTTGATTTGTTTGGGTAATTATCAAATAACACATGCCTACATATATTTATATTAAAAGGGCTTCGTTATGGTGGTTAGAGAATGTTACATGGGGTTGGGCCGATGATTAAAAAGAAAATATAAAGCAAATGGGTTGGGGATCTTGGGCTGATAACATGGAAACAAATGGAGAAATATGTGCAGCCTTTTTGTTGTGTTATTACTATTATATCTATATTTTTTTTGACATCTTATATAAATTGCCATCTAATATAAATTGTATAATATTCATACTATGGTTCGGGTCTCATAAGAACCGAGCTATGCGAGTGGGTTGGATCGGCACGCGAGACAAGTGTTTTGGTTCAAACAGTTCGGGTTAGTTCAACGCGATATGGATAAAATATAGTTTGTTCATCAAATAATAAGTGTGTATGATTTGATTTATAAAAGTGAAACAAATGGACTTTTACCTCAAAGTTACGGGTTGTCACATCATCCACAAGTTGAAAGAAATTTCATCCCGAAATTTACAAACAGTCGCTAAAGAAGCTAGTGCGATTGAGTGTTTTCGCGGGGTGTCACATCATCCCTAACTTGAAAGGAATTTCGTCCCGAAATTCACCAGTTGCATCAAGATTGTTTCAACAGGGAACTCGAGACTGTAGGCCACTTCACCGATTCTTTCCAGAATTTTGAATGAGCCAACATATCATGAATTAAGCTTGCCACGCTTTCCAAAGCGTACCACACCCTACCAGGGTAAGACTTTCGACATGACACGATCGCCTACAGCGAATTCCCAGTGTTTCCTAAGCTTATCAGTTTTTCTGGCGGTCACGCGCTGCCGCCATACGATTTCTGATCTAAACAATCTTCTCGAGGTTTCGAGTACGGGTCCTGGACCTGTGATTAGGTTTGTCACCCACCTCAGCCCAATAAAGAGATCGGCATTGTCGTCCATACAATGCCTCGAACGGAATTGCCTGAATTCTAGAATGGTAACGGTTGTTGTAGGAAAACTCTATCAAGGGTAAATGTCTTTCCCAACTTTTACCTAAATCGATCACACATGCTCGCAGCATGTCTTCGAGTGTCTAGATGGTTCGTTCACTCTGACTATCTGAGGGGGATAAGCAGTGCTCATGTCTAGACATGAGCCACAGGATTTGTGTGCTGCCTGCCGCAAATCGGGTATAAATGCAGATCACAATCAGAGGTAATAGAAGGTGGCACCCCGTGCCTAGAAACCGCCTCTCCCAGATAAATATTCACAGGTTGCGAAGGCTCGTCAGTTTCCTTAATCGCAAGAAAGTGTGTTGTTTTCGTGATACGATCGACGATCACCCGAATGGTATCGTCTTCGTTTTGAGTTCTGGGTAGACTGGTAACAAAATCCTTGGCAGTCTATTCTCATTTCCACATAAGTGTTTCTGGTTTCTGATACTCCACCTTGACTTTCCCACAAGTCATACATCGTTCACATACTATGCTATGTGGACCTTCACGTCTGGTCTCCAGTACAAGATTCATAAATTTTAATATCCCCCACCAGAACACAGATGACTAGAATATCGAGGTAGATGTGCTTTGCTCCACTCAAGTTCCCTACGGTTGCGGTATAATGGGAAAACATATGCGTTCCATGAAGTAGTGAGCATCGTCCAATCTTGCCAAAAGTTTCTCTTCCATGCCCCGCATGGACCCAACTTGAAATTCCTCTTCCTTTAATGCTTTGGTTAGAACAAGGAGAACCTGACCGGGTAGGCTAGATTCGATAGTGAGCTGTATGCTCATACGTGTTTAGGTTCCATATACATAATCGCTCGAGGGTTCCATCCGGTGATGTCATCACATGCTTAGCTCTTTCGAAACCAGGGTACACGTGAGGCCCTTGTGATTGGTCTAAGTAGTGCATTCGGTACCGCCCAGGTGATACCTCCAACTTAAATCCAAAGACCACGGTTTCCACCGCAGGTTGTATGTCGTGCAATTCCCCTTTGTAACTCCATTACGTAAGTCATCCCTCTCTCGTGTTGCATCGGCGTGTAACTGGGACTCTGATTCGAATCATCATGATATACCACTAGATCACCCGCATCCTCGGGTAAAGACGATGCTCGGTGCGTTGCAGAGTTGGGATTCGAAAGCTGAATAGTCGTCCTCCTGTTTTGTCTTCCACGAACACCGCACCCTGCTGTGCTAAAGATATTTAAGCTGCGCGATCTTCGGATACCCTGTGATGAATTTGCAATAGCATCTAGCGAAACCAAGAAATTGCTGTATCCTCGAAGGGATCTTTGGTGTCGATCAGTTTCTAACAAAATGGATCTTAGCAAGATCCACGTGTGTTCCCACTTCGTTGGTTACATGCTCAAAAATAAGATACAGATGCCGTCCTTGATGCTCCTTTCTCCTAGAAATGATTCAACACGTCATCAATAAGCATAGTAAATTCATGCGATCCATACAGCTGCTGGTGCGAAGATTAGCCCAAAGGTCTTGGAATACAACGTCGTAATGGCCACACTGCGTTTGATATGCCGTTGTAGGAACATTATCCCCTTAGACTTCTATCTGACAATAGTTCGTTCGTTAATCAATCCTCGAATGAGAGCTTGACCCTCGCTACTGGTCGACAGGCTGGCAATGCCTGGTCGAGGCAAACGGTTCTTGACTGTCACCTTGTTGAGTTCTCGATAATCAGTACACATGTCCAACGATAAGGCTTATCTTCACGGATATAACTGGGGCTCCCCAAACTAAAACTAGGTCCGATAAAACTCCTGTCCTACAGTTCCTGTAGTTGATTAGACAATTCTTGCAACCCTCCTGGCGCAAGACTGAGATTCTTCTCTACAGTTGTGGAAGTAGATCGGTAAATTCTACGGGTAGAACATCGAGGGAAATCACGAGCAGTTGGTGGATCCTCAATCCTCTTTTCCTTAAGCATAATATCAGTAACAGTTGCGAACATAGCAGGGTAATCCTTCCGTAGATACTTCTGGGCCTTCATTGCTGAAATGATGTTAACCTTTACGCCACTCTGACGCTCTAGAACAGATAACGATTCTCCACTAGGGAGAAAGGGGGTACGCAAGATCTTCTCCTGACCAGGTATATCTGCGCAACATCTGGATAACCAGTTCATACTAATTACTGCATCGAGACTATCAAGCATAGCAAAAGAAAGGTCTATGTCGAACACTTGTCCCACAAGGTCGAGTTGCATCCCAACGAACATACGAGGCTTCAATTGTCTTGCCATCAGCCGATTACACAACAGATCTGGTTTCAGGAAGTATCAGGGTGGAACAGAACAGGAACGAAACGATTAGCTTCCAAGAATGCGCTGGCCACCATGTTGCTGTAATCCTGGCGTCGCCCACGCCAGCCCCAAGTGCCCTTCCATGGGCATCATGTTGCTGTTTTCGCTACGAGAATTTCCAGTACTGTCGTCGTCCCCCTGGTTGTTTTCGTCTTGGTTTAACAATGGCCCATCCATGTCGTAGGCGCCTTCATTCCCATACTGAAGGCTACGATTACGAGTACCTTGATGCTGCCATGACTGTTGCCTCTGATGTCGTTGCTTGAAACGGAGCTCTACGATCTTTCACCGACCAAGTCCATCTTTTCGCATTCTGTGCCACACCCCAACGCGCGACTCGCTGTGCTGGTAGTCACACATTCCACACTATAATCTGTCGTCATCGCTTATGTCCCGATTGATTCGTAAGAGTTGACTCCCATGAATCGCTGACTAGGGTTAAGAGTTCGATTGAATTCAAGTACTACGTTCACTCTCTTGTCCATCGTCTTTGCAAGTTGACTGAGTAATACACGGCGTGTTTCCAGGGCATTGCAGAAGTGATTGCACTTTGGGAGCTACGCCGCCAACACATTGAGTTTCAACCAATGAAGTGGAGTGAGAAAGTTATCAACCAATCATTCAACGTTGCGACATCCAACTTAGGGACGTTCGGACTAGCACCTAACATTCTACACAGTTCACTAGGCAGGCATTCAGATGGGTGTTCAGGTAATACTCGATAGCATCAAGATTCGTAGGAATTCAAAGAGAGGTGTAAAGGTCACATTCAAGTAGGAGACATTCACTGCTATGACCCCTATAGACTTGTTACGTTTCACATTGATCAAATAACGGAACAGAACCCCTTTTTCACTTGTTAAGCCTCACTGGGACTCGCATGCACCCCACATTATTATTATGTGTGCACCCATAATAATAATGCGAATTGCATGCTCGTCTCAGTTCCTCCTAACTCATGTCAAATGGTCCTTCAAACCCAAATATCAAATGGAGGTTATTGAAACAATAAGATCATAGAAATCCAATGACTATGACAAGCTATCAACGCATCATAAAGTAAGCAAGCAATCCATGCCATCATGCTATAGTGACGAGTGTGTGTTCGTATGTTACATAATAAACAAATGTGTACTAGTCATGTAATGTATGCAACAAGTGAGAAAGACGAACCTTGCAATCTGGAGCTGAGTGTCATGGTCGTATTCACGTATTCAGAACTGTTCGAACCTTGCAATATGTATGTATGTATGTATGTATGTATGTATGTATGTATGTATGTATGTATAAGAAACATCTTTTCTTTTGCCTCAAAACATTTCTATATAAATGTATTCACTAATTATAACTATGTATATTTTAACAACTTTTTAGGTTCAAGTTTTGCGAACAATTCGGTAGATCTTGAAGCTCGGGTTGAAGAAGAAAGGAATCTACTTGCATCTCGTCTTGAAGAAGAAAGGAATCTACTTGCAACTCGTCTTGACGAAGAAAGGAAATCAAGGGAAGAACTTCAAGAATTTATGAAGAATGGGCGTGCTCACTCTAATTAGTTGTAGTTTTTGATATCTTTCTGGAATTATTTTGAGTTGTATTAGCTTACAGTTTAAACATATTGGAACTTGCGTTGTGACACATGATTTTTTAATTTATATCATTGTAACTTCGATGAATTTTGTAAAACAGGGTTTTGGTATAACAGATTATTTCTGGAATTTTTCGCCAGAAAAATGAAGAAATATTAATTATTTGTTTGCAGTTTTTTATTTAATAAATTAGGTCGTTGGAAATGTGTCACAACCAAAATAATGAAGTTATTTCTTATACATCGGCAATGTGTCACAACATAAAAAGCTTTTGTCGGAAAATGGTCAAACAATAGTAGACCTTTTTTCTTTATTTTGTCAGAAATTTGTCACAAAACATACTCAGTTTCGTCGGAAAACCGTTACAAACAATATCAGTTTCCTCATAAATTTGTAATAACACTTCTTATTTTTTGTAGGAATTATGTCACAAAAAATACTCAGTTTCCTCGAAAATTTGTAACAACACTTCTTATTTATTTGTCGGAATTGGGTCACAAAAAATATTCAGTTTCCTTAGAAATTGGTTAGAACACTTCTTATTTATTTGTCGGAATTGTGTCCTTAGAAGTTTCCTCGGAAAACTGTTACAAAATTATGTGATTTTTATTTTTAATTTTTTTGTGTCGGAATTTGTAACAACACTTTTAATTTATTTGTCAGAAATGGGTTACAAATAATGTTGTATTAAAATTTGTTATTTTTTGTTTTTTTATCGGAAATGTGTAGCTAAAAAATAAAGCCTAAAAGATAATAATTAAATATATTGTAGGAGATTGGTAGCAATTTGCGAGTTAGAATTTTGTAGGAAATGTGTAGGAAGTTGCGTAGTAAATGCGTTGAAAACGGGTTTCCTACGAGGTGATTTTCTACATCAGGTGTTTGTCATAAATGCGTAGGAAAACCAGTTCTATGACGCATTTCCTACGAAAACTGGTGTAAAAAGTTTCAAATTTTCTAGTAGTGTGCTATGCCCAAAAGGATGGGAATGCATGTTTCACAAAGATCAAAAACTAAAAAAATGAATATTAGTAACGGCTTGTTCGTCTATGCTTAGATGAGTTGCACATTATCACTCGCAACTTCGTTTTAAACGAAACTTACATATCGAAACACATATAAAATAAGTAAGTCACAACGGTACGTTCAGAATTTTATAAAACATCATATTTTAACAATTTTAAGAGAAAAAACAGTAGAAGAAGAAACTCATGGCATAGTTTGATTGAATAGAATAAAGAAAAAAAAAACAAAGTTTAAGCTTGATAGGGCAAAGACTAAGTTTGAAAGGGGCTTTAGTATAAGTTTAAAAGTGAATTAAATTATAAGTTAATGAAATAGAGCGTGTTGTTCGCTTGTAGTCTATGCATTATGATTAATACAAAATTGAATAGTTAACTTAGCTCATAACTAGTTATTGCTAACTAATATATAGTATTAATATTAATAATAACTAACATTTGATTTAATATTACAATACAGAAAATTAATTAATTTTTTATTGAGCATATCAAACTTTTGTGTTAAAGCAACATTTTACATTTCTAAAAAAAAAACATACTAAAAGGAGAGGAAATCATCGATCATCATCATCATCATCATCATCAATCTATTAAAAAGCAAAGCTTGTGAATAGTTACTAAGCCACATGACAATACATAAGTTGTCTTTTTTTTATTCACAAACTTATGTTATTGTACTAGGTTATAGACCTATGTATTACATGGGTTTGATAATAGAAAATGAAAGGCTTTTGTATGATCATGAGTTCTTCGAATAAAATTATGTTTTACATTTATATAAACTTGAATGATTTTTTTTTAAATAAGTTTGTTATTGTTGAGGTTGGTTGTGTTCGAGGAACAAGATTGTCATAAATTTTGAATTATTTTATATATATTTCCTATTGTTGAATTATTTTTTATATTTGATATTTTTCTTGTATCACACATAATAAATATAAATTTTAACATGAATACATATATCCCTAATATGAAGTATACATACAAAATTAAAGAAAATATATCATTATTCCTTTTAAATAATGCGTTTAAGAATTTAATTTCAAAATTAATATTGTCTTATTTTGGAAAATGTTATCAAAGTAGATGGAATGAAATTTGTTCACAATCTAAGAACATATATATATATATATATATATATCTATTAAACATAAAATTATTGTTTATATATATTTTTACTATATATATTGTATAAAGTTTTTGTTTTCCCTTCTTCTTTACATATTTTTTTATTAAAGTAGAGATAAGCAGATAACTAATATTAAACTTCCATTTTGGTCCCTGAGGTTTGGTCACTTTTGTCATTTTAGTCCAAAACTCAAACTTTATAAATATGGATCCCTGTGGTTTCACTTTTATAGCCATTTTGGTCCAAAAATCAAATGACCTAATATTTGACTATTAAAATCTTGTTATTTTGTCTTTTTTCTCAGGGGCAAAATAGTCAATATGAATTTATTATAACATATTATTAATTAAATTAAATATCACTTTACAGTTCTTCATCTTCTCCCCACACCAAACCCTAACCCTAATCCATCATCTTTTCCCCCTTTTTCCCCCTGCAACCGTATCATAAATTTTTGGTAAACGATTCGCCAGTCATAATTTCTCAATCATATTCCCAAATTGTTGTTTTGTAATTGAACCCTCTGCAACAAAACACACACAAAACAACTTCTTCTTCTGCATATGAATCAAACACGAAGATCCCCCAAATCTCCGTTGATTCTTTCCTGCTCCGATCAAGTTTGGAATCAAAGTTCAAGCTCCACTTCTAATCAAGCTCTGCTTCTATATATGCCTTACACCACAATCAACACCCCAAACAACCAAAGAAAGATGCCTTTTTTTTGGTTTTATAGCTAGGGTTTTGACCTGTAGGGGTGATATTGCTGCTGTTGATGAACATCATCATCCACCTGCTACAATTCAATGTAAGTTTTACCTCTAATTGTTCATTTGTTGATGTAGTAATAATTCAGAATTCAACTTCTTATATAACAATTTTTATGGGTTAGTTCATTTTATTTTTGGGATTTTAAGTTTAGGGTTTGAAGTGCTTAATAATTCTATTGGATCATGGGAGCTTATAGAAATTTACATTCTTGATCTTTTCCCATGTTTGACTGTTAAAAGTCAAATGGTTTTTTATTGATCTTTGTTAATTCAGATTGACCATTTTGCCCTTAGGAAAACGACAAAATAACCAGATTTTATTAGTCAAATATCAGGTGATTTGATTTTTGGACTAAAATGGCAATAAAAGTAAAACCATAGGGACCCAGATTTATAAAGTTTGAGTTTTGGACTAAAATGGCAAAAGTGACCAAACCTCAAGGACCAAAATGACAGTTTACTCTAATTATTAATAATATCAACTTGATATAACTATGAATATAAGATTATTTTAACAAGTATATATATAGAAACGGGATCAGGAGAAAACGCTCAAAAGTGTGAGAACGGTGAGAACGCTTCCTGGCCTAACACGTGTCACGCGGCCTAGAAAAGGGCGGATGGGCTTTTTTGTCCTTTCATATTTCTTTTTTTTAAACGCGTGTCACATCCAGTTTCCATTTTTTTGGCGTTAAATAAATACGCCGCGTTTTATTGTTTGTAGATCAGGATCACAGTTAATATTTTTGGCGTTTTAATTATGTTTTGGCGTTTTTATTGGTTTTTTTTTTAAATGAGGATACCTGTCTATGATGTAAAAAACATCACTAATTTTCTTGATGTTTATTATATCAAAGTAGGATACAGGTCTATAATTTGACAGACAATTATGGCGTTTTGAAAAGATAAATAAATTCAGTTATCCATGTATTGGCATTTAATTTAATTAATGTTTGGTAATAATGTTACCGTCTCTTCATTTTACTGTTTAGCAATTACTGTTTCTTTCAATTTCATCGGTGAATTAGTGTTGATTTTTCATTAATACCTTGTTTGGCGTTTTTTGGCGTTTTATAGCAACATTGTGCTTTGCTAGCATCCGTTCTCTCAGTTTTCACACTATCAGTCGTTTTGATGTTTTTGGCGTTTTATATTAAATTTTTTTAGTCGAGAATTAGATAATAAAATCAGAGAATTAGATAACAAACAATAGAAACTGAAAAAAAATATTATAATCTAATTTCTCTTCCAAATCTTCACTGTTATCAGCCTCTTCTGCTTTAACATTTTTGGCGTTTTGAACCTGTTTTTGAATACCTTATGTAGATCCTTTTTTCCTACATAATGTCCATCTTCATTAAGGGGTAAAAGTTTTTTTTTCTTCGTTTTCTCATGAAATTTTGTCCATCTCATTCAGCAAAAGCTTATAGATATACCCACCTCAGATTAGAATCCATTCAGTGAGACTTCATGCAGAACAATACTCAATAAAGAAGAAACGACGTTCCGCATCTGTGGCTTTTTTTAAGTATCTTTTTTGGCGTTTAAAGGGTTGGAAAGATGGCCTTTATTTTTTTGGTGGTGTGATCAGTTGATTATGCAGATACGTCTCTCTTATAGGATGTTTTTGGCGCGTAGTTTAGGCGGGATTTTTATTCATAATAAATGATATTAATAAAGTAGCAGTCTTTTCAGTTACTGTGTGTATTTTTTACTAGTTTTGTTCAGGTTTTTATGAGTTTTTATGGTCTTAGACATTCCATCTTCCAAGTTTGGCGTTTTTAATGGCTTTAAGTAGTTTTTGGCGTTTGTTTCCATTTTTAGCTTTTAATAATTCTTCTCTAAATTACTTTTATTATAGGTTGGGAGTTTTTGGCGTTTTACTTCATTATGGCGTTTTACTTCATTATGTCGTTTCACAATAATTAAGACTTTTGGCATTTTATTAATATAATGTTATTTTTTTATTCTAAGTTGAAAAATACATAACAAACAACAGAAAAAGAAAATTAAAAAAATAAAAATAGAAACAATTCATCTTTCAAATCTTCACTGTCGTCAATCTCTTTCTTCTTTGAAACATGTTCACTGGCGGTTTGGTTTTGTCATGCTTGTGTTTTTTTGGCCGTTTGGAAAGGCAATATGACATGAGTTTTTTGTTTGAATATGTATCTTCAAACCACTCATCAGTGCCATTCGTCTAATTCTTGCCATTATAATATTCATCAATAACAAAACACAAAAACTGTCATAAGTCTGACCGCAGTATCTTTTTCTTGAAGTTTTGTTCATCTCATTCAGCAAAATGTTAATAGAGTCGCAGCACCTCAGGAAAGAATGCATTTTCCGAAACTTCGTGTAGAACAATATTGAATATACAATAAACGATTTTTGGCGTTTTTCTGAGGAAATAGTGTATCTGAAAGAAAAGTCCATTTTTTTGGAAATTTTTGATGTTTGAGAGATTTGGCGTTTTCTAAGATGATTGGTATATAGTAAAATATGGCGTTTTTGAGTAGGTGTGTTTGATGTTTTGGATTTTTTGGCATTGTAAGATGAATGTTATATAGTAGAAATATGGCGTTTTCAGGTTGGGGGAGCTGTGTTCTTATGTATGAGAATGTTTTGTTTATATAGGGATGCGTTTTGGTCAATAATGGCGTTTTATTCATTAGTTGGCGTTTTTTGTATAGAAGTGTAAAGACCTTTTTAACCTTAATGACGCGCGTCGACTCAATAGAATTCGTGTTATTTATGAAAACGCCACCGCGCCAATCTAGTCCATAGATTGTTTTGATCGGACGATCCATAAGCGTTCTGACCGTTCTCACACTTTTCATCGTTTTCTCTAAATCCTGACCCTGTATATATATATATATAGGAGATTCATTTGAGAAGAATCTTTTTGAAAGAAGAAAAAATAAATTAATTTAGTCCCTATATTTTTTTGATCAATGGTTGGGAATTAAGATATCATTTTTGTCCACATTTAATTAATGCTTTAATTACTAAGGGTAATATAGACAATTTGACATAGAATACTAATAAATATTTTAAAGAATTACCCAAGTCTCACTAATGCCACCATAATTTTCTCCTTCACCATCATTTATGTGTTGGATCCTACACTAATTTTATTAGAAGTGACAAAAATATTTAAAAGTGTTGTGTCCTACACATATTTTATTATGAGTCGCAAAATTATTTAAAAGTTTTGGAGTCCTACACATTTTGTACCCTACACCAAAACATTGTTTTAATAGTGTAGGAAACGTTGAATTTGTATGATCATGTGCATGATTGTTTTTTTTTTTTTTTTGTAAGGTGCACAACTATTTTATAAGATAGACTTATTAAATGATTAGTGTTCATTAATTTGAATAGCAAAAATAAATAATAGACTCATTAAATGATTTGTTCAAATTAACTTTGTATACTTTATTCTTTTTATTCTTAATTTGTAATTTCTTCTTATTTGAACTCTCCACTATATATATACATACATACATATATATATATATATATATATATAGGATGAGAGTTGGCTACAAAGTTCATTTTTCCTACAAAGTGTAAAAAGTCATAAAACACTATAACGTCAACCATAAAACGCACTCAAAACCCACAAATAACAAAGTGAAGATTACTAAAACGCCATACTTGTGGATTTTGTGTTGTGTTTTGGATATTAAGCCTTTGATTGTCGAATGACTAACATTAGTGAGTTTTATGTTGATTATCATGTTGTGTTTTATATTCATAGTTCTACGATGCTGTGTTTGAAGTTTTTATGGACCATTAGGGTTCGGATATTGTGTTTTAGTAATCTTTACTCTGTTATTTGTGGGTTTTGAGTGTGTTTTATGGCTGAAATTGTGGTGTTTTATGACTTTGTACACTTTGTAGGAAAAATAGACTTTGTAGCCGAACCCCGGCCTATATATATATATCTCAGGATTGGAAGTATCCAGGATCCTGAATTCAATTGTGAACCATCACTAGGTACAATTGCAGAATCTTCCACTATCTCCATGGCTAAGTTATCCTCAATAGCAGGGGTTAAGATGTGGATAATGGGTATCTTAACATCCTCCGGAATCTTCAACGATGATCCAAGGTTAGCTAAGGCATCAACTTCTGCATTTTCTTCCCTGGGTACCTGTGTCAAACTAAAAGAAGCAAAAGAGTCTGCCAATTTCTTGACTATCTCTATATACTTGATTAGCATTTCACCTTTGACAGCATAAGAACCATTATAGTGGTTAGTAATTAACAAAGAATCTTCATGTACCTCAAGATACTTGATCCTCATATGCTTGCCTAATTGCAAACCTGTTATTAAGGCCTCATATTCAGCCTCATTATTAGTGGTTTGAAACTCACAAGCAATTGATTGGGGTATAATGTCCCCCTGTGGCGATTTTAGTAGAACGCCTAGTCCAGTTCCGTTGACATTTGAAGCTCCATCTGTGAAGAGTATCCAAGGATCCTTAGTGTCTTCAAGTTGTTAAACTTCCAATTCAGCTTCCCTTTGTAGATCACTACTGAAATCAGCAACAAAGTCAGCTAAGGCTTGGGATTTGATGGCAGTTCTTGGTTCATATTTAATGTCATATGCACTTAGCTTGACTGTCCATTTTGCCATCCTTCCTGACATTTCAGGTTTCCTGAGTACATTCTTGATAGGAAAGTTAGTTTTAACAATAATAGGATGAGTTTCAAAATAATGACGTAATTTAGTAGATGCCATGATTAAAGCAAGAATAAGTTTCTCTAAATGAGAATACCTGGACTCAGCATCAAGTAGACTTTTACTTACATAGTATACTGGATGTTGAGAACTTTCATGATCATTAACAAGGACCGCACTTATTGCCTTAGTAGAAACAGCTAGGTATAAGGATAATGTTTCCCCATTTTCTGGTTTCATTAGAGCTGGAGCTGAGGATAAGTAATCCTTGAGGGCTTGGAGGGCATTCTCATGCTTCTCAGTCCATTCAAACTTCTTATTCTTTCTCAGGATGTCATAGAACTCTTTGCATTTCTCTGATGACTTTGAGATGAATCTGTTCAAGGTTGCGATTCTTCCTGTCAACCTTTGCACATCCTTAGCATTGGCAGGAGACTTAGTGTTCACGATGGCCTTGATTTGTTCTGGACTTGCTTTTGTCACCATGTATCCTAAGAATTTACCAGATTTTACTCCAAAGTGGCATTTGGAAGGGTTCAATTTCATGTTGTATCTATCAAGGATATCAAATGCTTCTTCCAAATCCTTAAGGTGATCCTTAGCTCCCTTGGACTTAACCACCATGTCATCTATATAGACTTCCATTGTGTGCCCAAACTGTTCTTTAAACATCATATTCACTAGTCTTTGGTACGTAGCACCTGCATTTCTTAGTCCAAAGGGCATAGCAATATAACAATAGATACCAGTGGGGGTCATAAAAGTTGTATCCTCTTGGTCAGATGGTTCCATCTGAATTTGTTGGAATCCAGATGAAGCATCCATAAAAGTTAACAACTCATGACCCGCTGTAGCATCCACCATGGAGTCAATGTGGGGTAAAGGGAAAGGATCCTTGGGACATGCTTTGTTTAAATCAGTAAAGTCAACACATACCCTCTACTTTCCATTCTTTTTCTAAACAACAACCACATTGGCTAACCATCTTGTATACTTTGCCTCTCTAATCATACCTGTCTTGAGCAATTTGTCTACCTCCTCTTGGAAAATGGCATTTCTTTCAGGTCCAAACTTCCCCCTTTTCTGATGTATTGGCTTGAAGGACCTGTCAATGCCAAGTTTATGAGTAATAACATCTTTAGAAATACCTATCATGTCTTCATGTTTCCAAGCAAAAGTAGCTTTTCTTCTTTTTAAGAAGGATATTAAATCCTGCTCGATGGTGTCAAGGATCCCTAATCCTATAAAGATCTTGGATTCAGGATCCTCAGGGTTCATCAGAATGTCCTTGACATCTTGCTCTCTTGCCTACAGGACATCCCTTGGAGGATACTTTAATTGCTATGCCTCCCTAGGTCTTGAGGCTGGTTTCATTGATGAAGTGTAACAATTCTTGGCCTCTTGCTGATCACTTTCTATCTTCACCACACCCCATGGAGTTGGGAGTTTCACACACAGATGATACGTTGAGGGGACTACTTTCATGTCGTGTATCCATGCCCTGCGAAGGATAACATTACAGCAAGATAAACAATTAACGACACAAAATTTTTGAACAAAATTTTTTCCCTCTATGTAAATAGGAAGTTTGATGTCCCCCAATGTATTTTTGGTCTCTCCACTGAATCCCACAAGGACAGATGATCTTGGAACGATATCAGATTCGGGAATGTTCATTCTTTTGAGGACATCTAACTGGATGATGTTCACTTAGCTTCCCCCATTAATGAGAATCCTGCGAACAAAATGGTTAGAGATAAATAATGTAATAACTAGACCATCATGATGAGGATCCTGTATATCCACACGGTCATCCTTATTGAAGGATATGATTTTCTCCTGAGTAAGGATGGAAGTCCTAACAGGTCTGTCCCCATTCTACATCTTTGTCTTCTTTGTGTGCCGCTTGGCTGCCGAGAATGAAGTACCACAGATATCAGAGCCACCGGAGATGAAATGGATAATTTGAGCATCGGCTGGTGGAGGAGGAGCCTTTTCAGGAATTTTCTCAGAATCCTGGATCCTTGATTTCTTCCTTCCGAGTAACTTCTTCAAGTATCCTTTGATCAAAAGTTAACCAATCTTTTTCCTTAGTGCTATGCATTCATCTGTGAGATGA
The DNA here is from genome assembly GCA_030545235.1 of Helianthus tuberosus. Classification (NCBI taxonomy): domain Eukaryota; kingdom Viridiplantae; phylum Streptophyta; class Magnoliopsida; order Asterales; family Asteraceae; genus Helianthus; species Helianthus tuberosus. Next base: position 207,599,210 of record CM060442.1, on the reverse strand, counting down.
CCAAAGTCTTCATGATAAGCACACCACTTCGATTTGTCTTTGGTTGCAGCTGGCTTGTCACTCTTCCCCGGCCATCTAGTTTTATCACCTAAATTATGCATACCAAGGATTAGTTCACTATTATCAGCAGCAAAACAATACTCAGAGATAGGAGGATAATCCTCATCATCTTCCTCTTGTTCCACAACATGCACATTCTGATTGTCAGACTTATTGTATGACTTGGATTTGTTATTCCTGAAATAGGATCCTTGTTTGTCTTGCTTAGAGGATCCTGATAGTCTCTCCTGGATCCTTTTATCATCCTCTAAACGGATGAATCTAAGTGTCATGTTCCTTACTTCATCTAGGTTCCAGCAAGGTGAAACACTCTTACTGTATAGTGTGATATGACGAAATTTTATTTTAAGGGAGGTAGAATTGTAACATACGAAACTTTCAAAACCTTATTATAATAAATGTCATAAGTAGTACGGCATATTATTATGTCGGATAATTAGTGTTTAGAACATTGGTCTGTATTTATACTAGTAACGTCTAAAATCTAGAGAATTAATATATCAGTATTACAATATAGGTAACATATTATATTACCACTTAAAAATAAATAGAGACATAATGTTGTGGAAAAAGAATATTTGCCTTTTGCAAAGGATGTCCTTTATTCTATAACCAACAAAATAAAAATAAAAAAATAAGTTTTTTTTGGAAGGAAAAACAGAAAGAAAGTGTCTATTTCTTACACGTCTACTTCTGTTCACAATACTAAATTTCCAGTTGTCAATTTAGAAAGAATAAAAAAGTTTCAGTTGGCAATTTCGATCATTTCCCTAATTTCGAGCAATTATGGCGGGCCTTAGACCATGTGTAATGGTTAATGCCCCTTAAGGGGCATTTTTTGCCACATCACAATCATAATTCTTCATGTAATGGTTAAAACTTCATAATGCCCATTTCATTTATTACTTTCCTTGTTTTTCCTTCTTATTGGGCATTATTCTAGAAATGCCCCTCACTCTTCATGCCCCTATAATGCCCATGAGGAATGGTGTAAGGGCATTATGAAAATCTTTCATGCCCTTATAAAGCCCCATTACATATGGTCTTATTCTTTTCAAAACCTTTGACGCAAATCTCGGGATTTCGTATCCGTCTCAAACAACCAGCATATTCGTATTACTTGATCCATTTATACCCTTTCATCTCCACCAAAACCCTTCGATACTATCGACGAGTTCGCCGCCGCCAACCACCGGTTCGAACCTATCTCGCCAGTTTGTTTCACAGGTGGTCACCATCGCGATTGATCGAGCATCCGGTAAGCTTCTCTTTCCATTCCATTGTTCCTAATTCGGGAGCTCCATGATTGACCCTCGTTATTGTTTTTGTTAGCCACCATTGTCGCGTTCCTTTAGTCGTTTCCGTTCATACCAGTGACATACCGATAATTCCGAGCCACCGTTGCATACCCATCGACTCCATCTAAAGGTCTTCGTTGAACCTACCTCACCGCACCGGCCGTCTATTTTTCGACTAAAGGTATCAATACTAAACCATTCTATCTGCCACCAAGTCGTTATTCTTTGAATATGTACATGAATGGTTTTAAAAGATAAGGAAGTTGTCTGTTCGCTTTGATGTAGGTTGCTAGTTCCGTTTTCATAATTCGTAACCAACAAAGAAATAATGAACAAGATCGAGAATATGAACTAAACACGTTTTCTAACCATTTTCCGATCACCGGAGATGATGATCAGATTGTTAATAGTTCTGGGCTTTTCTACGCCCACTGTAGCCACGATCTCTTTGCATTAAAACCAATTAAGTGCACTAATTTATTAATCTATATATTTAAGAATACGTGTTTTGTTGTTGTATATGTAAATAAACTTTAATAAAGGAAAACTTAAAAACATATTGGTTAATATTTTCCTATCACTATTTTTACCACTCAAAAGCTTGTCATCTTAAGTATCACTATATGTAGATATATGTATAATAATAAGAACATAAAATAACTGCATTTGTTAATAAACCTACCATATACACTAATTAGAGTTACTGTATAAGAGGTTTTTTCTTATAGGAGAACCATCAATATATATCATGGTAAATAATTCAATAATATATTTATAGGTTCTTGCGAACGATTGGAAAAAAAATAGCATCGTTGGTGTAATCATAGAAGATTGCTTAAGGTACGGATTTTGTGGTCTCTTGCTTTTAGCATAATATTGTTTTCTATTCTCATGGTGTACGGATATTCGGTCCGTCACTCATAGCGTGAAATGTTTACTCGTTTCATAATATCGTAGTTATTGAAAATCGTTATTTGAAATCATTACATGAGACACGCATCGTCACTGTTCCATGATTCAATGTTACACGTGTCGTATTGAATTATCACCTATTATACATGCATGCGATAGGATTACATTTTTTTTACTCATTGTCGCATGTTCCCATGAGTTTTGTTAGTTATTATTTTTCATTGGCTAGATGTGACATAGCCTTAGTGTATCATTAGTGTATTTTTCCTTGACCTGAGTGAATCATTTTATTGACCTCAATGCCCGAGCAATATCCACCTATGGGGACATAGGGCGTCATCATAGGCACAGTTGACGTGCACCATCCGTGGCGGTGCGAAAGGCCCACGACGTCTCTATATTATACTGTGTGCCAAGTGATTGCACTTATTGATTATTAAGAGGCGTATGGATCGATCCTAGGAGCGTAAGTGTTAGTGGTAGTGGGATAGGTGTGAGTGCCCACATCCCCTCTACATAGTGGTGCATTGGAACTGCAGCTAATGTACAAAGTGTTAGTGTTTATTATTAGTGGCTCACATGGGTATTTCTAATATACCTTTATGGTATTCATCAGTGATCATTCATCATATTGTATTGTTTGCATCGTTAAAGTGTCTATTGTATTGCTCCTATTATTAATGTGTTAAGTGCTATTGTTTCTCCGTTACTGGGCAATTTTTGGCTCAACCGTTTCTTTTTGTTGTTGTTTTTTTTATTATGTCTTAAACAGGTACTCAGGGAAATCGGGGAAATGTGTGAAGGGTGATAATAAAAAGCTAGAGTTGGAACAAGGAGTTTAATAAAACCTTATATTCAATAAATTTAGACACTTATGTTTTTCTGTTGAGACCATTATACCATTTTGGGGATTTTTGTTTTTAAACCTATGGAATTTATGTTTTAATTAAGTTATTAATTATCTCTGATTACCGAATTGTGTAACACGTCAGCCCTAATCGGCCTCTACAGTTGTAGCAATATCTAGATTAGGAATTTCTAAGGATTCTCTACCGAATTTAGTTATGTAATCCCTTAATGATTCATTATGACCTTGGGTGACCCTATATAAATCACTAGTTAATCGTTCAAATCTCCTACTACATGAAAATTGACTGTTGAACAAATTAACCAGATTAGAAAATTAAGTAATTGAGTAAGGAGGAAGACTTAGCAGCCATTTCAAAGCTGATCCAGTCAGTGTGGATCCGAAACCCTTGTAAAGACAGGCTTCTTTCAACCTTTCAGGAATGGGATTGATTTCCATCCTCTCACTGTACTGTGCTACATGCTCTTCTGGATCAGTTGTACCATCATAGAGTTTCATATTTGGTGTTTGAAATCTCTTTGGTATCTCCGCATTACATATAGGTGGTGCAAAGCCGGACACCTTGTGACTCTCATCTGGAATCTCAGGAATGGGTTTAACCACTCCCGGGACACTTGATATCATATCCATGAGTTTTTGCAACTCCCTTACCATAGCCTGGTTGATTCCTGATTCCTGCACAAGACCATGGTTAGTATTGTAAGATATATTGAAAGTGTTACCTCCTGACTGGTTCGAGGTTGGGATTCCGGATGTGAATCCAAATTGATGTGGTTCTGGTATAATTGTGGGACCAGATGAAGCAATAGTCTGCATGGGAATGAAGTCTCCCACATGAATCTCGGAACTTCTGGGTTGTCGATTCCCTAAGGATCCTTGATCCTAAAAGATATTGGATCTAGTATACATCGGAGCTGAAGGTCTTGGATAATATTCCATGGATCCTTGAACTTGCGATGAGGATCCTTGAACCTGCGATGAGGATCCTTGATGCTGAAGGTAGGATCCTTGAACTGATATCGTCCTCATGTATCCTCCCGAACTGGAGAAGGATCCTTGATGCTGGAAGGAGGATCCTTGAGGCTGAAGAGAGGATCCTGAAGGCTGGAAGTAGGATCCTTGAGCCTGTGTCATAGCCGATGATCCATGCTGCATACTTGATGATCCTCCATGATACGGGACATCTGATGCCTTAGAATACTGAACGGTTGTTGCTGGAGTAGTAAAATCCAATGATCTGGGCACCAATGGGGTGTGATCCTCCGCTGATCTCTTTAATTTCTTGATCTCATCAATTTCACAAAGGATCCTGCCATTGGTTTCATCCTGCTGTTGCATGTAATTCTTCATTTGCAAAATCAAAGAGTAAAGATCATTGTTACTAGGAGCAGAAGAAATAGCAGTAGTTGCTTTTGTGAAAACGGGGGTTGTCTTCTTCGCTGTATTCTTGGCATTCTTCTGGGATCCAGAAGAAACATGAGGCAAAGGTGGAATGCCCTGTGATGAGGTGATCGCCGGCATGGAGCTTGAAGTGTTTCTCCCTTGAGAAGCCATGTGGTTGAAGGTAATGAACAGAAATGACTAAAATGAACAGAATTTTCAAGAATGAAGCACCGATTGCCCCACAGTGGGCGTCAAACTGTTTTGGTCAAAAATCACACAAGGATAATGTAACCAAATCTGATTTTTGTGAGGTTGGATGCTTGGTTAGATGAACAAGTGTATGAACAAGAATTGAATGAAAATAGCAATGAACACAAGGATTTATACGAGGAAAAAGCCCTTAATTAACAAATGATCTCCGGCATAAAAAACCTCGGATAGTGAAAAGTATCACTATGACACTATCAACTATATTGAACAATAAAGGTTACAACTTTGGATGATAACAAGCTCGATACAATGATTTCTAGTGTGTTTGTGTGTGTATTCGCCAATGAGTTTCAGAGAGTTCGAATATGAGCAATTGTGTTCCTAAAAATAGCTTGTTATCCCCTTTTTGAAATGGAAAATAACTAGGTAACTAACTATCCGAAAATTAAGCTTGCCATCCACGATCACCACAACGGTCATCAACTCATGCACGTGCCATAACAATGAGCATATTCCCCTGGAATCTCGGTTAGAACAAGTCTCCTTCGAAATACACCTGCAAAACAAGCTAAAAGGTTATGGAAACAATTGCTAGTTTTAGAATACCAAAGAGGATCCTGGATCCTTAGTCTTCCTGCACCATTTCCTGAGGATCCTTGATCCAGGTTGAACTGAGGATCCGTGATCCATAATCATTAAAATTCTATCCCTAACAATTACCACATGGCATTCTTTGAAATTTGTTATAGTTGAAGTAACATAAGAAATTGACACATGGCATTTAGTGAATTATTTTATTAAAATTAGATTAGATATATACATATTTCTTTTAGAGTTTCATATATTTGAGCATTTGGTAAATTGGTTGGCATGGGGTTTGTTTACACTGATGTCACCGGTTCTAGGCCTCTGTTTCTCTATTTTCACTTCCTTTTTTTCACCATCCTGGCACTACATTGACCCAATTGGTTAACATGCATCTCCATTGCCTCAAAGTTTCATCGCCCTACCAACCGGCGACGGCGGTGGCTTAACTCACAGTCCTACCACCCAATGATTGTGATGAGTCGAATAGTCAGTTATGCTGGAACCCAACGACGTATATGATTGGAGGTTTTCTTTTATGCGGCGTGCTGTTTCTTGGTTCTTCGATTTTCCATCTGGTTTGTTCCTCAATTTTGAGGGTTCTTATTGTAGGAGACTGTCCGTATAAAATAAAATTAAAACTTTTATTAACTTGAATTACAGTACAGAAATGAAGAAAGCAGTAATTTACAATTCATAACTGAAATAAAACGATAAACAAGAACAAAATACAAAATAGAAAGATGTTTTTGGTTGAGGATCGTGTTAGACATCGGTCCCTTAAACAAATTTCGAATCTCCCAAGTGAACTCTTTTATTTCCAGGATACAACACCCTAAGCAGTTGCACTATCGAAGTTGACGAAACCCGTAGATATACCTTGAAACAAGAAAGAAAATGAATATAATTCTATAGGGAAAAAATTCGCATGTATTGGTGATTTTAGGTGTCTCTGCAGCAGGTTGTGATGTTGTATTTATACTGCATCTGAGATGAAACAACAAAAAAACGAATTAAATGAGAGAATTAAATTGCATTAAACGTTTTCAATGCACTTTAATTCATCATTTAATTCTCTCTTAAAACCGGTGACTCGTCTGTTTCAAATGTTGAAGTGAAACTGCTCTGCCATTAAAGTCTGAGAAGCATCTGTCGCGCGCGCAGGACAAACACTCTAATGCACGTGCGCCATTTTGGCCCACTTTCATGCACGAGCCTATAGGTCTGCACCACCCATGTGTCTGCATGCCACATCACCAATGAACCTATACGATCACGCCACACAGTCGCGCCATATTGGCTCACTTTAGTGAGCCGCGCGCGTCACATTAGTGTCCATGCGCCAATCAAAGCGCCATATTGCACCCACGCCACGCACGCACGTGTGCGACACCCTTCGCGAGTACACTAGTGTGTGCTTGTATGAAACAATAAGAAAGGAGTGTTCCCACTTGATTACCACTTTAAGTTTCATCTCTCCTCCTATGTGAGACAGGGTGTCACTTTCCCACTATTTCAGCATTCAATATTTCAAACACCAAACTTTGAGCATCGATATCTCATCCATCTTAGCTAACATTATATATAAACCCATCCCATATAAGGTTCCTAACCATATATAAGCACACTATCCAAAATTCTATGTATAATTATATCACGACATGGAACAAAAAGGACCCTTATAAAGCTATTGAAACTGACCATCAATTAAAGGGAGGATCAACATATCCACCAGCACTCAGGTGAACAACACGCACTTCTTTCTCAACTTTGGCGTGCATTTCGTGAAGGACATGAGATATTTCTTCTATTGAAACTGACCATCAAAATGTATTTTCATAGGTATGTTCCGACATGGCGACATCTAAAGCCTACGGGCTATACAACAGTTAAAAGAACACTTATTACCAGCAAGCAGAGATGTTGAGTTCAAAGAGTTCGCCAACAGGAATAGCGATAAAGAAGGTAAACTACCAGCTAAGTTTGTCAAAATGAACATGTTAGATGATCGTGAAGATAACAGTTCAAGTAGCAGCTTCAATGACATTTGAAAATACATGGAGTTCAGAATAGCAGAACTCATTTATTCGTCGGAACTGATTTGATTTGGCTGGAAATCGGCTTTCTTTGCCGAAAACCACTGATTTATTTAGTCACTAAGGTTCTCTTGCGCTGTTGATCGGCCCTAGCTAGAAAAGAAGACTTCCAATTCAATATTCTTCAACGTTTTGCTGATCTCTAAACCTTAGTTACATTCCAATGTCAAGTCTGCCACAAATAATTATTTTCTGATTAATTTCAAAAGTTCAAAACCAAACAAAAGAAAAGGGAAAAATATGATTTAGAGTGAAAACAAAAACCTCAACATTTCAATGGCATTTACTTCATACTTTTTTTAGTTTTCTTGATCTACAAAGAAATATTCTTCAAAAAAATAATGGCATTTACGGCCAGTTGATCTTTAAATTCAAACCTTCATCCAAACTCCCCTTACATTGTAATACTGAAGAGCGCTACCGAAATAGCCAGACTCCATGAAAAGGCCAGCAGGATTAGAAAAAAAGATGAAAAAGTATGCATTATAAGTACTATTTATGTCCAGATTGATAATATAACTTTAGAAGATCATGAGTAGGCATTTACCTAATATTAATCTAGTTTTTTTTTCAAAAGATCAACCTACAATGGATCCTTAGTAATTATCTTCTATTAATCCTGTGGTTCTGGATGAAGATCAAGTAAAATATCACGTTTTAACGGCAACACTCCATTTTCTACCTTTGACATCATCCTTCAAATTCTGAAGTTGTTCCCATTCAAAGGCTCTTTGCAATGATGCACCTTAACAATCAACATATCTCACTCATTGCTTCCTAATCAATCAAAAACATTTTCAACACTTGTGAAGATGAATTCTCAATGAATGTATCACTGTATCACAGTCGTTTAGTTATTTGATTGTAAAGATTCTACATAAAAAAAAACGCTCAATTTTAATTAATAAAAAAACTGTCAATTTCATATGGGACCTTTCTATAAGGGTGTCCGGGGCGCTTTGCGGGGAGGGATGCGGTGAGGTGAGTCCCCGAGCGGGAACACCGCCGCCATCAACTCCGGGAGCCTAATCGGGGATGGATTTCGGTGGGTGTTCACCGCATGAAGGGAGAGAGGGAGAGGGTGGCCCACCATTGATTCAACCAATCAAGTATTTTCCCCCCTTAATTAAAAAAATAAAAAAACAAGTCCCCCAAGAGGAGTGCCGCCATCAAATTGAGGGTGTGGGGGGAGTTGACGTGGCGCGTGCTGATTGGGTGTGTGTAAGAGAGGTCACTCCCCTAAGAGAGGAGTGCCCCTCTCACCCTAACATGTAAATACCCATTTTGTTGCTCAAACTGTGTCAGAACCTAATAAGTTATAAAGTAACATAAGCGCAACAAAAGAGCCTAATAATAAACCTACAAATTGCTAAGTTGTTTACCTTTTTTAAAATTGCGGATTCTTCAATATTATTTGAAGAGTTGCAAGTTTGATGAATCTTATAACTATCTAGACCAGTCTCCATTTCAAACAAACGAGTGAATCGAATCTACACGTTTCAACATCAGGTTTCTCATTCTTCCCTGTTCAGCATCACACAATAATACAAAAGAACCCATCATTTCAGCCTTAGTCAATAAATCAACAAACTGTATAACCACAAACCCTAAAACCCCAATAAGTCAATAAAGCAGCAATTCAATTATGTAAAACAAACAAACAACAATTTCTACAATTGAACAATTAAAATTTATGAAAAATTAATAAAATTAGGGTTAGAATAAGAGCCAACCTGTTCAGGCTTGAGGAACACGACATCTCCTAACACAATAACAAAGTCAGAATCATCCAAAACTTTCGCCATATCTAACCCTAGATCTCTGTTCGCCAGGTACATCAATACATTGAACAACCAAAATAGTATGAGACTGCTTTTACATTGCTGAGGAGATATGTTCATGTTCTCAAAATCTTCACGAAACAAAATAGAGCAGCAACATTCCGCGCTTCTTCCGAGGAGCGAACTTAACTTAACGATCGCATATGGTCCTTCAAAGTCCACGCCGTGAATCCACCTACGGTCTCCATAAAGCTCAATGAGGATGGTTGTAATTAAACAAATATAATATACAATTGACAATAAAAACTAACAATAGAAAGTACAAGCTAAGACTAAGGGCATGTTTGGCTTAGCTTTTTTTTCAACTTTTGCAAAAGGACTTTTGCCCAAAATAAGTCAGAAAATCCTGACTTTTGACAAATCATAAGGACTTTTGCCCTTCAAAAGGAAAGCCAAACACTTTTCAAAAGTCCTTTTGCCCTTCAAAAGTCCTTTTACCTTCAAAATAAGGAACCCCAAACAACCACTAAAGAGTGGAGGAGAAACTCGAACCCAGCCTTCGCACATAGTTAAATGACGGTTAAGGGGAGAGAGAGCATATATTAGGTTTGAAATTTGAAATGTCTATTTGAAATCCCCATGTACTTTCAATTTTGAAATTCAAATGAAGGGGTAAAATTTTGAAATTCAAATGTGTAGGAACTAGGTTCACTTTTTATTAAAATATATTACAAAATAAATAATAAATAATAACGAGACTCTCGTTATTTGTGGAAAATTCGATTAGTACAATACCGGTTACAAAAACTAAATAAACGAATATAAAATACAACTAAATTGTACCAATCTTGATTCAAAGCCAATGTCTTTGAAAACTTCAACCGCATCTACGAGATCAAAACTCCGCTGCAAGACAAGCAAAATTATTGACGGTTTTTGGTTGAGGCACGTGTTCAACACGCTTCCCTTAAAACAGATTCCGCGCCTCCTCTCAGACGGTCTGTCTCCCAGGGTACAACAAACGGAACAGTATGTGTACTGCCGGAGATGGCACTCACGCCCGAGATTACATCGGGTATAATTTGGTGTTCATAAAAATAGGAAAATATGAAGTTGAGAAAAGAATAATTTAGAGAGTGCTCCTCTCTAAATTTTCCATGGAACAAAGATGAATATGAGAAATAATTTAGAGAATTGTCTTCTCTAAATTTCCTTGGAACCGTAGGACTTCTATGTATGTGTCTGACTTTTTCGTGTATCTACAAAATGAACTTCCATGTTCATTTTATATTCATACAAAAGAAGACTTGGTCAAACCTATTAAACAAGATAATAAAACTTGTAATGAATAGGGTTTAATTTCTCATTAATCTTGTACTAAACAAGATATTTAATATTGTAACAGACAATATTAAAGTTCAATCAAAAGGATTAAAGTGGTCAACTCGAAACGTCCATTTTCATTCATGACAGAATTAAATGAGTTGAGACCATTTAGACGTTAACTCACTAGTGGTTGACCAGTTTTCCTGGTCGCGCGTGTGCATAGCCGGACCTGCACCAAGGCTACCGTCTTACGCGTGCGCCATGACTGATCCTCAAATCCATGCAACACTCTACATGGACCTTACGCCACGCCATATGTACCCGCGCGCCACACATATGCCATTGCTCATACCAGGACGCCACCTGGTCATGCACCATCTATACTTGCGCGCCACACGGATGCTACTACGCATACCAGGACGCCACCTGGTCATGCGTCATCCAAACTGATGTGTCATTTGCAGTCTTCGCCATGGCATCCGCCTACGCCACCCAAGGGTGCACCATAAGCGGACCCGCCATGTATCTGACCACGCGCTCATGGACAAAAATACAAAGGAGGTGTGCGAAGTTCAAAGTGCACTACATAGGGCCTATAGCCCACGGCACGCGCGCATATGTGCACGAGTAAGGGTGCTCCGCACCCTTTAGGGTCCCCACTAGTGTTTGTCTTCAAGGAGTGCTCCTCCTTATATACCACTTTAAGTTTTGTCATTCCACCTATGTGGGACAAGATGACAAATCTCAATCCATTTTTCTCATCTTTTTTTTCCAAACATACAACTTCAAGCTTCGATATCTGATTCATCTCAGCTCTATTTGGACATAGTTTGAACACAAACCCATAAATAATTATTTATACAACACATATATAAATATTATTAATGTCTAAAATATTTAGTGAAAAACTCATTTTCACTAAAATTTCCAACAATCCCCCACATGAATGGAGATCGATTAAAACACACAAAATTCCCCGATGAAAACTCGACAGTCGAGTATTGCAGGATAGGTAGGTTTTGCCTTTGAACCTTCCTTTTTGAAGCATACTTAGTCTACTAGGGTTTTGTAGACGTGATGTCCTTGAACAACCCCCCATTTGTGTAAACGACAGTATACATTCACACAATACTTTCCCTAGCCGGGCCATCCCCTCACTATCGTGTCCTATAATGGTCATGGAGCACTTTCCTGGTTCTGCGGGAGCTCTAGGAATTTTGCCCTAATTCCATTCGAAGCGACCACACTTCTCTCCAACATAGGTGATTTCCCTTTAAATCATTAAAAGCATTATGGTTTACTATGATTTACACAAATCATAAAACCACATATTATGCTTAACCTCACAACAATGTCACTGAATATTATAGGAATGGACTAGGACGTATTTAAACACCCTTTTATAGTTTTAGGGGGATATATGAAACATATAAACTAGCTTATATATAAACATATATATTAGCTACGCCCCCACAGTGACTACCCTTCGGTTCATGATTAAGTTGGCCTATTGAACCTAGATCTTGGGATCTCCAGTCAACTAGGTTAGGTTTCCCTCATGTCCCTTTTTCCATGGCTTTAGTCCCATTCCACAACCTGATCTCTTATCAACCCACTGGTTGTTGGATCCAAAATTATCTTTGACTTCGCTAAGTCACCAACGATAATTTAAATTGTGATCAGTTGTTCTAACGTGTTCTTGACTCGCTAGTCACTTTTGCCTTTTAGTCAATTCATAAGACTTATAACTCGTGATCTCAACCTGGATCCAGTTATGTACCTTGTCTTAGAATGACATGAAACTCAATTCATGGTTGGACACGTTTTCACCATGCCTTTGGTGTGTCATGACTGACATCTTACTAGATTTTGAATCTAACCAATTGGCATTCGAGTCCAATCTACTCGATTGACTCCATATAACCATTGTGTACTCCACTAGGTCATGCGTTTGCAATATATGCAAGTCACCCCCACATTTAAGTGTAACTGGATAGCATCCAAATGGGGTGATGAAAGGTTCTCCCTTTCATTTCGAGTTTGAGAAAACTTCTCAACTCCTATTTCCACATTCAAATGCAAGTCACCCCCACATTTAAGTGTAATTGGATAACATCCAAATGGGGTGATGAAAGGTTCTCCCTTTCATTTCGAGTTTGAGAAAACTTCTCAACTACCATTTCTTCATACCCTAAATGGTTCCTCCCCCCACATTGCTTGCATTTTAATGAAGTTATATTTATAGTTTTGTTTATCACAAAATTCGTTCTTGTGTCATCACGTATTTTGAATGTTTAAAGTTAATTTAATCTCCGTCGAGCATATAAATTAAGAAGTATTAGTCTAGCATGTTTTAGACCACAATACTCTAGCATGTGAACAGAAGATGCATCATTCTGATTCTTCACAGCCTTAAGAGATAACGCATTATCTCTTTCGAACATTCGTTTCTTAGTTTAGACACAATAATGAAATTTATTTTACCATTCCAAAACCATCGGTTTTTAGGAAAGCCTCAAAACCATAGTTAACTCCATCCATTAGGATCATAACTCGTTTGCCTTTTTTATCTCCAAGGCTTCACCATTGACTTCCTAAAGACTTAAACATAAGTCTTAATCCAAGTCACTTTGATGAAAAATCTTTGTATAAAATCACTTGAGTCTTGAGATATAGCCAATTAGATTGACTCTCAACAACAAAGCATTCACGTATGCCTATAGTGATATATACATTTACATTGTTGTTTCATTAATACCATGTATTGGGATACTCTCCCAAATTGAGGACCAAGCCTCCACATAGTTTAAACAACATTGATTGTGGTAGAAGTATCTACAAGTCCATCACTATTGTAAATTTCCATTAATAAATTTGCCAAATTTATTAAAATCATTTACAATAATAATATATATTTCTTTCATATGTTATATTCTTTGAAAACTTACATGTGCATTTCCATGTTGATCCTCTCAACATTAGATGACATATCTCGTTTTCGTGCATTTCAACTCAAACCATGCACCATGTTTCTCACGAACTCGTTATACGTTTGATGTTTGATTTGTGACTTATTACATAAGTCATGATCACAACCCGCTTGTTGTGTCCGTGTAAATTAGTTTTTACACTATGTATCAAAATGTGTATCCTTTTGACAACTTATTAGTAGTCCAAAATAACGGATACACCAATGATATCTAAACATCAAATCCCAAAGTTTTATTATTTTCAACACTTTAGAACGAAATAAACGCAATTACATCGTTCTGTCATGTTTTGAGGTACTCCCTCAATGGAACACGTATAACTTGTTTCGTCTTGAAGCTTTAAACTTGAAAAATCACAAGTTGTCCAAAATATAAAGTTGTTTACAATTAACTACTCGCAAGTAGTTGAGCAACTTATTATATTTATAACAACATCGAGTTGTTTTTCACAAAATAGTCTCTCCAAGACTATTATATGGTTCAAGACGTTATACTTCTCGTGTAAGTATCGAATCACTTATACTTCGCAAAGACATGTTTTATTCGTTCAAAACATTTCTCGTTTTTGCAAGTGTTTTAATATTAAACTATATATTTATGTTTTGATTACAAATCAAGACAATAAACCTTATAATAGTTTAATAGATAAAACAATTTCAAACTCGCTCGTTTGAAAGTAAAACGAATACACATCGTTTTAATAAATGGTTTATCATATTCAAACCATTTCTAACCGCGGTTAGATAATAACGATTATCAATCGTTAAAATGAGTGGTTTGTATGAAAACCAATTTTAATATGCTAATTAGAATTTAAATGTTTAACAAACATTCAAAATGTTCGATTTTATAAAGTAAACCGCTTCTAACGCGCTCGTTAAAAATAAAACGAATACATTTATTCACTTTTGGTTTACTTAAATGAACGTTTTCTTACACGCTCGTTAGAAATGAACACATATCTTTTCTAACACGCTCGTTAGAAAATATATAAACGATTACAAAGCATCTTAAATAGTTTATCATAGTTAACCCGGTTCTAACCCACTCGTTAGAAATTAACGATTGCAAATCGTTAAAATAGTTGGTTATAAGATAAACTAATTCTAATACGCCAATTAGAAAATTAGACGATTATTTATTGCCATAAGCAGTTTTTGGTTTATATAAAATAAACGTTTTCTAACCCGCTTGTAAGAAATAAACAATTGACAAAGTCGTTAAATCGTTTCTAACACGCTCGTTAGAAAATAAACAACTATCAAACTCTTTAAATCGTTTCTAACACGATCGTTAAAAGTAATCGATTACAAAATTTGTTTCGAAGTTTATAAAAAATATAAACTATTTTTAACACGCTCATTAGAAATAAACAAATAAAAATCGTTTAAATGTATGTGGAAAAAAATCCATTTCTAACTCGCTCGTTAGAAATTTAATAGTTTAGACGAAACCGTTACAAGGTTTATTATCCAAAATAATTGTCTCCAACACGCTCGTCGGTAATTATTTGAAATAATAATATTTTCTAACACGCTCGTTAGAAAGTCTAAACGTATATTTTCTAGCACGCACGTTAGAAAATCTAATCGTCTTTTAACAAGTTAGTTTTACACAATCATCGTATCTAACACGCTCATTAGATATAAAGGATGATATTAAAACTTATTATTCTATAAAATTCTAACACGCTCGTTAGAGATATAAATAATTTTAATCTTGTTATTCTTTCAACAAGGTTTCTAACACGCTCGTTAGAAAATATTAAAACTAGTTATTTTATAAAATAATTACTTTCTAAAATGCTAATTAGAAAATATAAAAATTTCAAGATTTTTAAAACCAACATTAATCTCTCAATTATGGTTACTAAAAGCTTATTAAAAATAAATTAAATGTTACAAACATTTAATTTGTACGGGGTTACAAAATAAAATTTTCTAATACGCTCATTAGAAAATTTAGTATTTCAAAAACCTATTAAAATACATATTATTTTGTATATGTTCGGTTTTATCTAAACACGAACAAAAACCATGAACTCCAAAACTTGAATCAAAAAGTCGTTTTGCAACCCGGTATTCGGATTAAAGATTGTACTCCAATCATAAAATTAATCCGACTCATTGTACTAAATAAATATTTCCCAAAAAATATTTTCAAGATTTTAACAAAAATCTCATTAAATATTTTAACTTTCGTGAACCTAAATCCTCGTAGAGAAGGGATTTAAGATTGTAGCAACAATCTTCAAGAAAGTCTGTTTTAAGATTGTAGGAACTAGGTTCACTTTTTATTAAAATATATTACAAAATAAATAATAAATAATAACGAGACTCTCGTTATTTGTGGAAAATTCGATTAGTACAATACCGGTTACAAAAACTAAATAAACGAATATAAAATACAACTAAATTGTACCAATCTTGATTCAAAGCCAATGTCTTTGAAAACTTCAACCGCATCTACGAGATCAAAACTCCGCTGCAGGACAAGCAAAATTATTGACGGTTTTTGGTTTAGGCACGTGTTCAACACGCTTCCCTTAAAACAGATTCCGCGCCTCCTCTCAGACGGTCTGTCTCCCAGGGTACAACAACCGGAACAGTATGTGTACTGCCGGAGATGGCACTCACGCCCGAGATTACACCAGGTATAATTTGGTGTTCATAAAAATAGGAAAATATGAAGTTGAGAAAAGAATAATTTAGAGAGTGCTCCTCCCTAAATTTTCCATGGAACAAAGATGAATATGAGAAATAATTTAGAGAATTCTCTTCTCTAAATTTCCTTGGAACCGTAGGACTTCTATGTATGTGTCTGATTTTTTCGTGTATCTACAAAATGAACTTCCATGTTCATTTTATATTCATACAAAAGAAGACTTGGTCAAACCTATTAAACAAGATAATAAAACTTGTAATGAATAGGGTTTAATTTCTCATTAATCTTGTACTAAACAAGATATTTAATATTGTAACAGACAATATTAAAGTTCAATCAAAAGGATTAAAGTGGTCAACTCGAAACGTCCATTTTCATTCATGACAGAATTAAATGAGTTGAGACCATTTAGACGTTAACTCACTAGTGGTTGACCAGTTTTCCTGGTCGCGCGTGTGCGTAGCCGGACCTGCACCAAGGCTACCGTCCTACGCGTGCGCCATGACTGATCCTCAAATCCATGCAACACTCTACATGGACCTTACGCCACGCCATATGGACCCGCGCGCCACACATATGCCATTGCGCATACCAGGACGCCACCTGGTCATGCGCCATCTATACTTGCGCGCCACACGGATGCTACTACGCATACCAGGATGCCACCTGGTCATGCGCCATCCAATCATGTGTCATTTGCAGTCTTCGCCATGGCATCCGCCTACGCCACCCAAGGGTGCACCATAAGCGGACCCGCCATGTATCTGACCACGCGCTCATGGACAAAAATACAAAGGCGGTGTGCGAAGTTCAAAGTGCACTACATAGGGCCTATAGCCCACGGCACGCGCACATATGTGCACGAGTAAGGGTGCTCCGCACCCTTTAGGGTCCCCACTAGTGTTTGTCTTCAAGGAGTGCTCCTCCTTATATACCACTTTAAGTTTTGTCATTGCACCTATGTGGGACAAGATGACAAATCTCAATCCATTTTTCTCATCTTTGTTTTTCCAAACATACAACTTCAAGCTTCGATATCTGATTCATCTCAGCTCTATTTGGACATAGTTTGAACACAAACCCATAAATAATTATTTATACAACACATATATAAATATTATTAATGTCAAAATATTTAGTGAAAAACTCATTTTCACTAAAATTTCCAACTAAATGAAGAGGTAAAATAATTATGTATTTTAAAAAAATAAAGTGATGTATTTTAAATAAATGAAAGTGATTTAATGATGTAATAATGAAGTAAGACAAGCTGAATTGGCATAGCTAAGTGTCTGACACATAAGCTTTTTCGACGTCATCTCATAGTCTCCTTTAATAGTACGCAAAGATACTACAAAAGAGATGTGAGGGAATAGTGTTAGGCAGTTGCATAACACTTCCCTATTGGCCATAGAAAATGACGCTTTTATCCTCGTTTAAAATTATAACATTGCCATCGGTAGTACTAGACAGCTGTCTTACACTTCCCCCAGACACTCGCTTATTGGTCCTGACAAATTACAATTTTTCCCAGTTCAATATTATAGTCTTGCCATCGTTCTAGTTTTTTAAACAAAACTGTGGTAATGTTTTGTTTTAATCGGTTAACTCGATGTAATTTTCATTGAGATCTGTTATGAATCATATGTACAAGTAACCAAAACATGGGCTTACATGTTATAAAACTGAGAAATATTCGACTTAGCTCCCCGCAACGCGGGCAAGACATAAAACTAGTTTTATTAGTAAGAGAATATGAGGAGGCAAAACTAAAACTAACAAAATAGTTGTGGTCAAAGCATAAAAAGAAAAACTCTTACTATAGTTTTTGTGTTATTTAATAATAACTAGTCTTAAGCTTTCCGTGTTGTAGGGCGGGTGTGTAAAAGTGTCTTACCAGTGTTGCGGGGCCAGAGGGTGTAAAACCGTGCTAAGTAGAAACCGAGCTACGACCAAAACCGGAAAAAAACATAAAACAAAAACAATAATTTTTAATGCCAAATAGCTCACGTGATGTAAAAACTACAAAACACCTGGTTGCCCAAACATTGTGCTAAGTAGCAATCGAGCGACATCCAAGTTCAGGAAAAGACATAAAACAAAAACTAATAAAAAATTAAGTTTGTTTAACTTTTTTATGACAAAATTATAAAAATAAGAAATAAAATTGTAAAACAAAAACGAAACAAAAAAAACCTAAAGTTTAAAAAACTATAAAAAAAGTAAAACACAAAAGACAAAATATGTTACTATTCATTAAGATGTGATAAAGTAATACATAACTTGAATTCACTTAGAGTACCTGACTTTTTAGCATGCATGTTAGGTTAAATAGAGGTTGATGATTGGTAGGTCGTACACAATATGGATTGAAGGCAACACCACTCTATCAACCTTAGATGCCATTTTATGATATTTCCGTGTTATGTTTTAAAACTTTTGTGACTTGATGTATTTGACGTTTTGATGTTTTCCATTGCGTTATATGACATTTATAGGATTAAGAGCTACGATTTGATGCTTGGTTCTAACTATGAGGGCTCTCGGGGTTGTGACTTTATAAAGAGAGAACATGGGAATGATTAGAGATGGTCAATTGGTCATAATGGTGATATGACGGCATTCTAAAAGTGATGGGGGTAGAGTGTGAGGGTTATTGTTAGTATCCATTTATAAAAAAATGCCACTTAACACTTTAGTACCTATTAGCCGTGTAAACTTCAGAAAAGTAAAAGTTTAGTTTAGATCTCTTAGTAGTTTGCCAATAACATGTTATCATATTACACAAAACAATTTTTGAAGGTTGTAACGTATATTGTGGTTTAAATGCATACGTGATGCACATGTTTAAACCACAAAATGTGACAACTGGCACAAAACCGGTAATTTTCGTACAATTTAATTATTATTTAATATCTGCAATTATGTGTGTAAATGTCAACATTGTCTGATTTCATGCTATACTCGTGAATTCATGCACGTTTTATACTTCAAATATTGCTTTATGCATTACTGTTAGCGTTGCGTCAGAAAGACTAGTAAACTCACCGGTAAGACACACTGTGTCAGCAACTCTGCAGAAAGCAGTCAGATAATGAAATTAGGGCCTAGGAGTAGGTCCAACGTCTAAAATACATTAAAACTCAAGTATGGATACAAGGGTTAACATATAAACTTTCCGGAAGCTAAACTATGCATTAAAAAGCACCCGAAACACACTTTAAATGCTGAATTTTTACATATTTCAGCAATAATTCAGCTCTAATCAGTATTTTAACACTGAAATATCATGTAGAATTTATGTTTTATGGTCCAAATTAGCTTACAAAGTGTCGGGAATTGAAAGTGTCACAAAAGGGCACATAAAGGACACTAAACGGCGCAATTTAGCACTTTAACGAACCGGTATCTAACCGAACAACCGGACACTACCTGAAACATCAAAATTATACTAGAAGCATTGTTTTATTATTTCCGAGCTAGTTATGATCCCCGAACACCCTAATACACTATATAACACATAATATGCATAAACACTAAACACTACACTTGGATTTCAACTAATATGCTTAACTAACCATTAAACCACAACTTATACCCCCCCTTCCAATTGACGGTCACAAGTGGGTCCCCCACTTGTGATTTCCTTTGATCTTATAGGATCTCTTAAGATTATGATCTTGGATATGCTTTGTACTTAGAAGACACAATACACAATGGTTAATGAAGGATCGCGAGATGACCTAACGAGTCGATCAGAAGAGTTCTCAGACTGAATCAGAGGCGGAATTCATTGATTCAGTCTTTTTTTAGCTTGATTTCACTATTAAACGTCTCTTTTATTGATCTGCTGACAATTTACAAGCGTTGGAGACGATTCGGCAGAGTTTCTCCATTACACACAAGACCTTCACACCTGTTCTAATGATTTCGCTCATGAGACCCTTATATAGAGATGGTGGTTTCGCTCATATGTACACGTACATATAAGCAGAACCTCTCATGTCCATATAAGCGGAACCTCTCATGTCCATATAAGCGGAACCATCTTTAAGGTTTCCCACATACGGACATGTTTATAAAAGCGAAACCATCTATAAGGTTTCCCACATACGGACATGTGGTTTCCCACATATGGACATGTCGGGAAATCTCGTACAATGTGCCCTAATCTATACATTCTAAGACTAAGACTCGATACAAGACGAAGTCGACAGATGTAGTGCACCAACAGTTAATACATAAGCTTGGTTATAAGAAGAATTTGGTGGATTAAGGTTTCATTATCTCTCACACATTAACACACACTCCATCTCTCCCTCTCTTGCTCACCTTCGGCCGAGAACAAGAGGCCACACCACCACCATCTTCATCCAATTCTCATACATTCCAAGTTGATCACAAAGTGTAAGAAGGCTTACAAGCAAGCTTGGTGGTCTTGGAGATTGAAGGACCTCTCCCATTTGCTATTATCCATCACATTTGTCACCTTCATCATCTTGTGTTCATCCCTAGCCATAGAGCTAGTAGTAAGGCCCTTATAATCCCTTGTTATTTCTAATTTTGTTGGTTAAAAGATGATGAACATTGTTAGTCATGAAGAACACTAAAGAACATAATCATGAAACTTTAACACAAGCTTAATAACATAAGAATACATGTTGATTAGTGTTGATTTGCTTCTTGATGATTGATGATTTGTGTTAGTGATGTTAAACATCATATGAAACCTACTAGATTGTGATTTAACACATGATCTAGTAAGGTGAGGTGGTGATCTTGTGAAAGACCAAGATCATCATGCTTTATGTTTTCATGAACTTGAAGAATGGAAATGATTTTGTGAATGATGAAGTATGTAATATGTTACTAGTCATAAACATGGATGATTTCAAAACTAGTTTTCTCAAGAAACTAAGTTAAATCACAAGATTTACATAAACATTGTTTTTAAAGAAACAAACACGTTTCTAGTGGTGAAACAAGTATAAGAATACATTGTTTACAAGAAAAATTCAAAAGAATGATTTTTTGGAAAAATCATCTAGTAAGTTGTAAAAGACTAAACTTTACAAGAACGAGATTTACGAACAGATAACCGCTTTTTAAAGGGTAACTAGTCCTACAAACACACTACCAAGATACTACAAGTTTTTATGAAAGTTCAAGTTCATGATTGTTATGTAAATAGCATTGTTTTGTGATGTGCGCAAAATGCAACATATAAATTACATCAATTGTGGCATAAAACTAACCCTTTTTTGTACTAATGTTGGAAAAAGTGTGTTTTTGTCTTGCTTTTGTATTTTCAAGATTAAATGAGCTCAAATTAACAAAAGAAGCAAAAAGGCAGCTAAATCTAACATAAATACAAGAAAAGGAACAAACGTGGCATGCCCGACCTCACCGACAGCATCTCCCCAAGCAAAACAAGAAGACAGAAGACTGAACACGCCCCATGCTCAGTGAACACGGGGGCGTGCCCAAGTGTCAGCATAAAAGACAAAGCTGTAGAAGCTTGCTTCTATTGCCCACCACGGGGCCGTGCTCAGCGGACACGGGGCCGTGGTCAACTATAAGATTCGCAGAATCCAGGCAAATCTTGATAGTACAGATACGCTTCTGCACACGGGGTCGTGCCCAGCGGACACGGGGGCGTGGACAACTAATGCAGACAAACTGCAATTAATGAAGACAGAGAAGAGGATGGACACGGGGCCGTGCCCACTGGACACGGGGCCGTGCCCGAGCTACTGTTCGGGCTATAAATAGGGGTGCTTGGCTCATTTGCAAACCATCCCTTGGCACACCACCTCTTTCACACTCACCCACCACCCACCACCATCACAACACCATAATCCACCACCATCATCCATTGTCCATCATAGAGTGTGTGAGTCGTCTCGGGATCCAAGATTGATCGTAAGAGTTCTTGACAATCAAAGGCCATGTTTGCCTAAGTCGCTTACATCACTTGGTGAAGACAAGTGTCTAGTATAATACTTTTTTATTTTTAATCTTTTCGCACTTTTTACTTGGTTATGTATTAATGACTTTAATAACTAGTTTCTTATGTTGAAGGTGATTCTTCCTTATCGTTTGTCCGTGGTGTCTTGGCATTATTTTACTGTCTATATAAAATAAAAGATTTTCACCATTCATATCTCCACGGTCTATATGGAGGTATGTTGGCTACCTGGTCGGGGGTTAAGGGAACGGTTTGGTAAGATTCTTGCCTTGTTCAGTGTATAGATCCTGCAAGGACCTGGGTCAAATTTAGTAGGACCTCCTTCAATACCCACCGGTATTGGATGGCGGGGGTCCAAACTCTTTGATCCCCTCATATGTAAGCTACTATTAATACTTTAACCCGGCTATTTAGGACTGTATCCCTGCTGACTCAGACTACTTAGCCGAGGGTAACGTCACCTTCAAAAGAGGGGCCTACCATAATATGCATTAATAACTTAATTAATTATCTTTCAATAATCCGACCCTTTAGGATTGTATCCTTGCTGACTCAAACTACTGGGTTGAGGGTAACGTCACCTTCAAAAGAGGGGCCTACTACAGTAACTAAGATAATCTCTTAAAAAGTGAAAAAGTGCGGAAATAATCAAAGGTTACACTAAACACGAGTCGGAGCCAAGTGATTCATCTTGTCTATCTGTTTTTATTTTTATTTTATTTTTCAGCATTTTAGTTAGTTTTTATTTTTCTTGTTTTAAAACCTTTTTTCTAAACTTTTGATTTGATTAGACGTTGAGGATAAACCGGTACTAAAAGCTCTTGTGTCCTTGGACGACCTCGGTATCTTGCCAACACTATACTACGCTCACGATGAGTGCACTTGCCCATATGTGTGTTTGGTGTTAGTAAAATATCGTGTTTTATAAATTTAAAACTTGACTAACGTGTAAAAAGGGCTTAAAATATACTTAATTCCTTATACCACCACACACGCATCAAGTTTTTGGCGCCGTTGCCGGGGACACAAGGATTTTAAGAAAGTTAGAAATCAGCGGCCTAATCGTGTTTTCTAATTTTTCTGTTTTTTTAGATTTTTCGTAGTTTTTCAGTTTCTGCAGACGCTCAGCACGGGCCGTGCCTGGTCGGACACGGGCCGTGCCCAGCATTGTTACTGGCAGTTTTTATTTTCCGAGTTACAGAGAGCTGAGCACGGGGCCGTGTCAGTGCAACACGGGGCCGTGTCCAACTCCCCAGTAACAGGGATCCGGAAAACAATCACTGTATCTCCGACCACGGGCCGTGTTCACCTGAGCACGGGGCCGTGGTGAACTTTATGACCAACGTTCTTTTCTGTTTTTATTGCAGGACTTGGAACCCATGTGCCACATTCGAACTTCCTACGTAGTGTATGAGCTCCAGTTCTAGTAGGGACATAAAAGAACCTTTAGAAGAATGTAACGCCCTAACACGTTTTAACCAAAAATCGCAGCGGAAATACGAACTTAAAAATTTTCTTTCATTGTATTCATTCTAACATACTTAGAAATCCATTAAATCACTCTTTTACATTAAATACATTAATGCTTTCTATAAATTTATAAAATCTGGCCTACTTATATTAAATTACGTGACCACACACACACCCACGTGCAATCCATGTCTTGACTCGATCTTCAACCGCGTACACTTCTTGATGAAACATCCATAAACCTGTACAACCTGCAGTCGCCACATTCAATCACATCATTAGTAACCGGTGACATAATACAAAATCTTATCACATGCATAATAAGGCGTTAACATATCATGCTTTCTCTTATACTAGCCCCTTCATCCATCCATTCGATCACTCGCATCAGATTGCGGAGCCAACCTTCACTTCCATTGTTAACATGCCTATATTTCACATTAATTCTTAATAGAAAAATGGTTAGTATCATTAGCTTTTCTTTATATGAACATATCCTCGAATACACATAACTCATCTTATTCACTTTCGCATATAATTAAATACTCACTCAAGCATGTATTCACTTTCTATTCATACACGTACTTACAATTTACATCCTACATGTATAACTCCTTAATTCATCTTTATGCATAATTCGTTATGTAAGTTCCCTTTTCTTACCCAAACTTAATCGAATCTCTTTCTTAACCACCTCAGCCCATTTCCACTAAAACTTAACTTAGTAATCACATTGATCCATATCTTCTTACATTACATTCAATAATTACCATATATCATAAATACATTACCAAACAAAAGGGTAAGTTCGGAGTTCACTTACCTCGTGCGTCCGAGTTCGAGCATAGCTTCCGTGTTTATCCTTGGCCCGTTGCCCTTCCATGCTTGTGTCCATGTTGACATGACTCCTATCCGTACATGTCATCACATTCATCATAACATGATTAGCATACATGAGCATACATACCTTTTAAATGAAGGTTTCTTGCCATATCATCTTATCAACTAATTTCTCACTTGTAATCCATTCAAAACACATTCCTTATACAAATCTATTATTTAATTCATCATCATCACATTCTACATACATTTATTCATTATTAGCATACAATCTCACTTATCATTTTCTCCTAAGCATTTCATCAAACACTTGGTGCGCATATCACTTTCTAAGCATAATGTACAAGTGCTTTAAGCATGTTCTTCCCTATTTCATCTTATGAACCATCACATTCAAGCAAAATCTCATATTCATAAATTCCACATCAAGTTTATCTATCTAAGTCTATCATATAACACCTTATACATCACAAGATCACACTATAACATCTACAAGTTCATCATGATCATCTTCACACTCATGCAATGGGTTTTCATTCTAAATCACCCAATTACTTGAAATTATTCATAACACAAGTTCTATTTGGTGTTTCTAACACCTCTACAAGCTTAATTGCATACAAATTCATGTATTGATCATAACCCACTTCAAACAAGATCATCAAAGCTAAGTTTTAAGACATACCTTACGATCCCCTTGTGAAGGTGATCGTTAATTCATGTTCGGTTGTGAATTTGGGCTTCGTTTAGCCTTTCAATTTGGAGAATTTGTGAAGTTTAGGGTTTTGGCTCCATGGGAGCCTTCCCTGCTCGTTGATGAACACACACACGATGTGTGTGTATGTGTGTGTTGTTTTCTTTTTAATAAAACAACTTTCAAGTTGTTCACTTTGGTCCCTCATGTTTCGTTTTAATTAAATAAGGCTACAACCCTTCGTTTAATACCAACGATACTAATATTCAACTAGGTTAATTATTCCTAGTTAATAATTATTTACGGGTTCACTTTTACCCCTAACGGTATTTTTACCCGTTCCTCTATATTAACCGGGTTTAAATTACCAAACCCATTTTTGGGGTGTTACAAAGAACCGGAACGCTTTCTCAGAAAAAGACTTAAAGCTAAAAACCAAGAGAAAGTTTCGGGGGACCCACTTCCGATGGCGGACCAACGTACCCTCATGGATTACCTACGACCCACCGTAGGTAATCTCGGCGCCGCTATCAATGCACCGAATGTCGAAGCCAATAATTTCGAACTTCGGCCACATTTGATACAAATGCTTCAAAACTCCGCAACCTTCCATGGGCTTGCGGACGAGGATCCCCATCTACATATTACTAATTTCTTAGAAATATGTGATACCTTTTGGATCAATGGAGCATCAAACGACGCCATCCGCCTTCGGATGTTTCCATTTTCACTAAAAGACCGAGCTACGGCTTGGCTAAATACCCTCCCAGTTGGCTCGGTAAACACCTGGGATGAACTAGCCTAAAAGTTTCTATATAAGTATTTCCCTCCTGCTAAAACGGCTAAATTAATGACTGAAATTAATACATATTCATAAGAAGATGGGGAATCCTTATATGAAACTTGGGAAAGGTTCAAGGAGCTACTAAGAAAGTGTCCTCATCACGGTCTTGCGGTATGGCAACAAGTATCCACTTTCTACAATGGGTTGTTGCCACAAACAAGACAAACGCTTGATTCTAGCTCCGGGGGACTTCTAGGTAATCGTCGCCCAAATGAAATATACAATCAAATTGAGGGAATTGCTCAAACAAATTTTCAGTGGCACACTCCCCGAGGCAATAAATCTATTACCCCGGGCGCCCATAAGGTTGATGAAAGCACTTCTTTACAAGCCCAAATCGAGGCCCTTTCTTCAAAAATCAAAAAGTTAGAAATGGCAAAAACGGCATCGGTTATGGCTTGTGAGGGGTGTGGTGGGCCACATGAAAATTGGAGTTGTATGAAAGAAGTTGATGATCAAACGGAAACGGTATACTACATTGATAATAGACCTAGGCCGTCGGGTCCTCCAACGGGTACCTACAACCAAGGATGGCGTAACCACCCCAATCTTGGTTGGAGAGATCCCGACAATGGTAGTAACCAACAAAACCAACGAACTAACTTTCAACAAACACAGAATTTTTCTCAACAACAAGGTGGACGAGAAAGGCTTGAAGATACTGTATCTCGTCTCATCTCCGACACCGAAAAGAAAAACTCGGATCGATTTCAGCAATTGGAATCGAATTTTAGATATCAACAAGCTAGCATTCAAAACATTGAAAAACAATTAAATCAAATAGCTCAAAATTTCTCCGAGAGACCACAAGGCGCGTTACCAAGTAATACCGAGACCAACCCAAAGGCGCAAGTACATCTCATAACATTGAGAAACCGTACCGTGGGTCCTGAAGAGGCTCCACTTCCACCAACTGAAAGAAGCCAATCTAGCCAAACCACAACTCCACCCGCGCCCCAACAAGAGAAGGCTTCTTCACCAATTCAAGAGCCTACTAAGACTCCTCCGGTTCCATACCCGGTCGGTTAATTCGTCCAAAGACCAATGAGCAATTCGCAAAGTTCAAAAATTTACTAAAACAATTGCATGATAATATTCCATTTATCGAAGTCCTAACCCAAATGCCTAAATATTCAAAATTCATGAGGGACTTCCTCACTCATAAAAGGAAAATTGAATCATTGCAATTAGTTAACTTAGGCGAAGAATGCTCCGCCTTACTACACAACAAACTCCCACAAAAGAAGATTGATCCTGGAAGCTTCACGATTCCTTGCTCGATTGGGGAATCCCCCATTCGCAATGCACTAGCCGATCTTGGGGCTAGCATCAACCTCATGCCCGCATCAATGTTCAAATGACTCGGCCTAGGAAAAACGAGCCCTACAAAGATGAGCATACAACTTGCCGATAGATCCTTCAAATATCCACAAGGTGTCGCTGAAAATCTATTGGTCAAAGTCGACAATTTCGTCTTCCCGGCCGACTTTGTCATACTAGACATGGAAGAAGACACCGAAGTACCTCTCATCCTAGGGAGGTCATTTCTAGCCACTGCCCAAGCAGTGGTAGACATGAATGACGGAACACTAACATTGAAGTTTGGGGACGAGGAAGTAAAGTTTGGAGTCGGAAAAAGAGTAGAAATCGAAGACCCGGTCAACTACATGAAGGTCATAGACTCAACCTTGGATGACGCTCTCCGACGGTGTAACATGGGATGCAAAACATCCCACTTGGGTAACATATGACCAGGCTTTGGGTCTAGCCAAGGACCCTTATAAACGTGGCGCACCACGGAGGCATTCCGCGGAACTATCCTTAGTTTAGTTTAGATTAATTTTTTTTTATGTTTTCTAGTTTAGTTTTAATTTTCAGGAATAAAACACACTCGGGATGGTGAAGGATAACACGTGAAACTTGGACCAGCACCCCATGCACGAAAACAGGGCCATCCGACAAAATTTTCTTCATTACAGCAAGTTCAGCACGGGCCGTGCCCACCCAACACGGCCCCGTACTGCACAGTCTGCAGAAAATGCCCAGTTCAGGTAAACTGGACACGGGCCGTGTTCACTGAACACGCCCCCGTGCCCAGGCTTCTGTTTCTCTTTATTTATTTCTGTTACTGGTGACTGAACACGGGGCCGTGCCCGGACACCACGGGGCCGTGTCCAGACGCCCAGTAACATAAAATTTTGTTTTTTCACACCTTTTTACACATTCAATCAACCTAAAAACTTATTTTTGGGACACATTGAGGACAATGTTTAATTTAAGTGTGGGGGGGATGCTAAAACCTTGAATCTTGCAAGTCCTAATTACAAGCCTTACACAAAACTCTATTGGAACCGCTAATCACCCCAAATTTTTTCAAATTTTTTTCATTTTTTACTTGTTTAGGTTTAACTTGGGAAATTCAAGTTCTAAAAAGGTTATATTTTTACAAATTTACAACCAATAGCATCGTGATAAAAAGAACCAACATAAGAAGATTATGAAAAGGCATGACAAGTTTAGTTAAAATTTGATTATATATACTTGATCACATAAAAACCCATTCCCACAAAAGTGAGTTTTGAGCCTTTATTGAGCATACAAATACATATCTTTAAACTAAATGCTCATTTTTCGTTTCTTGTGTGAATAGCCGCTTGGTTCTTACAACTCTAGAACTTGCCACGACGATACATTCCCGGTCCTTACCAACTTAAACTCGAGTAAGTAAATGATGGAGGCATTAGGACTAACCCTTTTTATTTCTACACCATTATTTTTCTTTTTTTACCACCTACCCAAAATCCCCCTAGTTAACCCCTTTGAGCCTAAACCTTTCCATTTCTTAACCCAAACACCCTTTCACCCACCAAAACCTTTTTATTTTTAACCCTTTGTTTTAGTAACGAGCTCGGTTTTTCATATGACTCTTCCAAAAAAAAAAAAAAAAATTTGTTGATGATGAAGCAAAAGAAATAAACAAGCAAGTTCATCAAAAATAACTTTGTTTTAATAAATGCTTCATCCAAATAAAAGTTGCAAAAAAAAAAAAAAGTCTTATGAAAACCGACGCTTCTTACGCTTTTCGCCCTTTTCTACTAACCACTAACCCAACCACCTACCTTTAACCCAAGCCTAACCCTTCACCCAAAAGTCCTCTTGATATTTACAAAGCTATATAGTTAAAAAGGAGGAGGATTGATTGCTTGGCAAGCCTATGGTAGGAGTAAGTTCCATGCCGCTCTCGAGTGATTCACTAAAATACATCTTCGGCCGAGTGTTGAGTGATCCCCCGTGAAGTATGTGAACTTGTATATAAGTGGAATTTAAAAAAAAAAGCATGTTATGCCCTAATAAGTAATTTATCTTATTTAATGTTTTAAATAAATCATGACGAATAGGATTGTAAATAAATAAAAATAAAACCTAATAAAGAATCTTGGAAATCCCGACACTCTATGACAAGCCCAAAAACCTTCTCTTCTACCCATTCCATTTGGGAGTGTACAACCACATTATAAAGAGTTTTGCTTGAGGACAAGCAAAGATTCAAGTGTGGGGGTATTTGATGTGCGTAAAATGCAACATATAAATTACATCAATTGTGGCATAAAACTAACCCTTTTTTAGTACTAATGTTGGAAAAAGTGTGTTTTTGTCTTCTTTTTGTATTTTCAGGATTAAATGAGCTCAAATTAACAAAAGAAGCAAAAAGGCAGCTAAATCTAACATAAATACAAGAAAAGGAACAAACGTGGCATGCCCGACCTCACCGACAGCATCTCCCCAAGCAAAACAAGAATACAGAAGACTGAACACGCCCCGTGCTCAGTGAACACGGGGGCGTGCCCAAGTGTCAGCATAAAAGACAAAGCTGTAGAAGCTTCTATTGCCCACCACGGGGCCGTGCTCAGCGGACACGGGGCCGTGGTCAACTATAAGATTCACAGAATCCAGGCAAATCTTGATAGTACAAATACGCTTCTGCACACGGGGTCGTGCCCAGCGGACACGGGGGTGTGGTCAACTAATGCAGACAAACTGCAATTAATGAAGACAGAGAAGAGGATGGACACGGGGCCGTGCCCACTGGACACGGGGCCGTGCCCGAGCTACTGTTCAGGCTATAAATAGGGGTGCTTGGCTCATTTGCAAACCATCCCTTGGCACACCACCTCTCTCACACTTCACCCACCACCCACCACCCACCACCATCACAACACCATCATCCACCACCATCATCCATTGTCCATCATAGAGTGTGTGAGTCGTCTCGGGATCCAAGATTGATCGTAAGAGTTCTTGACAATCAAAGGCCATGTTTGCCTAACTCTCTTACATCACTTGGTGAAGATAAGTGTCTAGTATAATACTTTTTATTTTTAATCTTTTCGCACTTTTTACTTGGTTATGTATTAATGACTTTAATAACTAGTTTCTTATGTTGAAGGTGATTCTTCCTTATCGTTTGTCTGTGGTGTCTTGGCATTATTTTACTGTCTATATAAAATAAAAGATTTTCACCATTCATATCTCCACGGTCTATATGGAGGTATGTTGGCTATCTGGTCGGGGGTTAAGGGAACGGTTTGGTAAGAGTGTTGGCTTGTTCCGTGTATAGATCCTGCAAGGACCTGGGTGAAATTTAGTAGGACCTCCTTCAATACCCACCGGTATTGGATGGCGGGGTCCAAACTCTTTGATCCCCTCATATGTAAGCTAATATTAATACTTTAACCCGGCTACTTTGGACTGTATCCCTGCTGACTCAGACTACTTAGCCGAGGGTAACGTCACCTTCAAAAGAGGTGGCCTACCATAATATGCATTAATAACTTAATTAATTATCTTTCAATAATCTGACCCTTTAGGATTGTATCCTTGCTGACTCAAACTACTGGGTTGAGGGTAACGTCACCTTCAAAAGAGGGGCCTACTACAATAACTAAGATAATCTCTTAAAAAGTGCAAAAGTGCGGAAATAATCAAAGGTTACACTAAACACGAGTCGGAGCCAAGTGATTCATCTTGTCTATCTGTTTTTATTTTTATTTTATTTTTCAGCATTTTAGTTAGTTTTTATTTTTCTTGTTTAAAAACCTTTTTTCTAAACTTTTGATTTGATTAGACGTTGAGGATAAACCGGTACTAAAAGCTCTTGTGTCCTTGGACGACCTCGGTATCTTGCCAACACTATACTACGCTCACGATGGGTGCACTTGCCCATATGTGTGTTTGGTGTTAGTAAAATATCGTGTTTTATAAATTTAAAATTTTACTAACGTGTAAAAAGGGCTTAAAATATACTTAATTCCATATACCACCACACACGCATCATTTTGGCACTTGGAAAGTGTAAGTTGCTTAGGGTAGAGTGTTGATTGTTTGTGATGATTTTAAAAAGAAAATAAACACATGTTTTGAAAACATGGGAGACCTCCATTTTTAGGGGAAACTATGTCAAAATTTCTATAAAATTTTGACATTTAGAAAAATATAAGTTTTGGTGAAACTTATTCCCTAAAAATTTACCTAAAAATAATTACCAAGGTTTCCCTAATTTTTTTGTAAATTTCAAGTTAAGGAATGATGATTTCTTCAAGAAAAAATTGATATTAAGTATGCATATTTTTGAGAAAAATATATATATTTATTGGTCACCAAATTTTGTGCTAAGTGTATGTAAGATGTATTATATGTAATAGTGTATTAGGACTTGAAAATACACTAAATACTCCTAAGGAGTAAGAATACAAAAACACACATACAACATGCATAAACAAATACAAGAAAATATATTTATGAAAATATATTTCTTAATAAATTATGTCACTTGGACAAGTTATGAACTTAAAATGTATTTTTGGACAAAAATATATAACTCGGGTGAAAAATACAAGATACTTATATTTATTTTTGGGAAAATAATATAAGTAAGATACATAGTTAAAAATATAAATTATTTTTAACAACAAAGAACACATACATAAAAGATGGTGACTTGTATTTGTGCGATACAAGTCTAGTGACTAACGTTAATAAAACGCGTATAGGTCACGACGCTATAAAACCAACCAGTGAAGTTTACGGCGCAGGATACGCAAAGTTGTGAGTTCATGTCCCCACTTTTAAACATTTACTTGTTTTCTAAACTTGGGGAAAATACATGTGTTATGGTATGTTGAATACAAAAACTAAGGAATGATACTTTAGATCATGTCACGAATAGGGTGCCATAAGCACCATTAATCAGTTACATACCAAGACCGCGGAACAAAAGGTTAGATCTAATGGGTTTCAGGCAACCACACTCTTGGCCACTCTTTTACCAAGCATTGCTTTTGTGTCTCTAGTCGTGAATCGACAGTCGTTGAATCGACAACTAAAAATGCCTATGGTTTGGATGCTTCCTATGTCGTGTCACATGTTAATGGCCTTGCAAACCACTAGCGATCTCGATTTCCTTATATTTACAGAAATACTTGTTTCATACAACTTACATACCATGTTTTCATTCAAGTATACAAACGTTCAATACAAAAACTGCATGAATTCACACTAACATTATGTTGACGATTTTCCAAAACTCACATGTATTTTAGAAACAAGTTGGATCTTGGGCGATGGTGTTATTTTCAAGACGTAAATTTCAAGTTTAGATGTCATCCACTTTTGTTTGTATCATAACTTGAGGGTTTTGGTTGAAACTTAAATGACTTGTGTTGTAATATTTCAAACCTTTGAATGGATGAACATCATTTTGATCATATAGTTGTTTATTATAATCGAATGCAATGAGAACCGATTAGGTCACACGCATACGCTTCCGCAAAAGTCAGGGTGTGACAGTTTGGTATCAGAGCTTCGATTGTAGTGAACTAGGATTCCTTCTCGAGTCTAGACTACAATCATTAGGACTCTCTCACGAAAACATTTTTACAAAAGGTTT
Organism: Helianthus tuberosus; assembly: GCA_030545235.1. Taxonomy (NCBI): domain Eukaryota; kingdom Viridiplantae; phylum Streptophyta; class Magnoliopsida; order Asterales; family Asteraceae; genus Helianthus; species Helianthus tuberosus. The sequence goes on along the minus strand of CM060442.1, from coordinate 207,566,275 downwards.
TTCATCGCATTTACAAAAAGCGCCAAGATCCATGAATCCAACATTTTTCAAAGGAAAGAACAAACGAGAGTTATATGAGACATGTAGCATTTATTTGCTTGTGTATACTAAGTAACGTTATTATATAATAATATATATGCATATATGTGTACAAAATGATTATTGACGAGATACCTTGGACTTCGAATCCTATTATTGTTCTTGACTTGCGCAATGAGATTATCGACCTCGCGTACACTGCGGAGCTTATGGTTGATTACCAAATGAGGCCCCGAGCTTGATTCTCTAGAAAATGTCTGTTCCTCCCCCTTGAATGTGATGGTGCCTAACTACGGCAGTGACGGCGAGATGGAGGAGGTAACCTTGGACAGCGACCTTATCAGTGAGACGAGACCCCGGCGGCTTTTACGAAGCGGGATTGACGACACTCCCGTCCAATCAAGGAAGATGAAGTACTCATCTTGAAGGTGCCCCTCCAACTTCCAGGAATTCCCCTTGTTCCTATTACATCTAAAGCATTGTGCCTATACGCGCGTAGCGATAACAAATGATGGCGCGTGGACTACCATAATGGTCCTTTCCATGTCGGAGGTATAAGGACAGTAGTGCCCCCTCTGTGGTTAATCATCTACTTTGAACGAGGGAAAGCTGGGGTGACCGTGCAAGACAATTTATTATTACGGGGGCCCACGTAATAACGACTTGTAGTGCATGGAAATCCTTGTAGACTCTGCGGGTCAAGCTAATGATCACCACGCATCCAAAACTTTCTAAGTGTTCACACCTTCATATAGTAGGGCAATACCTAGATAATTGCTATAGCACCTTACAAGCAGGAAACCTGTCTTTGCCTACTTCGTGTCAGACACTTCTACCCATAATACAACACCGACGCACCCATCAGTACTTCCACCCTCATTATCCCGTGATGCACCCCATCATTTGGGTAGTGCATTCACACCCTGGAAACCACTTTACGGTTGCTGCAAGGCACAATTCGGTCCCGAGGAAGAAGTCATGTACCCTCACGACCTTATCTATGCGTTTTCACTATCACTTACCTCTATACGAGGTAGAAATGCACAACCCCCCATCTCCTGTGAAGCATACCCGTTTATGTAAAACTAAAGACTATGGAAGAGTCATAGACTTGAGGAATAAACAAGGAACAAGGTGAAGGGAAGACCTCATCGTATTTTTATAGCCCTGGATGACTTGCATCAATCGGAGTAAGGTGACTCCGAGGAGGCTTGCAACGCAAGACAACGAAATTTATTCCAAAATAAATGTTTAATCTTGTAAGTATGCTTCATACAAGAGAAGCACATGGAACCACAGCAAAGGAAACGCTGGCCGAGTCTAATCAGAACCTTTACCCGCAACAGGAGCTGAGCCTGAAGCTCTGTGGAACCAACAAGTTGCTGAAGCAATCGTCCAATACGAAGCAAACAACAAGCATGAGGAAACCGCTACGACTAGGAAAGTCAAGGCATTCATTGTCACGACTAAGATAGGTGATAAAAACCTACCAAGGAGAACTACCAAAGTGTGATAGAGGTGGTTATTATCACACAGGTCTATGCAGGACTCGTAGGTATGAAATTGGGGCAAGACCGGGCATAGCAAGGAGGCATGCTGGTCTGGTTTGAGACATGTGAATGGAATTTAGGACAGTAATAACAATGGCAAAGGCCGAGAATCGCAACGGATGTGGCGACAAAGGACACTATCGGAAGGACTACCCGAAGAAAAGTTCAAGCTCTTGGGAGCATTTTCATGAAGGGAATATGCAAGGCACGCTAGGACCCGAACGTAGTTACGAGTACGTTCCTTATAAACCAACACATTGCATCCGTTCTATTTGATACCAGCGCCGACTTTGGTATTAAGTCTATGGAACTTAAGGATATACTTGGCTTAGGAACAAGTAAGCTAGACTCCCCACATGCTATAGAGTTGGAAAATGGGAAATCGGTCAAAATGGATAAAGTTATTAAGGGTTGTATATCTGGACTTGGGAAATGAAAATTCTCTATCAACCTTCTACCAGTTGGTTTAGTTAGTGTTGATGTGGTAGTCGTCATGGATTGGATATCCAAGAATAAGGCTAAAGTTGTTGTCTCGAGAAAATCATTCGTATCCCTCTTGCGAATGATGAGACACTCATCGTGCATGGAGAGAAACGAGACACGCCTCTGCGAATCATCAGTTGTATGAAGGCGCATAAGTGCTTAAGGAAAGGATGTGTTGCGTTCCTGGCGCACGTTGTAGACAAGAAGGCTGAGCAGCCGAAAACTCGAAGACATTCCCGTAGTGAAGGAATTTCCTGATGTTTTCCCCGAAGATTTGCTAGGACTACCACCGCAACGACAAGTCGAATTCCATATAGACTTGGTTCCAGGAGCCGCTCCTGTAGCCAAGGCACCCTATCGACTTACACCATCCGAGATGCAAGAATTATCTACACAACTCCAGGAGTTGTTGGATAAAGGATTCATAAGGCCAAGCTTCTCGCCTTGGGGAGCTCCAGTATTGTTCGTGAAGAAGAAGGATGGAACTTTGCGGATGTGTATCGACTATAGAGAGTTGAACAAGCTCACTGTCAAGAATCGGTACCCACTACCGAGGATCGAAGACTTATTTGATCAGTTGCAAGGATCGAGCTACTATTCCAAGATCGACCTTCGATCGGGATACCATCAGTTAAGGATCCAAGAGGAGAGCATACCAAAGACTACATTCAGAACACGTTATGGGCATTACGAGTTCCTTGTGATGCCATTCGGATTGACGAACGCGCCAGCGGTATTTATGGATCTGATGATCCGCGTTTGCAAACCATATCTCGATAAATTCGTGATTGTATTTATCGATGATATCCTGATTTACTCGCGAACGAGAGAAGAGCACGAGCAACACCTCAGGATCATTTTGGAACTACTGAAGAAATAGAAACTTTATGCAAAGTTCTCAAAGTGTGAATTTTGGATTCGCGAAGTACAGTTCCTTGGTCACGTTGTGAACGAGAAGGGAATTCATGTAGACCCATCCAAGATAGAAGCAATAAAGAATTGGGAAGCCCCCAAAACCCCAACTAAATTTTGACAATTTTTGGGCTTAGCGGGCTATTACCGACGATTTATCGAGAATTTCTCCAAGATAGCTCAACCGCTGACTACCCTTACGCAGAAAGACAAGAAGTATGACTGGGGTAATAAGCATGAAGAAGCCTTCCAACTGCTAAAAAATAAGCTACGCGATGCACCGATACTATCCTTACCCGAAGGCACTGAAGACTTCGTGGTATACTGCGACGCTTCGCGTCAAGGTTTCGGTTGCGTGCTCATGCAACGCCAAAAAGTCATCGCTTACGCCTCAAGACAGTTGAAGGTGCATGAAAGGAATTACACCACGCATGACTTGGAGCTAGGCGCGGTGGTATTCGCCTTGAAGATCTGCCGACATTATTTATACGGTACTCGATGTACAATCTACACAGATCACAAGAGTCTACAGCACATATTTGATCCGAAGGAATTAAGTATGCGACAGCGACGATGGGTTGAGTTGCTAAACAATTATGATTGTGAGATTAAGTACCACCCCGGAAAGGCAAACGTAGTAGCAGACGCGTTAAGACAAAAGGAAAGGATTAAGACCCTAAGGGGTTCGAGCATTGGAAATGACTATTCGAACAAATCTTACTGCACGCATTCATAACGCACAACGAAAAGCCTTAAGAGGGAGAATCGTAGAGCTGAATACCTCCGAGGTATGGAGAAGAAATTGGTGCCAAACGAAAAGGGAATCTTATACTGTATGGGGTGTATTTGGGTTCCGCTCTATGGCGGTATTCAAGGAGTCATCTTTGATAAAGCTCACAAGTCAAGATACTCGATCCACCCAGGATCGGACAAAATGTATCAAGACTTGAAAGAATATTATTGGTGGCTAAGGGGCTGTTTGGCAACATCTGAACCAATAAGTGCTGAATGAATAAGAGGTCTGAATGGGTAAGAGGGTCTGAATGGGTAAGTGCTGAACCAGTAAAGTGCTGTTTGGTTCCATATCTGAATGACAGTGTAAAATGACATTTTTACCCCTCCCCACTTAAAACCAAGATCAAACTAACAGAAAAATTAGGTTTGTAACATGAAACTTATTAATCAAGCAACCAAACAGTAATCAATTATTACTAACCCTATCTAATTAACAACAAAATAAATAAGATGTAACGAGACCATCGAAAATGAAAGTGAAATCAATTTACGAAATCAAGTAAATAGAAATGAGATTTGGCTCATAATTCAGTAATGCATAAAATCAGAAACAACTACAAAGCACATCAAAATTGAAATCAAATTCATCTGTAAATCGAACTCCGGTGACAATACGATTTGGATTTGAATTGATCGGTTAATTGAAGTAAATAAATATAGAAGAGGTTGAAGAATTATTACCGGTTAATTGAAATCAGACATCACCCCCCCTTCTTCCCCTTTCTCTCCCTGACCAATCATCGTCGCCTTCAACCACCACCTTCTCCGACATCAACTACTAATCAACCACCGTAGACCACCGTCAACAACCTCCGCCGTGCCAACACCACCATCACCGTCTTGAACACCATCCATCATCATCTTGTACACCACTACCTTCAAACTACCCAGGTTACATCCACCGGAAATCACCCAACACGAACCTGAGCACGTCACCACAACAGAACCATCTTCTCCAAAAATAAAAAAAAATAGGAAAAGAGTAGAAATCAGAAATCAGAACCATCTTCTCCGCTCGGTGGTGAGGAGAGGGAGGAGGAGGGCGGCGGGAGGTGGTCAGGAGAGGGATGGGGGCGGAGGTGGTGTTGATGAGAGGAGAAAGGGGGAAATGGTGAACCCTAGCTTTTGTTACAGAGAAGAAGAGAAGAAGAGAAGGAAAAGGGTGCAAGAGTCTTTTTTATTCTTTCAGCATGTTCTTATCCCTGGATGGTACAGACTAGATGGTACCATTAAGAGGTTGGTATTTTACCAACCAAACAGCTAACCTCTGTCCGAATAAGAGGTCCAACCTCTTAATGATTCATTAAGAGGCTTGCCAAACAGCCCCTAAGACTTAAGAGCGACGTAGCTGTTTACGTTGGAAAGTGCCTGATGTCGCAACCCCCGATCCCTTATCTGTCCCGGGAACGGGCGGACGCGAACTCAGATTTTTGGTGGTATCAGGTCGGTTACTTTGGCAGCGGAAATTACATCAGGACCGTAGTTAGAAAATGTTTATCAGAGTAAAACCATCATATTTTATATTAATAATCACATGGGTAAAACCCAAGTTTCTGATTACAACAATTTTATAGGAATAAATCCTATTTTATTGAATTTAAAACATCGCCTTTTAGGTAACTTTTATAGCCACATTTTTCCCAAGCCTTCAGTGCTCTCCAGCTGGCTTTTTACTAATTGGCTGTCACATTTTGTTACCTCAAACGCGTTTTAAAAACATTTATCAGTGGGAAATACTGGTGAGTGAATCCCAGTTTAATCAAGAAACATTTTATCAATTAAAACAGTATTGAGAGCGATCACATTGTTTATTTCTACACAATTACTCATTCAATACTGTCAATCCTGACTTGTGGGTCATATTACACATTGGCTAACTCGTCGTCCAATGGTAACGTGTTGTCGTCCTGACTTACTACTCACAGTGTAGTAAATTTTGTATACAAAACCCCAACATACTGGCAGTAATTGAAGAACTACAAAGACTCAATCACCGCTTAATCACATTGTAAAACAATTAAGGTTTTGTAAACAATTATGAAAAGGTTATCAAAAAGAGGATAAACTCACATTGCTAACTTAGACTTCGCGTAAGGGTTTCCTGGATATAATCTATAATTTATACAAATGTACATTGGTTAGTATCATAACCCTTTGAAAATATTAATGATACCCTCCCCGAGACGGTATTCCAACAACTACGTCGGGCAGAACCACGACAGTTGTTACGGAACCCTAAATCAATCGGGCATCGTATCTACTACAAAACTAGGGTTATAATACTGAAAACGGAGCAGAACCTCGCTAATTAGGGGGTATTATACTTGAAAATTATGCCTATAATGTGAGAATTCGATATTGAGAAAAGAAAATGAACGAGTTGAAATGAAATCCCGAGGCCTTCTTATATAGGGCTGAAATCTAGTCCTCTCGCGGCCCGCGTAAGGGTAGACTAAGGTCTACAAGGCCCGCGTTGACCTCCGGTCAATACGTAGCTTGTCCGGATCAGCGACTAGGTGTGACACGATGATGACACGTGTCATCACCGGGCTGCGCCAGGTTATTAAGCTCACGCGGCCCGCGTAAGGGTTAAGGGTCCTTTACGCGGCCCGCCTTAACTTAAAATTTCTTGTTTTTAATTTATTTTTAATGTGTACTATATTTCGGGCTCGATTTTCACATACGGGGTGTATTTAAAGACATATTAAGATATTTTAAAATATAATAGGGTGTCGGAAATATTTGGAGAGTGTCGGTTTTACTGAGGGTTGTTACATTCTCCCCACCTTGTTTTAGAGCTCGTCCTCGAGATCTACTGGAACAAGTGCGGATATTTCTTTTGCATTTCCGATTCAAGCTCCCATGTGTACTCAGGTCCTCTTTTGGAGTCCCACTTCACTTTGACCAGAATTAGTCTCTTATGTTTGAGGTTCTTGACCTTCCTGTCTTCAATTTGTAGAGGTCTTTCTACAAACTTGAGTTGTTCATTTACCTCTATATCCTTAAGAGGTACTATCAGTGACTCCTCAGCTAAACACTTTTTGAGATTAGATACATGAAATACATCATGTATTCCTTTCATTTCTTCTGGCAGTTGTAGCTGATAGGCTACAGGTCCTATTCTTCTAATAATCTCAAAAGGTCCAACATACCTGGGACTTAGCTTTCCTCGTTTGATGAATCTTACTACTCCTTTCCAAGGAGAGACCTTTAACAATACCTTATCTCCTATTTGAAATTCCAATGGCTTGCGTCGGTTATCAGCATAACTCTTTTGTCGATCACGAGCTGCTTTCAGTCATTCCTTGACTTGAATAATCTTGTCAGTTGTTTCTTGCACTATCTCGGGTCCAGATAGTTGCTTTTCCCCAATTTCTTCCCAACAGACTAGGGTTCGGCACTTTCGTCCATAAAGTGCTTCAAATGGTGCAGCATTGATACTTGTGTGATAGCTATTATTATAAGAAAATTCTATTAATGGTAAGTGATCGTCCCAATTACCTCCGAAATCAATTACACAAGCTCTAAGCATGTCCTCCATTGTTTGGATTGTCCTTTCACTTTGTCCGTCCGTTTGAGGATGATAAGCTGTGCTTAATTTTAACTTGGTTCCCATTGCCTTTTGGAAACTTGACCAAAAATGAGAGGTAAATCGGCTCTCTATCAGAAACAATTGATAAAGGAATGCCATGTAAAGAAACAATTTCATTTACATATAACTTAGCTAACTGTTCCATACTGAAAGTTTCCTTCATTGGTAAGAAATGAGCTGACTTGGTTAGTCTATCTACAATCACCCAGATTGTATCATTTCCTTTCTTTGTATTGGGTAATTTAGTAACAAAATCCATTGTTATCAATGCCCATTTCCACACTGGCATTTCTAACTGTTGTAGCAATCCTAAGGGTTTCTGGTGTTCAGCTTTAACTTGTGAACAGGTTGAACATTTAGAAACATAGACTGCTATGTCCTTTTTCATTCCTATCCACCAGAAAATTTTCCTTAAATCCTGGTACATTTTATCATTTCCTGGATGTATCGTATATTTAGACTTATGGGCTTCTTCTAATATACGATGACGTAAGTTTCCTAATTTAGGTATCCACATTCTCTTTTTATGGAATCTCCAAATTCCATCTGTTCCTTGTTCTAATTCTTTTAGCATACCTTTTAGTTTTTCAGTATCATCCTTGATTACTGATTCTTGTGCTTCTCTTATTTGATCATTTAAATCTACTTGCAGATTTAATTTAAGAGAACGTACCCTTTTTGACTTTTCATGATACTTTCGACTTAAAGCATCTGCTACTACATTAGCTTTTCCTTCATGATACTGGATATCACAATCATAATCACTAAGCATCTCCATCCATCATCTTTGTCTCATATTCAACTCCTTTTGTTTGAAAATATACCTTAAACTCTTATGATCAGTGAATATGGTAAACTTACTACCATAAAGGTAATGTCTCCAAATCTTAAGAGAAAAAATTATAGCTCCTAATTCTAGATCATGGGTTGAATAATTCTCTTCATGATTCTTAAGTTATCTAGATGCGTAAGTTATAACCTTTTGGCGTTGCATCAACACACATCCATAACCTAACTTAGAAGCGTCACAATAGAATCTTTGCTTAAGGATTCTAAATGTTTCTTCTTGTTTTGGTCCCCATTCAAACTTAATGGATTTACAGGTTAGTTTAGTTAAGGGAATGGCTATTCTAGAAAAATCTTGAATAAATCTTCTATAATAATCGGCCAATCCTAAGAAACTTCTAACCTCAGTTGGCGACTCAGGGGTTTTCCATTCGGTAATTGCCTCAATCTTGGTGGGATCCACATGAATTCCTTCATGATTAACTAAGTGTCCAAGAAATTGTACATGTTCTAACCAAAACTCGCACTTGGAAAACTTAGCATAAAACTTTTCCTTTCTTAATAAACTTAAAAGTGCGTGCAAATGCTTTGCATGATCCTCTTTACTCTTAGAGTAAATGAGAATATCATCTATGAAAACGATTATGAATTTATCCAAATATGGCTTACATATTCGGTTCATCATGTCCATAAATGCAGCTGGGGCATTGGTTAAACCAAATGGCATTACAGTAAATTCATAATGTCCATACCTTGTTCTGAATGCGGTCTTAGGAATGTCCTCTTCCTGTACCTTTAATTGATGATATCCTGACCTTAAATCGATTTTAGAGAAAAATCGAGCTCCTTGTAGTTGATCAAACAGATCATCGATTCTCGGTAATGGGTACCGATTCTTAATCGTAACCTTGTTTAATTCACGGTAATCAATGCACATACGCATTGATCCGTCTTTCTTTTTAACAAACAGTATCGGTGCTCCCCATGGTGACGAACTTGGCTGTACAAATCCTTTTTCCAACAATTCATCTAATTGTTTCTTTAATTCCTGCATTTCTGCGGGTGCCAAACGGTAAGGTGCTTTGGCAATCGGTGATGTTCCTGGTATTAAATGGATTCTGAATTCAACTTCCCTATCTGGAGGTTGTCCTGGCAATTCTTCTGGAAATACATCTGAAAACTGAGATACTACTGGAATATCTTTTAGTTCTTTTTCTTTAGTGTTAGTGATTATAGAAATCAAATACACTATAGAACCTTTTCTTATATAGCTTGTAGTTTTCATCACAGAGATGAATTTTGTAGTTCTAGATGGTTTATCTCCTTTAATTGTGATCGTTTTACCTTTTGGTGAATTTACTTGAATTGACTTTTGATCACATAAAATACTGGCTTTATTGGCTATTAACCAATCCATTCCTAAAACAACATCGAATCCTGCCAGATTCATGGGATAAAGATTTGCAATAAATTTCTGATTTAAAATTTCTATGCTTGCTCCCTGCAAGATTTCAGAAATCCTAACAGTTTCTCCATTAGCAGTCTCTACTAAACATTCTTGTGGTAGTTTAGTTAATGACTGATTTAAAATTTTGAAAAATGATGTATTAATAAAACTTTGGTTTGCACCAGAGTCAAATAATACTTTAGCAAAGACATCATTAACTAAAAACGTACCAGCTATGACATCTGGAATCATCTTAGCTTCATCTACAGTTAGAACAAATGCTCTAGCATTTTGAGTATTCTTGTTGTTTGTAGCTGGAGCTAATTTTGGGCAATTAAGCTTGATATGACCTTGTTCTCCGCAGTTGTAACATATCCTGTTGTTAGCTTTCTTCCTGCAGTTTTCTTCCTTGTGTCCCGATATTTTGCAAAAGTTACAATATATAGAGCATATTCCTGAATGCTTTCTTTTGCAATACTTACAGTAGGGTGCAGATGTAGAACCTATATTTCTCCCACGGTTAGAACTTCCAGAACGAAATTCTTGTGTGAGTTTCTGGGTTAGGTTCCTCCTTTGATCCTCCTCTAGGGTACGAATTAATTCACCTGTCAAGGTATTTGCTAGTTCTACAGCTTCTTCTATAGTTTGAGGTCTAGCTGCCTTGACTACATGTCTTATTTCTCCAATTAATCCCCAGATATAATGGGAGATTAACACTGGTTCAGGTGAAGCAAGAGTTGGCACTATTATGGCATATTCAAAGAATATTTTAGTGTATCCCTTACTATCCACACCTGTCATCCTAAGGTTTAAGAATTTGTTTGCAATCTGTTCTTTCTCATTGGGTAGGCAGAATTTCCTTTCTACCTTGTCCTTAAATTCTCCCCATTCCATATTGTAGGTTCTATTACTTCCTCTTGATTGGAGGATAGTGTTCCACCATTCTAGTGCTGCATTCTTAAACAAATTAGAAGCAAACAATATCTTATCTTCTTCAGCACACTTACTTATCCTTAAGACTGCCTCAGTTTTCTCTATCCAGCGTAGGGTTGCAATGGCCCCTTCGTTGCCCGAGAATTCCATTGGTTTACAAGACCAAAATTCTTTATAAGAACAACCACAAGGCATGGTTCTTCTTCTTTTGGGAATGGGCATTTGAAGTACAGGTCCATTGTTCACACTGTTTTCGGGTTCAGTTGGTCGCTTACTGCTATGCTTACTTTTATTATTCGCTTCTTGAATAGTTTGAATAATAAATGGCATGGCATCTATGATTCCTTGTGCCACTATATGTTGAACCGCACTATTGTCCATTTGGTTTCCATCATTATTCAGATTTCCTTGATTTCCGTCGTCGGCCATCTGAATTTTAAACATTTATCCCATATTAATATCACAAGATAATATTTAATATAGTTAATCACATGATACGCATTTTTGCCAAAAGCGTCGATCATTGCGACTTGTACTCTATTCATATACTACTATGCATCTATTACACACTATTACTGAAATAAAAATTACAATACCAACAGAAATAGAATCACACTAATAGTAATATGCATCCGTACACACATATTTTATTTTATTTTATTATTATTACTATTACCGTCTCCTCCATCACATCACGGATATGGATTTATCCAAAAATCCATATTGCGTTCATCGTATTTCCATACGAGACGCTCTCCCACCTGTCTCATTCTCTCACTGCTTTCTAAAATTTCCTCCCCAAAAGTCCTAAGTTCTTGGACATTTTCTGCACTCATTGGGGGTGCAGGTTCTAGGACAGGGTTCGGAATCTAGGGTGCGGGTTCCTGATATGGGGGTGTAGGTGCCTGAAATTGGTAAGGATTTTCTAAGATATCCCTAATATATTCATCATGGTAATAGGGATCTAAAGGGTCCATACCTGGGTAGGCTCCTATGTTCTGTATGGGTGTGTCTTCATGTATCGGGTAACGTTGCACAAAGTCCCTATTATCGTCCCACCAGGGGTCGTAATTTAGGTGTAGAGGGTTTGGTGCAGGTATCCTAGGGATTTCCTCTGGGTTAAAGTCATGCATCTCCACTTGGTTTTCAGGGTTTTCTATCTCCATGGGTTGGTCTGGGATTTGTGGTTGTGGGGCTACTAGTTGTTCCAGACTTGGGTCAGCAGCAGTTGTAGCTAGGATATGAAAATTAGCTAGGCTTCTATTAAGCATATCCTGTGTATGGGCATCTGACTTTCACTTAGCGGCTGCTAAAACTCTTTGATGTTGCAACTTTCGCATTCTTTTCCTACGTGCAAAGGCTTCCTTACTGAACCATCCTCGTTTCTTATGAGGGAATGGCTCTTCTGACTGAGCTTTAAAGGCAAACATTCCTTCTTCCTGATCAGCAGAATACCCAGAAAGGGCAGGCTGTGATGAGGTACCTTCACTCCTAAGTGAATCAGACAACTGACGACTCATGTCTGAGGGTCCTTGATCACTCATACTGTAAACTAACAAATAGTCAAATAACACATAACAAATAATTACAGTTATGCACATATTTTCGTAATTTATTTCCTAACACAAAATTTAGAATTTAAGTGTCAGCAGAACACTTCTTTGGCTCAGACCAGTGGCTAGGCTCTGATACCACCTTCTGTCACAACCCCCGATCCCTTATCTGTCCCGAGAACGGGCGGACGCGAACTCAGATTTTTGGTGGTATCAGGTCGGTTACTTTGGCAGCGGAAATTACATCAGGACCGTAGTTAGGAAATGTTTATCAGGGTAAAACCACCATATTTGGTATTAATAATCACATGGGTAAAACCCACGTTTCTTATTACAATACTTTTATAGGAATAAATCCTATTTTATTGAATTTAAAACATCGTCTTTTAGGTAACTTTTATAGCCACATTTTTTCCCAAGCCTTCAGTGCTCTCCAGCTGGCTTTTTACTAATTGGCTGTCACATTTTGTTACCTGAAACACGTTTTAAAAACATTTGTCAGTGGGAAATACTGGTGAGTGAATCCTAGTTTAATCAAGAAACATTTTATCAATTAAAACAGTGTTGAGAGCGATCACATTATTTATTTCTACACAATTACTCATTCAGTACTGTCAATCCTGACTTGTGGGTCATATTACACATTGGCTAACTCGTCGTCCAATGGTAACGTGTTGTCGTCCCGACTTACTACTCACAGTGTAGTAAATTTTGTATACAAAACCCCAACATACTGGCAGTAATTGAAGAACTACAAAGACTCAATCACCGCTTAATCACATTGTAAAACAATTAAGGTTTTGTAAACAGTTATGAAAAGGTTATCAAAAAGAGGATAAACTCACATTGCTAACTTAGACTTCGCGTAAGGGTTTCCTAGATATAATCTATAATTTATACAAATGTACATTATCATAACCCTTTGAAAATATTAATGATACCCTCCCCGAGACGGTATTCCAACAACTACGTCGGGCAGAACCACGACAGTTGTTACGGAACCCTAAATCAATCGTGCATCGTATCTACTACGAAACTGGGGTTATAATACTTACAACGGAGCAGAACCTCGCTAATTAGGGGGTATTATACTTGAAAATTATGCCTATAATGTGAGAATTTGAGATTGAGAAAAGAAAATGAACGAGTTGAAATGAAATCCCGAGGCCTTCTTATATAGGGCTGAAATCTGGTCCTCTCGCGGCCCGCGTAAGGGTAGACTAAGGTCTACGCGGCCCGCGTTGACCTCCGGTCAATGCGTAGCTCGTCCGGATCAGCGACTAGGTGTGACACGATGATGACACGTGTCTTCACCGGGCTGCGCCAGGTTTTTAAGCTCACGCGGCCCGCGTAAGGCTTAAGGGTCCTTTACGCGGCCCGCCTTAACTTAAAATTTCTTGTTTTTAATTTATTTTTAATGCTGTACTATATTTCGGGCTCGGTTTTCACATACGGGGTGTATTTAAAGACATATTAAGATATTTTAAAATATAATAGGGTGTTGGAAATATTTGAAGAGTGTCGGTTTTACTGAGGGTTGTTACACCTAACCTGTGCTAAGGTCAAGGCCGAATATCAGAAACCGTCTGGCCTACTGCAACAACCCGAGATACCCATGTGGAAGTGGGAGCAAATCTCGATGGACTTCATAACTAAATTACCCAGGACCCCTAGAGGGCATGATATGATATGGGTGATAGTTGATCGATTGACGAAGTCTGCATATTTCTACCCATCCGAGAGAAGGATAGCACCGGAAAGCTTGCTGAGCTGTATCTTAAGGAAATTGTAGCACGACATGGAATGCCTGTTTCGATTATTTTAGACAGAGATGGACGTTTTGTCTCAAGGATCTGGCAATCCTTCTAATAGGCCTTTGGATCTCAACTAGATTTAAGCACGGCCTTCCATCCGCAAACAGACGGCCAAAGCGAACGAACCATACAAACGCTGGAAGATATGCTTCGCGCATGTGTTATGGACCTAGGCGGCAGCTGGGATACTCACCTACCTTTAGTTGAGTTTTCCTACAATAACAGCTACCATACGAGTATAAAAGCTGCACCGTTCAAAGCTCTATATGGCCGCAAGTGCCGCTCGCCATTATGTTGGGCAGACGCTGGAGACAAACGTATGGTTGGTCCTGAACTTGTTCAAGAGACAACCGACAAAATCATGCAGATCCGAGAGCGCATTAAGGCGGCTCGAGATCGACAAAAGAGCTACGCTGATCGAAGACGAAAACCCTTAGAATTCGAGGTGGGATGCAAAGTTTTGTTGAAGGTCTCACCTTGGAAGGGCGTAGTAAGATTCGGAAAACCTGGAAAGCTGAATCCACGATACATCGGACCATTCAAGATCTTGGAAAGAATTGGTACCATGGCTTACAAGTTGGAATTACCGGAAGAATTTAACGGAGTACATGATACGTTTCATGTATCCAACCTCATGAAGAGTCCACCCCAAGAAACAGTGATCATCCCTGCGGATGAAGTGCATATTGACGACACCCTCGGATTTACAGAACAACCCGTTGAGGTTACAGACTGGAAAGTCAACAAGACCCGGAGGAGTAGTGTCAAACTTGTCAAAGTACGTTGGAACTCTAAGCACGGACCCGAGTACACGTGGGAACGTGAAGACCAGTTTAAAGACAAGTACCCCCACCTGTTTAAGAAAACTCCTGTGAGAGATAGCTCAGCCTGAATTTCAGGACGAAATTCTTTTAACGGGGGGAGACTGTGACAACTAGCACAAAACCGGTAATTTCCGTACAATTTAATTATTATTTAATATCTGCAATTATGTCCGTAAATGTCAACATTGTCTGATTTCATGCTATACTCGTGAATTCATGCATGTTTTATACTTCAAATATTGCTTTATGCATTACTGTTAGCGTTGCGTCAGAAAGACTAGTAAACTCGCCGGTAAAACACACTGTGTCAGCAACTTTGCAAAAAGCAGTCAGATAATGGAATTAGGGCCTAGGAGTAGGTCCAACGTCTAAAATACATTAAAACCCAAGTATGGATACAAGGGTTAACATATAAACTTTCCGGAAGCTAAACTATGCATTAAAAAGCACCCGAAACACACTTTAAATGCTGAATTTTTACATATTTCAGCAATAATTCAGCTCTAATCAGTATTTTAACACTAAAATATCATGCATAATTTATGTTTTATGGTCCAAATTAGCTTATAAAGTGTCGGGAATTGAAAGTGTCACAAAAGGGCACATAAAGGACACTAAACGGCGCAATTTAGCACTTTAACGAACCGGTATCTAACCGAACAACCGGACACTACCCGAAACATCAAAATTATACTAGAAGCATTGTTTTATTATTTCCGAGCAAGATATGATCCCTGAACACCCTAACACACTATATAACACATAATATGCATAAACACTAAACACTACACTTGGATTTCAACTAATATGCTTAACTTACCATTAAACCACAACTTATACCCCCCCTTCCAATTGACGGTCACAAGTGGGTCCCCCACTTGTGATTTCCTTTGATCTTATAGGATCTCTTAAGATTATGATCTTGGATATGCTTTGTACTTAGAAGACACAATACACAATGGTTAATACATAAGCGTGGTTATAAGAAGAATTTGGTGGATTAAGGTTTCATTATCTCTCACACATTAACACACACTCCATCTCTCCCTCTCTTGCTCACCTTCGGCCGAGAACAAGAGGCCACACCACCACCATCTTCATCCAATTCTTATACATTCCAAGTTGATCACAAAGTGTAAGAAGGCTTACAAGCAAGCTTGGTGGTCTTGGAGATTGAAGGACCTCACCCGTTTACTATTATCCATCACATTTGTCACCTTCATCATCTTGTGTTCATCCCTAGCCATAGAGCTAGTAGTAAGGCCCTTATAATCCCTTGTTATTTCTAATTTTGTTGGTTAAAAGATGATGAACATTGTTAGTCATGAAGAACACTAAAGAACATAATCATGAAACTTTAACATAAGCTTAATAACATAAGAATACATGTTGATTAGTGTTGATTTGCTTCTTGATGATTGATGATTTGTGTTAGTGATGTTAAACATCATATGAAACCTACTAGATTGTGATTTAACACATGATCTAGTAAGTTGAGATGGTGATCTTGTGAAAGACCAAGATCATCATGCTTTATGTTTTCATGAACTTGAAGAATGGAAATGATTTTGTGAATGATGAAGTATGTAATATGTTACTAGTCATAAACTTGGATGATTTCAAAACTAGTTTTCTCAAGAAACTAAGTTAAATCACAAGATTTACATAAACATTGTTTTTAAAGAAACTAACCACGTTTCTAGTGGTGAAACAAGTATAAGAATACATTGTTTACAAGAAAAATTCAAAAGAATGATTTTTGGAAAAATCATCTAGTAAGTTGTAAAAGACTAAACTTTACAAGAACGAGATTTACGAACAGATAACCGCTTTTTAAAGGGTAACTAGACCTACTAAACACACTACCAAGATACTACAAGTTTTTATGAAAGTTTAAGTTTATGATTGTTATGTAAATAGCATTGTTTTGGCACTTGGAAAGTGTAAGTTGCTTAGGGTAGATTGTTGATTGTTTGTGATGATTTTAAAAAGAAAATAAACACATGTTTTGAAAACATGGGAAACCTCCATTTTTAGGGGAAACTATGTCAAAATTTCTATAAAATTTTGACACTTAGAAAAATATAAGTTTTGGTGAAACTTATTCCCTAAAAATTTACCTAAAAATAATTACCAAGGTTTCCCTAATTTTTGTGTAAATTTCAAGTTAAGGAATGATGATTTCTTCAAGATAAAATTTGATATTAAGTATGTATATTTTTGAGGAAAATATATATATTTATTGGTCACCAAATTTTGTGCTAAGTGTATGTAAAATGTATTATATGTAATAGTGTATTAGGACTTGAAAATACACTAAATACTCCTAAGGAGTAAGAATACAAAAACACACATACAACATGCATAGACAAATACAAGAAAATATATTTATGAAAATATATTTCTTAATAAATTATGTAACTTGGACAAGTTATGAACTTAAAATGTATTTTTGGACAAAAATATATAACTCGGGTGAAAAATACAAGATACTTATATTTATTTTTGGGAAAATAATATAAGTAAGATACATAGTTAAAAATATAAATTATTTTTAACAACAAAGAACACATACATAAAAGATGGTGACTTGTACTTGTGCGATACAAGTCTAGTGACTAACGTTAATAAAACGCGTATAGGTCACGACGCTATAAAACCAACCGGTGAAGTTTACGGCGCAGGATACGCAAAGTTGTGAGTTCATGTCCCCACTTTTAAACTTTTACTTGTTTTCTAAACTTGGGGAAAATACATGTGTTATGGTATGTTGAATACAAAAACTAAGGAATGATACTTTAGATCATGTCACGAATAGGGTGCCATAAGCACCATTAATCAGTTAGATACCAAGACCGCGGAACAAAAGGTTAGATCTAATGGGTTTAAGGCAACCACACTCTTAGCCACTCTTTTACCAAGCAGTGCTTTTGTGTCTCTAGTCGTGAATCGACAGTCGTGGAATCGACAACTAAAAATGCCTATGGTTTGGATGCTTTCTATGTCGTGTCACATGTTAATGGCCTTGCAAACCATTAGCCATCTCGATTTCCTTATATTTACATAAATACTTGTTTCATACAACTTACATACCATGTTTTCATTCAATTATACAAACGTTCAATACAAAAACTGCATGAATTCACACCAACATTATGTTGACGATTTTCCAAAACTCACATGTATTTCAGGAAACAAGTTGGATCTTGGGCGCTGGTGTTATTTTCAAGACGTAAATTTCAAGTTTAGTTGTCATCCACTTTTGTTTGTATCATAACTTGAGGGTTTTGGTTGAAACTTAAATGACTTGTGTTGTAATATTTCAAACCTTTGAATGGATGAACATCATTTTGATCATATAGTTGTTTATTATAATCGAATGCAATGAGAACCGATTAAGTCACACGCATACGCTTCCACAAAAGTCAGGGTGTGACTCAAAATATGTAAAATAGCACTATTAGAGCTAGAACATAACAAAATGGCCCTCTTATTTTAGAAGGCTAGAAATGACACTTAATTTTAACTAGTATTAAGCACCCCCCCCCCGCGTTGCGGCGGGGCCATCAACACTGAATTTGCGGCGTGTTAATGCGAATAACTTAGACCGAAATGTAAAACATAGAAAAGAATAACTAAGTTGACCTAGGACTCGTGCGTTGCAACAAACCTATCAAACTGGAAAAATTAGACAACGTAAAAATGTTGAACCGCACACACGTTGCGCCGTGTTAACTCACAGAATTTAAAACGGAACGTAGAACAAAAAATTTGCGTAACATGGAAAATATAAGGGGCCAAATTTGAAAGGAAAAAAATTTGTGAGGTTAAATTGCGAAAGGCGAAAACTTCTGGGTTAAAAGTAAAAAAATCAAATAGGCTTGGGTTAAAAGTAAAAAATCAAGTTTGTTTTTTTTGAAAATTACCATAAGCATTGAGTACACCCACTCTATGCATACGTAAAACATAGAAAAGAATAACTAAGTTGACCTAGGACTCGTGCGTTGCAACGAACCTATCAAACTGGAAAAAATAGAAAACGTAAAAATGTTGAACTGCACACACGTTGCGCCGTATTAACTCGCAGAATTTAAAACGGAACGTAAAACGAAAATTTTGCATAAAATGCAAAAATATAAGGGACAAAGTTGAAAGTAAAAAAAATTATAAGGTTAAATTGCGAAAGACGAAAACTTTTGGGTTAAAAGTAAAAAAAAAAATCAAATAGGTTTGGGTTAAAAGTGAAAAATTAAGTTTTTTTGTTGAAAATTCCCCTAAGCATTGAGTACACCCACTTTATGCATACAATTGTTGAAAATTTATAGTATGGAAATTTGTGAAATGTACTCAGATCATGCGTAGTCGTTGGGTGAATAATGCCCCACTTGTTGGTGCATATGTCTATCGACTTCGTCTTGTATCGAGTCTTGTAGCTAGATTAGAAAGAACAAAGCTCGGTAGACTAGAAAATAGTGTTTTAGTGAGGATTGACCAATTCGCACGAACTGGCTAGGCCAGTTCGTACGAACTGACTCTGGCCAGGTCGCATGAGGTCCACTCCATGCAAACTGGGCATGTCTATATATAGTGAGCTTGTTCATTTCATTTGGAAGGTTTTGGATTCCGGTAGCGAAGCTCTGCCAAAGTGTCTCCAGCATTGTAAAACAATCTGAAATCAATCCAAGAGACAATTAAAGTGATTCTTTGTGCAAATCAGCTGAAATAACTCCGATACGTCTGATTCTGCCTTTCGTATTGGACGAGATCTCTTCTAAACGACTCGTTTGGGTCACTCAACGATCCTACAACTGATTTCTACTCATTCTTCTTCACATTTTTCAAAATTAACCAAGATTTTACGGATAAAATGGCTTGATTTTCACATATAACGTGCGAAACACTGTTTTAACAAATCCTTGAAAGAATCAGACATAAAATCGAACTAAAACTTGATCAATTTTGTCAAAAACTCATCAGATCGTTCGAAGATGCTTCACTTCGCTTGAATTGATCTTCCAGATCGTTTGAAATTGGATCAGTTCGCACGTATTGGTCCAAATCGCTTGAAAATATTCCAGTTCGTTTGAAACTGACATCACTTCGCACGAATTGGTATTCCAGTTCGCATCAAAGTGTCAATTCGTTTGAATTAGACCTCCACTTCGTACGGATTGAACTTTAGTGACCCCAGTTCGCGTGAAAGACAGTCAGTTCGTTTGTAATTACCAGTTCGCTTGAGATTTGATCCAAGATCGTTTGAAACATCACCAGTTCGTTTGAACAATCTGATTTTGTGAATTTTTGAAACCGAAACATGGAAAACGAATTCTACAATGCATTTGGTACCCCGATCACTGTGACTCAGAATACGATGCTAGAAAATGAAATGGGCACCATGCAAAAACAGCCTAAGCTCATGAGTATTGAGGAGTATAGTGGATGGGAGGAACATTTTGAAAATTGGGTTCAAGCAAATTACTTAGATGCATGTGAATGTACTGAATATCGATACATTAGACCGGTTAATGACAATGGAGAGAAGGTTGCTATTAAAGATCTAAGTGTTGATGAGAAAAAGAAATACAAAAGTGAAAAGATGATGGTTAGTTTATTGCAGCAAGCTATTAAGGAAGAAATTTTGATTTTACTACAACACAACGAAAGTGCACATTCAATATGGAAAGAACTAAGATCGAAGTTTGTTGGAAGTAAAGAGATGATTAAGAACAAAATGTCGCTTTTGAAGAAAGAATTTGATCTATTTCGTGGATTAAAAACTGAAAACACCAAGCAGATTATAGAAAGATATTGCAATTTGGTGATGAACATGAAGAGATTGAACATTCAGAAAGATAATGATAAATGGATTGAAAAGTTGGCCGGTGCGTTGCCACAAGATGTTTGGGGCACGTATCTTATGATGTTGAAAAATAAACCTGAATTTGATAATCTAACGTTGAACACGCTTATTGAAAAACTCGAAGCTCAAGAGATGGAACAACGAAAGATAGCGAGAATGAAAGATTTTAATGGTGAACAAGACATTGGTCTATATTACAAAGGTGGTACTAGTGATAGGACCAACATTGCACCAAAGATCGAAACTGCATTTAATGCAAAAAGTTCTTCTGGAGAATCATCTCAATGATCAAACAACAAAACTGGATTCTCTTCTTATCCATCATTCGATCCAAATTTTTCAGCAACCAAGAGTGGCAAAGTACTACAATGCAACATTGCATTAAATCTTGAGAATGATCAAAATTACTCAGAAGAAGCAGCCAAAAGTGATATGTCTTTGTTGGTGACTGTGTTAAAGTCTTATGGGAGTTTAGTTGCAGGAAGGATCGGAAATCCAATGTTGACAAAAGAGGATTACGATCAGATTGATGCTGAGGAGATGGAATTAATGGATATTAAGTGGTGTTTGGCTAGTGTGTTGAGAAGAGCTGAGAAGTTTAAACAGATTACGGGAAGATATGATTTTCGTGATGCTAATGTTTCTACTTTAGGATTTGATAAATCTAAAGTTACTTGTTTTCGTTGCAGGGAAAAAGGGCATTTCAAGCGAGAATGCACAAACCGTGAAGCAAGTGGAGCTCAAAATCCTTTCGGAAACAATGATTATTATCGGAAAGCGATTTATCATCAAGTTGCTCAACAGCCGTATCAACAACAACAACCACAAACTGCACATGCTAATAAGATGATCGAGGAGCCATCAAGGAAAGCTTGTTATGGTATAATAGATCAAGAGGATGAAAGATTGCCAAAGGGATTTAGCTGGGACAAATATTGTCCGGATAAAAATTTCTTAATGGCTAAAGCATTTGTTGCTCAAATCTTTGATGAATCAACTGCTGAGGAAGTAAAAAGGGCTTCAAGAAAAACACCAATCGTTGAAGATAGTGTTGATGATTATTATGAAAGCAGAATGAAAGAGCACTTAAGATATTTAGCCGAGAGAGATAACAATGATGATGCAAATGTTCGTGTGACAAAGAAGAAGGTTAAAAACAAGATGATAGTGATGATGATAATTCGTATTATGCAGAAAGAATGAAAAAGCACCTAGAAACACAAGCTGCAAAAGATGACAGTGATAATGAAGCTGTCCGAGTGATAAAGAAGCAGGTCAAAGAAATTCCAGCTTTCAAGATTGAAATGGAAGCTGATGCAGAAAAGGTGTCTGAGAAATGTGAAAACTATGAGACTATGAAAAAGCACAACAACGAGTTGATTCATAACATGAACAGACTGAAAGAATCGTATGATGTCTTAAACAAAGCCATGAATCAATATAATGAGTCATGCAGTGAACAAGCAACAGCTATGAAGACACTCAATGGAGCGTACATGACAAAGAAGAAAGTCGTCAATAATTACATTGAGATATGTGCTGAGCTTGAACAAAAGTTGGAAACTCAGAGAATAGAGACTGAGAGAGTAAACAGGTTATTGAAAAGTTACTCATGTTCTTCTTATGTGATTGACAGGATTTATCCTACAGTAGAAGGCATGAAAGCATTTGAAGAAGAGAAACCTGAAGAAAAGAATTCTGGTAAGAAACAAAGTGTCAGTTATAACAAGTGTCCGCCTCCGCTTGAAAATTGATTTTCTCCACGAAATCCTAATTCAGAAAGAGTAAAAAGGGCAACCAACTTACAGTGGGAATCTGAGCCTTCAGATAACTTGCCAGACAACATTGATGTCACTTTCACATCATCCGACACTGATCATGAGTCCGAGTTAATAAAGAAAGTGGTAGATCAGGTGTTGGATAAAGATGAAACGGAGGAGTCAAAGTCAGAGTCAAAGTCTGAGTCCGACACTTCAAGTCCAAAAGTCGAAAAAGGGCAGAAGGGTTTACAATAAAGATTTTCTGTTATCACAAAATAATTTGAATGACGAAACATTCAAAGTAGCATATACTTTGAATGATTCTGACAAATTATATTCTGATGAACAATTTCCAATAAGAAGTGTTAAAACTGAAATGATCAACAAGGTTTTCAAACTAATAGAAATTAATATTTCTGAAATAAAAGATGTAAATCTTTCTGAAAAACCTAAAAAATACACCTCAAGAGTTCAACAAAGGTTAAACAAGAAAAAGGGTTACAGTTCTGGTTCGAGTTTTCAAAAGAAACCAAACCAAAACGGTAATTTCAAAAAGAAAGGTTTAGGTTTTATTCCACCAGAAAATCATAAAAATGGGAAAGTTTATAAACCAAAAACTGTTTTTGTTTCAGGAACATCATCTGAAGAAGAAAAAGTGCATTTGTTCAGAAAACAGACGAACAAAGAATTCCTTGCTAAGAAGCAAGAAGGATTGAAGAATGAAGCTGCTCAGAAAAAGGAGACAAGAACCTATTACCAATGCAAAAAAGTTGGTCACATCGCCTTGAACTGTCCAAAAGCAACCAACACACAACAGGGAGTGTCTCTTAAACTGAAAGAAAAGATGGTTGAGAATGAACCACCAATCAAACAATTTAAAGTTTTCAAAAATTCAAAATTTGAGGTTGGTGAGTGTTCAAAAAGTTTTTACAAAAGAAAAGTGAAGCTTAACAACCAAAAGTGGGTTGTTAAGAAATCAGATATTAATTCTGGCAATGATTCTGATTCGTCAAAATCAGAGGAGCTACTTTCTGGTGATGAATCTGACTCGTCAAAGTCAGAGGAGCCACAAGTTGAGCTAAAAAGTGAAAATTCTGTTCCGCCAATGGATGACGCAAACTTTCCACCATTGCGGACTAAAAATTATAAACAAAAAGTTGGCAAAGTTGAGATTTCAAATCAATTCTTTTCTGAAAAGAAATGATTTGATGTTGAAAAATCCTTTAACCCTACAGTTCAAAATATTTTTGGAAAAATGATTGACGGGAAGGTCAAAGGGGTAAAGGAATTTTATGAAAAGAAAAAGAAAGGTAAGAAACCGAGTGACGATGACTCGGAATCTCCCAAGGACCGTCAGGCTTAGGAGAATCTCTATGAATAAAAATCGTGACTTGCCGGAGCTCCCAAGTTGGTAATCGTGGAGCATGAATCGGCATCTTTCTCATGTTGAAAATTGTCATATTTCAATGGTAGTGTTGATAAGTGAACCTACAAGTGGTTAAAGAAAAAAAAGGGGGTTTTCATTCACAAGTGGTTAATCAAGGTCATTAAGTTAAACTTGATTTAACTTTCATACAAAATGGCTGAAAGAACAAAATGATGAGTTTATCCCCGATCTTACAATTGAAATCAACAAAACTAATTTTCCGGAAAAACCAATTTGATTAAAACAAACTTAAGTGTTTTGAAATCATAATGGGAAAATAGTTTGTTGTCAGGGGGAGTTCTGATTGTTTATGCCAAGTGGATGGCGAATTGAAGCAATTCACATCGGTTTGTCAAAATTTTCTTTAAATGGTTTTGAATTTTAGGGGGAGTAAGAAATTTCAGAAAATCCAAAAACATTAGAAATTTTGAAAAAGGCAAAAACATGATAAAAATCAAAATGAGTTTTGTTGTGAAAAAGAGGAAATGATAGTACATCAGTAGACAATCACAGTACGCTAAAGAATTGGAAAGTTAAAATGTGATAAACGGTGTGACAACCCGGATAATTAAGCTTAGCAACATTTGAAATTCCACAAACCCTTAGCGTGTGTTTCTGTGTTTATTTACCTATCTCGTGCATTATTAGATGTTTATGTATGTATGCTTTTAAGAAACCGTTAGAAACTTTTATGTGTCATTTAACCAATTTAGAAAACTAACCTATCGGGCCACGGATTACTTGGGTTACCCGACACATTTGGGCCTGAGGCCACACCCCTCCTAATTATCCTTAAGCTCACATAACTGAGGCCCAACCCAAACTTGTATACACATATTCATATCATAACCATACATGGATCAAGTGAAGCCCAAGAAGGAAATTTGGGACCTGGGCCGGCCACTGTTGAAGTGGTTTATATGCGCATACTATTACGTATTTTGTACGTGACTTGCATAAGCTAATAACCACAAACCCTAAAAACCCTTTGGCGTGCATTGAAGTAGTCGACAGCCCTCATCTGTTCGAAGTTATATTCTCCTTGAAATTGGTCTCGTGTCTGGCAACGACTAATATTCGGTTAGTATGTTTAAGTTGTTTTCAACCTTTGTTGTTTATTAGATTTCAAGTCTAGTCGATCATGATTCTGCTGTGTCGTTACGTATGATTAAATGGTGTTGGCTTCTTGTGTAATACTAGTCTCTTGTGTGTGTAAATCGTAATGGTGATGATTAATATTAATTGATATAGAGTCGACCAGTTCATATTAATATGTATGCATGGATCTTTTGATGGTATTTGATCAATAATGTACTGATATTCATGAATCTGATATGTGATGTGGACTAACGATGTAGGTTTAGATGGTGATATTGTTGTTGGATCTAAATTGGGTGATTGGTTGACATGGTAACTGCCATCGATAATTAATTGTGAATAGATGGATTTAGAACTGATGATTGAATGTTTAGATAATAATGATATATGAGCACCATGAAAGTAATGAATTAACGATGTTAATTGATAATTGGTAAGTTAGTGGTGATTAGGGCAGTGGAAATTCATGAAAGATGCTATGATCATGGCTGCGTAGGTGTATCAGTTACAAAAGAAATGGGATTTAGATCCTAAGATTTCGGTGATTTCAAGTGGGCCGCACGAGTTTAGATTACACATTTGTGGGCCGGGCTTCAATGGATCACCCACACACACATAGACACTTATTAAATAATATGTCACATTGGGCCTCATGTGTAAACGAGTAAGTAGTTGGGCTGCACTAGATGATTTAAAAAGCACCACTAAAATTACATGTGTCTTGGGCTTTGGTAGTGAACGGGTTAATTTGGCACGACGGATCGCACACTTTGGTGGGGCCGTGTGCTGATTTGGACCGCCTACTGTTACGACAAGTGTAGGGATGGATGTTTAATAGGGATACTTGATTTTGTGTGAATTAGTGAACTGTGTTATGATATGATTGGTTGTTGTGACTTACATGATAATAAGTGAACTACATGTACGCTACTTGTGTAATGTGGGTAGGAAATTATGTGGTTTGGGTCTATGTGAACTGATTGGCTTTGATAATCATGCTAGGACTTGATTGATCAACGTGAATATGTAAATAGTCATACCGAGCAAACCAAAGGTGAGTTCATCTCTCTTGAGCATGCGTCCCGGTGGTTGAGACAGTCAGTGGGTATCCCGGGGAGGGATGAGTCTTTTGGGTAAAAACGGGAATGTTGGATAATATACTCATCCTATCACCTTTAAAGTCCCTCCGTGTTGTTTGGTTACCGGGGAGGTAACATGGTATTAGTTAGTAGCGCTACTTAGGTTTGGCAACCTCACCCTGTACCTGGGAGGACGGGTGTTGAACTAATGACCTAGTCATGACCAATGCTTTGATAGGAGCATTGGAGAAAGGGCAAAATAATCAGAATTCGTCTTTTATTCGGGTTATTATCAACATTACTTTTGGAATTAAATTCAATGGATTAACTAAACACTTGGTAACCAACGTTTTCGTAAAACTATGAACTCACCAGCGTTGTCTGATACACTTGTTGCATGCTCGCAGGTCGTTAGATGTCTATGATTTGGGAACTTGCTGTCTGGAGTAGCTGGTCATGGGTCGACTGGAAGGATTTATGTGATTGATTTCTTGATACTATACTTTGGTTTTGAAACAGTTTAACTTGGTTACTATTTGCTTCCGCTGAACATATTGGTTTTCATTTAAACTTGTTGATGGTATTTTATTAATGATTGAGAACGTCATTTAGAAACTTGTATGGGTTCAATGTGATTAGTGGCTCATTGTTGGTACGTCACACGCCTAACAGGGACACTCCCTAGGTGGTATTTTGGGGGTGTGACAAACGGTCTCACTGATGATATGCCAGTAGGTTTTCGCATGCTTAGTAGATTGTTGTCGAGATATAAACCTAAATATCATACTTACTTATTTCGTGGGGAACATCTCTCAGATATATAGGTAACCCCTGAAATCTTGTTTGAAGGGCTTTCTATTTCTGACATACTAGGTCTTTGTGCGTGATGATATTTGGGGTATTATACCAGGACTTCTGATTTTGCGGGAGCAATAGCCTAGTCCTTGTATAATACTTTGCACTGCTTTAATCATAAAGCCCACCATCAGCATAAAAGATGATGAAACATTGAAAAATGCAAATCATGTGCTGTTGAAGAAAAGATTCTCTAAAGGGAACACACCTAAAGTCGAACCATCATCTCTCTGATTTTGCGGAAGCAATAGCCTGAGCTCTCATGGTCTCGCATTTACCCCTTACAGATATCATTAGTGTACATTCACCTGTAAGACTGAATATAGGAGTCTGGATACGGGAGTATATTCTGAGGTGGGACACGCGAATAAGTTTAAGTCTCTGAAACATTAATCTCGTATCTCGAAACAATTGAACTTTGTGTGAAAATTTAAGTGGATCAGTATACTGACAATCTAAGTGAATCGTTTAGAACTTAAAGTGTTTAAAGCTCAAGGGTGCTAGTGATTTATCATAAACTGATATGATCCTCTTACACAAACTCACAAAAATATTGTCTGTAAATATTTCTTTACTGTTTTTCATTAAAAACAAAATCCAAAAAGAATGTGTTTTAGCATTAAAATTTTGAAAAATCAAAAAGATTTTATTTCATCTTGTTTTCGACAACTGATGTTGAAAAGCTGATTTTCAAAATTCTAAATGCTAAACATGATGAACATTGGTTTGGGAGAGTTTGTTTAGAAAAAAAGAAAAATGGTATTCTTACTAGTGGTCATTAGATTATAAATGTTAAATCATTTTGAATGATATCTACAAGTAATGGTTTGAGACTGATTTTACAAAAGGTTTCTAATTTGTTAAATTTTTAAATTTATGAAATTTATTTTGAGGTAGAGTTTGTGCAGGTAGAAGCAGCCAGGTTTCAACTCCTGAGAATAGGTAGACTCGAGCCAGGTTCCAGATCCTATTGCTACGGAAAGCCAGGAAACGTTCCTCAACCTGTGAAAGCTGCAAAGCGTGATGAGCAGAGTTTGAGCCAGGATTCGATTCCAGAACGAGAGCTATTCCAGACTGCGATCCCAGCTTATCGAAAGGAGGAGTCTGAAGACATTAAAGCCAGAAGCTGCTGATGCTGAAAGAAGATAGAGCCAGGATTGATATGGTGGGAGAGAAAGAGGAAAATAGAGAGATAGAGATAGAGATTGAGGATGCGTACAATGGAGAATATTTTGAAGAGAGAGAGAAGACTGATAAAGACTGAAGATGTGACATACTGAAGACTCGAAACCGAAGACTTCGTCAACATCCAAGGGGGAGTCTGTTGGTGCATATGTCTGTCGACTTCGTCTTGTAGCTAGATTAGAAAGAACAAAGCTCGGTAGACTAGAAAATAGTGTTTTAGTGAGGATTGACCAGTTCGCACGAACTGGCCTGGCTAGGTCGCATGAGGTCCACTCCATGCGAACTGGGCATGTCTATATATAGTGAGCTTGTTCATTTCATTTAGAAGGTTTTGGATTCCGGTAGCGAAGCTCTGCCGAAGTGTCTCCAGCATTGTAAAACAATCTGAAATCAATCCAAGAGACAATTAAAGTGATTCTTTGTGCAAATCAGCTGAAATAACTCCGATACGTCTGATTCCGCATTTCGTATAATACTAGGGCGTTTTACGCCATGTGGCAGCCCAGTCGGCAATGGGGCATTATTGGACGTTTTTACAAAAGGGGTGTAGTGGGGATGTGGGGCATTATGTTAAATGAGATGTAACATAATTAAATAAAACAAAAACCATCAAAAAATCCTATTGGATAAAAAATAGGAAGATGGAAGGTGATTGGACAAACAAATAGGGGCAAGGCGTGTTTTAAATCACGCTGGAGACAATTTTTTCGAAAAAAAGCCCGAAAACGCCCCCGGGGTGGGTGTGGGGCGATATTGGGCGTGTTTGGTTGAAGATTTTGAAAAAACCACGCCTATTACGGGTGGTTGAAAGTAAAAAAAATTGCGTTAGATGCAAAAATATAAGGGACCAATGTTGAAAGTAAAAAAAATTGTGAGGTTAAATTGCGAAAGACGAAAACTTTTGGGTTAAAAGTAAAAAAAATCAAATAGGTTTGGGTTAAAAGTGAAAATTCAAGGTTTTTTTTTGTTGAAAATTCCCCTAAGCATTGAATACACCCACTTTATGCATAGAATTTTTGAAAATTTATAGTATGGAAATTTGTGAAACGTAGTAAGTACCGACTTAGACAGTGGCGAAGCTTGAGATTTCCGACCCGGGGGGTCGGAAGTCACCGGATCTAAAATTATACCTTAAAAATTATAAAACCGGGGGGTCGAAAACGTATATATCTAAAAAATTCTATACGAAACGTACATACATAACACTACTGAACGAAAAGTTCGGGGGGTCGGGCGCCCCTCCCGGCCCCTTCAAAGGTACGCCCATGGACTTAGACTATTGGGTATGGGGCGTGGGTTGGGTACAAACGCCCAAGTCATCACCCCGGGTAGGCTTGGGTTTCGACGTGGCCCCTTGGGCGGGGGTTTTAGCCCGGGCGTTGGGCGGGCCTAGCGGTCTTCCGTGGCCGGCTCTCATTGGCTGGGTTGGCTAGGCTATAGGTGGCTAGGGTTTTTTTTTTTTTTAATTTTGTGTGTATTTTTATAATAATTGAAAAAAAAATATAACACGTGGCCAACCCACGCGGGCTAGCCACGCCCCGCCATACCGACCCAACAAGCAACTGACCAGCGGTGCCCCTCGAAGTTCACGTGTTAACCCATGCCCCAAAGCCCCGCCCCACCATACCCCACGGTCTTAATGGGGGTATTTCACTATTTTCTAATGTGGAGCCTAAATGTAAATTGGTCATAAAGAGGAGGTAATAAGTAGGATTTACTAAATTTAAGGAACAAGAATTATCCGGTCCCCTAGCCCAATTGGCAATTGGGCCGGTGTCCTCTTATAGAGGCGCTGGTTCGATTCCAGCTTGTGGCAAAGGGACTGGACCAGGCTATGATGGTGCGCAAGTTCGAGCTTGAGCCGGCCCCGGTTTTAATCCGGCCGTTACTCCAGCGGGGTCTCCCGTGTGGAGGCGTGTACGGTTTCCGGGCGAGAGCCGCTAACAGTCCCCACTACACTAGCGTGGACCCGGTTCAGACAACATAGTCTGAGTACGTGGTGGATCAGGGCTCGTCAAGAGACGGGTGTGATCGACTCTTGAAAAATTGAAAGTCACCTCTCAAAAAAAAAAAAAAAAGAAGTCTTGTGTGTCATAAGTTAATCAAAGTTTAGCACTAAATGTGACGGCCCCCACCCTATATAGTAAGGTACTACTTTTAAGCATGTGGCACTCTTTAATACATGAGAGCAATTTATAAACTACTTTAACCGCACTATTTTCAAATTGATACAACTATTATTAGTACAAGTACAACAGCAAGAAGGAGAGAAGATCATCTACGGGTTGGCTTTGATAACGTCTTGGTGCATATAGAAAGAAATGAATGAAGTGGTTTTTAAGCAGAAAAGATGTAGCCCTCAATATATCATAGGGGAGTTAAAATCTAGAGGTTTCGCTTGGGTTAAAAATAGATCTACATATAATTATATTAGATGGACGGAATGGTGTAAATACCCTCCGTATATGTTGTAATTCCTCTGTCCTTTGCCCGTTTGGGTCGGAGATGCTTTTTTGTGTTGGGCCTTTTGCCCGTTTTAGTCGGAGGTTGTTTTAATGAAGTTTAATTTTCAAAAAAATATGTATGTAAGACTTATGACATTGGACCTTTATATAACATTTTCAAGTAATTATGAATTGTTTGGAAACTAAACCGAGTGGTGAAACTTTAGTTCATGAAATCACTACGATGCATCATGTATATAGCATATTGGTATTGTGGGGAATTGTATGAAAATATAAAGCTATTACCTCATGTGGGCTTATGTGTTGAGTTCAAGCTATTATATCTATAGTGAGTCATACACCATACATTAATGATGCTATTAGAAAGCCAACAAAATGTAACGCCATTTGATAATTATATATAGCGAGGACGGACATTCATACAATACGATTTGTGGCTTCTCTCAATTACATTAGGACTATATTGCTCAAATATTCAATGTAGCGTGGTTGCGACGAGTCGTGATTATTTATTACTAGTAAGATTATACGCGCTACGTTGCGGGTTTTGGTTTGATATCTATTTTGGTTAAGTATATTAACATTAAGAAATATGCTAAAAAATATCTACACATGTTTTACATTGACTGAAATCCATAAATTTTTTTTAATTGGACAACGTCACGAGCTGATTTTAAATTAATTGTAAATTGATACGTAAACGTTATCTTAAATACTAATTTAATGAAAAGGTGACAATTTTAGTCGAGAATATTTTATTTGAACCAACTCATCTTTGGGAAAAAATTACGTTGAAAAGTAAATCAACTTGAATTTATACTGAAACGTATATAAAAATAAACACGTAAAACTTGATTACAAAAGTCTTTAAAAAGTTAAAGGGTTGTAAGTGTTAATGCTGAAAGTTGAAGGGTAAAAGTTAAAAAATACAAAAAAAAGGAAATGTGAAAAAGTTATTCATGTAAGGTTGCTAATTGTATTATACAAGCTAACACCAACCCGGGCGTTGTAGCGGGATGTTACTTGTGAATGTATTTGGTATCAACGTATGAGATGCGAAAAATTTAAAGTTCATGCAAAACATTCCTTTCATTTTGCATAACCTCTTACCTCGAGCCTACAACACGATAATGTAGCATTTGTAACATTGAACAGAATCTCATGTATCCTTAATCTTATTAGTTTGTAAATAGGCTCTTGCAATGCATTTAATTTAAATGAATTTGCAATGTTAAATAAGTTGTTTTGCATAAAAAATATGATTTTATTAATTTGAGCAAATAGTTTGTTAGAAATAAGTTTGACCCATTTGATTGTAAAATAAAAAATAAACTTGGGCAACCATCATCTCATCCAATACCCAATTCTACGAACTGTACCACTAAAGTGTTGGCGATGTTGTATTTAATACTGAATAGGAAAATCAAACATGAAATATGATCCTTAGATACCAATGCAAAATTCATTAAAGAGTGTTTTTTAAATAATTATGTAACAAATCTTGATACAGTTAACTACACAAACTATTAAATCCTATTAACACCAACACTTAAATCATTCACACGCATAGATAGTTGAACAAAAGAACCGCATATTGAATTAACAGTCTAAAGATATTCGAACGATTGAAAAGGATGCAAATCTACTGTTAGTTGAACTGATCGATGTATTATCTCGTCATTTTAGCGTCTTCGTAATAGTATAACATAAACGGTGATGAAAAAACTACTTAAAAAGCGTTAATCAACACATCGAAAGGCAAACTTATGATAAACAGACCTAGATCCGTATTCATAGCTTCAAACAAATAATGTTAATGTTTAAATTTGAACAAACTTCATAAAAAAGTTTTTTTTTCAAACATAAATATCTATAAAAACAGAGTTTTCAAACTTCTAGCAAGGAATCTTGCATTTTCTTTTTATGAAACAGTGCCTTGGTTACTTAAAAATTTTTGAATTTGTTTCCATATATGATATTAATCCTTCAACAACAGTTCTTGATTTCAATTAAAATTTTTTTTTTTGAAAGGTAAACTTCATTCACAGAAAAACGACGACCCAAACTAGGCCGCCAAAACAAAACAAGATTACATATTCACAAATGAGATCCAATCCATCCACTCTAAACCTTTATACCTTGATCTATTTGAAAACCAAAAATAACTAAGAGCCTTTATCTCACTAATTATGCTATTAATACATACCGAACCATTAAAAAATTTGACTTTATTCCTAACCCGCCAAATGATCCAGCATGTAATCATGATAATGCCATGAATCGCCTCCTTTTTCTTCTCCGAAAAACCGCTGTCGATGTGACAAGTCAGAAGATCACGAATCGAAAAGGCGTAAATATTGGGTATATTGCACCAGTTACTAATGCCGTTCCAAACGTTCAAAGCGATGTAGCAAGCAATGAAGAGATGATCAGCCGTTTCATCATCAGATTGACAAAGAGGGCAGCCCGAATTGTTAATGACCACGTTTCTTCTCCTTAAAGCTTCCGCAGTTGCCACTTTATCCATCTCCAGCCTCCAGGAATGAATGTTGACTTTGGCAGGAACCCAAGAGCACCAGTCCATAACGAACGAATCAACCTGCATTTGATTCCCGATCAGCAGATGTTTAACAGATTTGACCGAGAAAAACCCATCCTCAGCCGAAGTCCATTTCCACCGGTCTTCCCCAGAAGAGATTTGAACATTATAGAGGAGATCCTTTAACTGTTCAAGTTTGGCGACCACAACTGGATCCGACAGAACATTGGTCCAGCATCACGAATATCGATCCTCACTACTTTGCGAATTAAACCTGTTAGCAACCGAGGTTCTTTTGTCAGCTTCTAAAGTATAAAGTTCTGGGAAAACCAGCTTTAGCGACTCATCTAAGAGCCACATATCGTGCCAAAAGGCCACTCCCTCTCCGTTGCCGATAAAACCTTTCATGAAATACCCAAGCGGGCGACCTTCCACCTTTGTTTTAACAAAATTTTTCGCTATATTGTTCCATACTCCGGAAAGAGATTTTTTATAAGGAATACAATCCCAACCCGATCTACTTGAATGAAGAGCCACGATAACTTTTTTCCATAAATTGTTCTCTTCCGTCTTGAATCTCCAACCCCATTTAGAGAGCAAATATTTATTAATCACTTCAAGTTTACTTAAACCCAATCCTCCAAATTTTTTGCGACTCGAAACCTTCTCCCAAGCAACCCAATGCATCTTTTTTTCTACCCCGGAACCGCCCCAAAGAAACTTCTTTATCATAGCTTCTAAATCCGAAATGATTTCAATTAAAAATTTGATTCTCACTTGGTTTCAATTGAAAGTTTTTGCATAGAATTTAATCGTCTGAACCGACAATGCTTACACTAATAGGAATTCAAGATAATAACATTAAGGGATTTTTACATATATCCCCCTCCTAAGCTTCCTTATTACGTATTTCCCCAAACCAAAAAAACAATTACATATTTCCCCTTTTTTATGAGAAATTACCCAATTACCCTTCCCTTTATTTAGAAATTACATATTTCCCGTAATGGTTCATACAATGTTTCCTCTTCCCACCCAAACCCTACATCAGACGAGATTCGCTGAAGCCCACACGAGTAGAAGACGACGCCAAATCCCCTTCCCCTTCCCCTTCCATGCGTTCAGGTATGTTGTTGCTTTTTGCTATGTATGCTGAAGATGTGATTCGTTGTGTATAATCTCAATTTCCTTAGGGGGCGTTTGGTTCGCGAAATGTGTAGGAATTGGAATTGGAATTGGAATTTGAATTGGAATTTGATGGATTACTTTGAAATCCATAGATGTGTTTGGTTGATAAATGTATTAATGGAATTATAATTTAAAAATACCTAAAAAGACAAAATTACCCCTAGTTATAAACAATTGGCAAAAGTTTTAAAAACAACTATCTTAGATAAAAATTCAAAAAAATCCTAAAAATTATAAAAAATTATAAAAATTCAAAAAATTATAAAATTTCAAAAAAATTCTAAAAAATCCAAAAAATTCAAAAGTATCAAAAAAATTAAAAAAAATAAAAAAATAAAAAAAATCTAAAAAATAATATAAAGTTCAGAAAATTCTAAAAAATCAAAAAAATTTCTAAAAAAACAAAAAAATTCTAAAAAATCCAAAAAATCCTAAAAATCCAAAAAAATTCTAAAAAATAATAAAAAATCCAAAAAAAATCTAAAAAATAAAAAATTCTAAAAAATAATAAAAAGTTCAAAGAATTATAAAAAATAAAAAAAATTCTAAAAAATCATAAAAATTCTAAAAAATAATAAAAAATCCATAAAATTTAAAAAAAATCTAAAAGTAAATAAAAAATCCAAAAAATTCTAAAAATAAAAAATTTCTAAAAAATAATAAAAAATGCAAAAATTATAAAAAATCGAAAAAAATCAAAAAAATATTTTTTTGATTTTTTTCGATTTTTTAGAATTTTTTGATATTTAGAGTTTTTTGGATTTTTTATTATTTTTTTGGTTTTTTAGAATTTCTTAGATTTTTTGTTATTTTTTAGATTATTTTGTATTTTTTATTATTTTTTGGATTTTTTATTGTTTAATTTTGATTTTTTATTATTTTTTTATTTTTTAGAATATTTTGGATTTTTTATTATTTATTGAATTTTTAGAATTTTTTTATTTTTTATAATTTTTTGGATTTTTTATTATTTTTTTTTTTATTTTTAGAATTTTTTGGATTTTTTGGATATTTTATTATTTGTTTGATTATTTTTTTAAATTTTTTTTGGTTTTTTAGAGTTTTTTTTGGTTTTTTTAAGAATTTTTATTATTTTTTAGATTTTTTGGATTTGTAAGTCCCGTTGAACTGGATCTTTCAGTGATATCAAACAGCCTATTGATTGTGCGGAATCCAATCAATAGGTGATTCAAGAAAAACCGAAAAAAATGAAATATGAAGAACACAATACCGAAAATCACTTTTAAACTTGCACACGATTCTATTACTTGAACAAGCAAAATCGTCTGGTACAAGTTCCTACACCAACTAATCGCCTCTCTCTCTGTAACTCTAGAATTTCTGTAACTGAGGCTCTAAGAAGTTCGAACCATAAAACAAGTTAGAAACTTGTTTATATACATAGACAAGCCCACTTCCCTACATGGGCTCCCCTTGGGCCTGCTTGGCCCACATGGCCTAAAGCTTAGCCCAAGTGACCTATAAAAGTCCACAACCTAATATAAACTAACCCGGTAAGGCCCAGCTCGTAACCATAGCTCGTTGTGTTAATTTGATGCGTCAGTCTCACACTTTAGGGCCTAACAATCTCCCCCTAGACTAATGCCATCAAATTGTCTTCATAACATGAATTCAGCAACGTCTTCAACAAAGTCTATGGTTGACGCTTTGCTGCAGATGTTGTGGAAGTTCTTGACTTCTGAACTCTCAGCACTGGGTCTCTTTCTTCAACTCTTGTAGTTAGCTTCATATCAGGAACACGATCAGCTTTGCTTGAAAATCATGTTAAAAAGAATGTAAGAGGAGGATTCTCAACAGCTCTTTTCTTCTCCAGTCTTTTTCTTTCAAGCAGGTTCACATGTACTTCTTCAAGTGTACTTTCACTGTCAGATGGCGTTTCATATCCGGTTCTTCTGACTCAGGTACATCTTGTTATTGTGCTGCTCCATGCTTCGTCAACAGCTAACAGCATCTCAGTCTTCAACATCCCCTGTTCTTGATTGAAATCAAGTTCTGCACATGCTCACAAACTCATAAGCAAACATTTCTTATGCAACAGAGGAACGTACCATATGAACACTAGGTCATCATCATCATCATCATACTCAGTATATCCCACCAATATGAACACTAGGTACATCCAAGTATTTGTACTCGGATTTCACAATTTAAATTCTTTCAACTTTTGATGATCAGTCAAATCTTCAAGAACGGTTACATTTTTTATTTTTTAAGAAAACAAATAAACACTCTATTTTTGGATTTTTGGTTTTATAGAAAAGCAAGACACTATTTTTGTATTTTTGAAGTTTTCTAATTTTTTTTTAATATTAAGAACTAGAAACAAATAAAAATTCAAAAATATAAACAACTACCATAATATACAATTACAATTGCAATGGGATCAAAATTCGTTCTCAGGCAGACTAAAGAACACTTTTCAGTACGAGCCTAATCAAACTGGTCTATGCGATTGCCAATATGTTTGTCCACTTAAACTTTAACGCTCAACTTTCAATTTTTCAACTTCGTGATATGCTTTAGGTAATATTATACTATTATACCCGTGTGTCCCATTCCAAGGCATACCCCCGCGATCAAGGTAAGTACAACGATTCATCGTAGCAGGTGAGTATACTGATGTCATCCTTTAAGATATCCTGACTGTGTCTAGGTCTGCATATAATCTGTTTTATCATGTTTTGATGTCTTAACAATGAACACCCAAACAAATACTAATCAAATCCCGGAATTATAAACAACACACTCTATCATGCAAGTATCTTCCCTACCACATATTTCACAAGTCCAATCCAGATTTCTGAAATCTTAACTGGGAATAGGTTGAGAAGAGAACAGAATAGATCTTTTGCAGAGATGGTATACTATACAGATCAAATGAGTTTTTCTCAGTTTGATATAGGTTTATTGGGTTTCTTTTGGGCACTTGAGGGCCTCTTTCGGGTGTATTAGATCTATAGCGCGACAACGTACAGCTAGGTCAGCATGTATCTGGATGCAGCAGAAGCTGTCGTTGCCTAGCACCTCCAGGTCAGCATATATCTGGATGCAGCAGAGGAGGTACACGACTTTTTCAGAGAAGATTTCAGAATCGGATCAAAATTGTGTGTATCGGGACAACATACAGACATTCAAATAGAAATGAGCTAATTCCAAGTGACTTTCTTTCCTGGGTTCATGTACAATTTTAGTTCTGAACAGAAGGACAGCCAAGATATCCCTGGATGATTCAACAATATAAAGACCCGAAACCTCAGATGTTGGCTATCTATCAACGCAAGATTTAAGACCATAAAATCATACGCCGTTGGTATGTTACCCACATGGTACATAGTTCGTTTTGTTTATATCACTTAGTATCTTTTATCATGTTGAGCGTCAAGCCTATCGACATATCGCAGTAGATCCTAGTCTTTTCAGCTATGGCACCTTACATGTGTTAGTCAAACCCTTTAACACGAACATTTATTTCACTTCCCATATCATGCAATCTTTCTTTTTGGCTTTTTCATTTTTCAATTGTTTTTGTATTTTTCTCATTTTCTCCCCCTAAAACAATGCATATTTACAGCAAACTCTTTTTGTATTTTCTGAGTTTTCTCCCCCTAAACTCTATATCTATCTATATGTTCCTCTCCCCCCCTAAATTTGTGCATAAATCTTGTATTTTTGCGCAAATTTACCATTTACTAGAGAAAGGACACTCCATATACAAAGTAATGAACTAAGAGAGAGAAAAAAATATTTTTGCTTAACCGTTCCGTCATTAGATTGAAGACTAATCAAATTCAAATCAAAGTACTGAATTTAAACGGTACTTTTTGCTGATCATTATCTTACTTCTGTTATCTCCTCCAAAGGAAACATATCATCTGTAAAAAAAAAAAATTAAACTTTTTGCAACAGTGAAATGTTACCCGTTTTTATCTCTGGAACAACCGCTATCAACATTCCAGAGATTGTCAACAGCTCCTCCTTAGTTGTTCCTGAAAAATAATGAGATTAGTAAGACATGGGTACCCAGGCCATCGTGGTCCTGGGATTTCCTGAAGCATCAAAATAAGACACTTCTTTCAAACACAAGTCCCCTTTCGTTTCAAGGATTGGAGACGTTGCTGCCTTGGATTTGGGTTTCCAAATCTGTTTCGGTTTAACAAACGTGTTTGTTGCCTTCGGTTGAGCAACTTTAACTATTTCAGGTTTGTTAGTTTTAGAGACACGTTTTTGTTCCTGAAAAGCTTTGCGTTTGTTTTTGGCAGCGTTCCAATCCCCATCAGAAGGTTTAACCTTGGGATTCACATTCTTCATTGCCTTAGGTGAAGACACCTTCATTGGCTTAGAATGGTATTTATCCTTTGGTGTAACCCTCTGATTTTGCACATGATACGGTAAATAGGGACGATGTGTGCAGTTTCGAGCAATGTGACCAGCAATGCCGCAATTGAAGCATGTTTGTCTCTTCATGTAGAAAGTATTCTGATCAGCTGGATTTGCTCTTGCAGGCCCTGAAGGACGAACCGGTCCTTTCTGTGCTTGTTTGTGTTGCACATTTCCCACAGACGAAGATGAATTAGGATGTCTGTACTTGTCATTTGCAGGGGCCTTCTGTAGTGGAGATTTCTTCTGACTTTTCTTGTTTTGTGTCGACTGCAAGTCTTGCTCAGAAATCTCACCAGTCTTTCCGAAAGCTTTGTTAGCACAATCAAATGCATATTTCTCACATCTGCCATTAATGACTGGCTTAACAAAAGTATTTTTCACATTACGAGCCTTTTGCGGACTATTCCTGCCCGTTGAGGACTGTGGAGAGCCTGCTTGTCTTTGATGTTTAGGCTTCTTCTTTTCGCGTCCTTTACCTGCTCGCTTCGACTCTTGTTGCTTGATCTGAACCTTTTCATCACTGACAGAAGGCTCAGATTGTTCAGCTTGCGTACTTGGAGCCTTGTTCACGTCAGTTTTCACTTCATCAGCTTTGGTAGGATCCGAGACTTCTGGTTTATCAGATGAAACACCAGAAACTTCAGCAAAAACTTCAGCTGAAACATTAGACAAATTTTCAGCACAAGACGGTTCTGCACATGACGCCTTTGAGCTGAATCCACTAGAATCAACTGATTCCAATTTCTCAGAATCAGCTACTTCCGATAATTCACATTTGGAATCAGATGGTTCAGCTGGCTCATTTGTTTCGTTTGCCGATTCAGTCTCTGTTACGCAAACATCAAGGTTTTCGCCCAAATCATCAGGCCTGAAATTAATCATAGAGCGAAAAACCTTAAAAAAATCAAACGTCGAAATAGAGTCTGGATTAGGTTCATTTATTAAATTTTCAGAAGAATCAGACTCTGATGCTTGTTCATCCCCAACTACATTTTCAACTTTTACTTCAACTACTTCATCTGCAGGGGAAGACGAAGCATTAGGATCAAAAGTACCCTTTGAAACAAAATTTACCGAAGGACTCGCTCGTTTATCAAAAGGTTTGCTGTTGATTGATGACTTATCAGTTTTAGGACCGTAAGCCATCTTGTCCTCATTCATCAATTCCTCCTCAGTCATGGGTAAATATGTGTAGTTGTCATTATATGGAGGAGGAACTTGATTGAAACCCAAACCACACCCTTTCTTTTCCTTGTATGCGAGCTGTTGATCACACAAGTTTTTGACTAATTTGCTGGAAGAATCAAATTTCTTAATATTAAGCTCATTTATTTTATATCTATCTCTGATATCTTCCAGTTCCTTAGTCACAGTACACTGTTTCTCCTGAACATAGAAGAGTTGAGTTGATTTCACACTTACATCATCCTTAAGTTTGACGATGTCTTTTCGCTGAGCTTCAATCTTTTCTTTATAAAGTTTTTCGTTTTTTGATAAAGTAAAGTTTTTATTTTTGATATCTTGATAATCTTGAATTAGCTCAGCGTTGTGTATTCTATAAACTTCAACTCTTTTTCTACACTCAGGAGTACAGAAAACAGAAAGTATCTCTTCACGAGTAATTTCTTGAGCCGCGGGTTTGTGAAACATAAATGCCATAATTTCAGTGGGTGGCTGTTACTTTTGTTCTTTCCCAAAAACACAAACCAAACGAGAACCCGTGCACTCTCTAACTCAAACCCTTTGCACGCGAATGAACCCGCTTTCTGAACCGCACCTCAAAACCCTGTCAAAACTTAACACAACCAAACCAACAAACTTTTTTTTTAATAAATAAACTCCTTTTTTTAATTAGAATAGTTTTTTTTTATAAAGTAAAAATACTTATTATTATTGTATTATAATTAATATTATTAAAAAAAAACCTAATGATTGATTAATGATTATTATTATTAATTATATTAAAAAATGAAACCTAAACTAAACAAACACCACGTCACAGTCTTCTTCTCCGCAAAACAAAACCCACAACCCTAATTTCTAACTTTTGCCACCAAGGTGATTATCTGATGAACGAAGGTGCTCGGAGATCGGTGACGGATAACAGTGAGCGAGAAGATGAACGGGGAGATGAACAGTTGAGATGATGATGTGAGGTGCCAGAGACGATGACCGGAGACGCAGGTTTTTAATGGAGGTCGGAGTTTGAGAAGATAATGATGGTGAATGAGGAAGATGGCTGAGATAAACGGAGTTGCAGACTCGAAAACATATGCTGATGTCAAGAACAGTGAATGGAAACTACAACTCCAACTTGAAATTACAGTGGAACTCGAAACCGTGTATGGTAGCCGAAGTTGGTTGATGATGACGATGAAAAGTGATGATTCAGTGTGCGGAGTTTGACTGAGGTGTTGTATG
Organism: Helianthus tuberosus; assembly: GCA_030545235.1. Classification (NCBI taxonomy): domain Eukaryota; kingdom Viridiplantae; phylum Streptophyta; class Magnoliopsida; order Asterales; family Asteraceae; genus Helianthus; species Helianthus tuberosus. The sequence goes on along the minus strand of CM060442.1, from coordinate 207,525,270 downwards.
ACGATGGAGGTTACCGGTGAAGATGATGAGCGACGGGGATCAACGGAGAAGATGAAGGTGATGTGACGAAGAAGATGAACGATGAAGATGAGTCGAGACCGAGGATGATGATGACTCGAGATCTCGGTGGCGACTCGGAACCGTGGTTGCGACTCGAGACTGAAAATTGATAAGTCGAGACCGTGAAAAAATTGATGACTCGAGACCAAATTTTTGAAGACTCGAGACCTCAGTCGAAACAGTGGTTGCGACTCGAGACCGACACTCGAAATGATGGTTGAAGGTTGCGACTCGAGATAGCTGGGGAAGAAGATGACTCGAGACCTTGAAAGCAGACGATGTGAGTCGAGACCGCTGAGTTCAAACTGTGATGACTCGAGATCGTGAAACGGTGAAGAGTCGAGACCTCTGTTTCCTTAAAAATTGCACTCGAAAACAGTTATCACTTGAAATCTTCTGACTCGAAACCTGTGAAAGGTCCTTTACACGTATTTGATCAAGGAAGTTGAAAAGTATTTTGAATTTCCCTTTTTTTTTTTAATAAGGAAACAAATAAGTAAACTAATCAACCAGTTTTTTCGAAAATGTTGGGATTGATTAAATCCTTTTTCGAACTTATTAAAAATTTCAAATCTTAACAACCTCAAAAAAAATCAAAACACCAAAATATAGTGACCTTTTGATAAAATTTCGATGAACACTACGAAGAACACGAAGAACGCGATGAATGTTCTTGATGATTTTCAACAAAAATTTCAAAATCTTGAATCTTTGATATCACACCGAGCCTAGAAACAGGTTCTAATGGCTCTGATACCACTTGTAAGTCCCGTTGAACTGGATCTTTCAGTGATATCAAACAACCTATTGATTGTGCGGAATCCAATCAATAGGTGATTCAAGAAAAACCGAAAAAAATGAAATATGAAGAACACAATACCGAAAATCACTTTTAAACTTGCACACGATTCTATTACTTGAACAAGCAAAATCGTCTGGTACAAGTTCCTACACCAACTAATCGCCTCTCTCTCTGTAACTCTAGAATTTCTGTAACTGAGGCTCTAAGAAGTTCGAACCCTAAAACAAGTTAGAAACTTGTTTATATACATAGACAAGCCCACTTCCCTACATGGGCTCCCCTTGGGCCTGCTTGGCCCACATGGCCTAAAGCTTAGCCCAAGTGACCTATAAAAGTCCACAACCTAATATAAACTAACCCGATAAGGCCCAGCTCGTAACCATAGCTCGTTGTGTTAATTTGATGCGTCAGTCTCACACTTTAGAGCCTAACAGGATTTTTATTATTTTTAAAATTTTTTGATTTTTCAGAATTTTTTTGAATTTTTTAGATTTTTTTAGATTTTTTAGAGTTTTTTTATTTTTTAGAATTTTTTGGATTTTTAATTATTTTTTGGATTTTTTAGAATTTTTTTTATTTTTTAGAATATTTTGGATTTTTTATTATTTTTTTGATTTTTTATTATTTTTTGATTTTTTATTATTTTTTGATTTTTTAGAATTTTTTGGATTTTTTATTATTTTTTGATTTTTTAGAATTTTTTTGATTTTTTTATTATTTTTTGGTTTTTAGAAAAAAATGAAAGAGGCAAGGGGTTATTACCGTAACTTTGGAAACATTCCCGTGGTTTTTTAAACTTTTCTTTGAAATTTAGAAGGAATCTGAATTCCATTAAATAAGGGATTTTGTTGGAATTGAAATCCAATTCCCTTCAACTAATTTGTCCAAACAAACACTGAAAGGAATGTAATTCAAATTCTAATTCCCTTAAAATCCTATGGATTCCTGTCAATCAAACATGCCCTTAGTTTGTAGTCTGCATTTGAATATTGATATCCATCTCCATCATCTTGTTTGCTGTGTATTTGAATATTGATATAATTTGCTATTGATATCAATCTCCATCAAATCCTTAGGCTGTATTTCTCGATTAAGGCAACAATAATATAAGTTTTTACAGAGTAGTTTTTTTGTATAAACAACTGTACACAATTTATGCATATTATATATATTTTACTTTTTACTTCAAGTAGCAAATAAAATGATGCATATTATATAAATTGGTTATAGACTGAATATGGATTGTAGAGTTGTATATGATGCACTTTTGCTAATTGTTTTTTTGCTTTTTGTTTAGTTCTTAAATTTTATGAAACTTTGTGTTTTTTGAACGGAATCGATTATGAACAAGTAAGGATTGCATTTTATTGAAAGTTTGTGTTTTTTACGAGTATTATGGTTTTGTTTGACAAGAGTAACAAGTAAAATAATTGAGGTGATACTATATGAATTGGGTAAATATGTAATTAATTGATGATATGAATTGGGTGAATATGTAATTAATTGATGATATTAGAATGTGGAAATATGTAAATATTTATTTAATAGTTTATTAAGGGTAAAATAGTCATAAATAAGATTCATTTTAACGAAAAGCGATATGTAATATATATGGGTTAGGGAGGAGAAATATGTAATTGTTTTTTTGGTTTGGGGAAATACGTAATAAGACAGCTTAGGAGGGGAAAATATGTAAAAATCCCTAACATTAATTATAGAAAACGCATATGATTGAATAGATTGCAGTTCTAATAATTAAATCGACTTCGTATATTATCGGCTTTTGAAGAATATTGATGATTCTTCTTCTTCGATTTCAGTAACACCAAATTTGCCATCAACAATGAGAAGTAACTCTGCAAATCATTAGATTCTTGCTTTGTTTTTCTGCGAATCGCCATCACTCTGCATAATTTCAATAAAAACATTGATGAACAGAATTATAGAAACGCATATGATTGAATCGATTGAACATAATTAAAAAATGCTACCTTTATGGCTTTATGTCAAACGTGAGTGATTTACGAATGAGTTTGAAGAAAGGCTAAGGGATTTGATGATGGTAAAGGGATTCCAATTTAGTTTCGTCAAGGCGTTTAAGATTGTTGATATTTGAATGATGTGTCGATCTGGGTTAAGAAGATGTGGTGAAAGGAATACGAAGAAATAAAAAAGGATTTTTGGGATATGGTGTGCCGGTTGATAAGAAGATGTGGCGGTTACATTAAATTTAATTTGTTTAGTTTATGCAAATGGTTATGTGTAAAGATTTAATATTTAGTTATATAGGGGAAGGTTCATTGGGGAACACTAAAAAAATGGGGAACAGCGGGGAACCGACTCAAACGAACTCCGATTGGACTCATTCCAGTGGCGTTGGAACCGGCTCGTCGAACCCTAACTAAGATCTCTTAACCCTAAACCCTAAATCCTAACTCCTAAACTCTAAACCCTAAAGCTAAAAAATAAGGCTAAAACTTAAGCTAAACCGTAAAATCTAAACTATAAACCCTAAAAGCTAAACCCTAAAGGCTAAAACTAAAGCTAAAACCTAAAGCTAAACCCTAAACCCTAAGGCTAAACCCTAAGGCTAAACCCTAAAGCTAAACCCTAAAAGCCAAACCCTAATATATTTAGGGTTTAGGGGTTATGATTTAGGGTTTAGGGTTAAGAGATCCTAGTTAGGGTTCGACGAGCCGGTTCCAACGCCGCTGGAATGAGTCCAATCGGAGTTCGTTTGAGTCGGTTCCCCACTGTTCCCCACTTTTTTAGTGTTCCCCAATGAACCTCACACTAGTTATATAATTAATAAACCGATGTGCCCTTTCCATTTTTTACACTATTTATATTTGTTTTGAACTAATATGATTTATGTAAATCAAACCTTTTCTAAGGGTTGCAAATTCAATATCGCAATGGTTCGAAGAGGCTCCCATTGATCTCTTCATTAGTTGCTAATTTTCTAAAACAAAGTGGTGTGACTTTTAAACAAAAGAGACATATCCCAAGTTGGTTTTTGTAGTATTATATAACTAGTTACTTTCTCCCGCACTTCGTGGTGAAAATTCGGTTAGTATCTGTTCGGTTGGTTACAATACCAACACTCACTATAGTAAGATTGTATTGCTACCATACCGTATCAAACGAAACAACATGGTTACCAATATGTGTCACGGCCCCAGCCCAGGGTTTAACCCGGTCAGGCGCCGCGGGACAGGAACCCGTGCTATTTATTAAATGATGCGACATCGGAAGTTTTAACAGGATCTTTTAAAGACTTGAAAATGCCCGATTATTTTATTTCATAATTCGGGATAAACCCCGTAATTTACAATAGAGGAATTTAACTAGGAAATTCCCTGATTTATAAAACGTGTTTATTTATTTTAACTGAGCCACATCTTGAAGCTTGTTAGTGCTCCGTAGCACGTTTTTCCTTGATTTATAGCAGGTCGCCTGAAACATGTATTAAAAATATTTTATCAGCGGGGAAATACTGGTGAATCATTCATTTTGCGTAAAATGACACATAGTTATAAATTACAGCATAAGAGCGATTACAATGGTTTTTACCTTATTTTTATCTGGCGCCGTGTCACCTGGTGACGATGGTCATACCACTATTCGGTCTTTCCCCAAGTAGTAACGTTTATCACTGTTAGGATTTATTAGCCTAACCGTGAGAAATTAGTAATGTGCACAATACCCCACTAGCCAGTGATTCAAGATAACCACGACTTAATCCCTGTAATTATAACTTTTGAAAATGGAGTATTGTAAAACATTATTGATAAAAAGAGAATGACTCACATTGCAGATTTAACGGACAGAGTTTTGCCTACTGATAAGCCTGATAACCTAATTTAAATAACAATGCACACGAACTAGGTCAGTAACTAATACAGCATTTACGGTAACTCACGAGATTAAAATCCTCACGACGAATGACAAAGTGCAATACTTAAACATCCATCGAATTCACGACGAATGACAAAGTATAACCCTAATTTGAGCAGCACTTAAACATTCATCGGATAGTTTCAATCGATCGGACATTGAATCGTAGCAGGGATCGAGTTAATACCCTGTATCGTAGCAGCACCTTGCTATTATAAAAGTAAATTTCGAAATTGAGTAGTCAAACTTCGTTTTTGAGATTTGGTTTCGACATCAGTGAACTGCTCATGGCCCCTCCTATTTATAGCTGAAAAATAGGTCTCTCGCGGCCCGCGTGAGCCATGGGCTCACCCTTACGCGGCCCGCGTGGCCACCTAGTCTACGCGTAGGCTTGCTGGGTCACGAGTAGGTGTGCCAGGTTGATGAGACGTGGATCTGGACGCTTATCCGGTGAAACCTGATGTTGACGCGGCCCGCATAAGCTTCCTTTATAGCTTACGCGGCCCGCCTGAAACCCAAAATTCCTGATTTCTTGATTTTTCATGCACAGTAGGGTTTCAGGGGTCCGGGTTTCTGCTTATGGGTTGTTTTGGGACAATTTTGGAGGTCCTTACATCCTCCCCACCTTATTTAAAATCTCGTCCTCGAGATTTACTGAAATAAGTGAGGATACTTTCGCTTTATCTCCGATTCCAACTCCCAAGTGTATTCGGGTCCTCTTTTGGAATCCCATTTGACTTTGACTAGTACCAATCTTTTATGTTGAGAAACTTGATCTTTCTGTCTTCTATTTGCAGTGGCTTCTCAACAAACTTTAGCTTTTCATTTACCTCTATGTCTTGAAGAGGTACTACCAATGATTCGTCAGATAGACATTTCTTGAGATTGGATACATGAAATACGTCATGTACTCCAGCTAACTCTTCTGGTAGCTGTAAGCGATAAGCAACTGGTCCTATACGTTGGATTACTGGAAATGGTCCTACGTATCTTGGACTTAGTTTTCCTTTCTTACCAAATCGAACTACTCCTTTCCAAGGAGATACCTTTAATAGTACTTTGTCTCCTACTTGGAATTCTAACGGCTTGCGCCTATTATCTGCATAACTCTTCTGGCGATCACGAGCCGTTTTTAGTCTTTCCTTGATTTGAGTGATCTTGTCAGTAGTTTCTTGCACAATCTCGGGACCTGATAATTGACTTTCTCCTATTTCTGCCCAACAAACTGGAGTTCTGCACTTTCTTCCATACAGTGCTTCAAATGGGGCAGCTTCAATGCTTGAATGATAACTATTGTTATAGGAGAATTCAATTAAAGGTAGGTGGTCGTCCCAATTTCCACCAAAATCAATCACACATGCCCTAAGCATGTCCTCCAAGGTTTGGATCGTCCTTTCACTCTGTCCATCTGTCTGAGGATGCTATGCAGTACTTAGATTTAGTGCAGTTCCCATGGCTTCTTGGAAACTTGTCCAGAAGTGGGAAGTGAAACGACTATCTCTATCTGATACAATGGAGAGTGGGACTCCATGTAAGGATACTACTTCATCTACATACAACTTGGCTAACCTTTCCATGCTAAAGGTTTCTTTCATAGGTAGAAAGTGAGCTGATTTGGTTAATTGATCCACAATTACCCAAATCGCATCATTACCTCTTCTGGTTTTGGGCAACTTAGTAACAAAGTCCATTGTTATAAGTTCCCATTTCCATACAGACATTTCTAATTGTTGTAGGAGACCTAAAGGTTTCTGGTGTTCTGCCTTAAATTGTGAACAAGTAAGACATTTAGAAACATGTCTAGCTATATCCTTTTTCATTCCTATCCACCAGAAGTTATTCCTTAAATCTTGGTACATTTTATTGTTACCAGGATGCATGGTATACCTAGATTTATGGGCTTCCTCTAGAATTTTATTTCTTAATTCTCCCTGCTTAGATACCCAAATTCTTTTCTTATGGAATCTCCAAATTCCATCAGTTCCTTGCTCTAATTTCTTTATTCTTCCCTTCATTCCTTCAGCATCATCCTTGACTGCTGTTTCTTGAATGCTTTTCAGTTGTTCCATTAAGTCTAATTGTAAACTTAATCTAAGAGCATGAACTCGCTTTTGCTTTTCGTGATACTTACGACTTAACGCATCTGCAACTACATTTGCCATTCCTTCGTGATATTGAATATCACAGTCGTAATCACTTAGGATTTCCATCCATCTCCTTTGCCTCATGTTCAATTCTTTTTGCCCAAATATATATCTTAAGCTTTTATGATCTGTATAAACAGTAAACTTACTTTCATACAGATAGTGTCTCCAAATCTTAAGGGCAAAAATTATGGCTCCTAATTCTAAATCATGAGTTGTATAGTTTTCCTCATGCTTTTTCAGTTGCTTTGATGCATACGCAATTACCTTCTTGCGTTGCATTAATACACATCCTAATCCTAGCTTAGAAGCATCACAATAGACTTCAAAATCTTCTGTTCCTTCTGGTAAGGCTAGAATTGGAGCATTGGTTAACTTTTGCTTTAAAATCTTAAAGGCTTCTTCTTGCTTAGATCCCCATTCAAACTTAACTGCTTTACAGGTTAGCTTAGTTAATGGTACAACTATTTTAAAAAAATCCTTAATAAACCGTCTATAGTATCCAGCTAATCCTATAAAACTTCTAATTTCCATAGCTGATTGTGGGACCTTCCATTTGGTGATTGCTTCTATTTTGGAGGGATCTACGTGAATACCTTCATGATTCACCATGTGTCCTAAAAATTGCACTTCTTGTAGCCAAAATTCACGCTTCGAGAATTTGGCGTAAAGTTTTTCCTTTCTTAACAAAGTTAAGAGTGCATGCAGGTGTTCACAATGTTCCTTCTGACTTTTGGAATAAATAAGTATATCGTCGATGAAGACAATTACAAATTTATCCAAATACGGTTTACAGATTCTATTAATCATGTCCATGAATGCTGCAGGTGCATTTGTTAGTCCGAAGGGCATAACTGTAAACTCGTAATGACCATACCTAGTTCTGAAAGCAGTTTTAGGTATGTCCTCTTCTTGTACCTTCAATTGATGGTATCCAGAGCGTAAGTCGATCTTAGAAAAATATCTAGCTCCCTGAAGTTGATCAAACAGATCATCAATCCTAGGTAATGGGTATCGATTCTTAATTGTAACTTTATTCAATTCCCTATAATCGATACACATTCGCATCGAACCATCCTTTTTCTTTACGAACAACACTGGTGCTCCCCACGGGGATGAACTAGGTTGTATGAATCCTTTGCTTAGTAATTCATCTAACTGCTTTTTCAATTCTAGCATTTCGGTGGGTGCTAACCGATAAGGTGCCTTAGCGATCGGTGTAGTTCCAGGAATTAGATGAATTCTAAATTCTACTTCCCTATCAGGTGGTAATCCAGGTAGTTCTTCTGGGAATACCTCTGGGTATTCCGATACTACTGGAATTTCTTTGAGTTCCTTACCCTTAGTGTTAATGATTACCGAAATCATATACACTACTGCTTGTTTTCTTGAGTAACTGGCCAACTTCATTTCGGAAATGAATTTCATTGGCTTACGTGGCTTATCTCCTGTAATCACCACTAATTCTCCTGTGGGTGTATTAATTTCTATGGAATTTTTATCACATAGGATTCGAGCATGGTTGGCTACTAACCAATCCATTCCTAATACCACATCGAATTCAGCTAAATTCATAGGTAATAGGTTTGCAGAGAATTTATGACCTGAAAGTTCTATATTTGCTTTCTGCAAAACCGTATTTATGTTAACCGAATTCCCGTCGGCTGTTTCTACCGTAAAAATTTGCCTAAGGTTGGTTAAAGGTAAATTAAGAGCTTGGCAGAATGAAGTATTTATAAAAATTTGGTTTGCACCAGAGTTAAATAATACTTTTGCATAAACGTTGTGAACTAGGAACGTACCAGCTATTACATCAGGAATTAGTTCGGCTTCCTGCGTAGTGAGTTGAAAAGCTCTTACGTTCTTCTTTGTAGCTCCTTCTGCAGGTTTGGCTTTGTTGTCTGCTGATTTGACTAATTTCGGGCAGTCTGGCCTAAAATGTCCAGTTTCTCCACAGTTGTAGCAAACTGTTGCTTTCTTCTTTCTGCAATCTTCTTCTTGATGCCCCGGGATTTTGCAGAAATTGCAATACCCTTTGCATCTTCCAAAATGCTTTCTTTTGCAGGCATTGCAGAATGCAACAGTGGAAGCTTGCCCAGTTCCCTTTCTCTTAAAATTGGCACTATTACCCACACGAAATCCTTGGGTAATCTTTTGAGCTACTTCCTTCTTCCGGTTTTCTTCTCTTGTGCGTACCAGTTCATCAGTTAGGGTGTTAGCTAATTCAACAGCATCGTCAATAGTGCGAGGTCTCACAGCTTTAACGATATTACAGATTTCGCCAATCAATCCCCAAATATAGCGGGAAATAAGCACCGGCTCTGGCGAAGCCAGCGTTGGTACTACTCTAGCATATTCGAAGAATGTCGAAGTATACCCTCGACAATCTACACCCATCATCCGATGGTTCAGGAACTTATTCGCCATTTGTTCCTTTTCATATTCGGGACAGAATTTTCTTTCCATTAGCTGCTTAAATTCTTCCCAACTCATGGCATAGGCCATATTTCTTCCTTTGGCTTGAAGTACCATATTCCACCATTCTAGCGCCCCTTCTTTAAAAAGATGCGACGCATATATGACCTTGTCTTCCTCAGCACATTTACTTATCATAATTACAGCTTCGGTTTTCTCCAACCAACGCAGTGCTGCAGTCGCCCCTTCATTGCCTGTAAATTCAGCTGGTTTACAGGCAAGAAATTCCTTGTAAGTGCAACCAGGTGTTGCAGCTTTCATTCTTTTAAGAATTGGGGTTTGCAGTACATCATTATTGTTGTTAGTATGGTTGCCGCCTCCGTTTACGCTATTACTAAAATTGTCTTCATGAGTACGTTTACTAGGAATAATTTGTTGAGGTTCAACAGGTTTCTGAGCAGCAACAAGGATTGCGGGAATAGCATTGGCTATTCCTTGAGCAACGATATTTTCGATATCTTGCCTATTCAGAAATTGATCTTCATTGATATGCTCAGATTGATTAACTTCATTATCGGGTTCATTACCAGCATGTGCCATCTGGTAATTAATTTATATAAGTGATTAGCAGAAAATCATTAACAATCGAATATAACAAAATAATCGCACATAATTACAACACACGTATAGCCAAAATTGTCGATTTCTCGACTTTCATTTTTTTATAAACTATATTATGCATCCGTACACACTGTTATCTTACAAAAAGTTTTATTTTTTAGTTATTTTACAGAATTTATTTTTATATTTTTATTATTATTATTATTATTATTATTATTATTATTATTATTATTATTATTATTATTATTATTATACAACCACAGCTTCACATCCACACTTTTCCCCCCGTCAGCTGGCATTTTAGACACGACGTTCCCTCTCGTCGTATTTCCAGGAGATCTGTTCTCCTACCTCCCGGATCCTATTCCCTGCATCTATCAGCTCCTCGCCAAAATGGCGGAGTTTAGCTAAGTTTTCATTACTCATTGATGGGTTTGGTACAGGTTCTGGGTCGAACTGAGGGAAAAAGGTATAAGGATTATTGAGGAGGTTTTGAAACTGCCAGTCGTTGGTCCACCATTCGTTGGTCCACCATTCGTCCATTCCTAGAGGTTGGGTGTGGATCAGAGGTTCTGGGATGGCTGGTTCCAAATTTATTGGAAGTTGAGTTTCGGCAGGATAAGGGAAGAGGTTTTCATTGATTGGCCTAATGATATCACAATTTGCCAGTATGCGATCTAATTCTTCCTGCAGTGGCAATTCCTCGGCTTGCTTAGAACTTTCCCCAATTTCTATTCCTGCTTGCCTAGAATTTTCTCCAATTTCTATCCCTTTTCCTTTACCAATGGGGTTTTCTATCTTGGGAACTTTTCTAGTTGCAGGTTTCCTTCTGCGCACACGCCTCCAGCCCACAAATCTTCTTCTTTTCTTTGGTTTTTGTTTTTCTGGAGGTGGAGCTTGAAATTCCATAGGTTCCTCTACATTAGCCAAGTAACCAGTAAAGTCTCTGGAAACTTCTATTTTCACAGGATAGAGATTGAGATTCTGAAGAGCATCAGATAACTCATTCATGCTGTTTGGCATTTATGAAAAAAACATACAATATTTTAGTTTAAAATTTTGTAATTTAAATTTTTACATAATCACAAAATAGCAATTAGAAACTTAATATTAATTATGAATATCTTAATAAACCATTTTATTGAAATAAAATATTTATTTTTAGTACAACTAAAATTTAAAATCTACAAGTGGTTATTTATTTAAAGTTTCTGGCTTGTAGGTAGCATAGGTGATGATACTGGGTTGGTGATTTAATCAAAAGTTAGCATTTACTGCTACAGTGGCTAACATGTAGAGATCTGCCCATTTTTCATCTAACTCATCTTCCCATGGTGGTTTAGTGTCTATTTCCTTAATTTCCTTATTACTCATCACTCCTTTTGGTTGTGACTTCTTTATTTTCTCTTGACTTTTCCTAATAATCAAACTTCTTTTATTAGGGGAAAGTGGTTTCTCAAACTGTGCCTTGCGGACAAATATTCCTTCCTCAGTATTTGCTGAGTATCTTGAGGAATTTGATTGGGATGAAGTTCCCTTATCTTTCGGTGAACTATCTAATTTAAGATAGATATCCGTGATTCTTTGCATACCCATACTGTAACTAACAGATAGTCATTTAAAAGCACATAATCACAAGATGATAATCAGGAAAATTAAGTATTTCTAAATACTTAATGGCTTAAATTAGTGGCTCTGATACCACCTTTTCATGTCACGTCCCCAGCCCCCGGTTTGACCCGGTTAGGCGCCGCAGGACAGGAACCCGTACTATTTATTAATTGATGCGACATCGGAAGTTTTAACAGGATCTTTTAAAGACTTAAAAATGCCCAATTATTTTATTTCATAATTCGGGATAAACCCCGTAATTTACAATAGAGGAATTTAACTAGGAAATTCCCTGATTTATAAAACATGTTTATTTATTTTAACTAAGCCACCTCTTCAAGCTTGTTAGTGCTCCGTAGCACGTTTTTCCTTGATTTACAGCAGGTCGCCTGAAACATGTTTTAAAAATATTTTATCAGCGGGGAAATACTGGTGAATCATTCATTTTGCGTAAAATGACACATAGTTATAAATTACAGCATAAGAGCGATTACAATGGTTTTTATCTTATTTTTATCTGGCGCCATGTCACCTGGTGACGATGGTCATACCACTATTGGGTCTTTCCCCAAGTAGTGACGTTTATCACTGTTAGGATTTATTAGCCTAACCATGAGAAATTAGTAATGTGCACAATACCCCACTAGCCAGTGATTCAAGATAACTGTAACAACTCTCATTAAAAAGTCATAATTATTACTTTAATTGTCTATTAGGAAACTCTAATTGAGAAACCCAAGTAATTCTGAACTAACCCTAAAATTTTCAGAATAGTTGGAATTAGAATCAGGGCCCCTAAAACTCAGGGGGGGTAAACCCTAATTGATAATTATCTTCGAAAAAAACGCTGTCAAAATTTAGTTACGTTCAAATCACAACTCACCAGGCCTATACTAGTGACAAGGCTACCCTAGGGTAGATGTGTACCCCAGGCGAGTCGCAACAACATCACCATCATCTCCCGCGACACGCGGGGAAGTCCAATTTCAAGTATAAATACTGGGCATTGGAACTTGAAATCTGTCTTTGGAACGACGTAAATTCGAGTTACCTAGACTGAGTTATCACCAAAACAGTTCACTAAACACACACAATCACTAATTGCTGCAACAATCAGGGTAATAACTCGATCGCTATTACGATTCAACGTCCGATTGATTATAACTATCCAACGATTGTTTAAGTGCCGCTCAAATTGAGTTTATACTTTGTTAATTCATCGTGATTTCGACTTGAATGTTTGAGTACTGCTCGAATTCGGACTATACTCTGTCATTCGTTGTGAATCCGCTGAATTGTTAAGTATTGCACTAATAAATCGTTGTGAAGGTTTAATCTCGTGAATTGTCATAACTGCTGTATTAGTTACTAACCTGTTGTGTGTGCATTGTTATTTAAATTAGGTTAATCAAGGCTAATCAGTAGGCTTATATTCTGCTCGTTAAATCTACAATGTGAGTCATTCTCTTTTTATCAAATTGCTTTATAAATTCTTAAAATATTTTCAAGGTTATAATTACAGTGATTAAGTTTATGTAATCACCAAATTACAGCCGGTATGTGGGGTATTGTGCACAGTATTGCAGTTTTATCACTTTAGGTGGGCGAACCTAAATTTAGTGATATTCGTCATTCATTGGGGCAGCCAATGGTGATATGACCACAGTCACCGTAAAGATTCGAGTGACAAATACTGTGGGTAGTTGGTTTGATATCAGAAACATTGTAATCTCTTAATACTGTGAATTATAACAAACGAGTCGTTTTAGTAAAACTGAATGATTCACTTAGTATTTCCCTGCTGACAAAACCTTTTTCAAACATGTTTCAGGTGATCTGTTGTGAGCACAAGGAAAGTGCCGTGGAGCACTACAAGCTTAGTAAAGTGGCTCAATGTAAATAAATAAAGAAACATGTTTTGAGAAATAAAGATTTCTCAGTGAAATCACTTTATTGTAAATTATGGAATATTATATTATATATATATAAACGAGCAGTTTTAAAATTTATCGATCCTGTTTAAAAAGACTTCCGCTTTCACTTAATTAAATACCATCGGATTTCCTGCCTCGCGGCTCTGGACCGGGTCAAACCGGGGCCGAGGGCCATGACAGGAAAAAGGTGGTATCAGAGCCACTGATTTAAGCTTACTATTGATTTTAGCCTATTAAAATAATTGAGAAATTTAATTGCTATTATGTGAAAATATGTTTTATTAACTGATTAATTGTTAAGTTACAGTATGGGTAAACAAAAGATTTATGCTATCTACCACAAATTAGATACTGCATCCACAGAAAAAGGAACCTCTTCCTCCAAACACCCAGCAGATCTGGAAGAAGGGATTTTTGTCCGTAAAGCAAATTATGAAAATCCTCTTACCCAAGATAAAAGAAATTTGATTCTTAGAAAGGGAAAGGAGAAAACAAAGAAACCCCAAGTCAAGAAAGTGAGGTTTAATTCAGAAATCCAGGAATTAGGAAATAGGTCACCTTGGGAAGATACATTAGATGAAAAATGGGCAAACCTTTATATGCTAGCTACCGTAGTAGAAAATGCAAACCTCTAAATTATCAATAAGTCTGGTCTAGTAGAAAATTAATCTCCAGTAAATAAATAAAGTATAATGTGTTCTCTTTCCTGTAGTCTTTTGTACAAATCCGTATGCAATAAACTTTAATGTTTATTTGTAAGACTTTGTTCCAAAGTTTTAACTTAGCATTTTTGTGCATTTTGCATATATGCTATCCAGCATGAGTGAGATATCGGAAGCATTTCAGAATCTCAACCTCTACCCAGTGCCAATTGAAGTCTCCCACGACTTTACTGGTTATATTGGTGACATAGAGGAACCTCTGGAATTCCATGCTCCACCGCTGGAAAAAGCAAAACTTAAAAAGAAAAGAAGATATGTAGGATGGAGGAAAGTGCGCAGGAGAAAGCCAGTTACTAAGAAACTCCCCAAAATAGAAAACCCTATAGACAAAGGAAAAAGAATCGAAATCGGAGAAAGTTCTAATCCAGCAGAGATAGAAATCCAGAAAGATTTTAAACAAAAAGGAATAGAAATTGGAGAAAGTTCGAGACAATCTGAAGAAATCACATTCCAAGACGAAATCGACCGTCTACTGGCAAATTGTGATATCATTAGCCCTATCCATAATAATCTATATCCTTACCTAGAAACCCAACTTCCTGTGAATCTGGAACCAGCTATTCCAGACCCACTAATCCACACTCGACCTTTAGGCCAAATGGAAGAATGGTGGACAAATGACTGGCAATTCGAAAATATCATCAATAGTCCTTATTCATTTCTTCCACAGTTTGATCCAGAACCTATCCCCAATCCTCCAATGAGCAACGAAAACTTAGCCGAACTTCGTCTTTGGGGTGAGGAGTTAATTGATACAGGAAATAGGATTAGGGATATTGGAGAAAGGGTTACTTGGAAGTACGACGAAAGGGAACGTCGCTACTAAACTGTCAGTTGACCAAAGAATAGTGGGGTTGGGAAGAATGTCTGTATATTAATAATAATAATTAAATATAACTCTGTAAAATGGGAAATAAAAGATTGTAAGATAAACAGTGTGTATGGATGCCTATATAATATATAAAGCAAAATAGAAGTCGAAACATCGACAATTTTGGATATATATACCTGAGTTGTAAGATTTTATGTGCTTCTGTGAAATTGTTTTATTTACAATCATTTGATACTAATAGTTATATTTATAATAATTATCAGATGGACAACGCTAATAATGAGCCAGTTAATGAAGAGAATCAATCTGAACAAAATCAGGAAAACCAGTATATGACTAGACAAGATATTGAAAATATTGTTGCTCAAGGGATAGCTAATGCTATTCCAGCATTCGTTGCTGCTATAAAGAATCCAATCGAGCCACAACCAATCATTCCTAGTAAACGTACTCTGGAAGATAATTTCAGTTATAGTATAAATGGAGGCGGCAATCATGACAATAATAATCCACGACAGGCTCCACCTCCTAAGAAAATGAAAGCCGCAACACCTGGTTGCACTTTCAAAGAATTTCTTGCTTGCAAACCTTCTGAATTTGCAGGTAACGAAGGAGCAACTGCAGTACTGCGTTGGTTAGAGAAAACCGAAGCAGTAATTGCAATAAGTAAGTGTTCAGAAGAAGATCAGGTGATGTATGCGTCAAATTTGTTCAAAGAAGGGGCACTAGAATGGTGGAACACGGTGCTACAAGCAAAAGGAAGAAGGATGGCATATGCTATGAACTGGGAAGAATTTAAAATTCTTGTAGAAAGAAAATATTGTCCTGAATATGAAAAGGAACAAATGGCAAATAAGTTCCTAAACCATCGTATGGTAGGCGTAGAGTGTCGTGGTTATACTTCGACATTCTTTGAATATGCTAGAGTGGTACCAACACTGGCTTCGCCAGAACCGGTACTCATTTCTCGCTATATTTGGGGACTAATTAGCGAAATCCGTAACATTGTTAAAGCTGCGAGACCTCGCACTATTGACGATGCTGTGGAATTAGCTAATACCCTAACTGATGAACTAGTGCGTACAAGAGAAGAAGAACGAAAGAAGGAATTGGTTCAGAAGATTACCCAAGGATTTCGTGTGGGTAATGATAATAGGTTCAAGAAAAGAGGAAGGAGACAATTTGCACAACCGCCTTTTTGCAGTAATTGCAAAAAGAATCATTTTGGAAAATGTAATGTAAATTGCAACTTCTGCAAAATGGCAGGACATCGTGAAGAAAATTGCAAAAAAGAAAACCATCGTCTGCTATAACTGTGGAGAAACAGGACATTACAAAACAGAATGTCCTAAATTGATTAAAACCGCAGACAATAAAGGCAAACCAGCTAATGGAACAACAAAGAAGAATGCCCGAGCATTTCAGCTAACCACTCAGGAAGCCGAACTAATTCCCGACGTCATAGCTGGTACATTCTTGGTCCATGACGTTTATGCAAAAGTATTATTTGACTCTGGTGCAAACCAAAGTTTAATAAATACTTCATTCTGCCAAGCTCTCAATTTACCTTTAACCAATATTAGGCAGATTTTTACAGTTGAAACAGCAGACGGAAATTCAGTTAAAATAGATAAAGTTTTGCAAGAAGAAAATATAGAACTTTTAGGACATAAATTCTCTGCAAAACTATTGCCGATGAATTTAGCTGAATTTGATGTTGTATTAGGAATGGATTGGTTAATAGCCAACCATGCTAAAATCCTTTGTGATCAGAATTCCATAGAAATTCAATCACCCACCGGAGAAGTAATTAGGATTACAGGAGATAAACCACGTAAGCCCATGAAGTTCATATCAGTAATGAAAGTTGCTAATTATGAACGAAAACAAGGAATAGTGTATATGATTTCCGTAATCATTAGCACTAAGGGTAAAGAACTTAAGGAAATTCCTGTAGTCTCAGAATATCCGGATGTATTCCCAGAAGATTTACCGGGATTACCTCCAGATAGGGAAGTAGAATTTAGGATTCATCTAATTCCAGGAACTACACCGATAGCCAAGGCACCTTATCGGTTAGCACCTACCGAAATGTTAGAACTGAAAAAGCAATTAGATGAATTACTAAGTAAAGGTTTCATACAACCTAGCTCATCCCCTTGGGGAGCGCCAGTGTTGTTTGTAAAAAAGAAGGATGGATCGATGAGAATGTGTATCGATTATAGAGAATTGAATAAGGTTACAATTAAGAATCGATACCCATTACCTAGGATTGATGATTTATTTGATCAACTTCAGGGGGCTAGATATTTCTCTAAGATAGATTTACGCTCCGGATATCATCAATTGAAGGTACAAGAAGAAGACATACCTAAAACTGCTTTCAGAACTAGGTATGGTCATTATGAGTTTACAGTCATGCCCTTTGGATTAACAAATGCACCTGCTACATTTATGGACATGATGAATAGAATCTGTAAACCATATTTGGATAAATTTGTAATTGTCTTCATAGACGATATACTTATTTATTCCAAAAGTCAGACAGAGCATTGTGAACACCTTCATGCACTCTTAACTTTGTTAAGAAAAGAAAATCTTTATGCCAAATTCTCGAAGTGTGAATTTTGGTTAAAAGAAGTGCAATTTTTAGGACACATGGTGAATCACGAAGGTATTCATGTAGATCCTGCTAAGATAGAGGCAATTACCAAATGGAAGGTTCCACAAACAGCAATGGAAATAAGAAGTTTTATAGGTTTAGCTGGGTATTATAGACGGTTTATTAAGGATTTTTCCAAGATAGCCGTACCATTAACTAAGTTAACCTGTAAAGCCATTAAGTTTGAATGGGGACCTAAACAAGAGGAAGCCTTTAGAATATTGAAACATAAATTAACAAATGCACCAATCTTAGCCTTACCAGAAGGAACTGAAGGTTTTGAAGTATATTGTGATGCTTCAAAACTAGGATATGGATGTGTGCTTATGCAACGCAAAAAGGTAATTGCATATGCTTCAAGGCACCTGAAAAAGCACGAAGAGAACTATACAACTCATGATTTAGAATTAGGAGCTGTAATTTTTGCCCTTAAGATTTGGAGACATTATCTTTACGGAAGTAAATTTACTGTCTACACAGACCACAAAAGTTTAAGATATATATTTGGGCAAAAAGAGTTAAACATGAGGCAAAGGAGATGGATGGAAATCCTAAGTGACTACGACTGTGATATTCAGTATCACGAAGGAAAGGCAAATGTAGTCGCAGATGCCTTAAGTCGTAAGTATTATGAGAAACAACGAAGAGTTCGTGCTATTAGATTAAATCTACAAGTACATTTAATGGAACAATTAAAGAAAGTTCAGGAAACAGCAATCAAGGATGATGCTGAAGGAATGAAAGGCTATATAAAAGAACTAGAGCAAGGAAATGATGGAATTTGGAGATTCCACAAAAGTAGAATTTGGGTACCTAAGCAGGGAGATTTAAGATCTAAGATTTTAGAGGAAGCTCATAAATCTAGGTATACTATGCACCCAGGAAACAATAAGATGTACCAAGATTTAAGAAAGAATTTCTGGTGGATAGGAATGAAGAAAGATATAGCAAGATATGTTTCTAAGTGTCTTACTTGTTCACAAGTAAAGGCTGAACATCAGAAACCTTCAGGACTACTACAACAATTAGAAATGCCGGTGTGGAAATGGGAACTTATAACAATGGATTTTGTTACTAAGTTGCCTAAAACAAGAAAAGGTAATGATGCGATTTGGGTAATTGTGGATTGATTAACCAAATCAGCTCATTTTCTACCAATGAAGGAAACCTTTAGCATGGAAAGGTTAGCCAAGTTGTACGTAGACGAAGTGGTATCTTTACATGGAGTCCCACTCTCCATTGTTTCGGATAGGGATAGTCGTTTCACTTCTCATTTCTGGAAAAGTTTCCAGCAAGCTATGGGAACTCGACTAAATCTGAGTACAGCATATCATCCACAAACAGACGGGCAAAGTGAAAGAACGATCCAAACTCTAGAAGACATGCTTCGAGCATGTGTAATAGATTTTGGTGGGAACTGGGATGATCATTTACCATTAATTGAATTCTCCTATAACAATAGTTATCATTCAAGTATCGAAACTGCTCCATTTGAGGCACTTTATGGAAGAAAGTGCAGAACTCCAGTATGTTGGGCAGAAATAGGAGAAAGACAATTGTCAGGTCCTGAGATTGTGCAAGAGACAACTGACAAGATTACTCAAATCAAGGAAAGACTAAAGACGGCTCGAGATCGCCAGAAGAGTTATGCAGACAATAGATGTAAGCCGTTAGAATTCCAAGTTGGAGACAAAGTACTGTTGAAAGTTTCTCCTTGGAAAGGAGTTTTTAGATTCGGTAAGAAAGGAAAGCTAAGTCCCAGATACGTAGGACCATTTCCAGTGATCCAACGTATAGGATCAGTTGCTTATCGTTTGCAGCTACCAGAAGAATTAGCTGGAGTACATGATGTATTTCATGTATCCAATCTCAAGAAATGCTTATCAGACGAATCACTGGTAGTACCTCTTCGAGATATAGAAGTAAATGAAAAGTTAAAATTTGTTGAAAAACCTCTTCAAATTGAGGATCGAAAGATCAAGTTTCTCAAACATAAACGATTAGTTCTAGTCAAAGTTAAGTGGGATTCAAAAAGAGGAGCTGAATATACTTAGGAGCTGGAATCAGAAATGAAGCGAAAGTATCCTCATTTATTCCAGTAAATCTCGAGTACGAGATTTTTATTAAGGTAAGGAGAGTGTAACAACTCTCATTAAAAAGTCATAATTATTACTTTAATTGTCTATTAGGAAACTCTAATTGAGAAACCCAAGTAATTCTGAACTAACCCTAAAATTTTCAGAATAGTTGGAATTAGAATCAGGGCCCCTAAAACTCAGGGGGGGGGGGGTAAACCCTAATTGATAATTATCTTCGAAAAAAACGCTGTCAAAATTTAGTTACGTTCAAATCACAACTCACCAGGCCTATACTAGTGACAAGGCTACCCTAGGGTAGATGTGTACCCCAGGCGAGTCGCGACAACATCACCATCATCTCCCGCGACACGCGGGGGAGTCCAATTTCAAGTATAAATACTGGGCATTGGAACTTGAAATCTGTCTTTGGAACGACGTAAATTCGAGTTACGTAGACTGAGTTATCACCAAAACAGTTCACTAAACACACACAATCACTAATTGCTGCAACAATCAGGGTAATAACTCGATCGCTATTACGATTCAACGTCCGATTGATTATAACTATCCAACGATTGTTTAAGTGCCGCTCAAATTGAGTTTATACTTTGTTAATTCATCGTGATTTCGACTTGAATGTTTGAGTACTGCTCGAATTCGGACTATACTCTGTCATTCGTTGTGAATCCGCTGAATTGTTAAGTATTGCACTAATAAATCGTTGTGAAGGTTTAATCTCGTGAATTGTCGTAACTGCTGTATTAGTTACTAACCTGTTGTGTGTGCATTGTTATTTAAATTAGGTTAATCAAGGCTAATCAGTAGGCTTATATTATGCTCGTTAAATCTACAATGTGAGTCATTCTCTTTTTATCAAATTGCTTTATAAATTCTTAAAATATTTTCAAGGTTATAATTACAGTGATTAAGTTTATGTAATCACCAAATTACAGCCGGTATGTGGGGTATTGTGCACAGTATTGCAGTTTTATCACTTTAGGTGGGCGAACCTAAATTTAGTGATATTCGTCATTCATTGGGGCAGCCAATGGTGATATGACCACAGTCACCGTAAAGATTCGAGTGACAAATACGGTGGGTAGTTGGTTTGATATCAGAAACATTGTAATCTCTTAATACTGTGAATTATAACAAACGAGTCGTTTTAGTAAAACTGAATGATTCACTCAGTATTTCCCTGCTGACAAAACCTTTTTCAAACATGTTTCAGGTGATCTGTTGTGAGCACAGGGAAAGTGCCGTGGAGCACTACAAGCTTAGTAAAGTGGCTCAATGTAAATAAATAAAGAAACATGTTTTGAGAAATAAAGATTTCTCAGTGAAATCACTTTATTGTAAATTATGGAATATTATATTATATATATATAAACGAGCAGTTTTAAAATTTATCGATCCTGTTTAAAAAGACTTCCGCTGTCACTTAATTAAATACCATCGGATTTCCTGCCTCACGGCTCTGGACCGGGTCAAACCGGGGCCAAGAGCCGTAACAATAACCACGACTTAATCCCTGTAATTATAACATTTGAAAATGGAGTATTGTAAAACATTATTGATAAAAAGAGAATGACTCACATTGCAGATTTAACGGGCAGAGTTTTGCCTACTGATAAGCCTGATAACCTAATTTAAATAACAATGCACACGAACTAGGTCAGTAACTAATACAGCATTTACGATAACTCACGAGATTAAAATCCTCACGACGAATGACAAAGTGCAATACTTAAACATCCATCGAATTCACGACGAATGACAAAGTATAACCCTAATTTGAGCAACACTTAAACATTCATCGGATAGTTTCAATCGATCGGACACTGAATCGTAGCAGCGATCGAGTTAATACCCTGTATCGTAGCAGCACCTCGCTATTATAAAAGTAAATTTCGAAATTGAGCAGTCAAACTTCGTTTTTGAGATTTGGTTTCGACATCAGTGAACTGCTCATGGCCCCTCCTATTTATAGCTGAAAAATAGGTCTCTCGCGGCCCGCGTGAGCCATGGGCTTACCCTTACGCGGCCCGCGTGGCCACCTAGTCTACGCGTAGGCTTGTTGGGTCACGAGTAGGTGTGCCAGGTGGATGACACGTGGATCTGGACGCTTATCCGGTGAAACCTGATGTTGACGCGGCCCGCGTAAGCTTCCCTTATAGCTTACGCGGCCCGCCTGAAACCCAAAATTCCTGATTTCTTGATTTTTCATTCACAGTAGGGTTTCAGGGGTTCGGGTTTCTACTTATGGGTTGTTTTGGGACAATTTTGGAGGTCCTTACAATATGTATTAGTTTTTATGCTTTCATGTTTGATAACAGATATCGTGTCACTATCGTAGTGAACCGAACCGAATGAACAATGTCGGTATTTATGTTTATTGTTTTTTTCTTTTGATAAACTAACATTATATTGCTAACGTACTATACCAAACAATATCGGTACTCATACTTGTATTTATTTTATGGCTTACAGTTTCAAAAAGTTCTCATTTATACAACTCTGTGTGTGACGATAATTGAATATCTGTACCAGTAGCATGACAATTTGAACCAATCGATACCATTCGAACAACATCGGTGTCAGTACCGATGTCCGTTTTCGGTCGATGTAAAACACGTGCTTATTTCTATACCGATTGCATGAATTATACCGGTAATATAATGAACCGAATCGTTACCGATCCAGTGCCCACGGTAACGTACCGTCACAATGTGCAGGCAAATGACTTGGAATGTTAAAAAAATAGATGCACATTCAGATTTTCTTTAAGTTAACGAGCGTAAGTTATTATAAAAAAATCAAATTGAATGCGAAATAAAATACTACTAATAAAAAATGAAAACAAATACATAAAAAACTATCAATTACCATTTATTACTAAAAAATCAAATAAACAATAAATAAAATAGTACTAAAAGATAAAAATAATTATTAAAAAAAACCAATCCCTATTCATGGATACTATTCATAGCTACTTTCCAATTATATATATTAAATAAATATATCAAGATGTGATAAATTAATACATAATATATAAATAATAATAATAATAAATATTATTATTATTATTATTATTATTATTATTATTATTATTATTATTATTTTAAGTTTATAAGGAGATATTATCGTCGTAAGTGTGTACTCTACAATCAAAATTAGTGACAAAACTTTAAATTTTGTAGAGTGTAAGTAATGGTTTATTGATTTATTCATCACAAAAAAATTAGGAGTTTTCATTATCTGTAAAATAAAAGGTATCAGTAGCAAATCCTTTAGAATTAAAATGTTACTCCTTTTAAAGGTAAAGTATTCTAGCCTCTTCACAAATAAAAAAATCAATCCATCAATTAGTTATTATCGACGCATCTCCTGACGACTAGCAATAATAGAAAGCATGGTCGTAAAAGTCGCTAAACGCTTTCTAGTCAGAGTCGGGAGTACTTGGGAAATACTCAGCTTAGGTGGAGAGTACTCGTAGATTAGTCGGCCTAAACGAAGAGTACTCGTGACTCAGCAACCTACCTTGTGACGAGTACTCGGGGTATACTTGGTCTTCGAGGCCTTGTTTTACAACAATGATAGTCAGCCATCCTTTACGTTAAACAAACGAATTGGAGACTCTACTTTGCAATGGTTTCAACATATTCATTTTCGATTTACGTTCTATATTATTATATACAACATTTCCTAAAATAGTAAATTCCCATCAAATTTTAAGATGACATATAAAGAGTCAATTTAAAATGTCTAACTTTTTGTCATTTTCTTCTATTCATACCCATCTTTCCTTGATCAATGACATTTATGTTTAATAAATCTATATTATATATTAGATTATTTAAAAATAATTAAAAAATATGCTTATGAGTAATACACTCATCACATTCATCAAGAACATATATTCAAAAATACATTCTATTGTATTTGCGTATTCGGACTAAAGGACTAATTAGTAAACCAAAATTAATCAAATTTAACATAAAATGTGTTTTGTAATTTTAGAGAAGTTATTCAAAAATTTAGATGTAAATTGTCGACTCCGCCGTAACGCGCGGGTTTCCCACTAGATAAAAAATGGAGTATACTATATAATGTTTATCATAAGGGTTTCTCATGCGTTGCAGCCGCAAAGCGCGAGTGCTTTTATATATACACACACACAACAAATATACGATTTTTTAACATTTTTTGGTTTGAGTTATGTTCTCGGCCCATATTGTCAACTCCGCTGCTGATGACGTGGGTAGCTTAAAGCTTAATAAATTGGCCAAAGTGCAACATAGCTAAAAGGTTGAAAGCCAAAAGGGTTCGAAAGCAAGTAGTTGGCATAAGCAGCAAAAGAAACGAAGCAGTGATCAGTCACATCACGCTTTACGTATGGACTCTCCCATACAGCAATATTCGGCGCATGTGGGAGAACACACACTATTATCCGTAGGTCAAAAGCCTCCCATTAACCAAAATGGGCAAGTCCCCTACTACAGTCATGGTAGTGAGTCAAAGGTTTCTTCTTATGACAGACCTTATCACCTATAAATAGCAGACCCTTGTCACTTAACAATACACACCATATCTCTCTTCTATCCCTTAGATCTTGCTTGATAGATGGTCTATTCTTCACTAAAAACTATAAACAATAACTGAGTGCTAACTTACTGGGTTGAAAATCTTTTAATCCAGAATTCAAAACAATAATCATAAATCGATCCAACTCCATGTACTCAAACGTGGGAAACCCCATGACCTGCATTAAGCTAATTGAAACCCTTGGACCCTTTTGCCTCGGAGATATCTGTCATGGCCCCCGTCCCGGTGTTACCCGGTCCAGGAGCCACGGGACAGAAACCCGTGGTATTTGTTATTTGAGTTGACAGCGGAAGTTTAACAGCATCGTTTAAAACTTGAAAATGCCCAATTATTTTATTTCATAATTTGGGACAAACCCCGTAATTTAAAATAGAGGAATTTCACGAGGAAATTCCCTGTTTTACAAAACATGTTTATTTATTTAACTGAGCCACCACTTCAAGCTTTATTAGTGCTCCGTAGCACTTTTCCTTGATTCACAGTAGGTCACCTGAAACATGTTTTAAAAATATTTTATCAGCGGGGAAATACTGGCGAGTCACTCAAATTTGATAAAATGACACATAGTTATAAATTACAGCATAAGAGCGATTACAATGGCTACTATCTTATTTTTATCTGGCGCCGTGTCACACCCTGGTGACGATGGTCATACCACTATTGAGTCCTTTCACCCAAGTAGTGATGATTATCACTGTTAGGTTGATGAACCTAACCGTGAGAAATTAGTAATGTGCACAATACCCCACTAGCCAGTGATTCAAGATAACCACGACTTAATCCCTGCAATTATAACTTTTGAAATAATTTGGGTATTGTAAAACATGGTTGATAAAAAGAGAATGCCTCATATTGCAAGTTTAGACGGGCAGAGTTTAGCCTACTGATAAGCCTTGTAACCTAGTTTAAATAACAATGCACACGAAACTAGGTAAGTAACTTAATACAACATTTACGATAAGCTCACGAGATTAAAACCCTCACGATGAATGACAAAGTATAGCCCTGATTTGGGCAGCACTTAAACATCCATCGGATTGGTTTCAATCGATCGGACATTGTATCGTAGCAGTGATCGAGTTAATACCCTGTATTCGTAGCAGCGTTTCACTACTTAAAACTTCGAATTTGAGCAGTATACTTCGTTTTTGAATGAAATTTTCGAGTACAAGTGAAAGCCCATGCCCTGATCAATTTATAGCTGATTTTTGGGTTTTACGCGGCCCGCGTAAGCCACACTTAAAACTTACGCGGCCCGCGAGGGCCACCTAGTCTACGACTAGGGCTAGCGTGTCACACCTAGGTCTGCCACGTGTGCGACACGTGGCCTGTATCGCTTATTCGGTCAACTTTGGGTTGACGCGGCCCGCGTAACCTTATCCTATGGTTTACGCGGCCCGCGTGAAAACCAATTTTCTTGTTTTCTTGGTTTTTCATGTACATTAGGGTTTCAGGGGTCCGGGTTTTCACTTACGGGTCGTTTTTGGACATTTTTGCAGGTCCTTACATCCTCCCCACCTTATTTAAAATCTCGTCCTCGAGATTTATTGAAATAAGTGAGGATACTTTCGCTTCATCTCCGATTCCAGCTCCCAGGTATATTCGGGTCCTCTTTATGAATCCCACTTGACTTTGACTAGTACCAATCTTTTGTGTTTGAGAAACTTAATCTTTCTGTCTTCTATTTGAAGCGGTTTCTCAACAAATTTTAGCTTTTCATTTACCTCTATATCTTGAAGAAGTACTACCAGAGATTCTTCAGATAGACATTTCTTGAGGTTGGATACATGAAATACGTCATGTACCCCGGCTAACTCTTCTGGTAGTTGCAAGCGATAGGCGACTGGTCCTATGCGTTGGATTACTGGGAATGGTCCTATGTACCTTGGATTTAGCTTTCCTTTCTTACCGAACCGAACTATTCCTTTCCAAGGAGAAACTTTCAAGAGTACCCTATCTCCAATTTGAAATTCTAGTGGCTTGCGTCGATTGTCAGCATAACTCTTATGGCGATCACGAGCCGTTTTCAGTCTTTCGTTGATTTGAGTGATCTTGTCGGTGGTTTCTTGTACGATTTCAGGACCTGATAATTGACTTTCTCCTATTTCTGCCCAACAAACTAGGGTTCTACACTTTCGTCCATACAGTGCTTCGAACGGGCAGCTTCGATGCTTGAATGATAACTATTGTTAGAGGAGAATTCGATTAAAGGTAGGTGGTCATCCCAGTTTCCACCAAAATCTATAACACATGCTCTAAGCATGTCTTCTAGGGTTTGGATAGTTCTTTCACTCTGTCCATCTGTTTGGGGATGGTAGGCTGTACTTAAATTTAACCGCGTCCCCATGGCTTCTTGGAAACTTGTCCAGAAATGTGAAGTGAAGCGACTATCTCTATCCGATACAATGGAGAGTGGGACTCCATGTAAGGATACTACTTCGTCTACGTATAGCTTGGCCAATCTTTCCATGCTGAAAGTTTCCTTCATGGGTAGAAAATGAGCTGATTTGGTTAATTGATCCACAATTACCCAAATCGCGTCATTCCCCTTTCTAGTTTTGGGCAACTTAGTAACAAAGTCCATTGTTATGAGTTCCCATTTCCATACAGGCATTTCTAATTATTGGAGTAACCCTGAAGGTTTATGGTGTTCTGCCTTAACTTGTGAACAAGTTAGACATTTCGAAACGTATCTTGCTATGTCCTTTTTCATTCCTATCCACCAGAAATTATTTCTTAAATCTTGGTACATCTTATTATTACCAGGATGCATGGTATATCTAGATTTACGGGCTTCCTCTAAAATCTTATTTCATAATTCCCTTTGCTTAGGTACCCAAATCCTTTTCTTATGGAATCTCCAAATCCCATCAACCCCTTGCTCTAAATCTTTTATTCTTCCTTTCATTCCTTCAGCATCATCCTTGATCGCTGTTACTTGAACATTCTTCAGTTGTTCCATTAAATCTACTTGAAGATTTAATCTAAGAGCACGAACTCGTTTTTGCTTTTCATGATACTTACGACTTAAGGCATCTGCAACTACGTTTGCTTTTCCTTCGTGATATTGAATATCACAGTCGTAGTCACTTAGAATTTCCATCCATCTTCTTTGCCTCATATTTAATTGTTTTTGCCCAAATATGTATCTTAAACTCTTATGATCTGTATAGACTATAAACTTATTTCCATACAGATAGTGCCTCCAAATCTTAAGGGCAAAAATTATGGCTCCTAACTCTAAGTCATGAGTCGTGTAGTTTTCTTCGTGCTTTTTCAATTGCCTTGAGGCATACGCAATTACCTTCTTGCGTTGCATTAGCACACATCCTAATCCTATCTTAGAAGCGTCACAGTAGACTTCAAAATCTTCTGTTCCTTCTGGTAAGGCAAGAATTGGGGCGTTTGTTAACCTTTGCTTTAAAATCTTAAAAGCCTCTTCTTGCCTAGGTCCCCATTCAAACTTAACTGATTTACAGGTTAGCTTAGTTAATTGCACAGCTATCCTGGAAAAATCCTTAATAAACCGTCTATAGTATCCGGCTAATCCTAGAAAACTTCTAATTTCCATAGCTGATTGCGGGACCTTCCATTTGGTGATCGCTTCTATTTTGGAGGGATCTACGTGAATACCTTCGTGATTCACCATGTGTCCTAAAAATTGTACCTCTTGTAGCCAAAATTCACACATCGAGAATTTGGCATAAAGCTTTTCTCTTCTTAACAAAGTTAAGAGTGCATGCAAATGCTCACAATGCTCATCCTGACTTTTGGAGTAAATAAGTATATCGTCGATGAAGACAATTACGAATTTATCTAAATACGGTTTACAGATCCTATTCATCATGTCCATAAATGTTGCAGGAGCATTTGTTAGTCCAAAGGGCATGACTGTAAACTCGTAATGACCATACCTAGTTCTGAAAGCAGTTTTAGGTATGTCTTCTTCTTGTACTTTCAACTGATGGTATCCGGAGCGTAAATCTATTTTAGAGAAATATCTAGCTCCTTGAAGCTGATAAAAAAGATCATCAATCCTAGGCAATGGGTATCGATTCTTAATTGTAACTTTATTCAATTCCATGTAATCGATACACCTTCGCATCGAACCATCTTTCTTTTTCACAAACAACACTGGAGCTCCCCACGGGGATGAACTAGGTTGTATGAATCTTTTACTAAGCAATTCATCTAACTGCTTTTTCAATTCTAGCATTTTGGTGGGTGCTAACCGATAAGGTGCCTTAGCTATCGGTGTAGTTCCTAGAATTAGATGAATTCTAAATTCCACTTCCCTATCGGGTGGTAATCCAGGTAATTCTTCTGGGAATACATCAGAATATTCTGACACTACTGGGATTTCTTTAAGTTCTTTGCCTTTAGTGTTAATGATTACCGAAATCATATACACTATTTCTTGTTTTCTTGAATAACTGGCCACTTTCATTACTGAAATGAATTTCAGTGGCTTACATGGCTTATCTCCTGTAATCACCACTATTTCTCCTGTGGGTGCACAAATTTCTATGGAATTCTTATCACAGAGGATTCGAGCATGGTTGGCTACTAACCAATCCATTCCTAACACAACATCGAATCCGGCTAAATCCATAGGTAACAGGTTTGCAGAAAATTTATGGCCTAAGAGTTCTATCTTTCCTTCCCGCAAAACCTTATCTATTTTAACAGAATTCCCATCTGCCGTTTCAACAGTAAAGATTTGTCTAAGTTTGGTTAAGGGTAGGTTAAGAGCTTGGCAGAATGAAGTATTTATAAAACTTTGGTTTGCACCAGAGTCAAATAATACTTTTGCATAAACGTCATGAACTAGGAACGTACCAGCTATAACATCTGGGATGAGTTCTGCTTCTTGAGTAGTCAGCTGAAAGCCTCTTACATTCTTTTTATTAGTTCCTTCAGCTGGTTTGGCCTTGTTGTCCGCTGGTTTGAGCAGTTTAGGGCAGTCTGGTATAAAATGTCCAGCTTCTCCACAGTTGAAGCAGATTGTTGATTTCTTCCTCCTGTAATCTTCTTCTTGATGTCCCGGAATTTTGCAGAAATTGCAATACCCTTTGCATTTTCCAAAATGATTTCTTTTGCAGGTACTGCATAATGGAGCAGTGGAAGATTTCCCTGTTCCCTTTTTCTTGAAATTACTACTATTACCCACACGAAATCCTTGGGTAATCTTTTGGCCACTTCCTTCTTCTGATTTTCTTCTCTTGTGCGTACCAGCCCGTCGGTTAAGATGTTGGCTAATTCCACAGCATCGTCAATAGTGTGGGGTCTTGCAGCTTTGACAATGTCACGAATTTCGCCAATCAAACCCCAGATGTAGCGAGAAATAAGCACCGGTTCTGGCGAAGCCAGGGTTGGTACAACTCTAGCATACTCGAAGAATGTCGAAGTATATCCTCGACAATCAACGTCTACCATCCGGTGATTGAGGAACTTATTTGTCATTTGTTCTTTCTCGTATTCGGGACAGAATTTTCTTTCCACCAATCTTTTAAATTCTTTCCAATTCATGGCATAAGCCATATCGCTTCCCTTCCCTTGGCTTGTAGTACTGTGTTCCACCATTCTAGTGCCCCTTCTTTAGAAAGATGCGACGCGTACATGACCTTGTCTTCCCTAGCACATTTACTTATTTTAATTACTGCCTCGGTTTTCTCCAACCAACGCAGTGCGGCCGTCGCCCCTTCATTGCCTGCAAATTCCACCGGTTTACAGGCAAGAAATTCCTTGTAAGTGCAACCAGACGTTGCAGCTTTCATTCTTTTAAGAAATGGGGCGTGTATCACATCATCGTTATTATTGTTACCGCCTCCATTTACACTATTACTGAAATTGTCATCACAAGTACGTTTGCTGGGAATAGGTGGTGGAGGTTCAACTGGATTTCGGGCAGCAGCAAGGATTGCTGGAATAGCATTTGCTATTCCCTGGGCAACGATGTTTTCTATATCTTGCCTATTCAGAAATTGATCTTCATGGTTTTGCTCGGATTGGTTAACTTCGTTAACGGGTTCATTACCAACGTGTTCCATCTGGTAATTAATAATATATATATATAAGTTATTAGCATAAAATAAATAACAATCACACAATGAAATAAACGCACATGATCATGTCAACACATATAGCCAAAATTGTCGACTTTGTGACTTCCATTTTTATATATTAGTATGCCTCATTACACACCCGTTATATTACAAAAGTTTTATTTTATTTTATATTTTTATTATTATGATTATTATTTTATTATTATTGATCGGAGTGTCGCGCTCTGGTCAAAGATAATATTTATAAGCCCAAATTACCCTTAACAAATAGTTAGTGGTAGCAAGGGGTCGAACCACGAAGAGTATGTGGTTTGCGTGTGGATTCGATTGAATTAGAACAATTGTCACAATTTATGAAGCTTGCCAGATATTTTTGTATTTTTGTTTAGTTGAAATATGTGAATTTAAACTAATGAAATTGGTTTAATTGATTAACAACTACTAATTAACGGTTGCAAGAAAGATTGATTACTAAACAATAATAAGAAAAAGGGTTCACACCCGGTTTCGGTAATTACCAACCTAGGGTTTCTACAAATTTTTAGATCCAACTCAATTGCATACGATTAGCGGATTTAGTGTACCGTGACTTAGGTGCCAATAACTATCAACGTTTCGGAAAACGAACAAGAATGCACTTTATAATCAACACAAGTAAAACCTAACCACGACAATGCATAACTACATATAACCATTTCGTAAAGTCATAACTTTTAACATCGTTCGACAATTTACGAATACGAAACAAATGTAACACTATTGTCAATGGTTTCAAAAATCAACACAATTTGTCACAAAGTTGAAACAAGAAACAATTCGAAACCCTAAATTAAACAACTACCTACACCGGGGTGAAACCAAGGTGATTAGCCGCTCATGGTTGAAGAGACTTGATTACCGGATGCTTGGAACTTGTATTGAACCATCTTGAAGCTTTAACGATGGAGAATTGGTGGATGTTGAAGGTTTTGATGAAGGATGATGGTAAAAGGATGATGGTGGAAGGATTAGGTTTTGTATGGGTTGATGATTGTGAATGATGGTGATGATTCGGGTGTTAATTCGGTAGTAGTAATGATGGTTGGTGAATTGGTAATGGAAAATGATATTCAATTATGGCTCCAAGAATGATTTTCAACTCAAAATAATGTGTAAGTATCGAATTTATGGCTCAAGAACCGTTTAAACTCGTCAAAAGATCAAGAAAACACAAGTTTCGCGATTGAACAAATGGGAGCCCGTCGCCGACAGCCCAGGCCCCGTCGGCGACGCCCTCTAGATTTGCTGATTTTCTGCGACGGCTTGTTTGACTGGTTACGGGCAAAGTTGGCTGACGGGAGTTTCTAGAGCCCGTCCCGGACGGCCTAGAGCCCGTCGGCGACGGCCTCTCCAGCTTCAAATCTCCAATTTTCCATTTTGCACTCCCATTTGATCCGTAACGCGTCCCGATTGTCCGTTTTTCATCCCGATGGCTCGTAAAGCTCCCGAAAAGCACCTTAAACTTCGTTAAACATGCAAAACACAAATCTAATTAAAAGTAGGTTTTTCAAGATTAAAAGTCGAGTAAAAACCCAAACTTAAACATATACAAGCATCATTATTCGACCACGTATCACATCCCCACACTTGTCTTTTGCTTGCCCTCAAGCAAATCTACACTCCCCATTCCCGAGACGAAGGTTAAGGTCAATTGTCATACTAAAGTTCAATCTCTTTACAATTTTCAACATATTTAACGGTAAAGTGAGCATTCACATATAAAATAGTTATCCAAGATTAACCCGCCCATGAAACCAACAATTCATGCACATCCCTCACAATGTTCTCTCCACTCGGTTTATAAATTGGCTAATTTTCATAATGTATTAGCACTTCAACAACTAAACGCTCAAAACCGATTAGAACAAGTACCTGCATAGGCTTGCAACTCAATCATTCTCCACCACCGATCACGAGTACTAAGCACAAGTTATAAGGTCTTTGTAAGGGTTGTAACGGGGCTAGGCTATGGGTAGGGAATAGGATATTTAAAGTGGATAAGGTGATGAAAACTCGATTTTATTACAAAGCAATTATTCTATGCATAACTAACTACCAAAATCAAACTAGAAGGCAACAAGTTTTCACCTTTTATTTCTCAAACTTAGAACATATATTTTTGTTCTTTTCTCAACAATTTTCTATTCTTTTTTCGTAACATTTTCTGATTTCTCTTTTTTTTATATGCAAACAAACAAACAACTATACAAACTTGACTCCTATAATCGAATTTCCATCACACGGGTTAAAAACAAAAAGGTTTAAGGTTATGGGCTAAAGGGTGGTCAAACGAAAGGGTTAGGCTCAAAATTGGCTACTAAGGGATAATTTTTGGGTAAGGATATATAAATGGTGTAAAAGGAAAAGGTTTACCAAATGCCTTAATCATTTTTGTGCTTGTATTCGGTCTATGGTCTCAAACGTATCAAAAGTTGCAAGTTCTACAATACATGACTAATGGTCCACTCAACAAAGAAACATAAGCATGTGATTCTATAATGTAAAAGTGGCTCAAAATCTCACATATGTAAAGGGTATGATATTTGACATGCATAATGTGCTAGTTTCTTAGGCGAATTATTCCCAAATAACCACCCGCTAAATACCCGTCATGCTATTAATTTGAACTTGACCATGACAAAAGACCAAATGGGATGTGCCATCCCTCGTTGACTTAGTTACTTGTGCTTTAAGATCGCTTTCGAGACAAAACATTTTTGAATTTTTTTTTTGAAATTTTCCCCCATCCCCACACTTGAGGTAAACATTGTCCTCAATGTGTAGTATTTAAATGAATGGGTCAAAATCAAAAACTTTTACTACTCCCCCATCCCCACACTTGAGGTACACATTGTCCTCAATGTGTAGGAACTAGAGTTTTATAACGCACAAGGGATGTGACACGGCTAATTTCCCAAAAATTTCACCCTGGAAAATAAAATACAATTTACAATCCACTTATTACCAATCTAAGAATCAAGGTAAAAGGAAACGCATGCACCTGATTTTTGTCGCTAGATGCTCATATCTTCTTCTTCTCGTCATAAAAACGGTTGTCTCGCGAACATGTTGTACCTACAAATCTTAACCCTTGTGTAGAAGCATGCTTCTCACAACCATTGAAATTTGTTAGGTGGTTAGTTCTACCATTTTTATGAAAGTGTTACCAACTCATGCGTTAAATTACCTTGATTTTTGTGGAAAAATAATTTACAACAATAACAATCCTAACTCACTTTCGTAGGAATCACGGCGGCATTTAGCATATGCACACAAGCCCTTTAAACCTCCCGATAGCTCGGGAGGACGAGTAGGTCTCGTGAGGGTTATATAGGGAACACACCCACAACGTTCATTTAACTAATAAAACGAAATAAAAAATTATACAACAACAACAATACTAACTAAACTACGGATAACAACTAAAATGAAATGCGAAATAAAATATACAACAACACTTGACTTACCACCTCATGGTGGTCAAATGGCATGCTTGCCGCCTACAAACTCCTCGAAATCACCCACCGGTGATTCATACCATTTGTTGCCAAACGGTCCAAACTTCCTCACTTCCTCTTCCTTCTTCTTTTCTTGAGGCGACTTCTTCGCCTTCTTCTTCTTGACCGGTTTCTTCTTTGGTTCTCCAAACCTACCAACCATAGCATATACCTTTTTGTTTGGATTCATGTCCTTCTTGGGACACGTATCCTCACCGAGTGGGTTAGTAAATTTTGGAAAAACATTTAAATTTAATTCCCGGTCCCCAAACTTCATGCTCACCATTCCCGTTGCACAATTTATTATGGAATTAGAAGTTTCCAGGAACGGTCTACCCAGTATGACTATCGGCTGGGTGTCCTCAACACACCCAACATAGTCTACTACCAAAAAGTCCACTGGGTAATAACAATCTTCCACCTTCACAATCACATCTTCCACCATCCCCCTTGGATGCGTGGGAGTCTGATCGACCAATACCATGGGAGTATCAAACTTTTTCAATGGACCAAAATCGTATTGGTCATACAAACTCCCGGGCAAGATGCTTACACAAGCTCCAAGATCGAGGATCGCCCTCTCGGTTTTAAATGCTCCAATTTGAATTGGAATAAGAGGATCTCCCGGATCTTGAGCTTTTTGGGGGAGCGCACTCGATAAAACGGGACTAACATGAGATATCAAATCAACCGGTTCGGGTAATTTGTTGTGCCGTTTTTCGATGCTTAACTCCTTTAAGCATTCCACATGGGCTGGAACCTTTTTAATGTCATCGAGTAACGGTAAATTAATTTTTGCTTGTTTAAAATTTTCCCACCTCTCGTCCTTCGGTGGGTACCGTTCCTCAACTTTTGATGCATTAATCGGTTTAATTTGATTTAAACAATTTTCACAAAAGAATTTTTATTCATTTTTTCAATTTTAATTTTTGAAATCGTTTCTTGTTCATTTTTACTTTCCGACTCATCTCTAGTATTTCCCACTACACCATCAACGCATTGTGGTGGTGGAATGCTTTCAACACTAATACAAACCTCATCATTTGAAAGAAGACTTACCGCGCTAATGTGTACATTCCTTACATTGCCCGTGCTTGAGCTTTGATGCTTAGGGTTCACCGTGGTGTCACTTGGGAGCTTTCCCATGCTCCCCCTCATTTGTGCCATTTCCTCCGCAAGTTGGCCCACTTGTTTTGCTAATGCTTCATGCGATTTGTCCCGAATTTCATTCTCCTTCTTGGACTCTTGCATCATTGAAAGCATTGCATCCATTTTGGCACTCAAATCACCACCACCTCCTTGATTATTCGTCGACCCGTGACCATCTTGATTGTAACTTCTTTGGCGAGTTTGGTGCGAATACCCACCTTGATTCCCCGATTGAAAATTCGGGTTCATTTGGTTGGAGGCATTACCATACCTAAAGTTAGGATGGTTCCTCAACTAGGGGTGGTAAGTGTTGGAGTTCATATCATATTGCCTTCGGTCCCCATACACTTGATTTACCTCTACGGTGGCTTGACAATTCTCAGTCCGGTGACCGATGTCTCCGCATTCTTCACATACGGTGTATTGCACCGCATTCACTTCCCTTTTCTTCATGCGAGCCAACTCTCGCTCTAACGTTTCAATTCGATCCTTAGAATTCGCATCACGATCAGGCCAAGACCTTGAGGTGGGGTGCTTTTTTGCTCGATCGGCCGACTCTTTCGCTTTTGACCTTTTACTCATCCTTTCAAGGAACTCCCAATCGTCATCCTCGTGATTGCTTAATAAAGTTCCATTGCTCTTTGACTCAAGGCGATTCCATGTCTCGTCATCCAATCCTCTCACAAAGCGTTTAACCAACTCCCACTTTTCGATTTGATGATGTGGCCATTTTCGAATCAATTCCTTGTACCTTGTGAATGCTTCATGCAACGGTTCACTCGATAGTTGACGGAAACACCTTATTTCATCTCTAGCATCATCGGTCTTTGCCATCGAGTAATATTCATCAAGGAATACTTGTTGCATCTCACCCCATGTTCGAATACTATTCGCCGGAAGTGTAAGAAACCATTGTTTCGCCTTATCTTTTAGCGAAAACTGAAATAACCGAAGCTTGACTTCTTCCAACGCAAAATTATGCCCCCCGATTGTGCTACATATAGATGAAAACTCCGCCAAATGCATGTACGGTTCATCGTTAGACCTCCCGTTGAAGTGGGGAAGTATATTGATGTAGTGGGGTTTGCAATCGAACATCCTTCTTTCACAAACAATCGGTGAGTCATTGTCGGTGACCACCGGCCTAAAACGGTCATTGACTCCCCGTGGAGGTTGTTGACGACGCTGTGGACCGTTAACTTCTTGATCCACCAGTCTTCGATTATCCCTTCTATCACCTCCCCTATCACCTATTCGATTTCCACCTTGATTATCTCTTTGGTTACCTCCTCCCACGAAATGAGGAATCCGGTTAGGGTTAGCATTGTTGTTATTGTTGTTGTAAAACCCTTCATTCCGGTTCCTTTGGTTGTTGTTTCATGGTTGACGGTTGTTCTCGTAACCGTCATTTCTCACATTCCCATACCCATAATCATCGTTCCCCACAAAGTTGGTGTTTTGATAGCCAAGCTCATCATCTTCAAAACCTCTAGCATTGTAGACGTTACCCCTATTCAAATACCCCCAATCTTTATCATCATTGGCCGGATCATCGTAATATCCCCCATCATCCGAATATTCCGTATGAATACTCACATGTTCCGACGATTGATAACCGGGAACACTATACGGTTCGTCATCGGGGATAGCGTTTCTCAAATCGTCTATGTTAAAGAACGGGTCTTCATTCGCGGGATTGCCACGATCTCGATTGCCTCTACGGTCGGAATTAACATTCTGATCATAAGGTGAATGGGTAAAGAGTTTTGTCGGTGAAGGTTTTGTTGTTGGGGTGTTCTTTGGGTGTTGTTGGGATTTTGGTTTCGGAAAGGTGGTGTGGGTGGTCTAGAGTTGGTATTACCACCCGGTTGTTCTTGAGGTATAAGTTGAACATTTTGGGTGGAATTGAAGTTGCTTCGGTATTGGAATTGGTTTGGGTTTTGGTTTTGGTTGAGGTTTTTATTTGAATTTTGGGTTGCCATTGAATCGGTTTCAATGGATGGTGTGGTGTGTGGTGTTTGGGTGACTTGGTTAGAAGCAAGTTTTGCCTCCAACTGGCTTGCTAAATTCCTTCTTGCAACTCTTTCGATTTCCGGTTCCTAGACTAACGGTGAAGTCCTCCCGGAGTTCCGCGTATGCATGCACTACCTGTAACCTGCACAAGTAACACACCCCGTGTAACAAAGAAAAAGACAAAGTAAAAGAAAAGAAATTAGGCAAACTAAACAGTTAATCACGCAATTCAAACAATATCCAAACACAAAGCGCACGTACTCCCCGGAAACGGCGCCAAAATTTGATCGGAGTGTCGCGCTCAGGTCAAAGATAATATTTATAAGCCCAAATTACCCTTAACAAATAGTTAGTGGTAGCAAGGGGTCGAACAACGAAGAGTATGTGGTTTGCGTGTGGATTCGAATGAATTAGAACAATTTTCACAATTTATGAAGCTTGCCAGATATTTTTGTATTTTGTTTAGTTGAAAGATGTGAATTTAAACTAATGAAATTGGTTTAATTGATTAACAACTACTAATTAACGATTGCAAGAAACATTGATTACTAAACACTAATAAGAAAAAGGGTTCACACCCGGTTTCGGTAATTGCCAACCTAGGGTTTCTACAAATTTTTAGATCCAACTCAATTGCATACGATTAGCGGATTTAGTGTACCGTGACTTAGGTGCCAATAACTATCAACGTTTCAGAAAATGGACAAGAATGCACTTTATAATCAACACAAGTAAAACCAAACCACGACAATGCATAACTACATATAACCATTTCGTAAAGTCATAACTTTTAACATCGTTCGACAATTTACGAATACGAAACAAATGTAACACTATTGTCAATGGTTTCAAAAATCAACACAATTTGTGTAACAACTCTCATCAAAAGTTCTAATTATTATTTTATTTTGACCAATAGGAAACCCTAATTGAGAAACCCAAGTAATTCTGCATTAACCCTAAAATTTTCAGAACAATCGGAATCAGGATCAGGGCCCCTAAAACTCAGGGGGGGTAAAACCTATTCGGTATAATCCACACAGTTTGCTGTCAAAAAAATAAAAATCACACGAAACCAACTCAGCCAAGCTACTGGGACACGAACACACCCTATGCTAGAGTAGGGTCTCTCGCGCCACGCGACGCGCACAGGAGATCCTTTCGCGTGGCGCGAGGGGGGACATTTTTGGTGTATAAATACAGGGCCTTGGGACTTGAAATTTGTCTTTGAAACGACGTAAATTCAGTTCTCGTAGACTGAGTTATAGTTCGATTAATACAATTAACACACACAGTGCACTAATCGACGCCGCAATCAGGGTAATAACTCGATCGCTATTACGATTCAACGTCCGATCGATTATAACTATCCAACGATTGTTTAAGTGCCGCTCAAATTGAGATTATACTTTATTAATTCATCGTGATTTCGACTTGAATGTTTGAGTACTGCTCGAATTCGGACTATACTCTGTCATTCGTTGTGAATCCGCTGAATTGTTAAGTATTGCACTAATAACTCGTTGTGAGGGTTTAATCTCGTGAATTGACGTAACTGCTGTATTAGTTACTAACCTGTTGTGTGTGTATTGTTATTTAAATTAGGTTAATCAAGGCTAATCAGTAGGCTTATATTCTGCTCGTTAAATCTACAATGTGAGTCATTCTCTTTTTATCAAATTACTTTTCAAAAGCATGTTTTTATCAAAATTATAGTTACAGGGATTAAGTCGTTGTTAACTGAAATTACTGCCAGTATGTGGGGGGATGTGCACATAGCTACTAATTATTTATCACTTGGGGTGAAAGGACCCTACAAGTGATATGTCCACAGTCACAGTCCTGTAAAGTGACAACTGGATCAGTTAATTTAAAAGATGAGGCAATTGTAATCGCTCTTAATACTGTACATTATAATAAACAGGATGTTTTAAATAAATAGAATGATTCACTCAGTATTTCCCTGCTGACAAAAACCTTTTTCAAACATGTGTCAGGTGATCTGTTGTGAGCACAGGAAAAGTGCCATGGAGCACTACAAGCTTAGAAAGTGGCTCAATGTAAATAAATAAAGAAACATGTTTTAAGAAATAAAAGATTTCCCAGTGAAATCAGTCATTTGTAAATTATGGGATTTATCCCTATATTATATATAAACGAGCAGTTTTATTATTAATCGATCCTGTTTAAAAAGACTTCCGCTGTCACTAAATTAGATACCATCGGATTTCCTGCCTCACGGCTCTGGACCAGGTCAAACCGGGGCCACGGGCCGTGACAGGAAAAGGTGGTATCAGAGCCACTGATTTAAGCTTACTATTGATTTTAGCCTATTAAAATAATTGAGAAATTTAATTGCTATTCTGTGAAAATATGTTTTATTAACTGATTAATGGTTGAGTTACAGTATGGGTAAACAAAAGATTTCTGCTATCTACCACAAATTAGATACTGCACCCACAGAAAAAGGAACCTCTTCCTCCAAACAACCAGCAGATCTGGAAGAAGGGATTTTTGTCCGTAAAGCAAATTATGAAAATCCTCTTACCCAAGATAAAAGAAATTTGATTCTTAGAAAGGGAAATGAGAAAATAAAGAAACCCCAAGTCAAGAAAGTGAGGTTTAATTCAGAAGTCCAAGAATTAGGCAACAGGTCACCTTGGGAAGATACATTAGATGAAAAATGGGCAAACCTTTAAATGCTAGCTACCGTAGCCGAAAATGCAAACCTTTAAAATAATAATAAGCCTGGTCAAGTAGAAAAGTAATCTCCAGTAAATAAATAAAGTATAGTGTGTTCTCTTTCCTGTAATTTTTTTGTACAAATCCGTATGCAATAAACTTTAATGTTTATTTGTAAAACTTTGTTCCAAAGTTTAACATAGCATTTTTGTGCATTTTGCATATATGCTATCCAGCATGAGTGGGATATCGGAAGCATTTCAGAATCTCAACCTCTACCCAGTACCAATTGAAGTCTCCCACGACTTTACTGGTTATATTGCTGACATAGAGGAACCTCTGTAATTCCAAGCTCCACCACTAGAAAAAGCAAAACTTAAAAAGAAAAGAAGATATGTAGGATGGAGGAAAGTACGCAGGAGAAAGCCAGTTACTAGGAAACTCCCTAAAATAGAAAACCCTATAGACAAAGGAAAAGGAATAGAAATCGGAGAGAGTTCTAATCCAGCAGAAATAGAAATCAGGAAAGATTCTAAACAAAAAGGAATAGAAATTGGAGAGAGCTCCAGACAAACTGAAGAAATCACATTCCAAGAAGAAATAGACCGTCTACTGGCAAATTGTGATGTCATTAGCCCTATCCATAATAATCTATATCCTTACCTAGAAACCCAACTTCCTGTGAATCTGGAACCAGCCATTCCAGACCCACTAATCCACACTCGACCTTTAGGCCAAATGGAAGAATGGTGGACAAATGACTGGCAATTCGAAAATATCATCAACAGTCCTTATTCATTTCTTCCACAGTTTGATCCAGAACCTATCCCCAATCCTCCAATGAGCAACGAAAACTTAGCCGAACTTCGTCTTTGGGGTGAGGAGTTAATTGATACAGGAAATAGGATTAGGGATATTGGAGAAAGGATTACTTGGAAGTACGACGAAAGGGAATGTCGCTACTAAACTACCAGTTGACCAAAGAATGGTGGGGTTGGGAAGAATGTATGTATATTAATAATAATAATAATTAAATATAACTCTGTAAAATGGGAAATAAAACATTGTAAGATAAACAGTGTGTATGGATGCCTATATAATATATAAAGCAAAATAGAAGTCGAAACATCGACAATTTTGGATGTATATATCTGTGTTGAAAGATTTTATGTGCTTCTGTGTAATTGTTTTATTAACAGTTATTTGATACTAATAGTTATATTTATAATAATTATCAGATGGAAAACGCTAATAACGAACCAATAAATGAGGATAATCAGTCAGAGCAACATCCAGGAGATCAATATATGACTAGACAAGATATTGAAAATATTGTTGCTCAAGGGATAGCTAATGCTATTCCAGCATTCGTTGCTGCTATAAAGAATCCAATTGAACCGCAACAAATCGTTCCTAGTAAACGTACTCAGGAAGATAATTTTATTCATAGTGTAAATGGAGGCAGCAATCATGACGATAATAATCCACGACAGGCTCCACCTCCTAAGAAAATGAAAGCCGCAACGCCTGGTTGCACTTTCAAAGAATTTCTTGCTTGTAAACCTGCTGAATTTGCAGGCAATGAAGGAGCAACTGCAGTACTGCGTTGGTTAGAGAAAACCGAAGCAGTAATTGCAATAAGTAAGTGTTCCGAAGAAGATCAGGTCATGTACGCATCAAACCTGTTCAAAGAAGGGGCACTAGAATGGTGGAACACGGTGCTACAAGCAAAAGGAAGAAGGATGGCATATGCTATGAACTGGGAAGAATTTAAAATTCTTGTAGAAAGAAAATATTGTCCTGAATATGAAAAGGAACAGATGGCAAATAAGTTCCTAAACCATCGTATGGTAGGCGTAGAGTGTCGCGGTTATACTTCGACATTCTTTGAATATGCTAGAGTGGTACCAACACTGGCTTCGCCAGAACCGGTACTCATTTCTCGCTATATTTGGGGACTAATTAGCGAAATCCGTAACATTGTTAAAGCTGCGAGACCTCGCACTATTGACGATGCTGTGGAATTAGCTAATACCCTAACCGATGAACTGGTACGCACCCAAGATGAAAACAGAAAGAAGGACTTAGCTCAGAAAATTACCCAAGGATTTCGTAAGGGTAATAATAGCAACTTCAAAAGAAGAGGAACCGGGCAATCCTAAATTCCTCAGTATTGTAGAAAATGCAAAAAGAAGCATTTTGGAAGATGCAAGGGATATTGCAATTTTTGCAAAATTCCGGGGCATCAAGAGGAGAACTGTAGGAAGAAATCCACAATTTGTTACAATTGTGGAGAAACTGGACATTTCAGGCCAGATTGCCCGAAATTGGTCAAACCAGCAGATAACAAAACTAAACCAGCAGATGGAGGTACAAAGAAGAATGTCAGAGCATTCCAGCTAACTACTCAGGAGGCAGAACTCATCCCAGATGTGATAGCGGGTACGTTCTTAGTTCACAACGTATACGCAAAAGTATTATTTGACTCTGGTGCAAACCAAAGTTTTATAAATACTTCATTTTGTCAAGCTCTTAAGTTACCTTTAACCAATATTAGGAAGATTTTTACAGTCGAAACGGCAGAAGGAAATTCTGTAAGGACCGTGTTTGCGACCTAAACGAGTCGGTTCAGAGGAATTCCATCAAATACAGGTGCGGAAAACAAGTATTTGACTTGTAAACAGCTGAATCTTCACTTTAACACTGATTTGTATTGATATGAACACAAATACAATCAGTTCTCACACCGGCAGCACCTCGGTATGGAAATCTCACAAAAACAACTTATGATTTCGCTTGACACTAACCTCCTATATATAGACTTTGAGATTTCGCTTCAGCATCACTCAAGCGAAATCTGATATGATGATTTCGCTTGAGGCTTCAAGCGAAAACTCAAATACATTACACACTTTCAACCGAAATCTTCTAATTCTCACACATTTTCTCGTTCTACGTGCCCTGATCTAATCTATCTAGTCTAAGAGTTGATACAAGACGAAGTCGACAGATGTAGTGTACCAACAGACTCCCCCTCAGATGTTGACGAGTCGACTATCGAGTCACACCATTGCTGTGTCTTCACATCTTCATTCTTGATCAGTCTCCGGGCTTTTCTCTTTCTATCTTCTTCTCTAGAATCTCCTGACTCTATCAGACTCCCCCTCACGATTTGCTGGTATTCATTTGTTCTTCAGCAACATCTGCTTTAGGATCGATGTCTGACTCAAATGTTGTTTACAAGATCATTGCCTGGCTTTTATCTAATTCTCTTGATCAGATCTCTTGATTCCTTAAGTTCATCAGTATCAGCAACTAGCAAACTTTAGATTCATGATCAGAGTCTAACTTTTGTAAGCTTTGAATGAATTAACCTGGCTCACCTGTAACAATCTTAACCCAGAAATAAATTTTCTAAATTTAACAATTTAAATGCACCAACAATCTGATATAATCAGATAATTCTTTCTCATATCACAAATCAATGAAGAACCAAATGTAGGTTTTTTTTTTTTAAAAAATACCAATTGTAAGATTTTAACAAACCTTTTTGACATTTTAAGATTCACTCTCCCTCACAACCAAGTCATCATGTTTAGCACTTGAAATTTTGACAATCAACTTTCCAATACCAGTTGTCGAAAATCTTTTTGAATTTTTTTAAAATTTATGCTAAAACACACTAAAATCTTTTTGTAATTTTTGATTGTAAAGGAAAGCAATAAAGAAATATTTACAAACAATATTTTTGTGAGTTTGTGCAAGAGGATCATATCAGTTTCTGAGACATATCACTAACACCATTAAGCTTCATTTCATATTAAGTTCTAAACAATTTACCTAGATTGTCAGTATGTTTGTTCACTTAAATTTTCACACAAAGTTCAATTGATCCGAGATACGATGTTAATGTTTTAAGTAACTTAAACTTATCCGTGTGTCCCACTACTTGAATATACTCCCGTATCCAAATCCCAATATTCAGTCTTACAGGTGAGTATACCACAGATGATATCTGTCAAGGGATAAATTATAGTACGAGGGCCGTGAGAGCTCAGGTCGATACTCCCGTATACGCAGAGAGATGACGGCTTCGACTTTCGGTGTGTCCCCTTTAGAGGATCTTTTGCATTACAACAGCAGCGACTATCAATTTTATTGTTTCATCAGCTTGCTGAGGGCGATGCTA
Source organism: Helianthus tuberosus (assembly GCA_030545235.1). Lineage (NCBI taxonomy): Eukaryota > Viridiplantae > Streptophyta > Magnoliopsida > Asterales > Asteraceae > Helianthus > Helianthus tuberosus. The sequence goes on along the minus strand of CM060442.1, from coordinate 207,481,253 downwards.
TGTTTCAAGCATTTGCAGAAAGCATTATCCGGGGACTAGGTCAGAAATTTCTTTCAGCAGAAGTCCCGAGATAATACCCCAGATATCACTGAGCATAAAGACCTAGTATCTCAGAATAAGGGACCTTTCAAACAAGATTTCAGGGGTTACCTATATATTCAAGTTTGTGTTAACCCACAGAACAAGCAAGTTTTAAATTTATGTTTATATCTCGTCACAATCTACTAAATGTGCAAAAACCTACTGACATATCCACAGTAAGATTGTTTATTACATTTTACTTTTCATTTCTTTAGCATGTTGTGATAGTCCACTGATGTACTATCATTTCCTCTATATGCAACAAAAACTCATTTTTGAATTTTATCATGTTTTGTCTTTTTCAAATTTTCAAATGTTTTTGGATTTTCTAAAAAAAAATTTACTCCCCCTAAAATGCAAACACATTTTAGGAAATTTGAAAATAAACTGTACAATAAAGTGACAACTGATATCGAATTGCATCAAATCTCCATTCACTTGGCATAAACAATCAGAACTCCCCGTATCACAAAACTATTTTCTCATTTAGATTTCAAAACACTTAAGTTTGTTTTAATCAAAATGATTTTTCCGGAAAATAAGTTTTTATGATATAATCATTTGTAGATTCGGAGTGTGGTTCATCACATTGTCTATTCGAAATACCAATTGTAAATATGATCCAATCAAGTTCAACTTAATGACCTTGATTAACCTTTTTCATGTATGCACCTACTATACCAAATGTAAGAATTACCACATGTAGAAATGTTACGTCTACATCACCATTTTACCAATCAGAATGCCGATTCCTGCTTCGCACTTACCAACCTGGAAGCTCCGGCGTAGTCATACATCCTGTAAACATCCAAACACTATCAAAATCTTTCAACCAAAAACTTCAAACATTAGAAAGATGCCGATTCCTGATCCACGATATAAACTTGGGATCTCCGGCATAGTCATAAGACTTTTAAGGAAAGCAAACTTCCACCCAGGTCTTCTTAGACTTGGTGGCTTCCAATTCTTGTGCAGTAGGGTTGTAAGTTGCCTTTTTAGTTGCATAAAAATCTTTAACCCCCTTTACTTTCCCATCAAGCATTTTCTTGAAAATTTTCTTAACATTTTCATTGAATGTTTTTTCAATATCAAAATCTGAGATTTCTACTTTACCAACCATTTGTTTAATCTCTTCCACACTCAGTGATTTAATGTCAACATCATTCATCAAATCTTTGATCTCATCTTGTGACTCCTCTGTTTTTGTGGAATTAGAATCATCGTCAGATTTTTCACCTGATTTTTTAACAATCCATTTTTGATTGTCTTTTGCACTCTTTTTGTACAATCTTTTAGAATTTTCACCAACTTCATTCTTTGAATTTTCAAAATTTTTGAAGTTTGTAGTTGGTGAATCATTCTTTTCAACCACTTTTTCTTTAAGTTTTTCGGAAACTCCCTGTTTTTTGTTGACTTTGTTTGGACAATTATGAGCGATGTGTCCAACAACTTGACATTGAAAACAAGTTCTTGTGTCTCTGGTTTGAAAAACTCCAGTTGGATGAAAAACTCCAGTTCCTGTCTTTTTCCTTTCAGCAAGGAACTCTTGATTTGATTTTTTCAAAGATAAGCTATTTGACTCCTCTTCATAGCTTTTTCTTGCAACATATGTCATTTTTAATTTAAAATCTCTAACATATTTTTCATTTTTACGATTTTCAGGTGGAGTAAAACCAAGACCTTTCCTTTTGTAACTACAATTTTGATTTGTTTTCTTTTGAAAACTAGAATCAGAATTGTAATTCTTTTTTCCTTTTTTCTTGTTTAACCTTTGTTGAATTCTAGAAGTGTATTTTTTAGGTTTTTCAATAGATTTTAGATCCTTAATTTCAGAAAAATTAATTTCTGTCATTTTGAAAACCTTTTTAATCATGTCAAAACGAACACTTCTAATCGGAAACTCTTTGTCAGAGTATAATTTGTCCGAATCATTTAAAGTATATGCAACTTCAAATGTTTCATCATCGAAATTTGCCTTTGATAGCAAAAATTCTTTACTGTAAGACCGTTTTTCCGATGACTTTGAACTGTTGACTGACGAACTTGAACCCCCAGACTCAAACTTTGACTCAGACATCTCCTCAGTATCCAACACCTGATCGACCACCTTTTTGATTAACTCAGACTCATGATCAGTATCAGACGAAGTAAACGTGATATCAATGTTATCTGGTAAAACGTCAGTTGTCTCGGATTTTAACTTTATATTGACTGCTTTTTCGATTTCTCCTCATTTGGTTTTCTAGGAGAATACCCTTCCCAGATAGGAGGCGGACACTTGTTGTATTTAACAGTCGATTTCTTACCAGTCTCATTCTTTTGCTTCTCATCCTGAAATGCTTCAAAACCTGCAACAGTAGGATAAACACGATCAATAACATAATCAGAACAAGAATAACTCAGTAATAACCTTCTGATCCTTTCATTCTCAATCTTTTCTTTCTCCAACTCTTGCTTTAGATTAGCATTTTCTTCGATGTAATGATTAATTGCCTTTTGCTTTGCCATCAACGTAGAATTCGTCATCGTTAAAGCTTTTTCTCTTTCAGAGTTTGTTGTTTGAAGACCTGTCACAGTTCTGTTCAACACGCTATACGATTCTTTCACATAGCTAATGTCAGATAGTAACTTTTCTATCAGTTTTTCTCTATCAAACAGAATCACATCTTTTTCTTCACAACTCTTACAAATTTCCAAACATTTCTTGCAAGGCTTTTCAACTTCAACAATCTTCTCAATCTCGATTGTTTTTACCACTTCAATCACTTTTTCTTCATCAGTTACCTTCTCAGCTTCAGTCACCTTTTCTTCAACAACTACTTTAACTTCCTCATTCTGTTGTTGTTCTTTAGCAGCTTGTTTCTTCTTCAGTTTCTCCATGCGATCTGCAAAATAGAAATGAAAACTTTCAGGAGAAAGATGATGTTTAGCCACATTAATATGTTTCTCTTCCTCATCATCACTGCTAATCTCAATAGGTGTTTTATCAAACTCTACAGATTTGTCAGAATCATCTTCTGATACACCAGAATCAGATGGTGTTTGATCAAATGCAACTTCCTTTTCTGAAATATCATCATTTTGTACACTCTCATCTGTAGTTAATGACTCAGAATCAGCACTTTCTAAACTTTCTTCAGATGTAATCGATTGATCTTTCACTGTTTCACCAATTGATCTCATCCAGTTTGCAAACAAGTCTGGTTCTCTAACAATCTTTGCAATGAAAGCTTTGAAATCCCCTTTTTCATCAACAAACATATCCCAGCTGAATCCTTTAGGTAGTTGTTCATCAATTTGATCCACTATACATGCTGTGCTGTTAGAAGAAATGTAGTTGCTCCAGTTGAAATCTACCAAACATCCTTTCTTTGAATCTTCAATTTTTCTACCATGAGCCGTCTGTAATTCTTGTGTCTGACCAACTTGCTGATAAATGGCTTTCCGGTAGTAGTCATCTTTTCCAAATGGATTTTGAGTACCACTAACTTCTCTGTTCTTGCACTCCCGTTTAAAATGACCTTTTTCCCTGCACCTGAAACAAGTAACTTTAGATTTATCAAAACCTAAAGTAGAAACACAAGCATCAAGAAAATCATTTCTCCCGGTAATTGTCTTGAACTTTTCAGCACGTCTAAGAACACTTGCAAGACACCATTTGATATCCATTAGTTCCATCTCTTCTGCATCTATTTGGTCGTAATCCTCTTTGGTAAGCATAGGATTTCCAATTCGACCAGCCACTAAACCTTCATATGAGATAAGCACGGAACCAAGTAATGCCATATGATCTTTCGCAATGTCTTCAGAAAAACTTTGACCTTCTGGAAGATTTAGAGCTATGTTGCATTGAATCACACAACCATTTCCCATCTTTGTGCTTTGAGACTGAAAACTTTCTGATGAAGTCTTTGGATTGACACTTGGATAAGATGAGAATCCACTGCTTTTGTTTGTGCTTTGATCAATTTTTTCTGTAGTATCCCCAACACCAACACTGTATGCAGTCTGAATTTTCGGACTTCTTTCAGCTTCTGAATTCGGAACACTACCCTTGTAGTACATCTTTACATCTTGTTGACCACTTGGATTATTCATCCTAGCAATCTTCTGCTGTTCCAAATCCTGACTTTCAATCTTTTCAATGAACTGAGAGATCGACAATCTATCATAAACTCCAGTATTCTTCAGTATCATCAAATAAGTTCCCCACTCTTTCTGAGGTAATGCATCAGCAAGTTTATCCACCCATTCTTCATTTTCCTTTTTAATGCTCATCATTGACATTGTTCTCACTAAGTGACAATATCGTTCAATGAGTTTCTTCGTATCTTCTCCGGGCAAACTTGTGAACAAATCAAATTCCTTTTTAAGCAATGCCTTCTTGCTTTTAATCATACTCGTATTGCCTTCAACCTTGATTTTTAGAGCATCCCATATTGATTGTGATGTTTTGTCATGTTGAAGTAGTATGAAGATGTCTTCTTTGATGGCCTGTTGAAGTAAACTGATCATCATCTTTTCAGCTCGGTATATTTCCCGTTCTTCTTTACTAAAATCTGAAAGCTGTTTTTCAGTCTGCATTTCGGTTAGTGGTAGAGCATACTTTGTTAAAATACATTCCCATGATCTCAAATGATTTGCTTGCACCCAGTTTTCGAATCTATCTTTCCATCCATAGTATTCTTCAATTCCCATTAGCTTCGGGGGTTTCTGAGTCGTCCCCGTTTCGTTTTCTGAATTCATGTTCTGAGCAATGGAAGATGAACTAGGCGATGTTGCAAAAGCGTTGTGGAAATCGTTGTCCATGTTTCAGACACTTTCAAGCGAAATACTATCTTTCAAGCGATACCCTTCAAGCGAAACAATTAAACTGAACAACTCTCAAGCGAAGTTCTTGAAGCGAAATACTTTGAAGCGATCCTGAATAAAGAACCCTGAAGCGAACACCTTGAAGCGAAAACGAACTCTGTTTGAAGCGAAATGTTAAGTGTCGCTTGAAGTTTCAAGCGAAATCGTCCAATAATACTGAACTGTTCAAGCGAACTCCATTCAAATGTCGATTTTGATCACTTTTAGGTCGAATTTTGCTGTGAAACTTTCAAGGGTTTGTTATCTAGTACTTTTAAACAATCCGTGAGAAATTGAATCAATTTTGACCGTGAAATATTTCTGAACTAAGAAAAGAAGGTGTAGAAGTAAGAAATTTTGATTGATTTCGGCTGAATTTTGCAGAACTCCTCTTCCTGTGCTCTGATACCAATTGTAAGGACCGTGTTTGCGACCTAAACGAGTCGGTTCAGAGGAATTCCATCAAATACAGGTGCGGAAAACAAGTATTTGACTTGTAAACAGCTGAATCTTCACTTTAACACTGATTTGTATTGATATGAACACAAATACAATCAGTTCTCACACCGGCAGCACCTCGGTATGGAAATCTCACAAAAACAACTTATGATTTCGCTTGACACTAACCTACTATATATAGACTTTGAGATTTCGCTTCAGCATCACTCAAGCGAAATCTGATATGATGATTTCGCTTGAGGCTTCAAGCGAAAACTCAAATACATTACACACTTTCAAGCGAAATCTTCTAATTCTCACACAT